>OX421962.1:37615744-38865744 GCA_949128115.1 Anaspis maculata | reverse complement strand
CGATACTTTGGAAGTGTGAATTCTTGAACGAGAAGAGGATTACAAATTTTGGTCATCATCTAGATGAAAACTATTGACTTCAGGAAATTTACGTTTTTAGCGCACTTTCCGAAAAAATGAGTAAACGACGCTTTTAGCTTCGCTTTGTCCGTCCGTCCGTCCGTACTCGGGATAACGCTTTAGGGAGAAAATATATCGATGTGGTGTAAATGATGCTGATCAATTGTACATCAGATATACAAACGTATGTGTGCGAGTAAGACGTTAACGACTTCGCTCGTTGATATTTCCCGTTAGTGGAGTGAATCTAGTGCTGTTTTAATCCCAGAACCGTCCAAGCAAAGTTCCCCCTGGATTGAGCTGTCTGCGGACGCAAGAATTTTTTCGTTGGAGCGGTAATTAGTGTTGGAATAACTAATTTTACGTCCAAGGTAGGAAATTTCTAATTTTATTCGTTATCTGCTGGGACAAAAACACTACGGTTTTTGTGCTACTACTGAAGGAGCGACAATCGTTCGCTTTCAAAACCTTTCGTGTATTCAATACACATAATATTATGAATATTGTACACAAAATTCCACCATAGCGCGTCCTTAAATCTGGTTATGTCCGATATAGAACAGAGGACTTCTGTGTACAGGAGTCCTCAACAAACAAATACAACTGAAGATCACCAAAATGTAAACACAGCAGGTAGAAAATCTCCAACAAACTCTTATGCTACAGCCCTCTCTCAACAACCGACCTTTACTTTTCCTACCAAAGAACAAGGCATTATTGTTGATGCATTGGAAGGTATTAAAGTGGAAGAATACATCAAAACCATTGGTAAAATTATTGGTGCCAAGAAAATATTGTTCGCATCCAGAATATCCAAAAATCGTGTTTGTCTTTATCTGGCAAATAAAACCACAGTGGAAGATTTTGTGCAAAATAATCGCTTTATCCAGATTGGTGAAAACAAAATCAATGTCAGAAAACTGATAACCCCCACTCAACGTTTGGTTTTATCAAATGTTCATCCCACTATACCCCACTCAATTATTGAAAGCGAACTGCTCCAATTAGGCTTGAAGCTTGTTTCACCAATCACTTTCCTAAAAGTAGGTATTTCTGACAGTGAATACAACCATATTTTTAGTTTCCGGAGGCAGGTCTATTTCTCACAAACGGATGATGAAGTAGCTATTCCAGAATCAATTGTATTGAATCATGTGGATACTCAATACAGGATCTTTCTCTCAAATAGCGACAATATGCTCTGTTTTAAATGTAGACAGACTGGACACATTGCAGGTACATGTCCAAATGAAGAAATGGTAAGAAGTTCGCAATTAACTCCAGATGAGGTTGAAAAATCTAAAGCAAATAAAAGACCACTTTCAGAGACTACAGAGACCTCAACTAGAATCAGTATAGACACCAACATTCCCGAATCACCTTTGACGTTAGATGTAGCAGCACCAATTAATATTGATGATCCTTTCAAAACACCTCGGAAATCTGCAAAAAGACGAAAAAAGTCAAAAACCCCAAGTCAAAAATCTGAATCTGAAAGCGATTTCCCTGATACCTTGGAAGAAAAAATGGCTCCAATAAAAACTATTATAACTGCATCACCAAAGACTTTTATCTTGAATTTTGATCAAATCTACAGTTTCTTTGAAGAAGTACACAAATCTCCGGACCCACTGGGTATCTCAAAGAAATATACTGAAGATACAGACTCGCTCCTTGACATGCTTTATAAAATCTACCCCTACTTCACCCACAAAACCATGAAAGCCAAATGCACAAGAATTCAGAACAAAATCATATCCCAACTGAAACAATTAGAACCTGTCGATAGTGAATCGGAGAGTGACGCTATTCCTGACACTCCTACTAGCTTTTAAATAAAACTCAAAACATCACACCTACCACTCACTATTTGTTAAAATGAACACGCTAATATTACAATGGAATTGCAATGGTCTATATACTAGACGCCCACAAATCGAAAAACTAATTCAAGAACACCAACCTAACATCATTTGCCTACAGGAGACTCACCTAAAACGCACCAACCAAATTAAATTGAAAAACTACACATCCTTTCGAAACGACCGAGATAATAATAATAGAGCCAGCGGTGGTGTTGCTATTTTCTCAATGTGTGAGAATATTGTTGAGGAAGTACCTCTAACTACAAACCTCGAAGCGCTTGCCATCAAAATTTTGAACAAAAAATCCCTCACCATCTGCAATGTGTATATTCCTCCAAACAGACCCTTCACATATGAAGAAATTGAAGACTTGGTAAACCAACTTGATCCACCCTTCATTTTTACAGGTGACTTCAACTCCCATAACACTGTTTGGGGATCCCAACATACAGACGTCAGAGGTCGAATTATTGGAAAAGTTGTTGATATGGATAACATTTGTTTACTAAATTCACACGACCCAACTCACGTCAGCTACTCAACTGGTACCTTTTCTAGTATTGATCTATCATTTTGTGACCCTAGAACGGTAATATCTTTATCTTTGGAATGGGAGGTTTTACAGAACCCATATACATCGGACCATCTACCAATACTGATCAAATCTCTTGATCAAAATAACTCCTCCTCAATATCACCACAGGGATTTATACCTCGCATAAACCTGGCGAGAGTAGACTGGGAGAAGTATCAAGCTCTGACTTCACCAGATACTCTAAAAAATCTCCATGAAGAAAGCGTTGACCAATTAGTTACAAATTTGAACAATCTGATAATGAATGGTATAGAAAAAAGTTCCTCACTTTCATCAAATAAAATATCCAAATCTGTCCCTTGGTGGAACCATGAGTGTCACGTGGCTACAAAAAATAACAAAAAAGCTTATAACCGTTTCAAAAAACATAACACCTTAGAAAACTTGATTCATCTTAAGAAATGCAGGGCAATTGCCCAAAGAACAATCAAACTAAGTAAACAAAAATCTTGGGAAAAATACGTTTCAGAATTTAATAATAACACATCACCATCAGTAGTCTGGAAAAAGGTGAAGAAAATTCTGGGGAAAAACTACCACCAAAGCATCACCGCACTAAAAATCGACAACGACAGCCTCATAACAGACCCCCAACAAATAGTAGATCAAATGGCTAAAGAATTTCAAAAAAGCTCCAGTGACCAGCAATACCCCCAACATTTCATTGAGCAGAAATCAAGAACAGAGAAAAATCACATCGTAATGAATAAAAATTCCCAACAACCCATCAATGACCTTTTCACAAAATGGGAGTTTAACGAAACCCTCAACAATCTTAAAAATAAAAAAACACCAGGGCCTGACGGTATCTCATAATATGAAATGATACGAAACCTCCCCCAAGAAACATTAAACTATATTTTTTCCCTGTATAACCACATTTGGCAAGAAAATGTTTTTACAACAAAATGGAGAGAGGCTTACGTTATACCAATCTTGAAACCCAACAAAAATCGTACCGATCCCTCTAGCTATCGCCCAATCTCGTTGACAAATTGTCTATGTAAAGTTATGGAGGCAATGGTTAATAGACGTTTGATGTGGTACCTTGAAGAAAAAAAATTGATTAATAACAACCAATGCGGCTTTCGAAAAGGGAGATCCACCACCGATCAATTGGTTGCCCTTGAATCTGAAATCTCTCTTGCATTTAATGCAAAATAACAAGTGACAGCTATATTCTTTGACCTTCAAAAAGCATATGATACTGCCTGGAAGTTTAATATACTAAAATCTCTAAAAGAGTTTGAGATCGATGGGAACATGCTGTGTTTCATAGCAAACTTCCTAAAAGATAGAACTTTCAGGGTAAAACATAACAACTACATTTCCCTTGAAGTAGAGCAAATGAATGGTGTCCCCCAAGGTGAAGTTTTGAGTGTCACTCTTTTTATGATTGCAATAAATAAAATCACCGAGGCTATTTCTCTCCACATCAAAACGTCGTTGTATGTGGATGATCTCGCCATCTACTATCGAGGAAAAAATAGAACGATTGCAAAAAGATTACTACAAAACTCGATAACAAAACTAGAGGAATGGTCATCAAACACAGGTTTCACTTTCTCACCGCAAAAAACGAAGTGTATCTTTTTTAGTCGACTCCATAAGAAGAACTCACAACCCCCAATCTTCAAACTCTATGACTCCAATATCGAAACTGTTGAGGAAATCAGATTTTTGGGTCTAACATTTGATAGCAAACTTACTTGGTTGCCTCACCTCAAAAAATTGAAGGATGATTGCTACAACAAAATGAAAATCTTAAAAACCTTATGTAATTTTGATTGGGGAGCCGATCAAGAAACCATGTTGAAACTGTACAAAGCACTCATTCGATCAAAACTGGATTATGGTAGCGTCGCTTACTCTTCAGCAAAACCAAACCTCTTACAAATGCTTGACCCCATCCAAAATACCGCCATCCGCCTTGCTTCAGGAGCCTTTAGATCCAGCCCCTCCATCAGCCTTTTATGTTATGTTGGCGAACCCCCCCTGAGCCTAAGACGGAAAAAACTAATGGTTAAGTATTGTACGAATTTGGTTAATAGCGTCGACCACCCAACACACGATTACATTTTTCCACCATTACCAACAGCCCCTCGATTAAGATACGCCCCTCCTATTATAGACCAAAGACTGAAAGCAGCTTTGAATGAAATCAATCTCACTTCAATTGCCAAACCAACTTGTAACCTTCATTCAGAAACTCCCCCATGGTCTTTAACACCCCCTGAGATCAACTTAGCATTAACTAAATATAATAAAGAAAACACCCCTAGAGATATATACAAAGGAATCCTTCGTGAAATAATCCACAATTCACCCGAACATGACCAAATTTACACAGACGCTGCGAAATCTGAAGACAAAATCGGCGCAGCTTTTGTACATAACAATACCACTCGGACATATAAGATCTCAAACACCTGCTCCATCCACACAGCTGAACTTTTTGCGATACTACAAGCGGTAAAATACCTTGAAAACCAGACCAAAACAAAATTTCTGATTCTCACGGATTCCTTGAGTTCGCTTGGGAGTTTATCCCAGTATAACTCATTGAACCCGCTGTCACGAGAAATCCAGGAGAAGGTTAATAATCTTGAACTAGCCGGCAAAACAGTTGTTTTCATTTGGGTGCCGTCTCACATAGGCATAACTGGGAACGAGAAAGCTGATGAGGAAGCAAAGAGGGCACAAATAAACGACACACTCTACGAACTTACAATCCTGTCAGATATCAAATCCAATATACAAAGTCTCTTTCGACCTCGATTTAAAGATCTTTGGGTACAAACCACTGGCAACAAACTGCGTGAGATCTCTGCATCTATTGGTCCTTGGTCGCTCAGAAAATCAAGAAGAGAGAACATAATCCTTTCGAGACTTAGGATAGGGCACTGTTTCCTAACACACTCCCATATCTTCAAAAAACTACCAGCTGAACAGTGTAATTGGTGTAACACTATCAACTCAATCCGGCATATCCTAATAGACTGCCCACAATTTCAGGAAGAGCGAGTCACAGCTGGCCTACCTGAAAATCTCCCTTCTGTCCTGAGCTCATCTAATGCCGACATAGCAATTACTTTTTTGAAAACAATTGGAATTTATCATCAAATTTAGGATCTACATCTATTTTTCTTAAACCGATCCGGCGCTAATAATCTTGATATTGATGCGCCTAATCCTGAGTGAAAAAAAAAAAAAATTGTACATCAAGGATGTCTATACTGACTGGATAAGAAGTTTGGCCGGTTTTGACGTAAAAAGGTGAAGCTGAGATTTGATAATCCTGACGGGCAAAGTGTCATCGTCCGCGACCCATAACCATAGTGACGTTCAATCAGAGCACGCTCGAAACTGTCGTTCAGAAGTTTGCTGCTAGGCCCGGTCAATCGCCCGGTCTTGTAGGTCTTGTAAAATGATAGACTTGGCAATTAGTCAATTACCTACTTGCAACTAAAAGTGTGTTATGTTGCGGGGTCCGCTTGCTGTCAACACTATTGGGCTTCCGCGGCATAATTAACGATAATCCGTCATGGATGCACAAGAGGCTGGCAGCGTCCGTCACGAATGTCACGATCATGATACGTCACGATGACAATCCCGACGGGCACAGTGTCAGATCAAGCTTCAAGATGAAGGCGAAGTTTCTTATCCAGCTAGTAGTATAGACATCTAAGACATCCTTGTAGTACATATGTCAATGGATGTCAAGTTGACTTTTGGCTTTTTGTTACTTTGCCGCCATCTTTGATCCGCCATTTTGAATTTCTCTAAAAGTGATCCGATTGGAATGAAAGCAGGCAATGTAAACCAAACCAAGATCCATCCAATTTTCGACAATTGATGCCCCGCCGCCATCTTGTAGGTATTCTCCATATTGAACATGTTTCAAAGTGACAGAACTAGGAGAATTATGCAATTATGTCTGAACGATAAGAGATATCGATCTGGTACAAACGCCAATCGAATGCGTACGTATCCACTATATAAAGTTGACCAATGATTTTTGTCACTTGGCCGCTATCTTTGATCCGCCATTTTAAATTTCTTTGAAAGTGGTCAGATTTGAGTACAATTCGCAGGCGATGTGGACTTTATCAAAGTACATCTGACTTTGGACAAATGATGCTCTGCCGCCATCTTGGCTGCCATATTGAAATTTTCTATTAATGGAACGATTTTCATGGAGCTTGGAACTTACCCTTGTTTCGTATGATTATTCTTATTTTCCAGCTAAATTTCAACACTCCGCCGCCATCTTGGCCGCCATATTGAAATCTGTTATTAGTGGAACGATTTTCATGAAACTTGGAACTTACCCTTGTCTAGTACAATCATTCTGATTTTCAAGCCAAACATGATTCTGCCGCTATTTTGGCCGCCATATTGAAATTTCTGCCCAAATAACGGTAGAACCCTAATTACATCTTGATGCGTTCACTAATCCTTCAAAAAGGAAGTGCGCTACTGGGTCTCATGCCCATGAGACATATTCGCTTGTTTTAAATCAAAAGGACCTCATACTGGCTCACGACTTTTTAGCAGATGGTTCCTTTGCATTGGATGTGCCTTAGAAAAACGCACTTACGATAAAATCGCGGCTTACGATAGTTTGGCATAAAGTATCAATATTGTATAAAAATATTGATAGCCTTCAGGTGAACTGGGTGTGGCTAATTGGAAAGAAAAATGTCCCCACTGTATCTATGGCACTGTGCTGTTTTAGCCAAAATAATTACTATCGATTTATAGACACAACACCTAATTTTGAGGAAATCGGTCGATCACATCGGTTCCAAACTCATGGCAAAAAAAAAAACAATTTCGAAATATCAATCTACCTCTGAAACAAAGCATTTTCGGATATGGGTTGTATAGACAATACAAATAGAAAAGACCATATGTCGTAATGGATTTTTACGGTTGCGTAGGAACCAGGCGAGTCCTTCATTCAAAAAAAGGTTGGCTGATTTTTTATGCCCTAATATCCGTGACGACGGTGGTGATAACATATGGTCTTCTCTATTTGTATTGTCTATATATATATTTAGAGATGGTTTTTGATGGGGGCCTACCCTTGAATTTTGTAACACCATCACTGAAATACCCTATATACATACTGATGACCACAAAACTTCGTAACTTAGTAACTTCGTAACATAATGAATTCAACCTTGCCAAACTGAAATTGCAGTACTTGGTAATAATTGATTATGGCGAACGGCGAATGGTGAATGGACAAAGATGAAATACCCATAATTCAGACCATTTGCATTTCTCATTTCACCTTATGAATGCTTCGATGAACGCTCCATTCTTCCCTTCTTGGGCCTTCATTTCGCAACCCAAAATGGACTCTGAAAAACTCTTTTATTATCATCACCATCTCATTCAGGTTCAAAGTCGCACCTCCAACGATGTCGATAAAGCAATGCACGATCACATCGTGGATATCAAAAGTGCCTTTGTTGACAAATCCGTCTTTCAACTTTTCCACACAATTCTCAACGTGTTTGTGGAACGTCTCCAAGGAATCTTCGCAAAATTTTTTGCTGAAAAGCGGTTGGATCACCTTTCTATGATTTCGATATACTGGACCAGACGCAGACACCAGTCCTTCGCCTAAAACTGGTTTGATAAAATCGTAGATGTCGTGCTTGGAAGCCAGCTTTGAGGATGATAAAACTTTCTGAAAACATAATTTCACATCAATTATCTAGGGTAGAATAATGGGCAGTTTTAATAGAAAACAAGAGAAAGCATTTGTTTAAATTTCTTAGCAACCCCTCAAAAATCTTAGCAAATGGTAATGTTTATTTTTTGTACCAATACTACCTAATGTTGTAAAAGCTAACGAATAGACTGGGACCGAAATCAAAATATCGCTCTCTTTGCCAGTTCAAGGAGCATCTCATGTAATAGTTGGGTAAAAGGACTTTCTAGGGTACCTATATGGACTTCAGTAAATCACTGTCACCAGCTCCAAGTTTCGGTCGTTAGGTCCCTATGAGCCCCATTTTATGATTCATTCGTGGAATATTTCCTCACTTTTTTCATTGAATAACTTCAAAACCGAAACAGATAGGTAGGTACTTATAATCCTTCCAACATTAGAGTGCCCATTTATTTCTGAGAGCTGGATTAATGTATTTGCCACCTCTAGGCCGCCTCAGGTGTGCTGATCTGTTGAAGCCCATGCATTTCGAATGACAGAGTCTTCGGCTTTATTTCTTTTGAAAGGCGTTAGGTCAAAACTCCGAGCCGACCAACCGTGGTAGAGACGACCCTTGTTGACCACACAGCAACTTCCACTGCAGGGGGGCTTACTTTAGCTGCGCAGCCTCGGAAATTTCTACTTGTGGGTGCATCGCGTCTGACAGCTGTCACATTTTACATAGCACATCTATCAAGGCGTCAAAATCTAGCTTGAATTGTAATCATACGTGCCAACTCAACACGTCTTTTCCATAGCTTGCTCTAATGCCGAAAGCCGTGGATTTGATTATATTTCGTATTTAGCGAAGTCCAAATATCCTTGAAAGCTTTGCCGCCCCACTGTTACATTGAATGCTGCTTGCATTGTGTTTTACGGAAAGTGGTCCTAGTCTAGAATGTCAAATCAATATTTTTTTGATAGTTTAAGGCAAATGGGAAAAAAATTTTCTCCCCCATTCCTCGAAAGATAGAACTAGAGTCAGCCTTTTATTTATTTGTATTGTTTACCTCAACGTGGATCGGATCGGCGAAAGAAATCAACAACTGCTGTCCCAACCAAAACCTCATTGGAGCTTCTTGATATGTCTTCATTACATTACTTATGTTGTGTAGAATTTCTGGAACATTTCATACAGATTTTATTAAGTTTGTTCTGTCAATTTTTGTAGAGATTTTTATTTCAATTTATTAGGTACTAGATACCTATTGTTGATGAAAATCGTAACTTTTTCAAAAAAAGCGCCCACAATCAAAAGCAAAAACCGTTTCGAGACATTGATGTGGGCTTTACAAAAAAAAGCATCAGGAAAAATCTGCAATGTTTTTTTTTACAAAAGTTAGGGGAGTTACAAAATTGATCTCTTCGACACATCCTCTATTCTCACCCATCCTGTACACGACGCGTTATGTCATACAGGGTGGCCCAACGAAAACAGAACAGAGGGGTTTTCGGGCATTTCACCTCATTTTTCTGAAAAAAGCTCGGACTGGTCGATTTTTATATTGAGGGAGACATCCGAAACATACATTGGCGAATTTCCATCTTCAGCTCCCTCTCCACCACCCACCCCAACTTCGAAGTTTCAAATGACACCAACCACCTTGCGATACATCAAATTGAAGAGAATGAAATTCTCTTTCTGAAAAAATATTTCAATAACTTTCAACCCCACCCCCCTTCTTCCTAAAATTGTCTGAGTTTCCAATGTAATATTCTTGACCTCTTAATTCTCTTTAGTACAGTCAACATCATTCTGCGCAGTATCGAGGGAGAAAATTTTCTGTGTAAAAAGTGCCACCCAAATTCACCCCTTCACTCCTCCACCCCAACTTCAAAATCTAAAATGACACTACCTACTTTGTGATACATCAAATTGAAGGGAACTAAATTCTCTTCCTGAATAAAATATTTTCAAAATTTTCAAAAAGCCGTAAAATACTCAGAATATTCAATTTGAAGGGAGGGGTTAAAAATTAAAAAAAAATGTTTTCAGAAAGAGAAATCAATTCTTCTCAACTCGATGTATCACAAAGTAGGTGTTGTCTGTTGAATTTTGAAGTTGGGGTGGGGGATAAAAAAAGGGTGAATTTGGATAGCACTTTCCTCCACCGAAAATTTCTCCTTAGATGCTATTTAGGATGACGCTGATTAAATTGAAGAGAATTGAGGGGTGGAGAATATAAAATGGGACAGACAGAGGAATTTAGGAAGATGGAGAGTGGGGTTATAACTTTTGAAAATACTCTTTCCAGAAAGAGAATTTGATTCTTCTTGATTTAAAGTATCGCAAAGTAGATGGTGTCATTTAAAATTCTAAAGTTGAGGTGGGTAGGGGTAAGGGGGCTGAAGATAGAAATTTGCCAATGTATGTTTCAGATGTCCCCCTCGATATAAAAATCGACCTGTCTGAGCTCTTTTACAAAAAAATGAGGGGAAATGCCCGAAAACCCTCTGTTCTGTTTTCGTTGGGCCATCAGTGATGGCCTGATAATATTTCTGCCTGATCTTAATGGTGTTTCTCCTTCAACAAATTTTTTTTACATTCACAATATGCCTCTTTAAGAAAATGCGCTACTGAGACTCACGCACGTGAAGGCATACTCACTTGTTTGAAAATCAAAAGCGCAAGTTATCACGCACTGCGTTCCTGAACGAAAGGTACCTACATCGGCTAGCCAACGTTGGAACGGGGCCGGCCCCAAACAAGCCCACTCACGGCCTTATTTGGATTGAAAAATTGTAACTTCTCAACTACCTCTTCTGTGGCTGAGTTCTTTCCACAAAAACTTCTTATGCGAGCTTTCTCTACAAATGGTCACGCATAATTATGCGTAAACCTATTATCAAAAACATGTCCGTAGGTCGAAGTTTTAGTGTCATGTTTTTGCATTTGTTGCATTGATAATTATTTTAGGCGCTAATTCTAAATAATATGGAAAAGACAATCTACCAGGATGGTCGACTGCATGAAGGTGGTATTAAATTTCAGTTCGGTATCAAACAGAAAATCGAATTTTCAATATGGAATAAAATGCAACCCCAATTACTTCATAAGAATAACAAAATATATCTCCAAGCGATTCAGATACCAAAGCCCAGGAAAGGCAACTCTTATTTTGAGTTCCCGAATACACATTATTATTGTGATACTCACTCAACAGTCAACAGGTGCTACTTCCACTCTTAGAAGTTGGGTATGTTATGTTTTTGTTGCAACTGTCAGATCTCTTTGATGTTATAAAAGAAGCGACAAGTGTCGGTCATTCCACGTAATGTAAAAGCGCCATACTTTAGCCTATCATAAAAAGACAATTTTGATAGTATGTTAGAATGTTCACCTGCAAGTACGAATGATGAGAGAATTCATTTTTTTTGCAAAATGACATATTATAAGTGTCGAAATCTGTTGACAGACAAACGGGATACAATACAGCCATTTTCTTATTACCAGACATCGCCCTATTTGGCGCGTCCGCCATATTTGCCTTCAGAGGATGCCAATGTTCCATCTTAATTTTCCATGATCTGATCCTTGATGGTACAGGAATCAATTGAGATGCATATAGCTCTATATATCTTCGCGAATCTGCACAGAGCATGATCTATGCCCCCATCATACTAAGTTAATTATTATTTTTTCAAACCAAAATGCTGCAAAACGTGATTTTATTCTAACGGATTCAAAACAGATATCATGGCAGATCTTCTGATATATTCTCAAGCTCTGCTACTGGTAGGACTAAAAATGTGCGCGCAAAAGTTAGGGGTGTCACGGCATCTCATTAAATTAAGTTAATGCAGATTAACGTGTAATTTTCTGCGCTCTTACCTTCATTTTTGCAGCGGAAAGACAGAGCGTTTCCTATAATGGGTAAACAAGGCGGGCCGTGGTATTTCGAGGCAGCAAGGTAGAGGTGCCTCCGTTTCCAATGGTACTGACAAATCACAAGACCCAGAAGGATTGTTGTGAAGATTAACCAAATCATGTTGGTTATGCCACTAATTGATGTACAGTGCCTACTTTTACTCTCGTATCACAGGTAAGCATTCAACTATGTGAAATAAGTGCACCTATTGGCAGAGAGTGCAATTGCAAGATGCAGTTGCAACATAAATTAAGTCAGGCACATTGACCTAGAATCGAAGAATACCCCCAGGAGACGTTAGACGTTTAGTATTATCTTACTGGATGCACTGTTCGACTTTTGTGTCTCTAGTGACCTGCTCACTTTGTATCGTTTAGACAGGTAGGTACTTGCTCTTGAATTATTTATACTTACCTATCTACTAGCAATAAAACTAACAAATCAACAATAAGTAGCCTACCATCTAATGGTATTGCATTTATTTAGATTTGCTAGATGACAATCTAGAAAATGCGGCTCTAAAAACTTTTTAAATGTGCCGTTCAGTCGTTGAAAGCAAATTGCTGTACTTAAAGTACCCACCTAGGTGTTAAACATTCTTTGATTATCTAAATACTCGACTTCCTACTTTGAAAGTAGGTAGGTAATAACGTATTCGCGATTTAGAGTAACTTGCAGTCATAGCGAAACAAGCGAATATGCCTCATGGACATGAGGCTCAGTAGCGCACTTCCTTTTTGAAGGATTAGTGAACGCAAGATGTTTATTAAATAAATAAATAAATGAATATGCTTTATTGTTCCTTCGGCCTTTTCGGTCATGAACAAGTAAATTAAAAATAAAAGATATTGCAAAAATTATGAAACTCTATTCCCGATCCCGTAACATCAAAAAATAGTAAAATATTCAAGTCACAATTACTGGGAGTGGAGTAGATGATATATAAGTAAACATAAATCAAGTACAGATCATATACAATAGCAAAACTCAACGCACAACGCCAAAAAAAGCAAATCTTATCTTAATCATCTATCAAGGACTGTATCCTTACCACATGCCCAGAAAAGAGTAGATATAGCCCCAAACGTGCAAAGTGTGGAGGAAAGAATCGAGTGAACTTCTATCAAGTTTTTTGATTTTTTCCTACATTCACCATAAATCTCTTGGTGCTATTTACACTTGAAATTTACTCTAAATACTTAACACGGGCCTTGTCGATCACTCTAGCAAATTTTATACTGTGATAGGACACTCAAACAACACATGCGAAAGAGTTTCATCCTTTCCCAGGCAGCAGTAAGAACATTTCTCCCGAATTTTCAACTTGTGTACAGCACGACCGACAAAGAAAGCACAGTATTCACTACTCGCGGTACGGAGTTGCAAAGCTAGCACTCTCAGATGGTGAGGAAAATCGTAAAGTTCACTTGTAGAGCTTGGACGTTCGTAAAATTTGAATATTTGAACAAAAATAAAGTGACAAGCTGGGAGGACACGCAGGGGCGGACTGGCCAAGGCCGCTAGGCCGCAATCCCTGCCTAGATTTTTGGCGAAGGGCCCCCAAAACTTCAGTCGATTAGGGGCCCCCGCAGACCATAAGTAATTGGATAAAAAAATACAAAAAAAATCACACGAAAACAAAATAGGCCCAGAGGCCCCCTTCCTGTTATTTTTTCTTCAATAAAGGGCAGTGTCATTATCGCGCAATAGATAGATGTAGTTCAGCAGTAAGAATTTACAGTTTGTACAATGAATATGGTTACAGTAAGTAATTGCGCTTTCAAGTTGCTGAGTTCCTAGAAGATGTTTGAATGTTTTTTTTTTCAGGCCACCAGGTAGGTAGGTTTTACAAGGTTTTTACAAATTCTTTTACCAATAATAATAATTTCAATTCAACATTCAAAAACAAAAAAAAGTTTTAGCCTGTGACCCCCTCCACTTCACAGGGGGGCCTCAAATCACATCAGCGGCCCAACTTTTAGAACCCCAGTCCGCCCCTGAGGACTCGGCTGATGGCCGCTGATAGTTTTGCTCCAAGCTCCAAAACTTTGCAGGTGTCTCAGCGGGTGCCGCAGCCGTAGCCCCCAGCCTGTCACTTTATTTTTACTCCAAAAAGTCATTCGTTTTAAAAATTTAATTTAAAAAACGAATTTAAAACGTGAACGGCATTGCTGCTATAAAGTTTGAACACTAATCAGCGTAGCACAACAGTGGTCGCACTTCACAATAATAATTTTTTATGTGCCTTTCTTGCGTAAGGTATCATTACATCTCCACTCTCCAGCCCAAAACAACATCCAGCTGGCCATAAGTGGTCATCAGTACCATCTTGAAGTTTCATTTAAAGTGTCACCAGTGTTGTCAGTGTGTTTAGTCCAAAATGTCAACCGACTTCTTCTATTCAGGGTACAAAAGCTTGCACTTTTCACTCAACACTTGAAACTAAATTTGTAATGCCATTTTCAAGGTTATTCAATTTTGGATTACCTCTTGAAGATATTTTTCCGCCCAATCAAATCCATCCTCGTCTACAAGTAAGTCTCACCCCCAGCTCAACTTTCTATATATTTCTTTTCGACACTTATTATTTCTATTGCAGCTATTAATCGAGCGAACTTTTGTGGAAGTCTCAAAAAGCCCTTTGAAAATCGATTCAATTTTAAAGTAAGTATACGTATACGTTTGTTGTGTCGTACGTAAGTTTTCAAGGGATTAGACCTAAACGTATGATTGCAGGGGTTATCAAGGCTCATTAGATGAGAGGATCGCGCTAAAGAAGAGGTTATTGGCCGGAAAATTGACGAAAAGTGCACCGCCAACAGGTGCTTGGTTGTGGCTGATACGGCATTTCTTAGGGCTGTTGCCTTTGCCGCTGTTTCCGAGATATACTGATGGGAAGTTTTACGATTGGGATCTTTTGGCAGTGGCGTGCAAGTCTTGCGGGCTGAAAAAGACAGATGAGATAAACAAGATTATTGAAAGAAATATTGCCAATTTGCCGAAGGAAAATGTAATGTTGATTGTATTGTTGATGGCATTCTTCAGGAAGATTTCGTGTTATTACTTCTTCGGAAAACAAACACGGTTGGATAAGTACGCTGTAATTGCCGTGGTGAAGTACTTCAGCTCGTCTTTATTTTTAAGACCGTATACGCCAGGACATGTCACTAACGTAACTTTGATGGCCACTCACAGTAATTCACACTTTTTTATTGAATCATTTTTCATAAGTGCCTGATTAGAAAGCAGTGGCGCCCTAGGCTGATTATTTTCGGCGCCCCCCCCCTTCACTTTTGGAACTACAACAATAATTGAAAAAAATCCACCTTGATTTTTTCTTCAATTTTCAAAGATCCTTACTCTAGAAAAGAGATGTCCACTTCAAGGCCATGGACGCGATTGCGCTGTTCGAACTTCGAACTTGATCACGAGGTCAAGTAGGTAGTTTGAAACGAACTGATAGGGGACATTAAGGTGACTGTGAACACTGAATGTATCACAAGAAGTAACAAACGTGAAAACGAACATGATCATCATATGATATTTGGTCATAATTTTCAGAATGAATTTTTTAATGTTTGTGTTTTGCCGAAAGTTCGATACTTTTTTATAAAATAATTCATATTTAATTGCGTTAGCTTAGACACTGTTCCCTTACGTCATGCGTCAGTTGAAGTATGTTTGGTTGTCTACATCTGAGTGTGGTTTCCAAATTTGTTTTGGAATTTACTAGACCATCCAAGGCTGAAACGCAATAACGCATTTCATTTCTGTGAATCTGTGTTTATGGCGTGTTCGTGTAGTCGCAGGTCGCAGTTCAGAGTTCAGCATTATTCTGTGGTTCAGCTGTTGTAAAATTAGCGAAAGGTGAGTGTTTTATCCACACAGTGCGCCTGAACCTTGAATAAGTTTCATGAAAATGACACCAAAAACGGGCTTCGGATCTTTGTAGGCGAACATTAGGGGAACTGAAATCAAGTTATAACAAAATCGTACCAGATCCTTAACTCAAATAATATCAAATCTCAGATTTAGTTTACGTCAGAAGTGAAATACTTCAACTTTTTTTTATTATTGGATCACAGTTTATGAGTTTTAGTAAGTAACATCAACTTCTGTTAGTACACAAAAACTGTAATAAGTATCAAGTCATCCAAAAACTTCCAAATTAAGCCAAAAAACATACTACGTAGATTTGGAAAATATAATAACTTCGCAAAAATGATGATGCCACACCCCACAAAATTTTGCGCCTTTTTGAACTTAGGTAACTGTAGTTTGCTACACACCTTATGAATTCTGTACAAAGTAGTCAATAGCTCAATTCTTCAGCTATCCTGGCGATAGATCGGTGGGCTTCGTCTCTGGCTCCAAACCAAGAGGTCCGGAGTCCAAATCCCGCCGGAGCCGGTGGCTTTTCTCTATGCGCCCTCTAATACTTTGGCGTGTACTAATCGAGCGGTCACGTTAAGGGGAAAAAGGTAAAACGGAGAAAGTCACCGAAAAAAGGACGCTAATGAGCTAGTACTTGATGCGCCCCTCAACACCTAATACAAAAAAATTATAGCTACAAGTCTCTATTGTAAAATATGTAAGTGAAAATCCAAGATTTTTCTTACTTGTATTAGTCAAAAATTATTGGCCAAAGATACCTACTAATTATAATTGTATGTTCTCATGACTGATTCCTGATTCAGTCCCTTGGGCAGGTGAAAATAGTCGCAGCCTACGCTACGCTACGAAAATCACAACAATCAGTTAAAAAGAGTAACAGAAAAAACGTGATTGTTCTGGTTTTTGTAGCTTAGGTTGCGATCATTTTCAACTGCCCAAGGCGCAAGGGACTGATTCAGCCATGGAAACCTTCTGTTGTAATCAGAATCCTTGGACGATATAGAAAATTTGATTTTTGACATTCATACAAGCAAGAAAAATCTTGAAGTGTTCGGAATGAATGATCTGTTAGAAAGCAAGTTGATTTTCAAGCATCTTTGTTCAAAGGGAATTTCGGGTACTATTCAAATTTGGGTCATTTTTGATGCAACTCTGTATTTTGAATGTTTGCCTGAAGTCGATTCCGACTCTTTAGGTTTTTATATTTAAAGTTTTAACTACAACATGAGTCTGATATTGTGGGAATCGGTTGACCTGGAAAAGAGTTATCATTGAAAAACTTGTTGTTGTTGATTGTCATTTTCGATCACCCTGTAAATAAAAGAAGAATATTCAAAAACTGCGTAGAGAGATGAGATCTGTCTTCATGACATTAGTGTTGAAATACAAAAATATTGTATTTACTCGAATAGGAACATAATAATTATGTTGAATTATTGGAAATTTTTTATGTTGAATCCAACACCCTGTAGAAATATTATGCGAACACCAAGGTGAGCACCTTCTATTTTGCAACGATACAGACCGAGATACAGACTTGTAACGAACAGTTCGAAGGGGATTCAAAAGATACCTATGTAGCAAACCAGGATTTCCTGAATTTAAAAAGGCGCAAAATTTTGTAGGGTGACACTATGATTTTTTCGAAGTTGAGTAATTATTTTTCAATCTACGTAGTACCTATGTTTTTCGGTTAAATATTTGATGGTTTTATACTTTTTACAGTTTTACTGTTATAATAGAAGTTGATGTTGCTTACTAAAACTCATAAACTGTGATCCAATAATAAAAAAAGTTGAAGTATTTCACTTCTGACGTACACTAAATCTAAGATTTGATATTAGTTGAGTTAAGGATCTGGTACGATTTTGTTTTAACTTGATTTCAGTTCCCCTAATGTTCGGCTACAAAGATCCGTAGCCTGTTTTTGGTGTCATTTTCATGAAACTTATTCAAGATTCAGGCGCACTGTGTTCACAGGCCATAATCCTTACTCAAGAAAAGAGATGTCCACCAAGATTTGACTAGGAAAATGCGAAGGTTACTGTTGTATGTTGTGTTGCCTATTATTATGCTCCGAGCCTCATCGAAATTCCAAAGTAAAATGAGTAGGTACATACCTAGGTGCATCTCATTAGATTTTAGATTACGTTGTTATCGAGTGTTAGAACGGTCAATTAGAACACCAAAATTGCAATAGTGACTTTGTGAATATCTGGAATAGAGTTTGACTGATCTAAATTGAAATATTTGAAAATATTCCTGAAACATTTCAGTTACTTATATATTTTTTCTTCGAATGAGCCAAAGTGTGCCAAACAATTGAGGAATCACCTCGGTAATCGCATTTTATAGCATGTTTTATGGTGGTCTCCAAATCTTATATCAGATTTTGGAAAGAAGAAATTTCAAGCTAAGAAATAATGAATCATTAACACGGGTTAATGATCTGAAAAATTGATTTCTTTTTCATTGTGTGTTCTACAATAACGGATGATAAAGTAATGTCGAGGAGGAATTATATTTCGAATAATTTTAAGGGTGGGTGATCATTCTTTGAGATTATTCAATTGTCGAGATTATTCAATTTTCGGGATTATTTAATCTTCAAGTTTATTAAATGTTCAGGACCACCTGACCTTTTAATGAAGGCTTGCGCGCCTTCATGACCTAGTTGAATAAAAAAATGTATTGGCTGTTGAATAACAGAACAAAACTAGTACAATCATAGAATAGCACACTGTATAAGTGGTACGTAAAGTGTTGAACACTAGTGACCACTAGTGACTGAATAGACCTTTTCAGCCTGTTGGTAAGTGATTTCCATTTCTATACAGGGTGAGTCATTGATATGGACGAGCTCAATTACACCTACGCCATCAATAATGATATCGAAAAGAACCAAACGGCACTGCAAACGGGCGGTCAAAGTGCAGTTTGTAAAATTATTTTGCTCTACAGGTACAGGGTGCCCCATTTTTGCAGAGCAGTTTTTGAACGAGATTTTTTAAGCGGCACCCCCTGTATATTTTTGCATATTTGGATTTGCCTTTCCTCAGGCATTGCAACTTTGTTTAGTTTTTGCAATTCGCTTCAACTGTTCAGAAGTAATTAATTTTTTTCTAAAAATTAATGCGTTTGTTGGCACTTACTAAATCAATCGCAAGGCATTTGATTTTTAGGTTATCAAGTTGAGACTTTGCTCATGTTCAAGCAATAGCATAGGGTACCTTTTGGCGGTAATATCGCCTATTTTCGTTTCGATATCACTTTGCTGTGACACATTGATTTTGGTAAACTTTGAAGAACCATAACTTCATTTTTTCAAACGGCACTCCCTATTTTTTATTCCTTATTCGTATCAAGCGTCTGAGTTCACATCTTTTTCACCTCTTATTTTTTTTCTCAAAAGTTGATAGTTTGGAAAAGAATTCGGTTTTTCTAAGAACTGGACAGAAATTTCATCGATTGAACTTGGCGTGCAATGGAAATCAACTAATTCTGACAACCAATGTCAAAGTGACTTTTATTGTACGTCACTTTTGAATTTTGACAAGAAATTTTGTCATTTCAAACAGTTTTTACGATTGCAAATTTAGAAGTAAATGTTATCACTATTGATTTGTTACACTACCTCAATAAATCATATATTGTTCAGTTCCTTGTTCTGACATTTTGAGTTTTTCAATTTTTACATAATAATTTCTTGTCAAAATTTGAAAGTGACGTACAATAGAATTCATATTGAAGTTGGTTGTCAGAATAAGTTGATGCAGTTTGGATTTAGAATTAGTTCGATTTTTTAGTTGATTACTTGATCCGGTGCCATGGCCTGCGAGGAGTGCGAGGTCACCTGACTTGACTAATCCAATTTTTTCTTCAGGGCTTTGTTTATGATCGGGTATATGAAGCTTAAGTCAATACCAGGGAAAATATGAAAGAAATAATTTGAGAGGCTTTCCATAGCACTCTTTATTTTCACTTGATAATTTTCTGTCAAAATTTAAAAGTGACGTACAATAGAAGTTACTTTGACATTGATTGTCAGAATTAGTTGATTTTCATTGCACGCTAAGTTTAATCGATGAAATTTGTGTCCAGTTTTTAGAAAAACCGAATTATTTTCCAAACTATCAACTTTTGAGAAAACATAAGAGGTTAAAAAGATGTGAAATAAGGGCTCGATATCAAGTTGCAGGCGCAAAAGTTAGGACGGCGTAACTTCCCAAATAGAGCGGTCTGATTGGCTGTTGCTATAGTAACCGCACTTACGGCGGTCTCAGCCCCAACTTGGTATCGAGCCGTGGACGCTTGATACGAATAAGAAACAAAAAAACAGGGGGTGCTATTTGAAACAAGTGAGTATGCCTTCACGTGCGTGAGTCTCAGTAGCGCATTTTCTTAAAGAGGCATATTATGAATGTAAAGAAATTTGGTTGAAGGAGAAACATCATTTTTTGCCCACTCCCTTCAGTCGAAGCTCATTGTGATTTTTTGTTATCAGAATGGGGTACTTGTCAATGAAACAGATTTGAATGAAAATTCTTTCAATCATCAATATTTTTTTGTTTGGAGGCGGAAGCTGGGAGCAGCCACTAATTAACAGTATCCTTTTTTTCCCCATTTTTAGTCGGCTATCCATATAGTGAAAGAATTAGATCGTTATGTGATAGGGTTTATGTTTTTCATTCATCTCTTACTTTGAGGGCAGCGTGTGGGGGCGGCAGGATTCGGAAAAGTAAGTTGCACAGTTTGAGTTGGGGGTTTCCAAATGTGTAAGGAAATATGACAAATCAGTGAAAATTATGAAAGTTGCATTTTTTTTGTTTGGGGGCGGGAGCTGGAGGCGGCGTCTAATCAAAAGTGACCTATCTCTTTCCATTTTTAGTCATCTATACATATAGCGAAGAATTAGATCGTTAATCGTCAGGTTTATGTTTTACATTTATCTCTTACTTTGGGGGCGGCGTGTGGGAGCGGCAGAGTTTGGCAAAGAAATTCTTGCACAGTTTGAGCTGGGAGTTTATCTATGTTTGAGGTAACATTAATAACATCCAAATCAGTAAAAATTGTTGGAAGTTGCACTTTTTTCTTTTGGGGGCGGAAACTGGCGGCGGCGCCATATCAAAAGTAGCCTATACTTTCTCATTTTTAGTCAGCTATCCATATAGCGGAAGAATTAGATCGTTATGTCTTTGGGTTTGTGTTTTTTATTCATCTCTTACTTTAAGGGCAGCGTTTGGGGGCGGCAGCATTCGGCAAAGTAACTGTTGCACAGTTTGAGTTGGGAGTTTCTAAATGTTTAAGGAAATATAACAATCAGTGAAAATTGTGAAAGTTGTTTTTTTTTGTTTGGGGGGCGGGAGCTGGAGGCGGCGGTAAATCAAAAGTGGCCTATCTTTTCCCATTTTCAGTAAGCTATCTATATAGCGAAAGAATTAGATCGCTATGTCTTCAGGTTTATGTTTTACATTTATCTCTTGCTTTGGGGTCGGCGTATGAGAGCGGCAGAGTTTGGCAAAGAAATTCTTGCACAGTTTGACTTAACAGTTTCTGAATGTTTGAGGTAACAGCAACATCTGAATCAGTCTAAATTGTTGAAAGTTGCACTTTTTTTCTTTTGGGGGCGGAATCTGGGGGCGGCGACTAACCAAAAGTAGCCTATCCTTTTCCGTTTTTAGTCAGCTGTTCATATACCTAAAGAATTAGATCGCTATGTCTTCAGGTTTATGTTTTACATTTATCTCTTGCTTTGGGGTCGGCGTATGAGAGCGGCAGAGTTTGGCAAAGAAATTCTTGCACAGTTTGACTTAACAGTTTCTGAATGTTTGAGGTAACAGCAACATCTGAATCAGTCTAAATTGTTGAAAGTTGCACTTTTTTCTTTTGGGGGCGGAATCTGGGGGCGGCGACTAACCAAAAGTAGCCTATCCTTTTCCGTTTTTAGTCAGCTGTTCATATACCTAAAGAATTAGATCGCTATGTCTTCGGGTTTATGTTTTTCATTTTATAGTGATTGGGGGCGGTTTTTAGCAATTTTTTCATATCGGCGGCGCATATTGAACGCGGAATGTTTCTGGGCTTACGTTGATAAGTGGCAACTATGTATTATTCGAGGTATTATTCATAAAATGAGAACACCAGAGCAGTAGGTCTAGGAGAAATCGCAATATCATGTTATTTCAAGCTTATCGGGGGCGGTTTTCTCTATGTTGGCGGCGCAATATAGACATTTAATATAGCCTAGCCCTCCTTTGGGAGTGGCAGCTATGTAATAGCGAAAAAATTAGAAAGCTAGGGCGTCTAGTTTGGGAGGAGTTCGAGGAACGGACGGACGGACGGACGGACAAAGCGGTTGCAATAGCGATTTTCATCAAGATGAAAAATGCGCTAAAAATGAAGTTATGGCCCTTCAAAGTTTACCAAAATCAATGTGTCACAGCAAGGTGATATCGAAACGGAAATAGACGATATTACCGCCAAAAGATGAGATAAGGTACCTAAGTGCCTACAAACGCATTAATTTTTAGAATAAAAGAAAAATTCTGAATGGTTGAAGCGAATTGTAAAAACTAAACGAATTTGTGATGCCTGAAAAAAGGCAAATCCAAATATGCAGAAATATACAGAGAGTGCCATTTTAGAAAGCTTGTTCAAAAACTGCTCTGCAAAAATGAGGCACCCTGTATAGAGCAAAATAATTTTACAAACTGCACTTTGACCTTCCGTTTGCAATGCCGTTTGGTTCATTTCGATATCATCAATGGCGTAGGTGTAACTGAGCTCGGCGCCTATATCAATGACTAACCCTGTATATTGGTAGAGGTCTGTCTCATTGAAAAAAGTCGTTTTATGTTATTTCAAAGATGGTGTGTGACATTCATTGGCTTGGTCGCTTGAGCTATACACAAAAATACCTCGGAAAATACAACCTTTTTCCCGGTGTCTTACGCCGACGCCGTGGGGCAAAGACCTTCCACCTTTTCAACGGTTCATTTTTGAGTACACTTACCAGTTTTTTATAAGCAAAGGTGCGTAGGTAGTCACCTTATAATGAAATTTAATTATTTTATTCATTAGGTGCCAGCATTTCGATTCATTTTTTCCATAGCATTTCTTCACTTGGGAGTAGATGCCGGAAAGTACCTTTCCAACTTTTTTAGGCCAACTTTTCTAGCTGGCCTAAAATTATTGCAACAATATGGAACATGAAACTACAACATTTTTTGTTAATTCATGCTTTTTTTAAATCTTGCCTCGGTCGGCGCCCCCTTTTATCGAGGCGCTCTAGGCTGCAGCCTACTTAGCCTATTGGTTAATCCAGTAGAAATAGTTCCTTAGCTTTTTCAAAGTTCAAATTCTTGTTTGAGATCGCTGTCATTATACTGACTTTCAAAAAGTGCATCACCTTCGTTCTCCAAGAAAACGCCTTGCTCACTTACTACTCAACTACTGGCGTCATAAGCACCAAAGCAAATGTGAAGGGGTTTCTGATGCGACTAAAAAAGTTGTTGACGGAAACGGTTTTTTTTCTCCAAGTAGAAACTCCTCCAAAAAGAAAATGTACGGGCATTGCTATCAAATTTTGAAAACTTTCAAAAAATTTCAAAAATTTTTGATTTTGTTTTTCGAAAATTCAAAAACCAGATAGCATCGACAATGCATCTTTCCTCAGGGAAGTCGCATGCCAAATTTGAACTTTTTATTCTCAAAAAAAGGTACCAAAAATGATTTCTACTAATTCACTTTTTCATGTCTACGAGAAATCATTTTTGGTACTTTTTTTGAAAATAGAAAGTTCAATTTTGGCATGTGACTTTCTTGAAGAAAGATATATTGTCGATGCTATCTAGTTTTTGAATTTTCAAAAATCAAAAACAAAAATTTTTAGAAGTTTTCAAAGTTTGATAGCATTGCCCGTACATTTTTTTGGGGGGGAGTTTCTACTTGACGAAAGAAATGAAATTAAACCGATTCCTGTCAACAACTTTTTCAGTTTTGATTCTGATTCTTGTCCAGATTCTTGTCTGATTCTTTGGATTCAGTAATGGACTCAGTAATTCCTGCCTGACTTGTTAAGCAGTTTACTGCACAAAAATGTCAATTATAATTCAGTCAATATTTAAAGTAAATAGGTCATGAGCTTTGAAAAAGATTTCAATTAAATCGAAACGTCGGCAAATACCTAGAGTTTTTTCTTGTTTGTGTCCAAAAATCTACCCCAAGAGAAAATCCTTCATAACTTTTTCAGTCGCATCAGAAACCCCTTAAGTGACTGCCTATCGCACCATTTAAATCTTTGGCGTATGTAGGCGATAGATGCAAAAAAAATAACATAATTCCTTACCATTTTCCCCAATAAGGTAAATCGCCTATAAGTGGTAAGGTCAAAAGAATACGACAAAAATTAGGTCTCAAAGACCGACTTCTTCTAAAAATAGCATGCGGTTGCCGAGATCAGGCATCGTGGATCTGTGTATTTCAGTCATCTCCGATCGCATCTACCATTGAACATTGTAGCAACCACTTAAAGTCCAATATTTTACAACGATGAGCAAAAGGTGGTGGTGGACCAGACCTTTTTTGTCCACTATAATTTGCCTCCTCGATCTATTGGGTGATTGGATCGCTAAAACACATTTTCTGTGAACATTTGATCAAAAACGATTCATGTCATTTTAATGTTGCACTTTTTTTTAACTCAATAATTTTTTTTTTAAACATCCAAACTTTACTGGTGAGAAAATTGATCCGATAAAAAAATGTGGAACCATATTCTGGCTGTCTCATTATAACCGATGCAAATATTTTTCAATTTTCAGAAAGACCGCTTGTACTTCCCATTAACATTTTATTTGATTTACAACTGGCTGTCAATTGATATAAAAGTTTGCGATGAAGACGAAACAAATTTTGGTACGGCTATGTTGTTGCCTGTGATTAGCGAGGAGAAAATATACGTCCGCAAGAAAATTTCTGAAGAATCCGTAGAAAGTGATGATAACGAAAGAGATGCAATAGAAAGAAATAGAAAGGCAGAACACTTTAGGGAAACTGAATCAACTCTAGTAGATCTTGAGCCACGTGTCCCTTCATCTACTTCTACATACATCTCAAAAGAGAACTCCGTCAAAGCAAAAGATGGAGGAAGGGAGAAGAAGAAAATTGTTATCAAACGTAGCGTGGAGCAAAAAGACAAGGAAGTTGAAACCCAGAGAGTGAGCTTGCGCGATTTGGGTTGTCAGGTTGATTTGAATTTTTCAGCGTACAGTTTTGCAAACCCCGTTGGCAGCTACACCTACCTAGAAGCTGGTAAAAGCAAAAGTGAACCTTACATCAAACACGTTAAGCGCAGTCGTAAAAAAGTTGAAAATAAGGTCTCCAGCGAAAAATCCCATGAAATGAATTTGATCTACGAAACTAACCGGAACTCCGAAGTGGAAAAAGCAAACGACGCGCCTAAGAGTGACTGCCAAAGCAAAGGCATCGACAACTTCAAGTCCACTCCATTTTCGAAAACTCCCAACCAGAAATTCGACGAGTTTTTCGCTAATATCAAACCGGAATCGGAGGAAAATCATGAAAATTCGTTCAGTTCTAACTTGCGCAGCATCAGTGATACCTTCTTGTACGAAGATGTGTCTTTGAAAGCGACTACTACTAGTTCGAACAATTTGCTCGAACACGAAACGTCATTTTACGAGAAACTTTCTGATTTAAATCGCAGCGTGAAGGATGTATTCTCGAGGGCAAACAGGAAAATAAACAGAAAGTTGAGATCGAAAAGTCCTGCCGTTGCCAAAACAAAAAGCAATGTCAACTTGAAAACGAAGACTTCGAAGCTTGAGATGCTGAAGAAGCTCGGCTTGCCGATCAGCAACTCTTCGCCCAATGTTAAATATAGGAAACTGATGACATTGTGATTGTGTTTGTGAAATGTTATTGTATAATCTTTAGTTTTTAAATAAATTTTGTTTCAATGTATTTTCCAGATTCTAACCCTTGACTCGTTGCTTAATAAAGGTACCTACCTCGGTACCTACACTGAATTTCAAAATCAACTCTGGTGTATTATTTTGAAAGTTGCTTATTGAAACGTTATTTTTTATGCTCTTTGTGGAAACCATATGGAAAAATTCCAAGTCATTACGTTCCCTATACAGGATGGCATTTTAGCTGGAATATCACTTCAACCTCAAAAAAATACTGTAGTCGTGAAAATCACAGGTTCTGTTCAGAATTTTGTGCTCTTTCCAAATATTTGGGTTTCAGAAAAATCCCATCGGAGGCTTCTTTTAGAGCTGTCAAAAGTATGAAAACTGATAATTCCGAACTTTGAAAGTTTTCATCGTGTTTGGTTCAGAATTGTTCAAATGTTTATTCTCAACATTTGCATTCTTCACATACTGTGTATACTTGAAATCTCATGAAAAATTAAGCTTAATTTGAGATTGTTCGGAATTATAAGTTTTCAGATTTTTGACAGCTTTAAAAAAAAAGCCTCCGCTGGGATTTTTCTGAAACCCAAAATATTGGGAAGAGCACAAAATTCTGAACAAAACCTGTGATTTTCACGACTACAGTTTTTTTTTGAGGTCAAAATCCGAGTCAAAATCCATTTTTCTTGGGCTATAGACGGACATAAGCCGCGTCATGGGTTCGGCAACTACGAGCCAGCCTCCTAGAAGGTGGGCTGTAACCCTCTGAAAACACTGAAATTAGCATTATCTTGAAAAATTTGCGTCGAATCGAAAAAAAATTAACACCGCCATAAAGACAGTTGAACCAGCTTTCAAATGATGTATAACTCAACCCCAATTATCTCTTAAAATTTTCGAAGGGGCTGCCACCCTGACTACGAGGGTAAAATCCCACGGTTAAATTGATAGCAGTTGAACGTCCCCCTTGGAAACAAAGTTGACCTGTCCGGGCTTATTTTGAAAAAATGAGGACGAATGCCCGAAAATCTGTCTGTTTCGTTTCCAATGGGCCACCCTGTATGGACATTTTTGTGGGTACAGGTGACTCTACTTCTTTATTCGTCTATTTAACTTCGTCCTATTTTTGGTGCCAAACCTAACACAACGCCGGTAAATGCTTTTCCTCACTAGGTATATCCGATTTTACTTTCCCCCTCCCCCCCAATGTCATTTGAAAGCCCTTGAAAAACTGTATCCAACAGTTGTTGTAAGTAAGAAAAGATTCAGTCAATTTTTGGAGGAAAAACTTTTGAAATCGGACCCATGGTTTTTTCCTCTCTAGAAAAACCGCAAATTTTCCAACTTTTTACTCCGCGAACAGATTTCCACAATTTGTTTTTAAACAAGAGGTAGTTGACTGGTTCGTTGGTTCGTTCGTTAAGTCGTTGGTCTTCCTGGGTCTTCATTGTTTTTATCTTGTATAGGTCAACCGCTTGGCCAGAAATAGCGAATGAGATCGCCATATTAAAAAACACACACAAATAGTAAATCAAGCGTTATAGTCCAGGAATTTTAGCTGTTTAAATCGCAAATAGCGAACAAAAATGAAAACTAGCCGGATTTTTGTCTATAAGCTCAGTTAAGCATGTAGTTCAACATACTAAAAGTCCTCAAGAATCCGGTGTGAGCTTCGACCGTTGTGGCCTCGAGAAGAACTTGAGGTTCAGTTTTTCGCGTATATCTCGTGAACAATAACACCTGGGGAAAAAGTTCCCAGAAAGAAATTGTTGGAAATTCTATTGTCTACAAGAAAGGTCCTCACACATTTTATCGTCAGTCATCTCCTTCTTCGTCAAAACACAAGAAAATAAAAATAGTCCAGATGCTCGATGCTAAAGACTGGTATGGACCTTGAGTTTTATGATGGCGAAGTGCCACCTCGTAGAGGTGTTGGTTGCTCCATTATTTCTTTATTGAAACTTGAAGCCATCAATACGAACTATGCCGGCGGCATACACAGGGTGAAAAAAAATAAAAAGTTGAACCTCGAGAACCAAAATAAGTGAAGACATGTAAATCGCCATAAATAATTCTGTTTTCATAGTCATGAAGTCGTCATAAACTTGAATTAAATATCTTGAGTCGTTCTTGAAATATCTTCAAAAGTAGTTGAAGATGAAGTTGTCACCAAAAAACAGAATTTTCGTCTACTTATCAGAAAAAAAGTTGACTGTGTTTTTTCTAAAGTTAGTTGGCCTAGAGAGGGCTTTTCACTGTAATTTCATTTTGAATGTAGTTTATCATTGTTTCGATTCAAAACATCAAGTTTCGATTCAATATCTGAAGAATTACTGATATACGGAAAACTATTTTTTTTCGTAACGACTTCAGTCTTCTGAAGATATGTCAGAAACGGCTCAACATATTTGATCCAAGT
Organism: Anaspis maculata; assembly: GCA_949128115.1. Taxonomy (NCBI): domain Eukaryota; kingdom Metazoa; phylum Arthropoda; class Insecta; order Coleoptera; family Scraptiidae; genus Anaspis; species Anaspis maculata. The sequence continues at coordinate 38,837,379 of OX421962.1, read as the reverse complement.
TTACGACGACTTCATGACCATGAAATTAGAAATATTTTTGGCGGTTTATGTCTTCACCTATTTCGGTTCTTGAGGTACATTTCTTCAACTTCTTATTTTTATTTCACCCTGTATATGCCGCCGGCATAGTTGGTATTGATGACATTAAGTTTCAATGAAAAGAGATAGGGTCAAACAACACCTCTACCAAGTGGCACACTGCCATCATAAAACTCAAGGTCCGTACAGTCTTTGGCATCAAGCATCTGGACAATTTAGCTTTTCTTGTGTTTTGACGCAGAAGGAGTGGACTGATGATGGAATATGTAAGGACTTTTCTTGTAGAAAACACAATTTCCAACAATTTTGCTTCAAGTGCTTTTTCTCCAAGTGCCATCGTTTACAAGATAAACACGAAAAATTGATCCTCAAGTTCTTCTCGAGGCCACAACGGCCGAAGCTCACACCGGATTCTTGAGGACTTTTACTATGTTGAAGTACATGCTTAACTGAGCTTATATACAAAAATCCGGCTAGTTTTCATTTTTGTTCGCTATTTTTTCTATAATTCCTGGACTATTACTACGAGTAGTTATACCAAATAAGTGAGTAACTTTTTTCCGAGCTTTTTTCCAAATGTGTCCGTGGGCGACTGCACACTTTGAATATCCCGCCCGTTTCAGCACCCTCATGCGGCAGTCGCGAACCTAATGTGTTAGGAAAATTGTCAATATTGAAGATTATGAATTTCTGAAATTAACATTGGCGATATGGTATGACTATTCAAATGGCATGCTGTTATGGAAACATAACTTCCTGCAGGAAGTGTTGAAGTGTACAAAAAAAAATCGCAACTTTTGGCGCTGAAGCAAATCCGCAAAGTGCCTCATAGTTTCAAAATTTCTAATAGAACCCAGACTAAATTGAAAACTTTGAATAATCCAGTAAATTTTGTTCGAAACTTTTATTGTGATTTGTTCCCATTCATAAACAATATATTAAACAAAGGAACACGTTGGAAGTGGCCACAAATGCCGTGTCTCTCCTACTTGTTTTTCGGTAAGACTGATGGTTTTCGAATTCAGTCCCTCGATTGTGTGCTGTCGCTGCTGTATACGAATTACAAAATACATTTTCTTCTTACGAAGTTGATGGTCCTGATAAATCCACTTGACAACTTGTTGCAATCCTTTTTTCAGAATAATTCAGCTACTAAGATGTGGTTCATAGAAGAAGTGACGCGCTTAGTCAAGGTCTTCGACATATTGACGAAATTTCGTATTTTCATGTTAACCCAACCAAGCGAACCTTGAAAACGGATTGGGTATGATTTGGGTACCTACCTACCTATATCTGTATACCTATCGAGTTGATCCTAAGATTTCCATTTTGCTGGTCTTAATTCATTAGTCTTGATATGTGTGGCGTGTTGTGAACATTCTTGCGTAAATCCTGCGGAGAAAAGTGAAATCATGCCGCTTCTTTGGATACTGCTCGGCTTACTTGTGACAATTTTAATTGCGTGCTACCACTGGTCCAGGCGAAATCTCTACAGGGCAGTTTTGAAATATGATGGACCTTTGGCTTTGCCAGTTGTTGGAAACGGATTAATGTTTTTCTGTAAAAATGAAGGTAAATTTATTTATGAGAATATCTCGCCTAATTCCAACCTAATGATCAAACACTCAAGTATTGTTACATTTCAGAAATCCTGGATAGAATGTCTTCAGTAGTGGATGGATTTAAGCGTCCTGGACGGCTTTGGTTGGGGCCTAAGCTGCTTCTAATATTTTCTGATCCTCAGCATGTTGAGGTAAGTCTTAGAAGAAGAAGAATGATTCTGAAACATTGCTGGTTTTGACTTACTCCAAGCGGATAATATGGGTTACTAGTAAGATAACTGCCACCTACCTACCAAATCCAAATTTCACCACTGAGACATGCGTTAGGGCAGTGTGACGTCAGAAAATTGCCGCAGAATCCACTCCAACTTCCTATAAACTTGAAATTTTTTTACGTGGTTTTCACCAAAAATCAACAAAAGAAATAAAAATAAATGAAAATGCTAGAGGACGGAGTTATATTGGTGAAATACTAAAATAAGCGGTGTGGAATCAATCCCTATTCCTTGACACAATCTTACCATTTACCTAGGTCTCTTTCGAAAGCTACAAGAATGTACTTTGGTTTGAGCTCATTGGCATTTCCAAAATCCAAAAATAAAAATTTTAATTGAGACGTCCTTTCGGGTGGGAAGTTGTATTTCGAAAGAAATATTGAAACTAAATTCAACCAACTTCTATAATAATTGAACAAAAAAAAAAGGAAACATTTTCCGGGAAAATTTGAATTCACCTGAAAAGCCTCAAAGCTTTTTCCAAATAATCTCATGGTGAAAATTATCAATTAAGGCTTCATTCAAAGCTATATCATTCAAGTCCGGTCTCGATAATCCATGCCGGTTTTGCATTTTCAAGTGAAAGTCGGAAAATGTTCAAGAACCCAGTTTTTTCTTGTGTAAAACAAATGGTAAAATCTATTCACGGAAAAAAGTTGGAAATTTTTAGTTTTTGTGGAGAGGAACACTCAAAATCCATTGATCCGACTTTAAACATTCCCCCCTCAAAAAATAATTCAATTTTTCTCCGACTATGACTTGTATCAGCAAGTCTGCTAGATATTTCGTGGAGCTTACACATAGTGTAGCGACTCACCCCAGGTCAAAGTTTCCACTGCAGTTTTTTTTTAAGTTCATTGAATGTGCATGAGTCATCTTGAAACAATCGCCGCCGGAAAACCGAACTTGTGCCGAATATAAAAATTAGCCTAGATATAATTATGACACCAATGCAATTTCCTTTCAATATCAGATGAAACTTTCCGAAAAAAGTCGATACTCGAGCAGGGAAGAGCGTCTGAGTAGAGTCCTGCACTTAACGCGGGTAATCCTGGTCAAAACCAGGGTGAGCGGCCGTCTCGGGTAGAGGTTGTTTCCGAGGTGCTAATACCAGTTATGAAATAGGTATTCAAAAAATCAAGTTCAGGATAAAAAAACAGTCGTCAAAATTATCTGGAAAGATATTCATATTGTAGGTGTTGTGTTTCGAATTAAAGAAAAGAAGAAGTTAACCCGTTGTTCACTTACTACGTTTCCATGGAGAATTGAAATCGATTTGAAAACGGTATCGGGATTGAAAACTGCATGTAAACGTTTGCAACATCGTATTCAAATCGATTTGAGTCTCAAGGTCGATTCGGCAAATTCTGGGATCGTATCGGGATCGGATCGAAATAATACTCATGGAAACCCAATCGGATTGGATCGAAACATCAACAAACAGAAACTGATATATAGCAATGAGTAAAACCGCTGTTCTGGTCGCATCGAAAGTCGTATTCATACTTGCACCTGTTATCTGCACTTCTGCCTTCTGCACACTTGCAGTTTGCAGAGTACTTGCACTTTCTTTGACACGCTAAGTTGGGATAGTTTCAGGTTAGGATTAGACTAACATGACAGATATGTAAACAGAATTCAAATCGATTTGAATACCGAGTTCGAACCACTCATGTGAACACTTCCGTATTCAATCCCGATACCGTTTTCAAATCGATTTCAATTCTCCATGGAAACGTAGTAATTAAATATTGGATACCCTTCTGCCCCTCTATTAGAAGTATAAATGTAAAGATTCTGTCTCTCCCATACTGACCTACTTTCATTTTACTTTTTTTGAATCTGAAATTGATCCTGCACACGCTGGGCATAATGTGAAAAAAGAACAGGAATTTTTCAAATATTTACATAGGTATGTATACAGAGTGCATGAAAAGCGGCCACCGCTGTAGAATCGTTACTCCTCATCCGATCTTTAAAACTCAAGAACCATTTCAAATTGTATATTGTCTTCCATGATTCGCCAGTGAAAAATATATTGCTTATTATGATGCTTCTGAGCACTGACAGTCAACTTTTGTTTTTCAAATGGCAACTATATTTTTTTTAATTTTTTTTTGAATTCCTTACGCTCATCTGAATATAATGATGCATCAATATCGAACTTTTTGTTATCAAACACGAAGAAAAAAAATTGCGAAATTTTTACACATCATCACAGTAACATCAGGACACCCACGATATGCACTCAATCCGGTAGGCTGGGTAAAAAATGATGTTCAGAAGCGTTTTTTGATATTTCAAAACGTAAATGTGAAAATGTTTTTCAAGTCCAAAAAAAGCTGCTCGTCCCTAAGACGACTTTATTCTCTATTTTCAGCTTACTGTTTTATATCTTCATAAGTATGTATTGTGATCCGTCAGAAAACAATGTTTTGTTGATTTTTCATTTCCACAACACGAGTTGAAAAGATATGGAATAGTAAGCTAAAAATAAATTAAATAAATAAATAAATAAATTTTATTGCTTATAAACGGTTCGTTTTTAGCAAGGGTTCGGTACATAAATACAAAATAAACTCAAGATCTGCTCCCACACGAGCAACCCACCCAAAAACAAAAGTAACAGAAGACCAAACTTAAGTAAAATCAAGTAACTTATTAACAAAAAAGGAAAATTTCAGCGATGACGAAAACAAAATATTTGCAGACGCTTCTATGATTGGGGACTGTGCCAAAATCAAAACCGGATCGACGAGGTGGTACACGATATACAGTGGGCATCACTCGCTAAGGATGAAAGACCTCAGCCTCATACAGTTAAAAATAAATTTATGAATATTAGAGATTTGATGCCCTTCGCAAGTGCAGAGAATGTCATGGAGGTCCCGGCTCCCCAAAGAAAGCATGCCTCTGAACTCTCTGTACATAGGACAGTCAAATAATATGTGTGACAAGGTTTCGTTCTCCCGGAGGTTACAGATTGGGCAGACATTACTGGTATTGACTCTGTAAGAAATTCCATTCGCATATAATTGAATTTCATTGTGATATGTCAGTCGAAGCCGCGTAAAGAATCGCTTCAGGTGCATGGGAATCTCTTTCATACAAAGCTCATAGTGATTGTTAATTCTATTCAGGAATTTATACTGTGAATTGTTCACCGATAAAAGAACACTGTCCCAGTCCAGATCGCTCAGCCTCTTCTGCACGCATCGCAAGATAGTTTCGACTTCGTCCCTACTGAAAGATTCATCACAGGCAATATTAATATTCAAGGAAGACAGCAAATTCGAGAAACGCGTGAACCAGTTGTATTTCTCTTTCGCACCGTTACTTTGATGGAGAGAGACAAGTCTACTTAGAGCTCTACGAGAAAGACGGTCCGAAGGCATCTCCATTACCCTTCGCAAATAAGCTAGTATTCCCTTAATCAATAGAAATTTCATCGCATGAATACCCAACTCCACCCGTACGATATAACCCGCAGTGTTTGGTTTAAGGTGAAACATTTTCTTGAAAAATTTTTGTTGGATTCTTTCCAGCTCCGTTATATACGCAAGTCCCCATGTTGCAGCACAGTAGGTGAAAGAAGGAACAACAACACTATCATACAGCTTCCTTATACACATCCAGTTTGTGATTCCGTTTTTGTTAATCATATTCCTCACCACGCCCCCCGCAATATTAGCTTTACTAGCAACTGATTTTGAATGTTCGTTATATGTCCCATTGTAGAAGAACATCACCCCCAGATATTCGTATCTCCTGACAACCTCTATCTCCTTATCGTCGAAGAAAAATCTTTCGGGTCTGATGTTTGCCCCCCTTCTGAATACTAAAATCTTAGACTTTTCCGCGTTCAGGTGTAGCCTCATTTCTTGACAATACAAAAAAATATATCCAATTGATCTTTGCAAAGAGCAAGGTGAATCAGCAAACACTACAATATCATCTGCGTATTGAAGCATCAGTACTTCGCGCTCCGAATCCATTGATACACCCCTGGCCCCCCTCCGCAAAAGATACTCTTCAAGTTTCGCAGTATATAAAATAAAAAGAGAAGGGCTCAGGCAGTCACCCTGCAATACACCCTTTGTAACAGGAATACCACCGGTACCGCGAGAGTCACCTTGGAAAAATACGTTCGCATTTTCATATAAACTTTTTATCGTCCTTATTAACTTGGCACTTACCCCGTGAGAAAATAACTCGGACCAAAGAATTCTGTGGTTGACTGAGTCAAAGGCCTTCTTGAAATCTATGAAAAATGCGTATATCCTTCGCCCTGGCAAACGTAAGTTATTGTTTAAAATTGAGTTCAGCACAAAAATATTGTCCTGGCAAGAACGATTTTTTCGGAAACCGTTCTGGCTATTTGGAAGTAAACGTGCACTTTCGGCGTAGGTCATTATTCTGTTGTTTACTATATAAGTGAAAATCTTGGCAACACTGTTGAGGAGCGCGATCGGACGATAGTTTTGCGGTTGATTGGGATTTCCCTTTTTATACAGGTGTATCATTTGGACCTTACCCCAGTCCCGTGGTGTCTTTTCAGTGTGCAAAATACAGTTAAACAGTTTCTTCAAATATTCGACCCAGTCCAGAGGTAAAGCCTTGTATATATCGTTACCCAACCGATCGTTGCCTGGTGACTTCCCGGTTTTTGCCTGGGAAATTGCTATGTGCAATTCGTGATTCGAAATGTCTTTGTCCAAGTAGGGATGCCTAGCGTCTGTGAAATCCGTTACTACGTCAGTTGCACGTGTGTCATGCGTGTAAAAATGTCTGTAAAATTGTTCAAAGTCCTCGAATTTTATTCTACTATCTGGATGTTTCCTCTGTAAGGTGAATGAACTCTTGTATGTGTGCCAGAACTGTTGCTGATTATTTATGTTATTGAGTTTTTGCAAGACGTTTTCTTTCTGTACCTTTTTCTTTGAAGATATGATTGTCATGTACTTTTTCTTCTCCAACAGATAACTATTTCGCGATTCTGCATCAAAGTTATTATTTTTGCAAATTTTAAGTAAACGTGATACAAGCCGCTTTTGTTCCTTGCAATCCCGATCAAACCAACTGTTCCTTGACAAAGCACCATTACTCCTTATCTTTACAACCTTTGAAAGTCCCAAAAAAGCCATGCACTCATTTGTAGCTAGAAGAAAATTTGCGTAGAGATCATCCGAATTACTGTCTGAAACACTTAGTCTGTGTGAGAGGGACATTACGTTCGAAAACGCCTGTCTCATACGCTCTGGAACCCTCAGAACCTTCCCGATTTTGCTGTCCAATTCATCACTTCGCACTTTGAAACCAGAGCAGGTCTTGAGACTCACTTGAGACTTGAGAGGTATAGTGATCCGACACGAGAGAACTTACCACTACACCTGAAACGACTCGACATACGCAGCATCTTTGACACTTACCCAAACCAAGTCTATTACTGTATTGCCCAATCTGCAAATATGCGTAAATTGTGCCGGGATGTCATTCTTTGTTCTGCCATTTAAAACAAGAAACCCGTTATCCTCCATAACATTCACCAGCAATGACCCCTCTGGTTTAACTACCCTGTCAAGTGTTGATCTGCAAAAGTTGAGACTAGGATTACCAGCAACTACATGCTCTTCCACGCCATTTTCCTCGCCAATCCTGCAATTGAAATCGCCACCAACCATGAACACGTCATCCGGAAACATCGCCTGAATTTCGGAAATTGTGTCATTTAACATCTCGAGGCAAGTTTTGAAATCAGAACTCGGTCTCAAATATACAAGGCCTACAACATAATACAGTAAATCATTTTTATTTTTAAAGCGAATGAATATCCAGTTGCGACAAGATTCCAAAGTTCGATAATATAGGTCGCCGTTGATGTCTGAAAATATAATGTTTTTTTCAATCAGCACAACCAACCCGCCACTTCCCCTCCCTAGTTCCTTTTCTTTAACTGCATTTTCACAAACAAAAACATAATTTTGTAAAAATAAAGGACACATAATACGGTTCAACTCGGATGATAAAAATGTTTCGCAGAAGCACAGAACTTTGTTTTTCATTAAGTCACGTATTTCTTCGTTTTCAAGTTTGAAAAGACTGTTCCATCCGCGAATATTCCAAAAAAGCAGTCTCAGATGTTCAGTTGCCGGGAGAGGAATGTGGTTCGGGCCACCTAGACTTCGCGATTTCCGCCTTCGCCTGCGAGCTCGTTTTTTGCTTGTGGCATCACTGTTAGTGTCTCCTGTGAATCATTCCATGTATACATCCGACCATCCACCAAGACCTTCCTGTAGTAAATCTTGCAAACCTTTCCTTCGCCCCTGAGTTGGTCGACTTTGGTTCTCATTTTAAACTGCACTTCTCGCTCCCGTTCGCTCAAGTCGTTGTTCATGTATATGTTGGTGCCCCTCAGCATTGAACCTTTACGTAAAACGTTATACTTGTCGTCACTATTACTGAAGACAACCACGATGATGTTCGCTCCTTTCTTGTTTGTACCGACTCTGTATGCGGATTTCACATTTATGGGAGTTTGGAGCTTTGCATTGAAAAATTCTTCCACACATTTCGGGACGTTGGCATCTCTATTCATTGTAAGTCCAGTTATCACGATGTTATCTCGCTTGCTTCTTTTTTCCATCCATTCTAATTTGTTTTCCAAACGGTCGATCCGCGTTATCAGATTTTTTTTCGTATCTTCCCATTGTTTTTCTTTGGAATCCAACGCCTTTGTGATTAAATCAATTGAATTTTTCAGCTCTTCATTTTCCTTCCTGATTATGGGGATGTCTTCTACCTTCCTTTTTATTATCGAAATCTCTTCTATAACAGTTTTCAGGAGATTTCTAAGGTCTTCGAAGTCCGCGCTAGTGGCCATTTCTCTTTCTGCTGCGACTATTTCCGGGACTCTTGCAGTTTTCTTGCTTCTATTGGAAATTGTGTCTGGAGAGGAGTTTGAGTCGCTGGGTTCGGGTCTCTTCCTTTTTTCCTTCTGTGAGTTTTTGGGCATTTCGCTAACAGCACAAAGTAAACAATAGGGACACTGTACGTGTTATCACGGCAAGAGCGCGCGCCGAACTCCGTAAGCTAAAAATATAGAATAAACAAGTCTTAGAGACGGACAGCTTCTTTTGAACTTTGCAAACTTGTTCTTGAATTTTGAAGATCGGATAAGGAATAACGATGCTACAGCGGTGGCCGTTTTTTATGCACTCCCCTGTATGTTGAGGATTTCAGTTTTGAATTTGAAATAATCTTGAGTGTTGTAATCCATCCCTCTCAGAAATAAATCTTATCATTCTGGAACATCGTATTCCTACAGGTGTGTAGGTAGATAGTAGGTATACCTACTTATATGCCGTATAGTATTTAAAAACGTCGTGGAGCCCCATGTCTCGTGTCCTCCAAAGATTATTGAAAAGAGATTTTTCTAGGAACATAATGATTTCGTACATCAACAATTCATTATCATCTACCGGTAATAAAACTCATGTGTTTTTTTTCAGAAAATTTTGTCATCTCAAAAGTTTGCGTACAAGCACGAGCTGTACGATTTATTAAAAGTGGTATTAGGCGAAGGAATGGTATCTGCGTCAGGACCAAGGTACCGAAATCACAGACGCGTCATCCAGCCCATGTTTAACATAAAATTCTGCGAAGGATTCATCGAAACATTCCAAAACCATGCAGAAACGTGCATGGAAAAATTGAATAACTTTGTCGACAAGGGCACTTTTGACGTTCATCACACCCTTCACAATTGCTACGCTGATATTGTTGGAGGTGCGTTTTTTTAAGGGGGGGAGGCAATTATCTGAAAGTAAGTGAGATAAAAATGGCACTATATTTTTTCAGACGCTGTGATGGGGTACAAACTGGGAGCCCAGCAAGGTCGCAACAACGATGTGGTCCAAGCTTTTATTGAGTAAGTGTTTTTTTAAGTCTCTATATTTCTATAATTTTACATAATTTTTGTAGCATATACGACCTAGGCATAACAAGATGTCTGAAACCTTGGCTCTATCCTGCCGTTGTCTATGACCACACTCCGCATAAGAAAGTGGAACGGCGAGTTGTCAATGTGATAGGTGAATTTATCAGCGAGGTTTGTTTTGCCAGATGCATTTTTCACTACCTACCTACGTCACTGTTGCAATCTGAAATCTGCAGGTGATAATCGAATCATGGAAAAGGCGAAAACTGAACAGCAAAGGCCATTACTTCGATCAGGTGCCAATCGTGGACCAAATAGCGGAAAATATAGAAAATAATCCTGATTTGATGACTAATCAGGACTTTGCTGATCATATGACCACTCTGTATGCCGCTGTAAGTTTTTGAAACACTTTTTTTTAATATAGGCTGGTTCATAACTATAGGGAGATAAAAAAAAGCCCCATATCAAGGACGCTTGTGCGAGTAGGTACAAAACTGATAGTTTTATTTATTTTCCCTTGATGTTTTTTATTTTATTCTACTCTTTCATGTAAACTTTGTTCGGCTTTTTACTGATGTGGCAAAGTATTTTCAATACAGGGTGATTTTTTGAAAAGGAGCTCATCTCATTTTTCACTGTATTTTTTCCAGAAAAAAGCCAAAACAGGTCGTTTTCTCGATTTGGATGCGCGTCCATAGCGGTATATGGAATCCACTCAGAAACATGATGAAAGTATTAAAAAAATAATGACATTGATTCGTTAAGAATGAGACTTCGCCTCTCTTCTATTGTCTGTATTTAAGTGATACGAAACTGCTAGAGAGCAAAGTCCCACCCTTAGACACCCCCCATACCTTCAAAAACAAACGTCTTTTCTAAGAGCTAGATCTCAAGTCGATGATCCGCCCGCGCAAGTGTATAGCGTAAGTCCCGGTAAGTCCGGTCATTATGGCAACATAACACAATCCGACGCGATGATTGGGTTATCGATACCGTAAATGAGTGGCGTAAGTTGCGCCGCCAACTTGAATTTCAGCCCTAAGAACTTACAGAAAGACACCATAACTTCAAAATGACGTTCACAAGCAAATCAATTTCCATTTCCATTATAGGTATAGGTACTGACACAAGCTTCAATCTAACTTGATTCCGGGTTCTTTTTTTATCTAAATAGTTGGGTAAATATTAATCACCTGTACAGGAAGGTAGGTAAATAAATAAATACATTTTGAATAATGGTTTTCAGAGCGAGGATACCATGACCATAGTGTCATCTTTTATGTGCGTTTGTCTTGGAATGTATCCAGAATATCAGGTGAGTTGAAATTTGGGGCACCGGCACGGCACGTCTTGAAATTTTCTCACTTTTGTTTTCAGGAAAGAGTGGCGGAAGAGATACGTCACGTAATCGGCACAACACCCAGAGCAGTGACCGTTGATGACATTAACAAGCTGACTTACATGGACATGTGCATAAAAGATGTCCTCAGGCTCATACCAATTGCACCTTACATCGCACGCCAAAATTTGGCTGATACATACATAGGTACTGACGAAAAATGAAGATTTATGATTTATTCAGGTATTGAAATGCTTAGAGGTACGTCTTCACAATCTTGCGGAACCACTATGCAAATCTCAGATGTCGACGTCTTTCCTTTCTTGAAGGTATCTTCTTAGCGAATTAGTGTAGGCAACCAATCATACGAAGTTAAGTGTGAAAAAATCTTGATGTGTCCATGCACAGTGGCGGTTCGTGCAGTTTTAAAAGAGCAGCAAATGTTCTTTGAAAGCAACGGGGAATAACCTACTTGGTAAATTTTAAATGTCCACAAGAATTGTTCCCGATCACCGTCGCCGTCACTTTTATGCCAGTTGGGTGGGGAGGAGCAAGGGAGTCGTCGAAAAAAGTTGAACTTTACAAATTTACGAACATGAGGTTTTCAATCAAGTAGAGAATTTTACTTTCCTGATCCATCACCCAACGAGGAGGTGAATTATAGTGAATTATAATTATATAGAAATATAGGTATGTATAGTGATAGTGATACAGGAAGTTATCTGTATCCATAACAACAATGCTATTTGAATAATCACACCACCTGCAAATGTCAATTTCAACAATTCATAAACTTCAATATTTGACAATTTTCTTTACACATGCTCGCAACTGCCGCACGAGTGTGCTGAAATGGGCGGGATATTCAAAATGTGCAGAGCGCCAATAAGTCGTTCGAAAGACCAGTATTCAAAATTGTTGAAGTATTCCTTCATCTGTGATCTGTCAAATATTAAAAATGTCAATGTCCAAAACTTTGCCGTTTAATTATTCAAAATCTATGCAATGGATTGGAACCAAATTTGGCAAAAAGCAACATGACAAAAGTTTCAAGTTAAGTCTGCAGTTGGAGCTTCTCACCGTTTCCTAGTACGGTGATTGCGATTTTTTTTTCCCGGCCGTTACTACCCGAGACGGTCGCTCACCCAGGTTTTGACCAAGATTATCCGCGTTTGGCGCAGGACTCTACTCAGACGTTCTTTCCCGCTCGGGGATCGAATGTTTTCTACATATTTCGAAAAATTCCAACTGATATTGAAAGTAGATTGCATTGGGAGTAGTGTAGGCCAATTTCCAAATACGACACGGTGTCGTTTATTCGACGGTGATTTTTTCAAAATAAAACTGGCCCATTCCGTGAATTCAAAACAAGCAGTGCAAACTTGACCTGCGGCAAGCCCCACGAAATATTTATTTCAGGTGGGGACTTGCTGCGAGTCATAGTTGGAGAAGAGATTGAATTAATTTTTAAGGGCAATATTTCTGAAATCGGACCAACAGAATTCGAGCTTTCTTCACTGGAAAAAGTACGAATTTTTAATTCCTCTCCTGTGAACAATTTTCATCAAATGCAAAACCTGGCCCTTCGAAACTGGACTCAAATGATGGAGCTTGAATGAAACTTCAGTTGAAGATTTTTCCAAGGGGATTGTTTGTAAAAAGGTTTAAGGTTTTCCTGGAAAACTAAAATTTCACTTTTTTTTTTGTTCAATTATTATGGACTGCGTTTCTATCACAGCTTTGGATCCGATCGAAACTCTATCCGATCGGGTCGATCCGCTTGAAAGTGTCGATATAAACTGGCAGGATTGAGATTTCAATCGGATCGAGCAGTTCAAGTCGATCCGGTGCTTGAGTCGAGCGGATCGAGGCTTGCATCCGCTCGTATTTTACCCGATGCAAACGGGATGGGATCGAAGTGACAGATGACCAACTTGTAAACAAAGCGTAATTCTTACGAAATCAAGGGATGCCTTCCAGTAATTGTAAATAAAATACTTCAAGAAAATTCAAAATAATATCTTTTCCGGTTTGGCGCAGTTTGACGCGTTAACCATGTTGTTGTCTATCGTCAATTCTAACCTAACTCTAAAAGAGTGAAACAGGATTGAGTGAAGCGGATCGAACGTGCGACGATAAAAACGCGCTTGACTGAAGCCACCCTGGATCCGATCGAAACTCGAGCGGATCGAAAGCTGCGATAAAAACGCAGTCATTGAAGATACTTCATAGTAGTTTACACACCAAGGGACTAATGTGAGTTTTTATTCCCGCAGGTGAAGTTTGACGCCCGAGGGCCCTTAGGGCCCGAGGGCAGCAATTCACCAAAGGGAATAAAAATGATCGTCAATCCCGTGGTGTATACAAGACTTTTCGCAATACCGGAGTACCATTTTCATGTGCCAGTACCATTCATTCTAAAAGTTTGGCGTTTGAAGGGAGCGTGCGCTCCAACATAACTCAGGCTTATGGCTATAGCGCCTTAATTTTTGAAACGCGACCCCATGTTATGCGAGACTTTATTTTCACTGGAAATCAAGGAACATTTCTGTGTAAGATTTTTCCAAATCGATATCGTGAAATCGAAAGTTATCGTGAATTGCACACAAACAATGGAAGATTTCGTAGTCATTTTGCAGAATTTTCAAGCTTTTTCAGCCAATTGATAACAATATGACTGAGTTGTGATACCTCATGTGATTACCTAAGAAAAGACCTATTAATCAGTGCAAAAATGTAATGCCTCGTCTACAGACTTTCGAAGAAAATTAAGTTTTTGATTGCAGGAAAACCAAGGAAACAAAATTTTTATTTTTTTCCGCTAAAGGGGGAGAAAAAGTGCACTTTCACTTTCCTGGCCCCCCCCACGAACACGGAGGGAAAGTATTGTAATCGTGCAGAAAAAGTTTTGAGATTTCACCGGATATATCCGTTTTGAGGTCCTCCAAGACGATTAAGACCATTTTCAGAATGATGTCTGTCTGTCTGTCTGTCTGTCTGTCTGTCTGTGTGTGTGCGTGCGTGCGTGCGTGCGTGCGTGCGTGCGTGCGTGCGTGCGTGCGTGCGTGCGTGCGTGCGTGCGTGCGTGTGTGTGTGTGTGTGTGTGTGTGTGTGTGTGTGTGTGTGTGTGTGTGTGTGTGTGTGTGTGTGTGTGTGTGTGTGTGTGTGTGTGTGTGTGTGTGTGTGTGTGTGTGTGTGTGTGTGTGTGTGTCTGTCTGTGATCTTCCACGATAACTGCCGTAACGTTGACTGGATCGACTTGATATTTGGTATACAAACATGGTTGTTTCCTGAAAAGAGCCCATTAGTTTTTGGCTGTCATCTGTCAAACCCAACTGTCACTATCATCAAATGTCAGAAGCTATATCTCACGGAACTCAACTCGCAATATTTCATTTGGAAGCCCTTGAAAAACTGTATTCAGAACAGTTGGAAACATTGCCCTATCTGTCATCTGTCAAATAATAAAAAATGTTAAAGTTCAAAACTTTACTAATAATTATTCAAAATCTATCCGATGGATTGGAACCAGATTTGGCAGGAAGCAACACAACAAAAGAGTTAAATTGAGGCCGCAGTTGCAGTTATCCACCATTCTCCAGTTTAGCGTGATGAATTTTCGAATTTTCTCCTGGCCGTTGCCACTCAGAAGGGGCTCTCGCCGGTGTTTCGACCAGCACGAGTCGCTTTTGTAGCAGGACTCCACTCAAAAATTTATTTCTGCTCGGGGATCGACTTTTTTTTGGAAATTTCAACTGATATCGGAAGTAGATTGTATTGAGCGTCGTGCAGGTCTATTTTCAGAGTTGACACGGCTTCGGTTTTCCGACTGTAATTTTTTCAAAATGAAATTTGCACATTCCGTGAATTTGAGAAAAACGCAGTGCAAACTTCTACATGCGGTAGGCCCCACGAAATATTAATTTTAGGTGCAGACATGCTGTAAATAAAAGTTGGAGAAAAGATTGAGCTAATTTTTGGAGGAAAAATTTTCGAAATCGGATCAACAGTTGCCGAGTTTTCCTCTCTGGAAAAACTGCAAATTTTCCATCTTTTTATTCCGTAAACAGATTTCTTGGAATTGTTTTTTTTAGAGAATAGATAACTGGTTCTTGAACATTTTTCAATAATTTCTCTCCAATTTCCCGGAAATTTTCCTCCTGAAAGTATAAAACCACTCATGCGATCGTACAAATTAAGCGGTTCTGTCACGATAATTACCGAATTATTGATCCGATCGAATCGAAATCAGGTACGGAGGCCTAAGTTCAGCCTGGAATGATCTGATCAGACTTTGGGTGGATGATTTTGATCGGAAGCCCTCAGGTGGCACATTGGGTCTGGGTTTGTCTGCCCAAGCTCTAAATTGAAAATATAGAGTTGAAATTTGACACACAGATGCAGTAAAAGTTTTCAATCAAGTTTTTGTAATTTCATTATCATATCTAAAAAGGGAACAAAAATTTCAATAAAGAACCAGCATTGCATTTTTGAGATATCACAACAGTTAGCTACCTAGTTCTACCTTTTGGATCATTTCATCACCTTGGAAAACTGACCTAACCTGTCATTTTTTCTGTCCGCTCAACAATGGATGCAGGATGCTCGCTAAACGCTCGACTAAATAGAATTTCTTCATCAATTTCCAAATCGAATCGCCCCCTCCCGAAGGGACACTTCGATCAAAATCATTACTGACGTCTCTGGATACCGCCGGGAAAGTTTTGTGTCGTCCCACAACGGATTTTTGTCCCTGTATTGCGAAAAATTTGTTTTGATCTTCCTCTCAAATTCCAACACTTCTCACCCGAATAGTGCGGCGGTTAGTAAGAACCACCTTGCATTTTGTGATAAAAGCATGAAATTTGGCACATACGCTCTACAGACTGTTCTTCACTATTGACGAGGCGGACCCACGATGGAACCGCCATGTAGCTGTCAGAATTGTCATTTGCCTACTTTCCAGGGGCAAAAACTAAAGTCGGTTATCGAGCTGATTCAAAAGTGACGTCTATCAATGCAATAGACCTTCACAGTATAACTTCACCGAAACAGATGTCAAAATTACAAAGGGAGGGAGAATGGGAGGGTATAGTTCTCCCCGCGGCACAGATTTTTTTATTTGTTGATTTTGGACCAAATTGACAAGTTTGGTGTCGTTTCCGAATAAATTACATCTTTTGAGTTAAAATTGAATGTTGTGATTGCAGTTTGAAGAAAAAAGATTTTGTTTTGTTGAAAAAAGATTTTGTTTTGTTGAAAAAAAATATTTTTCTGGAAAAAATCTTGGTCTTTTTTTATTTCGACTTTTATCTCAATCCCGGGCACTCAAAGTGGAAATCCTTATTTAGTTCACTTCTTCAAAGCTTCCTGTACATAAAAACCATGTACGAGACCTGATTTTTACTCTGACAAGATCGTGAGCCTCATTTGTTCCTAAAGTCGTAGAAGTAATATCCAATGATTTTATTAATTTTCATGTACGAATAGAGGTGTGCGTGCAAAGCCTTGCAGTTTGTGATAAAATAAGCCTGAAACTTGGCGTACATGGTCTATGGACTGTCCTTTGCGATATAAGAGGTGCACCCATGCCGGAACCGCCGTGCAGCTGTCAGAATCGCCGCGATACCTTTGCACGCACACTTCCATTCGTACATGAAAATGATTGCATATTACTTTCACGACTTTAGGAACAAATGAGGCTCACGAACTTGTCAAAGTAAAAATCAGGTCTCGTACATGGTTTTCATGTGCAGGAAGCTTTGAAGAAGTGAACTAAATGACGATTTCCACTTTGAATGTCTTGAATCAGGATAATAGTCAAATGAAAAAAGCCTAAAATTTTTTTCTGAAATATATTTTTTGTTAACAAAACAAAATCTTTTTTTTTTCAAACTGCAACTACAACATTCAATTTGGATTCAGAAGATGTAATTTAGTCGGAAACGACACCAAACTTATCAATTTGGTCCGAAATGAACAAATAAAAAAATCTGTGCCGCGGCTTCAACTATCCCCTCCCATTCCCCCTCCTTTTGTAATATTGACATATGTTTTGGTGAAGTTATACTGTGAAGGTCTACTGCATTGAAAGACGTCACTTTTGAATCAGCTCGATAACCGACTCCAGTTTCTGCCCCTGGAAGGTAGGCAAATGACAATTCTGACAGCTGCACGGCGGTTCCATCGTGGGTCCGCCTCGTAAATAGTAAAGGAGAGTCTGTAGAGCGTATATGCCAAATTTCATACTTTTATCACAAAATGCAAGGTTTCCCTGAAAAATGGTCGTTAACCGCCGCACTAAAAGGGACATCTACCCGTACAAAAATTTCCATCAGTTCTTTGTTACTCGTCGGGAAAGTATTGGGGTGGCACAACCAATTTTCTGTATCCCTGTCTAATGGAGAAATCGCCATTATTATTATTATTATTATTATTATTATTACTATTTTTTTTTTGAAAAATGAAGTTACTGGATAGACTACTTTCCGAACACATTTGGTTGAAGTTCAGCGATTTGTAATTTTATTTTTTTTGATGATATATTTGTAGTTATATTTAAAACCTTTGTAAAAATCAAGAATAGATAAATAACATTATTAAGTTTCAAAATGTGAACGCTGCTCCATCTCCGCATAAAAATTCTTCACCGGTTCGCCATTTCCCTCGGTTCGCGATTTGTAAAAATGTTGCATATAAATACCTAAATGTATATTCCAAAAACGTGTTTTCTCTAACGAAGTGGTTGATAATTATTTGCATAATTCAATACAAGTACGATTTGTTCAAGAGCAAAAAACAAAAAGTTTAGACAAGTAGGTAAACGCAGGTAAAAAACCTACCTTATTACCTACCAAGGTTTATGATTATGGATCTGTGCTAGTGGACAGGTATGGCTTAGGCATGGGTTTTAATTACTAAGCATCCACAGACAGGCAATTAATGTGCAGGTAACAATGTATAATCCTTCTATCAAATTCTTATTCGTTACAAACATACGACTTACTGTCAGGATTTTGGGTTCGCCTATTTCGATTTTCAAGTTCTAATTATACTGCTTTCAGACTGTACTTTATTTTATATCAGGTACCTACCCTACACAATTAACTATTGCACACTTGTAATTATTGTTTTACAATAATAACCAGTAATGGTAATTTCCACTAGCCCCTATGTTCACATTCATCGCCAGCAGAACTTGAACTATAACAACTTCGTCGCGCCGCTCCCGCTACTTCCATAGGGGCCTAGGTGCCCTGGAGACTTCGACGATGCATCTGGAACGATCTTCTCGAAGCGCCTCCGCCTTGAATATTCCAGTAAACCTCCGTGCTTGTTCTCGAACGTACTGGAACCGTGGAGAGCCTCGCAGCTCGTAGCAATACTGACCAGTGACCGACCGGCGAAGACCAAAAATGACCCTCATGCGGTGCGTGTGGGTGTAGGTAACTTCCGGACCTTTGTTCCGAACAGTGTCACAGTACTCCGACTCTCACTGTGTCAGTGTAGGCACTCTTCCCTAACTGGTGCCGGGGCACAGGGTCAAAAAACGCTCTGCCGTGTGCGACTTCGTAAATATATAATATGGAACTATATGCCTCAGTTGGTTTTTGGACCATTTAGATTTTCTACAGGCAAATATGGTGGAGGCGCCAAAATGTGCTCCGTCCGGTGAAGAGAAACCGGCTGTACCAATCTCGTTTGTTTTTCAACAAGAATACAACAACAACATATTATAATAAATAATAATTCTCTCCATTTCATACCTTGATTTCAAAAATACCTACCGGGAAACTGTCAAATATAACTTGATAAGATATGCTAAAATACGGCCTTTTTGCTAAAGGCATAGAGCTAAAGGTTACCTATCTGATATTTCTGGAACTTGACCTCATTGAAGACTTTGAGGTATCTTCTCCGAATTTTTCTTCTCCACTTCGTATTTCTGCCACTCTGGCTGCCATAGTGATTATTTAGTGCCATACATCATGATTATTCAGAAAATCAATAATGGTTTTCGTAATGGTAATACATAGTTCTTATTCAGCCTCAGGGTGAACTCTAAGAGGGATTGAATAGGCTTTAATTTTTTTGATTTCCTGAATTTCTATGATCTGTGGTTGATAGCTTAGGGTTATTTATGGTTGACTTGATTGCCACGACATGGTGGTGGCATCAACAATAACTTGATAATAAGCTGATTGAATGAAGAAAGTTGATGCTTCCGGAAGTTATGAAAGCCATAACTCATGAACTGTGAGTCGTACATGAACGACTGAGGTTTCAAATTGTAGACAATTGAACGGGATTTCTTCCGCATTATACACAGTACACACGAAAAGTGAAAATTCAGAAAGTCACCTCAAGATCTGTAACAATGCTAAGTTTCAAAAAATCGGACAACCTTCAAAAAACGCTGGATTTTAGCATAGGTAGATAATCTTACAACGACAGTTTTGATAGTTCACCGAAATGTCTTCTTGGAACTGAGGTAAATAATAAGAGAATTCATTTGTTTATAAAAATGACGTTTCAGCTGTTGAAATCCGTTGAAAACAAACGAGGTACAGCGCCAGTATGTTTCTTCTTCCTAAGCGAAGACCATTTTGGCGCCTCCACCATATTTACCTGCAGCAGATGCCAATGTTCCACCATAATTTTTCATGGTCCTTAATGATCCAGGAAACAGGAGTCGTTTAAGATATAGCCCTATACATCTTCACGAAGCTTGATAGTGTACGAAACTTGCTGGAGATCTCGACGGGCGAATAAGACACACCTGTACCTGAGCCTGTACCCTGCTGAAAATCCTCATGGATTCTCATAGGGAAATCTATCTGGCTTTCATAAGGATCTATATGAGTATTGGAACCGGCATTGCCGCAATGATTCTCATAGGAATCCCGCTGCGTTTTTTCCTCATTGAATCTCATGGATTTCCATATGAATCGACATAAATGCTCATGGATTCTCATTGATTTCCATATGAATCCACATGAATGCTCATGGATTCTCATTAATTTCCATATGAATCCACATAAATGCTCATGGATTCTCATTGATTCCCAAATGAATGCCCATTAATTCTCATGGATTCTCATACATTTCCATATGAATCCTCATGGATTATCATGAAAACTCATACAATCCAGATGGATGCCGCACTGAATACAACAAATTGTTATACAAAACCAAGATGGATTTTGAACTGGATTTTTTATTAGATTTTATCACTTACAAATAAATAAATTCGTGAAATTACATCAATGTCGCACAGGCACACAGGGTGATACTATTGTTTAAGTTCAGTGTTCCAATAATGATCTCCTAGAACCTGGAATTGAAGATCGTAATTAGTTATATGCCGATCACGTTTTAAATTAAGTAGAAATTAAAACACGGTTGGCCATGTTCCCTAGGGTGTAACGGACGCTGACAGACCAAGTCACGTGAAAACGGGCTTTTTGTGGCGAAGTCCAATGAGGCTAGAAAATTTTGACATAAAATGCCAATTCTGGCGTCTCCTTGCATCATATTCCGCTACAGTGTTGCCTTGGCTGTTATGACTGTTATCTTGTCAGAATGGCAGGTGAGTGACAGAGTGCCGAGCCGTTCTAGGTTTTAGTCACTAGGCCTTCATTTCTGACCATACATTAGAACAGTTTCCTCAACCTAGTATATGATATGATGATATATTATGATTCACTATTTTATTCAAAAAAACTGTTCACCAGTCGCCCATTTAAACTGGAGAAAGTCTATCAAAATCAAGACGTCTTGAGCGTTCATATACAATCTTGCAACAGCGGTGTACTCGATTGACAATACGAATTCAAGGTCATCTGGGGAAATATTGATCCAACATTACAAATTTGAGCATCCCCAAATATCGCAGAATTGCCAACTTGGCGTGCAAAAATTACCGTTCTAGTGCTGAATTTAAAAGCTGATCGGCATATATGTATATTACTATAGTTAGGCACTTTACTTGATGGAAATTGTCCTAATCGTCTTGGGGAACCTCGAAATGGAATATATCCGTCGAAATCTCAAAACTTTTCTGCACGATTACAATACTTTTCCTTCCATGTTGGTGGAGCGTCGGTAAAGTAAAAGTCTTTACATCTTATATTAACACAACAAACGTAAACAAACAAACGTAAATACATTTACCTTCGTTTCCGATGCGGGAAGAATCAAACTTTTTTTCAGCGTCCTGTCAGCATTTTGTATTTTCACTGTCACGAAAAGATAACGCACTAGATCGGTCGCGCTAGTCGGCAAGAATTTCCAACCATTTATGACGACTAGATCAGGCGATCGCGCGGGTTGATGAGATTATGTCTGCCAAAGCCGCGTAGATTTACAGGATTCACATGTCAATAAGTCAAATAATGGATTTGTATCAGGATTCATCAGGATTGAATGAGCATTTGCTGTTGATTTCTGCCAATGACTGGTGGATTCTCATAGGAATCCCAATGAGGATCCATGAGGATTTTCAGCAGGAAATGTACGATAGATTCTCATAGAAACTGTTAGACTTCCCATTTATTATGCGTGCGCCTTATAGGGTAGTGACCACCATCGAAAAATATAAACAAAAATCATACTAATCGAATGTAGAGCCTTAATAGCAAGACTACGTTTCGTGAAAATTTTAAAAAAAAGTTCCAAGTGTCTCGAAATCTGCCTTGAAAGTGGCTACTTTTGCGAACGATTTCAAATCTACCGAGCTGTAAGGCGGGCTGTGACGTTTCAATCTTTTGACAGTAGTGGGGATGACCCCACCTCCGTTGCCTGTGTGTCAGTGTTGACGTTGACGTTTGCCGGCATAACATAACCATTGAAGTCTGATGTAGTTTTGAAATATTCATAAATCATAAAATATTTTACCATGGGTAAATTTTGGGAAGTCGCCTGTTCACAATCGGGCTCCACATTTTCAAGCAAAACAACTAAACAACACGAATCACCGCACAGATACAAAAAGCGTAAACAATATAACAATCAGCTGTTATGAGCGTTGACGGGTTGACGCTAGTGCTTTTTGTAGTAAGTTCTGTAGTGTTGTCAAGCCTGCTTCTCCGCCTATGAAAGATTGTGACGTCATCGCGCCCGAGATCGCGCCAAATTTGAAATGATCGAAAACTTTCATAATTTTTTTTTACCAAGAAAACTTGCGAAAAAATTCTGTTAACTATATAGCGTCACTTATCAAGAAGTGAACTTTTAAAAAAAATATTAAAAAAAAATTCGGTCACCACCCTATTGATGCTCATGGGGCTGATAGAAACTGATAGATTCTCATAGGGATCCCAATGAGAATCGATGAGCATTTTCAGCAGGGTATCAAGAGCTTGGCGAAAATTCGATTCGAGGTGTGAATGAGTAACAGATCCTGAAGAACATATTAGGTATATATGGAGTTAGACTGATTGCTTCTCAACGTAACGCTGTAGGCCTGTAGGCAGTGCAACACTTTCAATTTGATTCTAATGTCCATTCGGATCTCTTCTGCTTTTCCAGGCGAATGGTTTGCACCCAAAGGCTGCGCAATAGTAGTTCCAATCTTCAACATACATCGAAACCCCAAGTACTGGGAAAACCCCGAGCATTTTCACCCGGATCACTTCCTGCCAGAAGCAGTTAAGAACCGCCACGTCTACGCTTACGTTCCTTTCAGTGCCGGCCCGAGGAGCTGCGTAGGTAAGTATTCTTCTTCTGCCAGTTGTAATTGCGGCCTCCAAAAATATGATCATTCCAGGTAAAATTTTCGCCAACATCGGACTCAAAGTTCTGCTGGCCAATTTATTCCAAAGGTACGAAGTGTACAGCGAAGGAAAATTCCCCGATTTCAAACTAAAGATGGATATTTCAACGCGGCCCATGCACGGTCACAATATAAAACTTAAAAAGAGGGTTTGGAAGTAGTTCATAGAGTTGAATTTTCGTTTTTATCTATAGTTGTTTTTTATGTTTTTATATTAAACACGAAAGTTTTGAAATCTACAAGATTGTATAGCATCCATTACAAGAGCCAAATGTCAAAACTTATGTTTTTCGACGGAAACGATGTGTCTGGTTAAATTTATATACTGCTCTCAATCTTGATGAAAAGGTGGTTTGACAAAGAAAAATGGAGTTTTAGGTGTGTGAATCACATTCCGTGGGTTCCACAAAACAGATAATACGAGATTAGTTGATTTGCGATTTTTGTTTGTCAATTTGTAGCTGACTGATCAATGGAAATGCTGGTTTATCCCTCAATAATGAAAAAATGATTGGTCTAGTACAGATTTCAGGCATTTTTTGTGAGTTATCATCTAGAATTCAGCAGAAAAAAGTCCAGTTAATCTGCAATCAGCCTTGATCGCTGATCATCTTTTTTGTGGAACTGACCCATTATAGTCTATTTATTTATAGCTATATTCATATGGGCTATTTACGATTTTCTTTCGACTAAAAATAGTTCGTGTATAATGGATTCACTCAACTATGCCGACCAATTCCATCAGGATCAGGAACCACCTACCACAGTTTTGTAGCCAACCTTCATATTTCTCTACTCATTTATGCTAGGTTCAGGTTCATACACCAGTTTTACTGTTTGAAGGTAAGAAATTAGGCTTCGAAACAAACTTGACCAAATATGAATCCTTCCACTTTACCGCTTTAAAGTGATTCTTTACGTTTTATTTTCTGTTGTATGAACCATTATCCTAAACCAAGTCAACTCATTGCTTTCAACACAATTTTCGTTTTGTCCCTGCAATAATTTTCTTAGTTACATCGCAAATCAGGCTATGAAATTTTTGGTAACCCTCACGCATTGAGAATGAGATCTGACGTGATTACCAACATTATCATGTACAACAGTTTAGTGAGGGTAAAAACTTGAAAAGATACGGTAGAGTGGTCTGAATGCACTGTACTAAATACAATACCTAACGTTTCCAGGTGGATGGTTGATACCTACTTTTTTAACCAGAAAATGTAGAAAATCTAAACTAAAAAAACAATTTTAACGACAGCTATCCAAACATCCAGATCGATAGCTGCTGATGTCAGGGATCCGATTTCACAACGTATCAAAATAAGGCACGGTCTAAAAATACGGAACTTATTTTAATTCGCCTAAGTTATATACAAAGTACCTTATAATTATTACAACCTGCTTATCGTCGAGACACTCGACGCATTTATGTGGAAAATCTCAATTGCACACTCGACTGCATCATGGACGGTAGGAAAAGTGCGTACACAGCTTTTTTTAGAATTGACTAGGCCACACTTGGCAATCATTTCGTACACTGGCTCTGAAATTCCAAAGTGTACAATTAATGGGACCGTCGAAGTATTTTATGAGATTACTAACCTGAACAAGCGGCAATGTAAATAGGAATATCAATCTTCTGGAAGCTGTCGGTGACGATTTGAAGCATCGCAACGCCCGAAGGATCGACGTAGCTCAGCGAGGAAAAGTCCAGGATCAGGCATCTGAGTTCGCGGTTGACTTTCGATTGGAGCTTGGCCATTTTTTCTTCGTTGGCTATCGTTATTTTTTCTTCGACTTGTGCCTGAAATAGAGCATTGAGTTTTTAAAACGTTTGTATGCTTATGGTGAAAAAGCCAGGTGGGGAGCTCACCACAGCTGCAAGTTTCGTCAACTTTCTCCTGTATACGATCTCTTTCTGGGGGTTGATGTCAAGCAAGTTGAGCAGTTCCGATTTAAACATGTTGCGGGTGGCGAAGTTGATGCCGCCGCAATAATGGAAGATTTTGATGCCGGGGATCTGGACGACCTGAAACGTTAAGACTTCAGAAATAGTAATGAAATATTGACTACGGCTTGGGCATAGGGCATAGGCATAGGGCATTTCGACGTGATATTGCACCCAGAAAAGTCTTTTCGAAACTCATTTGATGCCAAATTCTGTTTATTCATGACTTTCTAGTTGAGTTCTACTTGAGCAAACGGAGAAGTGGTTCCGAAGTTAGGAGCGAGGGCATAATAAAAACGTTTTTAATTTTTTTTAGACCCAATGGACAAAAGATCATCCACATCAAGCGGAAAGTGTTTTTTTTGTCACTAAATCCGTAGCTGATGAATGACAATGTAATTGCAATGGTACGAGAAAAGACGTTTCATTGTTTTATGTAGCAACAGGGCCGGCTTTAGGGTGTGGCGAGCGAGGCGGCCGCCTCGGGCGCCAAACTTATGGGGGCGCCTGAGCGCCCTTCATTTCTCTATTATCTCGAAAAAAATTTGACTGCGGCGCTCTTCCACTCAAAATTTGTGCAATTTCCCATATTTATCAACATTATTGTTATCAAAAAAAAAAAATCGCTTGAGATGCTATTTTTTCCTTCATAAAAAGGCGCATTACAAAACTTCGTCTTGGGCGCCAAAAACTGTAGAGCCGACCCTGTGTAGCAATTCCGCTTTGCATAATGATAGTTTATGCCCATGACCATCCAAGTCATTTGACCCGAAGAGCCACTTTTTCCTAATTCCCATTGGAACAAGATGGTAGTCGTTTTCGACTAATTTTGGATCTTAACACGTTCACTGTCCTATGACCCACACGTGGGACATTGTTTGACGTATCCATGAGTCCTGCGCCCATATGTGGGTCGCATCACACATGTGGGTCGTAGGACGTCTGAGAAGAGAAGAGAGAAAAAAGAGGGGGACTTGGGGATAATAGATACGTAACGTATTACAGAGTGGACAGTGAACGTGTTAAAAATCGAAAATGTTGTTATTTTTACGGTTTTATGCCGTGCGGGGGGAAGGAAGTCCTTATTGCGTCAAGTTGTCCCGCGTCAGGTTGTTGTTGCGTCAAGTTGTCCTGGCGTTAAGTCGGCCGCCTCACATTCTCCCGCGTCAAGCTGTCTGGCGTCAAGTTGTCAAGGGTGTTTTTTTGGGGAGGGTGGCAGATTTTTTCCCTCAATCTTCCAATGGGATCCCACTTCCTGAAGGGATGCTTCAATCAAAATCATAACCTACGTTGCTGGATACCACCGCAAAAGTATTGTGTCAGTCAGTGTCACCCACAAAAGGTTTCTTGATAACATAATAGGTACCTAATATCATCATCATTTTGATACCTCATGGCGTGGGTTGATGTGATCGCAAATGAAATAAGGTGTTTATAAAATTTTACAAGTATTTAATCAATTTCACGGCTTTCTGCATTAGAGCAAGCTACGAAAAAATTGTGTCGTGTTGGTACGAATGATACGATGACAAGGGGATGCCAGCCAGTTGTCTACACGTGCAATTTTTAATGTGACACCTTGTCACCATGTTGAGGTATCATGTACGCGAAAGTGAAATTTTTTTAGCTTTCGCCAGGAATCGTTTGTTTCTTTGGAGTGCTTAACAGTGTGAACCTTAAGGGACATTGTTTTTACTGGTTGATGAGTCTCCGCCAAGGTTATTAGGTTTGCTACTAATGAATGATGTCGAAGATCGGCAGGATACTACTCAGATAAAAAGGCCCACCGCCCAAAAGGCTACACCTTCTGATGCACATCCACATCACTGGAGAGTGAATACTAGGTAGGTCCCACTCCAGCTCCACCCATTGTACCTCTGCAACAGCGAGCAAGATATGAAGACAAATGCTGGCAGACAACACAGTGTACCTACCTACTCACGCCCGAATTATCTCGTCTCCGTACAGTTTAACTCCATCAATTATTGTCCTACTATCCATATTGTCTATCTAAAGAGCAAGTTTCCTCTTTTCCTTTTTACACTCCATTTCTTCATGGCCTCACGGACTTTCGGCATAATTTTCTAAGTGGCCGGCAAAAGCCTAATAGCCTTGGCGAAGACCCACCAACCAGTGAAGACAATGTCCCTTAACGTCCACACTGCGAATCACTCAAAGGAAACTAAGAACTCCTCGTATATTCTCGAAAAATTTCGCTTTCGCGTACATGACTCCCCGAGACGGTGACAATGTCACATTGAAAATTCCACATAAAGACAGCTAGCTGCCAACAAGTTGTCAACGTGCCATTCGTACCAACGCAACCAGTTTTTTCCATAGCTTGCTCTAATGCAGAAAGCCGTGAAATTGATTATAGTAGGTTCACTTCAACTATGATTCTAGTTGGCTAGGCAAATTTTCTACTTTAGCATTGCAGGCTTGCCGCCTTTTTACCTGGTGCGAAACTGACCTCTCTAGAAGTAAAGTTATATTTCTTATCAAACTGATACTTATTAAAAATTAAAATCTTGGAAAACCGACTTTGTCATACGTGCAAGTTCGATTAGGGGGGGGGGGCAGAGCTCCATTAAAGTCATTTAGACACCAAAACAGCACGGGGCTGCCTTCAATCTAAGTCATATTGACGGCGGCCATTGAAGGTTGACAAAAACTCGTCCCGGGAAGCCCCAAAATGATAGCAAATCACAAATTGAAGGTACTCACAGAAATTTCGGTCCAATACGCAACTTTGAGCGGCTGGGTTTTTTGAAATTTGGTTGATTTAATTTTTTACACGTAAATTCTTTTGCCCATGACAGACCCCCATGGCGATATTAGTTTCACCAATAATTCTCCAAAGCTTGGCGTGTCTTTCCGACTGAAACAGGCGAAAGGGTTGATGATTGCATGGAGCCCCTTTTTTTGGACCAACGGAATGGCTTGTATATTCTTTAGTTTGAACCATATAGTTTGAACCATCGGAAAGTTGGTTTGAGAGGTTAAAAATATTTAGAATTATTACACACAATTACAATTATATTTCACAATTATTGTCAAATGTCAAGGCTCTTTTGATTTATTTGTTCATTGGTGAAAATTAAAAACAGATCGAAAAATTACTACATTTTCCAATAAAATGGAATAAAGCGTCAGGCATCACGTCTCGCAAAAATGGTCCGTCTATCTGCAGAGATAAAACGCAAAAAATGTGTGTTTCAAAAGTGGTTTTGACCACTTCGTGTCTCTTCGTGAATTATTGTGCCGATTGTGCCGGTTGAAGAACAGCTAACCACAAAGTTTTGGGGATTTTCTATACTTATTTCACCATTGGACACCTAGAAACAAAATCTCACAGCCGACTAAAATCACGGTAGAAGTGAACATACTATATCTAGGCTAGTATACTCTCGGAGGAAACTTAACGATGGACAAGTCACCTGTTAGACCAAGAGCTAGCAACATTTCATTTACCTCATAAGCAAAATGCGGTTTGACTTTTGGGGCATGTAGAGATTATGATTGGCTCACGAGGCAAGCAAAGAAATGGGCCATTTGACAGCAATATTCAAGAGCGGTTTTTCTAGTGTTCTTAATCGATATAAATATCAATTTCATCAGGAATGGATAGGTTGAACTATCTTTCAACTAAATTGAATGGGACCGAATCTCGGAATGTATTAGAAACTACAAAGACTCAGACTTTCTTAACTGGCATGCTCAAGCTAGTGGGCTAAGCCAAGCTGTTTGGATCGCATTTGATGGCCGATTGTCGAATCACGCCTACTAGAAAAACCAGTGCCAACTTCCGACCGCTTAGAAATCTGGTTTTAGGTCGTTTCTAATGCATTTTTATATTCTTTTTCATTCAGTTTAGTTGAAAGATAGTTCAACCTATCCATTCTTGATATTAGTCCTAGCGGTATAAGCAAAATTCCATAAAAATGGCTCCAATTGTGACAAAAGTGTGAAATTTGGTGTGTGGACTCCTAAAAGCATTTAAAAGGTTTTTAGAAGGGGAGCCAAGAAAAATTTTGATTTTGAATTTTCAATTTTTTGTGACGTCATTTTTTTAAATATTTTTTTTATTTTCAGAACTTTCCGAGATTTTTCACTTTTGTTATTGTATTATGGTGAGTAATTGCTTAATCCAAGAAACGAAAGGGAAAATTTGCGAAAAAAATTGACTGAACTGAAATGATGACGTTTTTTGTAAAAATCAAACTTTTCCATTTTTTTCGAAAAATATTGTGAATATGTAAAAAATAGAAGATGGCAGTTATTCCTTAAGAAAAGCCCTATCAGAAGTTTCCGAAGTGTTTCTTAAAATTCCAAGCCATTTTCAAGATATTTGGAAAAATGTTATTTCTTGCAATTGTTTCTTCGTATTAGCTCCTATTACATCAAACACATCACAGGGTTCTTTTTTTCTTGGAAATATACTTAGGAATGATCAGACCGAAAATTTCTTAGAGGTTTATTGTAAATTGTAATTTTTCCAGTGGCGTAGATCATGAAAATTCGAACCATTTCTACCCTCCCACCGTACTTTCTACACCACTCGATTATTTAAAAAATATATGACATTTTGGCATCATGATCATCCAAGATCACCTAGTATGGCACTTCTTTTGAAAACAAGATGAGATCGACGCGACGATCTTGAGCACACAATTTTTCCGCTGATCAGATCGACTGCTAAATATTACATTTTGTATCACCTCCTCGATTATCTCCATCATGACTGTTTTAGATACATTATAGTTTGTTGTTCCCCCAAACTGAAAATTATTCACTTCATCAACAGTAAAGTTGGTTGAGTGGCCATCAGTGACGTCGAAGGCATACATATCATCGCATCTAAACAGGTCAGCAATTGAAATGAGTCATCCAAAAATTTTGTTCTTCTTCAAATATAAATATCAGCGGAAAGAAGCAACCGATTTCAAAACGGTTTACAATGTCTGATAGAGTGATTCTTTGTTCACTTACGATGTGTGGTGTCAGCTTTTTCTATTGTCGGCAATGTATGTGATATACAGGGTGAGAACGGAAGATGTACTGAAATGGTCAATTTTGTATCATGTGCAACTATTTTAAAAATGATATCAGACTTTTTGTGACTTCATATTTGGAAAGCTCGAATCAATGTCTCGGAACGGTTTTTCAAATTCCCGTCTGTCTCTTCCAATTACAGGGTGATTCTAGAATATTTTTTTTTGGTTTTGCACTGATAATGGACTTTCTTGTTCTCCGATTTTCAAAATATGAACAGCGAATTCAAACTTATTCTTCGGGAAATGGAGTCTGAAAGTCAAAATCGACTCAAAACAAACATTCGAAACAATGGACTTCACCAAAGATAATCCAAATAACGTATGGTCCGAAAGTTTTGGGAATTTTTTTAAAAGCTAGTAACTTTTTTTGGATAGTTTTAATTTTGTAACTTGATATTGCAAAAACTAGCATCATCTTCAACAATTTCAAATTCGTATTCAACATATTGAAGATGGGCCATCATCTATGATGGCTCTCGGTTTTCTTCTGCCATGTTCGATCATTCTCTGGACAACAGCAGGATTAATTTCTCAGAGCTCCTGCCTCCCAATGTACCGCAAGCTCGACCAATATAAGATTTCTGGTAAGTATTGAGCAGGATAGTATACGACAAGGGATTGGAAGCTGCGAATGAAGACCAATTACGGCGTCACATTTTTCAATAACATTAGAGAATTTCGCATTTGAGAAATTGATACAGAAAATCATGGAACATGGCAGAAGATGATTGAGATCCATCGAATATAATGATCAATTTTCAATATGTTGAATATGAATTTGTTATTGTTATATATGATGGTCATTTCTGCATTATCAAGTACAAAAATAAAGACTATTCAGAAAAAGTTATTAGCTTAGAACTATTTCCAAAACTTTCGGACCATACGTTATGAAGGACGCTCGGGATCTGTTTTGGATTCAATTTTTTGACAAAAACAACCGCTTTCCAAACGAACCGTTCACTTGAACATTCGATGTACTTTTCGCTTGTATCCTTTCCGTAATCATGCGGTTGTGAATTCGGTTCCATCACCGACCATTCTTGACTGATACAAGCGAAAACTACGTCGAAATGTTTGGAGTGAACCGTTCGTTTGAAAAGCGGTTGATTTTGTCATATACATAGTTTCCATCCAAACCAGACCCCGAGTGTACCTACTTCATATTTGGGTTACCTTTGGTAGAGTCCATTGTTTCGAATGTTTTTTTGAGTCGAATATGATTTTCAGGCTCCATCTAAGAATAAGCTTCAATTTGCCGTCTATTTTTTAAAAATTGGATAACAAGGAATCTCATCATCAGTGCAAAGCCAAATTTTTTCAGACCACCCTGTAACTGAAAGAGATAGACTGGAATTCAAAATACCGTTTCGAGACAATGAGTCGAGCTTTCTAAATATGAAGTCACAAAAAGTCTGGTGTCATTTTTACAATAGTTACCCATGATTTAAACTTAACCATTTCCGTATAGCTCCCGTTTTCACCCTGTATATCATGTATATTGCCGACAATAGAAAAAGCTAACATAAAACATTGTAGAGTAAGGATCACTCTATTAGATGTCGTTAACTGTTTTGAAATCGGTTGCGTCTTTCAGCTGATATTTATATTTGAAAGGGAATAAAAATTTTGGGTAGCCCACTTCAATTGCTGACCTGTTTATTTTGTAATTATTGCGGTTTGGAACATAGGAACATACCTACCTATTTGTTTGTTGATATTTATATTTTATTCGACAAGATGATCATCACAAGCCACCTGTTACGAAATCCTGTTCAAAAACTCTGGGGGGGGACAATCAACCAAAATTTATCTAAAACAGTCATGATGGAGATGATCGAGGAGATGATACAAGATGCAATGTTTCGCAGTAGATCTGATCAGCAAAAAAATTGCGTGTTTTTCAAATGAAGTGTCATGTTAGGTGATCTTGGATGATCATAATGCCAAAATGTCATATATTTTCCAAATAATCGAGTGGTGTAGAAAGTACGGCGAGAGGGTAGAACTGGTTCGAATTTCTATGATCTACGCCACTGGAAAAATTACAATTCACAATGAACTCCTTAGAATCCTTCGGTCTGATCGTTCTGAAGTATATTTTTAAGAAAAAAGAACCCTGTTATGTGTTTGATGAAATAGGAGCTAATACGAAAAAACAGTCGCAAAAAATAACATATTTCTAAATATCTCGAAAACGGCTTGGAATTTGGAGAAACACTTCAATAACTTCTGATAGGGCTTCTTTTGAGGGATAATTGCCTTTTCTAATTTTTTACATATTCACAATATTTTTCGAAAAAAAATGGAAAAAATTGATTTTTACAAAAAACGCCATCATTTCAGTTCAATCAATTTTTTTCGCAAATTTTCTCTTTCGTTTTTTGGATTAAGCAATAACCCACCATAATACAAAAGTAAAAGTCAAAAATTTTGAATAGTTGCAAAAATGAAAATAAAAATAAAAAAAATGACGTCACAAAAAATTGAAAAATTAAAATCAAAATTTTTCTTGGCTCCCCTTCTAAAAACCTTTTAAATGCTTTTAGGAGTCTACACATCAAATTTTACACTTTTGTCACAATTAGAGCCATTTTTACGTGTACCGCTAGGACTATACAGGGTGGTCCTCGTTTTATGTCATTAAATTCAAGGATCAATAGAAAATAAAAAATGAAGGGGACTTTCTTCAGAAAACATATTTGAGAAATGCCCAATAACAGAGATACAGCCCTTCAAAGTTGGAAATAAATAATCGTTTTTTCCGCATAACTTTTGAACCGTTCAACCGATTTCATTCAAAATAGAACCAAAGAGTTACTGAAGTTATCCCCTGTCGAACAATCATAATATGTTCTATAAAAAAGTTTCAGGGGCTTAGACATTAGGGGGTGACCCTACTTTTCCCCCTCTATTTTTCACCCCCCTAGTTATTTTTAGAAACTGTTTATAATTTTGAGTTTCACGTTCAATTTAGAAGAAAAAATCACTTCTGCAAAATTTTGATTAGAGGCTTCGTTTAGGAGATATTCGAGTTTGAAACTTTGGAAAACATCCCGAAATCGCCACTTTCCAGAACCCAAATTGTTTTTTTCCTGAAAATTTCCCATGTTTTGGGAAAAATGGTGGTTTATCAACTTTGAAACTCTAGAAAACCTATTTCAGCTGAGAAATCATGAGTTTCTTTGAATTTTAATTTTTAGACCTTTGAAAGTGACGATTTCGGGATGTTTCCCAAAGTTTCAAACCCAAATATCTCTTAAACGAAGCCTCTAATCGAAATATTGCAACAGTGATTTTTTCTTCAAAATTGACCGTAGAATTCAAAATTACAAACAGTTTCCTAAAATAACTAGGGATGTGAAAAATAGGGGGGGAAAAGTAGGGTCACTCCCTAATGTCTAAGCCCCTGAAACTTTTTTATGGAACATGTTATGATTGTTCGACAGGGGATAATTTCAGTGAACCTTTGGTTTTATTTATAATCAAATCGGTTGAACGGTTCAAAAGTTATGCGAAAAAAACGATTATTTATTTCCAACTTTGAAGGGCTGTATCTCTGTTATTAGGCATTTTTCAAATAAGTTTTCTGGAGAAAGTCCCCTTCATTTTTCATTCTCTATCGATCCTTGAATTCAATGACATAAAAGTCGGACCACCCTGTATAGTTAATATTCATATCCATTAAGAACTCCAATAAATCCGCTGTTGAATACTGCTGTCAAATGGCACATTTCTTTGCTTGTCTTGTGAAAAAGCAAGGGGTGTTTTTCATAAGACAAATATTTTATGGAAGCCCATCATAATCTCTACATGCCCCAAAAGTCAAACCGCATTTTGCTCATGAGGTAAATAAAACGTTGCTAGCTCTTGGTCTATGTAGTCTGGGGGCATAGGGTTAAAAAAGGCTTGACCGTGTACAACTTTGTGAAGATATATAGAGTTATGTCCTAATCGATTCCTGGGCGATCAAGGACCATGAAAAATTATGGTGGAATATTGACATCTGCTGCAGGCAAATATGGTGGAGGCGCCAAAATGAGCTTCATCTGGTAATAAGAAACTGCCTGTAGATCATTTGTTTTTCAACGGATTTTAACATCTGGAACGTCATTTTGTAGACAAAAGAAGTCTCTTCTTATTCCATACCTGAATTTACAAACGTCATTTCGGGAAACTGTCCAAATTGTTTTTATAAGATATGCTAAATTCCGGCCTTTTTTGAAGGTCATCCGATATTTTTGAAACTTGGCAGTATTGTAGATCTTAAGGTGCCCTTTCCGAATTTTCACTTTTCTACTTTATATTTTTGCCGTTTTGGCCGCCATATTGAAAAGATGGTGCCCAAGAAACAGTTATTTGTCAATATCTTCATTTCAGTCAATGTGAGGTGGAAGCGTTTATTTGCGAATGGAAGCTTATTCAATTCTCTACAATTTGACACTTTACTCGTGTACGTGCTATTTCCGGTTCTTGGGTTATGGCTTTTTTTTTGTTGTTTTTGGCTACGAGCAGAGCTCATTCAGCCACGAGGGTTATGGCTTCTAGAACTCTCTGAAGCATCAACTTTTGTCGTTCAATCAGCATGCTAAGTTAATCTCAGCTCCACGTGGCAGTCAAATTAACCAGAAATAATGATCAGTTGTCAACCACAGACCATCAATATCCAGAAAATCAATCATGGTAATGGTTGTTATGCAACTACAGGGTGAAATGTAAAGGCAAATTGACTTTGAAAAGGTATAGCTTGAGAACCGTGAGTCGCACATAGGTGATCCAGATGTCAAATTTTATAGAATTCAATAGACCTTCACTTTGATATAAATTTTGGAATTTTATGACAAATTTTCCAAAAAATTTCCGAAATTTTTGTTTTTTGGGCGCCATTTTTCCAAAATTTTGGCCAGAACAGCAAAGATACGAAGTGGAAAAGTAGATATTCCGAATGATGACCCCAAATTTCATTATAATAATGAGTTTCGAATGTATCTGATATCCTCCAAATGCTAGATATACCGGGTGTTTATAAACGTCTGTGATCGCGGCAGGCTTTGGTCAGGCCAAAAGTCGCAGTGAAAGGCACGATTTGAAAGAGTGATAGGAGATTCCAAAGGCGATATGATAACAAACGTTTATAAACACCCGGTACATTACCTTTATTCCTTCCTAAAGTCAGTTTGCCTCCACAGTTCACTCTGTAACTACACAATCAACATCACCATGATCGATTTTCTAAATTTTTATTATCTATGGTTAATAGCCAAGAGCTATTTATTTATGGCTAATTTGCTTACTACATGACGCACAGTGGTCGGAAAATCAAAACTACGCGCAGAAATTCTGAAATTGTCAGAATGAGTTCACTGATGTATTGACATTTTCAGAAAAATGTTGAAAAAAATCATCTTCATAATAGGGGGTTGTGACGGGGGCGACCAAGGGGGTGACAATTTGAAGAAGCGACTAAATTCCCAAAACTTTCAGAATAAGTAGAAAACGGGTAGGCATTTTCAAGGAAAATATTGAAAAAAATCAAACTTTAAAATAAGGGATGGAAGAAGGGTTGAAATGTCGAAATTATGACTCCACGTTTTTGGTATCATCAAAATCTTCAAATCAGAGAGACACATTTTTGGAAAAAACATTTTCAAAAATTTATCTCAAAATACTGGTGGTGACAGGTGAATTTTTGAAAAAAAAAAAAACAACTAAAACTCACGAAACTCTCAGAATAAGTTGTTGAACATGTTGACTTGAAAAAAATGCTGAAACCCATCAAAACTCCATTTGGAAGTCAGTTCAAAGCTTGTGTATGCCAAAGCATCAATTCCTGCTATGACTGGCTCCTGCAGCTGAACGATTCGTTCTGTGGTATGGTTCAAGAGCTCTTGCAACCGCACTTCACCAAAAGATTCGCTGCGAGACAACCTCTCCTCTTCTGGATAATACCGCTTCTTCGCCTCTAAGACTTCATCGTACGACAGATATATTTCGGCATTGCGTTCCTTAGCGGAAAAGCGCAGCTTCAAGTACTGATCTTCAGTCAAATTCAAGTCAATTAAAAGAGCAACTGCTTCTTTAGGCGTATAATGGTCAGTTTATGATGAGCGATACCCGGCGGAGCGGAGCTGAGCTGAGCGATTTTTTTTTGTCTGGACCAATCCCGTCCATTCATGATGTCACGTCCCCGCATCGTAATTGGCCTAGGCAAAAAAATCGCTCCGCTCCGCTCAGCTCAGCTCAAATCGCGGCAAAAAATCGCTCATCATAAACTAAGCTTAAGGCTTAACGAGCTGAATTACTTTGGAAGCATTTAAAGTGTATCGCATTTCCTGAGCTTTGGAAGAGGACTGACATATTCGAGCTTCTTCGAATATTTTCGCAGTAGCATGATTGCCTTCCGCTCTCAAATTCACTTTAGTAGCATGTACCAACTCGCTCGTAGTGGCACAGTGGCAGCGCTTCGAAGACTTGGCACCTTTCCCCTTTCCCCACTTCACGAGCATTCACCAAATGGTTTTTGCAGGTCTACCAACTCTCCTATCTCCTACTGGAAAAAGAATTATATACTCAACCTCTTCATCTTGAACATCAAGCTTCTGATAGACATAGTTTTGTAAAGCCGTGATAGCCCCAGGACTATTTATTGACTTTTCTAACATTAATTCATACAAAATTCGCTTTGTCGTTTCAGCCATCCATGCAGTAAGTGAACACACAACAGGATTCTGGCTTTAGAAATGATTTCCACAAAATGGCGACGGAAACCTATGAGATAGAAACGACGTAGCTGCGCCAGACAGCCAGCGTCGATGTAACATTGGAGGTGCGCATGCGCTAGTCATCTTACGCGCAGCTAAGAGGGCAATCTTCACCCCAGATTTAACAGGCTATAGAAAGCAAAGTTGCATTTCAAAGAAATCAGCTATTAGATATACTCAACTATGAATTATTATAGTGCTGTTTTCTACTTGCATCAAAAGGACCTGTACAAATGTTCGTAAAAAGGGGTCTAGCTGCCAAGGTTGCAAGCATGGGCAGAAACTTTTGATTGCGTTTGAAAGCTAAAAGATTGGGGAATGCAATGATATAGATTTTAGCGCGGGTCTCGATGGGTCTTCTGAGAAAAGCTTACGGAAAGTACCAACTTCGAAATAAAACTACCACCTCGACAGCCCTTACAAAAAAAAATCACCAGCCCTTCAAAGCTTACGCATTGCTGAACATCACAAGCATTTTTGATAGAGAACAGTCTACTGATTCTTATGGCACCACCCATCATTCTCACAAGGCACCCTGTTTCGTGGCATTCAGGGAAGAGAAACAGTGTTTTATGCCGAGAAAGATTCATATTCTTTGATCTAGAGAGTGAGCCAAGTTTGGCGTTTGATTTCATTGATTAATGTTCGTCCAAAAATTGTAGTTTTTGGTCAAATAGTAGTTCGAACTTTCCTCTACGATATTCCAATGTCAAAATTACCCATAAAAAAAGTTCGTGAAATGGAATTTCTGCGCCGTTTTTCGATTTTCCGACCACTGTGTGACGGTGGTATCAATTTAACATGCTGATTGAATGCCGAAAGTTAGATGCTTCCGGAAGTTCTGAAAGCTCTAACTCAAGAACCGTAAAGCGCACAAGACTGATTGATATGTCAAATTGTAGAAACTTAAATGGGCTTTCCTCCGTATATACAGAGGGGTGCATAAAAAACGGCCACCGCTGTAGCATCGTTATTTCTCATCCGATCTTCAAAATTCAAAAACCAGTTCAAATGGTGTAATGTCATCTATGACTCGACAGTAAAAAATATTTTTCCTATCATGATGCTTCTGAGCACTGATAATCAACTTTGGTTTTTCAAATGACAACTATATTTTTTTAATTTATTTTTGGATTCCTCACGCTTATCTGAATATAATGATGCATCAATATAACTCTTTTTGTTATCAAACATGAAGATCAAAAATTGAACTGCGAAATTTTTACACATCACAGTAGCATCAAAACACTCACGATATGCACGCAATCCGGTTGGCTGGGTGCAAAATGATGTTCAAAAGCATAAAGTAGGTCAGGCGTTTGGTATTTAAAAACGTAAATGTCAAAATGTTTTCTAGCTCAAAAAAAGCTGTCCGTCTCTAAGACTTGTTTATTCTATATTTCTAGTTTATTATTTCATATCTTTTAGGTGGGTATGTGTTGTTAAAATGAAGAATCAATAAGACATTGTTTCCTGACCACAATACATACTCAGGAAGATATAAAACAGTGAGCTGAAAATAGAGAATATAGACGTCTTAGAGACGGGCTTTTTTTTTTTGAACTAAATAGAAAATATTTTGATATTTACGTTTTCAAATACCAAACGCCTGACCTACTTTATGCTTTTGAACATCATTTTGCACTCAGCCTACCGGATTGTGTGCATATCGTGGGTGTTTTGATGCTACTGTGATGTGTAAAAATTTCGCAGTTTAATTTTTTTTTCTTCGTGTTTGATATTAAAAAGGGTGATATTGATGCATCATCATATTCAGATAAGCGTAAGAAATCCAAAAATAAATCAAAAAAATATAGTTGTCATTTGAAAAACAAAAGTTGACTGTCAGTGCTCAGAAGCATCATGATAGAAAAAATATTTTTTACTGTCGAGTTATAGGAGACATTACACCATTTGAACAGGTTTTTGAATTTCGAAGATCGGATAAGGAATAACGATGCTACAGCGGTGGCCGTTTTTTATGCACCCCTCTGTATACGTTTCAATCTTGAGTCAGTTGAATTCAAGATATTGACAAAAAACTGTTTTTTGGGCGCCATCTTTTCAATATGGCGGCCAAAACTGCAAAGATACAGAGTGGAAAAGTGGAAATTAGGAAAGGGCACCTCAAGATCTATAATACTGCCAAGTTTCAAAAATATCGGATAACCTTCAAAAAACGCCAGAATTTAGTATATCTTACAAAGACAATTTTGACAGTTTCCCAAAATGACGTTGGAAATTTAGACATGAAATAAGAAGAGAATTCTTTTGTTTAGAAAATGACGTTCCAAATGTTGAAATCCGTTGAAAACCAAACGAGCTAAAGCCAGTTTCTTATTACCAGAAAAAGCCCACTTTGGCGCCTCCACCATATTTGCCTGTAGATGCCAATATTCTACCATAATTTTTCATGGTCCTTGATCCCCCAGGAATTGATTAAGACATAACTCTATATATCTTCACGAAGCTGCACACGGCACGACCTATGCCCCCATACTACTGGGTGTGCTCCAAAACGAGCAAGACAGTCCGTCTGTGAATTTAATTGCGAAATATATACGACATGAGTACTTGCCGACAAAATTGTTACACACCTCATCTATTACCATCACTGAAAGTTATGTGAAAACTAAAGTGTAAAACGAATGGTAACTATAAATTGTGCAGAAAATAAAAAATATAATTCTAAATGATGCGACAGTAATTAAGTATTGTTTAAAGACAAGTCTGAGGTAGAAAATAAATGCAAGCAAGCATTTTTGGCCCAAGTTCAATTTTCCTTGTGAATTTGCAAGAAATAGCACATCATTTTCATCATTCATAATAATTTATATATTCAACGCATTTCCTGTTATATGTGGGTAGTTGAAAGTGGCGACAAAGTTTTTGTCAATTTTCAAACTGAAATAATCAGGTACCTAGCTTTTAGATCTCTGAGGTGTGTAACTCATTATTATTGAACATCGTTGGAAACTTTGACCGGGCAAGTTATCAAGCTATAATTGCTTGTTTCGCCTACGTTGCTGTAGGTACCGGTCGAGGTATCGGTTCAGTCACCCCTGATTCCTTGTTTTTTGTCATTTTTCTTCAGTGTCAGATTTTACGTTCATCACCTTAGACTGATGCCCTCAGTCCTACAGCTGTTGCAGCAGCTACTCCTATTTTTCTGCTTCTGTGCTGACATGAAATACTTTTTGCATGAAAAATTCAATAAACAAAGACACACTGATGGCCGAAGATGCTGATACATCTGTCAAACTTGTCAATTTTTAAATAAAAATTGCATGAGTACCTATACTTTATTTTGATATCGGCGGAAATTACCTACTCTTAGCTCCGAGCAGGTCTTCAACAATTTTTAGAACGGGATATCATGATCTTTTAAGATCATAAATCGTCGGTCGTAATTCGAATTCAAAAATTGACAAGTTTTGATGGGTGCTTTCAAACTTTTGGCCGCCACTGTACATACCTAATGCTCAAATAAACACTAAAAACAAACGTTTGTTAGAACTTACGCCTTTGTATCTGGTAATATCAATATAGATGTCAGTATGAGGAACAGATCCCAGAAGACACGTGTACGGTTTGAAACTCAACACGAAAATCGTTGCCAGAGACATTATTACTCCCAGTAACAATCCAATGTCGACGCTGATGAACACCACGCTTAGGAACGTCGTCAGCCAGACTAAAGCATCCAGCTTGCTCAATTTCCAGAATTTATACAGAGCCGTAACTTGCATGACCATTCCTTTCAGAGCAACCACAATAACGCTGGCCAAAACAGCCTGAAAGTCGTTAATATGTAAAGCATAAATCAACTCAAAGAAATTTATGGCTTAAACTTAAATATTATTTATGAAGACAGTAAATACCTTCGGGAGAGGTTCAAAGTACGGTCCGATCCACAACAGTATAACCAGTAATATAGAACAAGAAACCACGGAAGCTATCTGAGATTTCCCGCCGACAGCCTGTTGAATTGTAGACCTCGAGAGGGATGCGGTGAACGGCATGCAAGAGAAGAACGAGCCAAAAATATTTCCGGCTCCCTGTGTGGAAGAATTTCATTTAGAATGGAGTCAAAAAAGTTATCGCCATTAAAGGATAAAAATTGACCTTCATTCGCAAGAGTATTTCAAGCCAAAATTACGTAAAATCGAGTGTAGTACTAGACTTTGCTGGGTTAACAGTTTAGTATTGCAAATACCCCAACCTGTGCAAGAAGTTCTTGATTGGCATCAACTTCATAGTTCAACTTTTGCGCAAAAATCAACGCCATTGACAGCGTTACACTGTAGGAAACTACAGATATCGTAAATCCGTCCAACAGTACCGAAGAAATCAGCTCGAACGGTGGAGGACTCGGTAGTGGAAGCCTGGAAGAATTCTTTTTATCACTCATAATAAAAGCACCAGAATTTTAACGCACCCACTGGGAATTTCACCCACGGTTTTAATACTGTAAACATCTTCTAAATGGAAGCACGTGGAGACTACCGTCCCTAATACAATAGCTATTAGTTCTATTGGAACTGGGAATGACGACTTTTTCGCCACTATTGGCTAGAAAAATTACAATTTTTTTTTTAAAGCTGCCTTCTTAGAGGTAGTCTTACCTTCAGAACTTCATTGTTGAAGATCAGTATGAAAACGGTGATTCCTGTTATGACTAGCGACGCTGGGTTCGTATTTGATATTTCATCGAAAACGCTGCTGAGGGTCTGCAAAAACATGATTTTATTTTAGAGATGATGAGTGCTTAATACAATAATAAATCCACGCTGTCTTCAGCCAATTCTATTTATAGAGAGAGGTGCAATTAGCTCTCGCTTACATTTATGATGGCAAAGGGTCCTTTGTGCCTAGGAATGCTGATTCCTATCAGATCTTTAATTTGGGAGGTGATCACGTGGAGAGCGGCCCCCGTCGTGAAACCGCTGATCAAAGTCTCCGAGAGTAAGGCGCTTATTGCTCCCAGACGTAAGAAGTACATGGCAATCTGGAAAGAAAGAATCAGTAATAATTCTTCAAAAAAAATTTCAAAGTCTTCGTTTCCAGTTTTGATGTTACAAGCATGCACATTCATGCCACGCTAGAAAAGGAACAGAATGCTAATTTTGGGTCACCTAACCTGCACCGGGTGCGAATATACCAAGAATAAGAGGGAATGAAAAGGCCGCTAAAGGGGTCATACTCATAAGGTAAATACTATACGTGGGACTGGAGCAATCGCGAATAGATCGTTTCGTTTAGGATTTTTGTAAGTGCGCATGTGTGGAGCGAATTTCATAATTTTATACACCGGATATTGAAAATTAGTTGCAGCGGTACGCTAGCACAATGACCCTGATTCTGCATTTTGTGATACTGCAATGACATTTGGCATATGCAAACTACGTAGAGTTTCAAGTGATTTGACCCGCAGCACTCAAAAATTTGTCCATTAGGGGGCGACTGGGGGTCCCTCCAAATTTCAAGATGCCAGAGTTTTTACCATGCACCATTCAGTACCGCCCTGTCTACCGTACAGAACCTAAACAACTTTGTTCTTGACTATCATAACATTTTTCGTCATGTCAATTCCATTCTTCTTACAGAAAAAAATTATTTCTTTGTCTGGTCAACAAGTCGAGAAATATATATTTTTTTGGACCACAAATAGATTGTTGAGTCGTTTTTGTGTGATCATCGATAAATCCGCATCTCCTTGATTCATTTATGAAAACAAAAGTTTTACTGTTCTATTCTTTAACGAAGGGGTGACCTCAACTTACCATTATTTTCAACATTACCTATTTCAATGTTTTATCCCCAAAAATATGATTATTATTGAACTAATATATAGCTTGAAGTTTTCTTCAACGGTGTGGATGATGAAACGGCCTCAGATTCCACCTGGAAGCCGTGCATATTGATTTTTCTGCAAGGCCGTCAAATTTGGCATTTTTGATTTTCTACCGGGAGCGGCCAAAATGTCAATACACACCACTCCGCCCAAGAGCACCGGTTGCGGTACTTTCGCACCAACTCTCAT
Source organism: Anaspis maculata (assembly GCA_949128115.1). Lineage (NCBI taxonomy): Eukaryota > Metazoa > Arthropoda > Insecta > Coleoptera > Scraptiidae > Anaspis > Anaspis maculata. The sequence goes on along the minus strand of OX421962.1, from coordinate 38,794,643 downwards.
TTCAGTATCACAAAATGCAAAATTGTTAAGCGTGAATATCGTTTTCCGCTAGAGCAAACCGGTGCTCTTGGGCGGAATGGTGTGTATTGACATTTTGGCCGCTCCCGCTAGAAAATCAAAAATGCCAAATTTGACGGCCTTGCAGAAAAATTATTATGTACGGCTTCCAGGTGGAGTCTGAGGCAGTTTCATCATCCACATCGTTAAAAAGAACTTCAAGCTGTATATTAGTAAAACAGTAATCATACTTACCGGGGTAAAACATTGAAAAAGGTAATGTTAAAAATAATGGTAAGTTGAAGTCACTCCTTTGTTTGAAAATAGCACTGCAAAAGTTTTCTTTCCATAAATGAATCAAGGGGATGCGGATTCATCGATGATTGCACAAAAACTACTTAACAATCTATTGGTGGTCCAGAAAAAAATTATTTTCCACTTTGTTGACCAAGCAAAGAATTTTTTTTTTCTATAAGAAGAATGGAATTGGCATGACGAAAAATGTTATGATGGTCAAGAAAAAAGTTTTTTAGGTCCTGTACGGTAGATAGGGCGGTACTGAATGGGGCATGGGAAAAATTCAGACATCTTGAAATTTTGAGGGGCCCCCAGTCGCCCCCTAATGGACAAATTTTTGAGAGCTGCGGGTCAAATCACTTGAAATTTCATGTAGTTTGCATATGCTAAATTTCATTGCAGTATCACAAAATGCAGAATCAAAAATCGTACCGCTGCAACTAAATTAGTAACATAGATACTAGAAAATATTTTAGTGCACGCAAAATTTGACAAATAATTAAGTTGAGTTGAATTTTAGATACAATTTTGCTATCCAAAAGTAACGTTTTCTTGAAATTAAGTTCAATGATCATTTGATGAGGTGCATGAACAACAAAAATGGCAACAGCGCTACAAACAAACAAGAGATCGCTGCCAACTTGCACTTGTTACATAACATTTTTTGTCGTTTCTAACAATAACAACGAGAACAACAAAATGACTTGAAACCACCGAGAAAACAGACGAGGTGCCAAAACACCGCAAGTCGTGAAGAGCGTTGTGACTAATAGCCTAATAATCACCGGCTCTTCCAGGCAGAGAGCTGGAAGCGGCCAACATCAGGGTTGCGTTCGAGAACTACACTATTCTGCGATTGTTGCAGAAATGACCGTTCGAGATCTCTTCTGTGCGCACTATCGGCAACGCAATAAACCGTTCGAGAACTCAAAACGTGTCGCGTTGAAGTGACAAATTTCGCAGCACCTCCGAGCGCCGTGAAAGTTACTCGTCATGCGCACCTCAGCACCCCACATATTTCTCGGTCAAACTTTATTTTATTTTGACCATTATCTTTCGATTGGGTACTTACGTGGTAGGCAGTACCTATAAAAATGGGTACTTTATCAGAAAAGCTTACTTTACTTTCAAACTAAACAGCACTGCGATCGTCATCAGTGAGATTGAGAGTGACATTTTCACCACAGCAAAAATCGTTCGGAAAGTGGTAGCTACTTTGCCTTACTTGATACCCCCACTCCAAAAATGCAAGAATCGCAGAATAGTGTAGTTCTCGAACGCGACCCTGACTTAGAACAAGCAATAGTTATACCTCGGTCACAATGTATATCCATAGCGTTTTCTACTGGGAAGGAAAGTACGCACGAATTGCACTGACCTTGCGCATTGACCAATAGCAAGGCTTCCTGGCGAGTTGCTATGATTGACAACGAGATCAAAAAGTGGGCATTTTTTTCCCCAGTAGAAAACGCTATCAATTATGCCACTTTTCCATTTGATCGTGCTATCTTGAGGGATGGAGCATTTGATTGTTTCAGGTTTTCTTCAGTACCTGCATCTTCAACTTGACTTCCAGAAAAATTGGTTGTGACTATCGCATCGCTCCACATGAAGACGCATGATCAGTGCAAAAAGTGACATATAATTGAATGAAGATCGTGATCAAATCATAGCTAAGAAGGACAGTTGAGCAGGAGGAGCTGGGGGATGAGACCTAATCCTGATTGCAGAATGTGCGGAGAAGATAGAAGTCCTGTACAAAATAATACTGTGAGAATGCCTGACTCTTACAGTTATACGACATTCCATTTAAGGGCAACGAGAAAAAACTAGAAGTACCTACCTATAACATATGGTCCGAAAGTTTTGGGAAATTGTTCAAAGCTTAATAACTTTTTCTGAATAGTCTTTATTTTTTAACTTGATATTGCAAAAATTAACATCATATATAACAATAACAAATTCATATTCAACATATTGATAATAGACCATTATCTTCGATGGATCTCAATTTTCTTCTGCCATGTTCCATAATTCTCTATATCAATTTCTCCAATGCGAAATCTTCCAATGTTATTGAAAAATGCGACGCCGTAATTGGTCTTCATTTGCAGCTTCCCATCCCTTGTCGTGTACTATCCTGCCAATAACCTTATATTGCGGTCGAGCTTGTGGTACATTGGGAGGCAGGACATCAATCCTGCTGTTGTCCAGAGAATGATCGAACATGGCAGAAGAAAACTGAGAGCCATCATGCCATCAAAGAAAATGGCCCATCTTCAATATGTTAAATATGAATTTGGTATTGTTAAAGATGATGCTAGTTTTTGCGATATCAAGTTACAAAATTATAACTATCCAAAAAAAAAGTTATAAGCTTAAAAAAATTTACCAAAACTTTCGGGCTATACTTTACCTATAGAAACGTATGTACAGGCGGGTGATCACGTGAGAACACCTCCCCATACTGGAGGTTTCCCCTAACTTTTTTTTGAGGCGACACTAGGGCCCGTATTCATAGTCAGATCTCAAATATAAGGTGGTCTTAAGACCATGCTTATTTAGACATAGGCTTGAGCTGAGATCATTTTATACCAAGAACAATTATCTTGTATAAAGTTGTAGTAAATAAGTCTTCTCCACTTGTTTTTTATATTGTTTACTCGAGTTTCGGCTAGTTAAATGTATAAAGCCATTTTCAAAACTAATGTGACATAGCATAGAACTTTATGTCTAAGTAATGATGTAACAATGAAGAATAGACGTAACAGGTAAAACAACAAAAGAAAATGAAGGAGAGGATTATAAAATTGGGAGTAGAGCTGGTATAATGTAGATGTTGTCAAAATCGGTTTGTTCGTTGAGGAGGCTATCTGGATCAAGATTGTATTGTTTTTTTATATGCAAAATTTCAGAAAATTCAATTAGGTGTCTGTTGTCAAGTTTTTGGACTGGTTTTAAACAATTAAAAGCAAAATCATGACCTTCGGCAACTACATGTCTTGTAAAGTTTGATTTTATATCGAACGCAGGTAGTTCCCTGCGGTGCTCATTTAGTCTAATTTTGAAAGATCTTATTGTGCGTCCTATATATATTTTGCCGCAAGAACAAGTTAATTTGTAGACTCCACTAGAATTTAGAGGGTCAATGGGGTCTTTGGTTTTTACTAAATGGGAGCTTAAAGTGAAAGGTGTTTTGAAACTGATATTGATGTTAAATTGTTTAAAGAAACGTGAAATTGAAGTAGAGATGTTGCCAAAATAAGATAAAGAAAAATAAATTGTTGGAGTTTTTTCTTGAGTCAAGCTGAAATTGTTTTTTATTTGATGTTTTAAGAGCTTTTTTCTGTAAAAAGATTCGAAGACTGCTTGGGGAAATGCATTGTTGGATGCAATTTGTCTTATGATATTGAGTTCAGCTGAAAAATCCTCAGGTGTAAGGGGAGTGTTGAAAAGCCGATGAATATAAGTACTGAGTGCTGAAAACTTATGAGTTTGATGGTGGCATGAATCGAAAGGAATTATGGTGTCTGTATATGTCGGTTTTCTGTGAATTTTAAAAACGTGTTTTGAATTAATTATAGAGATGTTTAGGTCCAAAAAAGAAATGTTGTTGTTGTTGCTTGTTTCAAAGGTAAAAGTGATATTATTATGTAATGAATTGAGAAATGAGAGGAAATCTGTTAGGTCTGACTGGTTACCTTGGAATAAACAAATGATGTCGTCTACGTATCTGTACCAGTAGATGATATGATTTTTGAAAAGGTTACCGGTAGAAATGAGAGTTTTCTCTAGCCATGTCATAAAGATCTCAGCTAATAGTGGTGAGAGTGGTGAACCCATACTCAAACCCGAGGTTTGTAAATATATTTTATTGTTGAATTTGAAGTAGTTTTGTTTTGTACAAGTATGTAGCATATTGAATAGATTTCTGGTGTTTACATCATTTAAGCTGGAATTGAAGAGAATATCTTTGACTAGCTGTAAAGTATCGTTGACAGGCACAGATGGGAACAAGTTGACTACATCAAAAGAAACAAGAAAACTGTTGTTGGGGACTTTAATTGGACTTAGGTTTGAAATAAGGTTTGATGAATTTTTGATTGAAAAAGGTGATGATAATTCCAGGTTAGATGTTAAGATCCGATTGATGGTTTTGGATAAAAGATATGTTGGTGAATTCAATAGAGAAACTATAGGTCTGATGGGTATATCTTTTTTGTGAATTTTAGGTAGGGAATATAGCCGAGGAACTCTTGGATTGGAACAAACAAGAGAGTTTTTGTTGATGTTGAAAAAAGACAAGGTGTTGGATGAATTTTTCAAACATTCTTTCAAATTTCTTTGATATGAATTAGTGGGGTCTTTAGTGAGAACTTCAAAAGAAGGTGTGTCGAGGAATGTTTCAGTTTTATTGACGTAATCAGTTTTATTCATCAGAACGACGCAGTTTCCTTTGTCAGCTTTGGATACTATTAAATTATTATTTGAAATGAATTGTTGTAGATTTTGAATGGTATGATGGTAAATGTTGATAGACAAATTGTCCGTGTTGTTACTGGTCGATCTTGTCAACTGAGAAATGTTTTTCTTTATTTTACTTGAAATATAGTCTCCTAAAGCAATTTTATTGAAATTCTGTTTATCAAGTTTGTTCAAAATAACTTCACTTTCAGTTACTAGAGTGTGTAGTTGCTCTTTGTTGATCTTGGTTTCAACTGGAGCAAATTTTAAACCTTTGCTCAGGAGTTTTATGTATTTATCAGGGATGTTCTTGTCAGAAATGTTCAAAACTCTTGGATGAAATTGATGTTCTGAAAATTTACGGTTATATGTTACAGGTTCTTTGATGAATCTTTTTTGTGATGTTGAAATATCAATCTTATTAGATAGTCTTTCAAAAGAATTAATACCGTATAGCTCAACTCTCTCTCTCAACTCATTGTCCATAGCGTCCCAAATAGCAGGGTGTAAAATGCTGATGAGGTCCAGGTGTAGGTAGCTTGTCTGGAGAAAGGCAAGGTCTCTTTTCTTGTACCAGCTGTGAAGTTCTACTTTCAGCCAAGTGATTTGTCCAGCTTGGAGGGCTTTTTTCGATGACAGCGATGTTGAATTTGTCTTCAAAGAGATGAACTTTGGAATCAGTCCTTTTGTAATGCATGTTTTGATGAACCAAATGTTGAGGGAGTACTTCTTAATTTGGAAACGTAACGTCTTGTAGAACTGGATCTTCGAGCTTCGACTAGCTGATTTAAAATTGATAAAGGGATCCATGGTGCTCAAAATGGAGTTGTATAGTATAAAGTTGTAGTAAATAAGTCTTCTCCACTTGTTTTTTATATTGTTTACTCGAGTTTCGGCTAGTTAAATGTATAAAGCCATTTTCAAAACTAATGTGACATAGCATAGAAGACAAGACATGTAGTTGCCGAAGGTCATGATTTTGCTTTTAATTGTTTAAAACCAGTCCAAAAACTTGACAACAGACACCTAATTGAATTTTCTGAAATTTTGCATATAGAAAAACAATACAATCTTGATCCAGATAGCCTCCTCAACGAACAAACCGATTTTGACAACATCTACATTATACCAGCTCTACTCCCAATTTTATAATCCTCTCCTTCATTTTCTTTTGTTGTTTCACCTGTTACGTCTATTCTTCATTGTTACATCATTACTTAGACATAAAGTTCTATGCTATGTCACATTAGTTTTGAAAATGGCTTTATACATTTAACTAGCCGAAACTCGAGTAAACAATATAAAAAACAAGTGGAGAAGACTTATTTACTACAACTTTATACTATACAACTCCATTTTGAGCACCATGGATCCCTTTATCAAATTATCTTGTAAGTATTGTTCATTATAATCAAACACAACCACATATTCTTATGGTTGTGTTTGGTAAAAATTGGCTCATAAAAATTGAATAAGGTCGTCTTGGGAAATAAGATCTGACTATGGATACGGGCCCTTGTATATTCGAATTGGAATCGACGTATTTTTTGATTCTAAATGCAAATATATAAGTGTTCAGTTATTTTTGGAGGCAACTTAGCCAAAAAATTTCAAAAATCCCATAATCTTGACCTCAACTTGTTTTTTTTGGCTAAAAATGTTCTGAAATTTGACCCATATTTTTTTTGCAGAAATATCTTCCCGAAAAACAAATTGAACCAAATTTGAGAAATTTTCTAGCCAAATGAACGGAAGTTTGGATTATGGGATTTTTGTGACTGTTTTGACAATTTGCCTTTGGAAATAACTCAACACTGTATATATTTGTAGTGACAACAACAAACTTTTTTTTTGCGACACCCTGTATTTTATAAGTTGTAAAATATTATTGTTTTCAATTTTGAAATTAACGGAAAAAATTGTTCAAGAAAAGTTTTTTTTTCAAATTATCTTAAAGCAGAAACCTCCAGTATGGGGGGGGGGGAAGGATTCTCGCGTGATCACTCTGGACATGCAAATGCATGGAGTGACTTGCTAGGAGGGCACAATAATAAGCTAATGCTTTCTTCAGTGGAGAGGGCCTTGGACAAGCTTGGACTTCACTTCATATGAATAAAAACCTATAGTCTTCCTTCCTAGCAGTAGAACTCTTTCAGGATGTGAGCAATATAAGAACAGCCGATGTACCTACTTAGGTACCCACTGGCGTTCTTAACCAAACACAAACATTGTTCAAACCGATGAAACCTCTTTTTGGCTTTAATAGCCCCAAAATGTTTTGCTGAACATTAATTACAATGCAGTTATTTTTGTAGAAAATGATACCTATAGGTATGATTTCCATCAGTGATTTCAGTTTTATTCTTCCGAATCTGAAACCAAGCAGTAACTAGCAACTAACTGACCAACTAGCAATATAACACGTGCTTGGTCTTGAACAACCATGACCAACGAATGTCAAGGCTATGATTTTGTCTTCTAGCTTTTTTCCCATTTTCGCCTTCACTAACTAGGTGTAGGTGCGTACGCAAAAAATCCAACAAACAATAAACTATAAACTTTTAACTGTATTACGGTAAAATAATTCCACATAATAGCTCCTGTAATATTCGATATTGGTTTATTTACCTAGATATCCAAACAATGGTTCATTGCACTTACTTGAAACAAGGCTACCGTGAATGTTACCGCTGTAGCCACCTGCACAGGTGTATAGGAATCGTGGACCGATTCTATCAATGGATTTTGATCTGTCACGTTGCCCCCATCTACGGAGCTTTTGGTGAAAAAAGACGGATCACTGTGCTCTAATACCGCCTTCCCGGTCATGAGACATACCACTGCGAAGGTTCCTGGAAACACAAGGAGAAAAAATTTGAAATGCTAAGGATACCCGCAATAAACATGAGAATAATTGCAAAAATATCGCAATTACTTTAGATGTGGTGTTGCTAAATCATTTCTTTGCATTTGAAATTGTAATTTCGTCATTATGGGCTCACATAAAAATAATAAAAACCTTCCCAGTTCATTTACTCCATTATTAATTTTTACAAACTCACTGCCGAGTTGCTAAACAGCTGAGGACAGAGATAATATTCTAATACCTATAGTTCGTATGCGTTCCAGATTTTGTTTCGCATTTTTCGAACTGAAAATGATATCAAATCGTGGGGTGTAAAGGTCAGCGTCAGCTTAACACATCGTTATCCTTAAAATTTGAATCTATGAAATAACTGGAACCGTTCCAACGCTCCACGCTCACGTCAAAATGTTCATTTTTTTGTACCCCACAAATTACCGCGTGTCAACTTGAAAAAAAACAACACAAAGACGCATCTTGTGAATGATTATCTCGAATCTTAGAGAAGTAATCCAAACAAAATGATAAAGCTCGTGGACCCAATTTCATGATTTTGATAGTGAATAACATGATGGAAATCAAAAATAAACAAAGTTATAAATTTACGTAGGTACCTACGCGCACATTTAAATTGAAAGAAATCAGCTGGGACTTTTAATTTTCTTCTGTTTTAATATGCGCTATAGCTCATAGCTTTATTTTTGGAAGCAATTGAGATTTTGACAAAGATTTTTGATGGATCCAAAAATAAGTTAATGTAAGAATTTATGGTTTTCTGTCCTTTAGGCGTATAGGTAGGTACTACCCACGAAACTACGATGGGATGAGACTCTTGTCTCAAGGATCAGAGCTGCATGGTGTACTCATGTAGCAATAAAATCAACATAACGCTGCAAAAATAAATAAATAAAACATGACATCCGCTGCTTCAAATTTAGGAAAAGAAGGCGCCGCATAATATGATTTATCATCCATACATACCTACTTTGACATCTGGACCTAAGAGACAGTTTTTTAGTGCCACCTAATTCAAGTTTCAAAATTAAGTCTGTGTAATACAATGTAGGTGAATAGAATATCCATCAGTGAAGAAGAAAATATCAAGGAAAAAAAATGCCAAACACAAGAAAAGACCCCGTCCAAATTATCTATTAAAGGTGAAGTGCCTAGGATGCTTATAGCGTCCCCATGCTGGATGGTCAGACTGATTTGCTGCATCACGAAAGAACTTGATTTCCTCGATGAAATCTCTTTCTGATAGTTATTTAACCAATTTGAGTTTTGAAATAAATGGTCTCCGCTCTTCTCAGCGGTCAGACTTTTTTAGAAGATCTTGTTACAGAAGAACATTATTTGGCACAAATTTGGTGGTTTAAAGTGGATTTCGAACCACGAGTGAATAACAACAGCCATCACTGTTCCAGGGGAAGTTTTCGAGGACCGAAATCTCGGAAGGTTTGCCTAGGGGGGTTGCAGAACCTTGCCGAAGGGGGATCGGACGCCGGTATCTCGCCTCCCAGTGAGCCTCACATCACAGCGTCATGTTGTAGTGCTCACCTATCCAAAGACGGGCCGCGCTGTGTACCTACTGGTTTCTATATACATGGTGATTTTTTGAAAAAGACCCACCTCAGATTTCTTGCTGGCAAATTGTTTTGCAGGAAAACGCCGAAACAACTCGATTTTTATTTTGAAGGGGACATCCAGGACACACATTATCAAATTTTTATCTTCAACCCCTAAGCTCCCATCCTACCCTACTTTAGAATTTCAAATAGCACTACCTATGCATCAATCAATTTTGATGTACCTATGATACATCAAATTATAGATAGTAAATTTTTTTTCTGCCAAACATATTTTGAAATCTTTTGAACCACCCCAAACTCTTCTAAACATTTTTCAATGTCAAATGAAGCGAAGTTTTCCCCCTATTAACTGCCGATCCTTGAGAAATGGATTTTCGAGCAAAAACAGGTTGATTTTTATTTCGAAGGGGACATCCAAGACACGTATTGCCAAATTTTTATCAACCCCTTTGCCTCCCATCCCAATTGAGAGAATTTTTGGAAAGGGTTACAGAACAGGGAGGTTTAGAAAACCTAAAATCATTTGGGGTAGGTTGGAGGCGAAGGGATTGGATTGAAGATAAAAATTTGACGATACGTGTCTTAGATGCCTCCTTCGAAACAAGAGTCGACCTGTTCCCGGTGAAAAATCTTTTTCACAAGAATCGGAAGGTCATAGGGGAAAAGCTTTCTTTTAATTAACAATGAGATAATTTTGAGAAGGGTTGAGGAGTGACTTGAAAAAAATTAAAACATGTTTGACAGAAGGAGAATTTTACCTTCAATTCAATGTCTCACAATACAGGGTGTCCGTTTTTTGAGGCTAAGCATGGGTATCTCGCTTATCTTGGGAGATACAAAGTCGGTTGAATTAGGAAAAAGTTGCGCATTTTCATGACGATCAATGATCCAAAAAAAAATTTGACGTATCGATTTTAGTTTCTGAGATATCGTGAAAAAACAGGAATTTGAATTTTTGTTTTCATTTTTTATTCAAAAAACGGTTGAAGCTTTTCTAATCTAGACATTATCAGGGCACTTTTTCAAGGGGAATTCGAAGCTGCCAAAATCTTCATTCTAGCTTTCAAAGCAACCGAGATACGACATTCAACTTTTTTCTCTAATGGGCGCCATATTGGATTTTCATATTTTTGAATACGGTATTCTTTTCCGGTGCTAGGACAATTCGTCCCGCGGACAATTCGTAGCGGACAATTCGTCGCGGACAATTCGTCCCGCGGACAATTCGTCCCGCGGACAGTTCGTCCCGCGGACAATTCGTCCCGCGGACAATTCGTCTCACGGACAATTCGTCGCAAGTGAAGGCTTCGGAAGGTAAGGGGGCTATATAACACATGAAGACACAAGGGGGCTCAATAAAAGGATTTGAAAATCATAAGCAAATGGTTCCGACAGCGATCCGAACGCCACGAAAAAATGCAACGGGGCTCAGCAAGGCTTCAAACGATATTGAAAACACAAGGGGGTCTTATGGAGCTTCGAGAGGGCTCCGAATATCACATAGAGGCACAAGGTGCTTACTACTGCTTCGAAAGCCACGAAAAGATGTAAGGGGGCTCAGCATGTAGGGCTTCAAAAGACGTTGAAGAAACAAGGGGGCTCACGGCAGCTACGGATGACACAAGAAGGCAACAGGAGGCTCACTGGAACTCTGATAGTCGCATTGAAGAACATGAGGGGGCTCACTAGGGCTCCAAGCTACACTCATGGAAACGAGGGGGCTCACTAGGGTTCCAAGCTACACGTATGGACACAAGGGGGCTCACTAGGGCTCCAAACTACTCTTGCGGGCACAAGGGGGCCCGATAGAGCTCCGTATATCACATGAAGACACAAGGGACTTACACTAAGGCTTCCAGCAATGTAAAAGCGCACAAGATGGCTTACTGGAATTCTGAAAGCCACGAAAACACATAATGGGGCTCATTAGGGCTCTTAACGACACATAGGGCACAAGAGGCCTAACAAAAATCCGGAAATCACGGGAAAATGCAAGGAGGCTCCGTAGATATTCATATAATATTGGTTACACAAGGGGGCCCAGGGGGCTCTTCACAACAAGAAGAGGCAAAAGGGGGCTTACTGTATGATACTCTAAAAGCCAACACAAGTGGACTGGTTGGGGCTCCAAACTACACATATGGGTACAAAACAAAGGGGACCCGATAGAGCTCCAAAAGCCATGGAAATACAACAAGGGGGCCCAATGGAGCTCTGTATAATCAAAAAAGGCAAAAGGGGGGGTGACTGGGTTTCTGGAAGCCATAAAAAAAACAAAAGGGGCTCACTAGGACTCTAAATTACACTAACCGGCACAAAGGGGTCCGATAGGGCTCCGCATGTCACAGAAAGGCACAAGGGAGCCCAAGGAGCTTCATATAACAACAGAAGGCAAAAGGGGCTCACTGGAATTCCGGAAGCTACAAAAAAACACAAGGCGGCTCATTAGGGCTCCATACTACACTTGAAGACACAAGGGGGCTCGATAGGGCTCTGAATATCACATGAAGACACAAGGTGCTTACTGCTGCTCCGGAAGCCGCGGAAAGATGTAAGGGGGCTCAGCGCGGCTTCAAAAGACGTATTGAAGAAACAAGGGGGCCCACTGATGCTCTGGATGACATAAAACGGCAACAGGGGGCTCACTGGAATTCTGATAGTCATGGAAAAAACACAAGGGGGATCACTAGGCCTCCAAGCTATACTTATGGACCTAAGGGGGCTCACTAGGGCTCCAAACTACACTTGCGGACACAAGAGGGTCCGATAGGGCTCCGTATATTACATGGAGGCACAAGGGACTTACACTAGGGCTTCCAGAAATGCAAAAGCGCACAAGATGGCTTACTGGAATCGTTAGGGCTCCAATAGACACATAGGACATAAGGGGCCTATGAAAAATCCAGAAATCACGGGAAAGTGCAAGGAAGCTCCGTAGAACTTCATCTGATATTGGTGACACAAGGGGCTCTAAGGGGGTTCATTAGGGCTCCAAATCATATTTGAAAAAACAAGGGATTAGGGGTCGAATAACATAAAGGCACAAGGGACTAACTACTGCTCCAAAAGCCTATAGGAAAAGTGCAAGCAGGGGGCCCAACAGAACTTTAAACGGTATTGAAGAGACAAGGGGGCCCCATGGAGCTCTGTATAACAAAATAACGCGAAATGGGGCTCACTGGTACCTACTCCGAAAGTCATGAAAAAACATAAGGAGGCTCAACGGGCCTCCAACTACACCTGAAGGCACAATGGGGCTCGATAGGGCTTCAACATGCCATGACGGCATAACGCTGCTTCCTGCTCCGGAATTCATGGAAAATTCAAAGGGGGCAGCAGGGCTTCAAGTTACGTTGAGTATAGAATAAGGGGGCCCAGTGAAGCTCTTGATAACACAAGACTGCAAAAAGGGGCCTTATGGAAATCTGAAAGCAATGAAAAACATAAGAGGACTCATTAGAGCTCAAAAATTACACTAGAAAAGATGAGGGGCTCGATAGGGGCCAAATATCTCATGAAAGTATAAGGGGGCTTACTGGTGCTCCTAAAGCTTGGTGTACTAGCAAAAATTCTCGGAATGATGCAAGGGGACTAAGCAGAGCTCCAAAGACATGAAGAAACTAGGTTGCGCAGTAGGGCTCCAAATACTACAAAAAGGAATAAGGGGGCTTACTAAAGTTCGAAAAGCAACGAGGAAAGACAAAGGGACTTGTTAAAGTTAAGACAAAGGGCAAAACATTATTTTGCGACGAATTGTCCGTGAGACGAATTGTCCGCGGGACGAATTGTCCGCGCGACGAATTGTCCGCGGGACGAATTGTCCGCGGGACGAATTGTCCGCGGGACGAATTGTCCGCGACGAATTGTCCGCTACGAATTGTCCGCGGGACGAATTGTCCGGTCACGTCTTTTCCAGTTACAACGATGTGCCACATGTCACTGTTGAATAAATATTCAACATTTACGTTTTTTTATTGTTGGTGCTGATTTTGTTTCCAAAGCACTCTTTGAAAAATGAAAAATAAATTTTTTGCTCAAAAACATGAATTCAACAGTGGCATAAAAAATGTCAAAATCCAAAATGACGACCATAAGAGAAAAAAAAGTTGAATGTCATATCTCGGTTGTTTTGAAAGCTAGAATGAAGATTTTGGCAACATTGAATTCCTCTTGGAAAAATGCCTCCACAATGTCTTAATTAGAAAAGACTACCTTCAACCGTTTTTCAAATAAAAAATACAAACAAAAATTACCTTCATGAAAATTCGCAACTTTTTTCTAATTTAACCGACTCTGTATCTCTGAAGATAAGCGAAATACCCATGCTTAGCCTCGAAAAACGGACAACCTGTGTAGGTAGTCCTATTTGAAATTCTAAAGTAAGGTAGGGTTGGGGGGTTGGGGCGAAGAAGTTGAATATGAAAATTTGACGATGTGTGTCCTAGATGTCCCCCACAAAGTTAAAATCGACCTGTTTCGGCGTTTTCCTGGAAAAATTTTCGGCGACGAGAAATCTGGGGTGGGTCATTTTCAAAAAATCACCTGTATGATCGAAGCCAAGCGCTATGATGTACCACTTACACTACGCGTCCCCGCTAGTGGATGAACTTAGGCGATTGAGGACGTCAACATTCCCAACAAAGAAAAGCGACTTCCAGGCTCCTACATTGCTAAAATGAAGTGAAATCTATTTTGCTTTGGTGATCGACGGCCTAAAGCTTGTGTGGGACTACTCCTATGCACTAGTCATAAATTGTCTTGTCACAGAAAGTACGTGAAAATTTTCGACGACGCGGTATACCTTGTACCTTACCTACATTATTGTTACGATATCTCGCGTACGGGTTCGAATATAATTGAGACGATTATTTTAAAACACACACTGTTCATTTCTGCGTACTAAAATCAATAAATAACGCCAACAATCATCTACTTGGAATTATATCGCAGGTACTTGGCTTGTTATCGCTCTCTATCCAATTCAATATTGCCGCGAGCTGCCGGCTGATGTCTTATATAAGGCCTCCGAACAGCGTTCCCGAGCTTTCTGTCTACTTCCAGCAAATTCCATAGTGCCTGGCATATGCGGTTTCTAGACCATTCCTGAATAATCACACACACCTTCCGCGTGCTTTCCATGTGTTCTGGAATCTGCACCTCCGCCAAAGTGGACTGATGTGCCTTGATCGAACGTTGGAGTCTCCATTCAGTTTCACATACACGAACGCTCTGGAATGCACCAGATCGCTCTAGACTTCTACACTGCGATGTAATGGATGGAAGGATCCAGAAAGATCGAGTGTTTACCAATATAAACGGGATCGCCGCTCGTAACATTATTGTGAGGGCGAAGAGGAGAACAACCTGAATTGCGATGACCTGGAGTGAAGAAAAGAAGCATTGCGGGTGCAAAAGGAGAGTCTGCAAGAAGTCGTAAGTGATTTGGAAGAGGCGACGGCTGAAAAGCAAGAATTCAAAGAACGGCAAGCCTGCAGCAGTAGAAGTTGACAAGAAGAATTTAATTGGCCTAATTCTGGCGATGAGAAATGAATTCGAAGCCAAGTTGGACCATATGTATCGGGAATTTCTGAATATCTGAGTAATTTCTCTCGAAATCTCGAGTTAGCTGTTAGCTGGTTAAATATTTTGGTGGAATCCACGGTTAGAGTCAGTTTTTCGGCTTGAGGTTAGCTCTTATCTTAGTTTTGCTATTATGGATGTGATTGTTGCAATAATTATTTTCATAGTAAAAAATCCAAATTTGAAGGTCGGCTGAGAGTGCTGAGACTTTGAATAAGGGGTTAAAAATCAGCCCTCAGCCCCTCCCGCCCCCTTCAATTCCATGAGACAGTTTTAATGAGAGTACCCGCCACAAACTCTCAACGGCGATCTGTTACTCATTTTCCTTCAATTTATCAAATTAAAACCTGCATTTTTCATTACGTCAATTTATAGGTTGAACTAATAAAAATATTTGAACAAAGAAAAACAGTGGTACTTGGTCTCGAAAGCCACATTCACATTACATAACATTTCAAATGCTGTAACTGAACGCTAATTTAACTAATGCAAATATTGAATACCTTACCTAGTAGTACCTACACTGCTCTTGAACAGCTATGGTTGAAAAAATTAACATTTGATGGATAAAAGCATTTTCTCACCCATGGAATTGTGCCTAGAGGTTCCCAAGAAGAAATAGACGAGAACTGGGAAGAATGCCATGTAAATTCCGACAACTGGAGGAACATTCCCCAAAAGTCCATAAGCCATTCCTGTAGAAAAAATCAAAAATATAGATTTGAAAAGATTCGACGTGGTTTAATTAGTATTTTATGGTGCAATAAGAACTTTTGTAATAATATCACCCTATCATTATTCTGGAATTTAAGTAAAAATTTGAAGTGTGAAAATAAAATTGACGTCAATTGTTTTTTTCTTGCAGCTTCTATACCAAGTGGAAAATCAAATTGTTTCCCGCAAATATTGGAACCAAACAATTTACTAACCTTGTGGGATGTGCATAATAGCTACAGTAAATCCAGACATTAAATCTGAGATGAAATCTTTTTTCCATTTGTAGTGTGAGAGCCATCCTATAGCTGGTATTGTAGCCACCACTGATTTTTTTAAATTGAAATCATCACAGTTGCACAGTTTATTTTTTATATCTGCGAAAAAGATCAAAAAAGTAAATTGCAAAATTTGGAGCAAGAGATAATGCATTTATTTACAGTTTGTTTTTGTCTTCTCATATTCGAAATCCTTCCGCAACTGGTCGTGTTCGTACACTGGCCTATCAATTCGTATCTGACACGGAACGGTCTCTTCCATTCTAACATAAACAAAATTTTGGAATTAGTCAAGAATTGCGTAAAAAACGGAAACACTTACAGCTTCGTCATTTTTGTTAAAGGATACACAATAGGATAACACAGACAATCGACGACTAAAGCAAGAGTTAATGTGGATTATTATTAGTAGGCAACTAATTCAAGATAAATACTGCACTGAGTTATTAACCTTCTAATTACTTTCCGAGTCGACGAATTTGATTTGTTCTATTGTACACGAGCCGGAATATGGGAAAATGTGCATTGGCTGGAACTTCGAGGTGCTAAAATCCACACACATTTCCAGTAATGCACTAGAAACCTATACTCGCATGTTGTGGATACTTGGTGGCTTGGTGCGAAGTTCTACACTGTCAACCGGTAGCCTAGTGTGGCTTTGCTTACGGACTTTTATTTTATTTACCTGTTTCGCAGGCAATGTCAGCGAGATAAGGCTAAGGGGTCGTAAATTAGAGGAATTTCTTTCGGTAAGCACTTCTGATGGGTGCCGTTACGTAAAAATTAGAGAATGACTGCAGAGTGCAGAACATGTTTTTAATTGATGCTGATAACTGCCTGAAGTGATAAAAGTAATAATTGATATGTGGAAGTGTGCTCTTTAATTTTAAATGTTCATGCTTCTTCAATTTTTAATGACGTACTTACGTACTGTCGAACGAAGTAAATGAAATTTTTGATTAATATACAGGTGTCCCTGGTATTTTCCAGAAAGAGGTATAACGATTTTGACTATTGCGGATCTGTTGAGTGACATTAGTTTTTCATTATCAATTATATTTTTTGACCGATGACTTTTTTTGACAATTTTTTTCAATCCACCAGCAATGAAAATAAGGTATTGCTCTCCGCATGGTAACATGACATTTTTGTTTCTGTCATTATCCTGTCATTGTCATTAAAAAATGACAGTTGCTTCGTCTGGAAGAAAACG
This sequence comes from Anaspis maculata, assembly GCA_949128115.1. Lineage (NCBI taxonomy): Eukaryota > Metazoa > Arthropoda > Insecta > Coleoptera > Scraptiidae > Anaspis > Anaspis maculata. The sequence continues at coordinate 38,777,648 of OX421962.1, read as the reverse complement.
AAATAGGGTACTACTCTGGTTGGTTGAATTGACGATACCGCAGAAGATCCCAACGAGAAATTTGTGATATCTCAACGTCATACATCCGAACAAGAGTCGGGTGTAGGACTGTAGGTATGCCAGAAGTCAATAACCCTTGTATGCAAAATTTGCTCAGGGAAGTGGAATCACCTTCATACTTTTTTCCTTGGCACTTTTCACTTTTTCAGAAAATTCCTTCAAATAGTGTAACGACTTTGTAGCCCAGGCGCCAGTAGTGGCGGGGTTAACGGCCAAAAATAGAATGATCTGTGCATTTTGTGATAAAAGCATGAAATTTGGCATACGTGTTCAGAAGACCCTCCTTTGCAATTCCAGATGTGGCGCCACGCAAGATTTTGCACCAGAGGCACTGTATTGCGGTTAATATACCTGCTAGGGGTGAATTCTGCAAAAATGGTTCCTGGCTGGTCTCTGGTACCGCAGTCGGTATTTTTTAGTTCTGTTTAGCTAAAACTACATATAGAAATGAGTGAGGAGTGGATTTTCACAAGCAAAGTTCCAAATGCTGCCTTTATACGTTGTTTTTATGCATTTTAAGGCCAACTTTGTTTTAGTACAGGAAACATATTAAAAAATTGCCAAAACCTCGGCAAAGATATGAACGTCCTGAAAATTTGATATTCTGTTCAGAATTAAGTGTTCTACTACATATCTAAAATTGTCGAAAATCGCACCACGAGACTTCGAGTTATTGGAGGGGGGGTAAAAAATTGCAACTCAAAATTAAAGGTATGGAACCCGATGGAACCCGTCAATCCAATGGATGCAAATACATCGTAGTTCGACGCATCACATCCCATTGATACAATTTTGGCACAAAAAATGTCGATCATTGTTGGAGGGGGGTCGCGGGGGAGGGCGAAACTCGGCTGGGTGGCTCTTTTTCTTCCTGGGCCATGAAGAATCGATCACGACAAGATTGGTATCTTTTCCGACTAAATCCAATATCCTGAACTTGAATCCGGTGTATAAATTTGGACAAAAACAAGTTCAAACAAGTTAACTTGAGAAAACCTGTTTTTTCTTTGACAATTTTCACAAAACTTTTTTACTGTTAGAGGCATTCATCTTAAAAAATATTTCAGAAGCCATTAGATTGAACTGTATTCTTCACGAAAATCATCCATTCGATCTGTAACTTTGTTTTTCGAGATAGAAAAATTCGATTTGAACTTTAGTCGGCAGGGCCCGGCGTCTACTACTGACCAGAACACTACACCATGCATCTTTAAATGAAAATAGTCCAAACTATCTGAAAAATTATAACTCATCTTTGAAAGTTTGAGGATCTGTGCAGAACTGAATTCCCTATAACATAAACAAAATCGTCATAAATCGCAATGCAGGGTATTGAGTTATTTTTTGAAGGTGCATGCTGTAGTGTTCTGGTCATTAGTAGACGCCGGGCAGTGCCGACTAAAGTTCAAATCGATTTTTCCTACCTCGAAAAACAAAGTTACAGATCGAATGGTTGATTTTCGTGAAGAATACAGTTTAGTCTAATGACCTCTGAGATGTTTTTAAAGGTGAATACCTCTAACAGTAAAAAAAGTTTTTTGAAAATTGTCAAAGAAAAAACATGTTTTCTAAAGTTAACTTGTTCGAACTTGTTTTTATCCAAATTTACACATCGGATTCAAGTTCAGGACATTGAATTTAGTCGGAAAAAATACCAATCTTGTCGTGATCGATTCTTCATGGCCCAGGAAGAAAAGGAGCCACCCAGCCGAGTTTCGCCCTCCCCCACGACCCCCCTTCAACAATGATCGACACTTTTTGTTCCAAAATTGTATCAACTGGTTGTGATGCGTCGAACGACGACGTATTTGCATCAATTGGATTGACGGGTTCCAGCGGGTTCTATACCTTTCATTTTGAGTTGCAATTTTTTACCCCCCCTCCAATAACTCGAACCTTCGAGGTGCGATTTTTGGCAATTTTGGATATGTAGTAGGGCACATAATTCTGGACAGAATATGAAATTTTCAGGACGTTCATATATTTGCCGAGGTTTTGGCAAATATTTTACCATGTTTCCTGTACTAAAACAAAGTTGGCCTTAAAATGTAATAAAACAACGTATTAAGGCAGCATTTGGAACTTTGCTTGTGAAAATATACTCCTCACTCATTTCTACATGTAGTTTTTAACTAAACAGAACTAAAAAATACCGACTGCGGTACCAGAGACCGGCCAGGAACCATTTTTGCAGAATTTACCCCTAGCAGGTATATTAACCGCAATACAGTGTCTCTGGCGCAAAATCTCGCGTGGCGCCACATCTGGAATTGCGAAGGAGGGTCATCTGAACAAGTATGCCAAATTTCATGCTTTGATCACAAAATGCACAGACCATTCCGCTAACCCCCCCACTACAGGGATCAAAAATCAGCTCAATAAGGAAATAATTGTTTCCTGGCTGGAAACTAGCTTAAAACAATCTGTGTGGCTTAGGTTTTGACATACTAATTTCCCCCCTTTCGGAAATGTCGGCGTCATGTCGCCATCATCAACAAGAAGTGCACCAGCGTGGTTTTTGCCGAATATCTTGATTTTGGGCCATCTGACAGCAAAAGATGTAAGAAGTCATTTTGAAACCAATGAAATTCCCTACGGAATAGTTTTGAAATGACCTTTCTGGGACCTATGGTTTTTGAGATAGAGCTTCTGGAAGCGAGAGGCATTGTCGTAAAAGCTCCATGGCCACTTGACTCGAAAAACTAAAATGTCGATGTGACAAAAAAATTTCAAAATGAGATTTCTCGAGAATCCTTCATGCTATAGTTGCGGTGATGGTCTTGAACAATTTCTCTTGAACCGTTGATTACGAATATAGAGAAGTCAAAAACGTCACATTGTACATATACAGGGTGTACTGACCCCCGGTTGCAAGAAACTAAAATTTGCTCCGTCGCAAATTAGCTTCGGTACCAAACTCGGTATCAAATGGTAGGCTATTTGTAGGCGTAAAAAAAGAAGTGTCTAGGGTGACGACTGACATAATATGTCAAACAAAAAATTGAATAAAATATGGGAATGGAAAGCTGAGCTGATATTGTGAGTGAGAAAAGCACTGGTGTGCCTAATTCAATCCGAGTATACGTTTGGGTTTACATTTTGTGCTCATAAATAGAGAATTTTGGCTGATGGGTGCAGGCAATCAGTTATACAGGTTTGTTTGTATGAGGACATTTGAAGTCTAGCTGTCAAGAGTCAAGCAAATTTGAAGAGTGGAAATGGTGCGCGGAAAGAAATACACCGAAGCAGATAGCTCTAGGTCTTCAACTCCGATGAGATCCACGATCCGCAACACATTGTCCTTCGTGAACCTATATCGCTCCTCAAATTCCTTGTCGTTGTAAAACTTGAAGAGGTTTTTCCGCTCAGCATTTACACGACGAACTGCACCTGCAACGTCTTGCTCTTCTTCAGAAGAGGAAAATTCGGAGACTTCCGAAAATTCTGAAAGCGCCGAGTCAGACATTTTAGATACGCATACAGCGTGACATATTGTGACGGCCCGGTCAACAACAAACCGTCCACCACACGTTTCGATCCGGTTAACTCTTTATTGCAGTTGCCGAGTCGTGGGTCGTGTTGGGACCTGATGGGCAAGGGACCTAAACTACCTAAATGTGCACATCTAAGGGTTAGGGCAAGAGACAATAAGACAAGAGAAAAGAGGCAGCCATTTTCAGTGTGTGAGGTCTATTTTTGTACCAAAGAAAAACTTGACAAATCCAGAATTCAGTTTCATTCCTTCCTCTCAATTTCTTTGCTGTTGCTCATGCCAACGACTCCTGCAGTATTTCCTGTCGTCAAAAGCTGTTCTGGAGCTACTGAATCAGCACTGGATATCACCTGACACATGCTTGATACAGTGTCACTACCGGCCCAAAATTGTTCAAGTTTCGTCACGGGATCACAGTCCCAGTACTCCTGTAACTCATCGTTGTCACTGAAGCACTCATACTTTGACTGAGCAATACTTTGCAATAAAGAGCTCCGCGTTCTTGGTGTAAACAACAGCTTTGTTTCCGCCGTACAGGTACAGGGCTCGTGGAGGCACCCAGCAAGTGTTCGCAATTTCAGTCGGTAACTCCCATCGCCTGAACCTGGAATTGTTGATCGACATAATAGCATTTACGGAGGCAGTTTGTCATATTCACCTGATCGACAGCCTGTGCATGAATTTATGCCTTAATTCGGCGCAATGATTTGCATATTATTCTTCAAAACTCGAAGAAATAAATAATGCTGTTTAACCTCTGAAATTCTTGACGCTTCTTTGACTTTGACAGCTCGCGACGCGAGGTAGGTACATCTTATCTACGAGACGGTTTTTTTTGATCGGCAATGACACAACGAACTGCATCTTCTACTTCTTGTTCTTCTTCAGAAGAATAAAAATCGGAGACGTTGGAAAATTCAAAATAAAGTGTCGAATCAGACCTTTTAGCGCTTTTAGGTACGTGAATACGCATAAAAAGATGCAAGTAGTTCAAATGCGTGATAACCTTAGCCACAGCCTGTTTGCTACCTCGTCACAGAATAACACCTCGTTTGATACCCTGTTCCTGCAACCCGATTCAATTTGCTACGTCGCAAAATTAGATACCACGTTCGTGCAACCAGGCATTATACACTAAAGAAGTGGTCAGCTCACAGCTTCACTGTTAAATGTTTTGAAGGCCCTCTGAAATCATCAAAATATCAAAAATTTACAGTATCAAGGAATGTATATAACAGTATATTATATACCAAGGGACCAAAGTGAATTTTTAATTTGGGGATTTGTACCCAAAGGGCCCTCGAGCAACGAACTTCACCCAAGGGATCAAAAATTCACTTTGGTTCCTTCGTATATAATACACTGTTACATACATTTCTTGCTACTGTGAATTTTGATGATTTTAGAGGGCCTTCAAAACATTTTACAGGAAGGCTGTGAGCTGACCACTTCTTAAGTGTATCAAGTGAAGCTTACAGAGCAATGCATATTGATATTGGACTCGTGATAAGTGCTTAGAGTTTCGCATAGGCTAAATCGAAGAAATACGTCAAATTTCTCTGTTCTGATTTCATTCCCGTAGTACACCCTGTATATGTACATTGTGACGTTTTTGACTTTTCAAAATTCATAATCTACGGTTCAAGAGAAAGAGTTTAAGACCATCACCGCAACTATAGCATGAAGAACTCTCGAGTAATCTCATTTTGAATTGTTTTTTGTCACATCGACATTTTAGTTTTTCGAGTCAAGTGGCCATGGAGCTTTTACGACAATGCCTCTCGCTTCCAGAAGCTCTATCTCAAAGATCACAGGTCGCACAAAATTGATTGAAAAACCAAACTGTAGGGAATTTCATAGGCTTTAAAATGACTCCTCACATATTTTGCTGTCAGATGACCCAAAATTAAGATATTCGGCAAAAACCTTGCTGGTGCACTTCTTGTTGATGATGTCGACATGACGTCGACATTTCCGAAAGGGGGGAAACTAGTATGTCAAAACCTAAGCTACACAGATCGTTTTAAGCTAGTTTCCAGCCAGGAAACAATAATTTCCTTATTGTTTTCTCTGGCGCCTGGACTATTGACCATTGTGGATTTGTTGGTGATCTTATACCGTTGCCAAGTCACTAGAACTGAACCAGTTCGGCTCTAAAATCAGGGGATTCGATTGGTTCGCAAAAATCCTTGCCCAATCAGTGATAGCGATTTTCGAGCTGAACTGGCTCCGTTCTGTCAGTCAAAATTGCCATTTATCATCAACAGTAATATTACAAGTGCTTAGATTTTCGCGGTAATTTCGGCCAGGCGATCGCGAGTGCTGGTTGTAGCGATAAATGCCCGACTCCGCAGAAGGAGGGCATTCATCTAGAGACAACCAGCCCGAGGGAAACGCTTGGCCAAAATTATCTGGGAAAGTCCCGAGCACGAGTGATATTTTGATGATTATTACAAAAAAGAAGTCCGAAGTGACAGCTGTCAGATTTTGTTGTTTACATCCATTTTATTCCGTTGCTATTGACAGTGGGATTTAGATAAGTGAATATTATCCTTGTAGGTTTAATCATCCGTCAAAAAATAATGATGATAATACAACGCCTTTGATTAGACGTTGTATCATCATCATCATTATTTTTTGACGGGTGTCAAATTTTTTGGCATTTTTTGACAACTTTCTCTCAATTCATAGTAATAAAAACTATGCATTTTTCTCCGTATGGTAACATATCACGACGGCACCAAAAAATTAAAGGTTTCAAGATTTTTGCCTTCAATTTTTTTTTTCAATTCTTTTGCACAAAATTATAAAAGCTAGATAACTATTATACTACAATTAGGTAGGTACCTACCATGTTGTGTTACGATTTTTCGTATCTTGCGTCTTTACTAATGTGAAAAAATGTGCTCGATCCTTTCGACCTATGCAACCATTTTATTCTTATCAAATAATGGACTGGACAAAATAAGCTGAGTGCACCTACATACCTATACTTATCATACTCATCTGCCTACCTTGTAACCAATATCCCCTGTAAAAAATGTTAGTTATCTTCCATTTTCATAAATATTGACTACGATTTTTTTTTCAATAATTCAGGCTTCAGTTTTACATTTTGAAGGCGAAAACAATAAGCGTTCACGAATACGGAATTATTTCTAAAGTAAAAGGCAGATTATTGTTATACAATCCTAGGTCATTGTATTTCATTGAAGTTTATTGGATTCCCGTGATTCATCTTATTCATCATTTGTAAGTAATAACTATCAATCAACAGCTATGAATATGGAAATTCCTTCAGCTTCATTTTACATACCTCTACGTCCTACCTACTTATTTCACTCTTGCTAATATCTTTACAAACTGCAACACGATGAAGGTAAAAAAAACCTCTAACGACAAAATCTCTTTCATCGCTTCAATTATTCAGAACAGGTAACAACCTAGCCTAGGTGCAAAGATTCGTATATTTCGACTATTTCGAGAATTCGCGTGTTGGGAACGCGGCCTCTAATTTTAGATTAAAACATTATTGTAGTGTGACAGTATAATTCGTACTTCTGATACGAGCGCTTCCTTCTCCTCGAGAGTGCTTTTCGAGAGTGTTAGTAAAAATTAAAAAAAAAATAGAGGCAAAACAGGACTATGTGGTTAACTGATGCCAAATTGATTGCAATGACTGTGATGACGATGTTGTTTTCAAAAATTGTGAGTTGCAATGCTTTAGGTATGAGCTGAATAATATTAGGACCCAGGTACCTGGTTGAAATAATACCTACAATTTTCATAAAGTTATTTATTGCAATTAGATGCTTACACCCAATGAAATTTTTAAATCTATGCACTGAAGCAACCCACTATAATGTGCTGTTACCTCGGCTGTTACACGCAATCAAGTTCTATTTTGGAATTAAATCAATAAAGTTCGATATTTGATGCAATTATAAAGAGCTAACAAATTTGCAGTTAATTCATGTAAGTTATTTCAAAGTTGTGCTTTTCATTCCAGTTTTTGGTTTCGGCGAGATTTGTAACAACTCCGACGAGTGTTCAGATCATCGATACAATTGTTTACCTGACGAAGACAATGTTTACAGATGCACTTGTGATAGGTAAAGAATAACCACCTTTATTCGATCAGTTTATTCATTTTGATAGTAAGATAGCAAAATATACCTAAGTATACCTACCCCAATCACCGCACCGGTAAAAATTCATCCCACTCGCGAAATTGATCCATTTTCTTGAGTTTCATGGCACAAACCTGTTGTTTCCAAATGAGCTGTTGATTTTGGAATTATACTCAGCTTCACGGCTTTTTTTTATTAGAATAAGGCTATGGAAAAATTGTGTTGATTTGGTACGAATGCTGGTATACGTCTATATTTTTTCAAGCCTTGGGAGATCTTGAAAACGGACGGTTCGATTTTTTTCTCACTAAGATGAAGAGTGTTGAAAGGTCTCACAAATGATGTATTACGCGACCCCTATTCGCTATTCCCACTTGAGATTTTCGAAAGAGTGTAGCCACCCTACCTCAGGGGATGAAGCAGGAACATTGAGTAAATGCTGATGATCATCGCATATGTCCCATGTCTCGGGATTTCTTTGTAAAAATTTTCTTGAGAAAAAATCGAGGGTGGAAAGTTTTCAAATTGAACGCCAGTATGTACCAATACCAGCCACCAATAATTCGAAAACTATCTAACTCGTAATAACAACAACCCGTAATAACTCCAGATTCCAATAAGTGAATATTATTTCAAACTAAAACAGGTAGAGTGATACATTATTTTTGAAATTTCTAATGGCACTATACCTACTTAAGGATACATCACATCAAAGAGAATTAAACTCTCTTCCTGGAAGAGCCATTTTCAACCGCACCCCCTTTCTAAAATTGTGAGTGTTTAGGTTGTAAATTGAGTGTCCAGCTCCAGTGGCGCCGAATTCGATAAATTGAACTATGGCGAAGTCTGAAATCACCCCCTCAGGACCGTATTATAGCATGGTCTTTAAGGACCGCAGTCCAGGGGTATCAGTCGCCTAAGGGGCCTCGAGCTTCTCAAGTTTTTTTTTAATTTCAAGTTCATAGACAAATTACTAACGTTACGGTCACGCGGCGCCAGCTCGCATTGGCTCATTTCCATACAGGGACAAAGAACAGGGCCTTTTTTCACCAAAGTCGTAAGTTACAAGTTACATAAATTACAAGTGTGTCGTTTTGGTAACCAATATTCATTATTGTCCATGCACTTCAACCTCCCAACATGACCTTAATTTAAGTAGCTTTGCTTGTATATCCAGCAAGCGAGCAAGCTATATCGAGTGGCTCCTCCGCCAATTGCACGGGCTTGTGGCTGATTCTCATGTCGGAGTCTCTAAGTTTGTGGCTTATCCTCCAGTCGGAGTCTCCAGCTAATATCTTCCAAATGGTTCGACATATTGTCGAGTTATTCGTTCTTTCGCTGAATCCAATCTTACCTGATTTCGCTCGACCTCGACACTTATTGCATTTGAAGACGATAAATCGACTGATAAACTATTTTGAGGAATAATAATTACTGTATTAAGTGTATTACACACCTGTATTAACCTATACACCTGTATTAACCTATACACCTGTATCAACTCCTGATTCCGAGGGAATATTCCTTCGAGCAAAAACAGGTCGATTTTTATATTGAAGGGGACATCTAAAATATTCGTTTGGCAAATTTCTATCTTAAGCCCGCCCCTTGCCCCCCCAACCATCCCAACTTTGAAATTTCAAGCGACAGACTACCTAACTTACAATACATCAAATCAAAGTAAATTAAATTCTATCTGAAATAATATATCTTGATTTTTTTTCAACCCCAACAATTTTTTCCAAATTTTTTCTGATTGCTCAATTCAATATTCTCGACCCCTCAATTCTCTGTAATTTAGTCAGCGTAATCTTAGATGGCAACGAGATAAACCATTTTCGGTGGAAAAAGTGCTGCTTAAATTCACCCCGCCCAAACTTGAAATTCAATAAGTCACCACCTTACCTACTTTATTGTTATATATTTATTCGTGTCCAACCACGACGTATAATAATTATGTGAATAAAATAAATAAATGTATAAGTGTAGATAAGAATAAAATGGTGTGAATACAGGGTGATTCATAAAACATGCCCATGCACCCACATTTCTCTCGAGATACGCTAGCGACATCGAGTCGCGAGAAAAACCGTTGAATTAATCACATCCTCAAGGTCCGATTTCATACTGTATTCTAATACATTGAATTAAAGGGAATTTAATTCTTATTCTGAGAACAATTTTTCCAAAATTCTCAGACCCACCCCCATTGAATTGGACATTTAAAGAATTTTAGAAGGAGAAGCAGAGTTTTTGAGAATTCAATTACCTTCAATTTGATGTCACAAAGCAGGTGGTGTCATTTTAAATTTTGAAGTTACGGTGGGCGGAAGCAAATGGGGTGAATTTTGTGTAAACTTTTTCTACAGAAATTTTTCTCTCTCGATGTTATGCAGGATGACGTTGACTGCATTGAAGAGAATTGAGAGGTCGAGAATATTTATTTGGACACTCAGAGAATTGTAGGAAAAAGGGGGGTGATGTTAAGAATTTCAAAATATTTTTTTCGGGAAGAGAATTTAGTTCTCTTCAATATGATTAGTCTAAGAGCAACTTCGTGAATATATATAGAGATATGTCCTAATCGATTCCTGGGCGATCAAGGACCATGAAAAATTATGGTGGAATATTGACATCTGCTGCAGGCAAATATGGTGGAGGCGCCAAAATAGGCTTCATCTGGTAATAAGAAACTGGATGTAGCTCGTTTGTTTTTCAACTGATTCAACATCTGGAACGTCATTTTGTAGACAAAAAAAATTCTCTTCTTATTTCATGCCTAAATTTACAAATGTCATTTCGGGAAACTGTCAAAATTGTCTTTATAAGATATGCTAAATTCCGGGCTTTTTTGGAGGTTATTTGATATTTTTGAAACTTGGCAGTATTATAGATCTTGAGGTGCCCTTTCTAAATTTTTACTTTTCCACTTCGTATCTTCTCCGTTTCCGGCTCCGTCCCTGACAATTTTTTGTCAATATCTTCATTTCAGTCAATGTGAGGTAGAAGCGTATGTATGCGAATGGAAGCTTATCCAGTTCTCTACAATTTGACATCTTACTCGTGTACGTGCTACTTCCGGTTTTTGGGTTATGGCTTCTAGAACTCCCTGAAGCATCAACTTTTGTCATCCAATCAGCATGGCAAGTTGATCTTAGCTCCACGTGGCAGTCAAATCAACCATAAATAATGATGAGTTGTCAACCAGAGACCATTAATATCCAGAAAATCAATCATGGTAACGGTTGTTATGCAACTACAGGGTGAACTCTAAGGGAAAATTGACTTTGAAAAGGTATAGCTTGAGAACCGTGAGTCGCACATGAGTGATTCAGATGTCAAATTTTAGAGAATTTAATAGACCTTTACTTTTATTATGAATCCTGAAATTGTATAAAGAATTTTCCAAAAAATTTCTAAAAATGTTTTTTTGGGCACCATCTTTTCAAAATTATGGCCAGAACAGCAGAGATACGAAGTGGAAAGTGGATATTCTGAATAATGACCTCAAATTTCATCATAATTATAAGTTTCGATGGTATCTGATATCCTTCAAATGCTATATTACCTTTATTTCTTTCTAAAGTCAGTTTGCTTTCACAGTTCACCCTGTAATTACACAATTAACATCACCATGATCGATTTTCTAAATTTTTATGGTTAATGGCCAAGAGCTTATTCATGGTTAATTTGCTCACTACATGACGGTGGTATCAATTTAACATGCTGATTGAATGTCGAAAGTTGATGCTTCCGGAAGTCCTGAAAGCTCTAACTCAAGAACCGTAAATCGCACATAAATGACTGATATGTCAAATTGTAGAAATTTGGATGAGCTTTCTTCCGCATTTACACGTTTTAATCTTGAGCCATTTGAATTCAAGATATTGACCAAAAAACTGTTTTTTAGGCGCCATCTTTTCAATATGGCGGCCAAAACGGAAAGGATACGAAGTGGAAAAGTAGAATATCGGGAAGGGCACCTCAAGATCTATGATACTGCCAGGTTTCAAGAATATCGGATAACCTTCAAAAACCGGCGGAATTTAGCATATCTTATGAAGACAATTTTGACAGTTTCACAAAATGACAATTGTGGATTTAGGTATGAAATAACAAGAAATTTTTTTTGTCTACAAAATGACGTTTCAGATGTCGAAATTCGTTGAAAAACAAACGAGCTACAGCCAGTTTCTTATTACCAGATGAAGTCCATTTTGGCGCCTTCACCATATTTGCCTGCAGTAGATGCCAATATTCCACCATAATTTTTCTTGGTGCTTGATCCCCCAGGAATCGATTAAGACATAACTCTATATATCTTCACGAAGCTGCACACGGCAGGACCTATGCCCCCATACTAGATATATTGCAAAGTAGGTGGTGCTATTTGAAATGTTGAAGTTGGGGAGTTGGGGTAGGAGGGGACGAAGCGTTTGAAGACAGAAATTCCTTAATGTATGTTTATAAGATGTCCCCCTCGATATAAAAATTGACCTATTTTTGGCACGAAGAAATCTTTACTAGGAATCAAAGGATTATAGGGGTGGGTAGTTTTCAAATTTGCTTGCTGCATATTTTTTTTTAAGGATATATTTCCATTGTATGTGTTTATTTTGGTGAGCAAATTAACAATATTATTATTATTATTATTATTATTATTATTAAATGATCACCCGGTATAGCATGCTCATGCATTCTTATTTTCAAGCTGGATTTTGTGCTTCCGTCGCCATCTTGGCCGCCATATTTGAATCTCGTGTTAGTTAAACCATTTTCACGTTTAGTTGTAGGTAGGAACTTACTTGGTCGTAATTCTAATTATTCGCTAATTGAATAATATCTATTTTGGCTTGACATCTATCGCGTATCCGATAAAAGATTCGAAATTAAGTTTTCGAAAATTATTTATCGAAAATAAATTACATTCGAAAGGCTAATTATTCAAAAAGCAATTATTCGAAACATCATTATTCAAATGAGCAATTTGTCTGAAATTAATTTCTCGAAGGACAGTTTGTTTATTAAATAATTATTGGAAAGTCGGTTTTTCGAAAATATCAATCACAAGTTCTGCATTATTGTTTTTGAGTAAGTAATTCTTTGGCCTAATAATTCACCTATATTCATATTCTCAGCCTTGTTTTATTCTTTTTTCTCTCTTCCTCTTTTGTTGCCTACAATAAAAGCATGTAACATTGTATCAAAATAATTGTAAGTTGTTTGAAAGTCTTCTGTATCCATTTCTTTCGCAATACTTCCGCCTAGTTTCTTCCGATTCCATCATTCTTCCATTCTTCTGCCTTTGTATACTTCTTCTAACATTTCCTTTAGTATTGGGTGTGTGGTATTTTGACCTTCTGTTCAAATTTGACTGCTCTCATTCCACTCTATATCCTTAGTCGGTCCCTTTTTGTTTCTTCCAGTAGTATATAGTCAGGCGTGGATCTCTCTTTCGTCCTCCTACCCCCAATCGCTTTTTATTTGAAAAATCATTTGAACATGAAAAAGGTGTGCATAAGGAGCTCGTCAGGTGCCCGACAGGCTGTGACCTTTGGCCGTTCCACCTCCGCGTGTTCTCAAACCTTCTTTACGATACGTTTTTTGGGGCCAAACAAATCCGACTGCACGTTCCGAAAGAAGAAACATAGGTGTGTTCGGAATGAAATACAGGGTGTTGCATTTAAAATAAAAAGGTTACATATCACATCCTGTATATGGCACCAATTATAGACTTTTAGAGGATCGGTTTATGGTCCCTGTGAAAAATCGTGAAGGGGAAGTTTTTAGTTCTTCAAGATATCTCAAAGGGAAATCTCCTAGATGGGGTGAATTTTATCGTGAAGACGTACGGCGATTATCAGTTAGGTTAGTAAGGTTTTGTACGGATGTTGGTGCGGATGACTGATTAATATATTTGATCAAAATTGAGCTCGACGTGAAATCAATACCTACCCAATTTGAAAAGCTTATGATTAGCCTCTCTGTTAACACGGCGGTAGCACAGAATAGAAATAAGTGCTTCGCACAGAAGCCGCACTCCGGTCGGCTCCTTTGATGTTTTCGGTTTACCGCCAGGGACCTTGAGCACTACTGATTTAAAAGGCCCATCGTCTATGCTCGGCACACTCGTGATGTTCCGTCGATGTGTGCGATGCCATTGGCGGGTTGGCCCCCGCCCAAGCTATGACAGTTGTATGTTTGTGTTGTTTGTTGACAAGGATATAACCTAAACTGTACCTGACAGACCTGTGTCTGTGTTTCTCTGCTTTCTTACTCTCCACACCGCATAGCAACAATAGTGCAATAGTGCAATGTGTTACGGAAATCGGAAGAAACGCCGGCCGTCGGGCACCTTCACTGTCAGAATAAAATTTGTATCTACAACCCACATACGCGCAAGCGGTGCCCCATTTTCTCTTCTTTGCGGAAGGTGGAGGATTCTCCTCAGCCAAGGCCACATGAACTTATCACCAATTCACCACCACAAAACCGTAGTGAGGAGTCCAACTAACAGGTGAAACACGAACACAGGTACAGTTGAGGTTAGCTTTTTGTCAACAAACAACAGGAAGAGCGACGCATTAAATGACATTTAGCAACCGTCATAACTTCGGCGGGCAGCAATCCGCCAATGACGCGTCGTACACAGCGACGAAGCCTCACGAGTGTGCCGAGTACACACGATGGACCTTTAAACCAGTAGTGCACTTCTATCTCGCTCATATTTTTGATATCCTTTTCAAGTGATGCTTCTGTGCCAGGCACTTATTACTATTCTGTGGCGGTAGTGAAACCTATGGAGAGGAAGCTGGTGCCTTAAAACTCACGTCATAAGGTACATGATTTTAACTTCAAAGATCTAGTGTGCGTTGATAAGGTTGTTTGAAATTCCTTTGTCTTACATGACAGACCGGAGGCTTTAGGGGCTGGTATAAGCTTGTCAGTTTTTTAAAAAGGGCCAAAACTTACGTCATAAGATCCCTGGTCATAAGGTATGTACAACATAAATGAAACTAACCGGATTTTGTGTGGGAACATCTCCTTAATCGAAAATAGAGTCGTGAGACAACATTTTTTGGGATTCGGTCCATAAGACAAGTTTGGAATTTTCAAAAAGGGTCAAAATTTACCCCCTCCTGGAGACTTTCCCTTAGACATAATTTTAAGAATGAAAAACGATTCTTACATGATCTTCCACGTAGGTTTCGAATCTGTCCACAAAAATTCTCAATGGTATATCGCTTACAGGGTGCGACATCGAAAGTTTTTTTCTCAAATCAGACACCCCATATTTTAACATGGAAATCGATTCCGCTGTTAATCCTGATCACAAATAAATATAATATTACATTTAGTGGGTTAGTTAACATAACACCTGTGAAAAAATTGATGAATATGGATGTGAATTTTGGTCCTTTTTGAAAATTTCAAAATCATCTTACGGACAAAAAGCCCCCGAAAATTTTGTCTTGCGACCCGATTTTCGATAAAGCAGGGGATGTTCCCACACAAAATCCCGTTGGTTTCATGACGTAAATTTTGGCCCTTTTTCGAAAATTGACAAGCTATACCAGCTTAAAGCCCCCGGTCTGACATGTAAGACAAAGCAATTTTCAACATCCTTATCAACTTACATCATCCTTTAAGGTTAAAATCATGTACCTTAGGTCCTTAGGACGTAAGTTTTGAGACACCAGCAGGGAGTCCACTATTTGTCATTAAAGTCTGAGAGGAGATCAATGATGAAAACGAGGACACTTGCAATAAGTTTGCTAGAAATCTGGGATGAATAATAAAGCTTTCACACAGTCATCGATCCTGTACAGGGTGAAAAATGCAATCTGACTGGATCAAGATGAAATCAGAGCTGTAAAACAGGACTCGTTTCCGTCAGTTCTCTGGCATACTTGTAAGTACAGGTACAGTCCTTTTTTTAAGTCCATTGTGGTGCAAATGGCACACACTTTTGCATTCACCGTCAATGCGAAGGTGTTTGCCATTTGCATCACAGTGGACTTTTGAAAAAAAATGGACTGTAGGTATAGGTACTCGTTTTCATCCTAGTTTTTATATTTCATCCTCGATTTCATCTAAACTGCTCAACAACTGGAATGACGGTATCGAAAATTTTGCCCTTTTCTCAAAATGAAGTAACTTTGGATTGACACAACCGATTTTGAATTTGTTTCCACAGTTTTTTAGATCCATTTTTCAGCAATCCATCCCATTGACGAGATTTTTTTTTCAATTTGAAATCCTTTTTTTACAGGGTGGAATATAAAACATTGCAAAATTGTGCTGAGTTCCACCGATCCCCGTTTCTGTAAAAAAAATTTTTTCGAATTCTAATGAATTATTCATGAAGCCTGATGTCTAATCTCAAAACAGTTTTTGAATTTTCCAGATCAGATGTCCAACAATGACTATATGATTTTTTTACTTTCCCGACCCACCAAAATCTGTTCACGGGATAAAAAGTTGGAAATTTTGTAGTTCTTCCAGAGAGGAAAACTCGAAAACCGTGAGTCCGATTTCGAAAATTCTTCCTCCAAAAATTAATTCAATCTTTTCTCAAACTTTTATTCCCAGCATGTCTGCACCTAAAATGGATATTTCGTGGGGCTCATCGCGTGGGCTCATCGCATGTCGAAGTTTGCACTGCAGTTGATTCAAATTCACGGAATGTGCAAATCCCATTTTGAAAAACTCAAGTCGGGAAACCTAAATCGTGCCGATTTTGAAGATAGAATTACACGTTGGAAATGGTCTTAATCGTCATAGGGGACCTCAAAACGGATATATCCGAGGATATATCCGTCGAAATCTCGAGAACAATTTTTAGCGCGTTCACGATACTTCCCCTCCTCGCTGGGTGGTGGGTCGGGAAAGTAAAAAGTCATATCGTCATTGTTGGACTTCTGATCTGGAAAATTCAAAATCCGTTTCGAGATTAGACATCAGGCTTCATGAATAATTCATTAGAAATCGAAAAAAAAATTCAGAGAAACGGGGGTCGGTCAAACTTAGCGTAATTTTGCAATGTTTTACATTCCACCCTGTAAGAGAAGTAATTGAAATTAAAAACCTAATCTCGTCAATGAGATGAATTGCCAAAAGATGGATCTAAAAAACTGTGAGACACATTCAAAATCGATTGTGTCAGTCCAAAGTTACGTTATTTTGAAAAAAGGCAAAATTTTCGATACCGTCATTCCAGTTGTTGAGCAGTTTAATTCCAAATTTTCAATGGCAAGTAGGTACCTATACCTCTATGATTTCAATGGTCGTGTCTTGTGGCTTTACGTAACTTAATTTTTTCAAAAAGGTTTCACGCATGGAGAGGCCAAGAAATTGGGTGTTACCAAATATACAACGCGACAACCATACTCAACATGACAATCACCAGCAGCAATCACAAAGGTATGGGTAGTGTCGGTGATATACCTAAGTAAAAAAATATATATTCACACACACTAAAAAACTCTTCTAGAAACACGTAAATAACAACGTTCCATGTAGTCCGCACTAACATTTGTGGTAAATATCCCAATATTTAGATCTAGATCGGTGTTCCCCTCGAGTGTTGGACACTATTTATAAAACTAATTATATTTTTAGATAATATTTCAGAAAGACTGGAAAAACAAATGAACAAGATGTTCAAAATACAAGCTGCGGCTGGAATTTTCGTCTTTGGCACAATCCTGTTTAGCACAGCCATAGTCGTAGGCTATTGTTTACACATGTACAAATCGTGAGCTTTGAAAATATTCACGGTATTTTTGCTTGATTTTGTATTTTCCAGAGATCTCAAATTGAAATGTTCAGTACGAGCGATTCGAAATCGAGTACTGGATGGCGATCGAGACCGCGAAAGACAACGTGGAATTTTCACTTTCCAAACATCAGTTGTTTAAAGACTGTATTTCTTACATATTTTTACTATTAAACATATAATCCAAAATGGGGTTTTATACGATTTTTTCAATTCCTTCAAACTAAAGTACAACGTGAGATTACCACAGACGAGCAACACAGTGTCTCAAAAGTCAAAACAACTACTTTTCTAAAAAAAAAAGGGGTCGATACTCAGCAGTCCACGGCGAAATCAGCCCACAGCTCAAACGTCCCACCGGAAAAAGGTCCACGACTCATTTATACCCGAGTTCTGACACCGCGAAGATATCCACTCCTCAAACGTCCCACCGGAAAGAAGTCCGCGACTTATTTATCCCCCAGCTCTACCACCACGAAGACATGCACTGCTAAAAACGATCCACCGGAAAAAGGTACACAACGCATGTATCCCCGGATTCTGACACCACGAAGATATCCACACTGCTCAAACGTCATACGGAAAAAGTCCACGACTCATTTATCCCCGAGTTCTACCACCGCGAAGACATCTACTGCTAAACGATCCACAGGAAAAAGGTCCACCACGCATTCATTCACTGTCAGGTGACTTCGCCCATAGACATAGCAAAACTAGAGAAGTTGGGTGTATGTTTGGTTGCATAATTATTTATCCGCTATGTGCGTTCGCCAAAAAAATGGGAGGAGTCGACATCAGCGCTCAAGATGACGATTTACGAAACTGAATAATGCCTATTTATTCTGTTTTTGGTGGCTAGATGTCGCTATTCGACTGAATGCACATAGCGGGGAAATGCCAACTGCCGGCATTTAGTCGGCGGTAGCCTTCCTCCCCATCCCCTTATGATTTCGTCCCTGGAGAGCATTCCATTCAAAAATGAGTTGTGGAGTTTTGGCACTGAAATTTGCAAATTTTACTGTTAGATCACTGTTAGAAAACGAGCAATTGTCGAGTAATATTATGGACAAGAAATGAACTGCTGCTACTTTTCATGCTAATATACATATGCAACCAAACATACATTCAACAGACCATCTACCAGTCTTGAAATGTCTATGGGTGTAAGCGGCATATATGACAGTGGCTAAATGAGCGGTGGACTTTTTTCCGGGGGGACATTTGAGCCGTGGGATGATTTATCGGTGTGAAGGCTCGGGGATAAATGCGTGGTGGACCTTTTTCCGGTGGACCGTTTGAGCAGTGGGTGTCTTTGCGGTGTCAGAATTCGGGGATAAATGCGTGGTGAACTTTTTTCCGATGGATCGTTTCATCAGTGGATGTCTTACTTCGCGGTGGGAGAACTCGGGAATAAATGAGTCGTCGGGGAGTTTTTTTCGGTGGATCGCTTTAATTTAATAGATTTATTTCCGACAGGCCGATACAAAAACCCAATTACAGGAAATCCAATAAAATAGATAAATATACATATACACAAAAAGAAGGAAACAAAATAGTGAAATTAAAACAGATGTAAAGAGATGTGCGGGTCTTAGTAGAGTGAATTAAGTCAGAACTTATCCAAAATACAATTCCGCAACACATAAAAACTGTCGTAAAAAACATCACAATCACAACAGAATGTATTGAAGCTATTACACATAACAAACATTGGGCTTCTCACCAAGGTATTACTTTTGGGAGCATCACAGTAAAAAGTCAGTGTATGCCTAGCCAGTGCCGTAACTAGGCTTGTTAGCGCCTGTGGCAATGTAGCAATTGTGCGCCCCAAGGAAGTAAACAACCCAAGGGGGCCAGGCCCGGCTAGAGCGCCGCAGGCGAAAATTTTCTTAGATAATAATAATAATGCTAATAATAATCGCAAATTTAGGCCGGAAGCTTCCATTTTCTCCCCCTCCAGATTTTTGATGACAATGGGAACACAATTATCTATAAAAAAAATGAAAAATGGCCAATAATATGATTATCATATTTTTAAAATCTTTCACTCGATCTTTCATAAAAAATAGGTGAAATCAATAATAAACTCATTCGGTTCCTAGAAGAATTCCCGGCCGTCCATTCTTTTGCAGTCAAGCTTCCCAACCCAGAAATAAAAACATTAAGACAAAGTGATAATCTTTTCACACAAATAAGTTAACAGAATACTAATAGTACCTATAGGATAATAAAGTTGAAAATTGAACAACAAAACAAAACTTGTCAAGTTATTGACAAAATATTTATAATCAAAATGGAAAAAAATGCACGTTGCTTCCCCATTTTCAAATACCCAAGTAAGTAATTGGAGATGAATTTTATGACGAAAAAAATGGGAAATGAAAAAAATCTTGAAACTTCAACCACCAAGCTGAACTTTTCTAGATTTCGATTCAAAAAATATGTCTATAATTCCACAAAATTCAAGCTTGACGTAGCTGTTTCATCGATTGAAAGTAGAGATGATATCTTTGTTGATCTTTCTTGGCCGACAAAGGGCGCAAATACGACTTGACAAGCCTCAGTTGCTGCATTTGAGATGAATTTTTTTTTGCAAAATATAGAGAGGCCTCATCTCAGACTGGTTCGGCGCTCTTGTATTTATTTGGTGAAAATTGCAAGTAAATACATGCGGTAATAGTCAGGCTGGAGCTCGAAAAGCACCTAGGCCGACTGGCGTTGGCGGAGGGCGCCGAGCGCGAGCGCTGCCTCATCCTCAGCATGCTACTTCCCGTAGCGCCGTGCTCTTCAATTTTATCCGTTTTATGGCTGTTTTGGATCATGACATGAAAAGGTGGTAGAAAAAGCCGCTTTTGATTGTTTCATTTAGAAAGTTAGTGAAGTTGCAGGTAGAAGTAGATATAGGTTCAGGTAAAAATTTGAAATGAAGATTGAAAAAAAATAGTAAAAAGTATTACCCAAGCTGAATTTTGCGCCCCTGGAATTTTTGCGCCTGTGGCAAATGCCACCTTCGCCACGCCCTAGTTACGGCACTGCCTAGCGTTTAGGCGTGGAACAAGAAAATTGACCCGTTCGAGAAGAGCAATACAGTCGACTTTGTTGTGCAATAAATTGTAAAGAAATTTAACATTTAGAATGATACGTCGGGCTTCAAGTGAGACAATGTCATGCCGCGTCAGTAACAAACTGTGGTCATAGCCTTGAGGAGGGTATACACCATCAAGGTGAAAAGACAAACACTTGAGGACTTGCGCTGTACAGACTCAAGGCGCGCTCCATGTGTCCTGTATATAGGGAACCAAATAAGGGAGGCATATTCCAGCTTGGATCTAATGTAGCTGAAATATAGTGTCTTCAAGCAGGCGGCGCTCCTGAAATCCCTACAGTTTCGGTAAGTAGATAATTTTTGGGCGTGCAACGGTGGTGGGGGGGACAACCTTGACAGGTCATTGACCCCTGACCTTGACCTCGAATTTGACCTTGACCTTGGATTTGACCTTGACCTCGAATTTGACCTTGACCTTGAATTTGACCTTGACCTTGAATTTGACCTTGACCTCGAATTTGACCTTGACCTTGAATTTGACCTTGACCTCGAATTTGACCTTGACCTTGAATTTGACCTTGACCTTGAATTTGACCTTGACCTCGAATTTGACCTTGACCTTGAATTTGACCTTGACCTTGAAAGGTCATTGACCCCTGACCTTGACCTTGAAAGGTCATTGACCCCTGACCTTGACCTTGAAAGGTCATCGACCCTTGACCTTGACCTTGACCTTGACTTCGACCTTGACCTTGGTCCGCGTCCTAACCTTGGTCTGTTCCTTAACCCCGCCAGTTATCAACCTTCAACATTAAAAACAAAGTCGTTAAAAGAAAACACGTCTGGCGCGATGTAAATTCCTTTGTTCCTTTGTGGTGCGACAATATATAAGAGCCCGCTCGGTTGGAGAAGACAACATTCATTCGCAACATACCCAAGTGTTAGTTGTTATTGTGCCGTGCATCCTTCGAACGAAAAATGTCTCTGTGTAATGAAACCGACGGACCAGGACAGAATAGGGTAAAAATATTAAGTCATTTTATTTTTCCTTCACCCCTCAATAACCCCGAAACTTCACTTTTGCAACAGTTCCTTAATCAAAATTTAGTCGATCTAACGGCTGACAACATAACGGATGATGAGGTGATTGATTTGGTATCGCAATCAACTACTGACCAACCGACAAATACGAACTATGAGGATATTTCGCAAGAAAACGAACAACCATCACTAACTCATTCGTTTCAGCTGTTAGAACCAATCGCAATCGATTTTTATGAAATGTTGCTAAATGAGGTAGAGGATGTGCAATTACCATCATTATCGCAGTTTAGTACACTTTTTTCGGAAGTATCACAGACTGATGATGCACTTTTTTCGGAAGTATCACAGACTGATGATGCACTTCTTCAAGCTGCAGAGATGCATGAGAGAAAAGTGGAAAAAATTTGTGTTATTTCAAAATCAAAAGCGCAAAATGTAAGAAAAGTGAAAGAGTTGAGAAAGCAAATCAAAATTTTAGAAAAAGAGATAATTTCGCAAAATTATGAAGTTATAAAATTGAGAAAAGACCTAAACAAGACATGACATTCCAGACCGACCTTACTGACAACACACCAAGACATCGGTGCACTCAATGTCTAAAAACATTCGCACAGAAATCGCATTTGAAACGTCATATGCAGCAAAGTTGCAAGAATTTGAAACGCCACATGGAGGAAAGCAGCGGTAATTCTAATAAGCGAGCTCGCATGGCAGGTAAGAAAATAATTGCTCCCTTGTGAGTATTATGAAGTGATGTAATTATTATTTTTCCAGAGGCACGTTATTGCGAATCATGCAAGTGTAACGTTGTCGACTTCCACACACACCAAAATTCAACCACGCATAAAAACAATTGCTGCACGCCGTTGGGAGATAATGTGCAACTCATTAAAACTGCTTTCAAATGCCGTATTGTCACATATAGATTGACATCCCCTAATCAACACCTAATTTTACGAGAGTTTATGGATGATGTGTGGACCTCATTTAGGCAGTTGATTCAAGAACAGCTCGAGAAAGTGACAGCTGTCAAGGTCAATACCGAGCTTTTCGGTGATTACATCTTACAATCAAAAGATGTCACCGACTTGAAATCCTTTCGAACAAAAAACATCGTAATAACTCAATCAACTGACCTGAAACAGTATTACGAGAGATTGATAGAATGCCTAGATGAAAAATTATCAGAATTTTTGGAGCGGGATAGTGGTAAGTTCACAAAAAAAACAAAACCAAACAATAGGTTACACCTTTTGATTTTGCAGGTTGGAGTTTGCAAAACATTGCATATCTGGAAGTGAACATAAACAAGTTCAGTCCACTCCGAGGTTCCTCTTTCATCGATTTGCCATCGGACATAAAAAAGAAGCAAGCTGTTGTGAATGTGAGAAATGCGGACCAGTATTGCTTCCTTTGGAGCATCATGTCCGCACTAGTCACCCCGAAAGGCAATCCAACAGGTACGAATGCATACCCACATTTTTCTGCCTTCTTCAACTTGGAGGGATTTGAATTCCCCATGAAACTCCCCAACATTCCGAAATTTGAAACCAAACACAATCTCTCAGTCAACGTCTATGGTTTAGAAAAAGTTTTTAGTGATGGTAAAACCAAGTATGAGATTGTGGGTCCTTTGCATTATACTGAATGTAAGCGACTTGTGCATGTGAATCTTTTGCTTATCAATGATGATTGGGGTAACCAGCATTATACATGGATTAAAAACTTTTCGGCGCTTGTATCCACTCAGATATCTAACCATCATGGTACAAAGCATTTCTGTGACGGCTGTATCCAATACTTTGATAACTCTGATAAATTGAGAGCACATGTGACGCATGATTGTGAACATATTTGTGTACAGTTGCCAACTTCTGATCTAAAAACTAATAAATTTGGTGAAAATATTCCTGAGAATATTGTAAAGTATGAAAATTTTGAAAAACAGTTAGTTGTACCTTTTACAATTTATGCCGACTTTGAATCGTATCTCAAGCCGATCCATACTGTCCATCCAAGCACACAAAAGTCTTACTCTGTTGATGTTCAGGAACACGTTCCATATTCCTTCGCATATTATATCAAATGTTCTTTTGATGACACATTGTCAAAATTTGAAATATATCGTGGTCCAAATTGTCCACGAGTATTTATAGAAAAATTGGAAGCGGATGTTACTAGAATTTATCATAATCATTTAAAACATGTCAAACCTATGGTTATTACACCAGTACAAGAGCAAGAATTTCAAAATTCAACAACATGCCACATATGTGGAAAAGTGTTTAGTCAAAACGAGGTTAAAACAAGAGATCACTGCCACCTTAGTGGTAGTTATCGAGGGGCAGCACATATGGTTTGCAATGTAAACTACAAAATTCCTAGGTTCATACCTGTATTCTTTCATAATCTCAGTGGGTATGACAGTCATTTATTCATCAAAACGCTATGTCTCGATGAAGAAAAAGTTGACGTGATCCCTACAAATACTGAAAAGTATATCAGTTTCTCGAAAAATATCTTAGTCGATCATATCGAAAACAAAGACGTTCATATAAAATTACGATTTTTGGATTCTTTTCGGTTCATGTCATCATCACTTGCTGAGCTATCTAAAAATTTAAATTCCGATCAATGTCCAACAGTGAGAAAATTTTTCCGTGACACTGACAAATTTGATTTAATCCGTCAAAAAGGTGTTTTTCCGTATTCATATGTTGATAATTTGGATAAATTGAGTGATACAGCATTACCATGCAAAGATGAATTCACCAATCATCTTACTAAGGAAATAATAAAGGATAAAGATTATGCTAGAGCACTCACTGTTTGGAATTTGTTTGAATGCAACACCTTGGGTGATTATTCAGATTTATATCTAACATCAGATGTTTTACTGTTGACTGATATATTTGAAAATTTCAGGAAAGTTTGTTTAGGGGCATATAAACTAGATCCATGTCAGTTTTTTACAAGCCCATCGCTTAGTTGGGCTGCTATGCTTAAACAAACCGGAATTGAACTAGAACTTTTAACAGACCTAGAAATGATTCATTTTTTCAAAAACTCAATCAGAGGAGGGGTTTCTCTTTGTTCTAAAAGAGAAGCCACCGCTAATAATAAATTCTTGAGTGATTATGATGTCTCTAAACCAGAATCACATATCATGTATTTGGATGCAACCAATTTGTATGGGAAAGCTCAATCAGAATTTTTACCTACGGGTGGTTTCAAATGGTTAAATGGGGAGGAAATTTCCAAATTGGACATTGCAAATATTCCTGATACGTCAGATAAAGGGTATGTCCTTGAAATTGACATAGAGTACCCCAAAAAGCTCCATGATTTGCATAATTGCCTACCCTTCCTACCACAAACCATGAAACCTGAAAACTCGAATATACCTAAATTAATCCCGAATTTGTATGATAAAACTGAATATATCGTCCACTATAGAACTTTGAAACAGGCTTTGTTACACGGACTGGTTTTGAAAAAGGTTCATAGAGTTTTGAGGTTTGATCAATCGTCATGGCTGAAAACATACGTGGATTTGAACACTAAACTTCGGAATGCAGCTTTGACTGCTTTCGAAAAGAATTTTTTCAAGCTCATGATAAATAGTATTTTTGGAAAATTTCTAGAAAATTTGGATAAAAGAGTTCTAATTCACCTTATTACTCATTGGGAAAACCAACGCAAACGATATGGGGCTGGTAGTTTGATAGCAAAACCTAGTTTTGAAAGTGCGACAATTTTCTCTGAAACGTTGTGCGCCATCAAGATGAAGAAAACGAAAGTTTTTTATAATCGTCCGCTTTATGTAGGATTCTGCATTTTGGAAATCGCAAAATCAATTATATACAGTTTTCTATATGATTTTATAAAACCTTTGTACAAAGACAATGTTGAGCTTTTATATACTGACACCGACAGCTTGATTTTGGAAATTTTCACTCCTGACGTATACCAGGATATCAAAAAATACTGTGATAAATTTGACACAAGCAATTTAAGTCCAGATAACCCTCACGGTATTCCAATTTCACCACCGACAATCGGCTTGATGAAAGACGAGTATGCTAATAAGTATATTAAACAGTTCTTAGGTCTTTGTGCAAAGACATATATGATAGTGGTAGATGGAGATTTAAAGTTGAAAGATAAATTCAAAAAAAAAGCAAAAGGGGTTCCTTATGCCGCTGTAAAGAAACAAATCACGCTGCAAGATTATCAAAATGCAGTGTTTGAAGAAATTCCAAAATTTTGTGAAGCTGTTACTTTCAAATCAAAATTACATACTGTGTATACCCAATTACAGTATAAGCTGGCTCTAAGTACTAGTGATAATAAACGTATAAAAAGGTACGATTCCATGAAAACATATGCACTGGGACATTGTGATAGTGTAGTAGATCGAAATTTAGATTTATTGCTACGCATGTGTGAAGAACTACGCTAATTATTTATAAGTCATCCACTGTTTATCAACTGTTTGTACAGTAGCCGAATAAATGTGTATATTATAAGTGTATATTGTGAAAACTTATGTAAATAGGTTGTTTAATGTTACTGATAATTGTTGTTATTGCTAGGTAATAACCTGTTACATATGTTTGATTTACTTTGATATGTGTGAAGATATGATTTTGTAATAAATATTTTAGATCGAAATTATCTATTAATTACCCATCACAGTGGAGTATAAATTCAAACGGTCATAAGTATCACTCATTAGTTGTTGATACTGTGTTGAACGAACATTATATCCATCAGAAATCAAAAAAAATGTTAGTTCTGGATGTTCAATGCTTTAAAGGTGATAAAAATAATTTAATTGCTAAAGAGATGGCAGCATATGATGGAACAAAAATTGCACACTTTGTCTTCAAAGCACCTTTTCCGATGGATCATCTACCATCAGCGCAACAGAAAGAAGCTCGCTGGGTAATGAGCAACCATCACACAATCGACTGGGTTGAAGGTCACACACCTATGCATCGCTTTGGAGAGATAGTGAAAAAACTCACACAGCTTGAGGAAGCAGTGTATGTGAAAGGGCAGGAGAAGGCTGGATATTTGCAAAAGTATACGTCAACCCCAATTGTACAACTACCTGAACAACCAAACATCACAGCTCGTGAACCTGCTTGTTTCTATCACACAAGTACACCGTCCGTTTGCGCCTTGGCAAATGTCTTTTTTTTACATGATTATTTTAAAATGGAATAAAAGAAATAATATTCATACAGGTTTTTTATTTCTGGTATCAAGAATTATTATCAGGTAATACATTTTGTGGTAAATATTCTACCAAGTCAAGTATACGCATTTGTTCATATAAACAAATCAAACATATCTGATTATCAATATATAATTCACACAATTTTGCTGCTCTTCCGAACGTGAGGGCTTGTTCATAATAATAGTGAGAATTCACTTCATCCATCCTATAAACGGCTTCATGCATATAATTTAGTTCCATATGTACCAATTCTGAATGTACACTTTCAATAAGTCTCGATAGTTCTTCGCAGGTTGATGGGGTTGTGGTTTCTTGCGGTTTAGGAGTCATCTTCTGCTCCTTCCTCCTCTTCTTCTTCTTCTTCTTCTTCTTCTTCTTCTTCTTCTTCTTCTTCTTCTTCTTCTTCTTCTTCTTCTTCTTCTTCTTCTTCTTCTTCTTCTTCTTCTTCTTCTTCTTCTTCTTCTTCTTCTTCTTCTTCTTCTTCTTCTTCTTCTTCCTCGTCGTAGTCTTCAAGTATGAACGGTTCCACTTTCTTCAAAAATGATGATAACTTTATTCCAGACAGCAATCTGTGTAAACGCCGAATAGATATCTCATTTGCAAGATATTGGGTGCAGTACTCTTCTCCTTGTCGATGTCTTATGCATTCATCGAAATATAGTTGCTGGTCATCAACGTCGCAGTATCTAATAAGGGCATCCTCCAGAAATTGTAACCGCAGGTCATACAGCAGGGAACGTGCAGCTTTGACACACTCTCTCACAATCTTCCACTCTACCTCACACATGATGTCTTTTAAACAGCAGAGTACTTGTAGCTTTATATCATCCTATCCCCACTCTAATTCAAAAAAATCCCTACTACCCACTCCAAGGCCAAGAGTGAAGGTAACCGGTTTAATAGAAACATGTGTGGAGCATGTATAAAAGTACAACAAAGTCATTTCCATAAGAGGCATCACTTTATCTACCATGTGTCTTGAAGACCACACTACTGAGCTGTATTCATACCGCAATCGCTTGAAAACCTTCAACAACTGGCAAGGAGTGCTAACACCTGAATCGTTGGCGTTTGCGGGATTCTTCTACACAAAATGGGGAGATATGGTGGCTTGTCCTTTCTGTCGAATTGAAGTATTCAAGTGGAGGCATGATGACTCACCTCTGAGGGAGCATGAAAAATACTCTAAAGATTGTAAATTTGTTGTGGCTATGAAGAAAAAGTTGCAATAAAGACATGTGCATGGTTTATGTTGGTTTTACTTTCTCACAGGAGATGGTGTTACAAGTATCTCCCGCTCACACATACCTCATAACTCTCACATTTCAAAAAAGTATAAAAGGTATCGAACGCATCTTATTCACACAAATTGTTACGTTGCTGATTTACCGAGATGGGGACTGTAAGGATTAGTAGCAGAGCTAAACCAAGACGGAGAAAACACCATGGAAAAAAACGTATTGGTGGTGTTTTTAGCTTCAAGAAAGCTGTTGCTGCAATTCGAAAACGTCTCCGAGGAAAACCAAACCCTAATTTGCAAGGTTCAATTCAAGACGCACTGCGTTCTATAAAAAACAAACAAGTCTTACACCCAACGCAACGCATCATCCCTATACCAAAAGTTGGCGGCTTCCTCCCACTCATTCCAATTTTTGCTGCATTATCTGCCTTGGGGGCTTTAAGTGGTGGAGCTGCAGGAATTGCCAAGGCGGTCAACGATGCGAAAAGTGCTGCCGAGCAACTCAAAGAATCCCACAGACATAATCAAACCATGGAGTCTATAGCGCTGGGGAAAGGTTTCCGTTTGAAAACACATCAGAAAGGATTAGGACTATACCTTGCACCATATAAAAAAAACTACCAATAAAGCTACCAACACGTGCTCTAACAGATGTGGACTTGAAATATTATGCAAAAATACTAAAAATTCCCCATTTCCGTGGTGTCTACATGCGCAACAATCTTCCATCAAAACCATTTAAAAACGAGTGTGCGATCCTCAATTTGGATGATAAAAATAATCCTGGTACGCATTGGACAGCCTTTGTCATAAACGGGAAAAGCATCAAATATTTCGATAGTATGGGCAATTTGAAACCTCCCTTGGAGGTGATAAAATATTTTCGGAGTGTTGGTAGCCCTAACATAATTTATAACTATAACAGATACCAAAATTTCAACTCTTATGAATGTGGTCATTTGTGTCTAAAATTTTTATATTTGAATTCACATCAGTGAATCTTGTCAGTTGAGTGGTAGCTCTGGTGTGAACAAAATGTCATCATTTTTTACTCTGTCTGGGAAAAGTTCCATTTTGACTTCAAAGTTCACCCCGCCCATCGTATTACCGAAAAACGTGTCATATGTAATAGGTTTAACTGATTTTGAGTCTTTCAATTCTATCGCTAACGTTACCGCAAATAATAATGTTATTAAAATTGGCAAGGAAAAAATTACCATACCCATTGGAGCATACGAAATAAGCGCTATATCAGATTTTGTGAATAGCAGTATGAGGGGGAAGAAATTTGTTAATCCTCATTTTGAATTAGTCGGTAACAACAATACGATGAAAACACATTTGCAATGCTCGGAAACCGTAGATTTTAACGTGGAAAACTCAATTGCACCTCTCTTGGGGTTTAATCGTGAAAAACTTGATCCATCCAACATTAGTCATCAATCACCGCATCAAAGCAATATTTTGAAGATTAATTCCTTATGTGTAGATTGCAACATTGCCACAGGCTCCTATCATAACGGTCAAGTTGTTCACTACATTCACCAATTTTTCCCTCGAGTTCCTCCGGGATATAAAATAATCGAAGTGCCAAAGAATATCATTTATTTACCAATCACAACCAACATAATTAATGAAATATCTATTAAAATATTAGATCAGGATGGTGATTTGGTCAGTTTTGGAAAGGAAGTCGTTAGTGTAGGACTACACCTAAAACGTGATGGGTATAATTTTTAAGACAATTTCACGCCGACCTAAACAGTGTTTTCAAACGCATACTTTAACACAAGTGAATCGTAGATTTTTAAGATCTTTAGGATATGTAGTATTAATATAGAATAAATCGTGATTAACGTTAGTTGGATACAGTCAGTCGAGCATAATGGTTGATGTACTAGACATAACAGAAAAAGTGGCTTACGATGATTCCATTATTTCATGGGATTATCATGAGCATCAACCGTACACCCAAAAATTTAACAATAATGATGAAATACGAATTCCAATTCCCGAAGACTTATGCACTTTACCGTCTCAAAGCTTTATTTACGTAGAAGGTAGTGTCCAAGATAAAGATGGCAGTGTTAGTAAGACTACTAAATTGGTGGATAACTTTTTCGCGCACTGTTTAAGTGAAATTCGTTATGAGGTTAACGGTATACCAGTGGACTCCACTATAAAACCAGGACTGGCGTCGACTATTAAAGGATACTGCTCATTTTCGGGAAATGATATCAAGGGATTAGAAAATGCGGGGTGGGGTAAATCGTTTACTGATAAATTCCATGGAAAGTTCAATGTTTGCGTACCACTCAATACATTGCTGGGATTTGCAGAGGATTACAAGAAAATTATGTTAAATGTGAGGCAGGAACTCGTACTAATAAGGAGCAATACCGATCATGATGCAGTTTTAAATGTGACCAATAATGCTGAGCCTAGGATTGTATTCAATAAAATTTACTGGAATGTGCCCCACATCATACCTAATCTTGCTCGAGAATTAGCCCTGACAAAATACATCGGTAAAAATGTTGACACCTCAGTTGCTTTCCGTTCATGGGAATTACACTATTTACCATCAGTGCCCACAACCAGAAGTCATACATGGCCTATCAAAACAACCACTGCAAGCGAAGCTCCCAGATACGTTATCTTAATATTCCAAACAGACCGCGAAAAAAAGTTTGATAAGGATATGAGTAAATTTGATCATATTACTTTCCAAAATATACGAGTTTATTTGAATTCGCAACGCAAACCATACTCAAATCTGAACATTGATTTTGCAAACCAGTGTTATGCTGCATTGTATCAATTATATCTAAATTTCCAAAAGTCCTATTATTATCACGAATCATCACACCCTGCCCTCTGGATACCGATGAATTCAAGGATGCTCCCATGGTCGTCATTGATTTTTCGAATCAGAGAGAAAGTCTTTCCAATTCCGTAGTTCTTCGGATAGAATTCGAGACCAAAGACGCAGTTCCAGCAAATACAGCAGCTTATGCTCTAATTCTACATGATCGAAGATTTACCTACAACGCATTTACGAAACAAATCAAGCAAATTTAAGTTTGCAGAAGAAAATACTGTGTAACCACTGAATAATGTTGAATAAATATACTTTTTTTGAAAAATTTTCGTTTTTTTATTTCAAATAATACACTTTATAGAAGTTTTATAATCTCTATTAATTCTGGCGCTCTATGCGTTATTTTAGAGGGTCTACTAGAATCTTCAGCGTCGTTTTTTCATCTCCCTCTTTTTCTTCCTCTTTTTCTTCTTCTTTTTCTTCTCGCTTCGTCTCTTTTCCAACCCCATACCCAATTTGCGTTTGGCTTTCATGATGTTGGTGACGAACCATGCAGTTGTTTTCTCACCGAGTGACGCATCTTTCGCTTTTACTCTTTCCCAAGCCCGATTCTCTAGAATCTTATCCGCTATATGACGAGAGCTTAGATTTTTTGATTTCGAGTAGGCTTCATCATGTTCCCTAGCAGCCTGATCCAATTTGTTTATACCGGAATCCCCACGTTGCAACCGTTCATGTAACTTGGTGCCAGGTCCAAGATATTGATATCCTGGGACGTGTAGTTCAAATGGTGAACGGTTTATTATACCGTTCATCAAACCAGCTCCTGCAACGCTCAACATTGCACTGTTCCTAGTTTACAATAATATAAGGATTTATTCACTCATTGCGGGAAACTTTGTGTAAATAAACAAATAAATATTCTTTTTCAATTTGTTTATTTCAAGTATTGATACAACTTATAAAGTAAAATTAGATTACAAGATAGATATGGTTTCAACTTGTATAAATATTTCCTATAACTATCGCAGTTGAACTGCTCACAAAGATATTCTATTCCTATTCTAGATTTAAGATAAGCTAAACACAAGTTATAAGCTAGAGTATAAACTATTATTTCATTCTGTTTGTTGATACTGTGAGATGCGTCGAATAACAGATCTTCACATTCTTCGCTTATCTCGATAACAATTCTTTTTACATCATTCAAACTATTGAAATTTAAGGTTTTCATAATCCATACGTACTATAACTGGACAGTGATGTAGCATGAACAACAAACAATTTGCGTTTTCAGAATGAGTCTGCAGCAATGGAGTCAACACGCAGTATACATTTGAAATTAAATCGCCACTTAGCTTTCGCATGCCTCTTAACAAGTCAAAGTAAAAATTTCTAAACTCCTGATGTTTGAGGATGTTCAGACGATTATCGATGATGTCACATAGGGCACGCCATTCTTCAGCAGTTTCTCTCCCCAAAAACACATGTTGATGGTCCTTGATAATTTGTATAACTCGAACTGTTTTGATTTCACTGAAGTGAATACTGCAGTTTTTCAGATGTAGAGGTATCGGTTTATTTGATGTGGTTTGTAGATAATCGATAAGTATATCGAAGATTTCCAAGAATTCAATCCAATCTTCCGGTTCAAAATCGATATGCTGACTGCTGCTGCACAATCTCACTAACGGCACAAATTCATGTTGGATGCTTAAACCAACGCAGATATACTTTTGTTTTGTTTTAGTCAAAAAATGTGTTGTTTCATTCAACAGAGGTAAATAACCCAGAGGTTTGTTATTACCGGACTGTGCCATGATGAGAACTAAACCTATCTAATCCCATTCGCCATTATATCGACTTTCCCCCACCATACCTCCCTATCTGAGAACTTGTTATAGCTCAAGGTCAAGTTTGCTCCCCCCTCCCTCCCACATTTTCAAGGTAATCATACAAGTTTAGTGAACTCTCTTTCCTTATTTCAATTAAAACAGCTTTGTTAAAAAAATATTTATTCAAACTATACAAGGTTTTTTTTATCAATCCAGCTGGGTTGTTTGATTCCTAGCCACTTTACAAAAATATTAGGACCTTTGCGATGGAGGATGCGTTCAACTAAATATGCGTCTGGATGTTTCACTAATTGAAGTTCTGATGAGTAAAATCCTCCTAATATTTCTTCATCCTTCTCGTCTTTCAACATATAGTGTCGGGGGTTAGTCTCCTTAATCTTAACAACAGTGAATATTTCATTAGACCAGTTTGGACGATATCCTTTAGAAAAGGCTTCCCTATGCTTGCTTATTCGTACTTTATCTCCAACTCGAAACTCAGGTTTTCTAACATCCACAGTCTTTATGAAACTATATGAATCATTCAAAATTTTCTTCTCGTTGCTTTTATTGACATCCTTTGGCTTGAAGCCAGTTGTTCTATGTTTCGTTTCATTATATTTTTTAACAACTTTCGGTAATAGATCAAGCCACTTGTAATTGCCTTGTAAACTGAACTGTTTCCACATAAGGCTCTTGAGGGTCCTATTTACCCTTTCCACAACGGAAGCTTTCATTGTTGAATAGGTGTTGTAATGATTGATACCGTGTTTTTTTAATAACTCTTTTACACTTTGATTGTAGAATTCTTTCCCCATATCTGTATGTAAATTTTGTGGGATGAATCTCTTAAAAATTGTTTTCAACGCTTCAGAGATATCTTCACCTCTTTTCCGTTTAACAGGTATAGCCCACACATATTTAGAGAACACATTGATTGCAACGAGTATATATCTATAACCCTTGTTGACTCTTGCATACGGTATCATTTCCACGAGATCGCATTGTAGTAAATCACTTAATCCCTTCACTATCACTCGTCTGCGTGTAAAGTTTTTTCGAGCTGGTCTATGCAATTCATCAACAATGTCTTTTTTCACCGACATTATTTTTTACATTTAAATACAAGAGTTGCAACTAGCGTTGGTGGACTTTTAACACTAGTAGAATAGAATGAAAATTTGAATCGTCTTTCGTACGGAACCTTTTTGATATCTTCGTAAAAAGTTATTGTGTTGGTTATTGGATTGAGCGTTGCAACTCCTACCTTTGCAGTTATGCTTGCGTCAACGAGCTCAACCACTTCAAAAGGAATTTCATAATGGTTGAAACCAGGAATATTGTATAATTTATATAAAAAGTATTTTTTGTCTGGATCCGTAAATCCTAGGGTATTACTAAAAAAATTCAGTGTTACATAAAAATATTGATCTGTAGTAGTTTGGTGATGTGATATCTTTTGTTCTAAGTTTTTCATTGCTTTTTCTGAGTCATCACTCTTTTTCTTATGCACCAGTGATCTGCCAAACTTGTCAATCATGTTAACTGTCTCTGATATAACTGCGTGTTGATTGAGCTTTCACTTCATTTTATAATGCGTGATTGTTTGAGTTCTTGCACTATATGTAATATTTCATTATCCACTGCTGTATTGCCAGCATGCTGTGCAGCAATCAGCAATCTCAATCTGTTGACCAATTTATTCGGGTTTTTCCATGGGATGAATTCTACTTCTTTATTATTCAAATGAAGAAATGCTCCTGCACCTGACTTGGTACGCGAGCGTTTGTTTAGAGATGTGGGTGTTGTGAAACGTCGTGGTGTCATGTCTGGTTGAGATAAAATTCGTTTTACTATGGAATACTTTCTTCCACCGTTTCCGGCTAGGCGATGTGTAGGATCATAGTGTTGTCTTGCCGCACTAGAGACTTCCATAATTGCTTTATAATTTCTTTCGTCTTCGAGTGTATAGTTTCCAGGTTCCTTCTTAAAAAGGAACTCATACAGACCGGGTGTTCCTTTATATGTCACACCATCAATTTTAACATCATCACCAATAAACTGTACGATTTTGTTACCAATAGAGAATTTTTCTGTAGAGCGATCTAGTCGAATTCCATATTGATGATCAAATTGATTTTCAGTATCTCCAATCATATTCCTGATATATTCTTTAGCTAAACCACTATACTGCTCTAAATATTCATTCATTACTTCTTCATGTTTGGATATTTCATGCAATGACACATATTGATCATCTTCCTGAGTTTCCATATCGCTGCCAACAGCATCATCATCATCGTTGGTAAAAACATCCTCCGAGAATGAAGGAGCACTTTTGCGACCGGGGAACTTTTCTTTGTAACTAATTTCACTTTTTATTTCATTTTTTATTTCATTTTTTATGGGGGTTGGAGGGGTTTTCACTTCTGGTTTAATATTACTCAATAAATCCTTCAACGGTTTTGTGATGGGTGCCAAATTTTTTTCACGTTCAAAACTCATACGGGTTATATCAGAGCGTAAACCTTCAAGTTTCTTTCTGACGGTCGCTCGGCTCTTAATCAACTGTCGTGCTATCCGTTCATTCATTGGTAACGATCTTGCTTCTCAGATGTCTGTTATAAAACAATCAAGTCCTCTGCGGTATCTCCCGTTATTTATAGGTGAATCTTTGTCTATCGTTAAAAAGCCGTGAGGTTCCCGCCAACACTGCGCACAAATATCTCTGAATTGTTCTCTGCTCATGTCCGGTGCGACATGATTGTTTAATATGTGCTCCAAATTCAATGTGTCTTGTTTGAAAAGGATTAGAAAATTTGCATTGTCTCTCACCAATTGCTTTGGTATTGAGGAATATGTTTGTGCTAAATAGAAACAATCAATATTTCTATGTCTGCCAAAACTAAAGTAGTCTCTGATAATATTTTGATTGCATGATATAACATCGTCAAAAATTATAACTGAATTCTCGTTTGCTTGATTTGGTGGTATGACGTCTGCTCCATCTTGAAATTCAAAAAATCCGATTTCTTTGATTGGTTTTAGAATTTTTTTCAAGTGTAAATATTTTGGTTGGAGAAGGGTTTTGCAGTATAAATAAATATTTCGAAATCGCAAGCCATTCGGGTGCTCTAACAAACTCAACATCAAATTTGTTTTGCCGCAACCGCTTCCGCCAACTATCAAACCCCGTTTGCAACCTCCCAATAACGCACCATGCGTGTAGAAATTTTGCATATCTGAAACAACCTCATCATAGTTTGTAACAGGCAGTGCGTGCTTTTGCTTTTCCAGTTTCATATTCTCAACTAAGTGAAATTCTTGGTGTTTTTTTATATTTATATGTGATTTCCAGGTTGAAATAAGGTGTATATAAAAAGACAGATTCCGAATAGTTATTTTATTTTTTAACAATTCATTCCAATGCTTGACGTATTTTTACTGAAAGCAACTTATCGAGCTCCAGAAATAGACGGTGAAGAGCCATCTGCTCTTCTTGGAAGAGTTTCCTCAGCTTCTGCTTCTTTGCAATCCTGGGAGGAATTTTACGGATTATCCGCAAATTTGGTTGTGGGGTGTAGGTGTCAAAGCTGTCCTCGCCCCAGCATTCTTCATCACCAGATTGTTCTTGGAAAATACAACACTATCAAATTATGCTTCCTTCAAAATTACATTAAGCTTACCTTCCGCATCAGAATCAAAATTCAAATGATGATGAGTCATTTTTCGCGCAGTTAGCTTTTTTGGTGTTTCATCTATTGTTCCTCCAGAGTGTTGTGGGATAGGATCCGACACTGGAGTAGAAACTTTGTTCGTTTCGGTTGACATGTTGTTATTGAATCTATGCTGACGACTAAACCTAACCGGCGACAATCCGTAATATATGTACAATACCCCCACCAATTTCCATTGCTTTTGGTGGAGATTGATGATGATATTAGAAATCAAGCTTATAACTATACCGCTCCTCCCACTCCTACACCTGATCCGCTCAGACAAGTCTAGACATGTTTCTTCAAGGTTGCTCCCCCCACTCCATGCGATTGAGGTCAATGATCTTTCAAGGTCAAGGTCAATGAACTTTCAAGGTCAAGGTCAATGAACTTTCAAGGTCAAGGTCAAATTCAAGGTCATGGGGTCAATGACCTGTCAAGGTCAGGGGTTAATGACCTGCCAAGGTCAAGGTCAGAGGTCAATGACCTGTCAAGGTCAAATTCAAGGTCGAGGTCAAATTCAAGGTCAAGGTCAGGGGTCAATGACCTATCAAGGTCAAGGTCAGGGGTCAATGACCTGTCAAGGTTGTCCCCCCCACCACCGTTGCACGCCCAAAAATTATCTACTTCGGTAGATGAAGCCGAGCATCCTGAGAGACGCAGACACAATGCTGTCCACGTGGTCTACAAACAAAAACGCGCAATCAAACAGCACCCCTAAATCAACGACCACCTCGCTACGCCTCAGAATACTCTGCTCAATCCCATAGTCGAAACAAATCGGTTCGCGTTTTCTTGTGAAAGTCGCAACAGCACACTTGTCCACATTCAGTGACAGGCCATTCTTACGACACCACGCCAGCACAGAGGAAATGCAACCCTGCAGAGTAGCGCAATCATCAATCGTGTCAATCCTAGAATACATTTTGAGGTCGTCGGCAAAAAGTAGCTTCTGGCAGGTGATCTCCTCAACTATGTCATTGATGAAAATCAAAAACAAAAAT
The DNA here is from genome assembly GCA_949128115.1 of Anaspis maculata. Taxonomy (NCBI): domain Eukaryota; kingdom Metazoa; phylum Arthropoda; class Insecta; order Coleoptera; family Scraptiidae; genus Anaspis; species Anaspis maculata. The sequence continues at coordinate 38,740,236 of OX421962.1, read as the reverse complement.
GGACCCCAATTGGCACCCTGCGGGACACCTGAGGTAGACAAGTATGGCTCAGAATTTGTGTAAAGACACGCAACGCGGTTGGCTCTACCAGAAAGGTAGGAACGAAACAATCGTAGAAGCGGGGTTGAAAAACCGAGCTTTTCCATTTTACACAAAAGCAAGCCGTGGTCAACCTGATCGAAGGCCTTGGAAATGTCTGTATAAATCACATCCACTTGACCTCGCGAGTCTAGAACCTCAGTTACATACTGTGAGAAGCAGGCAAGATTGGTCACCGTCGATCTACCCTCCATAAAGCCATGCTGGAAAGGAGATATCTGACCCTTGACCTGTGGATAAATTTTGTTGTAAAGAACAACCTCAAAGAGTTTTGCAAAATTAGATATGATGGAGATCGGCCTGTAATTACTAAGCAAGGTGGGGTCCCCTTTCTTTAATACCGGACAAACTCGTGTCTGCTTCCAGATTCTGGGAAAAGTGGAGGTGTTCAATATTAAATTGAAAAGATGCTGCAGGGGGTCAGCGAAAACACCCGAACAGTCACGAATAAGGAAACCCGGCACCCCGTCCGGCCCAGACGTTTCATTGTTCTTGATCTTCTTTGCTGCATTGATTATGTCATTCGTAGTAACTGATGAGGCACTGATGCAGTCAGGTGCCTCGCTTAGTGAACCGGGAACAATATTACATCCACTTGGCAAAGTATAGACACTGCTGAAGTACGACGCAAAAGCTTCAGCGATGGATTGTGGTTTATCGTATTCGTTACCAGCAGCGTCACGAATCATGCCTGGAACGCTAGATTTGCCCTTTCTATTGCGAACGAAAGACCAAAATTCGCGAGGTTCAGAAGTCAGGCGACTTTCAGTATCCCTGATATAGTCAGAATACTCCCTGCTAATTCGGCCCTTGACACAAGATCTAAGACTTGCAAATTTCTGAAAATAATATGTAGTACGGTACCGAGGGGTCAACCACCTACTGAAAATTTGTACAGTGATTTCCATTTTTGGAAATACTTGATAGTATTTTGACTGTATTTCCAGGTATTTCCAATATATTTCCAAGTATTTCCAAATATTTCCAAGTATTTCCATGGTATTTCCAAGTATTTCCTAGTATTTCCATGGTATTTCCAAGTATTTCCATGATACTTCCAAGTATTTCCAGGTATTTCCATAGTATTTCCAAGTATTTTTATAGTATTTCCAAGTATTTCCGTTCGCAGATTGCCTACCTTTCAGGGGCAAAGTTTGAAATTTGGTACACGTAGGTAGCTAGTTTGAAGGGTACCTACGTGTACCAAATTGTGTGTTTGTACCTATCACAATGGAGTATTATACTAAAAAAAATTTTTGATTGAAATGGAAACTACATTGAAAAATAATTGACCCGTGTTTTTTTATTCAGTCGAAAACCGTACCGTTTGGGCGCAATAAAGAAATAACATCAACAAGTTCTGACGTCACAGCGAGTCACCGCCTATACTGCCTGTGTAAATGACGTCAGAAATAGGCAGAATATAGGAATTTCTTTTATTTATTGCGGCCAAACGATACGATTTTTGGCTGAAAAAAAAATACGGGTCAGTTATTTTTCAATATAGTTTCTGATTCCATCGAAAAAATTTTTTCAAAAGTATAATACTCTATTTGCAAAGTGGTTGTGGGAACAACCGTGCACAATTTTAATTTTTCAAAATCACAACTAGAATTAGCCCGTGTCCCGATGGGCCAAATCTACATAACTTAATATGAAAATTCATATCTTCATTGTTAGACTTCCGAACCAAGAAATTCCTAAACCGTTGAGGGCACTGATTTCTACAGGGTGTTCCGGAATATGAGTTACCAAACTCACAGGGAGATAGAGAATTGAAAAATGAGGGAACTTTTCGCAATAAACATACCTTGCAAACGTATGATTACGGAGATAGAGGCCGTCAAAAATGTTTTTTTTTTAAATAGTTACTTTGCATAACTTTTGAAACTTTTTTGGCTTGAGATAGAGAATTGAATAATAAGGGGATTTTTCTCAATAGATATACCCCCGCAAACGTATAATAACAGAGATACCGGCTTTCAAATGGTTTTTCAAAAACGGTACTTTTTGCATAACTTTTGGAACAATCCACCGATTTTATTCAAAGTCGAACCAAAGCTTACTGTATTGAGCAATACGAGTAATAACACAGTAGTAACAAAATTGTGACTATAGACTCCATTTTCGAGATATTTGGGTTTGAAACTTTGAAACTCAAAATCGCCATTTTCCAGAACCCAAAGTGTTTTTTCCTGAAAACACCTCGTCTCTCAACTAAAAATGAGGGGTGGTTTATCGACTTGAAACACCTAAAGAAGTTACTTCAGTTGAGGAATCACGAGTTTTATTGGATTTTAGTTTTCATGCCTTTGAAAGTGGCGATTTCGAGATGTTCTCCAAAATTTCAAACTCAAATATCTCGAAAACAAAGCCTCTAATCAAAATTTTGCAAAAGTTACTTTTGTCTCCAAATTGAACGCAAAAATTTAAAATTGGAACCATTTTCAAAAATAATTAGGGTGTTGAAAAATATGGGAGAAAGGGGAAGGATATTCTCCATTACCTTCGCCCCTGAAAATATTTGATGAAATGCGTTATTATTGTTGAATAGAGACATATTTCAGTAGACTAGACTTTGATTTGAATTTGAATAGAGTCGGTTGAACGGTTTAAAGATATGCAAAAAAATCTGTTTTCAAAAAACAACTATTATACGTTTGCGATAGTATAAATTTGAAAAATCTCCTTATTTTTGAATTCTCTACTTCCCTGTGAATGTTGTAACCCTTATTCCGGGACACACTCTGTCCAGGGTGTCCGGTGTTTAATGGCAGAAACCTTGGCAATCGATAGAGAATTAAAAAAAGACTCTCCCCAAAACACTCTGTTCCAAAAAGAACAATCACGAAAATATAGGCCTTCAAAGTTCAACTTGAAAATAGTTTTTTTGCATAACTTCCGAACCGTTCAACCGATTTTGTTCAAATTTAGACCAAAGTTCACTAAAATAATTATGTCTCTATTGAAAAATGAAAACGCATTTTATCGAACATTTTTAAGGGCAAAGGTGATAGGGGTACCTACCCTATTTTTCACTACCCTGATTATTTTTGGAAATCGTTCCAATTTTTGAATTCCACGTTCAATTTAGAAAAGAAAGTTACTCTAGCAAAATTTTGATTGAAGGCTTCGTGAAAACCTAGAAAATTTGGATTCTGGATCTGAGAAATCATGAGTTTTTTTTAATTCAATTTTTAGACCTTTCAGAGTGGAATTTTCAAGATGTTTTCCCAAATTTCAAATCCAAATAGCTCAAAAATGAAGCCTCTTATTGAAATTTTGCAGAAGGAACTTTTTTTTCAAGTTGAACGTAGAATCAAAAAGATGGAACGATTTCCAAAAATAATTAGGGGCTTTAAAATAGGGGGAAAATGGTAGGTCACCCCCTATTATTTGCGCCCAAAAACATGTTAGATAAAATGCGTTATCATTATTCAATAGAGACATATTTTAGTAAACTTTGGTCCAAATTGGAACAAAATCCGGTTGAACGGTTCATAAATTATGCAAAAAAAAATTTTTTCAATTTCAGCTTTGAAAGGCTATATTATCGCTGTTATTTTTTGATTTTGAACAAAGTGTTTAAGGAAAGTCTATCTATTATTATCTACAAGCGTTGAATAATACCCGTCACTTTTAACACGTCGTCATGGGCGACGTGAAAAAATGATGATTCTGCGCGTTCCTGTCATATTTTCAATAAATTCTGACATTTACCAAACATTTCAAAGACCATTGTAGATAAAATCCTGTACGATACACGCGTTAAAAGTGTCTTATTTTGTTCGCGGGGTTGCTCCACTCGCTAGTGCTCGTTTCGCAAGCGTCCCCGCTCACAAAATAATACCTGTCACTTTCAACACTCGTATCGTAAATAGCTATTATCTACAAGCGTTAAATAATACCCGTCACTTCTAATACGTCGTCATGGGCGACGTGCTAAAAGTGATGATCCTGCGCGTTCCTGTCATATTTTCAATAAATTCTGACATTTATCAAACATTTCAAAGACCATTTTAGATAAAATCTTATACGATACACGCGTTAAAAGTGTCTTATGTTGTTCGCGGGGTTCCCGCTTACAAAATGATCCTTGTCACTTCTAACACTTGAATCGTGAATAGCTATTATATGCTCTTGTTGATTGCCAATGTTTCCGCGAATAAATACCGGACACCAACCTGTATACAGGTGTCCCGGAATAAGTGTTATAAAACTCACAGGGAGATAGAAACTTGAAAAATAAGGGGACTTTTCTTAACAGTTTTTTTTTGCATAACATCTGAATCGTCAAACCGATTTCAGTCAAATTCAAACCAAAGTTCACCGAAACAGGTCTCTATTGAACAATAATACTACATTTTATCAAGCATTTTTAGGGGCTAAGATAATAGGGGGTGCCCTCCCCCTTTTGCCCCTATTTTTGACCTCCCCGAATATTTTTGGAGATTGTTTTTATTTTTGAATTTTACGTTTAATTTAAAGAAAAAAGTTACTTCTGCAAAATTTTGATAAGAGGCTTCGTTTTTAAGATATTTGGGTTTGAAATATTGGGATCGCCACTCAAATCGCCACTTTCCTGGGCCTAAAAATTAATATTCAAGAAAACTCATGATTCGTCAACTGGAATAAGTTTTCTGGGTGTTTTAAGTTGATAAATCGCCATTTTCGCTGAGAAACATGGAGTTTTTCAGAAAAAAACATTCTCAAAATGAAGCCTCTAATTAAAATTTTGCAGAAGTGACTTTTCTCTGAGAATTGGACGCAGTATTCAAGAATTGAAACCGTTTCCAAGAATATTCAGGGTGGTTCAAAATTAGGGGAAAGGGGGGGAGGGGGTACCTCCTATTATTTTCGCCCCTAAAAATATTTGATGAAATTCGTAATAATTGTTCAATGAAAACCTGTTTTAGTGAACTTTGGTTTGAATTTGAATGAAATCAGTTGAACGGTTCAAAAGTTATGCAAAGAAAACTGTTTTCAAAAAACAACTTTGATGGCCTGTATCTCCGTTATTATACATTTGCGAGGGTATGTTTATCAACAAAAGTCCCCTTATTTCTTGTTTTTCTATGTCCCTGTAAGTTTTGTAACACTTATTCCCGGACACCTGTACATACATATTATAACCCTGTAGAAACTTCATTTTGAGTTTCTTGATGTTTCCTTTCATGGGATATACCTATGTCTAAGAGAGAAATGGAACTGACCAACTCAAGAAACGTAATTAAAAGTCGCCTTATGTGCACACAAAAGTTATTGGCCTTCAAATTCAGACGTCTTTTTTTAAACCGTCTACTAATTTGTCCAGTAGTTTATAAGTACAACGACCGTAGAGACCTGTTCTAGTTGTCACAGGCTTCACTAGGAATCAAATTTCGGCAGTTATGACCAAGTATATATGGAATATTTCCAAAGTATTTCCAAGTATTTCCAAAGTATTTCCAGGTATTTCCAAGTATTTCCATGGTATTTCCATCTATTTCCAAGTATTTCCTTAGTATTTCCATCTATTTCCAAGTATTTCCATAGTATTTCCATCTATTTCCAAGTATTTCCATAGTATTTCCAAGAAAATGTACAGTGATTTCCACTGGTGGTTGACCCCTCGTACGGTACTTTTTAAACAACTTGTGTGCTCTCTCCTTGCGACGTATCAACCTCACGACATCCCGACATCCCGCTTTAGCAGCGGATGTCTTCGCGGTGGGAAAGTTCGGGGGGACAAATGAGTCGTGGCCTTTTTTCCGGTGGGACGTTTGAGCTGTGGACTGACTTCGCTGTGGACCGCTGAGTGGGCTCCCAAAAAAGTTGACAATCAAGGCGCGAACGCAGAGCGATTTGATTTCAACGTCTAGTGTGACGTAACTATAGACGTTGCGTGTTGCTATGACAACGATGCTGTTGTTGCTGCTGATGTCGGCCTTGCCCATGCTTTGTTTTCATTCGCGCTTACGCTGCGCGTGGTTTCATTTGATTTAAACCGCGATAAACTGGAAGAAGCGAAACTTCAATCCAATTTCCCATATGACAGAAATTACTTGCGCGCATACCTATGAGCGCATACTTCCGCTAGCAGTTCTGGGTTCACACTGTTCACAGGTGTGCGTGAAATTCTCGTGAGAAAGATGGATTACGTACCTTTTTTTCTCAGCCGAAAAAATTTTCATTCGTGTTTTAGCTGCACAGTTGCTATAATCTTATCTATTTGATGAAACGAAGCTCTCCGACTACCACAACATCAGACGGCCAGACCGAAACCGCACAGACACGTGTTTCGCCCCTATTGGGGACTCATCAGTGCGCATCAGGCATTCAGTTCAACCATCTGATGCCGTGGCAGCCATGCAGAGATCTACTCATGGTAATATACACCCTAATATGGCTCTTAGAGGCGCAATATACAGGGTGTCTCAAAACTCGCGCCCCACAGCTCCACTTTGGTATATGAAATCTTCTATGAGGACCCCAAAAGTTGATAAAAAAAATCTTCGACTTTTATTTTCCAAGTTATGGAGGGTCAAAGATTGGTCCATCGTACCCTTCTGTTTTCGTTATTTCAAAAGATTTTTCTGAACAGCTCGTGGCATAATATTGAGTAAAAAATATCAATCACTGAATGTGTACTAAATTTCCATTTACTACACAGGGTGGAGTCATATACTAAAAAATCCAATTTCGGTAAAAAACTCCTCCCAAAAAAATTCTTTGGAACAAAACCGTGTTATTGTCTGCTCTACATTGGTTAAGGGATCAAAAGAAACGTTTGCAGGCATTTTTGAAGACAAATAATTTTCGAGGTTTATTACTCACCCTGTATAGTAAATGAAAATTGACACATCCAGTGGTTGATATTTTTCACTCAATATTATGCCATAAACAGATTACAAAAACCTTTCGAAATAACGAAACTAGAAGGGTTCGAAGGACCAACCTTTGACCCTCCATAACTTGAAAAATAAAAGTCGAAAAAAAATTTATCAATTTTTGGGGGCTTTATAGAAGATTCCACATATCGAGTGGGGCTTTGGGGCGCGAGTTTTGAGACACCCTGTATATTTATAGTTGCGTGTTTGTTGTCTTTTACCTATTCGAGCCGCAAAGGTCCATGGTCCATACCAATAAATTCAAATTTTGTGATTCTTGTATACGACCATACGACCGGATACGACCCCATCATTCAGGCGCTTTTTTGGCCCTATGTGAAAAATTCCGCGCACGCCAATGCTTACTATCTGTCACTGTCAGTAATGTCAGTTCAGTACTGCTGTCACTTTGACAACTAACTAAAAGTAAGGTTATCGGTAAGTTTTGATCTTGATTCTTGATAAATCAAGAATATCAAGGCCGAGAAGATAGGAAATGAATAGCTGACTGCTACCATTTCCAAAAATCATCCTTGAAACTTGGCAAAAATGAGTGAGAATTCAAATCTTTACGAATTGCTAGCTGAACGGATCAGTTACGGAGAAAAACTGATCGCTTCCACTCAAGTGTATGGCAGCTTGGAAGGACTTCAGAAACTCCAGAGGAAAATCAAACAAGAGCTGAAGTTCCTCACTAAGGTACTCGTATAGTCGAATCTGGCTGAATTTAGCAAATTGCTGATCACTTGGATTGTAGATTTCAAAAGCGAGAACTGTAAAGAAAGAGCACTTGCAGTGCTCAAACTTGACCCATTTCTCAGCTGTCCTTGACACTTTGAAGAGCGTAGAGAAATGTGTAAGTGTTAACAAGGTCTTCATGCTGGATTATAGAAAAATTATAGTAGACATTATATGCGACGATGGTCTGACTTGGGTGAAAGTTGTGGCTCGAAATCCCAAGTCGTTAAGTCAAATTTCAATGGGAGATGCTAGTTATGGAGTGAGGAGTGTTGTAGACCAAGCCGAAGAGTTTGTAGAATGTGCTAAGCAATACCCTTGCTTGTTTCAAACTCCTAAAGTATGCCTGCTCAAACTTATTATTTGTGATTTCTTTTAATTGGCTTTTTTTTCAAGGTAGTTTTTGTGTTCAGCAATGGAATAACTGAGAATGTAGCTTTGAAATTGGAAGAATTAGGTGTCACCATTAGAGGTGAAAGACTCCCAGATGAGTTTATAGAAGGGAATGAGGAATATCCAGAGGAATATGAAGCTGCTCTTCCGAAACCTAAAGTAGATAAAGTAGATTTAAGTACACAATACATCGGAGGTTTGAAACGGGTGAACCTAGATGTTTCAGCAATGTTGGCTTATACCAGCTCAGTAACAAATGGCAGTGCACATTTGTATGATTTTCCAGTGAAAGTTCTAGCCCAGCAAGCAGAATGGGAGAGGGAGAGACCACAAAAGCCTATTTTGGATAACTTTTTCAAAGGTGCTAATTTCGCTTCAATTTAGTGTTGGTTTAAATTTTTATTTTCCTTGCAGATAAAAGATTGTTCTGTTGCCAGACAGCCAAAGATAACTTTGTGAGTATTCTTCAAACAGTCGGAGGTCCAAATGAAAAAATCCGTGGTGAAGAACTCTTGAAAAGACTTACGGTATTACCAGATAATGCCTCATCCAGCGACATTGACGACATCGATGAAGATGATGGAAGTGAAGTATTCAAAAATGTCCAATTTACAGCCGATAAGTACTTGCCTGTGGGAGGTCAGGTCAAAGAGAGATCTCTTGTTATTTTCACGTTTGGTGATCGAATCAAGGCAGTTACGGTCACGGCTAATGATGGCTTTGTTAGAGCTGCAAAACAACAGGTTGTAAATTCGTCTGTGGTATACAAGGATGGCTCATTTTCCATTTTCCAGGGAATCAATTTTGTGGTATTTGTGCACGAGTCGAGGGCTTTGACTGAACAAAAAGAACAAACGAAAGCGGTTCCCAAGAATTAGCAGCTGCATCTGTGATAATAAAGCCTTACTTACGTCTTCTTTACTGTTTTTTGATATAAATTAAAAGTCATTTTTACGTTTTCCAATATTTTCAAGAGACCATACCCAAAGGTGCTTTCCTGCTTTCGCACAGTGGACAGTTTATCTGAATTGGTGCCATCACTGATGTGCCATAGCCATACTACAGGACGTCCCAGAACTCGTCTCGTATTTCAGAGTCGAAGGAAGTCAAAGGGCCCTCGAGCAACAAACTTCACCCCCGGGATTAAAAATCCACTTCAGTCCCTTGTTGTATAAACAACTATTAAATGTGTCAGAACAATGTTTGAAAAAAATCAGATTTTTATTTTTGGAGATTGGGGATTTGCTCCCTCTTATTTTCATTATGTGATGAGATTTAAGTAAACTTTTTAGGTCAGACTGAACAGAAAAAAAATTGAACTTTTTGGTGTCTTGAATTTTCATTTGCTATTCAGGGTAGTTTGAAACTCAAAACCTCGGAAGATTAATGTTTCTAAAAATAATTGCAAAAGGTTCCAGACGTCCCCATGTAAGACGGAGTAGAACGATTCGTTGCGAATAGAATTTTTTGGCGGGACGCAAAGCCTCACTCTTCGAACCCAAGCCCCCCTCCATATCTTCAAAAAGGGATCTTGGGGTTCTCTCCAATGTTACGTGACAGGTGACAGCAACTCAATGGGTCATTCAATAAGTCTTTGGTCCATAAGATAGAAATGGATTTTACGATAATTCTCATTCCTGCCTGTCAAGTTGATAACGCAAGTGCTTGAAAATAGCTGTATTTCTTTCACTCAAAATCTCAGATCGTCGAAGTCGTCAAATTGATTTCATCAATGTACCTACCTGTCACTGTTGGAGAGGATATACTATTGGATCGAAATCATTGAGAGTGAGTCATTCACCTCCACAGTGGGTGTGAGTATGAGTAAGTGAACACTTGGAGCGTTGCGGCGAAGAACGTGGAACTAGGATGGAAAGTATGAGTCACTCTGAGTTATCCACGCTCCAAGTGTTCACTTACTCACTCACACCCTCTGTGGATGTGAATGAGTCACTCTCAATTATTTCGATCCAATAGTATAGAAATAAAAATTCCACAAACGTCCAATTGTCTATATTTTATTTGAAATTTTGCCGGAAACGTTCTATTCGGTTTACAGTGACATCATTACAATAGCACGCTGCTGCCTAGATGGCACAAGCACGCCGAATTTCAGCCGTGCTCCTGCGCCTGCGCACTTCAGCGCAGTCTGGCGAGAAAAAATTTGGTATTTGCCCCTATTGCCAATTTCCTCAAAACAATGAAGCGTGCGGGGTCCTTTAAAGTACTCTATACAGGCACATTTCTTATGCTTTGTGCTTCAGGCATCCATTTAATTGGCACTTTGGCCATTTTGGCCAAGCGATTGCGAGTGCTGGTTGTAACGATAAATGCCTGATTCCGTAGGAGAAGGGCATTTATCTAAGGACAACCAGTCCGAGGGAAACACTTGGCTAAAATTATATGGGAAAAATTCAAGCACAAGTAGTAATATTTCACTGATTATTACATACAACGCCCTTGATTATTAGACCTACAAGGATAATATTCACTTATCTAAATCCCACTGTCAATAGCAACGGAATAAAATTCATGTAAACAAAAAAATCTGACAGCTGTCACTTCGGACTTCTTTTATGTAATAATCTTCAAAATATCACTCGTGCTCGAGATTTTCCCAGATAATTTTGGCCAGGCGTTTCCCTCGGGCTGATTGTCCCTGGATAAATGCCCTCCTCCTACGGAGTCGGGCATTTATCGCTACAATCAGCACTCGCGATCGCCTGACCAAAATTATCGTGAAAATCTAATCACTTGTGATATTACTGTTGATTATTACATACAACGCCCTTGATTATTAGACCTACAAGGATAATATTCACTTATCTAAATCCCACTTGTCAATAGCAACGGAATAAAATTCATGTAAATAACAAAATCTGACAGCTGTCACTTCGGACTTCTTTTATGTAATAATCTTCAAAATATCACTCGTGCTCGCGATTTTCCCAGAAAATTTTGGCCAGGCGTTTCCCTCGGGCTGATTGTCCCTGGATAAATGCCCTCCTCCTACGGAGTCGGGCATTTATCGCTACAATCAGCACTCGCGATCGCCTGACCAAAATTATCGTGAGAATCTATAAGCACTTGTGATATTACTGTTGATTATTGCAGAAAAGAAGTCCGAAGTGACAGCCGTCAGATTCTGTTGTTTTTATCCAATTTATTCGGTTGCCATTAACAATGGAATTTAAGTTAAGTGATTAAGGACGGTGTTGTATTGGTAAAATAAGCGTTGCGGAATCAATCCGTGTGGGTTTATTCCTTGACGGATTCTTACCATTTTGGTCTCTTTGGAAAGCTACAAGGACGTACTTTGGTTTGAGCCCGTTGGTATTTCCAAAATCAAAAAATTATTCTTGGATTTTGGAATAGACCATTTCCACTCACGTCACGCAGCTCCGTCTTGAACAGCTGATTCGGGGCAACGTCAGTCAGATGTGCGTTATCTGTCACGGGGCAGTGGGCTACGTCCAGTCATGTGTGCAGTCAGATTGGTAATATGTCAATCTGTCAGTCGGTGTTGGTTTGTGAAAGTTGCTGGTGACACAAAGTTTTGACAAACTGACATGTATAGTTGACATCATGTTGACGTTGCCCCGAATCAGCCGTTCGACACGTGCGTGTGACGTCATGTGGAAATGGTCTATTGGGATTGATTTCGCAAACGCTTATTTTACCAATTCAACCCGTCATTATATCGTCAATAATCAAGGGCGTTGTATACATATAATAAAATAATCCTAGCAAAATTTCAAGTAATATTTATTCATATTTACTGTTGTTGATGGGCGTGTCGTGGCGGCTCTCATGTGGGCATGTGACGGAAGGACTGTTGTCTCCCCCGATAGCTTAGTGGTTAGAGTATCCATCCGGCAAATGGAAGACGCAGGTTCGAATCCTGCCCAGGGCAGACACTTTTTCTCCGTCACATCGCGCCATAAATGGTGACCCCGAACAACAATAACACGCACGCAACACGCTACTTAAATAAACAAGTAACAGCGAACAATTGAATAGCACCGCCACTTTCCTTCCTACGTCCACCCACGTCCTATCCGTCGCCCTAGCTGGGGGGTACCGAACAACGGTTTATAAGAACGGTGAACACGGATGACATACGAGACGAACGACGTCTCTGGAGGGGGAGTACTGTGGCGGCTCTCATGTGGGCATGTGACGGAGGGACTGTTGCCTCCCCCGATAGCTTATAGTGGTTAGAGTATCCATCCGGCAAATGGAAGACGCAGGTTCGAATCCTGCCCAGGGCAGACACTTTTTCTCCGTCACATCGCGCCATAGAGGCGTTTGTCCAATTCTTAGCTTCAACCTTGCTTCAAGCTTCCTCGGTGACAGACTAGTGTTTATGATGGTTTATGAAATAAATTCGACTAGTACCTACTTTGACAGCGTAGTGACATTCAGATGTCGAAGATTCCCTCGGAGATTCGATGTCCTTTTTGATCTACTCCAGCTACACCGGCGCCATCTAAAAAGCTGTCAGCGTTTGCCACCATTATTTATAATGGCCATTATTATAATAATCAGAGTATACGGTAGGTAATAATTCTTTTTTTCCGTACAAGTATCTTGTTAAAATCGGACGGCAAAATTCTAGATTGTGTAAGGGGGTGGATTTAGTCCAGTTTAGTCAGCTCAGTTAGCCGGTATATTTCCGTCTTCATCTCGAATTTTTTTTTAGCGCATTGACAATATAATTACTTTCACGGCTTTTTCTATTGAACTGTGGAGTGTGGGTGGACTGAAGTGTGGAAAAATATGTTTTGTAGGTACCAACATTGTCCAGAATAGCGAGGATCCTGAGTTTCCTTGAAGTGCTTTTCAGTGTGGGCGATAAAGAGACATTATTATTGTCTTTATACTGGTCATTGGCCCTTCGCCAAGGCTGTTAGGTTTTCGGCGGCCACTGAGAAAATGATGCCGAAAATCTGCAGCATAGTACAGAAAATGGCATGTAAAAACCCACTGCCTAAAAGAAAACTTATTCTCTATATGAACAATTATGGACAGTAACAGTAATTTATGAAGTTGAACTGTACGAGACGATGAGAAACGCGCGTGAGTACACAGTGTTGTCAATTTCCTGTGCCTATATACCGTCCGTTTTTTATTTTAGGCCCCAGCCCGTAGCATCTTTATTGTGGGTTTCACACCCAATATATTATATATTTTTGAAATCGCAAAAACAAGATCTTTCGACTGATGATATGTCAAATTATTTTTGACAGATGTCATTTTTTGACAAATGACAGAATATTACTTGTGATACATCATTTTAAAGCCCATAAAATTCTGAAGAGAACTGTGTCTTTATTTTTGTAATAGGGTGTCTTTTACAGCTTTTAGGGGTCTTTCACTAGGAAAAAAATGTTGAATTTCAAAAATACATAATAAGTAAATAGGTAAAGCAGGTACCTATTTTTAATGTAAACTAATGATAATAATGATTAATTAATCACAATGAAACAAAAAATGTCCTAAAGAAGTTGCTCGAATGACCGCCTCCTCGTTCCTTGAATGAAAGATTCGACGATCAGTGAATTGGAACTACCACCGGCCCAACGTGATGACATCCGAGCTTGCCAGAAATGACCCCCCTCAAGTTTTTATGAGCCTACCCGAAAGATAAGGTGTTTATAAAGTTTCCCAATAATTTGGACAATTTAAGAATCAGATCATCACCATTAGTTAATTTTAAAAATACCTATTACTTATTGAGTGGCTATTTCTGAAACTGACATTTTTTCCTATTGAAAGACCCCTAGAAGCTGTAACAGACATCTCATTCAAAAAATAAAAACACAGTTCTCCTCAGAATTCAATAGGCTTTAAAATGATGTATCACAAGTACTATTCTGTCATTTGTCAAAAAATGACATCTGTCAAAAATAATTTGACATATCATCACAAGAAAGATCTTGTTTTTCTGATTTCAAAAATATATAATATATCGGGTGTTAAATCCATAATAAAGATGCTACGGGCTGGGGCCCAAAATAAAAAACGGACGGTATATGCCGATCACGTTTTAAATTCAGTAGAAATTAAAACGCGGTTGGTCATGTTCCCTAGGGTGTAACGGACGCTGACAGACCAAGTTACGTGAAAACGGGCTTTTTGTGGCGAAGTCCAGTGAGGTTAGGAAATTTTGACATGAAATGCCAATTCTGGCGTCTCCTTGCATCATATTCCGCTACAGTGTTGCCTTGGCTGTTATGACTGTTATCCTGTCAGAATGGCAGGTAAGTGACAGGAGTGCCGAGCCGTTCTAGGTTTTAGACACTAGGCCTTCATTTCTGACCATACATTAGAATAGTTTACTCAACCTAGTATATAATATGATGGTAGGTATATTATGATTCACTATTTTATTCAAAAAAAACTGTTCACCAGTCGCTCATTTAAACTGGAGAAAGTCTACCAAAATCAAGACGTCTTGAGCGTTCATACAATCTTGCAACAGCGCTGTACTCGATTGACAATACGAATTCAAGGTCATCTGAGGAAATATTGATCCAACATTACAAATTTGAGCATCCCCAACTATCGCAGAATTGCCAACTTGGCGTGCAAAAATTACCGTTCTAGTGCTGAATTTAAAAGCTGATCGGCATATACCTATGAATATTGCTTGCTGTTTCAGGTTTCAGTGTATGTAATATAAGCTAGAGCAAGTAGCACTCACTATACTACTCAGTGATGTAGATGTAGATGAACATCAGAAGACAGAGCCTCTGAGCAGTGGGGTCTTTCCATCCGAGTACTGCCGATCTTTGGCATCATTTTCTCAGTGACCGCCGAAAACTTAACAGCTTTTGCGAAGAGCCACCGACCAGTGGAGGGGAGACAATGTTCCTCTCCTTTATCGTCCACACTGCAAACCACTCCAAGGAAGATATCACGATTCCTCGCGTTATTCTTGAAAATTGTTACTTATATGCATAGATAAGCATAGCACATATGTAGACAACTAGCTGCCAAGACGTTACCATCAAGTCGTCATCGTACCATTCGCACCAACACAACATATTCTTTCCATATAGCTCACTCAAATGAAAAAAAAAAGGAAGAAGCCGTGTGAAATCGCATATACATATTATAAGTATTTATTATGTGAAGGTCGTAATCACACTCAAATAGCCTTTTCTAACAGGAAATGTGCTCTGACCTTGTGCATAGACCAATGGCAGCAGGGCTTCCTGGCGAGTTTATACACGGTGTTTCACTTTTTTTGTCAGTATTTCAGGAGATGATAGAGCATCGAAAAATAAGTATTTTCGCAAAAAAAAAACGAAAAATTGCAACGAAACGTTGTTCGACACACGAGCGCTCTGCTTTTTCAGGCCCTCAGTGTATCATACCCACTAAACATGGTTTGATTGCTAGAAAGTTGAAGTAACATTCCGTTGAAATCTGCAATGTTGCACTTTACGGACCAGCAACATTACTGAAAGCTTCTGGCAACGTCGAAACGGCCACCAAAATGCATTGCAACGCAATATTGAGTTGGTGACCCAGATCAACGTTGCATCAACATTGCTCAGAAATATTGAAGCAAAATAGCTTTGGTAGGTTGCAGGAACCCAGAAATTATTAGTTGTCGCAACGTGAGGTGAGTATAGTCCTTTTCAGCTAGGTATTTTGGCGGGTGGGGGATTAGGCATCTGATGATATATTTGGAATCTATTTTGCGAATTCGGTACAATTTCAATGAAATTCCAATATAATTGCTTTTTTAAGAATTTCATTCGAAAAAATGATTTCGTAAAACAGATTTCAAATACCTATTCACCAAATACCTTTCCACCACCTGTCAAAAATGACTGAAAAGCACTATATTTTATACTGACTGTGGTGAGCTCGAAATTCTAGTCGTCTGTGATAAAACAAAACAAGAAGAAATGTGACAAGCCTTATTGGTAAGATGACTGAAAAGTGAAGGTTACTGAAATCAAGTTCATGGTGTTGAAATGCCCAATTCACATTTCTTTCTTTTCACAGCTTCAAATTTTTGTTTTCTTTAAATACACACCTCACACCTATCTGACGACCAAGATTTTTGCTCACAATATTTATTATTAATGTTACCGGATGTGAAGGAAGGTTGAAAATGGAACTCATTCGAGGTCAACTCAAACTTTTATTCCTCAAGTTATTCAACTTTCATATACATAAGTATAAAGCTTTAACTATAATATAGGTGATAACTAAGACAGACAACTAACTTTCCTCACTACACTCTCACAATTCTTCCACATCTCACAATTATTTCCTGATGTATCGGGTCCTTGTATGTTGAAACCAAGCCATCATCTGCCTCTCAAACTACTGTTCTCCACTGACAACTTAACTTCACAACTTCACGGCAGCTGCAGCAAAACAATTTAGGAAACACACGCTGAACACAGTCCTTGTCTTGCCAGCAACGACTTGTTGATGTTGAGTGGGAGTCGAGAAAAACGCAGGAAACCCTCTAGTTCTGCATTTATACCAACAAAATCAACAAAAATATACCATATTCGCGGCGGCAAATTCAAATGCATTGCAGTTTGATTGCAGTGCAACATTGCTGCAACCAAAGAATATAAACGTATAGACGAGCAAGAAGCGACACTGGACGGAGTGGGGGGAAGCCGTTTTTCAGTGCGCAGGTTTACCCGTTACGTCTCCCGTATGATCATATGACCTCCGACGATTGCGTAGTGTGTGGATGTTGACGTTCAAACTTTGGTGCAAATGTGGTTCAAACAAGTTAAAAGTGAAAATGCCCGGTGAAAATTCTTTAAAGTACTCGAATTTGCAATTTAAAAGTGTGCCAAAGAAAGATAGAAAAATCATACACCTGTTAAATTTGTAATAAATATATGTATGTATACCTAAACCTCTACATTAATAAACACTGTTACCTATATTATTATATCCCTGATTATTATTTTGCTTGCTTCATTTTTTATTTCAATAGAATAAATCCAGAATGTTACTGACAGCAGTCGAAATAAAGATGTAGGTATTTCGAAATTCAAAAAATATAATAATATGTATATACAGGGTGTTACACTCTTTTTTTGTCAATATTTCAAGAGATGATACAGCATTAAAAAATGAGTACTTTTGGCGACCAAAAAAAAAACAAAAAATTAGGTTTTTTGAAAAATTGATGAAAAATGAAAAAAATTTTTTAGACATTTGACAGAAGTCAATGTGACCCGCTCGTAGGTATGTGTCAACTTACTTTATGCACCAAATTTGGTCAAAATCCAGTTATTAAATTTGGAATTATAACGCAAAAACCATTTTTAAAACTCAACTTTGAAAGCCTTTATCTCTGTTATATAATGCATTTTCGATATACATTTTTTTCGAGATTCTACCTTTTTTATGCTCTACCATCTCCTAAAATATTGACAAAAAAAATGTAAGACCCTGTATAGCTATGTAGACACTACAATGTAAAATATGTGCACCATCGCTGATGTGCATTTATACCTATATTATATTTTTATAATTTTATATTAAAAGAAATGCCAAGTGCACAACGTTTTCTTTTGCATAATGATTGCCATTTTCGACAAATCGGCTCACGGTTAATACTCATTTGACCTGCGAGTCCCACGACATGCCGTTGTCGCTACTTGTAGGTAGCTGGGTATTGAGTTTGAATTGCCGCGCTTTTAGGCGCACTGCCAAAATGGCGACGTGTTACACGAAGAACAATAGAACTGTCAAGAGTGTCGCTTCTTGCTCGTCTATACGTTTATATTCTTTGGCTGCAACTATAAAATAATGTTATGTTTGAAATATTCATGTGTTAGATTGCTGCAATGTTGCCTGCTTATTCCAAACTCAACATGAATTTCTACCTTTTTTATGCTCTACCATCTCCTAAAATATTGACAAAAAAAATGTAAGACCCTGTATAGCTATGTAGACACTACAATGTAAAATATGTGCACCATCGCTGATGTGCATTTATACCTATATTATATTTTTATAATTTTATATTAAAAGAAATGCCAAGTGCACAACGTTTTCTTTTGCATAATGATTGCCATTTTCGACAAATCGGCTCACGGTTAATACTCATTTGACCTGCGAGTCCCACGACATGCCGTTGTCGCTACTTGTAGGTAGCTGGGTATTGAGTTTGAATTGCCGCGCTTTTAGGCGCACTGCCAAAATGGCGACGTGTTACACGAAGAACAATAGAACTGTCAAGAGTGTCGCTTCTTGCTCGTCTATACGTTTATATTCTTTGGCTGCAACTATAAAATAATGTTATGTTTGAAATATTCATGTGTTAGATTGCTGCAATGTTGCCTGCTTATTCCAAACTCAACATGAATTTCAAACAAAATTGCGAATACCATGCAACGTTGAACACAATATTTTGCAGCGATGTTGATCTCTGATGTTCTCTCAACCTTTTGACCGTTCAGTGTTTGAGGTGAAATGTTCCACTAATATTACAGACAACTAAGTACGGAATATTACATAATAATTCTAAATCAATATTGCGCGAATATTATGCAATGTTCCATGTTTAGTGGGTAACATAATAGTATATTATTATATACGAGTTAAATAAGACGAAGTTTGTCACACGTCACACGAAAGTTTTTGGGGGCCTGACGAACGCAGTGAGGAGGGTCCCAAAGGAAGGAGTGTGACAAACTTCGTCTTATTAAACTCTTATGATAATATACTATTTCATCACTTGGCTGCTCCAGTGCCAGTGCTGCTCGGCCGCACTCCTTGATGCTGTGTCCTTGCCGAGGAAACTCCAATACGATGAGGATGAGCTGTTCCCTGACAACAAGGCGGCCAAGCAGCACTGGACTCGAGACTGGACTGATTGGAGCAGCCAAGTGAACAATTAGCCATAAATCGTAAATGTTCCGCCACTGGCAGACGATATGACGTCATCAAGGGCACTCCCCGTCAGAAGTCAGAACTGTCAGTGTTATGTGTTATGACTGTTATGTCACCAAAATGTTAATGTCAAACCTATATATTATCATATGATTAGTGGGAGGTACCCCACAATAATAGAACGTCAATTTTCAGTTTTGTTCTTGCCGGTACTCGACGTGCCTTATGGTGAGAGGACTAAGAGGTACATCAGTGCGTTATAAAAATTCCATGGTGTGAAGTTAATGATTTTTTGTAGGTTAGAAAAATGAATCACCCCATAAAAGAGCTGCTGATACACTCTTTATGGGTCGTAGTCGCCCTGTATGGCTCAATATCCTTGCTCACAGAAGTCCTGAGGACCATTCTACCTTTCGGAATAATCCTCGCCCTCATTCTAGCAGCAGCTTTATATACTTTGCGAAATCCACTGCCCGATGTGGAAGCTGTAGAGGCAATCTTGGGAAAAGAGCCTCACTTAGTTACGTCAGATGTTCAGAGCTACGTTCTGAAGACTGTGGCGCACAGGGGGGCTGGTTTGGATGCCCCCGAGAATAGTTTAGCAGCCTTCACACAGGTTAGCAATGGTTTCGAGCCGAGGAAATTTTATTTGAAACCTGGCTTTTAGTGTAACGACAAAGGATGTGATGCAATCGAGTTTGATGTGACATTGACAAAGGATGAAGTACCGGTAGTTTTTCACGATTCGTCCTTGGAACGAATGGCAGATCAGAATATCAAAATAAATGAACATAAGTGGGAAGACTTGTGTAACGTGGACATATCAGTGTTGCACCCATTTAGGTATTGTTGTCTGGTGGGAGTTTGAGGCTTGTGGCTAATTTTTTCATCGTTAACAGGGACCGTTTTGCCAAAACTAATATACCCACTCTTGAGCAAACCATAACTCAGCTATTAGCTTCTAGACAGCGGATGTTTATTGATATTAAAGATAACGATAGAAGGGTAATACTAACGTTTTACGCGTTTTTTTTTAAATTTCATACGAAGGTGGATGGTTGATTTCACTATTGAAATTCATAAACATCACCTAATAATAATACAGTAATGTATGAATAATCTGGAAATAAGTACCTACCCTGTTATAATTTTAACACCCTAAAATGATGTAAGTAGGTATGAATGTTCTCAATTCCACAACTCTTATATTTGCACCTAATCCAAACTACCACTTGTGTAGTTATCTTGGAAGGGTAAGGTGCTTTTATCTTTTATCAAGTTTGTAACGACAGCAACATCAATTATGGTTCAGTGAGGCCTATTTTTTTGTGAACTTCACAATCTGAACTTTTATTAACAATTGGAACAGGGTCTGGCAGCTTTCTGTTTGGATTATTTATACATTACTGTAATTCTAATACAATAATTATCTCATAATAGTCTAATCTTGGATTTTTAGTTCATAAAAATTATACATGATCTATATACAACATATCCAGATCTGTACTCGAGGGCTGTGGTAACATCATTTTTTCCTAACATAATTTATTTGGTAAGTACTTGAATAGATACGGTGAGGGGATATACAGTGGGAAATCATCAGAAAATGTGTCAAAAATTCTGATTGGAATTGTTCAAAAATTGAATCGAGGTTTAACAATTTCACTAGGCTAGGATCTAAAATCGGTTAAAGTTTGCCCTGTTTTGAGTAATCTGACGTGTCAAATATCAGCTAAGCAATAACCAATCACCAATCAAAATCGTTGTTCTTTGGCTACTGACTCTTGACATTTGTAATTTGGCAGGTCACTTGAAACATGACGACTTGAGCCAAACCTCGCTACCAACTTTTTAGAAAATACGTTACCTCGGGATGAAAGAGAATGAAAGCACAAATCCCACTCTGCGAACTGATAACTTTACAGTAACGACAATATTTCAAAATTCCCTATGTAAAATGTAATAATTGTAGATCAGGAGAGGTGATCCAAAGATAGTGTGTGCCATGGCATGGAGACCTCACTGTTTCGCTTACGATTCTTACAATTACCCTCAAGGCAAAGGTGTCAAACGGTCGACGAATCTGTTTTGGCACGCGTTTTTGTGCCTTTGTGATCTTCTACATGAATGGGCTTTACCACGTATCACTTACTACATATGTGGTATATCAGTGATTTTACTTCATAAAGACGTTTTGACTGGGTATAATTTTCACTTCAGGAGTTTGAAGTTAGTCTAACCAGTTTGATTTCAGCCGGGCCATTCTGCAGTGGCGCCAGAAAGGGGTGCGGGCCATCGCTTGGACCATAAATACCCCCCCTGAAAAACAATTCGTGGCACGAACTATGAAAATAACTTACCTTACAGATACACTTACTGGTGAAGGTACAACTCATTCTTCTGCATGAGCATCTGCATTTTAGCCAAGCCAAACTTATCGATAATTTAATCTTGAACCACTGTTTCTTTTATATTCAAACTATAATTATTATATCTGCCTGTACCTGCCATAGACAAGAAGGCAGCTGATCTTTTTTTATCATAAACAGATGGAGCTTAATTTTAGCTACTTAAGTGCACAAACCAAGTATAACCATAAATACTTGAATCAAACTAAGGATAACTATGATCAGTTTCACGGCTTTCCTCATTATAATGAGCTATGGTGAAAATGTGTTGGTACAATGACAACTTGATGCTAGCGCGTTAGATGTGCTTTGCATAATGTGACGGCAACCACCATCATCGTCATAAAGTGCACGCGCAAATGGAAATTTTCTTGACTACGCAGCGAAAACAGGTAAAAGTCTCCCTGGAGCCTGGAGCGGAAATTGGCTGCGGCCGACGACGGAACATAGTTTCTAGTGACTGGCGGCTCCTCGCTAATACTGCCAGGTGAGCGGTGGTCACTGAAGAAAATGGAATGAAAACTCGCACTATCCAGTGACTCCAGTGATGTTGAGAGAAGTCTCTCAAATGGGCATTAATTTATGGAGTTGGATTGCATCAGGCGAGACACGCACGTGAGTGCATCGTATCACAATGATGGTGGGTGCTATCACATTACACAAAGTACATCTATCAAGGCGTTAGCATCAAGTTATCATCGTACCATTTGTGCCAACACACCATATTCTTCCATGGCTTGCTATATTAAAAAAAGCCGCGAAATGGATTTATATACATTTATACAATATTTAAGAATTTTATTATGTAAGTTCATTGCCCGAAAACTGTACGTTGATTACGCGTAACGCGAATCAAAGGTGCAGTGGTAAAGCAAAATATTCTAAACTTGAGTATATAGGTATGTCTCTGCTAAGTTCGCATATTGTGTTGCCATACATATTTTGAGTATAGCGCTAGTCTTTTATATAAATTATATTTTGATAAAACTAAATTGTAAGGTCATTATCATGTAGGCATGAGAATTGAGTGCAATAGACGCTGTAAGTCTTTTAGTTATTTGATGTTTGATAATAGCAAGAAAGTGTAATGTCACGTATTTTTTAAAACACATTAATAAGTAAATTACCTGTATAAAAATAATTTAGGTATTTTGCAATTTATTGTTGAAAGACTGCTAAAAATATACAGGATCAAATTTCTGCTTGGTGGTTAAATTCATTTCCCCAATATCTTTTAGAATTATAAAAAACCTGGGAAACTACTAATTGATTAATAATGATCAGACTACTAAGCTAGATAACTGGTTAAAAGCTTTGTTTGTGTTGTTCAATTTTCCTTTTAGTAACCAAAGATGTTAGAAACGCTATTTTTTTTCGTGTCCCTTCTAGCGGTGGCTTCTGGGTACACTCAGGTAAGTTTCAAATTACCTAAGTACTTGAAGTATCTGTTCACCATTACAATAACTATTACATACTATTAGTTTCATAAGTTGTGGCCCCATACATACTGCCGTGCTAAGCGCAAAGGGGGTATCTACATTTTGATACGTTTGATACACTGAATTTTTTTTGCTCATATTTTTTAGGGGCTATGATTATTGCCGTTATGACGATACATGGATGGCGCAATAATTAGGGTTCTCAAATAACTGCTTCATTCATATTATACCTCGTATTATACTATAACATAACGGCATAAAAATGTAGTGTATCAAATTTATCAAAATGTAGGTACCCCCTTTGCGCTTAGCACGGCAGCATAGGTATTATAGAGGTCCCACCTACCTTCTAACAAATTATATATTTATTACTTATGCGAAAAAGGTCATTGTTTTGGTGGGCATTTCAGGATGTGGTCAAGGTTTCCATATATTACGAATCGCGATGTCCCTATTCCATCGAGTTTTTCGAAGACCAAGTTATTCCAGCTTTTCTGAAACTGAAAGACACTAGTTGGACTTTATATCCTGTTCCATTTGGGAACACCAATGTCAGTACCTACTGAGATATGATTTTTAAAATGTACTGTTTTTTTCTTTAGTTTGTAGTACCTATATTTTTGTATTTTTAGAAAACTTTGGTGGACAAGAAGTGGACCTTTGAATGCCAACACGGTCCTAAGGAATGTTTGGGGAATAAAATACAAGCTTGCATTCTTGGAAACAGTAACTTGTTGTACGATGCCAAAATACAGCTTACTGGATGTGTTCTGGGATCAGAAGACCCCTCGTCTCTAGAAAACGTCGAAAAGGTATCGATATTTTGATTCTTCACACATGAGGCTGCTGAAAATACACCTGCTTTTACAAATTACCTAATACCAAATATGTTTGACCAAGCTTCTTCAAATAATTACCTTTTCCGCCAGACAAAAACCAAATATAGGTACAGGCTGTTCATTATAAAATATATCCCTCCTCCTGAAATTTTTTAATTGATACCGTATACATGTGTCTCGACTTCAACCCTATTATATATATTTACTTACCTACTTCAAGGGTGGATAGAGCATTAAAAATAAGGCTGGCTTGATCATGGAGATATACCTCGCAAACGCTTAATAACGGAGGTACAGCCCTTCAGAGTTTGACTTATTATTGCTTTCATGATAATTCATAAGCGGGTTGAGGTATTTGCCAGTAACTCACCAGAGATTTATTTTGGATGATTATCTACTCATGAATAAAAATTGCAGGTACAGTACAGATAACGGCTACATTTTGAACACATTTACAACCATGAAACCAACTCTGTTGCCTTCTACTCATGATTATTAGTCGCCACCGAGGGGGAAACCACGATCACACTCATAGTTTCTTTGCAGTTGAATTAATTGTTTAGGTCATACTACTCTTCTTCACGGTGTCCATTTCTCAGGCCCACGCGCAACATTGTTTTGTTGGTAAGTCATGAGTCACTGTGGCGTACCTGCTCTAATTTTCCACTGAAGTGATGTAGGCAAACAGCAATACAACAACATCCAGAAACAAACTGTTCTTTTACCGCGTTGTTTCTTCTTAATTTTTTTTGCAAAAATTTCTGAGTAATCCGCAAATTTTATTTTAGAATATCATTATTCACACCGTTCTGAACGCGGTTTGCCGTTTTTTTTTGTTTAGATTTGCGTGTGGCCGTTATCTGTACCGTACCCAAAATTGCATCCAAGCCCAACCAGTGGTTCCAAAGTTGGAAAGGGGTGAGGGAATGAAAAAAATGGAACACCCAGGAACACCCAATATGTATTTTTTTAAGTATAAAACTAGGAAAATAATTCAGTTTCACAGTAAAAATGGCTTTGACTTCAACTGTCCACTTCAAACCTTATAGTGCGGCGGTTATATGTATAACGACCATTTTTCAGAGAAACCTTGCATTTTGTGATGGAAGCATGAAACTTGGCATATAAGCTATATACGATAGGTGGACCCACCATGGAACCGCCATGCAGCTGTCAGAATTGCAATTTGCCTAACTAACTTTCAGGGGCAAAAACTGAAGCCGGTTATCAAGATGATTCAATAGTGACGTTTATCAGTGCAGTGTAGACCTCCACAATGCAGTGAAACTTCACCACAAGAAATGTCAATATTACAAAAGAAGCGGGAAGTGGAGGGTATAGTTCCAGCCGCGGCACATATTTTCTTTTTTTTGTAATTTCGGACGAAATTGACCATTTTAGTGCCGTTTCCGAACAAACTCCATCTTTTTATTTGAAATAAAGTGTTGTGAATACAATTCACAAACAAAAATATTTTATTTTGTTCAAGAAAAAACATTCAAGAAAAAAATTCTTGTGCTTTTTAATTTTGACATTTGTCCTAGTTCAAGGCATTCGAAATAGAAATCCTTACTTAGTTCACTTCTTCAGAGCTTCTTACACATGAAAACTATGTACGAGACTTGATTTTTATTTTGATAAGATCGTGAGCCTCATTTGTTCCTAAAGTCGTGAAAGTATTATCTAATAATTTTTATAAATTTTTTTATTATTTAATCGACTTATTTAACGAAGCGACATTCAGCTATTAGCTGCTCTACCATGCAACCTCATATACGAATGGAGGTATGCGTGCAAACGTACCGCGGCGATTCTGACAGCTGCACGGCGGTTCCGTCGTGGGTCCACCTCTTTATATCGTGAAGGGCAGTCCATATATCATGTAAGCCAAGTTTCACGCTTTTATCACAAGCTGCAAAGCTCTGCAGTCTTTGCACGCATATCTCCATTCGTACATGAAAATTATTGGATATTACTTTTACAACTTTAAGAACAAATGATTCTCACGATCTTGTTGAAGTAAAAATCAGGTCTCGTACATGGTTTTCATGCCCAAGAAGCTTTGAAGAAGTGAACTAAGTAAGGATTTTTGTTTCGAATGCCTTGAGCTAGGCTAAATGTCAAAATTAAAAAGGCCTAAGATTTTTTTCTCAAATGTTTTTTTCTTGAACTAAACAAAATCAATTTTTTTCAAATTGCAATCACAACACTTTATTTGAAATAAGAAGATGAAATTTAATCGGAAATGACACCAATTATTAGGGTGATTGCATGAAATTCGTTCACCTGATCACCGGCAGGCAGCGCAAGGATCGAGTTATGTTTTGACGTTTGTTAGGAAATCGCGTTGGGGCACATAACAGGTGTAAGGCATTTAGAATGATTAGAAATCACAATCTCGATCTCGTAAACACCGAACAAAAAAGTATGTGAAGAAAACACGTAAAATCGTAAAAATGACAGTATTTAGTGAGGTTAGTTCGGTTGACGTTGACTCCGACAT
The DNA here is from genome assembly GCA_949128115.1 of Anaspis maculata. Lineage (NCBI taxonomy): Eukaryota > Metazoa > Arthropoda > Insecta > Coleoptera > Scraptiidae > Anaspis > Anaspis maculata. The sequence goes on along the minus strand of OX421962.1, from coordinate 38,714,058 downwards.
GGATGAAACTTGACAGATGACAATGACACTGTTGATATTTTGCCATAAACTCCCTCTACATGCAATCACCCTATAGGTCGCGGGAACAAAAATGGCGTGCTAAAGATGGGTATATGGTATGATGTTATTTTCACTAGTACGTACTTGTTGGTGCAATTTTATTTAGTTGTAATGTTGTAATAAATATATAGATGATTTATTGAACAAATATCGCTTCATCATAAAAATTAATGTGCTAAACTCAAGATTTAAGTGGGTAATGTCAAAAACAAGCGAATCTCTACAGCGGTACTTTGGCACCCCCTCAGGCGCAAACGCGGGCAAGAAGCTGGCAAGAGGCGCTTCGTTCTCGCGGCTTCGTTATGCCGGCGTGCCTGCAACGTTGCCATGGCGGGTGCCAGGGTGACGGTTATGTTCCCGCGACCTATTACCAAAAAAGAAAAATCTGTGCCGCGGCTGAAACTATCCCCGCCCATTTCCCCTCCTTTTGTAATATTGGCATTTGTTGTGGTGAAGTTTTACTGTGAAGGTTAACTGCATTGATAGACGTCACTTTTGAACCAACTCGATAACCGGCGTCAGTTTTTGCCCCTGAAAGGTAGGCAAATGTCAATTCTGACAGCTGCACGGTGAATCCATCTCGGATCCACCTCGTATACAGTAAAAGGCAATTTGTAGAGCATATATGCCAAGTTTCATGCTTTTATCACAAAATGCAAGGTGGTTATCTCACTAACCGTCGCACATCTCTCCTATTTTACCTGTTAGGGTTCAGCAATGGCAGTTGGTCATTTCCGATTCAGGGTTGGCAGCTTCAAAATTAAATTATCAGAAGTGATAGCCGGTGTGGGACCCACGTGAAAAGTTCTGTACAACGTCTTCTTGAGCGGTGTGCTTGTGCTCTATTTAGTTCTGTTTAGTTTTGCTCCATTTAGTGAATTCTATCGTGAACACCTGTAAGTACATCAAAATTGTTTCAGTGTGCCAAAAAATATGCAACTGAATGGTCGACCATAGAAAACTGCGTGGAAAGTGAGGAAGGGAATCAGCTTTTGGCACATTATGGCGACAGAACCAAGTCTCTCACATCAAAACTGCCACACGTTCCTCACATTCTCTTCAACGGGATTTACAACGACGTTTTGGAAGATGAAGCCAGAGAAGATTTAGTAAAAGTTGTTTGCTTTTTATTTACCCATAAGCCTGACGCTTGTAACCTCGTGAACGAGTCCGTGAATGATTCTAGAAATATTTCTGGTATTTTGTAAAGAATTGTGCCTAGTAAATTAATATTAATGATCCCACCAACCAATGTACCTACCTACTATACCTACAACACAGGCAGACAATAGACATTAAAAAGCTTTGTGTGCATTACAGTTCAATCCGGTCATTGTGTAATATCCTTCAAGATGTTCACAACGAAATGTCTATTCCTTGCTCTTCTATCTGTGACTTTCGGGGCTAGACTTGGAGTGGTGAGATTTATTTTTAAAATTTAATCTTTATACGGAAGTGGGTACATATGCCGAAGTTCATTGCTCACTTTGTTGTGTCCTGCGGATTCAGTTTTGGTTATGTTATTTTGTTTTGTCACGACGCAAATGGTTGTCAACGACGGGTTTCATGATAAATTTTGACCCCGTCGCATTGTTTTCAACGTATTTCTCAACTCAAGGTCTTTGATTCCAGGATTTGGTCAAGGTTTCTCTGTATTATGAAAGTTTGTGTCCCAATTGCATTGAATTTTTCCGAGATCAACTTAACCCGACTTACATTAAATTGAATGGCACTGGTATGAGTTTGGACCTCATTCCGTTTGGAAAAGCCACGGTTAGTTTCTTGAACCTTATTTTTTGCGTGAGACTCTGTCACGACTATTCCAGAAAACCCTAGTCAATAAAAAATGGACGTTCACCTGCCAGCACGGGCCTAAAGAATGCTTTGGAAATAAGATCCAAGCCTGTATTTTGGCTCATGACACCCTCCCTTATGATACTAAAGTGCAACTTACTGGATGTATCATGCAATCTGGAGATCCATCTTCTCTACAAAACGTGCAAGAAGTATGTATCTACAGCATCTCATTTGACGTGAAGAAACCCCTCTATCTCACTAAACAAATATCTGTGTTTTAGTGTGCTGGAAAGCTAAACGTTCATTGGTCAGAAATGGAAGGGTGCGTTGAAAGCGAGGAAGGTAATAGAATTTTGGCCCATTATGGAGATAGGACAAAGTCCGTGACTCCAAAATTGCAACACGTTCCTTACATTCTCTTCAATGGAGTTTACAACGAAGATTTGGAAAATCAAGCTCGTCAGAATTTAGTCAAAGCTGTTTGCTCGCTGTTTTCCAAAAAGCCTGCTGCTTGTGATTTGTGAAAATTCAAGAGCTGTTTGTGATTCAGTTGCAAAATTTAAATTACAGAAGTCGAAAGTTTTTCTTTGTTTTTGTTAGTAATAAATAGTCATGATGTTTGGACGTAAAAATGAAATTAAGGGTAGTAGGGGGGTAGTAGCTACCCATCAGGCTTGAGGGAATGATTTTTAAGCCTCGCCAGACGTAGTGGCGGAGGCTATTTGTGGCCGCTTTTTTTTTCGTGATTTTTTTTTTATTTTTTTTCCTCGTTCCTCGTTTCTCAACACAATTCACCTAAATCTTCCGTATCTTTTGAACGGTTCAGTATATCCAGTTCATTCTTTCGCTAATCGAATCTCAACTATTGCAGGTTGATACCGACGACGTTTCAAGATGATCGGTCAAATATAAACAATCTTTAACAACAAAAAAGAATGCACATCTCGTGAAACTCATTTAAAATAGAGAAAACGCATAGATCTCAGCATTTACATCATCATATCTTTGGATCTAATGAAGCTTTGTGCCTTTTTTTTTTTAATCGAAGTACATATCCAGACCTTTGTTACAGTGTGACAGCGATTGAGAAACAATGGTTTATCATTTATTTATAAGGTTTATAAACATTTTCATCGGCTATGAATGCAGCATGATTTTCAATCAGCGAGGAAAATTTTTATTTTCACAGTTTTCTATATACAACCAGCAAAGCAATTGGAGCCAAAGTATTGCAGAATTTTTTAAAAGAAAAAATTTTGATCGAGGACTTATCGTTTTTTAGATATGATTTTTTTTCTGACGCAACCAACAACTGTAAAGAAGTGGTGCGCGCATGCCACTCATACATACTATACAAAATGCTCTATATTACTACCGAGGTGGGCATTTTTCGTATAAAGCTAAGCTTTCACAGAAATAATCAGATATTTGCTTTTTACAAAAAAAAACAAGGCACCCGTTCAGGCGCTAGCCGAGTTATGGGGCTAAGACTGCCCTCAACGGTACAATGGTATTAACTAACGTAAAATAGGTATGATGGAGATGAAACTAGTCACCCCTAATTTCTAAATCGAAAAGGTCATATTCCAAACATTCGCTCTGCTCGTGCCTTTCAAACTTTCAAACTAGTTGAATAATCTCCAATTTTTACCGCAAATCGCGGATGAGAGGTATTCTTACGTGTCACACACAGTTACTCTTTTAATTTCATTGCCTTTTTTTGGCATTAATGACTACTTATTTTATCTCTGGTCACATTTGGCAAATATGTTTCGATATCACTTCATTGAAGTTTTAGAGTAGGTACCATCATTATTAATTTTTTGCCAAGCAAATTTCAAACAGTTTCCAAGCTAATAAAACAATAACGATACTTCTTATTGCATGGTGTGTGTACGTGTTTTATGTGTAGGTACTTTTTGTAATAATGTACCAAAATGATTTATTGCTGCGAAGACCTTTTTTTTGGGCGAGGCTTCCTATTAGACACACCGCAAGGTGGGGAGATGGACTGGTTGGTGTTGTCATCGGTGTTGTCGAAATAACAGTGGAAACTTTGTTGCAATGTCAATGTGGAAGAAACTTTGAGACCTTATCCCATGTCTTGTTATAGCAAAAGTCAGTTTTATTATTATTGTCTCTTACAAAACGTTTTCGTAAATTCCACTAAAATAGGACCACTTCAACAAATTTCTACATGGAGGACAAAATGGCAGCGGATAAAAAACCACTATTGAAATTAAATAAAATTATAGGGGAAGGTGGGGAGGGTTGATACAGTGAGACTTGATACATCTTCAAAGTCATTTACAACTTTATGGCAGACAGCGCGGTCGGTAGTCGACCAACCCGTCAAACAATTTGCGTTCATGACGAGGTTCATGACTCCTCTGTAGACGCATGCGTCCAGACTCTTGTGTCCGCTATGCTGACGCATGTGTCCGGCAGTACACGCGTCCACACTGTAGACGTCCGAACGCATGCGTCAGTCGAAAAGGCTCATGCGTCTAACACAATGTGCGTCTAAACTACAGACGCATGCGTCCAGACTCTTATGTGTCCACTATGCTGATACGCTTCGCTTGTGTCTGGTGATATCGTCCGAACGCACGCGTCTGTCGAAAAGGCTCATGCGTCTAGCACAATGTGCGAATTACGTCTACTTCACAGACCTTTATTGCGTCAAGGACGTTTAGGACGCATTCTCGGACTTAGTGTCGGACGCGTGTCCGTATATGTGACCGACGCACAATTTGCGTCTACATGGACGCACATGTGGACGCATTCAATGAAAATGTTTGACGGGCAACTTTATAATATGTTCCTTGCAGAATATTTTGTTTCTTTCGAAAAGGTAGCAGGTACAAAAATTTCACCAAAAAATCATTGACTTCGTCACGTTCACTTTGTTGGCATCAGAAGCCGGTAAGTTTTATAGCTATATTTTGATCCTTACATCATAATCAGTACCTACGTTTGCTTATGTGCTTCTAAAATTGAAAATCTGTTGAAAATTTCACATAAGGGAGAGTTTGATACATATTTTTGGGGGAAAGCGAGGGGGAGAGTTGATACATATTTTTAGGGGGAGACATGATACAGTCAAGTCCAAGTTTTTTCAAGTCCATTTTGGTGCAAATGGCAAACACCTTCGCATTGACGGACGCGGTGAACAGCATTTATCCAGTCCTATTGAATAATGCACGCATTATCACGCGCATACATGCCTGCATTTTCCAATAAGACTGGATAAAGCATAGTATTCTACTCGCGGGTAATGGCTATTACTCATTCGGATGCTTTTACGACACTCGCCCAGACTCGTGTCGGCAAACTGCATCCTCATGAGTAAGAAGCAATCATTACCCGCTTGTTGAATAATATAGGCATTATACTATTACAGCATCTCAGGAGTTACAACCACTCTCGTTTATAAAAAAACAACTAGCGCTAACATATGCAGCAAGCGTTGCCTCTCCAACCTGAAAAACTATACAAATAAATGGATTTTCTCAAAGCGTTTCCAACAAGTTTTTGCAAACATGATGAGCAACAGAAAACCGTTTTATGAAAAACTCAGGAACCTAACTCAAGAACTAGAAACCACATTTCCAAAAGCATTATTCACCCAGTTCAATTCGCACCCCGCACCCTGGCTAATTCCTGATTCGAACACAATTCTCCAACTATACATGACCACCCTAAAGCAATAACGACTTCTTCATCAGTTTTCCAAAACCTTTCCACACGACCATAACTAACAACCTCGAACAAGACAAAATATTTTACACGGACGCGGCAAAAAAACGGACAAGGTGTCGGGTGCATGTGCTGTTATCCACGTGAACACGCGAAAAACCAACATCAGTCTCTCAAAAGACACACATCGATACCCTTTTTACTGCGTTCGTCGTGCCCCAAAAACAGTCGTGTCACAAACTTCGTCTTATTAAACTCCAAGTTGAACTCGTATAATAATATACCTACTATATTCTACGTCTATCAAAATTATAAACCAGTTGATAATTTTTAATTTTGTTTGTAAAAAAATATCCCAGCAATGTTTCAGAAACTTCTCCAGTGATTTAGGGCTATTCGGCTTCTGAAAAAATGTGGAGTAATCCAAACAGAAACAAGGTGGACAAACATTTAATAGAATCCCATCAAAATCTCTATATCTCTTTATCTTTATGGGTCCCTGACACTTACTTAACCGACGCATTTGTAAACACTTTTTACAACCACGAAGCAAACTGTTTGCCTTCTACTTACGATGATTAGTCTTGACCGAAGGGAAAATTACGATCACACTTATAGTTTCTTTGCAGTTGAATTGTTTATGTCGCAGTAGTGGCGGACTAAGGGAATTGGGGGCCCGGGGCGGAATTGTGAGATGGGGCCCCTAAGGAGTGAAAGTTGAGAATATGAAGGGGGGCCGGCAGACTTTTTGGCCCGCCCTGCCCCGCCGTAATTGAGCAAAAGCCTAAGAAACAAAAAATGTGTTGTTAACTTGACTATAAAACACACAGTAGCGCAGTCAGAATTTGAGGGCAGAGAGGGCAAAGGCAACGGTGAGGGTGCAAGTCAGGTAAAAGTAGCGCCGCAGGCGATTTTTTTTTTGGCATAATAATAATAATGATGCTGATGATAATCGGTATATTTCGTGCGTTTTGCGATTTCGGTTTTCGACGTTTTAACCAAAATTACTTGCTAATCAAACTTTATTTCAGAAAATGTTTGCGCTTGTTGAAAATTTCCGTCCGAATTTTTTTCTGTATCGGTTTAGTGTGGAATGAAGTGCCATGGGCGCTTGGGAGGTAGGGGGGTGGTCTCATTCGCCCACTTTCAGTACACTTTTCACATTTTTCACTCTTCACTTTCACACCAGTACCTATACAAGAAGTTTTCGGTTCCAGCTTTGGATGTTGAATTGGATTTGGACTGTTGACTCAATGCTAAAACCTAGTCGTATATACAAAATTAGGAATAATATGAATTTCTACTATCTGCAGCGCGCAGACAAGATAATTTTGTTGTTTTGTCTTTCCCCTCTTTTGAAAAGAAATAATAAAATACTAAATTTCGAAAGGCTTAAGGCCCCTGGCACTGTGATATCCGGGGCCGGGGCCCCTAAAGCCTAAAGTAAAAATAATTCGCAGAGACTCCGTGATACAGACACTCCTCTATTGCCTGTGTGTAGGCCCCCAAACCTGTTGTCATGGGGCCTGCCAAGGTAACTTTAAAATGGAAAAAATAGGAAAACAATGTTTCTTACCTATGTAATATGCGAACAAAAATGATCATGTAGGGAAAAAATTGAAATTTTTGGATTTTCTACCAATTTTTGCAGTATTTTTCACAAACAAGAGGAATTGGGGGCCCCATCAGATGATTGAGGCCCCGAGGCCCGGGGCGGACCGCCCCCGCCGCCCCCCCTTAGCCCGCCACTGTGTCGCACTATTTTACTATGCGGTGCCCTTCTCAAGCCACTCACAACATTGCGCAACATTGTTTTGTTGGTGTCATAAGTCACTGCGTACGTACCTAATCTAATTTTCACTGATGCGATGTAGGCAACTAACAATACAACAACATCCAGAAACTGAACGTGTTGTTCCTTCTTTATTTTTTTTTGCAAAAATTTATGGATAATCCCCGAATTTTATTTTAGATTATCATTCAACACGCCATATACATATTCTGGACGGCCCCGTAGCACAGTCGGTCGTCTGCCGTCTGTGGTGCGGATGGCGCGGGTTCGAATCCCGGTCAGTCATGAATGTTTTGTGTTTGTTCAAAAATTTGCGCCTATTGTAATCCATATTAATAACTTACTGTTATCAATAAAAAGGCGCAAAAACTCCTATGGCGCTGATAAGCCGAAAAGGAGGAAAACATTTATTTATTATTATTATTATTATTATTATTATTATTATTATTATTATACATATTCTGAGTGATTTGCCTATTTTTTCGTTTCGATTTGCGTGTGTCGCTTAAGTGTCATGGACCCATCTTTTATTTTTGAGAGAGCCTTAATGGAACAGTTCCGATAAACGCCATTCACCATTGCAGCACAGCCACAGAGACTAATTCTGATCGCACATTATTATCCTTATGTAAGGTGACCAGACGTTCCGATTTGATCGGAACTGTACCGTTTTCGGGAGACACTTTCCGATTCGATTTTCTGTTCCGTAAATGTTCCGATTTGAGTAACTATCCCGTAAATGCTCCGATGTCCGATTTGAGCAACGAACATTTAAATTTTTTTCACATCCTCTATATTTTTGGTAAATTTGGTTGAAATTTATGTAGATTGTAGTTTGTTTACAAGATTGAATTTATTTCGATTGGCACAAAAATCCCCAAATATTGGTGTATTTTGCATGTTTAACCAACAATTAACAGACGCGAAAAAATTAGGAATAGAATCAGAATGAGATTTATTCTCAACTAAATAAATATTTAATTCTACAATCGTACGTACAAACAGAGATGGTAGGTAGGAAGGTAGCTGCCTGGAAAAACTAAATTCTAAGGGCCGTATTCATATCTCGCTTTTAAGCTAAAAGCGCATTTAGAGGTGCGCTTTTGGGGGCTATCCATTCATATTTGAGTGTTCAAAATTACATATTACAATTACATACGGCCGTTTAATTGTGATATGTATTTTTGAAAACTCAAATATGAACGGACAGCCCCTAAAAGCGCACCTCTAAATGCGCTTTTAGCTTAAAAGCGAGATATAAATACGGCCTCATATCAGCAAATATAAGTTGACCACGCCCCTTGTTTCGGGAAAAAAATCGCCTGCGGCGCATTTCGGGGGGGGACCTCCCATGTTCCGATTTCTTCACTGACAAATCTGGTCACATTATCCTTATGGGAGAGTGGGAAGGTGACGCATGTGACACATATTTTGGGAAAAATTGCGATACTTTCTCATGGTGAACACGTCTCATGATGGCCCACCCTCCTTCACCTACACTTTATTTTGAATTTCTCTTCAATACCAGAAAAACTGGATAAGAGGCAATAAAAAGCAGTTGAAATATTTTTTCTCATTGATGTTATCGATGGTATGTATTGGTATAGGAGATATCCGCCATCAAATAATCTGATCTGCCATCAAATAAGATATAAACCTTGTGGAGGAATATTTAATACGTAGCCACCTCGATACTAACCATAAAAATCCCATCATGATCGATTAGATATTGCAGAAAAGCTATATAAAACCATAAATTAGTAAATTGCTTTTATTAATTTGCCAAGTCGTTGCATTTTGAAATGTTGTTTAAAATTTTAGCGTTCGCTGCATTCGCACTCAAAATTTCAGCTGAACAGGTAAAAATATTGTTGAACCCTCGATCTTGTAATTTTGCACAATATCATTACAGAGTCCATCAGATGAATTGAAAGTTTCAGTTTATTACGAATCTCTTTGCCCCGACAGTATCAGATTCATTACGACGCAATTGAAGCCAGGATATGACGTCCTCGGCGTTTCCTTTTTGAACATTGATTTTGTCCCGTTCGGAAAAGCTACGGTGAGGATTCATCGAGATATTCATTTATCATTCTTTTAGCATTTTCTTCTACTTATTACCTATTTTATTTGTGAATATCAGGCCACAAAAGCCAACGGCAGTTGGAATTTCGAATGTCAACATGGACCAAAGGAGTGTTACGCCAACAGGGCCCAGTCTTGCGTGCTCTATTTGAACCCGCAAGAAAAAGCTGTGGAATTCGTCTTCTGTGCGATGGGTTCTGGTGACGCTTATAATGCCGAAACTTTGAGAAAGGTTTTTATTTTTCGAAACGCATTTTATCATGGGATTAAGATCTTTGTTTGCAATAATTATTGATCAGGAATCATTATTGCCTTTTTATATTACCTACGCCAGAAATATAATTGCCAAACAAAAACTATGTTGCAGTGCGCCAATTCTGCAGGAATATCTTGGAATGTGGTAGAGGATTGCCTGGAGAGTGGCCAAGCTGATGAGCTTTTGGTGGCCAACGGCAACAGGACTAGCTCCCTAAATCCTGCAATGAAGTTTATTCCGACAATAGTTTTCAATGATGACTATAGCTGTGAAGTTGAAGATAATGCGCAAAAGGACTTTTTGAACGCTGCGTGTAATGCATTGGGTAGTTCTGTAGACAAATGTCATTAATGTTTCTTTAAATTGCCAAATATGTGCCTATCCACTCACCTACATTCTTATGATAATAAAATAATAATGTACCGAATTTAACATTTGGAGGTCCTATCTGCCATATTTAACGTAGGTACGTATTCAAAAGTTATCCGATCAACTTACAACCTAGGTAGGACTCGTGCTTCGGAAAAGTGATACAATAACCTACTGTCTTCCAAAAAAAAAAAAAAAAGGAAATGCAACTCTACGGAGCCGTCAACGGATTTTGATGACATTTTTATAAAACAGTTCGAGAAACAGCTGAACTTCAATGGCACAAAGCAATGATTGAAATTTAAGATCTATAGAGCTCTAGTTTTTTAGCGCATTTTCGATCAACCCCTGATTTTTGTATTACAAAATTTCTAGAACTAAAAAAAATCTCGTTCACTTTTTATTTTCAGTAGAATGACTTTTTGAATAAAAAATCAAGTGACAAGCTGGGGGGGCTACAGCTACGGCTGATGGTACCGTCAGGAGCAAATACTGCATACCTACATCAAAATTTTTGTCATTAGAAAAAAAAAGCGACAAAAGGTATCTTGCTTCGTTGCAGTTATGGCCTAATAGAATAATAGGCTTGGTTCCTGACTTCATAGTGAATGTACCTACTACGTAGGGCTCTTTCGTGGCTATGACACATTTTTTGGAGATCCGCTGACAGTACCTGCAAAGTTTTGAAGCAAAATTATCAGCGGCCATCAGCCATAGGTATCCTCCCAGCGCTCCAGCTTGTCACTTTATTTTTGCTCCATTAAGTCATTCTACTGAAAATAAATAGTGAACGGGATATTGAAAGATCAATGTACAATGATTCAGATTCTCTAGTTTTTATCTCCACAACAGTGAACTTCAGGAAGAATAAATTAACGCGCTGATTGTGCTTATTTCCAGATAATTGTGAGGCTTTAATTTTATTATTGTAGATGAACCCACAACAGAATTTAAAAACGAGGAACTTACTACCATATAACAACAATTCAACATTTTATATTGTTATCAACAATAACAACAGTACTTGGTCGACTCTCGAGCCTGCCTGATCGATGAATTTTTCACTAAAAATTGTTTTGGTGGCATACTTTGCATCAATGGAGTATTATACTTTTAAAAAAATATTTAGTTTTCGATGAAAACAGAAACTATATTGAGAAAAAACTGACCCGTATTTTTTTATTTAGCCAAAAATCGTATCGTTTGGCCGCAATAAATGAACGAAATTCCGATATTCTACCTATTTCTGACGTCATTTACACAGGCAGTATAGGCGGTGACTCGCTGTGACGTCAGAACTAGTTGATGTTATTTATTTATTACGCCCAAACGATACGGTTTCTGACTGAATAAAAAAACACGGGTCAATTATTTTCCAATGTAGTTTCCATTTCAATCAAAAATTTTTTTTAGTATAATACTCTATTGCCGCTACTGTAAGTTTGGTGATAACACTCAATTAAATTCAACTGCTAATATACCTACTTAGTAAAAACACATTTATTGTCGCAAACCTTTCACTTTTTCCTATCAGGCCATGCTTTAATTCATTTTCACCAAGATATGTTTTACTCTTTTGATTTTTTCATTTGGCTTTATAGCAAGCAAAAGTGAACGTTTCTGTTTATTACGAGGCGCTATGTCCGGACAGCGTGCGCTTCTTCTTGGAGCAACTGATTCCCACTTATGACGTGCTGAAGGGACACATGAACCTAAACTTGGTGCCGTTCGGGAAAGCTTCGGTGAGTGTACTTTGGTAAGTAACATAATTTATTTGAAGCTTTTTCTTTGTAATTCTAGCAAAGGCGGATCAATGGCAAATGGCAGTTTTCTTGTCAACACGGCTCTGCGGAATGCCGAGGTAACATCTACCAAGCATGTGCATGGGCCAAGTATTCTGTTGAAAACAAAGACAAAGCCGTTGATCTTATCGGTTGCATTATGCGGCTGAGAAATCCTGCGTGTCGCATAGGAATAGGCCATGTAAGCTCGATTTTTCTCATTTTCTTTTGAAGCAAAGTGAATTTCAGTGCTTCAAATTATTTAATGCAACGTGGGACTCGACGTCGTTATGCGCCGAGTCAGCTGAAGGAGAAGAGTTGCTCGCTAAAAATGGAAAGGAAACCCTAGACTACGAACCAAACTTCTATTTTATTCCATCAGTAGTCTTTGATGGGCGGTTTGACCAGAAGCTGCAAAATTTAGCGTTGGATGATTTTGTTGCTGCGGTTTGCCAGAAAATCGGTGATGAGAAACCTTGGATGTGTAATAGAAGAAGCCTTTCTAATCTGTAATTTTTATCAAAAGCTTTTACCCACTGCCTACTGTGTAGATGACTGGCATAGTTTTTTTTATAGGGTGTACTGAGTGTGTTAAAAAAGTTAATACATAGCGTTTATACATACCGTTTTTTCAATTATGTGAAAAACTGGAAAGATATATTTTTTCCCCTCTTAGTGACAACTTAAAAAAAAAAAACGGCCATGTACTTATTTTTTACGTCTCTCGAACTTTTAAAACAGTCGATAATTTTTCGTTTATCAAAAAATGTCCCGGCAATAATGTTTTCTAAACTTTTCCAGTAATTTAGGGCGATTCGACTTCTAAAAAAATGTGAGGTAATCCAACGGAAAGAAGGTGAACAAACAACACCGTATAAAAAAAGAGGGAGAAATATTGAAGATACGTTTACCCTGCTGCGACTACAGCCTCAGGTGGAAAAATTTTTGCTTGGGTTCTTCTTTCTTTTCGTCTATCGCGGCTTTTATATAAGCTTGAAAATAACTTCCAGGTCGGTCATCAGGTTCTCGGTACGAGAGTTTTCCCATAACAACTTGACTATACCTACCGATCATCTTGTTGCGCAGGCTGGTCGGTAATGGTTAGAGACTAAAATACTTTATTAACTATTGTAAAGTAAATTATGTGTCTAAAAATTATTTTTCGAATATTTATTAAGTAAAATTTGAAACAAGTTGATTATTATTATAAATTAACATTAATTATTTATTGTTTCAAAACAACAACAACAACAACAACACAAATTTATAACAAAATTTGAACAATATTTTGAGTAAGACCAGCTTTCCAATGTGCAACTCATTTAAAATGTAAATATTCGTTATTACGAACGCGAATAAATCTCAATCAATAACAGACATTAAAATTTGCGTGTAAAATGAGCATCAAATTCAATAAACTACGTGAGCGCTAGGTAGGTAGGTAGAGAGAGATATATATAAATTTATTTGTCATTTGAGTCTTTTCAATTAGAGTCTGAAAAACCCTAGATGCTGGCTTTGTGTCGTTTTTCGAGTTTCCTCATCCTAAATGATTAAAATATTTGCGGCCTATAGTATTGTGCTTGCTGATTGAGCGTATGAACCTCGATCGCGTGGAGAGGGTTCTTGACTTTACTGCATCGGAATGTGTGAAGGGGGTAACGAGAATATTTTCGCCAGAGTAATTTCGCTAAGTTGCTGATCAACAGGGGCTCGTGTATCGTACAACGATGGGGCTTGAAATATGATACCGCACGTTCCTCCGATGCAAGCCAGGGTAAACACCCATAAAAAGAAGCGATCCAGCACCATGGAAACGAACTTCCAATCTTCCACAATCTGAAAAGTCACAAACATTGCTAATTTAGCTTCCGAGTACCTAGTCAAGAGCAAAATGAAAATTCAAAAATAACAAATAATACTTACATGCTACCGAGATCACTTTCGTAATTTGATCTCCTCGGTGTATTAGCTTTTATAAATCTGAGAAAATAATATAGCCAGGAGATCAAATTACTTTGCGTGAAGTTGTTACAGTCTAAAAGTGTCTGAGATATAGGTTTCATTCCAACAAAATGGATTGTTAGTACAGGAACCAAGGAGATCAATAAGAAAATAATTACCAAGAGGCTGAAAATCGACTTGAAATGATCTTTATAGCTGAAGCCATAGAATACTAATTTTCCGCCTGGCGGAGATCACGGCTTCAAGTCGCCATCGTATAATGCCGTTGCACATATGATTTTCTTGTAGCCTATCAAATTGTGCTAAAGAGTGCTAACTCTTCGTCTTCAACTACAGATTTTGAAGCTTAGATTGCGGAAACTCCCATCTAGTCAGTACACATACAGGTACCAAAGAAACGAACGGAGATCTCTTAAAAGTAGGACATTTCTTGATTTTTTGCATGGAAAAACCTTTGAACACCTACCTTACGTCCAATAACGATATGCGTTTGTTTGTTACGCTCAAATGAGTTCATTGAACATGGCTTCAGAATCATAGCTCACATCTCGGATGATATGATTGCATAATACCACAATATCGTAGTTTTTTTTCAGTAGCGGGATATTAAGAGAAATGTTGAAAAGTTTATATGCACCACGGGAGTGTTGGGAGAGTGGCTTCCTTTAGTGTTTGATTGTGACTCCGACATCGACTATCGCAAAAATGCTGAAAAAAGTCACTGTCGCAACTCTCCCGTGGTTCCAACTCTGCTACATTCGCCTCAACATCCCCTCAAATGTGAAAATCAACAATTTTGTGGTACCCACTTAACATTTAGGATATTGTGACCTATGACTTTGAAACTACCCTTAATATAAACTCATTTGAGCAAATGCATATCGTTTTTGGGCGTCAAGTACGTGTCTGAAGGTTTTCCCAGGCAATGTAGCCCAGGTATTTTAAGTGCTATTCAAGTTGAAGCGTGAACTAATTTATGATCGGCCAAATTTTTCATTAAACGACAGTAAAGAGTGTCTGCTATAACACACCAAAAGTCCCCTAAGATCCCGTGTCGGCGCCCCCCTTTTTGGGGCGTTTTTTTCTGAAATATGACAGTTACGTTATCTAAGTATAACACACAGATATTGGGACGGGTGCCCGTCACCCGGAATAGCTCAGTGGCAAAGGCTCTGCTTTCCGATTGATGGGTCGCTAGTTCGATTCTCCTTCGAGACACAATTTTTTTTTCGTGGAAGTGATTTTTTCCTTCTCCTAAAAATTACCCAAGGGATGAGAGTGCCTATTTTGAAGCATTTTCGACTTTTTTCTCAAGAAAATGAATCTATTAATACGAGTTCTGGACACATAATGAACAATAAGCTGTGATGCCCTCGGTGATGTCATCATGGCTTTTTCATCACATTTTTCAACTCATAAAATGTAGTTACCTGCCATTGCGAAATTGTATTTAGGTATTTTCAATAATAATGCTGGACGAGCATTTCCACTTGTCCTCTAGCTTGTGTGTCCAGAACTCGTATTAATAGATTCATTTTCTTGAGAAAAAAAGTCGAAAATGCTTCAAAATAAGCACTCTCATCCCTTGAATAATTTTTAGAAGGATAAAATCACTTTCACGAAAAAAAACAATTTGTCTCGAAGGACAATCGAAACAGCGATCCATCAATCGAAAAGCAGAGCCTTTGCCACTGAGCTATTCCGGGTGGCAGGCGCCCGTCCCAATATCTGTGTGTTATACTTATAACGTAACTGGCATTTCAGAAAAACGCCCCAAAAAGGGGGACGCCGACACGGGATCTCGGGGGACTTTTGGTATGTTATAGCAGACACTCTTTACTGTCGTTTTATGAAAAATTTGGCCGACCATAAATTAGTTCATGCTGAAACACGATAGTACCTGGGCTAATGCGCAAAAATGTGTTAGTTTCAGAGAGCTCCTTCGTTTCTTTGGTACACCCTGTATATAACTAGATGAGAGATCTCGCAATTGAAGCTTCTCAATCCGAAGTCAAAGACAAAGAGTTTAAAACTACATTTCTAGCTTGAATGACTCGATGTATAGGTGTCATCACTTTCAACTTACATGACACGATGGTTAAGAAACTAAACGGGAAACCTTGAAAATAGACAATAACCGAAAATGGAAAGAAACTGGCATTAGTCGGATAAGCACCTCATTGTCCTTGTCGGCATCCCTGATGTGCTGGGCAATGAACCTGACTCCCTGCAGGGCTGAAAGTACATTGGCCGAAAGTGACCTTGGCGTCATGTTCGACGAACCAGTCACTAAAACAAAATCATCAATAACTAAGTAGGTAATATTTCTTGTCCTTCGATACATTATGTATTCAAATTCTGCTCAGGTGAGCATGTATGTATGTATGTGTGTTTGAGAGGAAGTGTGTGTTGTGTAAGTGGATGGAGGGTCGAAGTAGAGGGCTTACTTGAGGAGTGGGCTTTCATCTTGTCGTCGTCGGGATTTTGCAAAACAAAGCCCAGCTCTCGGCTCGTTATTTTGAAATCGGTCGTGAAGGGATCCCTCATATTCAACCTGAAATACGGCCTGAGCTCAGGGAAATAATGTAAATAAACAAACACATGCAAACAGAAAAAGTTTTTAATAAGAAAAAAGGAGCGTTTCTTACTGCATTTCCATTTCGCTGGTGTACCCTCGAGGTGGAACTGTGTCGTCGTATTCTGGGAGGCTGTACGTGGTCCTCCGCATGATGAGAAGTTTTGGCATGAGCTGAAGGAAGATTTTTCGCACCATTGGGGACATCTTGTGCGTTGATGGGGATCTAAAATGGACATGATTTTATCAAGGCGTATGTTGAGTATGTACAGGTGATCACGATAAAATTCACCCCCCCCCCCCCTCTAGGAGATTCCCCTTTGAGATATTTTGAAAAAATAAAAACTTTTTCACAACCACTTTTTTCAGAGATCTTGAATCGATTGTCTAAAAGTTTTCAATTGGTACCGTATACAGGGTGTGACATGTAACTTTTTTATTTCAAATGCAACACCCTATATTTTATTATGTCATTTGATGGAGCCTTTCTTTCTGATTACAAAAATATATAACATTCATGATTTATTTTGACAAGGAAGCTGTCAAAAAAATAATAAAATAGGTAGTCGAATAAATAAAAAATTGAAAATTACGCGACACCCTGTATTAGGAACGAATTGGACCATTTATCCATGCAGAGTTGAATTCTGCAGATAAAATGCTGTGAGAATAACTTTATTTGAAGTGAACTGTAGAAACCAAAGCCATCTTGCCGTGAAACAAAATTATTTGACTACCTCATTTATTATTTTTTCGACAACTTACATGTCAAAATAAATCATAAGTGTCATATATATTTGTAATCAGAAAAAAAAGCTTCATCAAATAACGGAATAAAATATAGGGTGTTACTATTAAAATAAAAAAGTTACATATAACACTCTGTATACGGTACCAATTAGAAACTTTCATGCCCGGTTGCACGAACATGGTATCTAATTTTGCGACGTAGCAAATTGAATCGGGTTGCAGCTAGGTTGCAGGAACAGGGTATCGAACGAGGTAGCAAACAGGCTGTGGCTAAGGTTATCACGCATTTGAACTACTTGCATCTTTTTATGCGTATGCACGTACCTAAAAGCGCTAAAAGGTCTGATTCGACACTTTATTTTGAATTTTCCAACGTCTCCGATTTTTATTCTTCTGAAGAAGAACAAGAAGTAGAAGATGCAGTTCGTTGTGTCATTGCCGATCAAAAAAACCGTCTCGTAGATAAGATGTACCTACTTCGCGTCGCGAGCTGTCAAAGTCAAAGAAGCGTCAGGAATTTCAGAGGTTAACAGCATTATTTATTTCTTCGAGTTTTGAAGAATAATATGCAAATCATTGCACCGAATTAAGGCATAAATCCATGCACAGGCTGTCGATCAGGTGAATATGACAAACTGCCTCCGTAAATGCTATTATGTCGATCAACAATTCCAGGTTCAGGCGATGGGAGTTACCGACTGAAATTGCAAACACTTGCTGGGTGCCTCCACGAGCCCTGTACCTGTACGGCGGAAACAAAGCTGTTGTTTACACCAAGAACGCGGAGCTCTTTATTGCAAAGTATTGCTCAGTCAAAGTATGAGTGCTTCGGTGACAACGATGAGTTACAGGAGTACTGGGACTGTGATCCCGTGACGAAACTTGAACAATTTTGGGCCGCTAGTGACACTGTATCAAGCATGTGTCAAGGTGATATCCAGTGCTGATTCAGTAGCTCCAGAACAGCTTTTGACGACAGGAAATACTGCAGGAGTCGTTGGCATGAGCAACAGCAAAGAAATTGAGAGAAAGGAATGAAACTGAATTCTGGATTTGTCAAGTTTTTCTTTGGTACAAAAATAGACCCCACACACTGAAAATGGCTGCCTCTTTCCTCTTGTTTTATTGTTTCTTGCCCTAACCCTTAGATGTGCACATTTAGGTAGTTTAGGTCCCTTGCCCATCAGGTCCCAACACGACCCACGACTCTGCAACTGCAATAAAGAGTTAACCGGATCGAAACGTGTGGTGGACGGTTTGTTGTTGACCGGACCGTCACAATATGTCACGCTGTATGCGTATCTTTCTGACTTGGCGCTTTCAGAATTTTCGGAAGTCTCCGAATTTTCCTCTTCTGAAGAAGAGCAAGACGTTGCAGGTGCAGTTCGTCGTGTAAATGCTGAGCGGGAAAACCTCTTCGAGTTTTACAACGACAAGGAATTTAAGGAGCGATATAGGTTCACGAAGGACAATGTGTTGCGGATCGTGGATCTCATCGGAGTTGAAGACCTAGAGCTATCTTCTTCGGTGTATTTCTTTCCGCGCACCATTTCCACTCTTCAAATTTGCTTGACTCTTGACAGCTAGACTTCAACTGTTTCAAATGTCCTCATACAAACAAACCTGTATAACTGATTGCCTGCACCCATCAGCCAAAATTCTCTATTAATGAGCACAAAATGTAAACCCACACGTATACTCGGTTTGAATTAGGCACACCAGTGCTTTTCTCACTCACAATATCAGCTCAGCTTTCCATTCCCATATTTTATTCAATTTTTTGTTTGACATATTATGTCAGTCGTCACCCTAGACACTCCTTTTTTTACGCCTACAAATAGCCTACCATTTGATACCGAGTTTGGTACCGAAGCTAATTTGCGACGGAGCAAATTTTAGTTTCTTGCAACCGGGGGTCAGAGGATCGATTTAAGGTCCCTGGAAAAAATCGTGAGGAAAAAGTTTTAAGTTCTTCGAAATATTTCAAAGGGGAATCTACTGGAGGGGGGTGAATTTTATCGTGAACACCCTGTACGTACAGTGAAGAGCATAGAATTTCGTACATACATTTTTTGTCATCTCAAAAAAGTGACATGACAATGAAGGAGTTTTTACGTAGTGTAGGTATTCATCATGAAGCCAAGGAACAAGTCCTCTATTCTATCAGGTCGTCACAACAAAGAAGCAAGACTTTGTCGTTTTTTTTTTGAATGACAAAAACTTTTTTCATGTTCACATTTTATTTTTAGTAGAATGACTTTTTGGAGCAAAAATAAAGTGACAAGTTGGAGCGCTGGGAGGATACGGCTGGATGGCCGCTGATAGTTTCGCTCCAAAACTTGGCAGATGCGATCAGCCGTAGCCGTAGCCCCCGGCTCGTCACTTTATTTTTGCTCCAAAAGTTATTCTACTGAATTTAAAACGTGAACGGCATATATCTACAAAATTCGGTCCCCTCCACTGAACCTACCCATAAGGTATGGAAATTATCAAGTATAGTATATGTTCAACCCTAGTGTATTTCAGTTGGCTGGGAGTCTTGCCACGGGACGCATTTGGAAAGAGAAAATTTGGGAAATGATATCTTTACGAGCGGCGATTCTGGAGAACATGCGATCTTTCTAGACTTTTCCCCATTATGTCGCAGTGTATAAGTGCGGAGCTCTGGACATTTCCAGAATATACGCGATGGCTTGGCGATTGAAATCATTGGGAGACTTGAACGGTCGATTAGAAAGCATCAGTCGAATTGGCGACATTCCAGAACACACGGGAAACACGCGAAAGGTGTGTGATTTTCCGGGAGTCGCCTAGAAGCCGTATGCCGGGTCACTGTGGAATTTGCTGAAGGACCCATGGAAGATTCGAGATCAATAGTCGGAGCCATATAAGACACCGATCCTCGGCCTACGAACCAGTATTGAACGCGAAGTGGTAGAGAGCGGATAGAAAGCGACTAGTAACCAGCGATATTCCCAAGTTGTAATTATTGGCGTGTATTCATTGTAGTACGTGGTAATGAACAGTGTGTTTTAAAACGATCGTCTTGATTATGAACGAACTCGTACGCGAGATATACGTAACAATATCTTACTAGAATCACATTAAAGTTGAACGTTCTATTAGAGTCATTCCATGCCAAAACGATCACTTTCACGGTCTCTCATGGTGACCGATTTCCATAAATTTTGGATATGTTGTAGAGACATGAAAATAAGTCGACCCGTACCTACTTGCCGGTTTTTTTTCTTACTCTATCGACCGCCACCAATTTTTTTTTTCAGTTTTCAAAGAAATCCTCATTTTAATCGAGGCAAAATTCCTGGTAGTCCACTTCATCGTCGACCCAGTTTATACTGAGGTCAAAAAAAAATGCAACACCAAAATATCGTGGACCGATTTTTGATGAAATCACAGAAAATGTTCTCTATAGCGACTAAGCTATCATATAATGACTCTTTAAATATGAAATTTAGATGCTCATAGTGGACGTGGTACAACCGAAATAGAGAATATAAGTTGCAAATGATGATAAAGGCAAACCACTTTGTAGGGTTACAACTGAGATTTAAATAAACGATTTGACCCGCAGTGCTTTTCTTTTCGTCCCTCAGGATTTGAATAGCGCCCCTTTTTCAAAATGGCGGATATTATCTAGGGGCAGAAGGTATCGAATAGCCTAGTGATGTCCAGCTTAGTAGAAATATATGGGGCTATGTCTCAATTGGTTTCTGGGACATCAAACACTATTTAAAAAAATGGTGGAACATTGCCATCTACCGCAGGAAAATTTGGTGGAGGCGCCAAAAGGAATTTAGTACTGTCATAAGAAAATTGCCGTAACATTTTTATTTTTCAACCGATTTTGACACAAGACATCTCATTTTGTAGAAAAGTGAATTCTTCTTGTTACCTTATATCTTCCATGGAAAAAGACATTGAGGGATGTTGAAGAAAAAATTAAAAAATAATTTGGAAAAAAAAGGATTTTTTTCATTTTTTTATTTCCATGAAAATTGCCTTATTTGTAGACTTTGATGTGCCCTTTCTAAATTTGTACTTTTCCGATTTCTATCTTTGCAGCACGCGCCGCCATATTGAAAAAATGATGTCTGAAAAGAAGTTTTTGACAAAATCTGAACTTTGGCCTTTGTGAAATTGAAATGTTTATATACATATGAAAGCACATTCAATCTTCCACAGTTTGACATCTGAACCAGCTCTGTGCGACCCGTGGTTCTTGAGTTAGACCTTCTGGAAGTATCAATTTTCGGTTCCAAAAGAATTGAAAATCACCTCTTGGGGCTGTGCCAGGTCCACCAATGTTCATGATTTGTGATAAATGACGACGCGTTATTGATGGATAACTTGATTTAGACATGGTGGTGATCCAGTGGTGAAATCCGGTAGGCGCGGTCACTATTTAACACCGAAAATTGATACTTCCGGAAGCTCTAGCTTAAGAGCCCCAAGTCGCACAAAGATGGTTCAGATGTCAAATCGTGGAGAATTGAATGTACTTTCATACGTATATGAACATTCAAATTTTGCATACTCTAAAATTTAGATATTGTCAAAAATTTCTTTTCAAATATCATTTTTCCAAGATGGCGGTGCGCAGTGCAAAGATATTAATCGGAAAAATGCAAATTTAGAAAGGGCACATCGAAATCTACAAATAAGGCAATTTTCATAAAAATAAAAAAATAAAAAAATCTTTTTTTCAAATTATTTTTCAATTTTTTTTTCAACATTCCTCAATGTCTTTTTCATGGGAGGTAGGTATAAGATAACAAAAAGAATTCACTTTTCTACAAAATTAGATGTCTTGTGTTAAAATCGGTTGAAAACTAAAAATGTTACAGCGATTTTCTTATGACCGTACTAAATTCATTTTGGCGCCTCCACCAAATTTGCCTGCGACAGATGTCAATGTTCCACCATGTTTTTAAATAGTGTTTGATATCCCAGAAACCGATCGAGACATAGCTCCATATATTTTAACAAAGCTGGACATCACCAGGCTAATCGATACCTTCTGCCCCTAGATAAAATCCGCCATTTTGAAAAAGGGGCACCATTCAAATCCTAAGGGACGAAAAAAAAAGCACTGCGGGTCAAATCGTTTTTTCAAGTCTTAGTTACGATCCTGCAAAGTGGTTTGCCTTTATCATCATTTGCAACTTGTTTTTTCCTACCACGTCCACTATCATGAATTATATAATAATTATCATATATTCGCCACGCGACGCATTTTGACAAAAGAAATTCGGGAAATAATAGCTCATATTTCTAATGATTCTACACGCTAGGGTTGAACATACTATAATTAGATAATTAATTCAGCAAATCAAATTGAACAGCATATGTTAGTCTAATATTTCTTGGAAATGCCCAAAATGGAATTATTGGAAAGCTCTGATCTGCATTAGTTAATAAACAGCGGGGTAGGAAAGCTTTTAAATCAAGAACAAAACGAGCTCTATCAATTCCAATAATAATTGGCAATCAAAAATATGTGCGCTTCTAAATAATGAAAATCGTTGTTTACGAGAGTTTTTTTAAATATTGTTTTATTGTTCAGGAATTGTAATCACTGAACAGTAAATATTGATGTTTTCCAGCTTGCAAATAGGTAAGTAGCTTTTGAGATATGGAATGCTCGTTGCAATGGATTAACTTTTCGCTAAAATAATTCAACCAACTTATAACGGAAAACATCAGTTTTTTTTTACCAGGGTCACAAAACGCCAATCTTTCTCTGCAGTGCGGAAGCGAGTTAATATGTTGTACTCACACGTTGGTTGAGAAAATTATGTCGAACCCAAAAATTTCACTTTCGCTTCAATAATTTTCCGAAACCGAGTAAGTATCCACCAACTTATGTCCTCCAAGTTGAATTTCGCCGAAACGGAATCCATTCTTTGGTCAATTCCGATTTTAGGCCAAACAATGGAAATTCCACGAAAGATGCTGTGGATCCCCTAGATAGGACTGACGTGCATTTTGGCTTTCAGGTTATAATATACGCTCTGCCCACTATAAAGTGTGTAGGTAGATATACCAAATAAGTAAGTATACCTATACATATAAATTCCAGCCCTTCATCCTTCAGAATCTGCACTGAAAAAATGCGCTAATGAGACTCACTCGCGTGACGGCATTTTCACTTGTTTTTGTTGGATTATTTGGAGGGAAATTTTGTCTAAATAATGAGAAACAACTACAATAGTAACAATAGGCTACTTCGTTTGGGCAGGTGCGCATGCTTGAAGGCTCCAAATTTTGAAAACTTTCGTACACCTGTCAGTTGAATGGCAACGCTGCATGCTCTGTCTAGCCGCCTACTACACAACTGGTTCCTGGCTGTCACTTTTATACATACCGTAAATGCATCTCTTCGTAGCTTCTTTGAACTACCTTCTCGGTACAGCCATTTTCAACAGGTTCTGTTCTTTCGTCAAAACATGAGCAAATGAAAAGTAGGTCAGGTAGAAACGAGAAGTGTGATCATAATTCTCACAAGTGACAGTTGACGCCGATGTCTTGTTGTTTTGAGCGCTGTTGCCATTTTCGTTGTTCCTGAACTTCCACAAACGATAATTGAATTTAATTCCAACGAAACATTTCCTTTCAATATAAAAAATGGTATCTAACATTCAACCAAATTATATGTGAAATTTTAGGTGCACTACAATATTTTTGTGTGTTGATTTTCAATATTGGTGTACGAAACTATGAAATTCGCGCCAGACATGCGCACTCAAAAAAACCGAAACGAAGGGACCTATTAAGTGTGACGCGGCGTCGCCGATGAAGTACGGAATTTTACAAGGTGGCTGTACTTGAAATTTACGGGATGCAGCAAAGTACTTCATTTAGCAAAAATTTGTTGGCACATTAAGCGCAGTCATATTCAGAGAACACTTCGAAATTTCTCTAAAAAAGCTCCAGAGTGACACGACCTGCGAGTCAATACGTCACTAGTTATGAATTTTTTAAAATGACCATTCCTTAATAACTAACTATGTCTGAACTAAAAACTCTACTTTTAATAACAATAAATTGAATACAAAGCAACTGTAAAACTTGCTGGGATTTTGAAATCAACGATATTCATCTGATTATGTTCAAATTCAAAATGTGCACCTATACCTACACCTATATCCCATACACTTTCTATTTTCAGTAGAATGACCTTTAGGAGCAAAAATAAAGTGACAAGCTGGAGCGCTGGGAGAATACGACCGGTGGCCGCTGATAGCTTCGCTCCAAAACTTTGCAGGTGCCATCAGCCGTAGTCGTAGCCCCCGGCTCGTCACATTATTTTTGCTCCTAAAAATCATTCTACAGAAAATAGAAAGTGTATGGGATATATTCTGCCTATGCTATGGTAACTGCTTCGCTTCCTGAGATAAAATGAGCATTGGATCCTTTTTTAGTATGTATTTGATACGTTCACTGATTCACTACTAGAAAGTGCGCCACTGAGCCTCACGCCCGTGAGGGCATATTCACTCGTTAACTCATGGACGTGATGAGCATGTTCAGCAAACGATGGATTTGGAATTGGAACATGTAAACCTGTTGCCTGTTCATAAATAATAGCACTTGCATAGAAATTAGGAGAAAAATAATATTTCAGTGTAAAAAATCTTTTGAAATACCAGTTATTCAATTTCCTGCCGTTTGACCTCATCAATCTCAGCGAAGAAAAACAATCCTTAGGCTCCTACATTGCTGAAATGAAGCGAAATCTATATTTTGTATTGGTGGTCGACAGAGCTGCGTAGTCGACAGTCCCAAAGCGTGAACAACTAACAACGCAACTGATGTTTGCCCCGGAAACTAGCCCGGAAATGGGGATGAAACGAGAAAGCCATCAACCTCACAGAAAAATTTCCCACTGATCCAAAATGTTGAGCTACACGTTGTCATGGTTACTGAAAGACCCATAGAAAAAACTTCTAATAACCAAGTAGGTAGGTGATGAAGAAAAAAATCGCACATTGCAGGTATTGTTATACAGTGGGTCACAGCGACCGACCGAATCGAAATTTTAAATATTAAATACTGACCAGGTATTATACGTTTAGTTATTCATGTATGTATGTATTTTGTTTGGTCGAATCATCAACCCGAAACAATTTCCCGATACACATACAATTTCGCTTTGTCCAACACTATCCAGCGTAATTAATTTTCTGTTCGATTCCAACGAGGCTTTTCCCAAAAATCCACCTCCAAAGCATCGCGGTCTACCGCCTAATTAAGTCATATTGTGGTGACGGGTTGGCTGGTAGTGCTGATTTACCCGATTGATTGTAATCTTCTTCGGTCGTGGCATAAAAGCCAAACCCTATATTAGGTACCCTTCCAGCCAAGCCCGTAATTAAATTCCCATTTCGGGTGTCTATTAAGATCGTGATGTGGTTTTTGTTGGGGGGCTCTGACTACAAAAATTTCAATACCTGCTCGTTAACAATACGTGAATGAGGGGTGCGCTGCACGAGCAGAGCGGGTCGGAGTGGCGCAAACACGGCAAATTTTTATTAGATCAGCCATTAGAAGGACGTTGAACTAACTTCAGCCGTAAGATTATGAGTTGTAATTCCATTTAGCTCAGTCTAGCAGTGTTGCAATAGCTGCCCGATTGAACTAGCAAACTCAAAAGCCAATATCAGCTTCTTTTTTTTAGGGTGCTTTCACAACCGTTTCACGCTTCCACACCCTTAGCAGTCTCGCACTTCTGCACGTACCGACCGATGTCGAACTTCATCATGTCGCATAACTCCGTGGGAAAACTACCAAATGGTAGTTTTAGAAAAAAAATCAGAATAATGCATACAACCAAACAATTCGTTCTATGTGTTTGTCCTTCAAATATATATATTTCATAATTTCGGCAAATTTAGAGGGGTCAAAGGACAATGATTAAACAATTTTGGTCTGCAACATAAACCTGTCGTGTGTTTACAAATCAGAATTCTTAGATCATCGTCCTTTAATCCCTCACAATTGGCCGATAATAATCCTGTAATCTAGGTACATGCTTGTGAGTGAAGTAGTATACATAGGGCCGTATTCATACCTCACTTTTAAGCTAAAAGCGCTATTAGAGCGATGCGCATTTAGGGGCATTTCTCATATTTCAGTGTTCAAAAATACATTATTGCGATTGGGAGCGATTGTATGTACTTAATTGCAATTAATTGGCGAGTTAATTTGTATTTTTGAATACTGAAATATGAGAAATGCCCCTAATTGCGCATCGCTCTAATAGCGCTTTTAGCTTAAAAGCGAGGTATGAATACGGCCCATACTCTTTACGATGAATCAATCATTCGTGCTTCGGCCTATAACCTCCAGGTGGAGCCTGGAGGCTTTCTTTACCTTCAGCAGTAATGATGCATTTCCCATCTCGGTATGTAATAGTTATACTATTTTTTCTACACTGATGAAGTGATAATCTGCAACGGTAAGGTACCCAAAATCCCGAGATGAAGGAACGAGTGAAGGAAGGTATTCCTAATGCTTTGTTTTCCGCAAGTCCAGCTGGGCATTGACCAGACCTGGACAGGACCTACTGCTAATCGACCCTGCAACGTTCCGGAACTCACCTGAAATGAACGTTGAGCACGCACACCGTCACCCATATCGAGGATGTGACCAATATCATGGTGAAAAGCAAATATTTCCCCAGCAGCGGCACGGCCAGGGACGTCGGCGGGATGATCTCGGCCAGCAGCAGGAAAAACACGGTGAGCGACAGCAATATCGACACGCATAGGGTGACTTTCTCCCCCGAATCTGAGGGTAGGTAGAAGACGAGGACCGTCAGGAATGTGATGCCTACGCACGGTATGATTAGATTTACCGTGTAGAATAAAGTCTTGCGTCGCATTGTTATCTTGAAAGTAATATCTGAAAATAAAAGCGCGATATGTATTACGATGACGAAAGATGTGAGCAGTAAGCAAAGAAGAAATATTGTGAGGGAGGAGCAGGAGTAGCAGCAGTATTCGATACGTGCCTTGTTATATATGTTGCTCAACACACCTCGAAGAATGGACGGGGAGGAGGAGGATGAGGATAACGCGAGGAATGGATGAGAAGAGTGCTTTTCGCTTTCGGGGGGGTTGGCGGGTGGGTGCTGGGCTTGGGGGTGGAATATCGAGAGCATTTATGGCGGCACATCGACGGGATCCATTTAATAACGTCGTTTCTCAAAAAATATATATACCTGCTCGAAGAATTGTGTGAAATACTTCGCCGTACATTGTATGCAAATGCCGGTATCCACTCTCCAGGCGACACTTTAAAGTGTTTTTTGTTAGTAGGGACGGAATGGAAATATGAACAGAGTTATATCGTGGTAGATATTAGTTATTTGATACTACTTTAGCGCACAGTTCAACTTTTTTCAAATGACAAAGGTGTAATATAGACTTTTCAATGCTTTGACTCATTAGAGAATCGTAACAACCTTCTTTCTTATCATCTTGCAATTACTTAAAATATCTTATTGTACCACCACGTTGTCGAGCAACTTAACGTCATCAAGATATTGGGGAAAAACACTTTCGAGAAGACACACCTGTAATCTTCATGAAAAAACGTGTCTGCTGGCGATTTGATTTCTGAAATTTGAAGTATTCTGGCCAAATGTAACTTTAATCTGTTCTCCCCTCATATATGATCCCCTCGTATCACAAGGTAAACTATACTCGCCGGAGCTTGCGATTCTTACCGGAATAAGGCTCCGTGCAGCATGGATAGTATTCTTCGTTTCTTGTAGCCGGCACAGCCAGAATATCCCATTCAACGGACAGATAGAACTCGGTCAGATCAATTCCAACCTTGACGATGTTGCTACCAGCAACTTGGTCCATGTGTTTCAGGTCGACCTGTGAGCAAGCAACAAACATTGAGAATTACCATAAACCATAAAGAACATGCGAAACGTTCGGCAGGGGGCTTCCGTAACCATCCCAAACATTATTACAGTTATGACGATGCTCTGGAGGACAGTCTCTATCCTGTGTAGTAGTAGTAGTAGTGGTAGTTGAAAGATCCCTCTCCAGACTTATATTACTCTGTTGATTATTGCCGCTCGCGAACTTACGACGCGCAAATAAAGGACTTTGTTTGAGAATGCAATACCTCTTTATAACGACGGTTCGCATTTTATTATTGCTTTATTACTCCATGTCATCGCTCTTTATTGATGTTAATATAAAAGAAAATTACAGTTTTACGACGACTTTATAGGTAGAGAACGACATAAAGCGGGGTGGCAACGAGGAAAGGGGTGGATGGGTATTGGGGGGAAATGGGAAATCATCCCTGGTCGACGTACAGAAAGTGTGGAAAAAAGCACGACTGCACGCCTTACCAGTTTGATCAGACGAACAAATATTTGTCTCGAATTGTAATTAGGCGATTGTACTCGGGGCATCAATATTTTACGGGAGTAGCTAGCCCGACGGCCCCCAATATTCCGTTATTTTTTTAATCCAGTGCAAACAAGCAGCGAGATGGGAATGGGGAGATTTCGCGAGCATGCACCAATCAATTGTTAATAATGAGAATGAGAAGGTAGGAAGGGAAAATTGAATTTTTTTTTGAGGGGATCAAAGGGACAGTTCAAAAGCGAATAAGTGATTTGCTCAATTAATAAATAAACGCATAATCAATTGGGGTGAGGGTATTGTCTCGGGGATTTAAAAATGGTTTTGCGATATTTATGCGATGAGGTGCGATTGGAATACGCGATCGATAGGCACTCAAAATAGCACTCTCAAGAGAATTGCCCAGAGGAAATGTATAAGGCCGGTAGAAAGGGCTTTTGCCGAATTTATGTTATCGGACTTTTTTCGATGCTATTTATTCAAATCAATAAAACGCACTGACTTCCCAACCGGTTCAAACAACCAACCCAAATAACAGACATTTTAAACAAAAAGGCTGTTATTCCAACTGCTGTCTGAATAAACACAAATCATAATATAACAACATTAACAACAATACTATGCGCCATCTGGAAATTGTGGCCAATTGCGTCTAAGAGAATCAATCTGCAACGGTACGATTTTTTCAAAAATTTGGAAATTGAAGAAAATGGAAACTATCCCCATAGCGGTTGCTTAATAAATCTGTGAGTTATAGTTAGTCGTGCGAGTAGAAACGTATGTCCGCGACTTGAATCAAATTTGCGCCCTTGAGGCCAGGCAACGCGGGAAGATATTTCAAGTCGCAGACATACCTACGTTTTCACTTTCACAGGCAACTCCCATTCACAATTTAAAAAAACACCCAATATTCACAATAGTTATTTAAGCCGTAGACGATCGTTTCGCTCTTTTTAGAAGCTCGTCAGTACGACACATCGATTAGTTCTCGCCAGTATAATTCTGGCGTAATCGAAGCCGTAGACGATCGTTTCGCTCTTTTGGAGCTCATCAGTACGGCGTTTTAGCTATTGTCTCGCAGTTAGACATATAATTTTATGTTGAGTTGTTGAAAGATTTGAAAAATCGTACCAATGGAGATATATTACCGATCTGATAAGAGCATCTACTTCAATTCACAGCGAGAACCGACCACAAAGCAAACGCTGGAACGCGCTAATTGAATGTTTTTCATTAATCCAACCAAATTTCGCTTCATATATTGTTTGCCCGTATTCATAGTCGTTGCTCGAGATTCACCTTATAGTACTATGACTCTCATGCCCAAACCTATTTCACTCGCCGTTTCATAAACGTGGAATTTGATCTCAGTATACCCCATTTGTGAAAAACATGTTTCTTCCATGTTTCAATCATTACATCATGAAGCTTCACGTCTTACTTCGAATAGTTCGAAATGGTTTGGAAATTGTTTGACTCGGAAGTCCAGGAAGTGAGACATGATTTTTTATTAAACTAGTGCATTTCAGACCTTCTTCGTCACGCCCTACAATTATTGGCCTTTTGTTGATAAGAAAATGAAATTTGGAGCAATTGCTTATTCAATGATTTTGAACAAGTTGACTCATAACCCACCTCCATTATTTGGAGGAGGTCAAAGCAGAAGCCAGATTCAGAAAATTCCAAAACCTTTTCGAGATGAGACATGAGGCTTCATAATGACGTCATGGTTGAAATTTGAAAAAAAACATTTTTTTTTCACAAATGGGGTTTGGTTGAATACATTGAAAATTTGCACTGATTTACAAATCACTCTTTATGAACTTCATTTAGAAGGGCTTTGGATTTTGTATTTACAGGATGGACTGTCAGAAGATGAGGCTAACGTACACCGCAAACCGAATCAATATTTTTAGGTTGCGACACATTGAGTGATGCGCAGTTAATTTAGAAGTCAAATGCAAACCCGATTAGGTACTCCAAGGAAAGGATTAGGATATTATGGTGGGATACAAAATATATAGAATTCGGCATAACGTGCTGTTGACGTACCACCAAATGCAGTGATAATCACCATGATTTCTCTTACATGAAAGAGGAGGCTTGAGAAATTTCGCTGCATGCACTGTCAGTTGTCAACATCAGTCACTGGAAAATGTGTCGAAAAACTGGTTTCAAATGGGGGTGTTGTTTCTTTGGTCCAAAGGGATTATAAGAGATTTTCGAAGTCAGTTTCGAACTTGACGCGCAAGCTGAAACTTCACCCGTGTAAAATAGTCATAGTCCACGAGTCGTGCGACTCGAAATTACAAGAGTGTTTGGCCTCCAGATATACAAACATTACAGCCATCTTCAGATGACAGATGACACAAACAGAGTAGTCTTTCAACATTCTCATGTCCCAAACATCCAGACACCACATTGTGGCTCTGTGAGTTCGGCTGGTATGGGAAGGGGTACAATGGGTCCAATAGCGAGGCCTACGTGCCAGTAGGAGCTATGTTCCATCAACTCCCCCCAATAAATCCAGAATCCTTACGTCCCTAGGAAATTTTGAAGTGTTGTCCAGGATATTAAAAAGAATTCAGGATTTATCTGCATTACGGCAGGGAAGAACGTGAACGCAGGAACTATATCCCGTTCACTTTTTATTCTCAGTAGAATGACTTTTTGGAGCAAAAATAAAATGCTCCAAAACTTTGCAGGTGCCATCAGCCGTATTTGTAGCCCCCCAGCTTATCGCTTTATTTTCGCTCCAAGGACAAGGTTAAGATAAGATAAGATAAGATAAATTTTATTGGTTGTCAAGGCGCATAACAACATGTCCAAAACTGTATAACAAAAAACATAAATTCAAAATTCACACAACATTACATTACAGATATATCATATTAAAGTGTTCAAATCAGTCCTTAAGAAGTCGTTGATGCTGTAGAATGAACCCTTCACCAGCAGCTTTCTCGTTTCCCGGCCAAACCGCTCCGGAGGCAGATGTTTTATTGAGGGTGGCAGCTTGTTGTAGAAGTGGATTCCCGAGTAGCTCGGATTCTGTTGTGTTTTTACTGTGCGGTGGAACGCGACCTTGAGTGCATTTCGGCCTCTGGTGTGGTGGTTGTGGTCTTCACCATTTCGTTTAAACGTGTGCCTTTGATTATAAACGAATTTTGTACAGGCGAGAATGTACATTGACGGGATAGTCAAGACACCCTCGGTCTTGAACACCTCTCTGCACGTCTCAGTCCATCCCAAACCGCACAGCGCCCTCATTGCCTTCTTTTGCAGAACAAATACCCGCTCAGCCCCCGGCGACATACCCCAGAACAGTATGCAGTATGAAGCAGCGCCGTGGAAATTGGCATAATAGGCTGTTTTTGCGCACTGGTGAGTGGCTTCGTGCTTCATTCTTCTAACCGTGAAAATTGCTGTTGACAGTTTTCTGCTCAATTCAGTGACGTGAGCTGCCCAGGAAAGGTCGCTGGAGACGTGCAGTCCAAGAACTCGTATAGTTGTCCGAGGTTCACCTGGCTTTGTGATAAATCTGAGGCTCTGTGTTTTTTGTTCATTGATCTTCAATTTATTCGCGTTAAACCAGTGCTTCACAGTCCGCAACTCTCTGTTTCAGGTCGTTTTCTGTTTTCCCCTTAATGGTAAGGGTTGTATCATCGGCGTACAGGAAAATGGGACTCTCTGGGTGAGTGCTCAGCGGTAAATCGTTCATATAGACAACGAAAAGTATGGGTCCGAGAATGGAGCCCTGGGGTACCCCACAAGTTATGGAGTCGGTCGCTGACCATGCGTCCCCCCATCTCACTCTCTGCACTCTGCCCGTAAGGTAGGAGCGAATGAGCCGAAGAGGTAGTCCTCTGACACCATAATGGTTCAACTTTCTTAGCAAAATATCGTGCTGCACCGTATCGAATGCTTTGCTGAGATCACACATTGTGATTTCAGTTTTTTCTTTAGCGTCAATCGCTTCTGTGATCTCATTCAGAATTCCTATTATTGTTGTAGTGGTAGAGCGACGAGGTCGATATCCATGTTGGCTTTCATTGAAAAGGTGTTTTTTTTCAAAGTAGTGCATCAATCTATTTTTTATTACAGTTTCAAATATTTTTGAGATTGCGGGCAACACTGATACGGGCCTGTAGTTATTGCAGTCATTGATATTGTTTTTTTTACTTTCCCGGCCCGTCCAAGGGAAAGTTATGTGATGATGCAGGATGCAGGAAAAACGTTCTGACACGATAGCTGCCGAACCGATAGTCTGATCGACTTGAAATTTGGTATACAGACACGGTCTTGCTGTTAAATGAGCTGATTAGTTTTTGGCTGTCACTTGTCAAACGGAAATGTCACTATCAAAATATGACAGAAGCTATATCTCACAGAACTTGACGTGCAAGATGCCGTTTGAAAGCCCATGAAAAACTGTATTCAGAACAGTTAAAAATTGTGCCTTGTCTGTCATCTGTCAAAAAATAAAAAATGTCAAAGTTCAAAACTTTACCATTCAATTATTCAAAATCTATCCGATGCATTGGGACCGAATTTGGCAGGAAGCAACAAAACATAACAGTCAAATTAAGTCTGCAGTTGCAATTTTCCACTATTTTTCCATCGGGCGTTATGAATTTTCAAAATTTCTCCTAGTCGTTGCCACTCGAGAGAACGACT
This sequence comes from Anaspis maculata, assembly GCA_949128115.1. Classification (NCBI taxonomy): domain Eukaryota; kingdom Metazoa; phylum Arthropoda; class Insecta; order Coleoptera; family Scraptiidae; genus Anaspis; species Anaspis maculata. The sequence continues at coordinate 38,680,844 of OX421962.1, read as the reverse complement.
CACCCGGATTCCCACCAGGATGACTTGCTTTTGATGCAGCACTCCACTCAAAAATTCATTTCTGCACGAGGATCGACTTTTTTCGAAAAATTTCGACTGATATCGGAAGAAGATTGAACTGGGCGTCTTGTAGATCTATTTTTAAAATCGACACAGCTTCGGTTTTCTGACGGTAATTTTTTCAATAACAAATTTACATATTCCGTGAATTTGAAAAAACTGCAGCGTAAACTTCAACATGCGGTGAGCCACACGAAATAATCATTTTAGATGCAGACATGCTGCGATTGAAAATTGGAGAAAAGACTGAATTAATTTTTGGAGGAAAAATTTTCAAAATCGGACCAACGGTTTTCAAGTTTTCCTCTCTGGAAAAACTGGAAATTTTCCAACTCTTTTGTCCGTGAACAGATTTCTACCATTTGTTTTTGAAGAATAGATAACTGGTTCTTGAACATTTTCCAATAATTTCTCTCCAATTTCCCGGGAATTTTCCTACTGAAAATATAAAACCGCTCATGCGATCGTGCAAATTAAGCGGTTCTGCCACGATAATTACCGAATTATTGATTCGATCAAATCGAAATCAGGTGCGAAAACATAAGTTCAGCCTGGAATGACCTGATTAGACTTCAGGTAGATGATTTTGATCGGAAGCCTTTAGGTGACACATTGGGTCTGGGGTCTGGGCTTGTCTGGATATATACGTTGTTTCAGATTGATTGCTATCTCAGTAGGCATTGAAAGTATATGGTAAAAGTCGCTTTAGCTTTGTCTAGTTCTAAAACGTTTATTGTTTTAGTCCCAAGTCAGTGTGACATGTCAATCAAAATCAACCGCGAAGTTTTTTACTGTCGTCCAAACTGTCATGTTTCTGTCCACCTAGATAGCTTTTGGAAAGAAAATCGTAATAAGCACCTATCGACGCAAGTTTTAAGAATCTGTACGTGTTACTTATACAGTTACTGTTGTTCCTGTTATGTTATACCTACTGTTACTGTGTTGTTCCTTCATTGGTTTTGATTACCTGATAATTTTCACGCCATGTGTGGGGATCCAGTTCATTTATCTGCGGGAGAACGTGAAATACTTTGACGCTGTTACGAAGAATTCTTCAGAGATTCCAACAATGCAGCTGCCAGCTGCCAGCATTCAGCGCGTTGCTTTGATCTTTAGTGACGTACTGCACGGTTGAACGCATACTGGCAAAAAGAAGCCAGATTTGTCACTACTTACAACCAAAAAGTGGCCGTGGATCCCTGAGCCCATCCCAGTCGAGAAAAAAATCAGCCAGGCGCCCGTTCTCAATCAAAAGAGTACAGTCTGTTGTGCCATATCCTACCAGATTTAGTGCTTCTGTCTTCACCAAAAGGCTCAGTTGAAGTAGAACAGTGTAACTCGGCTTTAGAAGCAGATCTTCTTTGATATCTGATCCTTCTCAAGGCCATGAAGTTTGCTTTACTGCTTTACTATCTACCTGTGTGATATGTGCACAATGTTGATTGAGACTGTGGCAAGAACAAAATCTGCTGACTCCCCAGGTGCCTATTTTTTTTAGTCCTGAGATCAGAAACAGAGACGGTTCGACATTAAAACTGCATGTATCTTTCTTCAAGTGCACCTTGAATTGGGTGCCGCACGGATACTCGATAAAAAACTGAAAAAATACTTTCTGACTGAAAGGAGTGAAATATCTGACTTATAACCTGAAAATAAATAATGAAGTTTCGATGATATTTACACTTTTGATTTGACGTTTTTTGTAACTAAATCTAAAGCTGCATTTAGATTTTCATGACCTACTGGGATAGCAATATTTCTGAAACAACGTATAGCATTGCATTCTTCAAGTTTCGCAACAATTGTCTTCTTCCTAGTTCTACCTTTCGAAATATTTCATCACCATGGAAACCTAAGAACCTGTCACTTGTTCTGTAGGCCCAACAATGGATGCAGAATGATCGCGTAACGCACAACTGAGTGAAATGTTTTCATCAATTTCCGAATTAAGTCCCACCTTCCCGAAGGGACACTTCGATCAAAATCATTACTGACGTCCCTGGATACCGCCGGGAAAGTTTTGTGTCGCCCCACAACAGATTTTATATATAGGTGTGACGGCAGCCAACTTCAATTCGTCGGGGAAAACACCGGCGTCAATGCATTTGTTAATTAGAAAAGCAAGGGGAGCGTTGATTTCGTCTTTTACATCCTTAATCAGTTTAGTCGTAAATTCGTAAACATCTTTAGAGTTTTTGGTCTTAATAGATGAGATTATTTCTTCCACCTCCCTCTTATCAGTGTGTTGAAGAAAAAATGAGACTGTAGTTTTTTGCGTCTTCATTAGTTCTAACGGATGTGTGTTTGTTGGTTCAATCGTTTCGACAGTTGCTTCTCCAACACCACAGAAGTATTTGTTGAAGTCGTCAGGCAATAGTGTGCATTCATTACGTTCATCAGATGGTCGCTTTTTTTGTCTTCCGCCGTTTATCACCTTCCATATAGCAGCTTGTTTGTTTGTGGCTTCTTCAATGATGTTTTTGTTTTTAATTCTTTTCAGCTCGTCAAGTTTGTGATGGAAATACTTCTTGAAACGATTGTAGTTATTTATGGATTCTTCAGTCTTTGAAACCCTGGAGATGGTCAGTAACGCTTCCAACTTGTTCTTGATTACAAGCAGTTCCGGATCTAAAGTGATGTTTGGAAATTGTTTTGGTGGAATTTTTCGCTCTCTTTCAGGAAAAGTCTTGTTAAATATTTCCTGCAGTTTTCCATGGAACAGCGAATATGATACTTTAGCAGGATGAGACTGCAGGATTTGCCAATCTACTAAGCTAAGTAACCTTTTGAAATTGTTTACATTTTCCTCGTTCATGACTCTGCATTTGACAATTCTCTCTTTTGTTTTAGATACTTCTCTGTGGTTCGATTTGATAATTTGAGCACAGTGATCGGAAACGTGCAAGTCAACAGTCTTCGTCTCAATAATTTGTTGTAAATTAACGTTTGTGAATATATTATCAATACAACTTGAGCTACTTTTTGTGATTCTCGAGGGGTCCTCCATTGTCGCGACAAGGCCAAAAGAGCTCATATTGTCCCTAAGTAGGAGCATTTCCTTGGATTCAACTTGACAGTTTATATTAAAATCTCCAGCTATGTATATATTTCGATTTTCTGGTCTCTGTGTTAGTTGGTTTAGGGCTATATTTATTTTTTCAAAGAACTGTTTTGTGCTGACATCCGGAGCTCTATACAATCCAAGCAAAACCGCATTTTCCGATGGAATCTCAACAGCCACCATTTCAGCAATCCTCTCCTCAGACAGAAGAGCAATTTGTTCAATGTTCCTGGTCTCAATACCTTCTCGGGCTGCGATTAGCACACCACCATGGCTCGAATTTTCTCTGCAGTAGCTCGCCACTATGTTATAGTTCTTGATGCGGACTTCACTCACCAGTTCCTTTTTCAGCCAATGTTCAGTGATAACTACCAGATCAATTTCATTTGTTTGTAGTTGAAATTCTATGGCGGTGGTCTTTTTCAATAGAGATTGTACGTTAATGTTCATTATCGTCAGCGTTTCCTTTTTCATCAAGCATTTCCCATTCGGCCGTGAAAGTTCCTGTTTTGTAGCCTCGAAAAAAATGATATCTTTTCACTTTCACTCCTTCAGGCCAGAAGTCCGAGCTGTACAGGTCATCCTTGATGTCCATGTCACCACCTATTTTAAAAGCCATATTTCTGTTTGGATCAGTAACTATTGGTTCCACGATGAACTGTTTGTTAGGGTATTTTTTCTTCAGATATTCTTGAATGCTCTCTTTTTTCGTTCCCGGTCGAATCTGTCCAACGTGTATCCATATACGTCTGGCCGCCGCTGCGAAGTCCACCTGAGCCTCTTCTATTTTTTTCGTTCCTATTATTATGTTGGAACGGCTTATCTTGGCTGCACCATTCGAATCCATAGGCCTCAGCTTCTCCCTCCGCTGCACGTTCCGCCAAGATTCTCCTGTTTCCAAGTTTCCGCTCAGCCCGTGATCCCCTCTATGCTCTGAATTTTCGCCAGCGGCTGGGCCTTCAGCCAAGTCTTCGGGCTCAGCTCTCTTCGGCGCCTTCTTCATGGTATGCACCACATTTTGGATTTTTCGCGTTCGTGCTTGCCCTTGCCGGTGGTTCCCGTCATCCGGCCGCTGTACAGCTTGCTGAAGTTCATTAACTTCTCTCTTCAGTGCTTCATTTTCTTTCCTTAAGGTCTCCAGTTCAGCAAAGAATTCCTTCTTGACGTTCCTGAGCGCACTTGTTATGCTTTCCAAGATTGAAGTTCTCAACTGATCAAATTTTTCTTCCGAACAGTAAGTCCCTGTACTGGATCCATCTCTTACTGCAGGTTCGTCTTGTTTACTATGGGGTGTTGAGGTTATGTTCGCTTTGCATGGATTGCACCTCCAATCCTTCAATTCGTTCTTCTTATTCAAATCTTCAACAGTGCCAGCATCTAAGTTCATGCAAGTGACGTGGTAGCCATTTCCACAATTCTTACAGGTCACTGAGTCGTCATAACGGCTGATTTGCTTATTGCAAGCTTCGCACTTGATCGCCATTGTTGTTGTTGTTTTTCAGTAGTATGGAGATGGAGATGGAGATAGTATTGGAGATGGTTGTTAACCATCTTTCAATCGTAGTGTCCACAAGCAGCATATGACAATACTATTTTTAGTTGCCAGTTCTGAAGCATATTCCTAATAGGAGAAATTCAGTGCCATTTCTGCGCTGGCGCAACCATGCGAGGGGATTTGAGAATAGTGCCATGTGCTAACACATGTAAAAAGCGTAATTTCAACATTGTATATTATTGAAACGGCTAGAAATGGAACTTTTGAATAAATAATGGGAAAAAGAGCGTTTCTTGATCTTTCATTGTGTTCAAGACCAGCAATGATGGATCAGTTTTAGATACACAATGAGTGAAAATATGGTAACGTGTTCATCAGTTCGTGTTTTTTTAAAATACCGCCCTACTTCTAGTAATCTTGTCTGCCTTACGGTTGCCGTCCTGTCCGTCAATGGCATGAAACTGCTAGTAAACAAATGGTAAATAAAATTTTATCGGGTTATATATCAGAGGTTTTGGGTTTTCTGTTTTTTTTTTTTTCAAAATGACGGGCAGTTTTTTGAGTGCCTGGCTGCAAAAAGCGTACGAAAAAAACCATGCAGTTTCATTCCATGTGTGATCCCAAAAAAACATCACTTTCTAGGCAACCAGTTATACACTGAAAACGGCTTTTTTGTTCTTTTCGGAACACTACGCGCGGAATTCATTTTTTCGACAGCAATGCACATGGGCAACATTATTTCGCATAATCTATCATGGAAATCAGGAGATTCTTGTCATCTATTTTCCTTTGTTCAATCGATGGCTGAAAATCTGCAGGATTTGACATTTCCTAGCTCGCGCAGACACACGAGTTCCATCCCCTAGCTTTGCGAATCTACAGCGCATGTCGTGCTGCTGAATATCGCATATTATTGCCTTATTATGAACAAGGAATGGACCAGATAACCAGTTTAAACTGTCCGATGCTCGCGTTGCAACAAAATAATTGCTTTGGTCTACCATGCTGACTCTTTTTAAGTATTCCGTTACCAGTACCTACCTATGTGGCGGCAAAGCAGAAATGTAGCAGTGCACATGAGGGCGAGAGTATATTTTTCTTGGTTCATTTACAGAAAACATAAAACAAATTGTAACAGAAGCTCGCCGTCGGAGTTATTGTTACAACCCCTGGTGGTGCAGAAGGCAGAGAATGATAGTCTCACAAGCAAGATGAGAAAAATGGTCGTAAAACAAAAAGGAAGCTCAACATTCTGTTACATAATTTATTTGATTGAATGTTTTGTGGTTGGAGTGAGTTTGTGATAATTTTATTAGGTATACTTACCTGCTTTGGTAATGGAATTATATAGAGTGTGTTGACAAAAACCTGCACAAAACTCATAATTAGGTTCGTTAATAATTTTTTTTTTTCGAAAAATAAATACCCAATCCTGAAACACATCGATTCGGCTTTTATCCAACCCACTATACCGTAACTATAAAAACAAGTGAGTATGCCTTCACGTGCGTGAGTCTCAGTAGCGCATTTTCTAAAAGAGGCATATTGTGAATGTGAATGAACGTGTCAAGACATTCTTTGCCAGTTTGCCCACTCTCTCTTCAATCTAAACTCATTGTGATATTTTGTTATCGGAATGGGGCACTTGCCAATGAAACAGATTTGAATGAAAATTCTTCCAATCATCAATTTTTTTTTGTTTGGAGGCGGGAGCTGGGGGCGGCGACTAATCAACAGTAGCCTATTCTTTCCCATTTTTAGTCGGCTATCTATAAAGCGAAAGAACCAGATCATTATGTCTTCGGGTTTATGTTTTTCATTTATCTCTTACCTTGAGGACGGCGTGTGGGCGCGGCAGCATTCGGCAAAGTAAGTGTTGCACAGTTTGAGCTGGAGTTTCTTAATGTTCAAGGAAATATGACAATCAGTGAAATTTGTAAAAGTTGCATTTTTTTTGTTTGAGGGCGGGAGCTGGAGGCGGCGACTTATCAAAAGTAGCCTATCTTTTCCCATTTTTAGTCAGCTATCTATATAGCGAAAGAATTAGATCGCTATTAGCGTTTTCGAGTCGCTAGAGCCGAGCCGGTTCGGTTCTAAAATCAGGGGATTTGATTGCTTCTCGAAAATCCCTGGCCAATCAGTTATAGCGATTTTGGAGCCGAACCCTGGCGACTCAAAAACGCTATATGTCTTCAAGTTTATGTTTTACATTCATCTCTTACTTTGAGGGCAGCGCCGGCGTGTGGGAGCGGCAGCGTTTGGCAAAGGACACTAACATCTAAATCAGTGAAAACTGTTGAAAGTCGCACTTTTTTCTTTTAGGGGCGGGAGCTGGAGGTGGCGCCATATTAACAGTAGCCTATTCTTTCTCATTTCCATTGAGCTATCCATATAGCGAGCCATATAGCGAAAGACTTCGATCGCTATGTCTTCGGGTTTATGTTTTTCATTTATCTCTTACTTTGGGAACGGACTTTGGGGATGTCATCGTAACAGCCAACGAAAAAAAAAAGTTTAACACAGTATAGTGGATTGGACAAAAAAAAAGAAATATGAATTTTGTGCAGGACTTCATCAAAAATACAACGATTTTAATTTTCGCGGGATTGAGCTGAATAGGTTTAGTGAAATGATAGAAAGCGCCATCTACTTTCACCATCCATTCCAGTCGACCAATTCGTTGTTATGAATAAAGTTTTAGTATTCACTTGCGCGTCTTAGGGTTGTATCTACTCAAGGTAACTGTGGTTTGAGATCCACCTTATTTTCAAGCAATATAACTGCAGCCTGTAGCAAGGAGCAACGACGTAGGCAGGTTCGTCACCCGCAGGCAGCTGTGAAGTGATGGAGGAAAGACGACGAATATAGCTATAGATACAAATTGACCATTAGCGATTTTTCAAGTGTCTTCAATTTAATATCCAACCTTCTTCAGCGTGCTACAAAACAACGCCTACGACGGTTCCATCTGACAAAAATGATCACCAGACACCATTTAAAAAGCATTCGTGAAAATCCAGTTATACAAATTCAAAAAGAATTGTGTAAAGCCCTGAAAACGTCCAGCGAGCAATAAGACTTACACTTGGACCGACTCCAAAACCTTCGTTTCAGCAACAGAGCTTTAAATCTCCCCCTTTGAAGTTACTTTTATTATTTTTACAAAGACGAGATAAAATGAAATTTCCTACTCGTAGCAAACAGTAGAGGTGTGCGTCTGTGTAGGTATAACAATTTGATTGGCGCACGATTCATGAGGTCAAACTCAAACACACATTTTTCCGGAACATGTAGCCATATAACAAGTAACTTTTAAAACCTCCACCTCAAAATCTAATAAGAGAATTAATAGGGAACGCGATGACATTTTCCCGAGGACGATATGGCGCAGCAGCTTCTTTTCTTGTTCAGATCACGCGTCTATTGTGTTGTTGATTCGTGAAGACTTATTGGTAACAAAAGCAAACTGATGGCCCGACATTTTTATTAAATTCCCGAGGAGGATCCATATACCATGCCGAGGGGGCCCCTTGCTCCAAATAAATACTCACTTGAAGACCATTGTACGTCCAAGAACCAAATTTCATTAGACAGCTCTGCTCATCAAACGGGAAGTATTGAACGTTTATCTCGCACGAAGATTTATATATCGACGGTGGTTTCCAGATTACCTCTCCGGTGTAAGACAAGGTAGCCTTTGTCATCAGAGTCACCTCGTAGTTGCCGTCGGCGCTGCAATAAAAAAACTACCATTTATTTACCCGTTAGCCCTGCCTGTGCGGTTTTTTTTCAGTTAGTTTGTATCCCTTATTTTTTCTCGAGAGCAAATAACATAATTGAAAACTTGTGTCTATAGGTATAACATAACATGATGACGTGTTTGTGTTTAATTATATTAAAGCCATCGGTTTACATGAGACTATATTTATTTTGTCATATTATTTCTCTCGTCCTGTCTCTTCTCCTGCTCTTTTTTTCTGTAATATTTACCGACATCATCATCACCACGGAGAAATTTATTAAAAAGTGGGTTGATGTAATGTTTGTTCAGTTTGATGAAAGTGGGTTTTTGTGGATTGGAGTTCGACTTACTTGTTGAAGAGAACTATGTCGGGGAGCCAAATGTGCTCAGAAGGAACGTAGAGCATTTCCACGCCGCCGTATTCTTCGGGTTCCCAACGTAGCTTGTAGTCGTACCATCTCTATAAGAATTAGTGCAACATTTTCCTTTAAAATATTGATTCAGTTTGGAAATAGCATGCCTACCACCTCCTTATTGAGATTTTTTCCACGGGCTTGTTACACAATGCAATTCACAATTTACAATAAGTTTCAAGTCAACTTTGAAAAGGCCTAGATGCCAAACTCTTTGGTTGAGGTATTCTGAAACTTGAAATCTGTTCAATAGGGTGATTGCATGAAATTCGTTCACCTGATCACCACCAGGCAGCGCAAGGATCGATAGTTATGTTTTGACGTTCGTTAGGGAATTGCATTGGAGCACATAATAGCCAGGTGTAAGGCATAGACGTGTAAGGCATTGTTAGAATGATTAGAAATCACATCTATCGATCTCGTAAACAGTACCTATGTAAACAAAACACGTAAAAATGACAATATTTAGTGAGGTTAGTCCGGTTGACGTTGACTCCGGACCGGAATGAAACTTGACAGATGACAGTGACACTATTGACATTTTGTCATAAACTCCCTCTACATGCAATCACCCTATTTTGTCGTGTGTACCATTGCGGACTTTTTAAAGTGGACGACAGTTGAAATATTTTTCAGGATTCTGGCCTGAACGTCGCATGACAGCAAGCCAACAACTCGTTGACATTGTCGTCCACTTTATTTTGGCCGCAACCGTACCTAGTTTGTATCTCATCAATCCTAAATGGATCTGTATAAACAATGGAAAAAAGTAAGTAGGTACTTATGTAGGTACAGGGTGTTCACGATAAAATTCACCCCTCTCCAGTAGATTCCTCTTTGAGATATTTCGAAGAACTAAAAACTTCTTCTTCACGATTTTTCACAGGGACCTTAAATCGATCCTATAAAAGTTTCTTATTGGTACCGTATACAGGGTGTGATATGTAACTTTTTTATTTTGAATGCAACACCCCATATAGTAGCCGAGGCACACACGTTAAATGGAAAGAAAACGGCATTTGATGTTACAAGCAAGCCACTTTGCACAGTTGTTACTAAGACACTAACAAACATTTTTTTCCGCAGCACATGAAAATCGGTCCCTTAGGAAAGCGGGGGGGGGGAAACCCCCTTGGAAAGAGTATCTTTTTCAAATATTGACCGATTTCCACAATTTTGGTGTCGATTCCACACAATTTGATATCACTAAGAAAAATAGAGACAATGCTAATGCTGTAAGTTACAAGGTATGGTTATTTTTAAGCGCATTTTCAAAATATGGCCGCCAATTTCGCAAAATTTTATCTGATTTGAAAATAACCTTGTCACATGTCCAAGCCGACTAATTCAATGATGCTCTTCACGTTTCCTTTGTCTAAAATAATATTCGGTGGATTATTATAACTATTATTATCCGGTAAACGTGGAATGGGGGTACAGGGGGCACCCCTCAGCAGCGGGTGTGATTGTGCACTCATCTGAACTTCGCCCTAAGTTTGATTTTTCAGTGTTTATTTTATTTTAATTGTCATTTCTTATACTTTATTCTGGAAAATCAATAAAGACAGTTTATTATTATTATTATTCAAAATGGGTTCAATAAATCTTACGTCTTATTTTAAATTCAACGTCACAACCCGAATGTGGATTTGAATATGCGAAATGTTTTGGCGGCAGTTATTCATGACTGCAGCTTGCAGCGCTGTTGTTCCAAATGTAGTGACATATTGAGGTAAGGAAACAGATGTATAAAGCCAACACTGCCTTCAATTACCCTCAGTTGATCTGTAAGTGGGTTTTCCCCACAGTGAATCTCAAGAATGATATTTGAATTATTCAGATTTCTTTCAGAAACGTCTCTTTCTGGTTTACCTCAAATCATAGGCTCAGTGACAACCGTAGATGAATTCGTCAGATCTTCGGATTATCTCGAAACACCAACCTCAATGATGTCACTTGCGATCAGATGGAAGAAGCTGATAGCAGGATATTTCTTCATGTCATGGACATGGTAATTCTCGATACTGAAAACGTCCCCATTCCAAGTTCCGATACAGACGTCGTGGTCCTAGCGATCTCCTACAACTTCGACATAAAAAGCGTCGGCCTCAGGCAATTACGGATTCTCTATGGTACCTCCAAGCATTACAGACACCTAGCAATCCATTCAATTGCAGAAGCTCTTTGAGAGTCCAGATCCGTAGCTCAGCGTGGTTTCCACGCCTACATAGATTGTGATAGCGTTTCGTTTTTTAGTTGATAGAAAGACAAAAAGACAGGTGGAGTGCTTGGAAAGATATTTACACCGATGCATTCACACCTTTAGCTCGTCCTCCTGCACATCCTCTCACTGAGGATACACTGAAGACCTCGGAAGAGAACACAGTCCGCATGTATGGAGTGTGTGATCCTGAGTGTATCACTGCAGATCGGGTTCGCAAAAACCTATTCGCCACAGAGAATCGACTTTGGCCCTGTGGTCCTCCGACATCTGGTGCCCTAGTACAGCATCCTCGACGAGCCGCTTACCAGGCTGGTCAGTTGTGGGGACAAGCCACGTCCACTAGCCAGTGTGACACAACTCCAGAAGGATTGGGCTGGGCACTCCAAAATGATAAGTGGGAACCAGTATGGTCTCAGTTATAGGAAGTGTGGAGTGCTTGTAATGCCTTGGACCGATGTGGCTGCAAGACTGGTTGCCAAACTATGCAATGTAAAGGCAAAAGAAATCGGCTACCCTGCACTCTTAGTTGCAAGAGCTGTAAAGGAGGCTGCACCAACAAAAACTATGCCTTCAGTTTTTTTTTTATAAATTTGGAGAAAAGTATAGGTACTAGAAGCCCCAATAATTACTTTTCAGTTCAGGACTTGATCCTACGATTGGTTCAGCCGAGGGTTCAGCCGATCCAGGGAACAGTGTGCAACAAATCATTGCGAATAATATGTAACTGAATATTTCTTCATTAGTATAAATATTGAAAAAAATTGCCTTCTATGCTTCCTTCATTCAATAACTCTCTTCAGATATCTCGAATGTTATTTTAGATGAAGAAAACGTAAAGAGCGCCCCAAAATTACTCGGCTTAGACACGCGACAAGCTTATTTTCAAATCAGATGAAATTTTGCTAAATAGGCGGCCATATTTAAAAAATGGCGCCCGAAAATGAAAAAATAACTGTATCTTGTGACGTACTTCATCTCTATCTTCCTTAGCGATATTAAATTGTGTGGAATCGACACCAGAATTGTGAAATACGGTCAATATTTAAAAAAGTTACTTTTTTCAAGGGGGGCTCCCCCCCCGCTCTCCTAAGGGACAGATTTCCATGTGCTGCGGAAAAAAATGTTTTTTAGGGTCTAAGTAACAACTGTGCAAAGTGGCTTGCTTGTAACATCAAATGCCGTTTTTTTATGTGTACCTCGGCTACTAATATTTTATACCGTTATTTGTTCTGATTATAAATATATATGACACTTATGATTTATTTTGACAAGTAAGTTGTCGGGAAAATATCAAAATAGGTAGTCAAATAATTTTGTTTCGCGGCAAGATGGCTTTGGTTTCTACAGTTCACTCAAAAAAAAGTTATTCTCGCAGCATTTTGTCTGCAGAATTTAACTCTGCATGGATAAATGGTCTAATTCGTTCCTAATACAGGATGTCGCGTAATTTTCAGTTTTTAGTTTATTTGACTACCTACTTTATTATTTTTTGACAGCTTCCTCGTCAATATAAATCAATAATGTTATATATCTTTGTAATCAGAAAGAAAGGCTTCATCAAATAACGTAATAAAATATAGGGTGTTGCATTTGAAATAAAAAAGTTACATGTCACACCCTGTACCTATTATACGGTACCAATTGAAAACTTTTAGACGATCGATTCAAGATCCCTGGGAAAAATCGTTGTGAAAAAGTTCTTAGTTTTTCAAAATATCTCAAAGGGGAATCTCCTAGAGAGGGGTGAATTTTATCGTGAACACCCTGTACTTATTGTAACTTGCAAAATGTACTTATTTGCCCAATAATAGCCCAATAATACATTATGATTTAGTGGGAATTAAGGTCAGAATTCAAACATCATACAATGATAATACAGTCACATAGACCCATTTATGTTTTATTTGGACCCACATAGTAAAATAACAGACAAACAGTTCAACAGTTCATTGTTTCTCATGGTTTTAACATCTGAACACCGAACACCAACAAAAAATTTCCAACAGAAATATATCTCGTTTACGATGTTTTCGAGTCGCTAGAGCCGAGCCGGTTCGGCTCTGAAATCAGGGGATTTGATTGGTTCTCGAAAATCCCTGGCCAATCAGTTATAGCGATTTTGGAGCCGAACCGATTGAATAATCATCGTCAACAAGATAACATACATCACTATTTCCGCACGTACTGGTAAGCACTGCCGAAATTCAACCGTTCGTAGAAAAACTTGCTAAATAGGAACTGTATGCGCATTGCAAGTTTCTGTCGCATTACTTAAATATAAATTGACATCAGAAGGAAAAAATAAACCTCTACCTAATAAACCCAAGACTCAACTACAGTGTTTTACCCTTTTTTTCTTGATTTCAATAAACTCCACTGACCGGTAGAGAAATTGATCAAAAAGCAAAAGTAAGCTCATGACCAGGGATGGGCGATATCTTGATCCAGGTATCAAAGTTTGATAAGAAAAAAATATCGATAATTATTGATATCGCCCCTTGCCAGGCAAAGCAACGTAAGCGCCATTCTGACAAAAATGAGTTCTTGATCTTGTTGGAAAGATCTCACTGAGCCGCGTCGAATAAGTGAACCATCACAAAGACTAAAATATACTTGAATAATTATTGCATAACATGACACATGCAAAATTAATATTATTTCTTAAGCAATTTGCAAACAACACGATTTTTTGTCTCTCGTGCAAAGTTGCTAAAATGTCGCTTACGTTGCTTTGCCTGGCAAGGGACGATATATCAAATATCGATAATTATCAAAATATCAAAAATCAATAATTATCAAAGTATCAAAAATCGATAATTATAAAAATATCAATATGAAAATAAGAATAACAAGTAATAATATGAAAAAATATATCATCTATGTTCAATCTAGACTTATAGCTGTATTACACCACACAATTTCTTGTACAATTTCTTCAACAATCTGCCAAAATAGTGTCAAAAAACAATGAACTTGATTGTTTAACTGACAGATTGTATAAGAAATTGTGTAGTGTAATACAGCTTTTACATGATAAGTGAAACTCACTCCTTTGGCGGTCTTTGGTCTTGATCTTTTATTTAATGATATTTTAATGTTATGATAACCATTGTCTATACTTTGAAATATGTTAACATTGATCGATCATTGATATTTTAATAATCATCAACTTTTGATATTTTGATAATTATCGATATTTGATATTTTGATAATTATTGATATTTGATATATCGATATGTTTTAAAGATTAATGATATCATTAGTTGATATATTATCGATATACTGATAAATTTATTGATATATCAATAGTTTTGCCCATCCCTACTCATGACATGCCATTTCTAACTAATATTCAACTCTTGAAAATTACATCGGTCGCAATTGTACCGCGGGATCTAATGCATCCGCTCCTGAACAGCCAGACCGATCGCTCTAATTCCTGCTCAACTATTGGTTTTCAGTTCTTCCTGTATATGGGGCTTGTCAGCATAGACTCCCGGTGTCAAAGAACCCCGCATGTAGAAATCTGAGCGCGTGAGATCAGGTGATCTCGCTGGCCAATGGATATCACGACTTTTCGAGACTGAATGCCCAGGAAACAAGTGGGAAAATTTAGCATTAGCATGTAAAATCAAACCTATCAAAATTTCCATAACATTATTGAGTCATTCGGATTGAATTCGGACAAGAATAGCCGGAAAACAAGTGAAGCTTATCGCAGTAGGTTAAAAAAAAACGAGGAATTTTGCAAGGCGTTTGTATTGCGTCGAGGTGAGCACTGAAACAAACTAATTTTTACAGATAGTGACTACATGGTAAACAATGGTATAGAAAAGGCTTTCTTGATCTACCTCTCTACCTGAATTTATAAGCGATGGCCTCGCGAAAAGTGGTCTCGGGTCATACTGACTGGCTAAAAAGTCCGAAATAAACGTTTGTCTGGCAGTTATGGGACAATCAGGGCCGATTCTGAGTGGTGTGCTGGGAGTGCCCCTGCACAAGGGCGGCCGAAATTCAAGGGCGGCGAAAAGTCGCTAAATTTTTTCAACGAAAAATTGATTGTCAAAAAAGAAACTGATATTATGATTTTTGAGACCGAAGGCGGCCGCCCTGCGTGAATTGTGATTTTTTTAGTTCCGAAAAAATACAACAGGTTATTGTCAAGAATGGAGGCGAGGCGGCCGCCCTGCGTCAACTATTATAGATATCAGACTTCTTTCTCGTATAAGTATCAGAGGAAGGGTAAAAATTTTCATCTCTTGGTAAAATTTCGGATACTCTGTTTGGCTGATGAACTTTTGCGTCAAAACTTTTTAAAAGAATGGGAAATACCTACTCTGTGGGAAATACCCTTGGATATACCGGCCCTTGGTATAGGTATACCTACTACCTAGTACCTACTACTCACAGACCTTGTACTTACCTATTATATACCAAATATGTATTAGGTTTGTCAAGTTTTTTTTTGTTCTCTGAATTTTGCAAGTTGTTGTGTTTTCAAGATTAGAGGTATTTTACCAATAATTATGACTTTTTTCTGGGTTTTGCCTTCTTATCAATAGACAACCACCTATTTGAACAGCATTTTCTGATTTCATTCAACTAAAAAATCAATATACCTATGAATTGGTATGTATAAGTGCCTAAAAACTAATCTTCAAGGTATGCCGCCGAGGGGTATGTATGCTGAAGTGAGATGATAATGGACGCACCTTGATCCTCAGCGCAAAACAGATTAACTACAATTGCTCAAAATTGTGTTTGAAATGCGGGGGCCTTGACGGTTTTAGGCCCGCAAAGTGGAAAAAATCGCCTGCGGCGCAATTTTCAGAAGGCCCGGACGCCCCCGCCAGAAAATTGCTGCAAAGTTACAGCTAGCGGGCGGCCAAATATTTTTCGCACAAGGGCGGCCGACGAGCCAGAATCGGCCCTGGGGACAATAACCATTTGTTGCAATAAAATCTTTAGCCAATGCAAATCGATATTGCTTTAATAATTATACAGGTGATGTTCAATCTGGTGACTTAATTGGCACATGGAACTCTCACATTTTCAAAAAAAAAGTCTCTATCTTACCTGAACGACCCACAAATTCGTTGTCATAATCTGGTTCTTCAAGTTCATCTCGATGAGCTGCGACAACTTCAGACCGAGCCATACCGTCAGAGTTTCCGTGTGATTCTGCACAGGCCTTATCAATCTATTGTAGTTGCTGAGCAGATCGTCGTACAGTCGTTTTGCATCCGGATTAGCCTCGATTTGCTTGATTCCGGCTGCAATAAAATACCATTTTAAATAACAAAGAATCAACGCGAAAAGAAAATAAAGTGGAGAAAACAAAGGATCGAGAGAACACAATTTCGTAATGATGATTCTCCACCGGACCCGCAGGTGTAGCTAGCGAGCGTTTTTATTTGTTTTCCTGGCTTCTCCCGTGGGAATCGACCCCGAATCAAAACTTTATTAGAAAACACTGGTGTTTGCTTGTGCCCCAAATTTAGGACACAAACTAGAGTTCATTGTTTTCGGAAGTGAAAATGGGCGTTAAAATTGAACACTGTAGCTAGAGGTACCTAAGATACGTCATTAAAGTCAATAAAAGTCCCGTTATTATTGGAAATAATCTTATAATGTCTTGTTAATCTTATAATGTCTGAAGGCAATACAAATTTATAGTCTAAAGAAGAAATGTGAAACGTGGAAGCCTATTTTCAATCTTTCCGTTCCACCCCTCTAGTCATAAACCAATTGATTTATTTAGTAAACATCTTAGATTGGAAGAAAACACGAACACCAAATTCGAATTATCATTTTTCACCCCTATGGCTGAAACTAAGTTAGGGTAGGATGTCACAAAATTCCTCGAAATCTAAAAACTGATAATTTGGAACAACTTCAAATAGGTAAGGCTTATATTTTTTGGGATTTGAGAATGTTGAGAATGGTGCACAATTTTGAACCAAACACGCTGAAAAGTTTCATAGTTTTGCTAGAATATTTCAATGTTTTCTGTCAAATGCATATGATACAGGAAATATAGTAAAAAAATCGCCAAAACCTTAAAAAATATGGACGTCCTGAAAACTTGATGTTCTATTCAGAATTGAATGCTCTACTACATATCAACATCACATTGACTAGATCCTCTGCCACAAAGGACCTAGGAGTAACCTCAGATGATGCTCTGTCATTTGTGCATCATGTTGACACCATTTCTGCGTCTGCTCAGAGGACCCTCGGATTTATATACAGAAGATGCCGTCAGTTCCTAAGTACCAATGCCTTTGTGACATTATATAAGTCACTCGTTCGACCTAAACTGGAGTATGATGCGGTAATATGACTGCCGCACCACGAAACTCACATAAAGAAGCTGGAAAATGTCCGGAGAAAGTCTCTGAAGCTTCCTACAAGAAGACAAAGCAATATCCAGTAAGAGAGTTTGTAGATTGTAGATTAGAGGTGGTCGTTTGGTCTCGGAGGATCCTTTCTGTACTGCGACCTAAAAGATCTTTTGTGCGTGACCATGCTTCTATTTAATGTCCCAGGAAATCCACCTCCTCACCGAATCGGATGATTTCCTTGGGAGACTTACCTCTGATGTCTGCGGGTGTCAGTTTCACACCTCCCAGCAGCGTAAGTCTTTTCTGTGCCAGTACTTCGCACTCGCAGAGTAAGTGCACGGTGGTTTCATCTGCCGATGCACAAAGCCTGCAAATAGCAAGTTTTCCTTACCCATTTTTTGCAGGTGGTATCTCACTTTGCAATGTACAGTGAGTAGACCCGTAAGTAGTCTTATTTTGTTCTTAGGGAGCGACAGGATGAGCTGCGTCTTTGTTTTGGAGAGCGCAATAAGCTGTTTGGCTTGTCGTTGGCCTGGAATGCTCTTACAGTAGGCCTCTATCTGCCTATTCTCCCATTTATCGACTTCTTCCCTTATTAGGTATGACGACATCCCACATGTGGGCTCCGGTCCAATAAATGTTGTTTGAGCTCCTTTTTTCGCGAGGGCATCCGCTTCTTCATTTCCCTCGATACCCTGGTGGGCAGGTACCCACATTAAAGTGAGTTTGTTGCTCTTAGCCAGCTGTATGAGTGATTTTTTGCAGTTACAGGTGGTTTTTGACTTACAGTCATAGGCCTCCAGGTGCCTTGAAGCCGCCTGGCTGTCTGTGGTAATGCAAATTCTTGCTCCTTTGTACTGTCTGGATAGGCATACCTGGGCACACCTCTCCACCGCCAGTAATTCGGTTTGTAGAGTAGACAGAAACCTTCCTACAGGCAGTGATTCCCTATACTTCGGGCCATATTATGCCTATCCCGGCTCCTTCCTCTCTTACGGATCCGTCTGTGTACCAGATCATGTTGTTTTTCTGCAGCCGGGCCACCCTCCGGGCGCTTTCTTGGCGGTCATTTACGACCATTTCATAGGTAGCCCCGAAGTCGTACTCAACTGGCATGAGATCCCTTGGGCTCGTGAGGAACTGCTCCCTTTTTGAGTCCAATACTTTCAAGTGTCCTCTTCTTAGGTTTTTGGGTCCTACCCTGAGAGCACTCACTGGTCCTTCTCTTTCTACTTGCTTGTGTAGTGGGCCAAACTTCCATCGCTGCTATAGGAGTGGTGGACATAGCTCCCGTGATATCTAGACAGGCAAGTCTCTGAAGCTTCTGTAGCTTCTGTTGGCTTGTCTTTTGTCTAGTTTTATCCCACCAAACGAGTGAGGCGTACGTGGTGATCGGTCTAACAACCGTCATGTACAACCAATAGATCATACCTGATTTCAGACCCCAAATCCTTCCGAAGAGTTTGCGGCATATCCAGAACGCCGCTGTGGACTTCGAAATTGTCTTGTTCAGGTGGGAGTTCCAGGTGAGTTTTCTATCCACGATGATTCCCAGATATTTGACCTCCTCGGAAAACCCAATTTTAGTTCCCCTCAGTACCGGAGCAGTCAGTTCGACTTTTCTGCGGCGTATGAACGGAACTATCACAGTTTTGACCGGGTTGATGCTAAAGCCCTCTTCTAAGCACCATTGGTTAATAGTGTTTATGACATTTTGTGTAAGGGTCCTTCGACCCGCACCCGGTCCTTCGTACCCAGGGGCGTTCCTAGGCATGGTGCCTATTGTGCGAACAACAAGGGCAGCTAAATTTAGGGGCAGCATTTTTTCGGCTAAGTGCTGATGCAGAATGATGGCTGAACAATGTTTTTCAGACGTGTTCAAAATCTGTGATACATCATTATTCCGAGCATAAAAAGACAAAACTTCTCACTCCAGGGGTGTTATAATCCATTATTTATAATTTTAGGTTGTAGTCAGTCTATAATGTCAGCCGAGTCGAGCAAATCTATCTGAAGTGCCGCTCAAAACAAGTTAGTCTAGGGTGACACTCTGAAATTTGTCTTCTCTCAAAAATTGATGAACCTGGATTAAGTACTTTGAACGATCTGACTTCTGTTGAGACGGTTTGATATAGCCCAGTCTCCGAGCTCGACGTCAGACGCATAGAGACAGACCTCATATCTCCGATATTCTTTGGGTGTTGTTGTAACTCCGCAATTACAGGACGATCTTCAAAGATCCATCTGTTTGGTTTTGTAGTGACAAGCTTTGATCTTCTTTTACCGATTTTCAAAGTCTATAGCTTATGTTAAAGTTGAAACTTTAAACAAGAGGAAACAAGGATGACGATAAACTCAAGACAAATGTTTTAAGTACAGGGTTGCTGTGAAAACTGCATTGGATTTTTTGTATGTTAAAGTTGAAACTTTAAACAAGAGGAAACAAGGATGACGATAAACTCAAGACAAATGTTTTAAGTACAGGGTTGCTGTGAAAACTGCATTGGATTTTTTGTATTAACATGCGAATTTATGAAGAAAATTTCTAAGAGTTGCCTTATGTCATTTTTATTCTCCCTCTGCATTATAATATTTCCTTATAAGACTGTGTCTTCCCAATTTAGATGGGAATGCCCGATATTCTCGATTTCTCTGGATCCCTTTGCATACTGAAAAAATAATCCTGCCCTTCCACTTTCTCTTCCCATTCCTTTTCTAACACGACCACGCCACGTTCGTCTTTTTTTAATAATTTCATTTCAAAAGAGTTGGGGGGATTTTGAATTCTTGAAAGAACTGTGATCTTCTAGTGGTTGTCCCTCAAACCTACCTCCCTCCCCCCATTTGTTCTGCATTTTCCATCTAGATGGGCAGCAAAGTTTCCCTTCGCACAAAGGCAGCGGAAGCCCTAGGAACGCCCCTGTTCGTACCTTCAAACTTTCCTTTGACAACGACTGCTACATCGTCGGCGTATCCGTAGCTGCTGTAGCCCTGTTCCGTCAGCCTCCTGAGCAATTCATCCACGACAAGACACCACAGGAGGGGCGATAAGATTCCACCCTGTGGACACCCTTTTCCAGTGGTGACTGTCACGGACTCTCCTCCAAGGTCTGCGGTTACTTTCCGGTCCACAAGCATGGATTGGATCCATTTTAAGGTAGGAGTATCAATCCCCTTCCTCTTGGCGGCTCTTTCAATGGACGAGTAAGTGGTGTTGTCGAAAGCACCCTCCACATCCACGAATGTGCCGATCGCAATTTCTTTTGCTTTCAGTGTTTTCTCTATCTCTAACACTAGGTTGTGTAGAGCATCCACTGTGGATTTTCCAGGCTGATATGCATATTGTCGCATATGGAGTGGGTTCCTTTTTAGGATGCCATTCCTCAGGTAGTTATCTACAATTTTTTCCATGGTTTTCAGGAGGAACGATGTGAGGCTAATGGGGCGGTAGGATTTAGCCTCTTCCGGAGGCCGTCTCCCTGCCTTGGGTATAAAAATTACCTTTGCCTCTTTCCACACTTTGGGAGTGTAGGCCAGTACATAGCAGGCCTTGAAGATTTCTTGTAGTTGCGGGGCCAGGTATTCGATGCCCTTATGCAGTAGAGCAGGAAACATGCCATCTTCACCTGGCGATTTATATGGTTTGAAGCTTCTAACAGCCCATTTGATTCTCTTTGAATTGGAAATTTTGTTTGCAATTCGCCAACCTTTGGAGGTGGGCTTATGCTCGAAGGGTACACTGTTCGTCCCATTTTCGGCAGCTTCACTTGACCCAGGGAAATGAGTCTGTGAAAGAACTCTTAAGCTCCCCTTAAGGTCCTGTGTGAAGCTACCATCAGCCTTTTGCATGGCTTTGTCTTCTTGTAGGGAGCTTCAGAGACTTTCTCCGGACATTCTCCAGCTTCTTTATGTGAGTTTCGTAGTGCGGCAACCATATTACCGCAGAATACTCCAGTTAAGGTCGAACGAGTGACTTGTGTAATGTCACAAAGGCATTGGTACTTGGGAACTCACGGCATCTTCTGTATAAAATCCGAGGGTCCTCTGAGCAGACGCAGAAATAGTGTCAACATGATGCACAAATGACAGAGCATCATCTAAGGTTACTCCTAGGTCCTTTGTGGCAGAGGATCTAGTCAATGTGATGTTGTCAAGCTCAGACGGAAACCGATGGGGGAGTTTCTTCCTGGTGAAGCTGACCACGCTGCACTTCTCAGGGTTCAGCCGCAGATCATTAATGTTGCACCATCTCATCATGGCATCGAGCTCTATCATTTGAGTCCGGTCTCGATAAACCAGGCCGGTTTTGCATTTTCAACTGGAAAACTCTCGGGAAATTAGGAAAATGTTCAAGAACAAGTTACCTTTTGTTTAAAAAAAATGCGAACATTTGTTCGTGGGATAAAAAGTTATAAATTTGCAGATTTTTCAGGGCGGAAAATTTCCAAAAAATAATTCATTTTTTTCTCCAACTATTACGCAGCAAGTATGCACTTGAAATGAAAATTTGTAGGGCTTACTCAGGTCGAAGTTTTCACTGCAGTTTTTGTAAGTTGACGGAAAGTGCAATTTTTCTTTTAAAAAAAGTCACTGCCGGAAAACCGAATCCGTGTCCCATTTGAAAATGCAATCGACGTCCAATGCAATCGACTTCCTATATCAGTTGGAATGTTTCGACGAAATTGATACCCGAGCAGGAAAGAAGGTCTGAGAGTGGATTCGTGCACCAAACGCGGGTAATACTGGTGAAAACCTGGGTGTGGGTCGTAACGGCCAGGAAAAAATAGTATATTATAATAAGAATTTAATAAGACGTTGCTCCTCACTGCGTTCGTCGGGCCCAAAAAACAGTCGTGTGACAAACTTCGTCTAATTAAACTCGTATAATAATATACTATTATCAATTTCGGTGTAATACCTACTGGCTACTTTTCGACACTAAAAGCAGTGTAATTAACAGCTCACAAATTGAAGTGGATATTTTTTAAAAAAGGTTTTTTTAAAATCGCCACAAAATTCTTGAATATCACTCGATTGTGAAACCGCTTGCATTGTTTCGAAGAAAAAAGTCAATATTTCAAAGAACTACTGAAGTCCTCCACAAAAATCACATGGATATGTCTAATACAGGGTGATGAAAAAAGTCGTTCAGTTTTGTTCTTTTTTACTCTCGTGCAGGAGATTGTTCATCCACCCTGTACACCTATATTCACTTGGATCTTATAGTCTGCAGCTTATGTAACTTGTCAGTTCTTTGCTTTCCGTTGCGTACTTACCGAAATATAGCCTTTTCACTTTCCAAAGTTGTTTTATCGATGAATCTACTAAATCCGGGCGCTACTGGATTTTTTTTTGTACTAAGCTATGCCACTTGGTACTTTCAGAACGATTTTTTGCGCAGATTTAAAAATTAACGAAGGTATGGCGTCTCAACCATCTGATGTATACAGGGTGTCGCAAAAAAAATCATTTGAGATTCATTTTATTCCAAAATAATCAGTATCAAAATACCGTTGCAAAGATCAACTCCAGGTAAGTTTGATAGCGTGGCAAATATCTTGCGGAATGGTACGATTGCGGCCAAAATAAAGTGGACGACAATGTCAACGAGTTGGCTTGCTGTCATGCGACGTTCAGGCCAGAATCCTGAGAAATCTGTCAACTGTCGTCCACTTTAAAAAGTCCGCAACGGTACAAGGCAAAGAGAAATTGTCAATTTGGAAAAAAAGTTGATTTGAAAGAAAAACAACGAGATACATTCTTATTTTAGGTTGTTTCATTAGTATGTATAGACAATACAAATAGAAAATACCATATGTCGTCACGGATATTCACGGTCGCGTAGGAACCAGGCGAGTCCAAAAGGTTGGCTGATTTTTGATGCCCCAATATCCGTGACGACGGTGGTGATAACATATGGTCTACTCTATTTGTATTGTCTATACTTAGTTAAGCAATTCAGGTTGTGTGGTTTTTTCATATTACATTTTCCGAGAAATTTTCTGAGAAATCGAGTGGGCACGCAGGTGGGCACCTATGATTTTAGGGGAGGCACGTGCCCACCCTGGCCACCCCCTGGCGCCGTTGCTGCTCCTGGCCACTGGCAGTGCCCGAATCACACATGGACAAGGTCGCCCGAGAATAATTTCAGTGATGGAAGATCTCTTCCTGTTAGACATAAAATTGTAAAATTGAAAAGTGAAATTTTCAACAACCTGTAATAAGGTATCAGAAACAAATTTCTTCGTTCATGCGACACCCTGTATATTTTTATGTAGTCTTCCATTTGAAATCTGCTCAAAGAATTGTTCTAAAAGTACCAAGAGGCATTGTTTTGTAAGTACCAGAAAATCCAGTAGCCCCCCCGGATTTATTCATCAACAAAATGACTTTGGGAAGTAAAAAGGCTATAATTTCGGTAAGTACGCAACGGAAAGCGGAAAAATGAGAACTAGCGAGTTACATAAGCTGCAGACTATAAGATCCAACTAAGTATAGGTGTACAGGGTGGATAAACAATCTCCTGCATGAGATTAAAAAAGAACAAAACTGAACGACTTTTTTCATCACCCTGTATTAGACATATCCGTGTAATTTTTGTAGAGGACTTCAGTAGTTCTTCAAAATATTGACATTTTTCTTCAAAACAGTGCAAGCGGTTTCACAATCGAGTGATAGGTATTCAAGAGTTTTCTGGCGATTTTAGAAAAACCTTTTTTTAAAAATATCCACTTCAATTTGTGAGCAGTTTAATCATTCTCGTATTGTATGCAACCGTAAGGCAATATCTACTATCAAATTTTCGAATTCTTTTTAACATATTCGAGGTGAAATAGTATGATACAGTCGTTTAATAAGACGTTTCGTCACACTCCTTTCTTCAGGACCGTCCTCACTGCGTTCGTCGTGCCCCAAAAACAGTCGTGTGACAAACTTCGTCACTCGTATAATAATATATTAATTTTGAGACCTACATTCACTATTTACTATTTCAATATAGTAATAGAGATACATTTTTTACTATTTCAAGTATGAGTACCTACTAAAGAGTTTGGTGTCTTGATAAACTGTTTATTTACGCATAGCAGAGGTACACAATACACCTACTCAAATACTTAGGTATAGTAGGTACTTAACTTATTAGGTATATAGGTAGGTAACTTTAGGCATCATGTTCCCTGTGAGAAAAATGAAACCTCTCTAATAAAGCTAGCTATGTAATAAATAAAATTGAGTAATGATGCTTGTATTATTGTGTGTATCTAACTGTGTAATTTACACTCCAAAAAACATGAAAATAAATATCCTAGGTAGCAGGTAACTCATTTTCTAGATTAATGAAGCCCTATAATGGCGGAGGTGCTTAGCACGACGTTTGTTTTCAATAATTTTTTCACTTTCCATCACGTATAGCGTATAGGCAGGTGGTAGGTAGGTGGGTACATAATTAACACTAACATGTAATAATAACACCTTCTGCATTAATGATACAGCAACATGCAAAACCCTATCAAAATGACAAATTCGGTAATAAAAGGCAAATGGTGAAGTAATAAGACTGCGTGACCTGAGGGACTGAGCTGATTTCTTTGTGGTTGTGCATTGCTAACATCAATTATCGACATATCGCATGGATGGACGTTATAGGACGTAAAGCTTACCTCGGACATCCTTGAGCTGAAGGACAAACAGTAACAACAAACTTAAACAATATTTACAGTTCAAAACATTCATAGTCCCGTTGTTATTTTTTTTTAATAATATCACCCCGTTACGCCCACATTTCAGCAGGATTGCTGAGGCTGCTAGCTAGTCGCTGGACCTGAACCGCTGGAAAATCGATCGCAGAGCCAGAGCGCATGAGCCCCTCCCGGAATTCAAACTCCGGTGAGTTGGATGGCGCGTAAAGTGAATACTTACTGAGTTTCTTCATCTCGTTGACGGTATACATTAAAAATATAAAATGGGTCAACAACAAACAAGGTCTTCCAAAACTAGATAGGTACCTATCGCATTTCGAGCCCATCAGGGCAGTTTAAATGCACCAAAGAAAGATAATCAGAGAACAGCTAGCTAACAGCGAACTCATCAAGATTTTGTTTAGTGGATTCTGTCCAATTGACCAATGAAAATTTTGGTTTTATTGCTACATTGCTCACATGTTGAACTTGAACTACTGCCCTGCTTCTACTGTAGGTATAAGTGTAACCGATGTGCATTTATTTGTTTTTAAAAATCCTGCTCTCTTCAAGAGCAATAATAGCTCCACAGTTATCATACCCGAGGACGCGACAGATACTTATTTGAGCACCAGCTTTGAGAATAACTCCCAATCATACAGCTCTCTACAAAAAATCGCCAAACTATGCGTGTTATACTTTAGGGACGGCATTTTCTACTGTTTATTTTTTAAACGTGAGTTTCATGTAAACCAGTGGAGTAGGGAAATAAAAAAAAGAAGGAGATTCTAAAATCAAATATGAAAACGTATAAGTACGGGGTGTTTATAAGAATCTGTGATCGCGGCAGGCATAGGTCAGGCCGAAAAACGCAGTAACAGGCGCAATGGGGTCGTATACAAGAATCACAAAATACGATTTGATTGGTATGGACCTTTCATTAAATAGATAGAATTAGCAACTGTGCAGCTAAAACACGAATAAAACAAAATCGGCCGAGAAAAAAGTAATTGAAGCTTCGCTTCTTCCAGTCTATCGGTTTAAATCAAGTGAAATCGCGCGCAGCGTTCGCGCGAATGAAAACAAAGCATGGACAAGGTCGACATGAGAGCAACGTATCAGCAGTAACGACAGCATCGTTGCCATAGCAACACGCAAGGTCTAGTTACGTCACTAGACGTTGAAATCAAACCGCTCTGCTTCGCGCCTCGATTTTCAACTCTTTTTTTCCAAGAAAAGTAGTTGCTTCTAAGATACTATGTTGCTATGTCTGTGGTAATCTCACATTGTACTTTGGTTAAATGAAATTTAAAAAAATCGTATAAGACGCCATTGTAGTGATCGAAAGCGGGTTCCAAAGGCGATGCAATCACAGACATTTTTAAACACCCGGTATTTCAAAATTTCAAAAATAAAAAAACTCGATCTTTTTTTCAAAATTCTTTTTTTTTTTTTTAAAATGCCCTTCTCTTGCCAGCCCAGATTTGAGTATTTCATTTTTTTGTTAGATTTTTAGCTGCACAGATTTGACCGAAACTCACGCCACAAGAATCTATCTATTTCTCTTTCGCTCTGCAGCTAATCCGCAGTCTGTTTCAGCCATTTTTTATGCTAGGAAATGCCGTCCTTAAGGTAGGTACTTGTGTTGAGTCCCTATGCAACAGCCCACCGAGAAATCAAACCTACCATTAAAACATCCTACCGGAGAAACAGCCACCGCTCATTTTGCCACGAATTCTGCAACCGTGCAAACATGCTACTGTTAAATCAACACACCGGAAAAAGTGCCACCACGCATTTAGCCACCGAGACCGCTACCGCGCATTCATCCTACTGCTGAAGCAACACACCCGGAGAAACAGCCACCGCTCATTTTGCCACGAATTCTGCAACCCCGCACACATGCTACTGCTCAATCAACACACCGGAAAAAGTGCAACCGCTCATTTAGCCACCGAGAGCGCTTCAGCAGTAGGATGAATGCGCGGCAGCGCTCTCGGTGGCTAAATGAGCGGTTTCACTTTTTCCGGTGTGTTGATTGAGCAGTAGCATGTCTGCGGGGTTGCAGAATTCGTGGCAAAATGAGCGGTGGCTGTTTCTCCGGGTGTGTTGCTTTAGCAGTAGGATGAATGCGCGGTAGCGGTCTCGGTGGCTAAATGCGTGGTTGCACTTTTTCCGGTGTGTTGATTTAGCAGTAGCATGTTTGCACGGTTGCAGAATTCGTGGCAAAATGAGCGGTGGCTGTTTTTCCGGTAGGATGTTTCAATGGTAGGATGATTCCGCTGTGGGTTGTTTAGTGGGCTCCCCTTGTGTTTAGTGCTCTTCTCCCTCTATATTAAGAGCGCTCCAATGGGGTCGTATACAAATAATCACAAAATACGATTTAATTGGTATGGACCTTTGCTTCAATAGATGAAATTAGGAACTGTACAGCTACAGCTATAACACAAATAAAAAAATTTCGGTTTAGTTTGAATTATCAAGTGAAACCGCGCGCAGCGTGAGCGCAAATGAAGACAAAGCATGGGCAAGGCCGACATGAGAGTAACGTATCAGCAGCAACAACATTTAAAAAACTTCTGGGGAAGGAGTAGAAAGTATCAGTATTATCAGCGCCGTTTGTAGGGGGTCGCCGCCCTCCTGGAAGTTTGTTTGTTTGTTTATTCAAATTCAAATGAAACAATTCGTCACATTCCAATTTTGGATGTACCTCAGCCGAAGCTGGTCTTCCGCCATTCAATAAAGCTGCATAATAAGAAATTAAGATTACGACATTTTTATAATATAGACAATATCGATAAAACACATTACTACAAAAAAACAAATTACAGCAGGTTCAGAATATTTTCGCAAAAAACCTTTCTCTAGGACTAGAATGATGCTGAGCTGTGACGGAAAGACGGACAAAGCGAGAACATGAGCGCCTTCCCGTGGATAGGGATGGGCGATATCGTGATCCGGGTATCAAAGTTTGATAAGAAAAAAATATCGATAATTATTGATATATCAAATATCGATAATTATCAAAGTATCAAACATTGATAATTATCAAAATATCAAAAATCAATAATTATCAAAGTATCAAAAATTTATAATTATCAAAATATCAATAAATATCAAAGTATCAAAAATTGATAAATATAAAAATATCAATATGACTATAGGTATAACGCATAGGTAACTAGACTGTGTTTCAGCCAATGAGATTCACGGATTCGGGGTACCAAGGGGATAGATATCACAGCGATGATAAAAAACAATTGAATTCATCACCGATTTCGGCTTGTTTACCTCCTGTCAGATTGATTTCAATTTGAATGTAAACTGTTGAAAATACATAAAAAAATACTGATGGGATACTAATGAAAGAGTTTAAAAGGTGATAACATACCCCAAAAGGGGGTTCTTGTACACAATATATAGAGATACAGATACAGCATTCGTCTGTGGTGTTAAGGTTTAAAGTCAAGGCAAAATAATGTGATTCGCCTCCGCGAGATGGCGGCAATATCGCCTCACCACCCAGAGCGACCCGTAGATCCCTTTAGGTAAACGTAAAGAAAACGGTCAAACCCTCTAATGGTGATAAACTAGACAGGAATGTTTATGCTACTGTTCGGTAGATGGCATCAACAAAAAGATGCTTTCATGGCATTGTAGGGTGTCAGGCAGTTTGTGTCATTATAGGCCAGAAACTGCATATTTGCGAGTGCGAATGGAATTTGTAGTCCGATGCGGATGCGGAGGGAATCTATAAATGCGAATATGTGCTTGTAAATCAATTTCTGAACATGCGCTACTTATATATTGTATTTTTTTCAATAAATACCCTACGGAACGTATGCACACTACACCAAATTTTCGTTACGTTACGATCGAGGTTACGATCAGCCCAAGAAAAAAAGAAATAAAACTTTTCTTGAACACTTTTTTCCGTAAATTTCAAAAGTGGAAACAATATTTTACAAGCTATAATATACAGGGTGTCGCGAAAAAACTTTTTGTGTTGATGTTACACTCTGTGTATTCGAATTGCAGCTGATGTAGTTTTTCATTCTGGATACAAATATAATATACCACAGTGTTGAGTTTGGTATTTCCAAAGGCAAATTGTCAAAAAATCCACAAAAATCCCAAGATACTGACCTAAACTGACCTAAACTTCCGTTCATTTGGCTAGAAAATTTCTCAAATTCGCATAAATTTGTTTTTCGAGAGATAATTTCTTTTAAAACTCAAAAATAGACCTAACATTTGAAAAAATTGTGGATCAAATTTCAGAACTAATTTTTAGCCAAATAAACGTAAGTTCAGGTCGGTATCATGAGATTTTTGATTTTTTTTTTGACAAGTTGCCTTTTAAAATAACAACTGAACACTGTGGTATATGTACAGGGTGGACAGATTTGGATGTTTCTATAGGAGATCTCGGTAACTATAAGAGCTATGAAAAAATGGATGGTACCTTCTCGATCGCTTTTTTGAGACGAACTCAATGGTGAAAGCTATCGATGAATGTCGATATATTTCTTGGTTTCCAAGTTACATAAAAGATATTTACACTTTCTTGAGGCACTTTTTTGAGTAGAATGAAATTACCTTGACATATTTGAAAAAACTTCTTTTGTTTTTTGGTTATAACACAAAGTTGTATTTTTTCATAGGCAAGTCATAGTTGGCCATGAACAAATTAAATAGAGTGTTTTTTTCTCTTTTCAACAATATACAACATGTCTGTCAAAAACTTATGAAAAGTTACATTTTTCAAAATAAACTAAATTTGTCATTTTTACCCGAGACATTTTTCACTGTTTTGACTCTTCACCTTGAATTTGTCATAGTTACCTGAGACATTTGTTCACTGTTTTGACTCAGTGACTCAGTGACTCAGTCAGTTTATTTTGAGAAATGTAACTTTCCATAAGTTTTTGTCAGGCATGTTATATATCGTTGAAAAGAGAAAAAACACTCTATTTGATTAGTCTATAGCCAACTATGACTTGCCTATGAAAAAATACAACTTTGTGTTATAACCAAAAAACAAAAGAAGTTTTTTCAAATCTGCTAAGGTAAGTTCATTCTACTCAAAAAAGTGCCTAAAGAAAGTGTGAATATCTTTTCTGTAACTTGGAAACCAAGAAAGATATCGACATTCATCAAAATCGTGAAAAATCAAACTTTTAAATATAGCTCAAAAACAAAAGACGATAGCAAGTTCTAGTTTTCACCATTGAGTTCGTCTCAAAAAAAGCGATCAAGAAGGTACCATCCATGTATGGTTTTTCATAGCTCTTAGAGTTACCGAGATCTTCTATAGAAACATCAAAATTTGCCCACCCTGTATATTTGTATTCAGAATAAAGAAATACATCGATTGCAATTCGAATTTACAGAGTGTTGCAACAACAAAAAAGTTTTTGCGACACCCTTTTTTATATTATATGGTGCACAATATTATAGTTTCCAATTTTGAAATCTACGGGAAAAATGGTCCAGGAAAAACTTTTTCCTTTACAAATATCTCAAAGGGGAAACCTTCAGTATGGAGGGGGGGAGTTTCGCGGGATCACCATGTATATCTATGTGGCCGCGTAATGTGAAATTTGAGTTAAAAATACATATTGCTTTTTGTGAGCTTGATACTTTGATAGCTTTCTCATCTTCTTTCATTTTTGCTGAGGGGTATATCTCATCCCCTCAAACCACTGAACTTTGAAGTTTCCGAGATAATCGGGTATCGGAAGGATATATTTTATTGCAATTAACTTCGATCAAGTTATTGTGCAGATGCATGAGCAACGGAAATGGCAACAGCACTCTGCCAGCTGTCAGTCTTACGTTTTGCCATGACATTTATCATTCCTAACGCCAACATCCACAATCCACTACTCTCTAACCCTTATTTCATGCCGCGGACGCGTGTTATTAATAGCGTTTTCCACTGGTAAAAAAAAGTGCGCACTTTTTGCTCTCGTTGTCATAGAAACTCACCAGGAAGCCCTGCTATTGGTCCATGCGCAAGGTCAGAGCAGTTAGTGCGCACTTTTTTTCCCAGTGGAAAACGCCATTAGATTTGAGAATGGCTTTTCCGAGAAAATTCTAAGGGACTACGAAGAGGTGCATGCAAGCTATTTGTAGTAGTAAGATTAACAACGTTCCCAGCTACTAATCTATGATTGTTGCTATCCAAACTGACAGGTGTATGGTTTTTTATTTGGCGCCCTTACGCATGCGCAGCTGCCCATGCGATTAACCTATTGCATAGCTATGAATGATATTTGGAATTATTTGCGCGATGCAGAATTTGTGTTCATGGTTTTCCAAGCGTACCTGACCTACTTAGAGGGGGGTCCGGGGTTCTTTCCGGACAAAACAATGACAAAATGTATCCAGGTATTGTGCGTTCGAAATATCCATCATCAAAGCAGACCGCAAGGTCCTATTTGGCATTTTGTGATTATCAGTTTAGGTACCTACCTACCTACCAACTTCCCATATAAATGTTGAATAAAATACGCAGTATGATTAAAAACTTTTCTACTTGTGGTAGGCTGTGGCCTGACCGAAATCAGCCTCGTTCACCTGTCAATGACCAGGCCACAGCCTACCGCAATAAGTAGAAAAGTTTTTGATACGGTACCTAAACTGATAAGATTCACAAGATGCTGAATATGGGCCATTTCGGCTTTCCTTTGGAATTCGAACGCACAGTGGGTACACCATTCAAGTTTTGAGCCGTGAAAGACCCTCTCCGAGCAGGTAATGTCATAAAATATTACCTACGAGCAAAATTTCGGAAAGCGAAGTTTTCAAATGAAGGTTGTTGAACGAACGTTGAAATTATTGTCTGAAACTTGTAGGTACCTACCTACCGAGCTACTAGAAACATTTATGGAAAATTAATCAAAAAGTCAAACTTTGACACGCTAAGTACCTAGCACATTGCGCTTGTAGGTACCTAGGTACAGCTGTGATATAATTTAATGGCACGGCTGCAATTATCAAATCGGCGATATCAAGTCATCGAGACATGAAAGCGCCCTGAAATATCCAAAATCCGCCTGTTTGATAGTTGCAGCCGTGCCAATAAATTATATCACAACTGTACCTACCTCTTTTGCGAAGCCGACTTTGTAAAATCAAGTACAGAGCAAGGGCTACGCTAATGCACGTATATCGCACAACAAGAAGAGGAAACTGTTGGCGAATGGTGCAGCCATAAATTATGGGTGCAAGCTGTCTGTGTTTCTGTCACCTAAATCGATGAATCCCCATTGCTCAAAACTATCGGTAAGAAGATTACTTCAGTCTACCGCGACGCCACCTATCGGTCACTAGATTGCTGTGGTGTCTGTGAAGCTAAAGCTTCCGTGAAATTTCACCCTGCCGAGGTGGCACCTCTATGCAGCACATAATAGTCGCGTATGAATTTCGAAATTGTAGTTCCGTTGATCGGATGTATTGTCTAAAAAACACAAAACTTTTTTATTTTCTGTGTACAATACGGTAGTATTGATCAAGGGCCACATTCCTCTTAATTGGTTTTGATGAAACTCGATAGTATATCAAGGTTACAAGCATATTTTACCTTATTTGCGTTGTTACAAAAAAACTATTTGTTCAAAATTAACAAAAAAAAATTGTTTTTACATAAAAAAGCACACTTTTCCAGCGAAAAAAAAAATTAAAATATTCCACGTTAAAATAGACATGGAAACCTACAGAAAAGCTGTGTTTTTTGGATTTTTTCAATGTTACTAAAAAAATACTTCGTGGAATTTTATGAAAAAAATATATATTGTGAGAAATCACTTCGTACGCAATATATATTTATTTCAGCATTTTTGAACAAAAATTACTAAAAATAGAGGGTTGAACTTGAACCGTGATGTGGACACAGGCATTCAGATCAGAGAAATGTCACATTGGGTGGATTTACATGGGATCTGCTCGTAGCATGGAAAATCATGTCCATGCAATACGCTTTACTAACAATGGACGAATCTTCGAATTGCTATTTTGTAATGCATATAGACACGAAATAGGTGAACCTTAGATTTGTCTTGAAATGTCTGATGTAAGTATACAGTTCAATTTTTTTTCAATTTGTTATACATATAGTCTTGCTATATATATATATATAGTTTTTATTAAAACATCTTCTCAACACATTGAGCTGCTGAATAACAAAGAATACAATACAAATAGGTAAATAAATATAGAAAAGTTGAAGAATTAATGTGTATAAAAACTTAATTAAGTATAGATATCATGTATAAACTATAAACTAAGATATTTTATATAAATGGTGTCGCAACATATGTATAGATTTTTTTAGTGTTATTGATGCTACAGATTTGCAAAATTTAGATGCATAACTCGTGGTATTGTGGTATTCCCCCTTTGTTTTGTTTATACGTTGGTACCTGAAGTAGGTACGGTCGTTGACGTTCGTAGCGTTTGCCGCGGGGAGAGGGAGATGGCGCTGCGCTAGGCCAGCCGGGCGAGCAGCAGTCGCGAGCAGACAGAGGGGAAGAGGATCAGCTGTGGTGGTGAAGAACACGTGATTTTCAGTGCATCAAGAGTGCGTGGTTTTTACAACTCTAAGGTCGGTCTTTCTTTAATTATTGTATCGTAATTTTGGCTTCCATCCACTCACCAAATCATGCATTTCGATACCTATTTCGTCCGCGAAATTATTGTACATAACCCGAGACTCTTTGTTCTCTGTATTCTCCACGGGATTGCATAACCCGCAGTTTTTCCCCTTTGAAATCAAGGTGCTTCGCACAGCTTTGAATTTTGTGTAATTTATCTACTCCCAAATGACCTCAATGTTGACGGCAACAGCCGTAAATCTAGTGGGTGTGCTTTTTGCACACTCATGACGTGACCTCAAGGCCGCGCTATCGCGCGTACTTCGAGGTTTCATTAATTGTTTCTTTCCACAAGTTACGTCACAAACAGTAAGACGACAAAAAGAAACTCCACTACGCCAAAATCAGCCGCTAAGTAGAGAACAGTACTTTTGATGATTCATTCTCATTTCATTGTTCATTGCCGGGTTATACATGAAAGTAAAGGAAAAAGGAAGGAAAGAGAGACTTGCCGCTTCTCCGTGTCCTGGGGGGGGTCCTCCACTTGTATGAATCTGCCTTGTTGAATCTACTAACCTTTCTTATTTGGGGGGGGGGGGGGAAATTATGTATAAAGACGAAGAGAGGGCCACAGGTTGGCTCGAGTCGATTTTCTTGTATTTACTGTTATTTCTTGTATGTGATTACTGTTTACTAACCATTGTTCTGTTTTGAATGTAAGTACTATTGTAGACAAAAAAAGCTGAACGACAGATGAATGACTTTTCTAATTTTTGACCTGTGAATCAGCTTTACTGTCATCAAGAATATGCCACTCATAACCAATAATGCTTTGTCATTTTCTGTGTCAAACGGCACAGAATGTACAATGAATCTGTTAGGGTGCAAATTATTCCTCTTGTGGAGAGTGGTATCGTGTGGAAGACGGTAGCAGACCTTCTCAGTAACAGGAAAGGGACGGTTTACAACGTTATGTGCAGGTGGCTGAAAAATTCAACGCTGACACGGCAACCAGGTTCTGGCAGACGCAAAGCTATACTACCGAAGCCGAAGATCAAGCATTGATCCAAATGGTCTAGATCACGGTATGTCCAGCCAGATGCTAGAGGACTATTCGTTCGCCAATGTTCGACATGCTGCGAGCCGCTTAAATTTCCCTACAAGCAAAAGGCAACGGACCGCCATTGCCATGTACTCGTAGCATATTACATGAAATCATTCAGTACGAAGTCACCGTGTTGCGGGCTCGTGTTGATACAGTGGGTAGAAATCTCAGTGGAAATGATCCATTTTTATCTTCACCTTCTTCTACTCCTGGTTCATAGCTACAAAGAAATCAAAGACACAACTGACGTTGTCTTGTGACTCAAAAAAATCACTGGCATTTTGTCATGGGCTTGTCAAAAATGATAATCCTAAAGGGCCTTCTACACAATTTGAAAAGTCATTCATTTGTCGTTCAGCTTTTTTTGTCTACAATAGTATGTATCTGGGGGGTTTTTAATGGGTAACTTCCGGGGAATTTCGGGCGAATGCGTTGAAGATACTTCTTTCTTCCGTTTGCTTACTAAAAGTATGACCAACTTCAACTTCTCTACTTATTTATCTCTTACTAGTTTCTTGTTCATTTATCTACCTATTTATTTCTCACCTGTTTCTTGTTTATTTATCTACCTATTTATCTCTTATTTGTTTCTTGTTGATATACCTACACCATTATTTATCATTTGTTTCTTGCTGATTTATCCACTTGGATCACTTATTACTTGTTTCTTGCTGATTTATTTACTTGTTTATCGATCGTTTCTTTATTGTTTACTTATCTATCAATTTGACTTCTTTGTTTGTAAAGTGTAACATTTATTGCTGAGCGAGTTTCCTTTTGTTGTTACGTAAATAACTTGTAAACGAAACAATCTTTCAAAGAGGTTCAAGCACCGATTCACGCTGACTTGATCACTGCAACTGGAGTGACTTCTCTGTCATTTCATCATGACTCATTCACAATTGACTTTTATTCAGATCATTTGGGTAGAGATTTTTCAGCAACCAACCAGGCAATACGCAGGGGTTTCTTTGACGTGTTCTTCCCATGTGTGCCTGTCAGCGAATACGTCATTTTTCCTCTGCGATTAAATTGACAGTTCGACATGTTTCATGATTTCTTGTTTTGTTTTGTCAATCTGATTTTGTGTTCATTTTATTGTTGTAAATTCCTGCATTGTCTAAATAATTTGTAATGATCTTTCTTGTTTATGTTTTGTTGTTCTTCATTCATGTTTTGTCATTTTATCACTGTCAGTAGGTTTTTTGAGAAAAAAAACAAATTCATTCAAAACTTTGCAATTGATCTCCAATAAAACATTCCTTTTGCTTGCATTTCATTCGCGTTTCATTCAAGAATCAAACCTCATCCCCAACGACACATTCTCATCTCGAGTAAGAACTCAACACAACGTAGGTAAAAGGCAAACAACGTGGGGAAGGGAAGAAACAACGACGATCTCAGCCGAACATCGAAAACGGGGTTACACTACAGAATGGTCCCGTGACCTGGATAAACTACGTTACACTACAGTATGATTATTAATTGATGATATTTTCTCATGGAATCGATGCTGCACATTCAACTCCTGCTACGCACTGCTACCGCAATGCTGCGCAGTCGTTATTGAATCTGCAGGCACGATTCTATTCGAAATTATCATCGATGATAATTATACCACTTGTTATATTATTACTGAAAATAAGGATATCAAGTAATAATATGGAAAAATATATCATCTATGTTCAATCTAGACTTACATGATAAGTGAAACTTACTTCTTTGGCGGTATTTGGTCTTTATCTTTTATTTAATGTTATGATAACCATTGTCTATACTTTGATAATTATATGTTAATTAACATTTTTGATATTTGATATATCGATGTTTTAAAAATGATATCATTAGTTGATATATCAATACATACATATATTGATTAATTTATTGATATATCAATAGTTTAGCCCATCCCTACCTGTGGAGAAGTGCGTCAAAAATGACTGTTGAATCTGGTGTCGGCCATTTTACACTTCTTGCATTGCACCGCTGATCGACATCAACTTGAGTTGAGTCAGAGTGTTATATTTACGAATTAGAAAATAATTCTATCCAATTTAAAAAAAATAACCACACGCTTGCCGAATCAATTATCTGTTTTTGAACGCGAAGAATGGCACTGGCGTGGAAGCAAATGTTACTAAGGGTGTCAGTCATCATAATACCGAGGTACTTTCAGTAAAACAAAGGGTTCCATTGGTCTAGGTGAGACGGCGATAAAACAGTGGATTGTTGAAAAGTGTTTTTGGACGAGGGAGGGGCTTTCGGCACCATATTTTCATTTCAATGTGGAGGAGTGAACGGCGGCTTGCTGAACTCGAAAAATCAGCAGTATGTAAGTCAAGACACAATCAATACTGTACCAGATTGCAAATCAACTCTCTGCCAACTTTTGTAAGGTAAAACCCCATTTCAGTGTATCAGTCGATTGACTTTTCCACAAATCAAACGATTCTGGGAAAACTTGCTGATCTACAGGGTGGTAGGAGTAGAAACAAACTTTGAGAGATGATTTTCCATAAAAAAATGAAGTCGAAAATTAAACTGTTCTGTTCAACTGTTGGGGATAGTTCCGAACACGCAGAGAAAAACTCGTCTAACTTCGTGTATCAAAGCGTGTATTTCAAAACTGGCTGGTTTAACATAAAAATGCGCGGTGGAATAATTCAAAGAGTGAAGTGTCCTCTACAAGAGGCATTTCTTGTTTTTGCTCTAGTTTGAAAATTTAATGAACAGATAATTACGGAAGAACTCCAACTAAACGATAGCACTATAAGATCAATCAATAATCAAGAATGTATCAAGTATCTTGGGGTGAATTTCTCGAACGAAATTGTCTTTAAACAGGAATCTTTAATAAGAAAATTTGGAGAAAAAGTTGAAAATCTCGTGAAATATCCTCATCTGAAAGCAGATCAGAAAGTTCATATACTAAATTTCTGTGTATGGCCAACTTTAGTGTACTCCTTCCAGACTGCTCCTTTACATAAACTTACAAAGAGTTTTCTCCAAGACATTGATAGAATCATAAGATCAGCATTGAAAGACATTTTAGACCTGCCATCAGATTTTCCAACATCAATAATTTATTCCCCGTCAAAGTATAAAGGTCTACAAATTTTTAAAGCTGAGTGGGAAGCTTTTCTTTGTCACTACAATTTGTGTATCTCGTTGTCTAAAGCAGACAATGATTATATAAATCAAACACGTAATCTGGAAAGTGAAAAACAACTTTGTCTGAGAAAAGTGGAAATAGATGTGGAACTACGAAATGAGCCGACTAAGAAACTACGAGAGATGTTGAGAGAACGAGAATTTGTAAACTGGACGAAAATGCAAAACAAGGGCAAAGGAGTAGAGCTATTCAAACAATATACTCCTCCAAATACGATCATAGCCAAAGGCATTGGTTTCACCCTGTCTGAATACAACATGGCGCTCAAAATAATCGGAAATGTAGCACCTGTAAGAGTAATCCCGGGAAGGAGCAAGGACGGCACCCGGTGCAGGCGTTGCGCCTCTGCCGAGACCTTCATTTCAGAAACACTGCCACATGTCCTTGGCTCTTGTCCTTTTGGCCAACTACTACGGAACAAGCGACACCATACAGTCAGAACAATGTTAGCTGAGGCTTTAAGGAAGACAGGTTTAGAAGTGCACGAGGAAGTCAGTGGATATGCAGAAGATGGAAGCATTAGAAGGATCGACATGATTGGTATAAATAGGAAAAGAAAGCGGGGAATAATAGTAGACCCAAGTGTGCGCTTCGAGATCAGCGAAAGTCAGCCACAAGAAGTACATGAAGAAAAGAAACAAATATATCAGCCAACGGTAGCTTTCTACAAAGAAAAATATGACTTAGAGAACATCGAGATCTATGGCATTTTTGTAGGCGCGAGGGGGACCATCTCAACTTTTTTGAGGGATTTTTGTACAGAATTCAGGTTGCCAGCAAAATTATTGAAAACAATAGCTTCTTCAGTTATGAAAGACTCCATTTATATTTTACGTAACCATCTATATTCTTGAGATTTTCACACATATACACAACATTTTACACTTTACATTACAAACTTACACTTCTACACTTATATTTTATTATTGATGATTGTTATATTGTTAACTGTTTTCTCACTATATAATATTGTATTATAATTATATTCTTTAGATTATTATTGTTACAAAAATTACCTATGTTTGAGTATCCTTTGTTTTTGCAGCTCAAAATGTTGAGAAGGTGTAATTTTTTCAATAAAATTTCTATATATATAATGAAAATTCATTGAGTACTTGAGAAGGTACCTATTATTCCTATTAATGATTAAAATGAGTCGAGTGGGTGGCCACACACTACACAGCGTGGAACGCTTCAGCTCAATCTCCAGTTTTTGAGACAAGAGGGCAAGAATAACGAAGAAGATAAAGAGGAAGTCTCATTACGCAACTAGGAATGATATTCCTTATTTTAATTATGATAAAGAAATGTTTCGCGGGGTAAATTAACAAAGAACCGGTCTTTTCAGGCCCCACTCGAGGGATTCATAAACGATAAAATCTCCGCACTGAAATTGATACTTCTTATAAACTTGGAGTTTTAATTACTGCGTCAGACTACGTAAGAATGGAAAGACAAAAAAATCATATTTCATAATAAGCACTCCAAGAAAATGCGGAGAAGTGCAGTGTGGATGCTTTTCTTTCTTAATTGCAAGGCAATTGAAATTTTCAAGACATTTCTTAGAGAGACGTTTAGTTGTTCTTACTCGCAATACCCAACGTGCTTCGCCCCCAAGTAAACAGTTGATAGGTTCCTCACTCATGAATTTATTTATGAGTATCACCGATCCAGTGAAAATAAAACAGCTAAACATTTTCCCATCGCCCATTACTTTTGTCGAAATGAATAATACCCAGCCATAAATCCTGGCTGATAAATAAAATTGATAGATCATAAAACTAAAATACAGGGAAGATTCAATAATACAGAATTCGCGGACACAACACAAAACATAAGAAATATGGTACCGTGCTATATTATTGCAAGGACCTACGTTCTAAGGGCGGGTCGAGTATAAAATTTTAACGGGCGAAAATTACCATTTTTACTCTGAAAACGTTCTGCATGTTGCACATTCTAATAAAACTAATTTTGGTGTTGCCGTAAAGTGCGCTTAACTCTCTTGCATGTTGAATGCGGAGAGATTTATGCTACAAAAAATACACACAAAGTTTGGTTTTGTGTTTTGTGGAAAACCTACCTACCTACCTACCATTTCCATCGAAGTGAGTATGTTATAATTAAAACATATAAATAGTAGGTAGCATTAATCCCAACAAATTTCTAAAAGTCTAATCCCACCATTCAATAATATATTATCAGTATTACCACCATGCAAAATGAAATGTCAGTGCATAAAGTTGCATCATAATTAATTCCATTATTTATTTTAAACTTCACTTTAAGCCAAAAATAATAAGCAAAGCATAGTCTACTGACGAATGATAATTTATTGCTGCCTTGGTGTTTATCTTGCGGATTATACTTGGGGAGCTTTGCTCCGGGAAGGATTTTCATAATCACATTACTCGTCCACGTATGAATTTAATTACATTTTATAATAGTAAAACTTTGTTTTGTTTTCGACGTAATTAAATGTCACTTCGTTAATTGAATTTAGTTTCATGCTCGGGAGTCGGGAGTCGCTCGTCACAAAACGGACCTTATCTGGACGTTATGAATAAGTTATTACGAACGCCCAAAAATCCTCCAATTATTTTGCATGGAACGGCGTGATAATCATTAATACTTGGTCGCATTCATGCTGCTCTCGCAGTCATCGTCACACTGCAAGATTTGAATTTTGGACTAAGCTTAATAAAATCGGTTAAAGTTACCTCTTATTAGTCTACATAAATGCCTAAAGAAAAAAAACGTGAGTGCGTGACCATGGTCACCCTCGGAAGAAGTAAAACTTCTATATAGGTATGAAATCAGTTAGCAAACAACGTTAGAACAGGTGTTCATTCCGTTCTTGTGTTATTGTTTCACAATAGATTTATAAAATTTTACATTATGCAAATGTGTAGATACTTACCCCGTCAAACAATTTGCGTCTGTGACTCCTCGACAGACGCATGCGTTCAGACCCTAGTGTCCGCCATGCTGACGCATGTGTCTGGATAATGCATGCGTCCACACTGTAGACACATGCGTCCGAACGCAGGCGTCTGTCAAAAAAGCTCATGCGTCTAACACAATATGCGTCTGAACAACGAACGCATCCGTCCAGACCCTTATGCCTTCCAGACGGGCGCTTGTGTGCACGTACCAATGTGTCCATATTACAGACGTATGGGTCCAGACGCTTTTGTCCGCTGAGCTGACGCATGTGACTGCAATGCATGCGTCCACAGTGTAGGCTCATGCGTCGAAACACATGCGTCTGTCAAAAAGACTCACGCGACTAACACAATGCGTCTGAACAACAGACACATTCGTCCAGACCCTTGTGCCTTCCAGACGGGTGCTTGTGTGCACGTACCAATGTGTCCATATCACAGACCTATGCGTCCAGACGTTTTTGTCCTCTGAGCTGACGCATGTGACTGATGAATGACAATGCATGCGTTCACAGGCCCGTATTCATAGTCGGATCTTATATATAAGGTGGTCTTAAGACCATGTTTATTCAGACACAGGCTTGAACCAAGATGGTTTTATACATACAGTCATCATCTTGTGAACATTTTATAACATAATAAAATACCCCTACATCTTCTCAAGGTTGTGTTCGGGAGAAATCAGCGTATCAAAATTGAATAAGGTCGTCTTAAGACATAAGATCTGACTATGAATACGGGCTACAGTGTAGGCACATGCGTCGAAACGCATGCGTCTGTCAAAAAGACCCAAGCGGCTGACACAATGCGTCTGAACATCGTAAAATAACTTTAGTGACGTTCACCGAACCATTCATAGATGGCGTTGGCGCTCTTGTCCACAATAGGGTAGTGACCGATTTTTTTTTTATTATTTTTTTTTAAAGTTCATTTCTTGATAAGTGACGCTATATAGTTTACAGATTTTTTTTCGTAAGTTTTCTTGGTAAAAAAAATTCATGAAAGTTTTCGATCATTTCAAATTTGGCGCGATGACGTCGCAATCTTTCATAGGCGGAGAAGCAGGCTTGACAACATTATACAGAACTTACTACAAAAAGCACTAGCGTCAACCCGTCAACGCTCATAACAGCTGATTGTTATATTGTTAACATGTTAACGCTTTGTGTATCTGTGCGGTGATTCGTGTTGTTTAGTTGTTTTGCTTGAAAATATGGAAAGTTGGTAAAATCTTTCATGATTTATGAATATTTCAAGACTACATCAGACTTCAATGGTTATGTTATGCTGGCAAACGTCAACGTCAACACTGACACACAGGCAACGGAGGTGTGGTCATCCCCACTACTGCCAAAAGATTGAAACGTCACAGCCCGCCTTACAGCTCGGTAGATTTGAAATCGTTCGCAAAAGTAGCCACTTTCAAGGCAGGTTTTGAGACACTTGGAACTTTTTTTTCGAATTTTCACGAAACGTAGTCTTGTTATTAAGGCTCTACATTCGATTAGTATGATTTTTTTCTATATTTTTGGATGGTGGTCACTACCCTATTACGAGCCTTGCCACTATGCGTAAAGGCATTTGGGAATAATGCCCGATTAAAAACAAACTCGAAAGTGCAACACGGACAGTTTCGAATGGTATTGGGTGTGGTTTGGATCATAAAAGTTCCATTGATCCACCTGAAAGAAGAACGGTCGATGCATGTGTCGAGTTGCGGACTGGACATTTAAAGCATGCGTCCGTAGGAGATAATAGAACATCGAAAAATAGGCATGTACTTTCGCAAAAAATTAAAAAACTTTTTTTTAAATAATAATAGGTAAAAAAAATGAAAATTGAAAAAATGTGACAAAAGTCAGCATAACCAGCTTATAGGTATGCATCAACTTACTTTGTGTACCAAATTTGGTCAAAATCCAGTGGTTAAATATGGAGTTATAACAAAACAAGCGAATAATATGTCATAGGCATGAGGTTCAATAGTGCACCTTCTTTTTGAAGGATTAGTGAACGCAAGATGTTCATTAGGGTTCTACCATTATTTGGGCAAAAATTTCAATATGGCGGCTAAAATAGTGGCAGAATCATGAAATTTAGCTTGAAAATCAGAATGTTCGTACTAGACAAGGGAAAGTTCCAAGTTTTATGAAAATCGTTCCACTAATAAGAGATTTCAATATGGCGGCCAAGATGGCGGCGGAATGTTGAAATTCAACTGGAAAATAAGACTGATCATACAAAACAACGGTAAGTTCCAAGCTCCATGAAAATCGTTCCACTAATAAGAAATTTCAATATGGCGGCCAAGATGGCAGCAGAGCATCATTTGTCCAAAATCGGATATATTTTGATGAAATTCACATCGCCTGCGAATTTCACTCAAATCGGACCACTTCTCATAGAAATTCAAAATGGCGGACAAGTGACAAAAATCATTGATCAACTTGGTGGACACGTGACACGTACGCATTCGATTGGTGTTTGCACCACATCGATATCTCTTCTCGTTGAGGCATAATTCTCCTATAGTTCTATCACTTTGGAACATGCATGTTCAATATGGAGGAGAATAGAAGATGGCGGCGGGGCATCAATTGTCAAAAATGGGATGAATTTTGATGAATTTCACATCGCCTGCAAATTTCGCTCAAATCGATCACTTTCAGAGAAATTCAAAATTGCGGATCAAAGATGGCAGCCAAGCGACAAAAATCATTGGTCAACTTTACCTATATGGTGGACACGTACGCATTCGATTGGCGTTTGCACCCCATCGATATCTTTTTTCGTTGCGGCATGATTCTCTTAGTTCTATAACTTTCAAACATGTTCAATATGGAGAATACAAGATAGCAGCGGGGCATCAATTGTCAAAAATTTGATGGATCTTGATGTGATTTACATTGCTTGCAAATTTCATTCTAATCGGATCACTTTTAGAGCAATTCAAAATGGCGGATCAGATGGTGACAAAGTAACAAAAAACCAAAAGTCAACTTGACGTCCTGGATATATTTACTATTGATCAGCGTTTACATCACATCGATATCTGTTTTTCCTGAGGGAGTTGATATCCTGGGTACAGACAGACAGACGGACGAACGGACGGACAGGCAAAGTGAAGCTAAAAGCGCTTTTTCCTTATTTTTTGAGAAAGTGCGCTAAAAACTATTTTCAAAACTCAACTTTGGAAGCCTCTATCTCCGTTATAAAGCGTTTCCGATATATTTTTTTCCAGATATACAGGGTGGTCCTCGTTTTATGTCATTAAATTTAAGAATCAATAGAAAATGAAAAATGAAGGGGACTTTCTTCAGAAAACATATTTGAGAAATGTCTAATAACAGAGATACAGCTCTTCAAAGTTGGAAATAAATAATCGTTTTTTCCGCATAACTTTTGAACCGTTCAACCGATTTCATTCAAAATAAAACCAAAGGTTTACTGAAGTTATCCCCTGTCGAACAATCATAACATGTTCCATAAAAGAATTTCAGGAGCGTAGATATCAGGGGGTGTTTCTACTCCTCCCCCCCCTATTTCTCACCCACCAGTTATTTTTGAAAACTGTTCATAATTTTGAATTCTACGTTCAATTTAGAAGAAAAAGTCACCCTTGCAAAATTTTGATTAGAGGTTTCGTTTAGGAGATATTCGTGTTTGAAACTTTGGAAAACATCCCGAAATCGCCACTTTCCAGAACCCAAATTGTTTTTTTTCTGAAAATTTCCCGTGTTTTGGAAAAAAATGGTGGTTTATCAACTTAGAAATTCTAGAAAACCTATTTCAGCTGAGAAATCATGAGTTTCTTTAGATTTTAATTTTTAGACCTTTGAAAGTGGCGATTTCGGGATGTTTCCCAAAGTTTCAAACTCAAATATCTCCTAAACGAAGCCTCAAAGCCTGTAAAAGAAACAGTGATTTTTTCTTCAAAATTGAACGTAGAATTCAAAATTATGAACAGTTTCCAAAAATAACTAGGGGGGTGAAAAATAAGGGGGTAAAAGTACGGTCACCCCCTAATGTCTAAGCCCCTGAAACTTTTTTATGGAACATGTTATGATTGTTCGACAGAGGATAATTTCAGTGAACCTTTGGTTCTATTTATAATCAAATC
The DNA here is from genome assembly GCA_949128115.1 of Anaspis maculata. Lineage (NCBI taxonomy): Eukaryota > Metazoa > Arthropoda > Insecta > Coleoptera > Scraptiidae > Anaspis > Anaspis maculata. The sequence continues at coordinate 38,635,887 of OX421962.1, read as the reverse complement.
GGTTGAACGGTTCAAAAGTTATGCGAAAAAAACGATTATTTACTTCCAACTTTGAAGGGCTGTAGGAACCTCTGTTATTAGGCATTTCTCAAATATGTTTTCTGGAGAAAGTCCCCTTCATTTTTCATTCTCTATCGATCCTTAAATCAATTGACATAAAAGTCGGACCACCCTGTATAGTTCAATTATTTTTTGATGCTCTACGCGACCTCCTGAAATATTGACAAAAAAAGTATAAAGACCTCTATATACTTACAGGTACAGTCATAGACTGTACAGTACCTATACTATGCTTACAGGTATCCCAGAATTAAGTGGGCAAATGTCTATAAAATCAGATAGCCCCTACCTATTTGGCAAAGCAACTCGCTAGTCGCTCCGCTTGCTAACTTGGTTGGTTTGTCAAGTCTGGATGAAATACATCGTTTGTATCTTTTTGCTTAAAAGTTTTTTTCGAGGCTTTTTAGAGCTTTCACATTGATTTAGTACAATTATTATTCACCTACAATCGGTTCTCGATTCATCTCATACGATTTTTTTCATCGAATCAAACTATTCATTGCGATTAGCTCGACTACAGCTCGACTAACAGAGTAATCGATTCACTGACAACATTTGGACATCCCTAGTTTAGGTACACAGAAAAGTTGAGAATGATAAATAGGTTTCTATTTTGAGACTAACATGCCGGCAACGCCGGCAGCAAATATCTGTGATAATGGAAGTTTGTATATTCGATGGTAGAGGTCGCCCCATTACAACACAGCTGCGGCGACCGATTAAAGAAATAAATTATTCATTTTCTGATTGCAAATGAAACACTTTCGTAAGTTAGAATTCATCGATCAGATCAAATTTTTATTTATGATGAAACTGAAGTACTTAAAACACGATGCAAGCGGTAAAAGAATACTAACATAACAGTTGAAAGCGAGCCTCACAACACATTCCCTTCTTCCATTCTCTGGGACGCCACTGGTCACCCACTTAAACGTTACACCAGAGCGTTACACATCATCCTCGCATCAACTGAATTCACCCCCATTCACAAAGTCCCTCATCTGTGGTTGTTGTGATCTAAGCGAGCGACAAGAAGTTTTACTTCAAAAATCGGTTGTGTCACCTCAAAACTTTCCAGAGATGTCAGTAATAATTTTGATTAAAGTTAGTGTCCCTTCGGGAAGGGGAGGTTGTAGCGGGTCGCACTTGCAAAAATGAAAATCTGTTGTTGTAAAACAAACACTGTCTCTATTGGGGTACCTACTGGTAACATTCAACTGTAAAACTGTGTATCAACAATGATTAAGTAAACGAAAAGCTCCTGGTGCGAACATTGGGTCGCTGCCATCTTGCCTGTTGCCCCACTACTGCGCTAGAGGGCGCCCGGTGACCCGCAGGAGGTTGGCTATAGACTCACCCTCTAGATGCCACATACGACCTCGTGGGGCATCTAGTTGTTGGCTGTAGACTTGCGAGGTCGTCCCCTTTCTCGGATAGGGTGCAATGGCTTCAAATCTGTAGTCCCGAATGTCTCCACTGGGGTTAGGTCTGAAACGTGATACGTTTTCAGGAGCGTATCATCTCCAGGTAAAGACACCTCATAAGAAGTGGGCGACTTAACTTTGATTATTGTATATGGTCCATCCCTCTTGGAGACAAACTTGGCGGTTCTGCCTTCGCGAGCACTGCTAAGGATGTGTGTGCGGACCCATACCAAATCGCCAACTTTGTAAGTCTTGTTGGTCCACGTGCAGTTCTCTGACTTGGTTTATTGTTTCAGCCATTTGAGTCAGATAGGGTGTGACTTCGGCCACGAAGTTTTCTTTGCTGACGATTTCTCCCAAGTTGTGGTGTACATCTGCTGGAACGCGTAACTCCCGGACAAAAGTTGGGTACGCCAGAGAACGTTCACTTGACTAGCGTACTGCTGAGTTCATCGCGAACCGCACTGACGAAAGTTTGTCTTCTGCACGTATTTGAGACCGCTTACGATTTCTCTTTGAACGATGAACTCGATCCTCATTTTTCACGAAACGCCCTCTTTGATCACGAACGTTTGCTTCTTCAGCGTCGACAGGTCGCCCGTCAGGTCGAGGGCGATTTCGGGGCGGTCCGCCGCTACCAGCACCAGCCGTTTTATCTCGATCCATTTTGTACGGTGGTACTGAAACTGGTGGGTGACTACCTGTATCGATGCAATGTTCCGCCAATGGAGTTGGAACTCCCCCTAGAGTATTCGTTAGCGTTAGCGCTGAGTATTTTGTTCATTTCTTCACGTTTCTCAGGTGACAAACTCGTTCCCTCGTCGTCCCGCTCTCGCAGGGTCGTAAAAAGCTCCCAATGCCGTAATCTCAATTTCAGATCCGTTTGAAGATTCTATCTGATACTCGTGAACGTCGTCGCTGTCTACGAATTCCCATTTTCGATTGTAAAAGTCTACCGACAGTTCTGCGTGTTCGATGAAGTCCATCCCTAAAAGGGTCCTGTTTCCTTTTTGCTTCGGGAATGCCACAAAAGTTGTAATATTGTTTTCTTCATGAGCGTAACGTCGGCTTGAACAGTTTCGACTTCTTCAGTTCTTATTGATCCATCAGTAAATCTCATATTCAAAACCTTTTTCTCAAAAATAGCCCCACTTTTCTTAAGGAGGTTGCATAGTGAATGACTGGCTATGCTGCGTCCCGCTCCGCAGTCGAGGCACGCGGTACCTTCATGTCCCATGACTTGAATGTTGAAGATGGGACGTGGACGAGACGAGTCCATGGCGCAAAATTCGGAGTTACTGTTTTTCTTTGATTTGGAACTGCAATTTGGACAATCCCCCCTGAAGCGTCCTGAGGCTCCACACCCAAAGCAAGTAATCGTCAAGTAATCGTTGGTGATGACTTGTCATCATCTTCTTTCTGCTTCTTGGCATCGGATTTTCCGGAGGATTTTTGTTTCTTTTCCAACTTTCGGCAATTTTCCAAACTGTGTCCAAAGTTGTGACAATAGTTGCATTCCTCTCTTGGCTTACCATTGATTTTTGGCAAATCAGGTTCGTGCTTCTCTTGCGCCTTATGAAGAGAATCTTCGACTCGGCGAGCCTCGGTGAGAAGGTCTTTGAACGTTGCAATTTTGTTGCGGGGAATCTCTTTTCTGATTTTGTATGCCAAATACCATAGATTATATCTATCTGAGTGGCTTCAGTCAACGTTCCCGCTGGAAGTTGTGCCAATGAAGCGCGTGCTTTGCAAAACAAATAAACCAGTTGGCGTCGAGATGTCTTGATGTCTTGATGTCTTGTTCTTCTGATTATAATTCTCTGTACATTTTGAATGGCGGTTTTCTTGGACCAAAAGTATGCGAAGTTCAAGTTCAAAGCAAAAGTTCAAGTTCAAAAACTATTGAACAAATGATAACTTATCTTTGGAAGTTCGAGGATCTCTGCAGAATTGAATTTTCTATAACATAAAACAAAATCGCCATGGATCGCCCTGCAGGGTTTTGAATTTGAGCTACTTTCATTTGCAGGTGCATGTTTTAGTGTTCTGTCATTAGTAGACACCGCGCAGGATCGACTCACAGGTTCAAATTGATTTTTTAATATCAAAAAACAAAATAATACGTTGAGTAAATGATTTTCGTGAAGAAGATACTTGAATCTAATGGCTCTAGAAATATTTTTGAGGATTTCAGACCTCTAACAGTGAAAAAAAAAACTGTCAAAATTGTCAAACTAACTTGTTCAAACTTGTTTTTATTGAAATTTACACATCGTATTGGAAGTCAGGAGTTTGAATTCAGTCGAAAAAGATACCAAACTTGTCGTGATCGGTTCTTAATGACCAGGAAAACAAAAAGAACCACCTAGTCGAGCTTCGCCCCTCCCACGACCCCCCCTCAACAAGGATCGACACTTTTTGTGCCAAAATGGTATCAACAAGATATGATGCGTCGAATTGCGATGTATTTGCATCCAATAATGGATTAACAGGTTTCATCCTTTCCATTTTGAGTTGCAATTGATTACCCCCCCTCCGATAACTCAAAACCCCGTGGTGGGATTTCTGTCAATTTTGGGTACGTAGTAGGGCATTCAAGTCTAAACAGAATGTCAAATTTTCAGGACGTCTATATTTTTTCCAAGGTTCTAGCGATTTTTTTACTATTTTTCCTGTATCATATACATTTGACAGAACAAATCGAAATATTCCAATGGAACTATGAAATTCTTCATCGTGTTTGGTTCAGAATTGTTCAAATGTTCATTCTCAACATTTGCAGTTGCCACATAATTGTGTATACTTGAAATCTCATGAAAAATTGAGCCTAATTTGAAATTGTTCGGAATTATAAGTTTTCAGATTTTTGACAGCTCTAAAAAAAAGCCTTTACTGGGATTTTTCTGAAACCCAAAAATTTGGAAAGAGCGCAAAATTCTGAACAAAACCTGTGATTTTCACGACTACAGTATTTTTTTTGAGGTCAAAATCTATTTTTCTTGGGCTATTGCCTGTTGCCCCACTACTTCGCTCGAGGGCGCCCGGCGCCCGGTAACCGGCAGGTTGGCTATAAGGTTTTTATTTGGAAATTAACGAAACCAGTCCATCCTCCCACCCTGCGGTGTTTCTAATAGGAAGCATCGCCCAAAAAAAAGGTCTTCGCGGCAATAAATCATTTTGGTACTTTATTACAAACAGTACCTACACATGAAACACGGCGTACACACATACAATAAGTATCGTTATTGTTTTGTTGTTAGCTTGGAAACTGTTCCAAACTTGCTTGGCAAAAAATTAATAATAATAATAATAATAGTAGTACCTACTCTAAAACTTCAATGGAGTGATATCGAAACATATTTGCCAAATGTGAACTGAGATAAAATAAGTAGTCATTAATGCAAAATAAAGGGAGTGGAAGAGGAAAAGAGAAACTGTGCCTATGTGACACGTAAGAATACCCCTTTCTGCCATTTGCGGTAAAAATGAGAGATTATTCAACTAATTTGAAAGTGTGAAAGACACGAGCAGAGCAAATGTTTGGAATAGGACCTTTTCCTTTTCGATGTAGAAATTAGGGGTGAATAGTTTCATCTCCATCATACCTATTATACTTTAACACCATTGTACCGTTGAGGGCGGTCTTAGCCCCATAACTTGGCTAGCCTAAACGGGTGCCTTGTTTTTTTTTGTGCCGCTGATGACCCAGTGACTCAAGGCTGCCAGTGACGAGGTCAAAACGAGTCAAAACAAAAAATGTGGTTTCGCATAACGCAGTGCTGCATCCGAATGTTCGTAATTCATCATCATGATAGGTCACATACGTTGACGGTATGACGGTAGATGGTAGGACGTGGGTCCGGTACACAGTTGATTTTTACACATTTTTTTCTATTTTTTGTGGATTGTGATACATATTTTTATTCAAGTAATTTTTTCCCACAATTGAATTTTAAACAAAAATTCTTTTCATCCAGAACTCTAGGGGGCAAACGTTCATTCTAGGAGGAGCTTAGCCCCCCCAGCCTCTCCGTATCTACGGGCCTGTTACTGGCAAACCCAGTCGAATAAAATGGCTGACGCGTGTTGGCCGTTGTTAGGTTGGGGCGTTTTTTTGCTTTGCTCAATATGCCATTGAAGTATCTTCATCTGTCGTAGGTATTAATAACTATCGTTTACCTGATCCTGATGTTCGTTATTGTGTTGACTTGCTAACCACCTAACGCTCAGCCAAGCCACGTTTTCAAAATCGTTCAAAAACCGGCCAACCTGGTTGGCCTCGTGTTGGCTTGCTTCCTACCAGAGGGCTTCCTACAAGGGAAGTGATAAACGAAAGGGTATCATTGCTATAGAAACGTAAATCTCAACAATTCAACCTGATAGCAACTGCCGATAGGTGCAAAACGTCAGTGCACGGCAGCTAGACAAAAAATCAATGTCAGTCTTTCGAGTTTCCATCATCGGACCTTGCGTGATATATATTTTATGTCTTTGCCGCCAGACGACCACTTAGACGACAGTGAATTGTACAAGGTAAATTCGGGTTTCTTGGACGAACTCAACCGCATCCGCAGACGCTTCAACCTCATTGATCTAACACCTGAAACCGTGCCAAATGTCAGCCTGTGCACACCACGTTTCGAAAAGAAAGAGACTACTTGCACAGTTCATTGCGCCGATGCTTCCCTCGGGAAAGAACCAACAAAACTTCCCAGTGAAGTGTCCAAACTTTCACCAGGCCATGGCCAATCGACAATACGAAAACCGGTCAAGTTCACGCCAGTGCAGCCAAACAAATTTACGCCCACTGAACCAGCACCTCATCAAGAACCAACTAGATTTATCCCACCAGTGTTACATGAATCGAAGCGGAAAGCACGTGTTACGTTCATGCTCACAGAGGAGTCGGAGCCAAGCAGAGACCCGGCCAAATTGGTTCCAGCCGCATCTAAATCCACACCAACGCATGAATCAGCTGCTAAATTCACGCCGAAGGAAATCTGGACACAAAGGCATGAACCGGACAAAATCATTCCAGCCGCACCTAGGGCTACACCGAAGCCTAAATCGTCAAAGGAACCTTCGTCTAAGAAAACCAGGACGCAAAGTCATGAACCAGTCAAATTTGTTCCGGTCGCACCTAGTTTCACACCTGATGTATCAGCGAAATTTACGTCTAAAGAAACCTGGCCGCAAACGCATGAACGGGTTAAAACTGTTCCAACTGCATCAATATTTACACCAAAGCCTGAATCATCAAACGAATTTATGTCCAAAAAAACCTTGGCGAAAACTCATGAACCGGTCAAATTTCTTTCAACAGCTACGTCTCCTCTTACATCTAACTCAGAACTTTCAAAATTCACGCCTAAAGCAGAGCCACCGGGGTTTGTGCCGCTGGAACAAAAAGCGGAAGAAACCAGAAAAGTGTTTTTGGAACAGCATGCCCCCACTTCTAAAAGACATCGTCCAAAAATTGTACGGGTCGTACGGATCCAAGAACCGACAAAGTTTCCCGCAGAGCCAGAGCCCAGCGTTAGAATGGAACCAGAAAAAGCACAACCGATATCATCGGGCAAAAGCGAATTCACATTTCAGCTGCACATCAAGCCGAAAGACACCAAAAGCTCTATTGTGTCATGCTCGCCGCCCAAGAAGAAAAGACGTGTTAAAGGAACCGCGACAGAATCCAAGCGGAAGCACTCGGCAGGAAGGTTTGTCGATGATATACGAGAAACGCTCAATACCATACGACCAGAAAACGAGACGGAGGAAAGTTCTCGGGAGATCTCGTCCGAGTCCCCGACGAAATCGTTAGCATCTCCGTCGTCGCCCGTGACTTTCGATAACTCTGTCAAAACCCGCGGGTCCACTTCCTGCAGCGACGTGAGCAACATTCTAAGTTTTTGTAACCTGGAAAATGTCTACAAGAAAAACGAAGACTCCGACTCGCTGTTCAGTCAAGATTCTTCGTTGTTGCAGAACTCACCACCACTTAGCCACCTAGCTGAAAAATCGAACAGTTCTAGTACGCCGGCAACCCAGTCATCCCAAATGTCTAGGAGCAAAACATCATTTATTAAAACCATATTTTCGAGAAAAACCAGTGATAGGCTAAGCAACAGCTCTCGTTCAGATTCGTCAACCCTCGATATGCCTCGGAAACCGTACAAGTTGTTTGCATTTCCTTCAATAGTGAACATCACCAAATTCGCAGGCGACTTGGCCGGTTCATCTCGTTCGAGGTCGAAGAAGAAGAACAAAAACTCTCCAGTAGAAATCAGCGAATTTGACGACCACACGTGGGACAGAGGCGGACTGCCCTATCGAAGGGTCGTTCAAGAACTAGCCGAATCTCAGGTGGACTTCAACACCAACAGACAGCCTCTAGTCAGATTCGATGAAAGTTTCGATAACTTAGCGAGTGCGTACCATGACCGTCGCAAACAGTCAGTCGATTTCAACTTTTACGAGACGTCTCCTGTGAAAAGCGATGAATCATGGGACAAAACTCACCTGGCTTTGAATCCGGAAAGGAGTAGACGGCGAAAAGATCCGCCGAAGAGAAAGAAGTGCATGGGCTGCTGTGGCTGTGGGTGTTTTTCGCGGACGAGCAGTATTTTTAAAGATTAAAGTGTAAGATTCATTTGACGTAGTTCGTAAGGTCCTAGTTAAGATAAAATGCTCTTTTGTACATATCATAATAAAAATATTTGAACTTTTAGTGATCGCGGTCTTTGTAAGATAAGGGGGATGTCTGTGGCTGTAGGTAGAAAGGCATCGCGGCGCGACGAGGGCGTCCTTGACTCGACGAAGAGCGCCTCATTTGGATAAAATTACCATGACAATGTAGCCGTGATAACAAGCTCGGAATAAAATTTCCATCGTGAATGCAGATGATGGGTAAGAAGACGGTATGGAGTGCGTATAAATATTACCTTTACATAGAAATATTGTCAATTTGGCGCACCTGGGGGAGTGTCTTTCGGAGATAACTTTGGAGTTGTCTGGACTGCAAATTAATTGAAAATAATGAAAAACACAATAAAGCCGAGGCAATCTCAGAACGATAACAATCTTAAGCTGGGGTTGATTTATGGAATGGTGTTACTGTGAAACACAATTTTTATTTTCTCGAGCCCTCACTAATGAAAAGGAAAATATTGTAATCGTGCAGAAAAAATTAGATCTCGACGGATATCCAGGGTGTTTCAGAAGTAAGTACCTACCTAGCTAAATTATGTCCTTGGATTCGGCATTCAAAAACATAAAAGATTATGGCCCCTCAAAGTTCAGTTTTGGGAATCGTTTTTTCAATCTAACTTTTTCATCCAGTTTTTTATCGTTCAACTGATCAGCTTCAAATTTGGTATACGATAGTTATGCTAGTTATGTCTGGTTTTCGGTGCTAGTAACATATATCCCACACTTCTATTTTCAGTAGAATGACTTTTTAGAGCCAAAATAAAGTGACAAGCTGAAGCTGGAGCGCTGGGAGAATACGGCCGATGACCGCTGATAGTTCCCCTTCAAAACTTTGCAAGTGCCATCAGCCGTAGCCGTCGTGAGCATTTTTTATATTACTACTGATAAATGTTAATGATGCTCACTGTAGGTATTATTACCACTTAACTACCTATTATTAATTTTATTTTATCTTTGGCAAGGATAACTAAACTGCTCAACAACTGGAATGACGGTACCTATCGAAAATTTTGCCCTTTGGAATGTAAAACATTGCAAAATTGTGCTAAGTTCCACCGATCCCCGTCTCTGTGAATTCTTTTTCTCGGGTTCTAATGAATTATTCATGAAGCCTGATGTCTAATCTCGAAACAGTTTTTGAATTTTCCAGATCAGAAGTCCAACAAAGATGATATGATTTTTTTCACTTTTCCGACCCGAAAATTTGCAGTTTTTCCATAGAGGAAAACTCGAAAACCGTGAGTCTGATTTTGAAAATTTTTTCTCTAAAAATAATTTCAATCTTCTCTCCAACTTTTATTCCCAGTATGTCTGCACCTAAAATGAATATTTCGGCTCATCGCATGTCGAAGTTTGCACTGCAGTTTTTTCAAATTCATGGAGTGTACAAATTCCAGTTTGAAAAAATTACCGTCGGGAAACCTAAACCGTGTCTATTTTGAAAATGGGTGTACACGTTGGAAATGGTCTCAATCGTCATATGCGTCGAAATCTCGAGAACAATTTTTAGCGAGTTCACAATACTTCCTCCTCGTTGGCTGGTGGGTCGCAGCCTGGGTCGGGAAAGTAAAAAAATCATATAGTCATTGTTGGACTTTTGATCTGGTAAATTCGAAAACCATTTCGAGATTAGACATCAGGCTTCATGAATGAATAGTTCATTAGAATCCGAAAAAAAAATCCACAGAAACGGGGATCGGTCGAGGGATCGGTGGAACTTAGCACATTTTGCAATGTTTTACATTTCACCCTGTAAAATAGTAATGGAAATTGAAAACAAAGTCTTGTCAATGAGATGGATTGCTGAAAGATGGATCTAAGAAACTGTGCTAACCAATTCAAAATCGGTTGTGTCAATTCAAAGTTACGTCATTTTGAAAAACAGGAAAATTTTCGATACCGTCATTCCAGTTGTTGAGCAGTTTATATCAAACGAGGAAAATGGAATTTTTTATATTACTTTACTTTATTTTATCATATTATTTTATTGAAGTTTGGCGTTTGACTATGAGGCGCCGTTTGTGTCATTATTAATCATTGATTTTATATTTTAAAATTCCAATTATTTAAAGCTTGGAGCACATATTTATCCTAACTATCAAATTTATATATTTAACATGCAATTTTTATATGAATATTCTGTCTTTAAAAATATATATTTTTTGAAAAAATATTTATTTTTCAAAACAACAATTATTTTTGTAATTAAAATATATTTTTATTTTGCGAATATATTTATTTTTCAACACAATAATTATTTTTTCGATAAATTAGAATATTTATATTAAAAAAACCATATATATATAATTGTAAAAGAATAATTATTATATTTATTTATTTTTATAAATATTTTTTCTTGAGAATATTTATTTAAAAAAAGAAACATTGTTTCCAATTCGTGAACTAAAATAATTATTCCATTATGCATTATGCATTATTATAAAATAGGAGCAACGAAAAAATATATTTATAAGTGAGGTGGCGCTCGCGTCGCGCTTGATGTGATCCCGCGCTGGTACCACTGGTATGCATTGACACTTCTGTTGACGTTGACGTTGACGGATTCGAATGTTCTGTCTTCGTGCAAATGTTGACGGACGAGTTTTGTTTCCGTTTCCGCGCGTTTAGTTTTTCGTTTACAGAGGACAGGAGTCTAGCCCAGTCTAGCTACATTATCTTGTAAGTATCAATAATTATTGATTTAGGATAACGTTGACGTAGATATGACTGGAATTATTGTGTTGCAGGTTTTAAATCCCCAAATGCATGATGGCCAATAATAACAATCATTCTAACACAAGGGAGATTGTAAACCGAATATTACTCAGTCCAGAGTTGAGACAGAGCTTAGAATTGAGTCCAGAGTTATTATTGGCCATCATGCATTTGGGGATTTAAAACCTGCAACACAATAATTCCAGTCATATCTACGTCAACGTTATCCTAAATCAATAATTATTAATACTTACAAGATAATGTAGCTAGACTGGGCTAGACTCCTGTCCTCTGTAAACGAAAAACTAAACGCGCGGAAACGGAAACAAAACTCGTCCGTCAACATTTGCACAAAGACAGAACATTCGAATCCGTCAACGTCAACGTCAACAGAACTGTCAATGCATACCAGTGGTACCAGCGCGGGATCACATCAAGCGCGACGCGAGCGCCACCTCACTTATAAATATATTTTTTCGTTGCTCCTATTTTATAATAATGCATAATGCATAATGGAATAATTATTTTAGTTCACGAATTGGAAACAATGTTTCTTTTTTTAAATAAATATTCTCAAGAAAAAATATTTATAAAAATAAATAAATATAATAATTATTCTTTTACAATTATATATATATGGTTTTTTTAATATAAATATTCTAATTTATCGAAAAAATAATTATTGTGTTGAAAAATAAATATTTTCGTAAAATAAAAATATATTTTAATTACAAAAATAATTGTTGTTTTGAAAAATAAATATTTTTTCAAAAAATATATATTTTTAAAGACAGAATATTCATATAAAAATTGCATGTTAAATATATAAATTTGATAGTTAGGATAAATATGTGCTCCAAGCTTTAAATAATTGGAATTTTAAAATATAACATCAATCATTAATAATGACACAAACGGCGCCTCATATTTGACTCTTGCTGAGGACAAAAACAGGATATGTGTGGACATACAGGGTGTGTTTTGTATTCTAAGAAACTGTCATCAATCATGTTTTGTATTCCAAGAAACTTCCATCAATTTCAACCTGGTACAACCTGGAAATAAGGGTCTCCCGACCTTCAGGTATATGAGCTTGAAGCCCTTCAAGGTTCGACCATCGTTCATTCAATTCTTATACATCTTTCTGCGAGCACGAAAGCAGCAGAAAAGATTGTACTTACATTCTATTAAATTTTACATTCTACAATTCTACATTACATACCGGGTGATCATTTGAAAACTATCCACCTACAATAACTCCCGATTCCTAGTGAAAATGTCTTCGAGCAAAAACAGGTCGATTTTCATATCGAGGGGGACATCTAAAACATACATTAGCGGTTTTCTATCTTTAGCCCTCTCGCCCCCACCTACCCCAACTTTGAAATTTCAAATGACACTACCTATTTTGCGATACATCAAATTCAACAGAATTAAATTCTCTTTCTGAAAAAATATTTCTAAAATTTTCAACCCCACCCCTCTTCACCCCTAAATTCTCTAAGTGTCCAATTAAATATTCTTGACCTCTCAATTCTCTTCAATGCAGTCAACGTCATCCTGCACAGCATCGAAAGAGAAAATTTTCCATGGAAAAAGTGTCATCCAAATTCACCCCTTCGCTCCCCCCTCCTCACCTTAAAAACCTAAAATGACAATACCTACTTTGTGATACATCAAATTAAAGGGAAGTGAATTATCTCCATGAACACAATTTCTTTGAATGTTTTAAAAGCCTCGTTTCCCCACTAAATACTCCAAATGTCCAGGAAAATTTCAAAAAAATTGTTTTTTGAAAGAAAATTCAATTTTCTTTAATTTGATGTATCACAAAGTGGGTGGTATTTTGTTAAATTTTAAAGTTGAGGTGGGGGAGAGCAATGGGGTCAATTTGGGTGGCACTTTTTTCACCAAAAATTCTCTTCTTTAAAGCTATTCAGGATGATGCTGACTAAACTAAAGAGAATTGAGGGGTCCAGGATATTGAAAGGGACACACAGAGAATTTTTAGGGAGAAGGGGGGTAGAGTTGAAATTTTTGAAGAAATCTGCTTCAAAAAGAGAACTTAATTTTCTTCAATTTGATGTATCGCAAGGTAGGTAGTGTCATTTGAAATTTCATAACTTTGAAACTTCTCAACCGACTTTGTTCAAATTTGAACCGAAGCTTACTCAAATAAGTCGGTATTAAACGATAATAACGCGGTCCATAAAATTTTTCAGGGGCGTGGATAATGGGGTATGCCTTTGCTTTTTTACCGCTATTTTTTTTACCCCTTGAGATAGTTTTGTAGATTATTCACATTTTTGAATTCTTAGTTCAATTTCAAAGGAAAAGTTACCCCTACAAAATTTAGATTAGAGGTTTTGTTTTCAAGATTTTTGCGTTTGAAACTCCGGAAAACACATCAAAATATTCACTATCAAGAGCCAAAAAAATATTTTTCCTGAAAACTTCTCGTTTCCTACAAAAACTCATGATTTAGCAACTTGAAACACCTAGAAAACCTATTTCAATAAAGGAATCATTAGTTATCTTGGATTTCAATTTATAGGGCTTTAAAAGTGGTGTTTTCGAGATGTTTTCCGAAAATTCAACCTTAAATATCTTGAGAACGAAGCCTCTAATCAAAATTTTGCGAGAGTAACTTTTTCTTTAAAATTGGACGTGAAATTCAAAAATATGATTAATGTACCAAATTACCCGAGGGTTAAAAAAATAAGGGTAAAAAAGTGGGGGCACCCACAATTATCCACGCTCCTGGAAATTTTTGATGGAACGCGTTATCATTATCTCAGTGACCTTTGATTCAAATTGGAACAGAATCGATTGATAAGTTCTAAACCTATGACGAAAAATCGATTTTTAAGGTTCAACTTTGAATGCCCATATCTCTGTAATTATTCGTTTCTGACATATATTTTTTTAAGAAAGTCTACTTCTTTTGACGTTTCCCATCACTTCCTGAAAGGACGCGATTTAAATCTGAAACACCCTGTATTTCCTGTATCATATGCATTTGACAGAAAAAATCAAAATATTTATTCCAACAGAACTTGAAATTTTTCATCGTGTCTGGTTCAGAATTGTTCAAATGTTCATTCTCAACATTTGCAGGCTCCAAGTACCTAACTGTGTATACTTGACATCTCATAAAAAATTAAGCTCATAATTTGAAATTGTTTGGAATGATCAGTTTTCAGATTTTTGACAGCTCTAAAAAAAACCTCTCCGCTGGGGTTTTTCTGAAACCCAAAAATTTTGAAAAAGCACAACATTCTGAACAAAACCTGTGATTTTCACTACTACAGTATTTTTTCTGAGGTCAAAATCTATTTTTCTTGGGCTAAATAAGATAGGTAATGCCATCTAAAATTTAAAAGTAGGGTAGGGTGGGGGCGAAGGGGTTGAAGATGAAAATTTGGCAGTATGTGTTCTAAATGTCCCCCTCGAAACACAAATCGACCCGTTTCGGCGTTTTTCTGTGAAAAATTTTGGCGACGAGAAATCAGGGGTGACACCTTTTCAAATGAATACCTGTAGGTATGGTGGACCGCAGCAGGGGACTAGCGCACTACCATACAGTACCACTACAATGACTCACGTGTGTTGCGCCTCTAGAAAGCACGTGGCGTGCCGGCAACGTGGTCTTCGGCATATCGATCCTCCGGCTGGCCGTTCAGCTCGCAACGCCATCCTGTGGTGCGCACCTCCAACGACGCCGCACTGATATCCTGATAGCAGCAGGAGCCGTGTCGGCTGGCCGCCCGATTCATTCCCAACAAAACACTTGCAGTTCGCAGCTGACAGTCTGGTGAGAAAGGTTGTCTTTGCGCGGCTGCTGGCTCTCTGTCTCTCCTCTGGCCAAATTCGCGAACGAAATGTTTTCGTGATTTGTCGTCTTTCCGCTTGATTATTTGGGATAATTTCTTTGCCCCTTCACGCCACCACCTTCGAGACGTCCGGCCAGGATCCCCGATTATGCTACTCGTGCACTAAAAATATGCAACTACTATCAAAACCAAGGATTTATTGTGTATCATCATCTAGTGCGAGTAGTAGCAGCAGCAGCGGTGTCGCCAGCATTCTGCTGGAAAGTGTTTGGTAGAAAGTGGGTTTGCCGTTTGGCTCAGTTTCGCAAGAATTCGAGTTCGGTGAGTACCACCTTAATCACATGAGTCACGTGTATGTCGCGCTAGGGATGCCCTCTTAACATTATCGCTGCTGCTATCCCCTATGCACCTATACAAAGTTATTTCGGGTAAAGTATAATAAACCAATGAATGGACACATTTTGTTGGCACAAGCGAAAGTTAACTAAACCGTACGTACAAGGACAATCACTTTTAATTGAATATAAACACTGGACACTGGGTTGATATCTACTTACTACATAAATAACCACAGTGTAATTTATGTACCTAGTGTCTGCAATCTGCATACCTGAGGGTCTAAGTCAAGCCGACATTGTGTCTCTTCCTTCACCTCTGTGATGTGCATCCGTAATGCTTCTAGAATTGCATAGGATATCACTTTCATTTTTCGCATTGACCATAATCCTCCAAGAAATCGAAATTCTCTTGTATGGACAACCCAACAGCTATAGGTACCTACCTATAACAGTATACTTACGGAGGTGGATAGACACGTTGTTGGATAAGAAAGTTGCGTTACCTATGTAATAATTATTATTCCAGCTGTGGTAATTATTACCCGCAGTTCTGAATATAGTGATTCCGCCCGTTCTAATTGTTATCACTAAGTAGGTATTCACCAACAAATAAATAGCGATAGTATAGAGTTAGTAGGTAACGATTGTTGGTATTTGCGCTTGGTCAGATTCCGATGAGTTCTGGTCAAATAAAGTAAAAGTCATTCTGGCTGAAAGTCTGCCCGATAGATAAAACCGCAATCCCAAGGCCGAAATGTGTTCCATATTTTCATTGACATACTACAAGCTAGTCTAATTGAATCGAGAATTGAATCTCTACCACAGGCTCTCGGCGACAACTTTTTTTTTGTGAGAAAAGAATAAGTTCACTTCCTGCAGCTATACCTAGGCACAATAATTGGGTAACGTGACACACTGTGAACCTATTGAATTGGGTTGATGAGAAGAAGCATCCAAAAGTAGTAATTTTACTTCAGAAACTCAATTAATTCGATTTTGCTCATTTTACCAGTTGTTGACCAGTTGGTTCAGTCCATGCACGTTTCCTCCAAACTTTATACCACATGAGCTCACTTTATGCAGCACGAATTTCAAATTTAGCGCTTCAGGGAGAGCGTCCTATTGGGTAGAGATGTGGCCCAACGAAAACAGAACAGAGGTGTTTTTGGGCATTTCACCTCATTTTTTTTGAAAAAAGCTTTGACAGGTCGATTTTTATATTGAAGATCTGAAACATATAGGTACATTGGCGAATTTCTATCTTTAGCCCCCTCACCCTCACCCACCCCAACTTCGAAGTTTCAAATGACACCACCCACCTTGCGATACATTGAATTAAAGAGAATTGAATTCTCTTTTTAAAAAAATATTCCTATAATTTTCAAGGAGGAGGAGAGGAAAGGGGTTAATTTGAGTAGCACTTTTTTTCACCGAAAATTTTCTCCTCAGATACTTTTCAGGATGACGCTGATTAATTTGAAGAGAATTGAGGGGTCGAGAATTAAATGGGACAGTCAGAGAATTTTAGGAAGAAGGGTGGGGTTATAAATTTTGAAAACATTTTTTTCAGAAAGAGAATTTGATTCTCTTTGATTTGATGTATCGCAAAGCAGGGTGCACAAAAATTGTGATTTAAATAAAAAAATCAAAAAATCGATTTTTTGATTGAATTGGATTTTTTTAATTTAAATTAGATTTTTTTTTTATTTCGATCAGATTTTTCCGGTTTCAGTAAAATTGTTAGCTAATTCAAAAAATCTGTGGCAATTAAGGCTAAAATACAGTACAAAAATATAAACTGATGCTCAACAATGAAAGTGTTACAAAGCAAAAATTCACCCAATTTTGAACCGCTGTAACTTTTGATTGGCACAAACGATTCTGATTCTGTTGCAATTACTGAAGAGCCCAATCTTTTGGTCATCTTTCTTGTCAATATGGAATCCATAGAGCCCCTCATGAAACTTCTACAGGGTGATGAACAGAGCAGTGCAAAATTGATGAAAGTTCAACATACCCCCGTTTTCGTTAAAAATTTTTTCCGGGAGTATCAACACCAAATTTATGAAGAATGATGTGTTCCCTCGAAACGGTTTTTGAATTTTCAGGATTCCAGTCGAAAACTAGCCAATCAACTAGATTTAAATCTTCGCGCCCTGTCGCAAAGTAGATGGCGAGGTAGATGGTGTTATTTGAAATTTTGAAGTTGAGGTGGTGGGTATAGGGGTGAGGGGGCTGGAGATATTGCCAACTCGCTTGCCAATGTATGTTTCAGATGTCCCCCTCGATATAAAAATCAACCTGTCTGAGCTTTTTTCAAAAAGATTGGGTGAAATGCAAATGCCCAAAAATTCCCCTGTTGTTTTCGTTGGGCCACCCTGTACGTACATTGGACTTTCACTGGACGTTATGCAAACGTAAGTACGCTCTTCTTAGCACGCTTTTGAAATTCGCACCGAGTTGGAAGGGAGCTGGCCGGAAAGTCCGGTGAAAACGCGACCCAACTTGACTTACACAGGTGTCAACTTGAAAACTTCCCACTCCCGATTTCCACTCCTGAAAAATGTTTCCCGAAGAAATCCCGAGACAGGTCGATTTTATATTCGAAGACATGAATAATTTAGAATAACCATCTGTTCGATGAAGAAACGATTTTTTTTAAAGTCGAAAACTTTTCAAGCTTTATCTTTAAATTGAAAAAAAATCGTAACTTGGAAACATATGGCTCGATTTCGTTTTTTTTACACGATAAAGAAGAAAGTTGAAATTTCTGCAAAATGATGTGTTATTCGATATCTATACCTACTATACTAGAAGGGTGGGGAATTTTCCAGTTAACACCCAGCAAGCTCAAACGCGAGCGCTTTTCTTTTCTTTCATGGCCGTGACGCCGCAAACACACCTAACAAAACCAGTCCATCAGTCCATCTCCCTATCTCGCGGTGTGTTTAGTAGGAAGCCTTGCTCAGAAAATTGATTGAAGGCTTATGTAACGAGGATTCCTGGGTCAAGTATATAGTAGCAAACTTGAATATGGCGACCAAGATGGCGGTGGATTCGTGAAATCAAGTTTAAAAATAAGAATATCCCCCGGAATATCCTCGAGGATATCCATACAAGTCAAAAATTTGCACACCAATTTTTCTACCCAAGTTTGAATAACAGGAATGATTCTTCAAGGATCTGACTAAACAATCAATTTCTGAAAATTTATCAAATTTGGCTACATACCGAGTGTGACATTGGTGTAGTGTTTTTCGCGTATCTTTAAGTGCAACAGCAGAACGTTTTCATGGCCAACTTTACCTCCATGTTCCCTCAACGTCGCGTTCGCCGAATCCTTCACCATTGTTCCTTCACTATGAAATTCTAGCTCCCAGATTATTTTTACCAAGTGAATCCCACTTAATCAACAGTAATATCACAAGTGCTTAGATTTTCACGATAATTTTGGTCAGGCGATCGCGAGTGCTGATTGTAGCGATAAATGCCCGCATAAAAGGGCATTTATCCAGGGACAATCAGCCCGAGGGAAACGCCTGGCCAAAATTATCTGGGAAAATCTTGAGCACGAGTGATATTTTGAAGGTTATTGCAAAAAAGAAGTCCGAAGTGACAGCTGTCAGATTTTGTTGTTTACATCAATTTTATTCCGTTGCCATTGACAGTGGGATTTAGATAAGTGAATATTATCCTTGTAGGTCTAATAATCAAGGGCGTTGTATGTAATAATCTGTATATACATGTCATAAATTAAAAAAAGTCCGTCCTCTCGAACCAAATAAAAATATACATATTATACCTATGTGCATTTTGCGTCATTTGTGCAGGAATATTATTGCAAATGGCAAGCAATTTCGAGGGAAATTTGCAGTAGGTAATGTCCATCAATAATTACTATCTACATGGAACCGTCGCGTTTTCCTTTGATTAATTTATGCGAGCTATTTGTAATGAATATTTAGTGATAGATTTACGACTATTAGTTTACAATAGCATACTGATTGCTTTAATATTCCGTAAGGTGCACACTGTCGAGCATACTGTAATTCCATTATTTTTGGAAACACCCCCAATAACAATGTAAAGATTTTTATCCAATCCTATTGAATAATGCACGCATATAATGCACGCATGTATCAAACGCGCACACATGCCTGCGTTTTTCAATAACACTGTGATAAAGCATAGTATTCTATACTCGCGGGTAATGGCTATTACTCATTCGGATGCTTTACGACTCTCGCCAAGGCTCGTGTCGGCAAACTGCATCCTCATGAGTAAGAAGCAATTATTACCCGCTTGTTGAATAATATACTATTTACTTTGTGTCCCAACCAAAACCACAATACATGAGCCAAAATTGAGAAATTTTGTTGTGTCTTGGGATCTAGAAAAATAGAACCTGTCCAGGGGGAGAACTCCCCAAGTTGTGAATAATGTTTTTTTCTCTCGGTTACGTAAAAGCTGTATTAAACTACACAATTTTTTGAACAATCTGCCAAAATAGTGTCAAAAAACAATTAACTTGATTGTTCAATTGACAGATTGTTCAATAAATTGTGTAATGTAATCTCGAGTGTAATACAGCTGTAACATTTTATCTCATTTTATTATACTCCTGATCTGTACTCCTGATGATGACGTGCTCATTTCAAGGTATTTATTTTCATAATCAGGAGTGTTGATTCCACAGAAATTTTGACAGCTGCTGCTTATTCCGAACCAGGCCGCTGAAAGCAGAACAATCAGAACATAAGCACTCGTTTCGTTCTCAGGTGAAGCACCATTGTCAATGTGTAAACTAAATATTGATCATAAATGTAAATATTTGATAATTCATATTATACGTAGGTACCTACTACCGCTGCTGTAATTTTCAATGTTTTACGAATTATCGTTGTCTCATTTTAGTTACCTATAAAATTTCAGTAGGTAGTGTAGGTGGCATTGTGGAATAATAATTATTCAGTTGTTGTGTAGTTCTTACGGCAAGCTCAATTTCAAAAACATCCATTTCTCGCGACTTCTCGTTATTTTTATTATTTGAAATAAAATTGATGGTTGTTTAGGTCCTTTCTCCCCAAGATTTTTCATTTACTGCTACCGGTTTCGCAAACTATATGTTTGCATCATCAGGCTTTTTTGCAAAACTATCGGAAGGTATTTAAATTCGACTGGGCAACATCATTTCACATTTCGTGGCATCGGTCAGACAAAGAATTGATACGATTTGAATTGATTTTTATTATTGCACAACGTTCTTCAAATTTGGTGTTAGAATTTGAAGTAGCGGCAGATGTCGAAATCGGAGCACTTCTTGTCGGTTTTGAATGCAATCTTGTTTACAGGTGATCCCGATAGGTCGGATCAAAACAGACCTGGCATATCATGGAATTTATGAATCCCGCAAAGAACAATTAAAAAATCTTTTTTTATTTTCGAAGCTATAAAGGATTAAAGGCTGGTCTTTCATGAGGTCCTTTGATTTTGAATTTCTGTTTTCTGTACAGGATGAGTCAGAAACCTGGAAAATAATTATTATTTTCCAAAAATGCCTCCAATCAAACCATTCGGTTGCTTTCAATCGTTGTAGAGCAGATGGTCAGGCGGTTTTCAACCAAGCATTTTTTCTATACGGAATTTGAGAGAAATTGGATTTTTCCACTAATTAATAGGTCACCTGTGTAGTTCTGTCTCTGTAAAAATTTTGAACACTGAGCTTTTTTTTTCAATTGTGATGCCGTTTCGACCCGTTATATTACACTTCCGTATTTAATGACCGATTTTGATCAAATTTGGAAAATACTCGTGCTTGTGTCTTGTATAGATAAGCTTCTTTTCATGCTTGATCTTGCGATCCGACATAAATCTGGAAATATTGACCTTTTTTATTAGTCGACCAATTTCAATTAAATTTGGAGCTCTCTTGCGCCTCGCACTAGTAATCGTGGAATCGAGCAATCCATCGCCATCTTGGCCCGCCATATTGAACGTTGGTATTCGTAGACTGATTCTGGATGATCCGCCATATTTGCTATTTTGTTTCCGAACCGATTTTGATGAAATTTGGAACATAACCGTATCTTGTGTAAATAGCTTGTTTTTATGCATCGCCCACTTAGCGGATCCACTAAAGAAAATACCGAGTTCCTGGGCACTTGAGGGCTGATGGCATGCATTTTACCTCGATATTTACTTGTATTACGCTCGGCTCGCTTTCGATTATGAGTCTATCTTACAAATAGCGGAATTTTACGCTTTGGTAATATACTCACAATGCGGTTCAGCATTGGATAAAAATGTCTTCTCGTGCGTGATAGATGTTTAATAAATTAATGACGTTTGTATTTGCCACGCGCCCGGACGACTCGGAACTAAGTTAATTCACCGCAATAACAATAAAAACATGAACGCTATCGCCCACAAAAACCTAATCGGACATGCAAACATTAACAAAGTCATGTCACATTTTGTGCGTTATCATTAAAAAAAACGTATTATATCTCGGGAAACCACCCCCACAAATGCGCAAAATGAAAACCTCACCACAAAACAGTAATAATAATACCGCTCCCGCGCACATAAAAAACCTCTTGTAATGAAATTTTGTGATTGATCGAGGTTTGTAAAGTTCAAAGAAAAGGCCAGTGCAATTTCACGGGTCGAGCATGCAAACCTCCTTGTATGCTGCCTGAATTTTACCTCCATATTTACCTATGTAGGTATGCCTTGACATACATGTGCTGTGCGGCAGTTTCTAAGCATGTGCAGGAAATACGCGAAATTCAAGCAAATCATGATATAAAATTCAAGACTCTGCCTTATGAAAACATCTTTATTAAATGGAGTACGAGTATACTTTAATGCGGATATTGCAGAGTGCAGGGCGTTTTCAGTCGCACTTTTACTTGAGAATCTAGCTGCAATAAGCGGAAGTTTTTTTTTTATTTGAAAAAGTTGGAGTTCCTGAACTTTTCATGCTTTTATTTCTTCCAAAAGTCGAACTAGTTCAAAATTATTCCTTCTTTTTTCACATCATTATGAAAAGAGTTTCTACCTACCTTGTGAGAGCTTTATTAAAACTATACAGGCACTGCAGTAAAACGTTACAGAATATTCAATTTCAGATTAGGTCGTTTGCTTGAAGAAAGCCGCAGAAGGGATTTTTTCGTGGAGCGATGTCTTGTCGTCTGACTTATCAACGATGAGATTGACATCATATATCCTGCGCATGCCTCAGCAGTTGATATAATAATGAACCTATTTTATTTGTCAGCGCAGAATAGAAAATACAAGCTTTCTCGCAAATTTCCAGAATATGCTAGCACGCTGACAGGAGTGGAAAATTTAAAACAAAAATGCTGAGACACAATATGTCTACACAAGAGCTGTCATCACTTTTGAGGCAATGGAATGATGGGACGCCATGGATGTGATCACAACAGCTTTGGAGCACGATTCCTTCCCTACCCGCCAACACTTCGGTAGCTAGGGTGGGAACAAATTAACTTAGCCCTCGACTTAGACTCTGCCTAGCTACCGAGAACGAAATTGGGCTCCAGCAAATTTGCAGCAGGTAGGTCTATTAGGTCATTGTCATTGCTGACGGATGACGTCCACTGTCGCGCCTTCCGAAGATGGGAAAAGTTGTCAACATCAGATGATCAAACAATTTTTTGATGAAAACACCGTTTTGCACAGTTTTGAAATGTATTAGCAGCGACATCAGGAGACTGTCTTCTTGTGCACCCACGTTGGGCGCCAAATAATATGTTCCGGAGTATTATTTATACTGAAATAGAGGCGTCATTTGAAGTGAGACTTCAAAAAATCATGTAGAGTTTGTAATTTTTGACCTGAATGACCGATTCTAAAAATGTATTCACTGTTGCATTACCCCATTCTTTGGCAATTCACTTGTCGTATAATTTCTATACCTGACCATTTTTTGGCATTTATACAGGGATCTGAAATAAAATGTTACTTGCGGTGATGGACACAGTTGTTCAGATAGGTTCTAAGAATTTATTAGGTATGTATGTATGTATGTATGTATGTATGTATGTGGGAGGGCATTCCATCAAACAAAAATGTATGATATTGTACCGACCCTATATTATTTATGGAGCAGATATAGGTAATAATATCAATTATTATTATTATTAACTAAACCTTATGATGAATGTAACCATTTTATATCAAACAATTCTATCAAGTCATCAATTCACTGGAACACCTAGTAGTAAGTGTTCCACTTCCAGGGTGTGCCTCCCATGAGGCGCTTGCGTTTTTTTAGTAAAGTAGAGGAATGAATATTTTATACAGTGAAGCAATGGAAGAATGTTTGTAATCGGACAATTTTCATTTAGTTCTTAGTTCCGGGTCACTTCAATACTTTATTAACAACTGAGTTTTATCCATGCTATTTTACATACATACATTACATACATACATACATACATACTGTAATGGTACGCCCCCCCTCCCCTCAGTGACATTTTCATGTGTTTGGCCTCTGATCATCGAAATCCTACGTTGCCCGTTTTTGTTCGCGTCTTAACCCTTTGATTCGCTTTTGTTCATGAGGTGAACGACCCGAGGGGGAAGAAGGTGGACTTCAATGAAACACGCTCATTGCACAGAAAATTACATTTACTCAAAGCAAATAAGTGCAAAGTGCAAAATTAGTCTTTTATGATTCTTTTCTCAAAACACCTAACATGTGACTGACAGAATGGACAAAATGTACAAATTGGACAAAATGAACAAAATGGACAATACGAACAAAATAATAAAACAATTAAAAACAACACAACAAAATATGTCAAACTGTCAAGTCAAAGAAAATGGAGAATGACGGATTCGGAAAAGAGCACTCATGTGGAAGAACCCAGTCGAAGAAACCACTGAGTTAAGCTCAAAGAAAAGGGTTCTCAAACATGTTGTGACAAAATGTAAAACTCACTGAGACTTTGTTCTCCCTACCGCAACGCAGCAAATAACGCAAAGTAACGCAACACAACGCAAAGTAACGCAAAGCAACGCAAAGCAACGCAAAGCAACGCAACGCAACGCAAAGGAACGCATAATACGCAAAACAAAAGGTCGCCACACTCACACAAACACACAAAAAACAACAACTGAAGACATGTTAGTAGACAGGACATAATAAACAAAACACTACAATATAACTACAAAATAATACTAAATGGCGGGGCGGTGGGCGTATCCCGTGTCCGAGGACACTGAAAGAGAACCTAACCCACAAAAGCTGACATTTGCCTCGTTACGCGAGTCGCAAGCGACTAAGTTGCAACCAATCAAACGTATCCGCTATTGCTGTCCCAGTCCATTCCCCGACAGGTGACATAAAATCATCTCATAACAAACAAAGCAAAATCAATTAACATGACACCCCAACAAAAAGTACCGTACAACCTGCTTGGACGGTAGGACCCAATGACACATGTGCAAAACAAAACATTGAAAACAGTCAAGTTAGGTTGAGCGGAAGCGGGTGATGACACGAAATACGACTTTCACGGTATTCAAGAAAATATTAGTAACATAGGTACATCAAGGCTCGATCATACTCGCAAGCGCCATTTGCAAAATCTCAGGGGGTAATTCGAAGTAAACAAACAAAAAGGAGAAATATTTGAGAACCGGAACAGACGGAGGACTCTGAATATTGACACAAAGATTATGAAACATCAAAGGTACAGCACTGACATTAAAAAAGGAGTTGACTACAAGACTGTACATAAAAATGAGAACATAAAAATATCGTAGATAATGACGTTCAGCTAAAATTTGACACAAAATTACAGTCAAGTGCACACAGGAAAAACAAATTACATACAATAATTACTGATCTGACCATAGAATTATGACATAAAATTCAAACAGACAAAGTTAATGCAATAAACACTTCACACTGAATTATTACAGTCAATAACGCCGTGCGTGCCTTTAAAATGATCTGAGCGTATGTTTTCATAAAAAAAAACGTAGATTTAATTTAATTTGGCAGTGAATAATCAATCGAGACCAAGTAGTGTTCAAAAAGAAAACGACAAACGAATACACAAGTAATTGAAAATACTACAAAAATTAATATTTACCTACAAAAGCACGCAAAAGGAACAACACTTAAACGCGACCCATGTCTTCAAAAGACCGTGTGCGTCTCCCCCAGCATCCGTTCCTCGATCTCTTTCTAGGCTCTGCAGACGAACAGCCACCCTCATTTAAAGTAATAAAATCTCGTCGCTCGACCCATTTACAGTCTTAGGACGGGCGACACTATGGTCGAAAGTCCCAAATGTGACCGTATCAAAACTGCCCGACCATGGGTTAACACAAGTTCGCATTTTTGTGCCTGTTTCGTTAAAAGGGGAATTTTTAAAACTTTGCGTGGCTTATAATAATTATACATTTTAATATGGTAAAATAAGGTGAAATCCCACAGTACATACATACATCATCCATGTTACAGGAGTAGAAGCAAATCTTGGCTTTTCCATATATTATTTAGTTCTTTATCCTGTTATAGGTAATTAATTTTAATGTTAAATAAAGAATTTGTTGAACCAATCTCATTTGGTCATAACTATTATTAGATGATTACATTTCGGGTACCTGTTGCTAAATAATTAATTAATTAAGCTGTTTCAAAGCTCAAGATATCCCAGTTTATAACAGTACAACACTCATAAAATTAAACAGAAAAACCTAAATGATACGTTACATAATTGAAATTAACTGGTCGAGACTGAGAGAAGACACAACTTATTATTATATTGCAACAATACATACTTACTTGTAAAATGTGAGCTAGCTAGGTAGGTTCTCACTCCAAGCAAATTGATGACTAATCCTGCAGTCACTTTATTTTGTCTTCACGTTTCAGTAGTATCGAAAGAACTTTAAATACCTGTTGCTTTCCGGGGGAGAAAAACTTCATACAGGTGACTTTTAAAATGCTTACCGATCATAAAACGCGGTTATTCGACAAGGTTACACTGCGGTTCGATTTACGACGATCGTGTGTCCTAAATTCCCCTCGAGTTCTTACATAACACCCTGTATATACCGTGTTTTGGGTTACTTGCAGAGCTGCGCTGCATAGCCAATTTTTCCACACTTGACTGACTGTGCAAATGTACTTTACAGTTTATTTATTATTATTACCTATTGCAATTTCCCAACGTATTTTCTAAATTTAACTGTTGCACTTGAAACTGGCCAGCGCACTTTCTATCGAATAATTATGCAAATGTGGCGCGAGAAGCCTGTTTCAATGTCATGTGATTTTTGGTTCGTCAAATTCTTCACGCGGAAGTTTGGTGCGATTAATCTGTCAAACAGTTTATAAGTTCAAGTAAAGTTTTTTATCGTCTTTTAACCTCAGCTGAGTTGAACATCCAATTTGCGTTTACCTTGAGCTCCAATGCCATCAATTTTAGATAAATATGGTTTTTCTATTATAATTAAATATAATGGTAATAATCGTTTCCTCGCCTTAACATCTATTTTTAGTTGGAAAAGAGGCTTTTATTAGTTTGAAGAGCCAGTTATTACGAAGTACTATGTAGTAGATAAATAGAATATAAATATAAACATCTAGCCGGATCACTTGAATCCTATACTTGAGCAGATCTGAGATCATAATAATTAGCGGTAATTTACAGCGCACCAAACAAACAACTCTGAGAATACCTACTTGGATTTCGTGTAAAAATCTATCATTCAAACTAACTGAAGCTTAGCTTTCAAGGCATCGGCATCGGACACTTTCAATTATTAATGTTCTTCCATAGATTCACTCATAGCTAACACTGATAGAATTATTCATTTGTACATGACACTGAATTTGGGTACACGCTCAGGAGGTGCCTACTTTTTATCATGTACCGAGCGTACCAATGAAAGTGGAAACACTTGGCTAGTCAGTTCATGCCACACTTACACGAGAAGGCTCCAGAAATAACGGCTTGTATTCTTGATTAGTAGCTCAGGAGGTTGATAAAAATGAAAAAATAGCGCTGCGTAGAGTTTTATTGAGAATGAAAATTAGTCAATATTGATTGGTTGTAAAAACTGTATATAAATTGAAACAGTCAGTTATTTATAGGTAAGAAATTCGGTCTGTTAATTTTGAGAGTGAGAGTTGAGTTCGTTGCAGAAAGGTGTGAAAAAGCCTGAAAGTTCCAGATGAAGAGTCCGATAGCGAAACGTTCTTCTTTCCGATTCTAAAGCCTGGATAAGACATACAGTCATAATACTCATAATGTTATAATAATGATATAATTAAAAATACTGGAATGTAGTATGGATAGTATAGATTTCTGTCTGGTTCGTCAAGTTGTTTTTAACTAACTAACTAACTAACTAATTAACTATTGAATTTAATGGTAGGTATAGGTGACTACTTATAAAATGTAACAAACGCACAATAGGGAAAAGAGGCCGTATTCATATCCCCCTTTCAAGTTGAAAGCGCATTTAGAGGGGCGCTTTTAGGGGCTATCCATTTTTATTTGAGTGTTCCAAATTACATACCGGGTGTTTATGAACGACTGTGATCGCATCGCCTTTGGAATCCGCTTTCGATCACTACAATTGCGTCTGTTACTGGGTTTTTCGGCCTGACCCATGTCTGCCGCGATCACAGTTTCTTATAAACACCCCGTGTTACAATTACATATGGCCGTTCGATTGAAATATGTATTTTTGAAAAATCGAATATAACTGGATAGCTCCTAAAAGCGCACCTCTAAATGCGCTTTTAGCTTAAAAGCGGGATATGAATACGTGCCCTAGGAATTTATTTTTAGTTTCGGTAACTGCAAAATGCACATACATCTCTCGGCAAATCATCTCTATCAAACTTCCATAGACTTTCCACAAATTTCTATAGATTTCTATTGAATCTCAATGATCTTTGAATTGCCATGAATTTGAATTTATCAGCTGTCAGTAGTTATTTGTAGCATTAACCTCTATACATTGTACTTTTCTTTCCATGCGGGTGTCCTAGAAATGGCGCGCCAGAACAGTACTACACAGTAAAGGAATGGTACTTTACGGTATATAGAACTTTTGCAAAGCCCAAGAAAATAGTTGAAAATTCTTCGACTTTTATTTCCAAAGTTACAAAGGGTCAAAGGGTAGTCCTTCACATCTGTTGGCACCTTTTTTTCTCCTGGTTTTGGCGCCGGGAGGTTCCTCACTGCCACAAAAATCTCCTTGAAAAAAAACAATTCAAAAATGTAAACTCTCTCCTACAAAACTATGCCAGCCTCCCTCACAAATTTTAGCAAAGCATCGTACAGCTTCTTTTTGCTTTTAGCCTTCGCTTCGCACCATTCTAGTGGCCGCTGGATCATGAAAAAGAAATATCATTCACAGGATGGAAAGGAAACTCCTCCCACTACAAAACCGTATGATATTCTGCTCTGTATCGGCTGAGTGACCAATCGAACAGTTTGTTCAAGGCATTTTTGGAGAAAAATAATTTTCGAGATTTCTGACTCACCCTGTATGAGGAACTTTAATACAGATCTAGTAGTGGATTTTTTTTATGATCATGTCATCAACAGTTTGTAGCGGTGTTGTTCTGTGCCATTATGTGGGTTTGTTGAGCTCATAATCGGGGGGCACTGGCGCTGTAGCAATGCCACTTGATGATTTGGTCATGAATTGAACTGTCAAGTTCAAATACCTGTTGCCATGGCAGTGCGTGACAACAGCAAATAGTGGGTTCTCCTCTTGGTCCATGTAGTGCGGCGGTTAACGACCATTTTTCAGGGAAACCTTGCATTTTGTGATAAAAGCATGAAATTTGAAATATACGCTCTACAGACTCTCCTTTACTATTTACGAGGCGGACCCACGATGGAACCGCCGTGCAGTTGTCAGAATTGTCATTTGCCTACCTTTCAGGGGCAAAAACTGAAGTCGGTTTTCGAGCTGATTCAAAAGTGACGTCTATCAATGCAGTAGACCTTCACAGTATAACTCCACCAAAACAGATGTCAATATTACAAAAGGAGGGGGGAATGGGAGGGGATAGTTCAAGCCGCGGCACAGATTTTTTTATTTGCTAATTTCGGACCAAATTGATAAGTTTGGTGTCGTTTCCGACTAAATTACATCTTCTGAATTCAAATTGAATGTTGTAATTGCCGTTTGAAAGAAAAAAATTCTGTTTTGTTACCAAAAAAATATTTTTCAGAAAAAAATTTAGGCTTTTTTCATTTTGACTTTTATCCTAATTCAAGTCATTCGAAGTGGAAATCGTTATTTAGTTCACTTCTTCAAAGCTTCCTGCACATGAAAACCATGTACGAGACCTGATTTTCACTTTGACAAGTTCGTGAGCCTCATTTGTTCCTAAAGTCGTGAAAGTAATATGTAATCATTTTCATGTACGGATGTAAGTGTGCGTGCAAAGGTATCGCGGCGATTCTGGCAACTGCACGGTGGTTCCGTTATGGGTGCACCTCTTATATCGTGAAGGACAGTCCATAGACCATGTATGCCAAGTTTCAGGCTTTTATCACAAACTGCAAGGCTTTGCACGCACACCTCCATTCGTACATGAAAATAATTGAAATTATTGGATATTACTTCTACGACTTTAGAAACAAATGAGGCTCACGATCTTGTCAGAGTAAAAGTCAGGTCTCGTACATGGTTTTTATGTACAGGAAGCTTTGAAGATGTGAACTAAAGAAGGATTTCCACTTCGAATGCCCGGAATTAAGATAAAAGTCAAAATGAAAAAAGACTAAGATTTTTTCTGAAATATATTTTTTTTCAACAAAACAAGTTTTTTTTCTCCAAACTGCAATCACAACATTAAATTTGAACTCAGAAGATGTAATTTAGTTGGAAACGACACCAAACTTGTCAATTTGGTCCGAAATTGACAAATAAAAAAATTTGTGCCGCGGCTAGAACTATCCCCTCCCATTCCCTCTCCTTCCGTAATATTGACATCTGTTTTGGTGAATTTATACTGTGAAGGTCTACTGCATTGATAGACGTCACTTTTGAATCAGTTTGATAATCGACTTCAGTTTTTGCCCCTGAAAGGTAGGCAAATGTCAATTTTGACAGCTGCACGGCGGTTCCATCGTGGGTCCGCCTCGTAAATAGTAAAGGACAGTCTGTAGAGCGTATGTGCCAAATTTCATGCTTTTATCACAAAATGCAAGGTGGTTCTTACTAACCGCCGCACTAATGCCTCTTACCCTATACTCTCCTCCAACAGTCTGGTTGTCCCTGTTTGTCGTCATGCATTACCATGGCAACGAGCTAACCTGGGCCAGTTCTTCTACGTCACATTAATTGAGCGTATTCGAACGATTCTTCAAATTAATCTCGAAGTCTGTGTCTCTGACACATTTCTTATGCTTAACGGTACTAGGTCATAAAGGCGCGCAACCAAAAGTCAGGTGGTCCTTAACATTGAATAAACTTGAAGATTAAATAATCCCGAAAACTGAATAATCTCGAAAACTGTATAATCTCGAAAATTGAATAATCTCAAAGAATGAATATCCACCCTTGAAATTATTCGAATTATAATTTCTCCTCAACATTACTTTTTCATCCGTTAACTTATTGTAGAACACACAATGAAAAATAAATCAATTTTGAGATCATTAACATTTCATAGTTGCTTGAAATTTCTTCTTTCCAAAATCTGATACAAGATTCGGAGGCCACCATAAAACATGCTATAAATTGCGATTCCTTAATTGTTTGGCACACTTTGGCTGATTCGAAGAAAAAAAAAAGTAACTGAAATGTTTCAGGAATATTTTAAAAAATTTCAATTTAGATCAGTCAAACGCTATTCCAAATATGTATTCACAAAGTCACTATTGCAATTTCGGTGTTCTGATTGGCCGTTCTAACACTCGGTAACTGCCGGGGACGGATTTTCGGCCTCGAAAACAAGCTCCTTGGTTTAGTTGGAATGCTTGCTAAATGCAAGACGCGCCGTGTGTCGCATAGCACGTAAAATACGAACGATGGTGCCGACCTCATGCGATGTTAGTGGTCGTTAAAAATCCCTACCCTGTGTTGGAACACACAGGGGTTAGGGGTTCGGCAAAATTTCCGGTATAGTGGAGGAAAGCATTCACCGGCGTCGGTGTTAGGCCTCGTTGCGGAAATAGGCCGACGTTAAATAAACGAATAAAAAAAAACACTCGGTAACAACGTAATGTAATGAGATGCACTTAGGTACTTATTTTACTTTTGAATTTCGATGAAACTTGGAGCATAATAATAGGCAACACAACACACAACAGTAACCTTCGCTGAGCTGAAGAGTAAGACGAATTATCGTACTCAATGCGAAAGAAAAAAGAGACCGACCGAACCTACTGCGCATTTTCCTAGTCAAATTTTGGTGGACATCTCTTTTCTAGAGTAAGAATACCATATCTGTAACTCCGTACTTCTTCTGCCACTGTTAGCTACAGCTTACACCTACAACTACGCCAACAAGACTACAAGTATTATTGTTCTCTCCAGAACTGTTGTAGATCGGCCATAGTTTCCACAGTTAGAGCTGTTCTTGGGGGAAAATTTGGCAAAAACCATGGTTCTGTCAAGCTACGGTTGAAAACTTATGATGGTAAATTATCTTGAAGCTAAACGTTGCCTACAAAAAGTAAACCTCTTTGTGAGACTACGCAATAAATGATGAAATTACAACACGCGAAGAAATTTGACAGAATTTTTATTAAAGCGGAAACACAAAAGGCCGGCCTGGTACCTATACATAAAAGCCTGGAGCCATTACATTCAAGACAATTTTCACCAATTCAATTTTGGCAATACCGCTTGTGCGCTCCCCAAAATTAATAAAGGATATTTCCTCGAAGATGACAACACGACAAAAAAAAAACTTTGCTGCGTCTATTCCTACCCCTTGGCCCTCCCAAATGGCATACCTTGAGCAAACACGATTATCTTTCACTTTGCTGCCTAACTTTTCACGAGCAAAGCCCCGAGGCCCGACCCAAACAAAAATACGGCGGATATTAGATTTAGGAAACACCCGCGCGTTTTAATCTGCAGATAAGATATCTCCTTACGCCCTTAGTATAGCATGGCGTCTCCCGAAAGAAAAAAATAATGGAAGGAATACGAATAAAGCGCGTGGGAGGAATAATAGGGGGCGAAGAGAGGAGAAGGGTGCATCATCCAGACGATATTAAATTATTGTCTCAAATTGATATTGAACGAAATTGGGCACAGATATATCGCCAGTATAGATGACGAAAATCAAATATGAACGGCGGAGGAGGAGGAGTAGAAGGCAGAGAAGAACGTCGACTCGACTGTTTTGTTGATGTCTCCTCGGACGGAAGGGAGATCTAAAAGTTGGAAATGCGTGTGGATGGCGTATAGTTGCTGGAGTGGGGGTCCTTTTGTGAACCATGTCCGCGATTAATTTAATAAAAGTATGTTCAGGGGACAATATTGTTGGATATTGTCTTTTGTGCTCTATTTTTTATTGAAATTGGGGACAAAGAAGGTTTGACTACAAAGCATCTGGTGAGTTCAAACGTCCTGCTCACAGGTATTTGATCACCGATGGGCACAAGTGCCATAGTATCTGGTGGGAGTAATCCTTGGTGTAATAAAGCCGATCTCACTATGAATATTATACGGCAGCCCGTACAATATTATGCTCAAAACGAAAACACTGTCACTTTTATAGGAACACATGTTTAATTCAAAACAATGAAAGTTGTGTCTTCGTATTTTTATCGACACATTGAATATTCATTGCAAAACTTCTTTATCTCTGAAAACAAAAAATAAATTACCATAATACTCGTACTTCCCATTTTTCGTCACTACTGCTGTTTTAACTTTCGGTTCCATCAAGCTGTTAATTAAACTAACTAGAGATTTAATGGTAATTCTTGATAAATTGAATTTACAAGAAATCGCGTGAAGCGATAACAGAAAAAATCTTCCATTATCGAATGTGCAATCCGCATGAGGTCTGCTCTTGAGCAATTGCTCCGGTTTTGCGGTTTTCATGAATTACTTATTAACATTGAGATGTTTAGATTCATCGAGGGATTTATGCTGTTCGCAGTGATCGATTTAGAAAGTCGGTTTATACCCGCGTTCACAATTTTTGCCGTTGCCACTACTACAGGGTCTTGAGATTTTCTTCGTTTTTTTTTTTAAATCGTCTCTAGCTAAGCTATGTGAGAGGATGTATGTATAGGCAACCAAAAACGATTACAATCATGCATATTGCTGATTATTGTGATGAACTTGAAACGTCTGCTGAAGAGGTTGATGGCTTAATTAGTGTCCGCTTATGCTGTCTGGAGCGGCGGGGCAATTTATTATTGTTGACTAGTGTACTAGTGGACGGCTTTCATTTATGTGGCGAATTCAAACTTATTGCAACTTTTCTGGCAACACGAGTTGAATTTGTGAAAAAAAAAACTGTACATGAATGGGAACTTACTTTTTGAGCTACTTTCCTAGCAGTTACAAATTTAACTTTCTTGCACTAGCACTAACACAATAATTCATCCAACAACAAGCAAATTAATATAAATAAAAAGACTTCAATCAAGAAGCACAATAGCAAAAGCAGTCAACAATAATTGATGCTGTTAACTTGTTACGTAAGCACACCATTCATTATTCGCCATTATTATCATCATCATTATTATTAATACCTTTTCTATCGATAACAGTGCGCCATGTGCTGTATGCTCTTCTCCACATAAAAATTAATGCCAAGGTTGTCCCGCAATTTCCGACGATAATAATAACAGTAACAACAATATAACAATAATTTCTCTTTGTTTTACGCAAGATGATTGCGGTTTACGTATAGATGCTCATGAAATCGTGATGCGGTAAACTCCTGCTGTCGCATCTCCCAAGACCGCGACTCATTGTTGGTGTGATGACTTTATACTGCCATTGAAGAAAATTTATGGGCTGTAATGCTGTTAAAACTCGAGCTATTGGATTTTCTTGCCGATTATAGCTCATTCTGGGACAAATTTTTCAATTCAATTTTTATAGATCCAAGATTTTCATACTCTAGTGGAATCATATTTTGTGCTCGTACTTCGTTCCTCAAGCTCCTGACTCTGACCTCCTAACCTGAAAAGATCGGTATCTTTTTAAAAACAAATGTCAACCTTTAACCTCAAGTTAACCAGTGTTTAAAGCCTGACCTCGGGTTCCACCAAACTTTTATCAGCGTGATAACTTTATCACTCTGATAGTAACTAATCAACTGGCCATCCTATTGGCTGGTGCATAGCAACTATCAGCGTGATAGATTTAATCTGCTCTTAAAATTTTGGTGGAACCCGAGGTGAGTGTCACGGTGCCATTTCCGTCATATTTTCATGCTAGAAATATGTGACTAGAAACGACAAATTCAGAAACTCCCCAGTAACCTAGCCTCTTGTGCTTGATTTCTAGCATGGAAATATGACGAGAAAAGTATACTGTGACACTCAGGCTCAAAAGTATGCAAAACCGACCCTATAAACAGTCTAGGTTACGAGTATAAAATTATCAAAAGTTCCCTCCGATCCCTTGCCTTCTTCCACGATCATTTTTCGTGCTTATCTATAAATCAAGGCGAAGGGGGGAGGCGAATTTTCCCGCATTGGAGTAATTCGAAAAGGTTAGCTTCGCACACCGCAGACTGAGGTTCGATTCTTTCCTGGAAAAAAGTGTCTTCTTAATTTTGTAGAGTTGATACTTTTGTCTCTAAATATTGCGTAAATAGGTACTACGTAATTTTTATAGAAAAAAGCCTCACCTCCACAACAAGGAATAATTAGCCACTTTAACCAGCAAAAAAATTGAACCTGTCTGCAGCGTGCGAAGCGAAGCTTTTCGAGCTACACCACTGCGGCAAAATTCCGGCCTCCTATTTATTGTGTTTTATAGATATACAGGGTGTTTCAGATTTGAATCGTGTCCTTCCAGGAAGTGATGGGAAACGTCAAAAGAAGTAGACTATCTCGAAAAAATATATGTCAGAAACGAATAATAACGGAGATACAGGGTGATTCATGAGTGACCTTACATAGGCTAATGGGAGATAGAGGACTTCGAGGCGAGTCAGGATCCACTGAGGAAATTTTGTTTTCTCCATTGGATACGAAGATACAGGGTGTTTTGTGTGTTTCGTGTGAAACTTTGATCAGCGATATTTCTGAAACGGCTGAAGATATTGTGTTGAAATTCACCAGTAATATTTCTCTGCTGGAACTTATCCAGAAGTCATACCGAGTGAGTCAAAATCCAGGGCCGGAATTGAAAAAATGTGCCCCTTTTTTATTTGATCAAAAAGTACATTTTCTGACCGCTTTTCTGAAAAACTGTTATCGGATTCGAAAGGCTAAGGAAAAATGCTTCAAGAATCACTCTTCAATTTAGATGGCACACCTAGACCGTTTCGACAAAAAAATTAAAAGTAATATTTGTGGGTAAGTTTCCATTTTTGACAGGACATAATCGACTCATTGTTTGATTGAATTCATTAAAATTCATTTTTTAGCTTGTCTCTGTGGAACAGAAGGGCTTGGTAGTAAGAAAAATTCCATAGCCGGAATTTTTTTTTGGCGATCAAATCGAGTCTAATTTTGGTTTCGCTCTCGATTTTGTCATGAAAAAAATTGTCAGCTCTGAATTTTTTTTTTCAACCAAGCCCTTCTACTCAACAGAGACAAGCCAAAAAATGAGTTTTAATGAATTCGATCAAACAATGAGTCGATTATGTCCGGTCGAAAATGAGAACTCACCCACAAATTTTACTTTTAATTTTATTGTCGAAACGGTTTAGGTGTGCCATCTAAATTGAAGAGTGATTCTTAAAGCATTTTTCTTTGGCTTTTTGAATCCGATAGCAGTTTTTTAAAAAAGCGGTCAGAAAATGTACTTTTTGATGAAACAAAAAAGGGGCACCTTTTTTCTAGCCCGGCCCTGGATTTTGACTCACCCGGTATGGCTTCGGGATGAGTTCCAACAGAGAAATATTACTGGTGAATTTCAACAAAATACCTTTGGCCGTTTCAGAAATATCGCTTATCAAAGTTTCATACGAAACACACAAAACACCCTGTATCTTCGTAACCATCGGAGAAAATAAAATTTCTTCAGTGGATCCTGACTCGCCTCGAAGTCCTCTATCTCCCATTAGCCTATGTAAGGTCACTCATGAATCACCCTGTATAGGCGTTCAAAGTTGAACTTTGAAAATCGATTTTTCGTCATAACTATGAAAGTTCTCAACCGATTTTGTTCAAATTTGAACCGAAGCTTACTAAAGTAAGTCGGTATCTAACGATAATAACGCGGCCCATTAAAATTTTTTCAGGGGCGTGGATAATGAGGGATGCCTTTGCTCTTTTACCCCTATTTTTTACCCCTTGAAATAATTTTGTAGATTGTTTACATTTTTGAATTATAAGTTTTATTTTAAAGAAAAAGTTACCCTTGCAAAATTCTGAATAGAGGCTTCGTTTTTAAGATTCTTGCGTTTGAAGCTCCGGAAAACACATCAAAATATCCACTTTCAAGAGCCAAAAAAATATTTTTCCTGAAAACTTCTAGTTTCTTACAAAAACTCATGATTTAGCAACTTAAAACACCTAGAAAACCTATCCCAATAAAGGATCATTAGTTATCTTGGATTTTAATTTGTAGGGCTTTGAAAGTGGTGTTTTCGAGATGTTTTCCGAAAATTCAACCTTGATCTTGAAAAATATGATCGCAGCATCGCAAGAGAAAATTTTCTATGGAAAAAGGGTCACCCAAATTCACCCCTTCGCCAAGGAGGTCTCTTCGCTCCCCCCTTCTCATCTTAAGAATCTAAAATGACAATATGTACCTACGTTGTGATACATCAAATTAAAGGGAATTGAATTTTTTCGAAATTTTTAAAACCCCCGTTTTCCTAGTAAAATACTCCAAATGTCCAGTTAAACGGGGGAGGGGTTGAAAATTTCAAAAACATTGTTTTAAGAAAGAGAATTCAATTCCCTTTAATTTGAAATGTCACAAAGTGGGTAGTATTTTGTCAAATTTTAAAGTTGAGGTGGGGGAGAGCAATGGGGTCAATTTGGGTGGCACTTTTTCCACCGGAAATTATCTCTTTTGAAGCTATTTAGGATGATGCTGACTAAACTGAAGAGAATTGAGCGGTCCAGAATATTGAAAGGGACACTCAGAGAATTTTTAGGGAGAAGGGGGTAGAGTTAAAAAAATTTAAAATATCTTTTTCAAAAAGAGAATTCAATTTTCTTCAATTTGATGTACCGCAAGGTAGGTAGTGTCATTTGAAATTTAATTTTTGGGATGGGTGGAGGCAAGGGGGCTGAAGATAGGAATTTGCCAATGTATGTT
This sequence comes from Anaspis maculata, assembly GCA_949128115.1. Taxonomy (NCBI): domain Eukaryota; kingdom Metazoa; phylum Arthropoda; class Insecta; order Coleoptera; family Scraptiidae; genus Anaspis; species Anaspis maculata. Next base: position 38,598,372 of record OX421962.1, on the reverse strand, counting down.
TTAGATGTCCCCCTCGATATAAAAATCGACCTGTTTTTGCTCGAAAAAATATTGACTAGGAATCGGGAGTTATTGCAGGTGGATAGTTTTCAAATGATCACCCGGTATAAGGTAGTCTTGAGATTATGCTTATTTCGACAGAGGCTTGAGCTAAGATGATTCTATACGTATAATAATCATCTTGTAAATATTGTGTATTATAATCAAATATACAACTACACCTGAGGAGCTTGTGGTGTGGTGGTCAGCGCAGTCGACTTCCACTCCATAGGTCGCGGGTTCGATCCCCGCCGGGAACGGATTTTCGCCTCGAAAACAAGCTTCTTGGCTAAGTTGGAATGCTTGCTGAATGCAAGACGAGGAGGTACTTGCTGAAAACCAAATTTGATTGAAATCCATTAATTAATTTTCAAGTTATTCAAGTTAGAGTCGAGTCGAGTTTTGGCTTTGACAGCTTATAACTTTTGACAGACGACAGGTGAATAGCTTATTTTCACCTTTCCACCATAGACCCTTCGTGCAGACCAAATTTGGTCTTATGACGGTTTAGAAACAAATCGCGGGACAAAAAAAAGCGTGTCACATATCCAGACCGACACGGATTTTCTTTTCGACAGATCTCCAGGTTTAAGTTTGAAAGGCGAATAAAAATCTCAAATTTTGTCTCGCGACCATGACCATAGATACTTTTCTTTTTTCGAATAATTCGACGTAAAGTAAAAACAGATGAGAAAGGAAAAGTGGCAATCCACCCAGAATCTTATTTTCTAAAATGAGAATTCCAGAATAAAAAATGCGGATCATCAACGCAGTTTCTTTTCTTCCCTAATTACTTTGATGTTAGGGACGGAATTAAATTGGTTAAATAAGGCGTTGCGAAATCAATCGCGGTGGGCTTATTCCTTGACAGAAATTTACCATTCAGGTCTCTTTCGAAAGCTACAAGGATATGCTTTGGTGTGAGCCCATTCGCATTCTCAAAATCCAAAATACCAATGGGCTCAAACCAAAGTTCATTACCAGTTAGAACGAACTTGTAGACATCACCACAATTCGAAATTCGCAACAACGTTGCGTAGAAAAAAAACACGAAACGATAAATTTCCATCGAACCGACGGAACCGACCTCAAGGTGAGATTAACGCCGGCCGATTATTTAGACCAAAGTAAATGTAACAACATTCGGTCAAAACGTTTCCTAAATTCCTGACGGCAATCGTCCACGAAACATTTCAGTGAAAGTTCACCAACACCACCGGCCAATTAATGCATACACAAACACTCGAAGAACACTCCAGACACACGCACGGAACAATATTTTTACATAATTAACCAAAATGTATCGCAAAACGCCCAGTAATGACTGTTTACGCACCCAGACAGCGTGAACTTCACGGAAGTATACACATACCTGCGGAATTACGTCATCCGCACCTCCTTCTAACCCGCCAGCGCCGAAAATCCCATTTCCTTTGAATGGGGGCTCGCACAAAGAAAGAAAGGTGCGAGTTTCGTAAAAATCAAATGGATTGAGGAATTAAGGGAAATCGGTTCTCGGGAAAAGTTGCTTGCCAGTGACGGGCACGTTTCGCGGACATAAAGGACTGCGAAAATGGGATGTGTGTTGTGGGAACTTCTGGCTACCGTGGCTAGCAGCCCCCCCACAATACAGACTACAAATCCGCACCACACCAGAGCGAACCACTTCATGAGCTTCGTGTGATACATTCAATGGCTTCACTGTGTGGTCACATGGCCGGTTATTGTCAATCGGGGCAAGTTTATGGAATTCTAGCGCTAGACGGGCACGCTGGCGCTGTGTTGGGGAAACAATCGCTTCACACAATCGTGGTCCACCGAATTGTGCAACAAATACGGTAACACCAAACATGACGAACCAATAAATCATGTAGCGAATCCATTCAAGTACACTGATAATAAAACAATCCGTACGAGTTGTGTTGCTTTGGCATTATTTGGCTTTGGCATGATAAGCATCATCTCATCATCTTTGACTTTGTGTCTTCTAAAACGTTAAGTTTTCACCGGCCTGCAATGTTTGACCTAGTTCAGTACTTACTGTTGCATTTAGTGCTTGCAAAGCAGTCAGTCAGTCACGGCATTGAACGTTATGCGACACTTTTTTCGGGCTTCAGTTGATGCTCAATTAAGTTCTTGTGGGATGTTGTTCCCCGCCCGCCAAATTGGACAAATATATTTCTGATACTTTTAAAATTATAGGCTAATCGAATTTCGATTTCTACAGGCGACCACAGTAATTAGTAATTACGTTCCAACATTTTAGAGACCCGTTTGGAAGCCCATCAGAGTCATATTAGCAAAAAAAACCATATTAGCAAAAAAACCTCCTTCACCCTCAACTGAATACCGTAAGGATGAAAATTGGCACCGCCTTTTATCTCAGCAGTCTAAACAACAAATCAAAAGTCCCGTAAGTCTAATGGGTCGTTTATACCGGGTGATGATTTGAAAACTATCTACCCCCAATAACCCCCGATTTTTAGTGAATATTTCTTCGAGCAAAAACAGGTCGATTTTTATATCGAGGGGGACATCGGAAACATACATTGGCGGATTTCTGCCCCCTCGCCCCCACTCACCCAAACTTTGAAATTTCAAATGACACCACCTACCTTACGATAGGTACATCAAATTGAAGAGAATGAAAATCTCTGCCCAGAAAAAATATTTTTAAAGTTTTTCTACTTCAACCCCATTCTCCATAAAATTTTCTGAATGTCCCATTTCATATTTTGAACCACTCAGTTCTCTTTGATTTAGTCAGCATCATCGTAGATAGCATCGAAGATTTTTTTCGGCAGAAAAAGTGCTACCTAAATTCACCTTTTTGCTTTCCCCCCGCCCCAACTTCAAAAATTAACAAGATATTACCTGTTGTTCTGTTCTGTTCTGTTTTCTTTCTGAAAGCATTTTTTTTGAAAATTTTCAGCCCCTCTTACATCAGATTGGTCTTTCTGAGTATTTTAGGAGAGAAAGAGAGAGAGAGAGAAAGGGAATAAGAAAGAGAACTCAATTTCCTTCAATTTAATGTATCACAAAGTAGGAAGTATTCTGTGGTAGGAAGTGTCATTTCAGATTTTGAAGTTGGGGTGGGGGAAACGAAGTGGTGAATTTAGGTGGCACTTTTTTCCCAGAAAATTTTCTTTCTCAATGCTGTGCAGAATGACATTGATTGCATTGAAGAGAACTGAGAGGTCAAGAATATCAAGGACACTCCAAGGATTTTAGAATAAGTTTCCAGAAAGAGAATTTAATTCGCTAAGCAGGTAGTGTCGATTGAAATTTCGAAGTTGGGGTGGGTGGGGGCGAGGGGGCTGAAGATAGAAGTTTGCCAATATATGTTTTAGATGTCCCCCTCGATATAAGAATCGACCTGGTTTTGCTCGAATTTATCTTCGCCAGGAAATCAGGAGTTGATGCAGGTGGATAGTTTTCAAATGATCACCCGATACAGAGTTGTAAGAGCAACGCTAACGCCTAACGTTAGTGTAGACGTTTGGATTTCTATTTTTTATGCCTGAAGGCTTGAAGCCAAGAATACAACAGAAACAGGTCGTGGGCTCTGAAACCAGAAACCAGCCACCTGCTTTCGTTGTGTTTTCAGCCTAACGTGTGAAATGTACAGGTCCGAACTTCTACACTAACGTTAGAGTAGAGTTGCTGTTACAGTTCTATGTAAATGGCACTCAATTGCAAGTATTGATTGCATTAAGATTGCTATGATTGCCATTTTGTTACATCACTTGTACTTATTACTGCTCGATTCTCAGTTCATTACTCACAAAAAGAGAATCAATAACTCTTTGAAAAAAAAAACAAAGATATTGCTGTACACTTTCCAAAAATACGACCTAGAAAAATCTGCGGCTTATTTTCTCAAAAGGGAATCTTACTAAAACCAGGGAATTTTTGCACTCCTTGCATTGTCCCCCTGCGTATATCATACAATCACAAGGTCAACAGTCGGGTGATCTAAAGTGGTAGTTTATAGCCAAAAGATTACTCCATCGAGCACCTCGAATATTCCCAAAATCTGGTAATTTTTTTCGATGAATCCTCATTACAACGAGGCAAAATTTCGAGGTGGTCCACTTCATCTTTGGCCTCCTAGTTTAATTCAAAATCCTGGCGTAAAAACCGACCTAACCAGGGTGCAGTCGAAACTAATAGAACTAACTGGAAGTAACAATAGAGCTCTGTTTTACGCGCCGTTCCGAATCTTATCCAACAGTGTGTACTATATAAGTTGAACCTACTGGTTACGAGCGGCGATTCTCGCGTGCATTCTGGAGCAGACGCGGTTTTTCTAGACTGTTCGCATCAGATCCCAGTGTTACAAGTGCGAAACTCTCGACGACGTTTGAGAACATACGCGATGGCTTGGCGATTTAAATAACATGGGAGACTTCAATAGCCGAGTAGGAAACATCAGCCGAATTGACGAATTGAAAGGTGTACGATTTTTCGGGAGTCGCCTTGAGGACCGGTGGAAACTTACACAACACCAGTCGGAGGTATATACAGGGTATTTCAGTGATGATAGCAACACATTTCAATGTAAGGAAATCTCGTCAAAATATGACGAAATCTCAGGTATATACCATTTTGCAAAGTTCAGTCTAATGACGAAGATACAGCCCTTCAAATTTCACTTTTTTCGGGTTTCAAAAATTTGTAAGTCAGGAACTTTTTGATGAAATTGGCTTAAATTTATCAAGAGCTGGTTTGTCGAACTTATCTATTAACCTGACACATTTTGAAAGAATCCAACCTGTGACGTAAAAATAATGGGGGGGGGGTCACCTCCAGTCAACGTTTCCTCGGATGCTGCAAAATTAATTACCTTCATAAGCCCTACGACACTGGTTGGATTCTTCCAAAATTTGGCAGGTCGGTAGATAGTTTCGACAAACCAGTCTACGCTGAGTAAGGGTTAATTTTGTCAAAATGTTCCAACGTTACAAATTTTTGAAATTCGAAAAAAGAAAACTCTGAAAGGCTCTATCTTCGTCATTAGTAGGCCGAACTTTGCAAAACGGTATGACGGTTTTTGTCATTGTTTCACGAGGTCTAACCACAGTTGAATTTTTTGCTATCGCCGTTGAAACATCCTGTATAAGCACCATGGATCGCCTACAGACCAGTATTCAATCGAAAGCGATAACAGCGAGAAGGTGAAGTGGTATACCCCAGCGCAAGTAATTGTTGACGTGCATTTTACAGTAGGACGCGGGAATAAACAGTGTGTGTTTTAAAACGATCGTCTTAATTATAAAAAAACCCAAACGCGAAATCCGTAACACTTTGTAGAGTTTTCTACACAAATCTACAGATCGTTAGATGTATCAAAGTTTCTCACAATCCTCAAACATGGAATATGTACTCACATTTCTTTTATCATTAAGGACGGAGTTGAATTGGTGAAATAAGCGTTGCGAAATCAATCCCTTCGGGTTTATTCCTTGACGGATTCTTACCATTTTGGTCTCTTTCGAAAGCTACAAGGATGTACTTTGGTTTGAGCCCATTGGCATTTGAAAAAACAAAAAAATTATTTTTGGATTGATTTCGCAACGCTTTTTATACCAATTCAACTCCGTCCTTTCATATCAGGTGCAAAACCTATAGTAGAGATTGGTGATGAGCAAAAAACCAGAATCAATATCGGTCAGCGGTCAGCTGTCCCTCTTTAGACCTTGTTTGTGCGTAACCGCTGCTTACATAACTGATGAAGGTAAAGCCCCATTGTCAACGTCAGGAACGTGATGTAGAAAAACATTGAATATTTGCTCAAAACGCGCGTGCTCATTTCGTTTACCTCTTTACCTACTCCGGAAACATTCATAAAGATGTAGTGGAAGCTTCACGTAATCTATACCTATCTGCAATGTATGGAGAGTTTCAGAAATTTCACTGCTGAGTTCTGACATCTCGCCTGAAATATTTACGAAATTTGTACCGAAATTTCTAACAAAACTTTTGTTATTCTTAAGGGTCCTCGGTATCCCCTTGAATGTCTGTAACCCAAAATACGTGGCTGTAGTAGGAATTTTCCTGCACACTATTACACTACACTATTAAATTTGAAAACACGCACAAGGACTCAACCGATTCATTTCATGACTCATAATAGACTTGGCAGAAAATCTCAAAAGAGGCCTAGAAATCACTCCTAGAAGCAAATCGTGTCACAATTGATTAACAGGTGATTTCTTGGGTTTTAGACCCCGCTGAACACGACTAGGGGTGTTATCTTTTCGAAATTTCACCCCTTGTCCCTTAAATCCAAGATGGCGGAAAATTGATGGTAAAAACAGGGTGCGCGCATAAAAAGCTTATTTCTGGCCCGATTTTCCTCAAAATTGGTTCTTTTCTTATGTTTTTGGGGTCGTAGAAGATGATGAGGCCAGTTCCGAATACCTCTGGGAAGCCATTCGGTCTGAAATTAGTGTTGTCTAACTTCCAGGAGCAAATCAGAAATAAATTTACGAATAACTCAAGATAAAATCATGTAACAATCAGTTAACAGGCGATTAGTTATGTTTTGGACTCTGCTGATCACAACTAAGTATGTTAACAGTTGAAATGTCCACTCCTTTTGTCTCAAATTCAAGATGGCGTATAGTCAGAGAAGAGTGGCGAGCGCACCAAAAAGGCATTTCTAGCTCGATATTCCTCAAAATTCTTCCTTTTTGAATGTTTTTGAGGGTGTAGAAGATGATTAGAATTATTAAGAAGACCTGTGGGCGGTCATTCGTCCTTGAATTTATGTTGCTCAAGTTTCAGGCGCAAATCAGAGTGAAAAGTTAGAAATAAACGATAATTAGAATGTTGGTACATTTTTGTATCAAAGCAAAGAATATAATTATGTATTATTCTAGTAATCTTCTACACCCCCAAAAACATTCAAAAAGGAAGAATTTTGAGGGATATCGAGCTAGAAATGCGTTTTTGTGCGAACGCCATTCTTCTCTGACTATACGCCATCTTGAATTTGAGACATAAGGAGTAAACAATTCAACTGTTAACATACCTAGTTGTGATCAGCAGAGTCCAAAACATAACTAATCACCTGTTAACTGATTGTTACATGATTTTATCTTGAGTTATTAGTGAATATGTTTCTGATTTGCTCCTGAAAGTTAGACAACACTAATTTCAGGCCGAATGACTTCACAAAGGTATTTGAAATTTACCTCATCATCTTCTACGACCCCGAAAACATAAGAATAGAACCAATTTTGAGGAGAATCGGGTCGGAAATAAGCTTTTTATGCGTGCATCCAGTTTTTACCCTTAACTTTCCGCCATCGTGGATTTAAGGGGCAAGGGGTGAAATTTCAAAAAGATAACACCCCTAGTCGTGTTCAGCGGGGTCTAAAACCTAAAAAACGACCTGTTAATCAATTGTTACATGATTTGCTTCTAGGAAGTCTTTTTTGAGATTTTCTGCCTAGTCTATAATGTGCGTTACCTATACTTGTGTATGAAGCACGATAGTATGAAGCGAAAGTCTTCGTTCAGATAAAAAGCTCAACTAGATAGGTTTTTTGTCTGTTCTTATCTGCGCACCACTGATGGAGAGCTAACATTCCGCTGGACCAATCAGAAATCAGAGTATTTCATTATCGATACACCAGGAAAATTCGGTGTATGAATCAACATCAAAAAGGGTCTATACAATCATGCCTCCACCGCTTTTAGTAGAAAGTCTATCTTTTGACTACCCGCATGTTTTGTGCTCAAGTTGAGCTTTTTATTAGCCCATTATCCAATTTTTTACTGCGTATGTAAACAGATCCTGAATGATGGATGCTTTTCTCCAAAGTAGATACTTCAAGGAAACTCCACAGTTAAATTTATATACAACACTTCAATAGTGCAAGAACTGTGAAAGGCAATCATTGGAACTTCAGTTATACCGTATGTTGTATGTTTGTTAAAATCATGAATTAGGGCAGGCTATGGAAGTGAAAACGCATGTCGTGAATTTATCAATAATCACTCAAATTTGACATATGAGCCGTCGTCATGGAATACATTTTGGACATACGTTCACAGCCTGTCCTAATTCATGATTTTAACGAACATACTGTACTTGCTGTGAAAGCGTGATGATCAGAACTTTTTTGGGAAAAAACATAATTTGAAGCATTTTACCCTCGATTTTGGCGCTTTTCAAAATTAATAGCTGGCTTTTAGCTGTGCTCTGTTGTGCTATCTTATGGTCAATCACGAACATTCAAACAAATGAAATCCATCCATATACACCTATTAAATTGATGGATGCACGATTATTGTAATAATAATAAGCACCCCTAGCGTGTATAGATATTAACGTTTTAGTGCACATGATTCCAGGATACCTAGATACATAAATCATCAAAAGGACAGAAAAAACTCGAGAGAAAAGCACGAGAAAACTTGATAGGCAGTGGTGTACCCCGCGAGCACACCTACGCAGACAATGCATTACGAAGAAAACGCCCATGAATAATTCAGGTTATCACACGTGTAGCTTCCCGGATAAACTTTAAAACGTATGGAACAACACAATATAAAACAAAAGGATGGGGAGAAATTCAAGGAGAATGAAGTCTGGAGACTGATGCAAATTTACCCAAAATAAAGTGTTTTTTGCATTATATTTTGTTACGGCAAGTCTGAAACTGAAAATGGAAGAAGTGTTTCTGTAGACTGTAACATCAACAATCAAGATTTTGGTACCGACCTACCTTACAGGTAACACTCGTGCCCACCCACGGCATCATGAACACGGTTGTGAAATATGGCTCGGCTGTATCTAATAGACCATTCTGCAGGCGAGGATCGATAAAAAATTCATCAGAAATTCAGGAAGAAACCCCTCTTTACTTATAATATGTAGAGTTTGTTCGGCATCGCCATACATGGAGCTCTGATTTATTCGAATTCGATGGAGAGGCGAGCTCTGGCATTGCGCGCGGGTATACGAGGCGGGTAAAAATTATGTTAAGTTATACAAAGAAAAGTGGTGAAAAATGTAAGGGAGCATAGTTTTTTCAAGTGCGTTATATTTCACGGCCCATTTCAGCTCTGAAAACAGCGCGATGATGGTCTGCTAGAAAATAACATAATATAAAACATAACTGTTTGCAAGTTTGCCAGCGCGGGTAAAAGATATAGGGGAACGGCCAAAAGGAGGAGCGATAAAAGTTATAGAAAACCAATTATTACAGTTTGGCGATTTGTCACTTTGGCAGTTTTTTAAATCGGCGTGTGGACCAAAGCGCCAAGCTTTTCATATTGATTCGTGTTGCTGCTGGAGCTTAGATGTATACGAACGAGCGTTCATTGTCGCTCGTTTGGGATAGTTACAGGCTTTGTACAGGAAACGTTTGAATTTGGTCGATTTGTAGCAAAAAATCATTAAACAACAACAACTAACCACACACTAACGTTTGCCTTCCCATAAAAAGCTGGTTGAATCAAGCAAGATCAGGTACTTATTCAAAATGGAGTATTATACTAAAAAATTTTTTGATTGAAATGGAAACTACATTGAAAAATCATTGACCCGAGTGTTTTTAATCAACAGTAATATCACAAGTGCTTAGATTTTCACGATAATTTTGGTCAGGCGATCGCGAGTGCTGATTGTAGCGATAAATGCCCGACTCCGTAGGAGGAGGGCATTTATCCAGGGACAATCAGCCCGAGGGAAACGCCTGGCCAAAATTATCTGGGAAAATCTCGAGCACGAGTGATATTTTGAAGATTATTACATAAAATAAGTCCGAAGTGACAGCTGTCAGATTTTGTTGTTTACATGAATTTTATTCCGTTGCTATTGACAGTGGGATTTAGATAAGTGAATATTATCCTTGTAGGTCTAATAATCAAGGGCGTTGTATGTAATAATCAGTCAAAAACTTCATCGTTTGGGCGCAATAAATAAATAACATCAACTAGTTCTGACGTCACAGCGAGTCATCGCCTATACTGCCTGTGTAAATGACGTCAGAAATAGGCGGAATATAGGAATTTCGTTTATTTATTGCGGCCAAACGATACCATTTTTGGCTGAATAAAAAAATACGGGTCAGTTATTTTTCAATATAGTTTTTGATTCCATCGAAAAAAATATTTTTTTTCAAAAGTATAATACTCTATTGGCGAACGGAATTAAACGCTGTAGATACAGTGACGGCCAAAAGTCTGGAAACAATTATTGTCAAGTATTGGAAATTTTTGTGATTGCGTGCTTGTGATCAGATGAAATTCGTTCACCTGATCACCGGCAGGCAGCGCAAGGATCGAGTTATGTTTTGACGTTTGTTAGGGAATTGCATTGGGGCACATAACAGGTGTAAGGCATTGTTAGAATTATTAGAAATCACAATCTCGATCTCGTAAACGCCGTATAAAAAAGCGTGTGAACAAAACACGTCAAAATGACAGTATTTAGTAAGGTTAGTCCGGTTGACGTTGACTCCGACATGGATGAAACTTGACAGATGACAATGACACTATTGACAGTTTGCCATAAACTCCCTCTACATACAATCACCCTATCATCAGTTTTTAGGGACAAATCACTACTGTTATGTTTTAATGTTCAAATTTTGATTATGTTAATTTAGACAAGACCTACGCTTACCCTATCACATACTGATGCTCATCCGATCACACGATGAAGAGAAACATATTATTATCAAGTCAGGATTGCAGGACTTTCCAGATTCTGTTCCCTCATATAGGTAGGTACTAGGTACCTACTATCGATGACACCAAAATCTGAACGACAGATGTCATTAGTAGGTGATTTTAATTTTCTCCAAAACGCGAGTCGTTCGCATACTGAAAAATTCAAGGTTCGTACAGCAACGCTAAAGGGATCGTTCTCCAGCATCTGGATAACACTGAAGCTTTATTCTCAAGAAAAACATGTAAAATGTCATTCATCTGTCGTTCAGTTTTTTGTTTCGCTAAAGGTACCTATAGCTTTATCTGCGTACAAAGAAACACCAGGATATTAGAGATTGATCACAGATTGATGTACCAAAAACTGCCGCTCCAGTATTAAATAAACATTTCCTACACGTAATTGCAAGTGCATTCAGTCATGTGCAACTTTGTTACAGATGGCAAATCGAAATTACCATCCCGACCCTGCTCTGGATCTAAGCTAACTGCAGCACCCATCATGATACGCCAATCGATTGAATAAATTACAGATAACTCTCCTTTTGTGCTCTCGGCTGCAGAGCTCCCGTTCGCTGCAATTTCAATGAAAATTCACTCGATATTACTCGAATTAACCGGCCATCCGACTAAGTTTCAACTTTAAAAGTTAAATTCAACAAATTGCCAAAGCTCTGACTGCTCGGCTGCATTATAGAGAAGAGTGGTGGAACTTTGCCGTGTCGCGGGATCTCACAGTTCTCACACCGGAGCACAGACATGCATACAAACATACAAAGTTTGCGAGTTTCCATATCTGGAAGTTTCGTCTTGTAGTTTAGTGCATGTGCCCGTTCAGATAATTAGACATTTCCGCGTTTTAGGATGCGCAAGAAACAAGAAAACCGAAAACAATACAATTATTGTTGCTGAAACGGAGAGGTGCAGTTACTAACAAGACTGCTGCACGTTGTTTTCTCTTGGAAAATGCTCCAACCGAAGTACCTGTCGCTATACCTTTGGGTGTGATATTGTTTTGGAAGTTTCATGAATCATAATATACAGCGTGTTCAACAATGATTGTCCTTGCCGCCTTTTCGGAATTTGGCCCGCATTAGACATGCGCCGCTTCAATGAAATCATTTTGGAATACCGTAGTAACGAAGTTGATAGACGTCACGTCACACTGACTGATATCAAATTTGAGGCTAACAGTGACGGCTCTGACTGCTGGTAAAAAGTGAACAAGCAACCTGACGGAACGGGAAGCAGATATTTTTTCCTTAAGCATCCGCCCGAGTTCTCCCGCCTTACCGAGTGCTCGCTATACCAAGTCCTCCGCCTTACCAAGTCCTCATTGGGGACGCGCTGTGGTGCGCCAGGCTGCGCGAGCCGGCACCATGCAGTTTCATATGTATCGCAAGTTTGCGCGCCAAATCAGAGTGTTGTAGGTTGTAGTAGATATACGACTGTCGTAATTATTATAAATCATGATAGCCTGTAGTTTTAAATTCACTCTGCTGCTATCAGCGTTGTGTGCTCTCTGTCTCTGTGTTTTTTTCTCAGTCCTGCCTAGATAGATGTCGTTTGTTTGAAGGTTTTATTTTTACCATCGAGGAAACAAAAGTAATTGGCAATGGAATGATATACGACTCGATATACAAGTATATATTTCAAACTATACGAGCCGAATGCGAAGCAGGAGACTTCGAGGCATGGGAGAAAGATTTTGAATTTTAATCCAAGATGAACCAGACTGTATAGGTGGTCCATCCTAGCGTAATCATCCCATAGCAGTCTTACCGTTCAAGATAGAGAAAAAGATGTAGGATAAAAGTTATATGGTTTGATGAGACCTATAACCTAAAATTATTTCCAGTTATACAGGTGTCCCATTTTGACGGGATTAACGAAACGTCATTTTTTTTTAAATGGAACACCTATATTTTTTGGCATTTTTCTGTTCAGCTTCTTCAACTGTCTTATACCTGTATTTTCGTTTTTTTAATTGTGTGGCAGTGCTACCAACTAAAAATAGAAAACTGGAAAAAATCGCTTTTTCACAGTTTTTTTTGAAAAAATCGTAGCGGCCTTGCTTTTCGAAACTAAGGGATGAAATTTGACGCGGTGATAGTCAAGTCAGTCAAAGACCAGAATCTCAATGTCAAAAAATTGCGATTTTTTGTTACAGGGCGTTCACAAAAAAAATCAAACTTTATAATTTTCAAAGTATCATAACTATTTTTTTTTCAAATGGCATGCCCCTGATTTTATAACGTTATCTGATAGCTTTTTTCATCCTTTCATTTTTACTAGGGGCACCCCACCCTAAACTGTTTTTTTTTTGAGATAATCGGAAATTGTCACAAAATTTTGCTATTTTTTTTTTGTTTTTTTTTTCAAAAACTGACTTGGCCGTGATGAATGACAGACAAGCCAAATGGTACGCAGCTGTCAGTTAGTCAGTCTGAATATTGTCGACCAAAAAAAAAAAATGGCTTCAACGCAAAAAGACAACAAAGTGGAATCCTCTGGATATCTGGATTAATACCAGATTATCATATCAATCATTGCCTCTCGCGTAAAGTCATTTTTCTTAGTTCGAAAATATTCAGACTGACTAACTGAGAGCTGCGCTGCGTACTATTTGGCTTGTCTGTCATTCATCACGGCCAACTCAATTTTTGGGGAAAAGCCAAAAAAATTAGCAAATTTTGTGAAAATTTACGTTTATCTCGAAAAAATGGAGTATAAGGGTGGGGTGCCTCTAGTAAAAATAAAAGAGGAAAAAAAAAGCTATCAGATAACGTTATAAAATCAGGGGCATGCCGTTTAAAAAAAATAGTTATTATACTTTGAAAATTATAAAGTTTGTTTTTTTTTGTGAACACCCTGTATCAAAACATCGCATATTTTGACATTGAGATTTTAGTCTTTGACTTGACTATCACCATGTCAAGTTTCATCCCTTAGTTTTCAAGAAGCAAGGCCGCTACGATTTTTTTAAGAAAACTGTGAAAATGCGATTTTTTCCAGTTTTCTATTTTTAGTTGGTAGCACACACATTGAAAAAACAAAAATACAGGAAAAAAGACAGTTGAAAAAGCTGAATAGAAAAAAAATAGGGTGTTCCATATAAAAAAATGACGTTCCGTTAGTCCCGTCAAAATGGGACACCTGTATAGCTGGAAATAATTTTAGGATATAGGTCTCATCAAACCATATAACTTTTGTCCTACATATTTTTCTCTATCTTGAACGGTAAGACTGTTATGGGATGATTACGCTAGGATGGACCACCTGTACAGTCTGGTTCATCTTGGATTAAAGTTCAAAATCTTTCTTCCATTCCTCGAAGTCTCCTGCTTTGCATTCGGCTCGTATAGTTTGAAATATAACTCGTATATCATTTCAATGCCAATTACTTTTGTTTCCTCGGTGGTAAAAGGAAAACCTACAACCAAACGACATCTAGGCAGGGCTGAAAAAAAAACACAGAGACAGAGAGCATACAACGCTGATAGCAGCAGAGCGAATCTGAAACTACAGGCTATCACAAATTTTCAGCTCTTCTCAGCTTGTAACAAACAATTTTTGCGGGAATGTGTTCTTCACCCTCTGTCTTAAGAAAACATGAAGTTTGAATGGGAGAGTTTGGGAAAAATCAGGATTTTATTCGACACAGTCTGCTGGGTCTCTACGCAAATTTTCAGCCTTCCTCGGCGCCAACTGTGATCTGTACTGCGATAAGAGATTTTTTACCCCTCTCTCTAAAAAGACATGACACGTACAAAAAAAAGTTTCGAAACTTTCACATATTGTTCGGCACGCTTTATCAAGTGTGCATACTAAATTTCAACTTTCTCCGAGTCAAACTGGATGTTTCCAGCAAGAATGTGCATCAGATCTTTACCCTAAAAAAAAAACCAATACGCGCACATGGGAAAGTTTGGGAATTTCAGTGGGATATTCAAGACACCTTAGAGAGCCTGTATGCAAAAATCCAGCTCCTTTCCAGTTTTATTGAGGTTCAAAACCTAAAATTCCTGGGCTATATCTACTACAACACTGTACCTGTTTGATTTGGCGCGCAAACTTGCGATACGTATGAAGCTGCATGGTGCCGGCTCGCGCAGCCTGGCGCACAGCGCGTCCCCAATGAGGACTTGGTAAGGCGGAGGACTTGGTATAGCGAGCACTCGGTAAGGCGGGAGAACTCGGGCGGATGCTTAAGGAAAAAATATCTGCGAACGGGAATGAATCAGCCGTCAATGCCGTCACTGTTAACCTCAGATTTTTTATCATTCAGTGTGACGTGACGTCTATCAATTTCGCTACTACGATATTCCAAAATGATTTCATTGAAGCGGCGCATGTCTAATGCGGGCAAAATTTCGAAAAGGCGGCAAGGACAATCATTGTTGAACACGCTGTACATACAATTATACAAACAAGTTGCTGTTACACCTTTTAGTTACATAAATACGGGTGTTTTATTTAAGAATATTGGTAGGGACCCATCTGTCCTGTTTACACCATATACTTGTTACTTTTGCTTGTTTGCTGCAACCGATTTTATTTTAATGCTGTTTGAAAGGTTTGATTCTTCTTTGAGTTTTCCATAGTATTCTTAGATGTGTAGGTATCAGAAAAATTAATTAGGCTAATCAATGATTACGGAATTTCCTTTTTGGACGAGTTTCAGATGATTCATCATTGATCAAGGCCAACCCCTAAAGTGCCATTTTCATAGACTTCAACCGCAACAGTAACGACAACGCTAACGTTGGTGTAGAAGCTCGGACCTGTACATGTCATGTGTGAGGCCAAGAATACAATGAAAGTAGGCTACCGATTTCGGGCTCCGGCGCCGGCAACCTGATTTCTTCGTGCTCTCGGCCTCACGCATCAAATGTAGAGTTCCAAACTTCTACACTAACGTAAGCGTTGCTGTTACTATTACGGCTAAGGTCTATGAAAATGAGCCTTAAAATCCGTTGAAAATGCATTGTTTCTATTAATCCACAACAAGTTAAGTATACTAAAAGTCCTAAAAAAGTGCAACACCAAAATGTCATGAACCGATTCTTGATGAAATTTTCACAGAAAATGTGTTTTAGCAACTCAAATCAAACAATAAACCGAAGAGGCAAATTATAGTCGACAGAAAAGGTCTGGTCGTCCACCACTTTTTGTTTTTCGTGGAAAAGTATCTTGTTGATCTGATTCCTGTCGTCTTTTTTTGACCCTACAACTTATACATGCTGGAGATTTAAATGGTGCGACGAGCAGAGTCACTGAAGCTCAAGAATAATAGAATGATGTTTCCAGGGACGAATTCCACTGTTGCTTTGGTGCTTATGACGACAGCAGGTAAATAAGGCGCTTTTATCTTAAAATAAAATTTGATGCACTTTCTTGAAAGTCGGTATAACATATTAAGAAACCACAAGATTTCTCCAGTAACCACTGAATAGAATAGCTTAAATTTTTCTAGAATCCAGCATAATAGCCGCTACACGACCCTCATGAACCATATTAATAACTCGCACTTTCCCTACTAATGGTTTGTAAATTAGGTATGATCTTGGGCGCATGCGCACTGCAGATGATCCAAGAGTAGATCTCACATCCCTGGATCTCACACACACGAGCGAGAGGAAATATGGGAGTTTCCATGGAGTTTCAAGAAACATGACGTGGTTGTCTTTTTTCCGATCTGCGCCTGCGCCTTGATTTTTAATATGGACTATTATTTGAGGTTTAAATTTAGTACTAACTGTCAGCCATTGTCACTAATGTTCAATCGCTCTGTATGTCGCCACCAGAAATATGTTGTATTGATATAGCAACCCTGAGTTAGTGTTGAATTTAAACCTGAATTTTGTGTCGTCTAAAACGACCAAAAACAATGTTTCAATTCCGTTCTGCGCATGCCCATGTTGTGGAATTGTTGTACCAGAAACGTTCGAAATGTTCGTTTACAACATGAACTCGAATGTAAACCGTTCCGTTCAGTGAACAATATACAAAGCGAGATACAAAGGGACGCTCTCGTAACCTTTCTTCTGAAAAACTCTTCAAGATAAAGTCGCAGTCGTCACCTCACCACGGGGGTCTTAACTGTTGAACTCACCAGGAAGGGGGGGATGGGAGATTTGTTTACCTGCTTAAATTTTTGTTCGGCAATTTTTATTTGTAAGCTATCAGGCGATACCCTTTTTTCAGTAAAATTTACGCACAAAAATCGAGATGTAGGTAAGGTAGCTATAGTAGCGGACAGTAGAACGGAATAATGGTGTAAACACCAAGAAAACTCCTGTCAAATTGGTCAGTTCTTGAATTGGAATCACGGCCGTACGATTAGACTTCGGAAGATAATTTTGTCCCAAAACATGAGACTAGAACTGTAAAGTGAGTAGTTTCCTCACATCACTTCCATAACATGAGCAATTTAAATTCGAAAACTGACACTTCAAAATTGTTCTAATTCCATTGTCCGCCACTGTACATACTTACAATGGAAATTAATTATAGTAGGTTCACTTGTACCGTGATTCTAGTAGGCTGGGCAAATTTCACAGTTTGGCATTGTGGACTTCACGTCCAACTGCCTAGTGTGCGCCTGAGCGTCTGGCTTCGAAAGATAGGTTATGTTGGTGCGTTTTTGTCAAGATAGGATATGTTGATGTGTCGGCTGTTCCTGTCAAAAATGAAAAAATTACCAAAATTAACTTTGCAAATTGCAAGTTTGGAGTGGATGTAGTTCACCTTTCACAAGTTCTGTAAATTTCTTGTTCCAGTACGATGTCCTGAGCAGTGAAATTAGGTAATCACGCCGACGAATCCCATCCACACAAAAATTAGAGGAGTGTAGGTAGCTTCCCAGAGTTCCCAGTCTTCCAGAGTGTGGGTACTTCTTTTATAAACCAGAAATAGTTCACAATGCTTTCATATTATGTGGTTTTTGAAAATAAATTCACGTCTTCTCCGCAAAGCTGAACGTTATGGGGTACATGCCCAGCCCCTATACTCCGCCAATTTTCTCCCAGAAGCGAGTTCTTGATGGCACCCTCGAGGGCTTCAAAATGGGCACCGGACGTTATTGTTCAAGACACAAGCTGAGGCGCAAACACAGTTTTCACAGTAATGGGCATAATTCCACCACAATTTCCGTGGAACTTGTGATTTTCAGTCTATTTGACATAAACGGTAATGTTGTTGATGTTGTCAAGCTTTAACTTTCAAACATCAATGCAACCAACTGCCAAGTTCTAGGGAGTTTTCAAATATCAGATTTGGAAACTTAGAAACAAAATCTCACAGCCAACTAGAATCACGGTACAAGTGAACCTACTATAGTAAATAAATTGATAACAGTGGAAAGTTATTATTTTCAATAATTTTTTAAACTTTCATTTTATCTCTACCTAATGTTTTGAATTTCATGACGCTACTATTGAAATAAAATTCGTCGGAATTGTTTTGGCGGAAAAAACAGAGCAGATAACACTTACTCCTGCATCACACTTAGCATGATAACGTTTTCGTCGGTTCCGATATGACTGTTTTTTCATGCCTGGAATAAAAATATGCTTGCATTTGCATTGAAGTTAATCTAACAAAGTACACAAGCAGGAACCAAAATTCAATAAAGCATTAATAGCATTAAGTGAAAATTTACGAAGAGGCATCATCGTGATCTTTCGGGATTGGCCGATAGATGATAGATTACAGTACAAGCAATTTTTGAAACTAACTTTGAAGCGGATCGTTCACTGATACAAATAAAACATAAAAACATTTTCAATTTCCTTCACGTGGTGGCTCCATCACAACATTAACAACCAACAAATACACCAGAAATAAATAATGTCATCTCTGATGTCAAAACAAGTTGCAACAACTACGTCAAAGCTGTCGTCTGCCAGCTATCTGCTGTCAAAGATCGCCACAAGACGCTATTATTTTCACCACCATGAGCTCTGTGTGTCCTACGCGTTGACAGCTCAAGGTCATGCACATAGATCATAGTGAACAAAGTTGTAACGGAAGACAACATCCATCGTATGGATTGGCTAGCACGTCTAATTTCTTCATTTGCGATGAGAGGTGAAAATTCACTATATTTGCTGATTGTCAAAACTTGATTACTGAAAATGGCTGAAGATAATCAAGATGCAGTTTACACCGTTCAGTATAATTTGAAAAAACGGGTCAAACAATATGTGATCCATTTTCCTATAAGGTATCCTAGAAATAGGCGAAACCAACGGTTATTTGATGAAATTCTATCTATCTATTCAATAATGATACTGCTGCGTATTTCGCGTACGGGTTTGTTTATAAATTGACACGATCGTTTTAAAACACACACTGTTTATTACTTCGCACTACAATAAATACACGCCAACAATTATTTACTTAGGAATATTGCTGAGACTACTTCGCTTCTATCCGCTCGCTACCACTTCGAATTCAGTCTGACTGTCTAGGCCGAGGACGGTGCTTTATATACCCCTCCGACTAGCGTTCTTGAGCTTTCCATCGTCCTCCAAAAAATTCCACAGTGGCCCGGCATACGATCCCGGCTCTCTAGACGACTCCCGAATAATCACACACCTTTCGCGTGCTTCCCTGTGTTCTGGAATGTCGGCACCTCCGCCAAAATGAACAGATGTATCTTGACCCACCATTGAAGTCTCCATTCAGTTCCACGGGTCAAAGCCTACACGCACGTTTTAGAATGCACCAGAGCTCCGCACTTGTACACTGTGACCTAATGGGAAGAGTCTGGAAAGATCGCGTGTTATCCAGAATCGCCGCTCGTAACAATGCAGTCAATTTTATCGGTCGATTAAACATACAGTTTGCTTGCTTTCATTGCATGTAAACGATACCTGATCAATTTGAATAAATTGTGGAAATAGTGATTCCAGTTTGATTGAATTTAAATAATTATTGCAGAATTGCATTGTTGAGCTTACACCAAAAAAAACCACTGTTTTATCTCCCACACTGTGTGGGCATCCAGCGTGGAAAACCCGAGGACACACCTAAACCCCGAAAGCCGATTTTATATTTCATTTGATGACGAAAATAATAATAATTTTGCAGCTTCATGTAACTCTCTGCTGTCGTATACCCTCTTCGGCATGCATGCTGCTCAAAAATGTGCGAACCGCTCTTCACAAAAGAACGCTTCTCGGGTATTTCTCGCGCACCATCACCCCGCTCCGGGCGGAATTTTCCGCTTTCCCTTAACGCCGCCGCCTCCATCGCTAATTTTCCAGCAAGAGGGAAGTTTATTGAATATCCAAGAGATTTACCGGCGGCGGCGGCGGGCCGTGAGGGAGGCATCCTGCGGTTTGTACGAAGGGATAGATGCAGGATCTCTCTGGCAATCTTTCTGAGCGTGTGCACAAAGCAATCTCACTTCGGCATCTTGATTGATAGGATCTATGAGTGGCAACCGGAAAAGTGGCTGATGGCTATGCATGCACGTTACGATGCTTTTATCACGCCCCGACGGCTTGGGGGTTAGTGCCGCGCTTTGGCTGCGGTGGCGGCAGCGGGAATACGCCCGCCACCGCAGAAGAGCAGACTCCTCTCTGGAGACGGCGGATGGCACTGGCGAGGCAGGAGGCGGCAGCACTCTGGGAGTAAAAAGCACATTAATTCCACTAAACCATCGGCCGTCGGTCGCGTCGGTTCTAAAGGGACCGCCACCAACCTCTTCTCCACGCGTGGGAATTTTCACATCCTTTGCTGTGTTTCCTTTTAACGCGTGCCCTACAGGGTGGGTGCGTTCCGATCCGGCCTAAATGGATTTCTGGTTCGCATGATGAGGCAACAAAGATCGTTTTCATCTGCAAGTTTTTTGTTTTACAAGAGAAGAACACTTCCGTCATTAGCGATATTGCAGCGAGAAACTTACAGAGTGTACCTAATCATCAACGGTGTAACCTTGCTCGATGTCCTTCATCAGTCAAGTTTCTTGTTTGAATAATAACTGTTCACTTTCCTTCCGTGGATTGAAATTTAAAAATCTAGTCGCGAGGCGATATCAATCGGGGAGTTCGAAAGCCTCTGAGGAACTTCGCCAGTGGGCACGGCTATAAGAACACAGAGAATTCCGAAACATTTCAAGGGGATCCCAGGGATGATAAAACTTGTTTGGCTTCGAGGTTCAAGGATTTTCACGATTCTCACGATTTTCACGATTTTCACGACTTTCTCTCCAAGTGCACGCATATAGATTATTTCGTAGGCCGTGAGATTCTGGGGTACAAAATAGTCAGCCGGCAATTACGGAGGGCATGGACGCATCCCTGCTCAAGATAGGCTTTGACCGTACCCACAGGATGATTCAAAAGTGTCGTACCAAAACAATATACGCTATATGGAATCTTTTATAAAGCCCACAAAAACAATAGAAAAAAATTTATCGATTTTTATTTTTGAAGTTATAAAAAGTCAAAGGGTTGTCCTTTGAACCTCGAACCTTTTAGTTTCGTCATTTCGAAAGATTGGAGTAAGCTGTTGGTGGCAGAACTATGAGTGTAAGCCAGTCGGTAGCACGGTGAACTTGGTCCCGCTTTCAAAGGCGAAGGTTCCAGGTTAAAATCCGCACTGGGCCAGATGGATTGTTTCACGCGTTCCTCAGTACTGGGGTATCTACTATCGTGCGGTGATGCCCCGGAAAAAGGGATGAAACGAGAAAGCCATCGGAACAAAACTCTACTGTCTTCGTTGTTATCGTCATCACTGTTATCGTTATTGAAAAAAAAACACTGAAAAACCTGCTATAATAATTTAGTAGTTGATGCAGGGCAAAAAAAAAGGAGCGTGAGTAAGAAATATCAACTACTTACGAAATAAGTATTGAATTTCTGTTTTCTATACATATTTCGAAACTATAAAAGGGTTCAGTTTCCCTTAAGATTGGTTTTATATCGAACTTGAAATCACACCAAAAAGTGTTGAGGGACTTGGAATTCCACTCATCCTGGCTTGACCAGCCTTTGCGGTCTTGCGGCATCTTCCTGCCCCGCAAAAGAGCAAGTATTCAAAAAATACTGGACTAAAAGGACGGTTATGAAACAAAACAAACGACATGAATAAAGAACGCACAAAAGTAAAAGCTTACCTCAAAACCACAACTGCATGACCAAATAAAGTGCGAACTGTTAGAAGATTTCTCCCCCACAAAAGATCAAAACGATAGAATTAAACTTGTAAGAATCATAGCAGAGCTGATATGATAGGATTTATACTCCTCGGTTGACTTCCTTTGAGTTATTCTACAGCCCACCACAAGAGGACGAACATGAAATTCAACTAATTCCGATCTCCAGGATTTCCCATCCCGGCGGGTTTCAAATCTTTTACGTGCTACGTTGCGCACAGTTTTCCATTCAAGTCGCTCAGCTCATAAGTACATGACAAAAAAAATCTTGCGCAGTACATGAGAACCGATCTCATAAGAAACGGCGCGAGGTCTCAGGTCGATTCGCTTCTTCTTCTCGGCAGCTTTCTGCAATCGTTGCTCAACCTCACTGTACAGTGTACATGTCCTGAAGAGGTCCACAAGGTTAACTTCTAGAAGTTCAAGTCCCAATTTATGTAGTTCTCAGTGTCAGTGACATCTCAACGAATCATAGTCTCCAAAGTCCGATTGACACGCTCCATAGGAGTATTTTGGGGATGTTAATTAGCAGTAAAGCTTTGACGAATACCATAGGTCCTGAGAACCTGTTTCAGAAATTAGGTCCATGATTACAAATCATGATCTCCACGGGTCGAAATATCAACAATCAAGTGAATATGGCCTCACGGGCATGAGTCTCATTTGCGCATTTTCTTTCAGGTGGATCCGCAAAGTGATAAAGTGAGAAGTTTTTCTACAATCGGTTGACTTGTGGGAAAGTCAATATGGCGGGCCAAGATGATGGCGGAGAATATGTTTACATCATTCGAAGTTCTTCCAGATTGCTTCACTTATTGCTAAAAAGTTCAACATGACGGCCAGGCCAAGATGGCGGATTGGCGGCGGATTGTGAAATCGATCTTATAAATCGTTATACGAGACCAAATGGATGTTGCAAGTTTTCTTACAATCGATACACTCCAGAAAAATTGAAATATGGCGAGACAAGATGACGACAGATCGCAAAACCAAACTTGATTTTTTTATTCTCAGTATAAGGCACGAGTGTGTTTTTGCCAAGACTGAGAATTCAGCAGACTATTCTCAACATTCCTCAACATCTTCCTTTCTGGATTTTGGATTCTATTTGGGGAGTTGGTGGAACATAGTTTCACCTGGCACGTAGGCCTCATTATTGGGCCAGACCAGCCGGACTCACCGAGCCGCAATGTGGTTCCTGGATGTTTGATGGTCGGTCCATCCAAGCACTGGGGCTGACAAGCGCACGGTTGACCTCGTCTTTCATCCCCGAACCGCAGGTGTGGGAGTTCAACACATCCACGCTCCCTGCGCCGGTATTCCTGACTCTGTCTGCCTCCCGACCATGCTGCCGGATTTCCGGTTAGAGACACATTGCCGGTTTTCCTCTACACATTGCCGTACCGCCGGCTGGAGACATGTATACTTGAGGGTTTGCCTAAGATTACCCGAGGAGGAGTTCCAGACCCGCTCCGAATCAGATGAAAGACTCCTTGTCTCCCATCCAACTCTTTGTAGCGGCTAACGTTGCTGAAGTCAAGTTATCACCCGACTGGAAGGCCTACTACACGCTACGCCCTCCTCAACATCTTCCTTTATCAACCGTTTTGCCCTGTATCAAGTTTCAAAGATCCTTCGACGTCACCACTCACTCTCACTTGATCTCCTACATGTATACGGTCCGGGACTGGCACTGACCGCGTCGCGTCAACATGTAGGGTTCCACATGATCTCGTCCAAGACCTCGTCTTTTCGGTTGCTAAAATGTTGAAGTCATATTGTCGGACTTTGATAGAGCATCTTGTCAGTCGTCCAGGGGTCAATGGTCTATTTGACGGTGAAATAGGTCTCTTCAACGTATGCTCTTACCTTCTGGAAGACTCTTAGAACTTCTTTTTTGACGGTCGTTTACTTCCGCTCCTTTCTAGTCGAAGATTTTGATAATAACACACTACCTTTCGCCTTTAGTTTGATGGTCCTGAGTCAAAATCGCACCGATTAAAAAAGCGCTAGGATCCGTTTTAATAACAAATGGTAAGTCAAAATATAAGAAGTAGAAATGTAAGCATAGAAGAAAAACTTCTGAGGTCTAAGATACAAAGGACCTATTTCTTACGTTCTGTGGTCTGTATGTAACATGCTTGTTTACTGTGGATTCTTGCATGGTTTTGTCTAACCACCTTGTGTTTGCTGCTCCACTACCTGATGACTTGCCAACGTACCTGTTTTTCATTTTGGCCAATAAAATGAGTCTGATTCTGAAGAGACTAGGCTTTTTGCATCAGCCTGTACGTCATTGTTGTGGAAGTGGAGCGATAATAACTGGAATTTCAAATTATGCCGGGATACGTAGGTACTGTAACGGTCAAACGGATCGTTACAGTATAAAGTGGAAATCTATGGGTATTTTTTCCACTTGCTGTAAGCTTAGCTTAAAACGATTATCAGAATGATAGAATGTAAGTATGTGCATCAAAGCGCCGGTAATAGCAAATTTGCTAGGGAAATGCGCTAAAATGGGAACCTATTTCACTCGAGTGATATTCAGAAGTAAATGCTGATTGCTGGGAAAATGTGATGAAAAAAAAAAGTGAATTCATTGCAGGTGGCCAGAACAGTGTCATTTGAACCGAATCTCTGGTACGAACGAACAAAATCGATCTCCTGTTTTACCATTTTGCCACTTTTATTCGGGTTTGCTGGCAAACGACCCCCTCGGTAAAATACAGCGTTGGTGATGTTCGGCATCCTCCTTTAATCCACGCGAAACTGTAGAATAGGCTGCATCATTACTCTTCGGGAAACTAAACATTTTATTGACATGTTGATGGGTAATTGAAGGTTACATTTTGTTGTTGTCGCCCGATCGTGAAAATGCTAAATTCGCCCAATAACACGGAACACAATTTCCAACCGGCCATTCCGTCCAATTTACACACCTGGTTTTACAAAACTTGTTAAAACTCTGTATATCCCTGCCTTGGAAATAAATTGACCGGGAACTGAAACTGTCGCCGGCGCTTTTGCGGATAGATAAAACATGACGGAGCTGTAATTTTTTTTTATTTCTTTCAACATTTCTGCGAAAACATTGTATAGTAATTGCTTTTTCCTTGTTACAGGTGAGTTCATTACGGACATGTCACTCATCTTGTGGAATTGGGTACCCGAGTAAGTCGAATTTAAATATTATCGCCGTGCTTTGTTCTTCCATTCAAAAGAACAAACAGCGACTTTCCAACCAGCGAAAAAGGTACACAATAACTCGACGACGACAACCACAGGAAATTAATCAAACATCAAGTTGTGGCTGGTGCGCACGGGTGGAAGCTGGGCGCTTGACGATATGGCACTGCAGAGTGCAGACCTGAAAAATTGAGTTTTCTAATGCCCGCTACCAGAACAACATCAAAAGAATATGAAGCGCGCTTGACTTAAAAAAGCAATTAGCAAACAAGAATCTTGCAAAAACTATAGACGAAGAGATAAACAAAGAAAGTTGCTCTTTATCTTTGTCGCAAGCCTTTTGGGGGTGTACAAGAGAAGGCGATGCGCAACTCGTCCCATCTCAGGCCACCGTGGAAAAAATAATTAAACGAGATGAACTGGGAGCATCCCCAGGCCCGTATTGTCTCTTCTAAAATAAGTAGTTCATTAAAGGGACGCGCAGGGGGTTTTTTGGGGACTGGCTGGCGAATTGCTGTTTGCCTCTTTCCTGATGGCGAATCTCACTTTCCCGTTCTGTTCTCTCTCTCCCTGGTCTCTCCCCCTCTCAATTCGCACGCAAGTATAATTAAACGAAATGGATGCTGAAAACGGTACGAAATTAGAAATTAAAATTGAACGAGGCATATAAATATGATTATAATGTCTATCCGGCGCGTGGAGGGTGGGGGCTGTTTTGCTGGCACGTTTAAAATTGGGGCCGTTGGAATGACCATTTGGTGCGAAAGGGAAAAGTGAAAAGGGGCCTTTTATTGGGTGCCTAATGTTCGAGGATCAATACTGTATTATATGAAGTAGGTGTTGGATTCGGTGATTTTCCGTCGTAACGTTTCAATTATGAAGACGAAGAATTGAAACTGCCTAACAAAACTATAGCTTCACTGGCATAGGTAGGTATATATTTCATTCATCTTCTAAGCGAGGTAACGTTTAATCTTCCCAACCAATTGAAATTCAGTTAGCATCAGTGTTCCGCGTCGGCCTAATTCTTCGGTAGTTGACATAGAAACAGTGCCGGATTAGTCAGCAGTGGCGCCCTAGGCTGATTCATTTCGGCGCCCCCCCTTCACTTTTGGAACTACAACAATTAATTTTTTTCAATTTTAAACAGTACATTTGAATGAAAAAATGTATAGGTTGTTCAAGAACAGAACAAAACTGACATCACATTGTAGACAGAATACAATCACAGAGTAATTGTAATTGTGTTTATTGTTTTTTAAATACATTTGTATTATAAACAAAGTAAAGTGGGGCAAAATGTAAAGTAAAACAAATTAATATTAGACATCATATTCTTAGATTAACAAAATGAAATCAAGGGAATGAATTGATTCAAAATAAAATTAAATAAAATGGAACAAACAATCATAGAGTAGCACACTGTAAGTACCTTACCTAGGTAAGTATGTAAAGTGTTGAACACTATAGTGACCACTAGTGACTGAATAGACCCTTTCAGCCTGTGGGCAGGTGATTTTCATTTCTTTATATTGGTAAAGGTCTGTCTCCTTGAAAAAAGTCATTTTATGTTACTTATTTCAAAGATGGCGGGTGACATTCATTCGCTTCGTCGCTTGAGCTATAACCGAAAATTCAACCTTTTTCCCTGTGTCTTACGCCGACGCCGTGGGGCAAGACCTTCCACCTTTTCAGCGGTTCACTTTCGGGTACAGTTACCAGTTTTTTTTATAAGCAAAGGTGCATAGGTAGTCACCCTATAATGAGATTTAATTATTTTATTCATAATTCATCAGTTGGCAGCATTTAGATTCATTTTTTCTATAGCATTTCTTCATTTGGGAGTGGATGCCAAAAAGTACCTTTCAAACTTTTATAGCAGGCCTAAAATTATTGCAACAATATGGAACATGAAACTACAACATCTTTGATGAATTCATGCTTTTTTCTGATTTCGCCTCGGTCGGCGCCTCCTTTTATCCAGGCGCCCTAGGCTGCAGCCTACTTAGCCTATTGGTTAATCCGTCACTGCATAGAAATCATTTTATTCATTATCTTAGTAAGTATCGTGTAATCAATTGGATTCCTAATTAAGGCAGGCTGTGCCCTAGCCAAATGCAGCTTCGCACCCCTGAATTCGACCAGGCCACAGCCTGCCTAAATTAGGAATTCAATTGATCACACAATAGGTATCAGCGAACAAAATAACACCGACTACATTGAAAAGACTGTAGCGGTCATGTGTCCTAATTATTTGTTATTTCCTACAGTAAAACTCATTTTTTCCCCTTCGAAATATTGATTGATTATTGATTCGAAGGTGAATTCCACCTTTTCAAAGAACTTTCATCCTCAAATTTTCTGTAGATTCCATATATTTTTTTGGCGGTATGGGCGGGTGTTGTATGTATTTCCTGTAATAAATAGTACATTGTGTATTGAAAGCCAAAAGTGTTTCTTTGTAGGTATGTGTAATGTGAGAGGTAGGGTTCTTCTCTATAGACCTTCTCATATAGGTGGTTTCTTGTGCTCGCAGCTCGTGCGCAGGTCTTCAAGTATACAAGCTCCCTGGTTCAATTGGCTGTTTAACCGGGAACGCTTATCGATTGGGCTGGTTGCATGAACTTGACCAATGACGGTCAATATAGGTGAACCTGCACCCTGAGGACCCCAGGTAAATGAGAAAATGAGAATGGCTATACGTGGTGTGGCATTGTGCAGTTTGGTTTGAACTATCTTGATCTTCTGGTATAGCAATTCTCATTCACCTTAGATACTCGGGGCGCTGGGCAACTCGTATACTCCAGTTTTCCTCTGATGGGTTTATATGAGAAGTGCTTCGGGTGGATAAACCAATTGAATTGCTTAAAATTCAAATTTGTCGAATTCGATTGGCTGCTGCAGTGGGCGCGCTTTCAGTCTTGCTCGCATTGCGTCGCACTTGCATCAAGTGATCCCTGTCCGCATCACTACTTGCTACAAACGCGTGAATATTTTTCGAACTTGTCTTTATGAAGACTTGCGCACGAGCAAGGGAGCCGCCTCTATGAGAAGGTCTATACAAACTGATGAAACTTGCATTGCACAGTCATGGGCTCAATAAATTTGATTTCTTCACTAGGGATTAGGGAACCGAAGAACGAAAATAACACACCTCCCACAGAGGCGGCTGGTTCGGTGTGGGAACATTTTAACTACTTTGGAAATCCTAGAACTATCTCATATTCTGGTTCGAAGAATTTGCAACGCCAGCTTAGAACTCGAGTACAATGAAGTGCAAACAATTTATTAGCCGTGTTATACTAGATAGAATTCTGCAACAACTTCCAGACCACTCCCAAGATGAATCTCACCCATAATATACACAACACGTTCTAATTTCCAGAAAACTATTAAACCCGGCACGTTTCAAACTCGCTTGCTCATGTGCTTCGCAGATCCGACCCGACACAGACGTTTTAAGATTCATCTGCATATCAACAGCGAGAAATCTTGATTAACTTTTCCGAGCACGCCCCGCCACACACAAACGTCGCAAACACGAACAATTAAATTAATGCAAAACCAAGACTATCTGGAAGATGACGATGCCAAACATGTAAAGTGTGAGATTCTCCCGCGCGCGACTTTGAAGACTTCGAGAGTAGAGATCCACCCACCACAACCATCACCACCACCGCCGCCGCCGCCATACCAAACATATCTAAAGGGTATGAAATCTGGCTTTGCGGGCGTCTCGCGGGTGACAAAGGACAAAATGTCGAAGTTATAATTCGTTGTATTACCAGTATTAGACCCCCGACCGACGTCGCAACCGCACACCAGGCACCAGGCATCAGCCACCCCTCGCCAGTCGCCATTCCAACGTTTAATTGAACAATGAAGACGTGGAGATAGAGCGAGGGAAGAAGAGCCGTGGTGGTGGCAGTCGGCGAAAATATTTTTATTAGCCGCCAGGTTCTGCGGCAGCTATCGTCAATGTCGGCGGGCCACCGACGACACCGCCACCCACCCGCCGCCACCGTCTCCAAAGACGCAGGAACGTGATAAATCCTCTTATGAAACAATGGATAAAGTACATATTCTCCTCTCTAATTTGCCGGTTTCAGCTCGCTTTCATCACTTCATTCCTTCATTGTGTTGTGGGACAGCGTCTGTCTTTTTGCGGTCCATTGTTCATGTACATTGACAAAGACGAGCATTTAACGACCCGCCGCGCGCCGTCGTCTCTCGCCCAGATATTAGATTGTTTCTCGGCTCCTGCAAAAAGTATTTTCGTGTTCTTTTCTGCTTTCTGAAGCTGCTGTACCGACAGCCACACGCTACTACGGTTGTATAGAGCGAGATTTTCATCTTTTGCGCTCTGAAGAGGAAAAATAGCAAACGGGATATATTGCTGCAGCGGCGGCGGATCCGGCGGTGGAATTATTTATTTGCCACTTTTGTACTTTAGATCGGCGAAAGTGTATGTGAGCCGTTCCACGAGTGAATTTCCCTGTAAATTTTCATGGGGTGCTACTGCTGTCAATTAAATGCTAGATTCCAGAGAGCGCCGCTGTCGGCTGACGAACACTGGACGAGGCCCGAATTGAAATGTGCATTTTAAAGGAGGCACACACGGGCACATACGACAGAGAAGCAAGCCATGCATAGTTCTTTGCAAATTTTCGATTCTGCCGAAAGTGCGACGTTTGGAATTGTGATGGCTTGATTTTTTATGTCTGTGCTCCGGAGTTGGCAAGAGGCACGCACTATTTTCTCGACCAAAGGTTAGTGTTTTTAGGAATTCAACAAAACAAACATTGGAGTAATAAATTGTTACATTATGCGAGAAGAAAAGCTGCTCTGCTACGGTACCTACTCTTTCTGTTCTGCTTTAGGGTGGGAAGATAGCCCAGTCAAAATAAGTTTTAACTGGAAATAAATTCGGAAGTTGACGAAATTTGGTGAATCGATGCAGAATTTAACGTAGAATAACATACTGAAATTCCCAAGAATTCCAAGGTTTGGCTTTTTTCTAGAATCTATAAAAGAGTGCCATCTTTGTAAATTTTCAATTTTTTCTGAATAACTTGTAAACTATTACCTTTAGGACACAAAAATCATAGCAGCAAATGTAGTCCGTAAATTCCCAAGAGATCAGTACTGAATTCATTACTTTGTGGTCAATAGTCTTTGAGATACAGCGTCTGCAAAAACGCAGTGAAAATGACTCAAAATTTATTTCTTCATTTCAGGTAACAATTTGCATAGTGTCAGTTCAGGGGCTCTAACGTGTAAAGAAAATGGGCGGATTTTAATGTGTTTCACATGTTTGGAAAGCCAATTCAACATTAGATATCACACTTTGGTCCAGAAGTCGCCAACTTCAAAATGGTACTTTTCCTCGACCTTTGAAATCGATACTTGATGTCCCGAAAAATCCCCAAAAATCGATTTATTTATACCATGCCATTTGCTCAATTTTTCACTTAGGGCAAAACCATCCAGGGGAATATAATGAAGAATTGAATACCAGAAAATAACATGTTTTGGAATCTTTTTCCTTGTGATGGTTCCTGAGTTATATGGGTTGAAAGATTAAAAGGACCTATTTGGAAAAAAAAAATTGGTGGTCCGGACACCAACTGCTGAATACAGTAATGTATGGATAATCCGAACCCTCTATAATCCGAACTACTCTATAATCCGAACACCCCAATTCTGTAAAATGATATCTATAATCCGAACCCCTGTATCCTGTAATCCGAACTGTTACTTATTTTTCTTTGTGCTGCCTTTCAAAAGAATACCGAACATTTTATGCGAGCTTGTAAGTCTCAGCTTTCATTGTAAGCTGTATTTGAACCATGTCTCCAACGGAAGCATGTCACCTTGAGCTTCAACAAAAAGCTGATATTTTGCGTCAATTGGAGTCTGGATGTTCATACGCTACCCTGGCAGTACGCTTCAATTAAATACTATGAAATAATTTGAAATAAACCTCTCATGGATAATTTGCATATTTTTTATTGCATATTCGCAGCATTTTGATGGTTGAACAAGGTATCTATAAACTGAAAACGTTCGGATTATAGATATAATTTAGTGTGAATTCTATAATCCGAACGTTTTGGTAATCCGAACGGGGTCTGCAAACTTTCTGTTCGGATTATCCAGACATTGCTGTACTGTACGGACCTTGCATCTGATGATACAAAATGCCACTTAGCAGACGTGTCAAATACATTGATGTATTTTCCACGTCTGCCAAGTGGCATCTTACACCTCAAATGCAAGGTCCTTACAGTAGTCAGCAGTTAGTGTCTGGACTACCTATTTTTTTTCTAAAAAGGTCGTTTTAGTCTTTCAACCCATATAACTCAGGAACCATCACTAGGAACGAGATTTCGAACATGTTGTTTTTTTGGTATTCAATTCTCCATATATTCCCCGGATGGTTTTGCCCTACTTGCAAAATGAAGCGAATGGCAGGGTTAGAAAAAAAATGACTTTTGGTTATTCTTTGAGACAACAAGCATCGATTTCAAAGGTCGAGGGAAAGTACTATTTTGAAGTTAGCGACTTCTAGACAGAAATTTGATACCAAATATCAAATTGGCTTTCCGGACATGTGAAACACATTGAAATCCCCCCATTGCTGTCCACGTTACAGCCCCTGAACTGACACTATGCAAATTGTTACGTAAAATCCAGAAATAAATTTTGAGTAATTTTCACTGCGTTTTTGCAGCCCCTGTATCTCAGAGACTATTGATCACAAAGTGATAAATCTAGTACTGATCTCTTGGGAATTTAACAGGCTACATTCGCTTCGCTGGTAGTTATGTTCTAAAGGTAATAGTTTACAAGTTATTCAGGGAAAATTGAAAATTTTCAATGATGGCGCTCTTTTATTGGTCCTAAAAAAGAATCCACGCCTTAGAATTTCCGGGAATTCCAGTATGTTATTCTACGTTGAATTTTGCATCGATCCATCAAATTTCGTTAACTCCCGAATTTATGTCCGGTTTGACTCGATTTTTGCCTAATTTGACTGGACTAAAGATTGACGTGTAGGCAGTCTGGAGGTTTGTCACCAAAGATGTCCACTACTGTGCGGAGGTCTGTCACCAGCGCGTGAAGCCAACAAGGGGTTGTATTTCAGCATGTGGAGCTCGGAACCGGCGAAATTGATTCCTTTGTCGCTGCTTCGTATATCTGCTGAATACCTGCGAAGGGTTCGTTAGGAAAAGTTTTTGTTTTGAAGTTCAAGTTTTGCTTGTACGTCATCACATATTGAGAGAAACCGTGTTGAGGTTAACCCTTTTAATAATTGTGCAATATACGTACCATTCAAATTTTCTAACTGTTTGCCTCTCATTCCTTCATCTCAGCAAATCGTAAAGACTCTGAGCCCTTTTGATCAATGATCAATCCCAACTTAGAAACCTACAAATTCTTGATAAAAGTGGAAATACCAGATAGTCGTAAACCATCAACGATAGGCACTCTGCGGATTTGCTTCAGCGTCATAAGTAGCGAGTTTTTT
The DNA here is from genome assembly GCA_949128115.1 of Anaspis maculata. Taxonomy (NCBI): domain Eukaryota; kingdom Metazoa; phylum Arthropoda; class Insecta; order Coleoptera; family Scraptiidae; genus Anaspis; species Anaspis maculata. The sequence goes on along the minus strand of OX421962.1, from coordinate 38,565,763 downwards.
TTGCAATTCCTGCAGGAAGTTATCTGTTTTCATAACAACAATGCTATTTGGAATAATCATACCACCTGTAAATGTCAATTTCAATAATTCATGAACTTCAACATTGACCATTTTCCTCACACATAATATGTTGGCAACTGCCGCATGAGGGTGCTGAAACGGGTGGGATATTCAAAATGTCCAGAGCGCCTATACAATACGCTCAATTTTATTGAATTTCATTGAACAAATAAATCAGTGACGGCACAAAGAAAATGCCTCAATCAAATTGTGCGACTCCCTTACAACCCAAAGTGGATGTTTTCTCCTTTCACATGAGCTACTGCAAAAAAATCCCAACTTCTCAGCAAAGAAACTCCAATTAACCCGTCCCTCACCTTAGGTTGAGTTCCCAGATGAGTAACAATATCCTAGCGACAATGCTGTTATCACAATTATTACTAGATTACACACCTCGGGTTCCACCGAACTTCTATCAACGCGATAACTTTATCACTCTGATAGTAACTAAGCAACTGGCTATCCTATTGGCTGGTGCATACCAACTATCAGCGTGATGGATTTAATCTGCTCTTGAAATTTTGGTGAAACCCGAGGTCAGCAATTTATCGACGCTAGATCAATCAGAGCAAGATGTTCTCAAGTTCCATTTGTTGTGAAATTACTTACAGCCAACAAAATTGAAAATGAGATTCCTAATAATTGAAAGTTCAATCCTGGACTTGCGACAACTAACAAGATACAAAAGAGCAGCTTGACTTCTTCACGTTCACGTTCAGTTGGTTCTCCACCATGAAATTCCATGTTCGCTCGCTATATTCTAAGGTGAATTCAATTAACTACACTATTGGATCGAAATAATTGAGAGTGAGTCATTCACGTCCACAGTGAGTGTGAGTGAGTAAGTGAACACTTGGAGCGTTGCGGCGAAGAACGTGGAACTAGGTTGGAAAGTATGAGTCACTTCCAGTTACCACGCTCCAAGTGTTCACTTACTCACTCACTCCCACTGTGGATGTGAATGAGTTACTCTCAATTATTTCGATCCAATAGTATAAAGAGTTTATTGAACTTGAAAAATCAGGATCTCGTACTTGATATGCTTTCATGGCAGGATTAAGGTCCCTTTATTCGCCTGCTTCCACATCTCGTCCCAGCGTGAGCTCGTTGCGATGGTGCTTTAGAGTATTTATTTAAGACGGTACTTCTCGTATTTATGTGGACCTAGTGGTGATATTCTGCAGACTTATGAACTTATGAAGTTCCAACGTGATGGTGGCTTTGAGAGTTTTAGCTTTGACTTGTGCATGCAAAGTTCCCGTGGCTTCATAGATTTTATGGTTTATTGTGTAGTTCAAATTAATGCTTCTTTCGGATTAACCGACTCACAGCATTTTGCTCAGGTATTACTTTTGGATGGTGGTTGCCAACAATGAAGTCACATATGAGTTAACAATTATATATTTTTTTGTTACCTTCCCGGAGAACAGAACAGATTCTCTGTAGATTCTCATTTCAGTAGACCAACCAGACTTCCCTGAAGACAGCTTGAATTTGGAACGTCGGTTATAGAGGTCTCCGAATGATTCGAAGGTAATTCTAGTTGAGTCACTGCGCGGGCGCGGGTTCCACCAAAAGTTTTATTAGCAACCTAACTTTAATCTGAGTTAGTTGCTATGACACAGCAAAAAGCAATAAGACCAGTGCTTAGCACCAACTCATAAAACTGTTGGTGGAACCCGAAGGGTGACACTCGTATAGACACACGCTATTTTTTTGCAAAATTGCTCAACACGAGTTTGTAGTACGATTCAGTAGGTACTAAAATTTTAATGATTGAAACTTGCCAGCCTCGCACAACTGTATCGTATCGCTTTTCGACTTGCTCGTTCTCATCGTTCTCTACGCCTTCTTTCAGCTCTTTATTGTCAGCCAGTCACGGCGCTCCAAGCCAAAGCGTTTTTTCCACATTTTCAGCAACAGCAGAATAAATGGGATCTCTCCAGGGTTTGTTGAACGCCAGTTCACCTACGTAATTTCTCTTGTTGGCATGCTTTCTTTTGCATTGAATTTACATCTGAACATTTTGTTCACATCTTTATCCCTGATTATTAAAAATAAACCTGATAATAATTTGCCCATTTTTCTAGGTCGTTGAAAACTTTAATCCTTTGTATTTAGTGTTCATTGCATTTTGCACCTCTGTACTTCGACAGGAATGTTGAGAATTTATCACTTAGAAAAATCACGCTTGTGACCATAGTTTGTTGTTGATCGCCTTAGAAAAATCACGCTTGTGACCATAGTTTGTTGTTGCTCGCCTTGTCATGATTCGATGGTGTAGCTTCTTCACCCTCTGAGCGTTTCATTTCCTGGCGGCGCGGCGGCCCTTTTGAAAACGGGAAACTATTGAACAGGGAGCTGGAGCCTCAAAACTTATGTCTTAAGGTACATGATTTTAACCCTGTAGGTCTAATGTGTGTTAATAAGATTGTTAAAAATTGCATTGTCTTACATGTCAGACCGGGGGCTTTAGGCTGGTATGACCCTGTCAATTTTCGAAAAAATGGCCAAAAATTTACACACAATTTACATTGGTACATGAATGAAACCAACTGGATTTTGTGTGGGAACATCCCCTTGAACGAAAATCTTGTCGTAAAATTTTTGAGGGCTTTCGATCCATAAGACAAGTTTGAAATTTTCAAAAAAAGACCAAAATTCATCATTTTTTTCACAGGCGTTTTGTTAACTAACTCATCAAGTGTGATATATATTTGTAATCAGGATGAAAAATGGAATGGATTTTCATGTTGAAATACAGGGTGTACGATTTGAGAAAAAAATTTCGATGTTGCACCCTGTAAGCGATGTACAATTAAAAATTTGTGTAGACAGATTCGAAACTTGCGTAAAAAATCATGTGAGAATCGTTTTTCATTCCTAAAATTATGCCAAAGGAGAAGTCTCCAGGAGGAGGTAAATTTTGACCTTTTTTGAAAATTTCAACCTTGTCTTACGGACTGAGAGCCCTCAAAAATTTTGTTTCATTACCCGATTTTTGATTAGGGGATGTTCCCACACAAAAGCCGGTTGGTTTCATTCATGTACCTTATGAATTTTTGACATTTTTCGAAAATTGACAAGCCTATACCAGCCTAAAGCCCCCGGTCTGACATGTAAGACAAAGAAATTTTCAACAACCTTATCAACGCACATTAGACCTACAGGGTTAAAATCATGTACCTTATGACGTAAGTTTTGAGGCACCAGCTCCATTTGTTGCCTGACTCGCCGTCGAACTCATAAATTTTTTTGCAGTATTCAGATTTTAATAATTGGAAGAATCACACTCGTTGCAGGTTTATCCCGGACCTTTTACAACAAAGTGAGCCGCTTATAAGGCCTCAATTGAAATCAGCCCCAGCTTAAAATTCCATAGACGCAAATAATGACTCCGCTCCAGCACATACCTACAAAGCTTCACCAGGATACTTTTCTCTCCCTCGGCTTGCCCTTGCGTCGTCTATTTTTGGAGTCGCCGTGAACTGAGTGAATTTATACACCCTGACCAAATTGAGGGCCGCTTTATCGCTACCATACTCGGGGTTTACAAACAGAGAGGGTCAGCTCATGATTACGTAATTTGGTACAAAAAGGGCGAGATTACCGATGGAAATATTGTTCTGCACAGGAGATGTAACGAAAACAGCGTCGCGCAATGTCATGTAAAGCAGAGACAGATTCCACTGAAATAAGTCACTTACTCTTAGCGTTGTCTCATTTTAGAATCCTTAATTTGCGTTGCTCTCGTTCAGAAATGAAGTTTATTTAGCAATATAAGCCAATAAAGCAAAAATTGCATTAGGTACGTTCGTATCTTTATTTAGGCCGAGATATGAATCGTGGCAAAACGAGAGCACCAAAGGCAAACAGGTGCTTTGCTTTGGTTTAACCCCTCAAAGGAGATAAAAAAAAGTGCTCAATGGCATTAGCCGCTACATGGCAGATGGAGGGTACCGGTGATGTCAACATCAGCGCGGCCATGGCCACCCTCTAACTCAATTTTGCTGTTGATGTTTGTGGCGTTTCTTCGTCATATTCGCACCTGTTCGTCGGTTCGGGTCCACCGCTTACGAACCCATTTCCTGCGAGCTATATGCGTTTCGTGCAATCCCGAACCTAATAAAATTTCTACACGTAACAAATTCGATCATGTTTCTTTTTAAAAGTTTCCTTTTGTCTTTCGCCGCGTTAAGGCGGCGGTTGCACTATAAAACCCGATATATCGTCAGTGCGAGAATAGGACGGCCGCAAATCCAATTCCGCGGGAGGTTTTTAAGCAATTATATCGTTATTGAAGGCTGATGCGGCGTGCCGGCGAAAATATCCTCACCTAAGCCCTGGCGCACGAAACAATCGAATTTGTTCAACTCCGCGTTCGGTCACTCGGAAGCTTTTATGGGGTGTCCATTAAAGCGCCGAAAACAATAAGTAGGTTTATTTAGGAAAAAGTCAACTTGACCAGGAGAGCCACTCCGGAGAGGGGCACTTTCACGAAAGTGGTCCTTCACCGTTCCATCTAATCCCGTTGCCTTTTTGTTATCTTAGGCCAAAGCGAGGGAGATCCTTCCGCTCTGTCTGCGGCTGTGATGTTGTATGTGCGGCCATCGAGTGAAACGCGCTCACAGACACACACATACATTTATCTAAGAGAGCCATTTTATTCGATTCCGATCCACAAAGCCGGGATACACTTTCGCTCTTCACGTGTTTTGCCAGAAGTACAGGGCGATCGAGAAAGAATGATCCTCTGTGTTACTGCTGGATGCTGGTCGCTGTATTGGCTGCTGGTTCGCAGTTACGATTAAATTGAAACTGCCGGGACTTGAAACGCATTCACAGTTAATGTTCTTTGTTTGAATGGACGGCGACTACGATGCCATCGGATCCAGGATGCACCTCTACAACTCTCAGCCAATGTGTAGGATGCGGTTGGTTTTTGTCCGTGGTGGTTTGAGCATCATCTGCGTGGAGGTTGACAGACGTTGAAATTCATTTTAATCGGGCTTTAGAGCTTTGCAAGGTAGGTAAGTACTCCCGTTGTCACGTTCATCAAAAATTATCAAAAAATCATCCACGGATCCATGGATATTTTGTTCTGTCCCCGAGGCTGCATGATAGAGCAGCTAGTAGCTGAATGTCGCCTTGTTAAATAAGTCGATTTAAAACAAATATTTCAAAAAAAGACGGCATCAGAGCCCCAACAGCGAAAACAGTTGTTACGAGCGGCGATCCCGTTCATATTGGTAAACACTCGAACTTTCTGGATTTTTCCATCCATAAGATCGCAGTATAGAAGTATGGAGCGATCTGGTGCATTCCAGAGCGTTCGTGTACGTGAAACTGAATGGAGACTCGAATGCCTGATCAGAGCACATCTGTCCATTTTGGCGGAAGCGCCGTTCCAGAACCCGGCAGAATTATACGGGTAATATGTGTGATTATTCAGGAATGGTCTAGAAACCGCATATGCCGGACCACTATGGAATTTGCTGGAAGTAGACAGAAAATTCGGGAACACTATTCGGAGGCCTTATATAAGGCATCAGCCAGCAGCTCAGGGCAGTATTGAATTAGAAGAGACAGCGAGCGGATAAGGGAGTTGTAGTCACAGCGATAATTCAAGTAGATAATTGTTGGCGTTTGTTGATTGTAGTACGCAGAAATAAACAGTGTGTGTTTTAAATCGATCGTCTCAATTATATTCGAACCCGTACGCAAAATATCGTAACACAGTATTAGAAGCCGGACACAATGGTAGTTGGTGGTCAGTTCAAACATTAGTGACAATTTTTGTTAACCGCCACCTACCGGAAGAAGTGTGACACACGCGAGATTATACGTAGAGAGACAGCGATCACACATTTATGTTTCTAGACCTTGTGCTTCACCCCACGTTGATTTATTCATTCATTTTATTATTTAGCTTATGGTAGGTACCCACCATCAGTATAAGAGATTGGGTAAACTTTATTTTGAATTTAAATTTTGAAAAAAAGGAATAAATTTCTCAATATCAATGAAGAAGTCAGAAGGATTGCTTCCGTATTTATTTAGTGAGAAATGATGCACGATGTGGTCTATTGTTTGCCTCTCAGTTTGCTGAATAAGCTTGTATTGGTAGTGACACGCACCCCCCCACCCCCTCTTACAATCAAATTCGTTTGGCCTGTTTGTGATCGTCTTAACCCTTCCTTGTGTCCGTTTTGCTCATGAGGGAAACGACCTGAGGAATAAGAAGGTGGAGTTCAATGAAACACGCTTATTTCACTGAAAGTTTCATTTACTCAACGCAAAATAAGTGCAGAATTAGTCTTTTATGTTTTGTTTGCAAAACACCTAACCTGTGTCTCACAAAATGAACAAAATTAACAAGATGGACAAAATGGACAAAATAAACAAGATGCACAAAATGAACAAAAACTATATAAACAATACACAATATTGCGCGGAAGTGGCGCTTCCACACGGACGTGATGGAATTACAAATGTAGTGATTGCTTTGAAAAGCGCGTGCGCGGCATTCGCGAAATTTCAGGTAATTTCACGCCTGCCAGTCAGAAACTGGAAAGGGAACAATGCATTCTGACATTTCAGGTTGTGTTCGCTGCTATTTTCAAAAATATGTCAGTTTGTCAGTGAAATATGAAAAACATTTGGAGTGTGAATTTCCTCTTCTGTCCAACGAGGCAAGCATTCATGCTCACAAACGAGAGGACTAGGAATTGATTCAGCATTCCCTTAGTACCAGGTTAGGCTTTGGACATGCATGAAACGATGGCTCGCTGGAATGCTCGGAATTATTTTTATAGCCAAGTCGCCGGTACACAAATGGAGTGCAGCCACCAGACATATTTTTTGAACTTGACACTGACACAAGTCAAGTACTGGTTACAAGACAATGATGACAAATCGTTACCACATGTTACTAGGATATTAGTTTCTCGCGACAATCAGTTCGTATGTGCACAACGACTCCGCAATATCGTGTATTGAAAACAACACAACAAAATATGTCGAACTGTCAAGTCAAAGAGAAAGGGAAAGTGATGGATTCGGAAAAAGAGCACGCTGGAAGAACCCGGCGAACAAACCCCTGAGTCAAGCCCGAAGACGAAGACTCTCAATGTGGTGTGACAAATGAGAAATGAATGACAAAAACTCACTGGTATTTTCCGGTATTCAGTGTAAGTGAAATTAATAAAACACAATCGCAGAAACATCAGTAAACAAATGTAAAAAAATCAGTAAACAGTGCATAATAAATCAACATTGCATAAAAAAACAAAACAAGACAAAATACGAGTGGTTAGGATCCTGAAAAAATACCTACACCGAATATGGGACAAACATGGCAGTGAGAATAAAAACATGACATAAAAATATGGGAGTAACAAAAGACGGCGGACAATGACATTCAAATGAAAATCAAATCATGGCACAGACAAAAATATAAGTGAGTACATGATAAGTAAATTTCTCACAAAATTAATGAAATGGTCATGAAAATATTGACATATTATGCAAACAAGTTCACTCCGTGTAAAATTAGAGCACGGCGGCAAGACAAAAACTATCGTGCGTGTTTATAAAGTAATAAAATAGGTGCAATAACAAAGACGTACTTTTAATTGACTTCAGCAGCAAACAGGTAAATCAAACCGACAGAGTATTCTCAAAAAAGGACTGGCTAGTGTATACACAAGTAGGTTAAAAATAGGAACAATTGTAGGTACTTACTAAATTGAATGCAGGAGAAAACAAACACAATGTGACCAATTGAGAAACTGCACGCGTCTCCCCAGCATGGTGATTCTTTGATTTCCTGGTACCCCATATGCCCAAAAGTGATGAAATGCCCCGACCCTCGCGCTGTGACCCATACACCACCATCGAACGAGTGACCGGAGAGGTGATTTTCCCTTCTCTCTTCGAACTGCAGTGCGACCCTACGTGTTAACTAAAACACGTGCGTACAAATTCGGCTGCATTTTCATACTTCGACCGCACAAATGGAGGAGACCTGTGCGATTTTGGTCTCCAGACGACGGCAACACGTCTCTGCGCCACCCAAGCTGCATTTTTACGTATGCCATGGTCAATTTCCCAAGATTTCAATATTTTGATGTCAATTCATTAATGAGCAACGTAACCTCACTTCTGGGCAAGCCAGTTTCATACCAAGTAAAGAAGGCGGCAAACCTACAGTGCCAGACTAGAGCATGCGCCCAACTCGAATCGTACGGCAAACCTACAGTGCCAGACTAGAGAATTCGCCCAACTCGAATCACACTTTGTGTGCATACAGTATAGGTAGGTACAGTTATTTGAAATGGTTTTTATTTCAATCTGCATGTTTCGCTTTTGAAAACATCAAAATTGAACACCACCAGCCAAGCGTGCGAATCCTCTTTGTACCATACCTACACGTAAAATTCGAATAAAAATGCAAAAATGGCGGAGCTGCATCTGCCGCTGAAAGGTCTCCGGCATAAAATATAGAAATCTTTTGTGCATGTAAAAGGTCGCGAGCTGGTCATAAAAACTCCCACCTCCATGCACGGCCGTCGCCGCGCGTCCTATGTGATGAACCGAAAGGAAGGAAGATCCCTCCAGGTTTTCACGTCGCGTTCTAGTCAGCAAACTTGTCTGTTTTCCCTCGCTGCATGTGTGCGTGTGTTTGCGCGCTCGCCGAGGGTGGGGTGTTGAAAAATCTGCGGTGAAAATGTGAGTTGCATATGACAGGAGTGATTTGTCGTTCCTGCTTCCCCGGCTATCCCTTCCTATTGCAGATGATTGCCAACTAAAGTTTTTGGGGACGAGAGCATCCAGAGCGCTGTTTTGATACTCTCTTTTGAGGAAATCGGTTGCTGTCTGCCTGTCGCGGGACTTCAATGGGAAGCGATATAAAAGTATATTTTCCGGACTTTGTCTCACCGGCTGCCTTGCTATATCCTTTTGTCCGTATCCGTTCGTCTGTGTTGTCGTCGAGCAAAGCTGCGCGCTGGTGTATACCGGAGAGTACGAGTGTATGATGGCCAATAAGTTCGGTCCGTGAAAATGCTGTTGGGCAAAACGTCGGGTTTTCGATGTACTTATTTGGCTTTTGATGTTGTTGCGATTTGTTGACGTATCGTATCGGCTTCTCCAGAAAAATGCTGGAACTCACCAATTCACCGTTTCGGAGCAACAAGATATGAGTTCCCGGGTTTCTCTTATTCCCGCGCGCGTCTATTATAGTACGGTGTACATTTCCGTCGCGCTGATGGTGCGAGGAAACTCGGATTACTCGCCTTCCTTCCTTCACCTTTTAGGTCTCAGACTCTCCCGTGCGTCTTTTCCTGTTCCATTTTCCATTAACATATAGCGGTAATTAAATGTTATGGTGTAGTTATGCGACTTCGGCTCTCTGCAGCCAACAAGCCAACATCAACGAGGCAAGACCCTATGGAGAGAGCCCTCGTGGTGAGGAGCATTTCTGAGCTAGCACATCCTGCTAGGTTGCCGTTAATTAAGCTCACCCCCCCGGTCTTTGTGGTTGTCTGTGTGTTGTGATGTTCTACATAAAAAAGCCGTCCCGCAAAGGAGGGCAACCGGCAGCAGACAGCCGTGAGGGACGCTCACCGCATAAAGACGGTGCCAAAACAGGTTACTTCCGGTGTCTATTGCAGGATTTCATTACTCTAACGCCGTCCCTTTTGGCATCAGAATTACACCAAGACGAAATCGATATTTAGTCACTTGGTGGTTTCTCGAGTAAAATTTAGAATAAGAATTCACCATTATAGTCACATTTGACGCAACGTTGCCCGTATTCTCGAAATATTTATTCAAATTGATTACGAATGCTTAAATAGAAAGTATAACGTTACATAAACGTCAATAGCCGTGCAGGAAAACAATAAATCACACATAAAAATCTTTCCATTTTAACAGGTGCTCATACTAATGATTAATACAACAAATAAAAGCAAAAGTAACGACCGTTTTAGCTTAGCTTCGAGATAAATGATTCTTCAACCAGCTGGGATTCCCTTGCCATGGATTATATAATAATCGTAACAGTTCCCAGCAGGCTGTTTTACACAAAGTGTCTATTGTAAAACATAGTAATAATAATCATGTTGTTTGGTAAACAATGTTTCTCGTTATCGAAGTTCGAGCCTCCAATCCTGTTTACATGAGAAATTCAATCAAGGTTCTGGTTCTTGTTAGAAAATTAGTTGTTAGAAAACAAAACCATCACTCCCTTTGATCATGATAATTTTATCCCGACTTTTCATCAGCAACGCAGGGATGAAATGGATAGCCGTATGCGGTAAATTTACCTCAAAAAACACCGACCACGAGTGGTATTTGGTAGACTATTTCAGTGGAATATTTACCCTTTTCTACTACCTTTGCCACTTCTTTTTTTCCTGTTTGTGGTCTTGACTGCTACCCTTGCCACTGGTGGAATATCTGCTGATATTTTATCTTATCACTCTTATCAGTAGTGAAATAATTGATGGTAATATTACAAGTTCATAAATTTTCCCGATACTTTTGGCCAAGTGATCGCAAGTGCTGGTTGTAACGATGAATGCGTCACTTCGTAGGACGTAGGAGGGGGTCATTTATCTAGGGGTAGCGGACAGCCAGGCCGAGGAAACAAGCTTGGCCATAATTATCCCTGATATCGGTACAACCAGCATTCGCGATCCCTTGGCCAAAATTATCAAAATAAATTAAATTATATTTGATAGAAAAAAATCAAATGTGACGTTGCCAAGAAAAAAAACTCATAAAAGCTCGGTTTCTTTTGGCAGTGTGTTATAGTCAATAGTAATATAACAAGTACTTGGTGTTTTTTCAGTTAAATCGTTTTAACCCGAAAACAACTGTCAATCACGAGGGAAAAAAAGACCCGATATTATAGTCGTGGGATTTTGTCCAAGATACCGGGTATACTTTTTGAGTGATTGATAGTTTGAGGAATTTAAAACATTTAACTCGAATAAAATACAAAGCACACGTTGAATTTAGCAGATTATCGCCCAAATAGACTACCGGTAGAAATAGTAGGTCCAATGTATCATTGTATAGTAGAACTGTTCATTTCAAAGCAGCATGCCTTGTTGAAAGAAAAATCAATTTCAGGAGAAGGGTAAAAATATTAGTTTTTTCTTTTTTCTAATAATTGAATAAAATTGTGAAGCTTACTACAAAATCAAGCTGATTCTGCTTGGCTAAATAATAATAGTTATCTTGCCATGAGTGGTAGTTCACAACACAGTAGTTCACATGGGCGTAGACTGGTAGAGCTAAAAGCTAAATGTCAGTAACAGTTTGTTGACAGAGCATGAAAGGAGAGTGCACAGTCGCGGATTAAAGGTGCGTTCAGGCAGCTTATTTAGCCGCAAGTTTCAATTTTAGTCGCAAGGGCAGTCACGCCCATTGGCTCTTATGAACCAGCCTTTTAAAAACAGTAAGTGTAAGACCTTTTAAACGCATCAGTACTAAAATTTTAATCCAAAAAAGTATAAATACAGTGCCTTTAATTTTATATTAGTCGTGGGCCCCGAAAATATTCCAATCCGATGCTATTACCCAGTGTGTTTATTACCTGCTAGTGTGCAATAATCGGTAGCTCAAACCGAGCCACGTGGGTCTCTATGGATTGTTCTGATTGGTTGAATTGGGTATGTGGGCGATAATCGTATGTAATACACCGATAGGTGAAGTGTAATATCGCTACATCGAGGAGATGTAAAGCGATAATATATCGAACCTAGAGGTGTATTGTTGAGACAATTAACCGAAACAACACTGAAAATCTTCCAAAAAAGTGAAAACTACTCGAATGTTTAAGGTTGGCCATTCTGGAGGGGTGTTTTCACCAATGACCTTGGTGGTAATACACTTATACGGCCTACTATTTTAAGGAGTGAGGTGAATTGTCAGTTGAATCGTTCTAACTCGAAAACAACTGAATCACGACTATCACGAGGGAAAAGTAGACCCGATATTATCTTGGACAAAATCCCTCGACTTTAGTCAGATAATATCAGGTCTACTTTTTGAGTGACTGATAGTTTATTTGAGGAATTTGAAACATTTAACTCAAATAAAACACAAAGCACGAGGTAAATTTCGCTAATTATCGCCTAAGTATCTTTCTGAGTTCCTGCACTATGTATCGCCTTTAGAACTTTATCTTTGTGACATACAAAATTCATGTCATGCTCTCAAGACTGATTTAAAATGGAGCTAAAAACGAAGTTTTCACTTCATAATTATTTTTATCAACTTCCTAGCTCAAGTCATTCAGCTTCAAGCCATCTTATCGTTACTATCAGACCGCCTAAAATGCTAACGTGGGATTGCTCCTATGATCTGAATTACAAACGTAGATTACAACATTACAATAAAAGGAGTTGTCCTCGCGCATAATTATGGGAGTTGAGCCTGGAGTTCGAGCAATCGCTTTGATATCATCGTTATAATCAAGAATCGTATTGTTGACATCATCATCGCATCTAACACACTAGGGCTGGCATTGAACAAGTTTCTCCGAGATACGGTAAAGTCGGGAGGAATATATAGTGTGGAGCTCGCTCGACTAGCACATGTGGCCAAGATATTAGTCTTTGGGATGTTCTGAAGTGTCAAAGTTTATGCCACAGTAATTCCCGAACATGCCTGGCTCTAGTCTACTATGCCATGTACGTACTCACCTATAAGCCGCATGCCCTCCTCAGAATAATTACTTATTAATTGCCGCATGGCTATCTTCCCGGACGTTGTAGTAGCAGTCCGTGCCTGGTTGTCGAGAAGCTATAAACCCCCAGAAAGCAGAAAACCAGTGGGTATACTGCAATATTCATTGATGACTTTCGGAAAGATAAAATGATCGGTAAAGTGTTGTAATTACTAGGAGGTAATGATTATTATAGACTGTTCGTCGAGCTGTACATTTTATAACCTGTATGTAAGTACTGATTGTTTCTACTGATTGAAAATATGTTTGCATATTATAGGTAGCTATCCTACTTACTGTCCCAGCATTCTAACGAGTTTATTTTTTGAATTTTCAACCGTTTACTGTTATTTTATGTCGAGTTTAAGAGTTTAGAGTACCTATAATTATATGTCAGGGTGTGGGAAATGGTTGAAAATTGAACCTGTTGAGAAGCAATGTCAAGTTATTTAAGAAACATTCCCAGATGAAATTTCACCGCTGGTTTTGTTTCGAGACTTTCAGATGTATGTTTGCTTAGGAATAACTATTTTTTAGGCTCTTGAAAGTGGTGTTTTCGAGATGTTTTTCGAAGTTTCAAACCCAAATACTCGAAAATGAAGCCTCGAATCAAACAAAAATTTGAATAAGTAACTGTTTTACCTAAATTGAATGTAGAATTAGAAAAATTGGACCATTTCCAATTATATATCTATTGAGGAATAAAAAATAGGGGTGAAAAGGGGAGGGTGCCCTCTATTATCTTAGCCCCTGAAAATGTTTCATGGAACGCGTTATTATTGACCGATAGTGACTTATTTCGGTAAACTTTGGTTTAAATTTGATCAAAATCGGGTTAACGGTTCAAAAGTTACGGTGCAAGAAGGATTTTGAAAATTGAACTTTGAGGGGCCGTAACTTTCTTAGTTTTTCGTAACCTCTTGAAATTTATTCTTATCGCAAACTCCATATTTTTTAAAGCTGAATCTGAATCTGACGATTGTATAGCTAGGTAGGTACTTACGTTTGAAACACCCTGTATATTCGTTCCCAAGTAGATACATTCAAGGGTTTTGGTCTGCAAATTGATACTATATGATTTGATTGCATAATATGTGATTAAAGAATTCCCAAGTAGATGCATTTAAGGTTTTTGTTCTGCAAATTGATACTCTATACATTGATTGTATGATATGTGATTAAAAAATCTTGAAGTCCATATCACAACAATAGATACTACATAACGAGACATAGCTGTTCTGTGTTCGGGTCACCTAATCGTGTCTTGGAACCAAGACAATCGGAAAAGAAACAAAGGGCTTATCTGATTTTCTTACCCAAATGGGAGTTCAACAGCAAGATAAAGGAAAAATTAGCTAAATTACCTTCTCGATTAGTTACACTGCAAATCTGCCCATCCAGATAAGGCCTGACACACAACTTCCTATGCAATATCTGCGAGATGGAGAACCGGATTTAGATATCGCCCCCCGATAATAACAGTAATGGTGCACTGTTCTCTTCTACGACCCGGCTGATATGCAAATCATCGCAATAAAAACGAATAATAACCTCAGTTTACTTTAAAGTCCATGTTTAATTCATCCGACGGTGTGTATGTTCTGCGAGTTTGTACATGTACACGTAGGTACCAGTACATACATGTGATAATGCTTTTGAACACAAAACTTCGCCTGTTCCTTTTCGAGTTATTTCCTTTATAGTAAACCAAACAAACGGCATTAAAACCATAATTACAAACTCTGTACCTGGTAGCAGAAGCAGGTTGCATCACAACCATTCCAAACAAACAATTCCTGGAACCACCGTTGGCTCCGCCTTTTTCTCCTGCTTTTACATTACGGTTCTTCTGCTGTGCTCCGTCGCTAATTTAAATGCAAAGTTCTCTTTTGCCGGTGCAACGTCTGGTTGTTTGAAGCATATTTGCGATGTAGCTCTGTGCCCCGACGTGCAAGAGTGTGAGAGGGCATTCGAGCAAATTTATAGATATATAGTCCCGCCAAAGTCAAAGGTCTCTATCCTGACAAACGCTCCCTTGCGGTAGTAAACAGTGGCGGGTCGTGCAAAACCGCTCTTGGGGGCATCGGGCAGCATAAATTTGAATATGAGCGTGGGTTGCCGCTGTAGACCCGACCTAAACTCGACATTTCGTTAGCTGTTGGGACGTAAGCATGTCGTCCAGAAAGTCCAGTACTAAAATCATAAGTTTGAAAGGACTGTTCATTTTCTTCATTTATTCTTGCATAACTGAGCTTTTAATATAGACCGAATATGTTTTGTAATGCTGTGATGATAGGCCAGAAAAATAAGGTTGTTATCCTAATATTTTTTTTTATCATATAAGACCAGTGAATGTTGCAAGTTTCATCACAATCGATACACTTGGAAAAAAGTTCAATATGGCGGGTCAAGATGGCGGCGGAAACACATACTTAAATAACTATACCGCTCAAGAACCTATTGCGCATGATGCCGCGCCGTGGAATGTTTCTACAGCCATGGAACTCATCAAAACCATTGTAATTTCACAATATCTATCTATTTTTTTCAATTATTCCTATTTAATTGCCTGTGGTAGTCTTAAAACTGCAAATTTTCACTAAAGTGGATCGTCGAGTCGGATGGCTTGGGAGCCACTGAGCTTCGAGTCAATGAAACGTCAATAGCAATGTCGAAGTGACAGAAGTTTGCAGCTACATTTCTTCCCATTTCTTTTTCAAGTCTTCTCAGATCTGGAGGTGAAATATTCGCCAGCCCAGATAACCCACCCATAATTGAAATTCATGACACTATTTTCACTGCGTCGTTTTTACTAAACGAAAACACTTGAACAAGCAGATGTCGAAGTCCAGTTACGTGTTCAATCAATCAAAATCATGCTTGGTGATAACTGATATTTCAAAATTACTTTTTTCCAAATTTGGTAAAAATCGGCCAAGAAACCTAGAAGTTACGAAAAAAGAAAGTATTCTCAAAGATCAAGTTTGACGGCTTGTATGTCCTCAATATATTGTAGAATATTTTTTCAGGTAGAACTTTCCAGCTTGATTTTTGATGGGGAATCATTCCCGAAGTTTATAACACTGATTTGGAAACACCCTCTTGATTGACGCAAACATAAAAGCGTAACGTGGACGTAAGAAAATGGATCAGTTACTTTGTCGGGATCCAACCTTGGCATCTACCCTCTGGTCAACAGGGATTGGTTCATTATCGAGCTCGACGTTTAATCATCTGGTGGCAAGTGGTTGCTAGGGTAATTGGCCTGGTACCTGGTATTAAAAGCCAATTATCTATCTGTTATGTGCATGCTATTTTGTCTGCATCTTTCTGTAACAGAGGCCTGCGTCAGAAGGCGAAAATTTAGTGTATATAAATGAATTAAATGATTAACTGTACGTGGGCATTACTTCAATTCTTCAAAAAGATGGAAAATCAAGTGTATGTCAAATTCTCTAACTAGGACTCTGGTAAGAAAAGATATTTTGAAACAATAGTAATACTTCCCGCGAAAACAGAAAGTTTCATTCAAACCCTTCCAAACCATAACGTATGCAATTTGGTCTGAACAAGTGAACAACTTGTTTACAAACGTTTTAGTGAAAACAATATAACATGAACTGAGTGTAGTATACTATTATAGGAGAGGTAGGTAGGTACATACTTGAATTATTGTTAAACTAGGTGGACCCATGGGCTACGCCCCATGCTTGAGGAAGCAACTTTGATTTCAAAGCAAACGAAGGGGTCAAGCAGCGTTCATAATGGCTGTTAACTTAAACTTATTCCGTAAACGTAAAACTCCAACAGTTGAAAATCAAGGTTTTGGTTCACAATGGGATGTTAACTTATGCCGTTATGCCGTGCTGTCAAACTTTTGGTTCACAATGAGATGTTAATTTATGCCGTTATGCCGTGCTGTCAAACTTGTTCAAGATTCAGGTTTTACATCCAAGATCAAGGGTATTGGTACCAACTAATACTACTAGCTACTAGTCCTACTATTATACTACCAGTTACCAGTACTACCCACCCCGCAAACCTTCAAGTCTGTGTATATTTCATATTATAGACCGTGATCCGTACTGTCGTTAAGTGGTACTGTCAAGTTTACATCCTACATCCTAAGACATGCGGCATAAGTTACCGGCCATTATGAACGAAACTTTACGCGGCGTATAGGAGTGGTGGCGCCTCAAAGTATCAAAGTCGAAGACTATATTCTTGCCAATCTATCGGAATAAGATATCATGACGTTTTCACTGATGTCTGCGTCTTTGCGGCTGGCCCAATCCTTGAAAATTCTGCAGGCACTTTCGTGCCGACCGCGATGTTTGGTTGGCAAAAGGTTTTCTAACTTTTTTGGCGTAGTTTGGGCGAGGTTGATTGCGTTTTGATTACCAAATCGGACATACCTACTTATCAATTATTATGAATTGACACAACATTGCCTAATTGTCAATTTTCAAAGCCACCCAACTTGGGCGACCAAGAATACGTTGTTTTTTTGTCCCGAGTCGATATCTCTTTTGGTTCGCCAGAAAAATCCGTGACGCACACACACACACACACACACACACACACACGCACGCACGCACGCACAGCCAGTTGTGAATTATATATATAGAATATATTCCTGTGCTGGATAAGCTGGAATCAGCTTGCAGAACGATAAACAGTTTAGCGATGCAATACATACAAGTAGATAAATAAAACAGTTCCAGTTATAACTATGTATGATTCGGCTAATATTGAATTGTTCTGTATAGATATAAATTTATTGTGCAACTTGTGCTGGTGCAAAGCAAAACTCAGTACCTACCTATTTTTTGGAAATTTAGACCTCTAAACAAAATTATTCATATGAGAATCTTGGAGATGAGCGTTTTACGGCATAATTCCGCCAAATTGTCAAACAGTCTGAAACCACTCATTCCCCAACGAACACTATAGATAAAGATGAAGCAAATGATTCGCTGCCACCCGTAGAATTGAAAGTCGTAGGATCGAACGTCGTACAATCGAACGTCGTACAGTCGAACGTCGTAGGATCGAAAATCCCGCATGCGCTTCACCAGCTTCACAGTACACAGTCTTGAGCTTCCACCTCGGTTTCCACTATCAAAAAGTAGCTGGCAATTTCTCGTTCCTCATGGCCAACATCCTACACAAACATTACAGATATTCTACAGATAATTGCGAGGATAATTGCATCTGGTTTTCTGGAAGTGAAGCTTCTTTTGCAAGTAGGTGCAATATGCAAGATATGCCACAAGTCAGTGCACTTGCAGCTATCCACCAACGATGGATGCCTATTTTCTAGTCTGATGCATGACTTGAAGCTTATCCACACCTACATAATGCACACTTCAATGACACCATGCCCTAGCCAACTTTTAAATGGAAGTGCAAAATTGATTTTCGTTTTTACTGCATAATTATTTTTAGCAATAATGAAGTTCTCTCATTCATATGATTGTATACCAAGTTACTAAGAATATATTATATGCCTATTATGTGATTCCGTCCGGACATTAGGCTAATAACGAGGCTAATAATTATGAGGTATTGCTTGTAATGTTCACACCACACCATACTATCTACCTTCAGCGCTTTACCTATTTGTTTGCCAAAATATAAGTTGAATTTGTATTGAGTTGAAAGGAAGAATAATAAACTGATGATTTATCTTTTTTTCTTCCTAAAGTCAACATGATCAAAATCGCATAATCCCATAGTCTAACTAACTTCTAATTTTGCGTAGCCCTGGCTCATGTGCGCGGCTGGCAAGTGACAAGGCAACCGACAGATGCATGTTATAGTTCGCAATGTTCGTATCATCCAACTTTCGCGAATAGGCGGTAATTTCTTATGTAAAGCGAGGAGTTTTCAATTTTTCGTACGTGCTTATACGTGCACGCTACGGGCATTATATACATACCTGTCCCACGGATACGTACAGAAACCTATCTCCTCATCAATCAATTCGGCTTTGCCAAAAACAAAGTGCCGCCAACCGATTTCGGTCTGCGTGTTTGCAATGTCCAATGTCTCAATGATCGTATCATCCGAATTCCGCGAATAGGCGGTCGTTTCTTATGTAAAACGAGAAGTTTTTATTTATTCGTACGTACTTATACGTGCACCAATATCGCATTTTTGTAATTTTTGGCGCTCATGTCGTTCTGGCTTGGACACGTCGATATATATGAACACCGCTATATAATATTTTAAACTCGCATTACCCAATATTTACCTTTTCTCGCTGCCGTTGAATATTGGGCTGAGATCGCCCAAGTATACGAATTCAAATTAGACCTGAACCTATGCCTGGAACCTGACACAATAGGTAGGTAGTAGATACTGATTAGCAGTACCTACTTGCGAGAATACTTCAACCCAGTCAAAAGAGTAATTTTAGCCCTTCAAAATCTTATTTTCATAATAATGAAAATGTTCAGTGGCAGACGGAATAAGTGATCATTACATACTACGCTCTAGATTATTAGAGCTTTAAGGATATCATTGACAATCACTTGAGTATTTGTTTTCCTCTATCAATGGCAAAAATCTGACCGCAGCTGACTATATGGAGATCAAGACGACCGAGGCGAGGGTTTTGGTTTTGTTTTTCTTTTAGCAGTATCTGGTTTGGTTTGTTTTTTGGTTAAAATGTGTATCTGAATTATACGATCTCATCAGACTCCTACCTTGCTAGTCTAATCTTCATTTTATCTTGTTTATTAACGCTTTCTGTGAATATTACCAAGTGTATAGCTTAAATTACTAGCAGAAATAAAATATGCAACCATTTTGTACAGATAGCTGTGTCGGTTGCCCAACCATATCTTGTATACTTGTTGGCGGCCACTGGCATGATGAACTCACGATAAAAGGCGGGATTTTCGATTGTACGACGTTCGATCCTACGACTTTCGATTCTATGGTATGGAGCCAAATGATTCTCGCTTGAAATTTGATACTGAAAAAAAAGCTTAAAACTAATCAAATTTTGAATAATTACTGATGATTCAAGGCAAGACATTAAACACTAGTCTAGGATCTTTTCGGATAAAAAGCAATGCTAGAGGCAAGTCATGTTAAAGTTTGGCAACATACGTTTTAAGGGTATTTGGACCCCGCTGAATACGAAAACCATTGTTGCCAAGCCGAATTTTGCACCGGAAGCCCGCAATAGGGGGGTAAAGGGGAGGAAAGACCAAAAATCACTATTTTTCACCATTTTTGATGTTGGGACTGCGACCTGTCATCAACGTGAAGTGAATTACATCATATCTTGATTCACTGAGGTCTTATACTACCATATTGACATAATTACTGTCAAAATTTCAAGAAGGGGAATACTGGTGGGGGGAATGTTGACTGTGTAGATGATTCTTCATTACTCTCGATTTTGAGTAAATATAAACATGTTTGGTATCGTTTCCGACTAAATTCCATATTCCCTATTCAACTATGGTGTTCAAATTGCAATACAAGCGAGTTTGAACAAGTGTCACATGATAAAACATGTTTTTTGTCAATATTTTTTTAGGTCTTTCAACTGTGTTATTTCACTGCAAATCGGCTTTTTTTCTCAAAAATCTTGTATAGTTCGTTAGTCTCATGTATTTACCATGATATAGGCATCCAATTGATTTGCCTCTACTTTTTTAAATATGAAGAAAAAAAAATTTTGTGGAAATTGTTTGGCCCTACTTTTCAACTTTATTTTTTGCTGTATGATGTATGTATGATCAAAACCCAAGTTTTTCATATTTTAGAAAGTGAAAACACACTTAGTATGTGAATGTATTGTGTAAAATACACCAGACTGACAAATTACTCAAGAATTGTCGAAAAAAACTCCGATTTGCATTGAGATATCATAATTTATAGAATTAAAAAAAATACGCTAATGTAACTGAAGAGAACTTGGTGCAACCGGAAGCAGATACGTACATTACCCTAAACCTTAAGTTGGATAATACAATTATAGGTTTTATCATTCACATTTATTACATTCGATTTCAATATCTCTTCATCTACCTCTTCCCTGGGTATTATTAGAGGAATGCGGCTTTTTCGAATATAGGTATACATCTATTCTCATGAACGTAATTTTGAGGAGTTGTTCTTTTTTAGAGGTTGATGGTAGAGAACACCTGCCTAAGACGTTCGAAAAAGGTAACTTTTCTTGGAGGTTTGATAGATCATCTCACGGAAATCCAAAAAAGGTAACCTTCCTTAGAGCATAATCAAACATACCAAAGAAAATTAATTTTTTTTTGAGCTGAAATAGAACTTCTTAGAGGAGTTGGAGAAAGGTAACCTTAAGGGTTACCTTTGGAGCTTTGTAATTTTATAAAACATTTAGAATAAGTTCTAAAAAGGTAACCTTATTTGGAGCTTGAGAGAATATAATAGAGAAGTTGGAAAAAGGTAACCTCTTTAAAGCTTAATAGAACATCTCAAAGAAGTGCAAAAGTGGTAAAATTTTTGAAACTCAAGAGAACATCACAAAAAAGTTGGAATAAGGTAACCTCTCTGTATCTTAATAGGGCATATCAAAGCCGTTTGGAAGAGGTAACCGTTTCTCGAGCTCAATAGAACTTCTCAGGCCTCTCTGAGAGGACTCTTGTCTACTGGGCATCAGGTTCTGATATGAAAAACTCTTCTTTTGGAAAAAAGTACATACTAGAATATCTCAGCTGAGGTTTCCTCCATAATTATGAGGCGGAGGACCACAGTTTTTCATCATACAATAAAATAATAGCAAAAAATAAAGTTGAAAAGTAGCGCCAAACAGTTTTCACAAAAAAATATTTTTCTCATATTTTAAAAGTTAAAGGCACATCAGTTACATGACAGTATTGTGTGAAATACACCAGACTAACGAACTACGCAAAAATTTTGAGAAAAAAATGCCGATTTGCAATGAATAACACAGTTCAAAGTGGTGAAAAAATATTGACAAAAAAACATGTTTTATTATCTAAAACTTGTTCAAACTTGCTCCTATTGTAATTTTGACACCATAATTGAACTGAGAATATGAAACTTGATGGGAAAAGATACCAAACATGTATATATTCACTCAAAATCAAGAGAAAAAAAGAATCATCTTCACAGTCAACATTCCCCCCACCAGTCGCCCCCCTATGGAAATTTTGACAGTAATCATGTCAAGATGATAGTATAAGACCTTAGTTAATCAAGATACGATGTAATTCACCGCACATTGATGACAGGTCTCAGTCCCGGTATCAAAAATGGTGGAAAATGGTGATTTTTGGTCTTACCCCCCCCTTTACCCCCCCATTGCGGGCTTCCGGTGCAAAATTCGGCTTGGCAACAATGGTTTTCGTATTTAACGAGGTCCAAATACCCTTAAAACATATGTTGCCAAACTTTAACATGACTTGCCTCTAGAACCACTTTCCAGGCCACTTTTCCAAAAATGATATCCTAGTCTACACCCAGAAAAAGCTGAAGTAACTAGCTGAGTATTAGGATTTTCATAATTTTTTCATTGCAAATTTTGAGCATAAGCATTTACTGATACTTTTCATCATACGGTCCTTTGTATCTTCTTGTTTTTATTTCTGTCGGAGAAAACTTTGCCCACTTCTGTCGAGTTAGCTCGAGACAAAACAGCAACAGTATACCTCTTGCGACGTCGCTAAATTATTGAATTGCTTGCCAATTTCAGTGGAGTACAGCATAATTCGCAAATGTTATGAATGAGTTGTGAGCACGGTCGCTGGTAAGTTATGAAAACGAGTAGACGCTTACAAAATTATAACATTTTCTATTGTGGCAAAGTTGATGCATATTTTCCGCAACAGACTTCTGGAAAATTGCTGCCTTTCCTTGTGTATAGTGCGCTTGGTTCTGGACTATTTATTTCGAGAATTGGGTCGTCTAGGTCGGGGTTATAACTTCTCTTGAACAGAAAGAATATGTAATGGCGACTACATATTATGCTTACCAAATGAATTCCAGAGACATGTTACAAAATGACGGTTCCTAAAAGAGAAGAGCCGCTCTTTTTAGGAACTGCATAAATGCAGTGTTTCAAGTTTATCTACTCAATTATGGAAACCTGTTCGACTGTTTTTTTTTGTTCCGGAAGTTATGCTGAGTTGTCACGACTTGCATAACCGCATATAATAAAGTACCAATAGTACCCACCCCTGAACTTGGAAGACACTTACTTTTTATCTAATCAAATTTTACGATTTTGTTAAAATAAAACAATTAGGTTATTAATTAATTGACAAACACTTAAATTAACAACCACATGACGCTTGTTGTACCTATATAAATTCATCAAAAAAACTTTTCCAAGTTGTATTAGTTGTTTAGAGTTTCTGCAGGTGCTCCACCTTTGGCAGGTACTTTTTGCCATTAGATTGTGGAGTGGAATGAGAATGAGTAGAAAATGGAATTTTCTGGTATAATGATGGTAAAGGAACGGACGTTTAGATTTGATCCAATAATATAACTAATGCCTCTGATGTTTTTCTCCTCTAATTTGAACACTTTAGCAGCCAGGCACACCCAGACAGCATTAATTTAGCATTTCCGTGTGCTGCTGGCATTGTTCGTAGCAGTAATGCGTTTTCTGCTTCATGCATGTCTTCATTAATCATATAGTGCGGTGGTTCACAAACATCCAGTTTTATAATTCCACATATCGGGCTCTGTTATTCCGCTGCTACTGCTACTGTATTTACAAAAGGTGGTGTTTCCCAAGAACGATAGCTACCTGTGAAATATACCGCTAACTGCTATGCGCAACGAAATTCAAGGTAAATTCAGGTTTTATAACCAGACACATTGCTTGTGCAAACGAGACCAATGTGCCAATAATTAATATCGTGTGAATTATTCAGTTAAATAATCATCAGACGTTGCGCTTTCGATCGCTAACGCTCGTTGTTTGTTCAGTTCAGTAGTTCAGTTCTGTCTGTTGACTCCGGCTGCTAGTTGGATTATGAATTTTTAATATTCGAAATGTATTTAGGTATCCAGTGTCAGTACAAACATGCATTCATGCTTAGGACTCTTCGCATGCTTGCACAATGTTTTTCATTTTTTAAATTAGCTTTTTGTCCTTTGGAGCGAAAACTATTGGCGCCAGATAGAAGCCTATTGCATTCCAAGTTCTTTAAAATCCATGCAATAACCCTATAAATATCACGAAGTTGTTCACTAGCCGCACAAAAGTTTAATAAAGCAGGTGTACTCGAATCAGATTGTCTATAAATTCTAGACATGTCAGATATTAGATCCGCCAAAACTTTCAAACCGCATGATTGATTACACACCATCGCCACCTTCAGCTGCTAACACCTCTGGGGGATCCGCTGCGCTTCTTTCAAACAAATAAATTTGTTATGATTACCAAACTTTCGGACAATACCTCTAGAAGTGCCACCCCTCCTGGGACTACCACCCAACTACCCTATGCAATGCAAGTTTCTTTTGCGCTATCGCAGGCGATGATGCCATAAATCACCACACCTATACTTATTCGGCGCTTCCACATCCCGCACAGCACACACTCACCCACTCCTACACACACACAATAATGACATGCAGGGCGACAATTTTTTACCCCAAAGAAAGTTTCGGTACTGCTCCCGCAAGGATAGATGATGTTTCGTTCGCAGCACATTCATCATAAAGTTCTGGAGGAGCTGTATATCGTTGCTTATGGAACATAATGTAACTTGTCTTTTGTCACTAATCGCCTCTCTTTGGCTGGCTGCTGTGCTGAAGCCGCGGCATACAATACACAACACAGTAGCACACTTTTGAATAAAACACGGCAAGAGCTTTGAAAGCTGGGCGAAATGTAAATAGGACTATGAATTGTATCAACAAAGTAATACACTTTAATGTCATTCCGCCTCCATTTCGCTTTGTGTGCCGGCGCATATTTATTTCGCAACTTGTAACTGCACCAACCTGTCACGTATTAATTTAGTCGGAGTATACCTACATTCGCTTTTCCGTATATCCACCGAGCGAAAAGGTTTTTCGAGTAGCAGACCTTTCCTGAAATCAGAAGTTGGTAAGTATTGGATACGATAGCAACCAAATTCAAATTCAAATTCAAAACTTTATTCATTTGATTAGAACAACAAGATGTTATTGTAAATGTGGTCAAAATCGGTAAATACATGTAAATAGAATAACAAAAACTATAAATAAAATTGAGTACCTATCATAGGTAACATACAACACATTGCAATACAATGAAATACAAAACAAAGTGAACAAAACAATCCAGACAATATCATTTTCCGTCTAAAAATTCATCGACGGAATAAACTGTTAGCCCTAAAAGTAGCTCTTTCACGGCTCTACGAAAGCCATAAACGCTATCGATACTCCTCACCTGAGCAGGGATACGATTGTATAATTTGATCGGCATCACCAGAGAACTCCTTGCCGTTGCAGATAGTCTATGAAACGGAATTGCAAGGGCGGAGCCGCTGCATCTCAGGTCATAAGGCGAACATGTATCTCTGTCATAAAAGGAAAATTGAGATTTATTAGAGTGAACGTACACTACACACCTCAAAATAAATTCAGAAATGACCGTTAAAATTTTTAGGTCTTGAAAAATTGGCCTGCAGGATACACGCACAGCATTGAAAGTCATTGTGCGCAGAATACGTTTTTGCATTTTCAGAACACTGATGACCCCGCCAGAGCCACCCCACAACAAAATGCCGTAACTCAACACTGAATGGACGTGCGCATGGTAATACAACTTGAGCATCCCCAAGTCAACCCTGTCCCGCAGCTGCGATAAAACAAAACAAGACGAGGCCATCCTGGCAAGCACGTGATCGATGTGTGCCCGCCAGGACAGACGGGCATCAATGTGGACACCAAGAAACTTCACAGAGTCGACCTGGGGTATGCTCTGCCCAGCAGCCCTTACCAGCAAACTAGAGCCTCGACTGCGGTTTGAAAACAGCATCATACTAGTTTTGCCAGCATTGAGATGCAGGCCATTATCCTGACAATACTGCACCATTGCAGAAACAGCTCTATCCGATCTCTCACTTAGCTCATCCAGGCCCGTGCCATCGACCGCCACTGAGGTATCATCTGCAAAGAGGGTGAGGAGGGAAGAGTCGATCCGCAAGTCATTAATGAAAATTAAAAATAGGAGTGGACCCAGAATGCTGCCCTGGGGTACGCCCGCCGTGACAAGCCTGAATCCTGACTTGTGGGACTCACCGCCACCAGACAAAGAGACACGCTGCATTCGATTCGTGAGGTAGCTCCGCATCCAGTCAAAAGCCTGGCCTCTGATTCCATATTTGTGTAGCTTTTGCAGCAGCGTCTTATGTGGAATTACATCAAACGCTTTAGTCAAATCAAAAAACACGCAGGCCGTTTCCTTTTTGTCTTCAAGATTTTCACGAATGTGATTGTAAAGAGATAAGATAGCATCCACAGTTGATCGGCCTTTGCGAAAACCAAACTGATGCTTTACAAAAAAATTGTTACGTTCATGATGACCGAGTAGGCGACTATAAAAAATCTTCTCAAATACTTTGGAAAAAACTGATATCAAAGCTATCGGTCTGTAATTGCTAAGTTTAGTTTTATCGCCTTTTTTGTGAACTGGAATAATATTAGCAAGTTTCAAGCAATCAGGAAACGAGCCCTCTAAAAAGGAGGAATTGATTAATTCAACCAGTGGCAAGCAAACGAAATCGGCAGCGTGCCCGAGAATGGAGCAGGGAATCCCGTCGCACCCAGCAGAGTCCCTGAGAGAGACAGACCTGATTACCTGCATAACTTCAGCCTTGTCAGTCGGATATAAAAACATTGAATTAAGAATAGAATGGGAATTACCATCGCTCTCTAAATTTTGACTAGCAGATCGAGCAGATAACCTCCCAACAGTATCCACGAAATAGTCGTTAAACTCAGCGGCGGCCGTGCCCATATCATCGATCTTCTCGCCGGAATCATTCGTGAAAAATTTCGGCAGGTACTTCTTCTTTTTGTGAATTCCAGAATTGGAATTTATCAGCTGCCAAGCCGTTTTTGAAAAATTGGGGGATGTGGCAAACTTAAAGTTGTAGTATTCCCTCCTGGCGCGAGCGATATCAGCCTGATGTAACTTTTTCAGCGACTTATATCTGCAATAAAGGTCAGGGTCATCAGTGTATTTATATGTTTTATACATGTCTCGCAAAATAAAGCCTTGATCGATCAAAGACCTGGAGATCCACGGTTTCCCTCCGCCCTTGCCTTCGTCAATCCTGCGTGTGACTAAAGGAAAGGAGTCCCAAGTAACGCCTGAAAAAACATCAAAAAACGCATTAAACTTATCATTGCTGTTGAGGAATCTCGACGACAAAAAATCCCATCGCTCGAGCGATAACAAATGCTTGAACTTCTCAATATTACTAGGACTTTTAAAATTGCGCGACTGAACAAAACCGCCCCGCCCAAGAGGACTACCGACAGCACCGAACCCCGAGCACACAACACGCTGCATGAAGTGGTCGGAAATATCCGTATGGACGTTCTCCGAATCCAGACAGGATTTGTTCACATTAGTAAAAATATTGTCTATTGTTGTTCTTGAGACACCCTGGATGCGAGTAAAATCATAAATGCACTTATGCATTCCAAACGAAAGAAAAACATTACACAAAGCTTTGGCAGCAGCATCCGACACATCACCAAAATTTACATTGAAGTCACCGCAGAAAAAAGACTGATCAGAACTAGGTAAACGCGCCAAAAGGAGCCTCACTTTTTCCGCAAATACATTGGTGGCAGTATTGGGCGATCTATATAGAGCCACAACATTAATTTTGAAGTTGGACAGTAGAATGGTGGTCATGGCGAATTCAAAGCACGATTCCTCAGGCAGGACCCCACAAACTCCAGACTTGAAAGAAATATCGCTTCGCACGAAGATTGCAACTCCGCCGCCCCTGGTGGAATCCCTGGAGAAGTAGGCTGCGAGTGTGTAGTAGTTAAGATGAACCAAACCAATCTCGGAAGAACTGCACCACGTTTCAGTAAGACAGATGACCTGAGGAAAGTTGAGTGAGTGCAGAATAAGCTCCAGTTCGGACGCTTTTCCTCGTAGGCTTCTAATGTTTAGGTGGCACACTTGCATTAACTGTTCCGGTCCGACCTCGGTCGCGGGCGGAAAAACCGCGAGACACGCACACCGGCAGGCCAACGGCTCGAATCCAAACACCCATCCAAGTTGTGCAAATTGATGGTGGTTTTGAAGGAAGAGTAGTGGGTGGGAGATTTAGACTGCAACTCCTCACACTGAACTTCCGGGAAATCAT
Organism: Anaspis maculata; assembly: GCA_949128115.1. Classification (NCBI taxonomy): domain Eukaryota; kingdom Metazoa; phylum Arthropoda; class Insecta; order Coleoptera; family Scraptiidae; genus Anaspis; species Anaspis maculata. Next base: position 38,537,608 of record OX421962.1, on the reverse strand, counting down.
TCTTGAGGAAAAGCTCGATGTCGCGCGCTTTTGTACCAGGCAAGAGTCTGCTGACGTGCAAGTAAGCCTTTTTGGGGGCACTCCTGAGGTTGGCGGCGTCACCACCACTGCCGGAGCCGACAATCAATTGTTGATTTCTTTTCTGCGATTTTCTTTTACGGGACGGAACAGTTTCCCATCCACGATCAGCCTTCTTTTGAGCACCCTGCACGGGAGCACGGACCCGACACGAGCCACTACCATTTTTCTCCAGTTTGTCCGCCGCAGGAACGGGAATTACCGGGACCGAGTCATCTTGCCCGGCTTGCGAGCCAGGGCCGGATTTATCAGCTACGATTGATGGTACCTTCTTCTTGTCGGTCGGTTTTTGTGCCTTATGCGGTTTTTGTGAAACAGAGGCGACATTGTCTATCAGTAAATGCGGCGCATGAACTTTTTTCAATAGGGCAATCTGTTCGTTCAATAAAGATATTTTACTTTGAATTTCGTTAATTAGACAGTCCTTCTGCCTAATGATGTAATTGATGAACCGAACATCGACCATTCCTCTCGTCTGGTCGACCCGGGGATCAGCAAGCGCGTCTCAGAACTCCTGATCCGTTTCGGCATCGGACACCGGGGTTGTAAGGTCACAGCACGTCATAGTACCGTTGTCGAGAAAAATAGCTGAGCTGTACAACTTGGCACAGCTGACGTGAAAAACGGAGACACAGGTTATACACTTAACACCACTTTTGCACGACTTTTTGCATTTCTTACAAGGGAGCTCACCAAACGCGTGCTCTTGCGTCGACGCCATCTTGACTGTTGTCAAGATTATTTACCAATTATTTATTTATTAATTTATTATTAATTAATTTATTTATTAATTATTATTTATATTTATTAATTAATTTATTAATTATTTAGATTAGAACCAATTATTAGCCTGCGGTAGTTATGATTTTGTAACTGTTTTGTAACTGGGATCTTGTAAAACAGCAGCTCTCAGGGTGGTGTCTCTCGCCACTGTTGTGGGACCTGGTAGGGTATGGGGTATGGGGCTATGTGCATGATCTTGGGCTGTCAACGCGTAGGACACACAGAGCCCATGGCGGTGAAAATAAGAAATTCTGGTTGGACTTCTTTGACAGCAGACAGCTTTGAAGTAGTTATATGGTTACTTGCTTTAACATTTATTTTTTGTGTATTTGTTTGTTGTGATGGAGCCGTCACAGCGCCACCTAGTGAGATGTTCGCCGAGTCCAACAAGGACTCGCCGCGGCATTACCATGTCATGCTCGTAGCTCATAGGGCGCGGGCGAGGGGTCAACCACCAGTGGAAATCACTGTACATTTTCTTGGAAATACTATGGAAATACTTGGAAATAGATGGAAATACTATGGAAATACTTGGAAATAGATGGAAATACTAAGGAAATACTTGGAAATAGATGGAAATACCATGGAAATACTTGGAAATACCTGGAAATACTTTGGAAATACTTGGAAATACTTTGGAAATATTCCATATATACTTGGTCATAACTGCCGAAATTTGATTCCTAGTGAAGCCTGTGACAACTAGAACAGGTCTCTACGGTCGTTGTACTTATAAACTACTGGACAAATTAGTAGACGGTTTAAAAAAAAACGTCTGAATTTGAAGGCCAATAACTTTTGTGTGCACATAAGGCGACTTTTAATTACGTTTCTTGAGTTGGTCAGTTCCATTTCTCTCTTAGACATAGGTATATCCCATGAAAGGAAACATCAAGAAACTCAAAATGAAGTTTCTACAGGGTTATAATATGTATGTACAGGTGTCTGGGAATAAGTGTTACAAAACTTACAGGGACATAGAAAAACAAGAAATAAGGGGACTTTTGTTGATAAACATACCCTCGCAAATGTATAATAACGGAGATACAGGCCATCAAAGTTGTTTTTTGAAAACAGTTTTCTTTGCATAACTTTTGAACCGTTCAACTGATTTCATTCAAATTCAAACCAAAGTTCACTAAAACAGGTTTTCATTGAACAATTATTACGAATTTCATCAAATATTTTTAGGGGCGAAAATAATAGGAGGTACCCCCTCCCCCCCTTTCCCCTAATTTTGAACCACCCTGAATATTCTTGGAAACGGTTTCAATTCTTGAATACTGCGTCCAATTCTCAGAGAAAAGTCACTTCTGCAAAATTTTAATTAGAGGCTTCATTTTGAGAATGTTTTTTTCTGAAAAACTCCATGTTTCTCAGCGAAAATGGCGATTTATCAACTTAAAACACCCAGAAAACTTATTCCAGTTGACGAATCATGAGTTTTCTTGAATATTAATTTTTAGGCCCAGGAAAGTGGCGATTTGAGTGGCGATCCCAATATTTCAAACCCAAATATCTTAAGAACGAAGCCTCTTATCAAAATTTTGCAGAAGTAACTTTTTTCTTTAAATTAAACGTAAAATTCAAAAATAAAAACAATCTCCAAAAATATTCGGGGAGGTCAAAAATAGGGGCAAAAGGGGGAGGGCACCCCCTATTATCTTAGCCCCTAAAAATGCTTGATAAAATGTAGTATTATTGTTCAATAGAGACCTGTTTCGGTGAACTTTGGTTTGAATTTGACTGAAATCGGTTTGACGATTCAGATGTTATGCAAAAAAAAACTGTTAAGAAAAGTCCCCTTATTTTTCAAGTTTCTATCTCCCTGTGAGTTTTATAACACTTATTCCGGGACACTTGTATACAGGTTGGTGTCCGGTATTTATTCGCGGAAACATTGGCAATCAACAAGAGCATATAATAGCTATTCACGATTCAAGTGTTAGAAGTGACAAGGATCATTTTGTAAGCGGGAACCCCGCGAACAACATAAGACACTTTTAACGCGTGTATCGTATAAGATTTTATCTAAAATGGTCTTTGAAATGTTTGATAAATGTCAGAATTTATTGAAAATATGACAGGAACGCGCAGGATCATCACTTTTAGCACGTCGCCCATGACGACGTATTAGAAGTGACGGGTATTATTTAACGCTTGTAGATAATAGCTATTTACGATACGAGTGTTGAAAGTGACAGGTATTATTTTGTGAGCGGGGACGCTTGCGAAACGAGCACTAGCGAGTGGAGCAACCCCGCGAACAAAATAAGACACTTTTAACGCGTGTATCGTACAGGATTTTATCTACAATGGTCTTTGAAATGTTTGGTAAATGTCAGAATTTATTGAAAATATGACAGGAACGCGCAGAATCATCATTTTTTCACGTCGCCCATGACGACGTGTTAAAAGTGACGGGTATTATTCAACGCTTGTAGATAATAATAGATAGACTTTCCTTAAACACTTTGTTCAAAATCAAAAAATAACAGCGATAATATAGCCTTTCAAAGCTGAAATTGAAAAAATTTTTTTTTGCATAATTTATGAACCGTTCAACCGGATTTTGTTCCAATTTGGACCAAAGTTTACTAAAATATGTCTCTATTGAATAATGATAACGCATTTTATCTAACATGTTTTTGGGCGCAAATAATAGGGGGTGACCTACCATTTTCCCCCTATTTTAAAGCCCCTAATTATTTTTGGAAATCGTTCCATCTTTTTGATTCTACGTTCAACTTGAAAAAAAAGTTCCTTCTGCAAAATTTCAATAAGAGGCTTCATTTTTGAGCTATTTGGATTTGAAATTTGGGAAAACATCTTGAAAATTCCACTCTGAAAGGTCTAAAAATTGAATTAAAAAAAACTCATGATTTCTCAGATCCAGAATCCAAATTTTCTAGGTTTTCACGAAGCCTTCAATCAAAATTTTGCTAGAGTAACTTTCTTTTCTAAATTGAACGTGGAATTCAAAAATTGGAACGATTTCCAAAAATAATCAGGGTAGTGAAAAATAGGGTAGGTACCCCTATCACCTTTGCCCTTAAAAATGTTCGATAAAATGCGTTTTCATTTTTCAATAGAGACATAATTATTTTAGTGAACTTTGGTCTAAATTTGAACAAAATCGGTTGAACGGTTCGGAAGTTATGCAAAAAAACTATTTTCAAGTTGAACTTTGAAGGCCTATATTTTCGTGATTGTTCTTTTTGGAACAGAGTGTTTTGGGGAGAGTCTTTTTTTAATTCTCTGTCGATTGCCAAGGTTTCTGCCATTAAACACCGGACACCCTGAACAGAGTGTGTCCCGGAATAAGGGTTACAACATTCACAGGGAAGTAGAGAATTCAAAAATAAGGAGATTTTTCAAATTTATACCATCGCAAACGTATAATAGTTGTTTTTTGAAAACAGATTTTTTTGCATATCTTTAAACCGTTCAACCGACTCTATTCAAATTCAAATCAAAGTCTAGTCTACTGAAATATGTCTCTATTCAACAATAATAACGCATTTCATCAAACATTTTCAGGGGCGAAGGTAATGGAGAATATCCTTCCCCTTTCTCCCTTATTTTTCAACACCCTAATTATTTTTGAAAATGGTTCCAATTTTAAATTTTTGCGTTCAATTTGGAGACAAAAGTAACTTCTGCAAAATTTTGATTAGAGGCTTTGTTTTCGAGATATTTGAGTTTGAAATTTTGGAGAACATCTCGAAATCGCCACTTTCAAAGGCATGAAAACTAAAATCCAATAAAACTCGTGATTCCTCAACTGAAATAACTTCTTTAGGTGTTTCAAGTCGATAAACCACCCCTCATTTTTAGTTGAGAGACGAGGTGTTTTCAGGAAAAAACACTTTGGGTTCTGGAAAATGGCGATTTTGAGTTTCAAAGTTTCAAACCCAAATATCTCGAAAATGGAGTCTATAGTCACAATTTTGTTACTACTGTGTTATTACTCGTATTGCTCAATACAGTGAGCTTTGGTTCGACTTTGAATAAAATCGGTGGATTGTTCCAAAAGTTATGCAAAAAGTACCGTTTTTGAAAAACCATTTGAAAGCCGGTATCTCTGTTATTATACGTTTGCGGGGGTATATCTATTGAGAAAAATCCCCTTATTATTCAATTCTCTATCTCAAGCCAAAAAAGTTTCAAAAGTTATGCAAAGTAACTATTTAAAAAAAAAACATTTTTGACGGCCTCTATCTCCGTAATCATACGTTTGCAAGGTATGTTTATTGCGAAAAGTTCCCTCATTTTTCAATTCTCTATCTCCCTGTGAGTTTGGTAACTCATATTCCGGAACACCCTGTAGAAATCAGTGCCCTCAACGGTTTAGGAATTTCTTGGTTCGGAAGTCTAACAATGAAGATATGAATTTTCATATTAAGTTATGTAGATTTGGCCCATCGGGACACGGGCTAATTCTAGTTGTGATTTTGAAAAATTAAAATTGTGCACGGTTGTTCCCACAACCACTTTGCAAATAGAGTATTATACTTTTGAAAAAAAATTTTCGATGGAATCAGAAACTATATTGAAAAATAACTGACCCGTATTTTTTTTTCAGCCAAAAATCGTATCGTTTGGCCGCAATAAATAAAAGAAATTCCTATATTCTGCCTATTTCTGACGTCATTTACACAGGCAGTATAGGCGGTGACTCGCTGTGACGTCAGAACTTGTTGATGTTATTTCTTTATTGCGCCCAAACGGTACGGTTTTCGACTGAATAAAAAAACACGGGTCAATTATTTTTCAATGTAGTTTCCATTTCAATCAAAAATTTTTTTTAGTATAATACTCCATTGTGATAGGTACAAACACACAATTTGGTACACGTAGGTACCCTTCAAACTAGCTACCTACGTGTACCAAATTTCAAACTTTGCCCCTGAAAGGTAGGCAATCTGCGAACGGAAATACTTGGAAATACTATAAAAATACTTGGAAATACTATGGAAATACCTGGAAATACTTGGAAGTATCATGGAAATACTTGGAAATACCATGGAAATACTAGGAAATACTTGGAAATACCATGGAAATACTTGGAAATATTTGGAAATACTTGGAAATATATTGGAAATACCTGGAAATACAGTCAAAATACTATCAAGTATTTCCAAAAATGGAAATCACTGTACAAATTTTCAGTAGGTGGTTGACCCCTCGGGCGCGGGCCACAAGAGTATGCAATCCAGTTATGGAAGGAATCATATGTTATTATGACGTGAAAAGTCAAATTAGAACTGTCAACGTATCAACGTCAATAGACCTATTTCTTATGGGGAACAGAGACGTTCAGACAAGGATGAATAATTTCAAGCCACACCCCTGGCCAATTAAACGCCTTCAATTATCAGGCGCAAAATTCGAGGAAGGCGATACTGTCACAATAAATTAGAATTGTCACTGTCACTATGACTGTAACATGTGTCGTGTCGCTACACTGATCGAACAATTCGAAAAATGCGCGCATGTTGTGTGAAAAGTTGTCCGCACAAAGTCCAAGACAGCATTTCCCCCAAATGTTGCATTCCACGGTTTTCCTGCCGACGAAAATGAGCGAAATAAATGGATGGCCGCCACTGAAAGACACGATGCCGGCATCAGGAAAAATTTAAAGGCTAACGAAACAACTCCAACTGTTTTACAGGTTGTACTTGCAAGGCCAAAAAGGGGGCGTTCAAATCACCGTTCAAAATGCTGGGAATGCTACCTCACCTTCCTATTTGGCGATTACTGTAACTTCACAACAAAACCTCAATATTTTGCTTCAATCTTGGGTGTCTCACGGGGGACTTCAGAGCGGAAGATTCATCAGTGATTGATTGGTGTAAAGAAGACACTGAAAACAAATGCTGTTCCAAACATTTTCTTCAGGAGCTTGTTCCTTTTTCTGGCTCCTGTAGCACACAAATTGTAACATATCGTTGTCAGGGGTAATGAGAAGTAGAAAGTCACTGATACTGACAGAGTTACTACGGGAGAATGTGAGGCAAATCCCGCCAATGAGCGGAGATAGGAGGCAAAATGGGCGTGAAAAAGAAATAGGTCTATTGGAACATTTTAAAATTTTCGGAAAAGTTGGGATATTTGGTTGTTTTCGCTGCTTTTCCTCATGCTTGCACTGCTGATTAGTAATATTAGTTGTTAATTGTTCATTTGATTGGTCTAGGATTTCACGGAATTTGGAGTTTTGCATTAGCAGTTGTCGAGCCTCAAGTTAAATTGATTCGTTTTTCTGCTTTTCTTTTCCTTCACGTTCTTCGAATTTCGAAATGGAGCATCTGAATGGGTACACCAGACGCTTGTCCGCATCATGTGGAATTCGTTCAAAATTCGGAAGTTCGTGTTCCCATATTGATATTGAGTAGGTACAGTTGGGAGTGAAATGATTCATACGGCACCGCTAGAAAGTCGGCTGGATTTCTGAAATGTTGGCTGCTTGGATTGTTCTTGGATGCCAGTTTTGATTAGAGATTGATCGTGATCGAAACTGGTATTTAAGAACGATCCAAGCAGATCATTTCTGAAATCCAGCCGACTTCCTAGCGGTGCCGTATGAATCATTTCGCTCCCAACTGTACGTGATAATCAAGGTGGTGTGTCAATATACTTATTTACTTACTTACTTACTTACTTATTAATGGCCCAAGCAGTTAAGGACTTCTCCCTCATGGAGTGAAATGGAAATGCTATCGTAGTATAAAATTGATGAAAGAATAAAGCATCTTTCAAATTTTATGTTCATCTTCAGCCCTCAATAATCAACGTTTCCGCATTATCAACTAAGTGGGTACACACTGAAACTTACCTTGCAGGTAATTCCTTGTCACTGTTTTTGGCCTGCCTCAAATATTCCATGGATATCGAAATAGTGGACCTTGGGGTCGGTTGGGAAAGTTCTCCAGGTACTCGATGGAGCAGTGATCCATCACGAAATTGTACGGGTTCAGGCCACGATGACGCGACCTTCCAACGGTGCCTCTTTGCAGCACGATGCAGACAAGCGTGTGGACAGGGAGCTGGTGCCTCAAAACTTACGTCATAAGGTACATAATTTTAACCCTGTAGGTCTCATGTGCGTTGATAAGGTTGTTAAAAATTGCTTTGTCTTACATGTCAGACCGGGAGCTTCAGGCTGGTATGAGCCTGTCAATTTTTGAAAAAATTGACAAAAATTCACGTTATAAGGTACATGAATGAAACCAGCTGGATTTTGTGTGGGAACATCCCCTTGATCGAGAATCTGGTCGTAAGACAAAAATTTTTGGGGCTTTCGGTCCATAAGACAAGTTTGAAATTTTCAAAAAAGACCAAAATTGATCCATTTTTTCACAGGCGTTTTGTTGACTAACCCACCAAGTGTGATATATATTTGTAATCAGGATGAAAAACGGAATCGATTTTCATGTTGAAATACAGGGTGTACGATTTGAGGGAAAATTTTCGATGTTGCACCCTGTAAGCGATGTACCGTTGAAAATTTTTGTGGACAGATTCGACACCTGCGTAGAAAATCATGTGAGAATCGTTGTTCATTCCTAAAATTATGCCAAAGAAGAAGTCTCCGGGAGGAGGTAAATTTTGGCCTTTTTTGAGAATTTCAAACTTGTCTTATGGACCGATAGTCCCCAAAAATTTTGTCTAATGACCCAATTTTTGATCAAGGGGATGTTTCCACACAAAAGCTTATTGGTTTCATTCATGTACCTTATGACATAAATTTTTGACATTTCTCGAAAATTGACAAGCCTATACCAGCCTGAAGCCCCCGGTCTGACATGTAAGACAAAGAAATTTTCAACAACCTTATCAACGCACATTAGACCTACAAGGTTAAAATCATGTACTTTATGACGTAAGTCTTGAGGCACCAGCTTCCTGTCCAGTAGTGGTTTAGGCATCCAAACGCTGAATTTCGTAATTCGAACGTGGAAGGAAAGCACAAATCGATTCAACTCTAGGCACGACAAACTGATGATGCAAAAGTTTTGGCAAATTTGTTAAATTTGTCCTTTTGCGAGCTTGGCCGCCACAACGGCGACCTGTCAAGGAAGTTGCATTTTCATCAGCTTTTATCTAACGATTGCACACGGTTGCTTTTGCTTAACGGTTTGGCCAATGGGCTACGAGAACAGATGAAAGTCATGCCCAAGAACCACGCGACCCCTTTTGCTTGTTGGTGATTTTTCCATCGGTTCTTGAGTCCACAATTATTCGATAAAATCTTTTGTGCGGTTCCGGGCCATTGTGTTAATTGCAGCGAGTTTTGTTCTGCTCTTGCTTTGACTCAGATGTGTAAAACGTTGAAAAGTCAGACCAAACGGTTTCTCAACCATCGTCTGGGAATTCCGAATCAAGTCCAGTTGAGAAGTACAATGAATTACTCGAGTCACTTTGGATTTGGCTCACCAAAGTCTCACGGATGTCAAGATGAAGCCTAAAATATCGATATGGAAACATACAGATATAATAAGACACCAAAAACATGACGTTACTCCATCAGATGGGACATATTGCTCGAATACTGTGGAACCTCTTTGAAAAAACCGGTCAAGTAGGTATAAGGCTGTCTGAAGTTTGAAATCAGACGAAACACATGTAACTTTATCATTAAACCACAATTACTTTTACTTGCAACAGTAGTTTTAGATAATGTAGCTAATGACGCGACTTGCTAAAGGAGGAGGTCATTGCATGAAAGCCTTGTTTGAAAAGTATTATAACCACCAAAGAAGTAGAACCACTCGACTCCATCCGACGTGTGCTTGTTCTGTGAATAGGTCTTTTCATGAGGTCTAGCGCGCATGCTCACGTTCCTTGTCGGTCGGCAAAAATTCGACCTTCGCGTGCTTGCCAGACTCGTACAGCTCTGTAATCATTAGAGAGTTATTGCAGATGAAATAAGGGCAAGCAGTATTAAAAGCGGCACTATTTTGGCACCTACGCTTGCGCAGATTAGTGCGACGTTAAATTTCCCTTAATAAGGATAGTGCATGCCTTTATTCGTGCACTGTTTAGGTCGACCTTATTCATACTTTATTTTGACAAGCCCCAAAAATGGCCCTGTACTTAGTGTATTGTTGGTTGCCTATATTCGTCCAATTTTTATCAAACTTCCCTTACGTTATTAAATAGGGGGCTAATTTTTTGGAGATAGACTCTGCAGGCCTTGCAGTACACGTGTGCAAGAAATCAGGCCCGTCAGAGGGGTCCTTGTGTCCCGCATGCAATTTGCACCCTAACTTTAAATTTAGACCAAGAATTTAGGTTAGGAATTGGGAATGACGGGGCAAGTAAGGGAATTTGCGATCTGCAATAACTCTTATTCAACAACCAAAAATAAGGTAAGCAGTATTTTAATAACGCCTCTTTTAATAGTACCGTGCAGTAAAATGGCATTCTGCAATAACTCTCTATTCTCCCCACTCTATACCACCTCTGGTACTAGCCGACCCTAACTGTCAAATCTTGCGCATGCCCACTGAAACACGAAATCTTCATGAAAACACCTATTGATATGATTTCAATCAATATATGTATTAACAATTAGCAAAACTAATGATAAATAATAATAAAACTTGAACTAAAACTTCAAACATTGTTATACAATATTTAATGCACTATACTTAATAATATTGCACAATGGTTGAGAACCGCCGGAATGGACACACGGATTTTGGATTCGAGCACGACGTGCACAATATCGGGTGCGGATGTTTGCGGACAGCTTAAATTCCGATTATTTACCGATTCGAATGGTTGTGCCATTTCAGGCGAGAGCAATGAGCAACTAACTCCCTCATGAACTCGTAGGTACTTTAATCTTATTATAATAATTCCTGCAGGCTCTGCTGCCTACAGCTTGTATACCTTGCCTGTTTTGTGCCTGAAACTCGCCGAGAATCTCGTCGTAAATCTGATTTAGGGACCCAGATCAGAATTTGAAGCAAATTGCTCAGTTTTATTTCAAGAGTTCGAAAGCGTATTCAGACGCGTAACTATATTCACTTCTGTGTTATAGGTTGTGGCACATTGAGCCCCTACCAGCTACCTAGTCTACTATGTTATTAACGGCAAAAAGAGCGAAACAACCAGTAAATCTGGATTAGCAAGTCTACACTAGAATCACACGACACGCTAGCTATAGAGGTAAATGAGTGTTTACTGGTTATCAAATTGTTGCATTGTTTCTCATTGAAACCCAAGTTATAGCAGCGTTTCTTTGTATTATTTACTACAAACTTTTATGTGAAATTTACACGTTGCACTGAGTAGAATCAATAAATCACGCGGTATCTCTGAGGTAGAATCGCGGAAAAATCCAGATATTTCCACTTATTTACCGGCGCATCAGACGGCATGATGTAAAACTACTTCGAATTTCACACGCCGAGATCTTGGATGGCGGCTGGTTGGGTGAGTTGGGAAAACGGATTTATGAATGAAAGCGCCCCATTTCCTGATCAATCGCAGCATGCCGATTCATGGTCTGATGCCCGGAATTTTGCTTGCTCAATACTGCATAGCAGACCTTTGGAAATATTATTTAACTTATTCTGAAATTTTCAGGTCACCAAAACGACAACTACAAAAATCCCACTAAATGCACGGATATTTACATTCATTTTCTTCATCTCTTTGGTGCCCGGTGTTCATGAATATGCATCGTCTTAATTTAATTTGAAAATTTGTTAATTCAATATCCTTATATAAGAAGAGAGGAGCATCAGGAGCGGCAGCGGCGGCTGAATAATTAATTGTGCCTCCTCTTCTTCATTTTCAAGTTTCGGACAGACTTTAGAGAAATGGGCAATGTTTTTTGATGAAGGAGAACAGAGCAGGCCGGAGTTATATAGTTTCGTATTTTTTCAAGAATTGTTTTCTTAGATCTTTCGAGCGTAATTTGGTGCGAACAAAAAGAATTTTCTTCTCAAGTTTTTTGTGAAGTAGGTAAATTTGCTTTGATTCCGCACTTTTTTCCCGGAATTCAAATGTCCTTAAAGAGATGAAAAAGTGATTGTTAAATGCCGAATGTAAACTTCAATTAAAATAAAAAAAACCCTTACCACAGCCGAGGAGAGTTAATTGACCGGCGAGGCAGGCACCAAACTTTTCAAGGATTCTTTTTAATTACTTATACAGTTTTCTCTCAACCTCTTGTTTTTCGTCGCAACTTTTGAGTTAATTAACTTCGTCAAGTATTCTCGATGTTTATCATTATTACACCGTAAGTGAATTAAAGCCCTCTTACCCTAACGGTGACGAGAGTAGAGGCAGGTCCTCAGTATTAGTACACGTGCGAGGTTTATGAATTACTTAACATTTATTACGGACACACCCTAGATTCTCACCAATAACGACCTGTTCCGAAGGCATTGGTAGTATTTTTGCATGGGAATAAATCATATTTTATCGTTCGATTTTGCAAGTAATGGTTTTTTAATTGGGGGTGTTGTAATTCATGAAAATTTTCAGCGGATGTAAATTATGTTTTATGGGACAATGAAAACTTTACGGGCGTCGACGTTTGGTTTCAGGGCGTTTTTCGTGATGCATCACATCGACAAAAAAAGGGAGAGAAATATGATCGCGTTTTTAATTTTTAATGAGTGTTTTCAACAAAGTTTTCCAAGACTTCGTCAGCACAAAGTATCCTGAATATTTGTCTCAAAATGTTGCTTGGGTTTAATTCACTCCGTCTCTCTTGGTGTACAGACAAAAGCGACAATTTTATCACATTGAAATTTTAGAAAAATTGATTCCACGATTTTTTCAATGCCTCTTTCTTCCAGTTCCCGCCGCCTCTGATGTCTTCCCATCGTTTCCCTTGTTATTTCGGCATAATAATTATTGTGCAACACCAGTTTCGCGATAAAAAAATACCTTGGGGCCGTGGACTCGAAAGTCAACCAGTATAAAGTGCAGGCGATCCTAGACATCCCACTACCTACGAAGGTAATATACTGTCGCCGATTTCCTATGGCGGGATGATACAGACGCTTTGTGAATGTGAAAAAAACTATTGCGCTACTGAAAAGGAGTGTTTAGTGGTGGTCTGGGGGATAAAGCGACTAGGGTCCTATGTGGAGGGAGCTAATTTTTTTGTATTTACCTCAGTGTTCACGGATCTGTTTTTGACTTTTCACCATATTACAATGCCTGACAGCTCTCTTGCCTCAAGTATATTCTTGAGACTCATGCCGTCTGTGTTAGCCTCCATAGGGCAACAAAAAGATACCGCACCCATCAGCAACGTAAACACCAGTAGACAGCACATTCAAGGAATTGTGACTAATAAGAATAATAAAGGAAGCAAGCGATCTCAGATTCTTACAGCGAATGCAAAATCCTAGCCAACTAGTATGTCACTCACAGGCTCGGCTTCGCAGTCTCGCTAGCTTCTTGCGACGATGACGCAGCGTTATTGGTCCACCGGACGGGACAAAACTAATAATGGACGAGTTTTCACATCAGTACATTTTTGTATTTGATCTGTATCATAGATATCTGTATTTGTAACTGAAGTGTCGGACAGATAAACATATGCTATGTCAGAAAAAGTTTTTGTAGTTTGAATTTGATCAAAGAACGTAGGCGTCTGGTAGTATGAAAGTTGCAATTTGCAATGCTGCCAGATGATTGTGTTTTTGCTGTTTTGAAAACCCACTATTCACCTCAACTCAACGGTGATCGGTGAAGGTCAAGTTGATAAACAATGCACTTGTCAATAAAATGAGGTCTCGTCAGTCAAATGGTCAAAGCAGTCCGATAGTGTAACAATTTCAGTAGGAATCCGTCAGTTGGCGGTGTTTTTCCTTTTTCGTGTGCTTGAGAATTACATATTGTCCAGACCCCGTGGAGGATTAAAGATCCACAATGCACATGTCAGTCAATAAGGTCATAGTCAAAATTCAAACCAGGACGAAGCAATCCAACACCACATCAAGGACAGATCACTCTACCTATTCGCAGGACTGTCAGCAGACGCTTGCTGTTGAGAAATGAGCTTATCTCTGAAGTCTTTTCGAAAGCTCTGATCTAAATTATATTATGTATCTGGTATCGACGTTAGCCCATCGGTATATTTGGCGTGTATAGAGTTTGGTCCTCAAACTGATTTCTCAATGTCATCGAGGAAAGTGTTTGTAGGAGAGTAACAAAACCCCTTTCGCGCATCCACATATCCAAGTGGATTATCCTTCAATTTTACGACCCACTTTGCTCCCCCACACCAAAATGGGGTGCGATATCCACAGGTTGAGAACCGCTGCCCAGCGTGCTGGCTGCGTCCGACCGCCGAGAAACGGTGGAAAGGATGAATATTAATCGGGGCCGCAAAATAGTTCGACCTTTCATTAGCACAACTGCAATTTGTCGGTGGGATTATAGTAATCCCGGCAGACGCCTCTTTGAACGGTATTAGTAGGGTCTTTGGGTTGTGTCGATGTCGACTCACTAAATTACTCGAGACAATCAATAATGAACGACGTCCAACAGCGTGTATGCTCTGTGTGTAGCCGGTTGCGGCTTCCAGAACTCGGTCGTCGTGCGAGTTTATCGTAAAACAGATAAATACAGAAGACTCTCGGAGCGAGCAGGAGTTGCTGTACATAAAACATGGCCCCTTGCTTCTCTTGCCTCATCTCATACATAGAGTATCGGAGATTTTATCGTTGATGTTGCGATACCGGAGTTCTACGGGCATCCTTGCATGAAGCGCAAAACGACAGGTAAACAAGCTCTTGATTTCGAAGAGAAAGACGGTGCAGTGCAACATTAATTGACTGAGACTAGGAAGCCAAGGATGGAAATTACCACTTGAACTAAAACTAAAAGTTGCCACTCAGCTGATAATCTCCAAAGAGATGAAATTGGCGCGTTTAATAATGCGCCATTCGAAAAGGCAGCCATCAGCGTTATTCTCGAAACAAAAATTACCCTCGCCAAGTTAAAAGCCGTTTCACTATACGAGCGGGTCTCCTTCGCTTTGATAAGAAGCCTCTCAAGCTTGTATCGCTGGCTGCTCCGAGAAAATTTCCTCGTGCATTGTCCCTTTAAAATTCCGAAGACACTCTTGGACGGGGAGTCATGTAGAAATCTGACGTTTTAAAAATTTGAAATGCACCTCACGTCCCGTCTCGCTTGAATTATTAACACCACGCGGGGCATTTAAGTCTAAGAGAGAGATGCACGCGGCTCCTTAAAACGCCTCCATCTCCATATTGATAATGACGTGTCTCACATTAATGTTTCAGGAGTAACGCCAGCATCGGGCCGACGCAAATTGCGTTACACGCAATTTTTTCGTCCTGTCACTCTTTTTGCGTGTGATGAGATTGGAAAGCACGGCGTTCCGTACCGAGAATATATATATTTTTTCCTGGGGATTTTATTTCCGTTTTTCCTTTTTATTGGCGCAGGCGTGTTCTTTCCGTGTATGTTTTTAATACTGTTTCGTATATATATATTGGTCGACGGGATCCAGTTAAACTTATATTGGAAAAAACTTCCTTAACCAATTTTCCGGCTGCGTTAGTCTCTAAAGGGGCCTGTGCTTCCGATATCCACCAGCCACAAATTAAATTCAGCTTCAATACCTCTTAGCGTAGGTTGTGTGCTGGTAGCTGAGCTTCTGTAGCCTAGCTGTTCACACACATACACACACATAAGAAACTTGAATGATTCAAACTTGGGGTTTTAAATGACTTATCGATTGGTGTTGTGTAGCTCCACGACTTCAAACTTGCATGCATTGGAGGTAACTGTTCCACCGTACATAGTCGGGGTGCTACGATTTTGAATACCGCAAATGAATTAGACGGGATGCCCTTTGGCATGATAACTACTCATACCAAGGTGATTAATTTTCTCCAAGGATGCGTCAACATTTCCAACTCAGAAAAAAAGATGGCGACGATTTTTGACAGGACCTGAGTTTTTGTAAAACATAGGCATGTGGGATATGTTTTCTGACTAATTTTGACCTCCTGAACACGAATATCGAGTTTATTTCCACATTAGAAATCAAATCGACCTCATATTTGACATCCAAAAACAGCAAAAATAGCAGACTCTCGCTTATTTTCGAATTGAAAATTTTGTGTGCCATTTACAGCGATTTCCAGCCTTCAGCTCGTTAATTGGATCTCACAAAACAAGTAAACAGTGTAAGTTCTGCAAAATAACTCTACAAACATCGCCAGGGTGCGCCCCAAAACATACAAAATATGGGCTCTGGGAGCACATTTTTCTGCGGCTGATTTAAGGAATGTAAGTGTGAAATGGAAAATGTTTTGTAATATATTTTACTGTTTTATATAGTAAACTTACATATACAAGAATTTATCAACATAAATTGACAATTTCAGATAAAAACTGAAAAAATATATTTTCATGATTTGTTGATGACTTTTTTTTTCAATAAATACTAAAAAACGTAGCTTCGATTTTGATGATGTTTTTCATCCAGGTAAGATACCTCTTTCACCTGAAACAACCACCTTAGCTCAAAGCTTCGGTATAGCGACTCATAATTAAAACATTTTCGTCAGACTTGCGGTTGCCAAACATCAGAAAAGCGTCTTTTGATTTTGAAGTTTTGTCTTTACACTTGTTCTGGAATGCAACATACGGCTGATGGTCAATCTTTGGTTCAAAGTTTTCTAGAGTATTTCTATCTCGCCCATGAACTCATTCAGGTGTCTAGAAATTTTCGGACTAGATATGCACCAATGGCGAAGGGCAGTAGGATCTCCAGTGTTATTACCAATTTAAAATTTGTTGTCTTGCTGTGTTGGAATTTTAGAGAATGGAAGTATAGTGTTATCAGGGAAAGCACAAAAATACCTAGGAGGTGAACAGGCATAGAAAACGGACGTGGAAAACATATGAAAAAGTGATCAGGTATAGGCACCAAGACCTTTTCAAAATTACAACTCTTATTTGGCAACTATAGTACCTATGATACATGGTGTATGTTTTCATGCTCTTTGGCTTGTCCACGTTCTAGACGTTTTTGAGCCTCCATTTATAGCTCATCACTTTCATTCTCGCAATATTCTGACACACACACAACAAATTCCAAGTTGGTGCCATAGGAATACGAATAACACTGAAGATCCTACTGACATTTGTCGTTGGTGCATACCTATCCAGTCCAGAAGTTTCTAGACACCTGAATGAGTTCACGGGCGAGACGGAAAACTTAAGGCCAAAGTTTAACCATCAGCCGTATATGTTGCATTCCAGAACAAGTTCAAAGAAGGACTTTCTGAAAGAAGGAATTATTAAAAGACGCTTTTCTGATGTTTGGCAATCGCGGATTCGCGGATCTGACAAAAATGTTTTATATTATATGAAACTTTGAGCTAGGGTGATTGTTCCAGGTGAGAAAGGTCACTTGATGTGTTTACTTTGATGAAAAACATCATCAAAATCAAAGCTACGTTTTTTGGTATCAATTGTACCTGTCACAAAAAAAGTTATGAACCAATCATGAAAATTTGTTTTCACGATATTTTGTTTCAAATTGCCATGGTATGTCGATATATGCTTGGCATGTGTTAGCTTATATATTAAACAGTAAAACATATTGCACAACATTCTTCCTTTCACACTAACATTTCCCAACCAGCCGCAGCAAAGTGTGCTCCTAGCCCCCATTTTTGGTATGATCTGAGGCGCACCCTCGCGATGTTTGAAAAGTTATTTTGCAGAACTTATACTGTTAACTTGTTCTATGGAATCTATACAGCCAGCTCAAGGCTGGAAATCGCCGTTGATGGAACACAAAATTTTCAGTTCAAAAATTAGCGTGAGTCTGCTATTTTTGCGGTTTTCAGATGTGAAATATGAGGTGAAGTTGATCTCTAATGTGAAAATAAACTCCATATTCGTATTCAGGAGGTCAACATTAATAAGAAAACATGTGCCACACGTATATGTTTTATAAAAAATTAGCTCCTGTCAAAAATCGTCGCCATCTTTTTTTCTGAGTGGGAAATGTTGACGCATCCTTGGCGAAAATTAATCACCTTGGTATAAGTAGTCATCATACCAAAGGGCATCCCGTCTAATTCATTTGCGGTATTTGGCCATTTCACGTCGCGTACCACACCGACTAACAGGGTGATTCGACTTGACGGGAGCCGGTTGCCGTCACTCGACAACTGTAGGGTTAACCATCGGAATAATAAGGTGCAGACTTGATGAACATCATACGAAAAAAACAGAAAACTGGACGTTAGACCTACCATCCGAATATTGCTTTTTGAAATTAACTACCTCGTTCGCATTCGTATCTGTTCTCGTTTCTAGACCAAAGCTGTTAAATTCTTAACAGACACATCAAGTTTCGAGAATTGCTGCCACTTTACATTTTACGAACGGACGTTAAATAAGGTGGGTACATTGCTAGAGTAACAGGTCCAGTTCTTCTCTTAAAACTTGCCTATAGTTTATATAATATTTAGTTTAATATACCTTACTATATCCCGTTCGCACTTTTTATTTTCAGTAGAGAATGACTTTGGAACAAAAATAAAGTGACAAGTTAGAGCGCTGGGAGGATGCGTCTGATGGCCGCTGATTCGCTTCAAAACTCTGCAGGTGACATCAGCCGTAGCTGTAGCTCCCCAGCTTGTCACTTTATTTTTGCTCCAAAAAGTCATTCTACTGAAAATAAAAAGTGAACGAGATATATGTAATCAACAAATTATAAATTGATTCTCATGGAAGCAACTTTATAGTTACTACTTGAAAGGATGTAGTCACTGTTCTTAAGATCCAAGATCTCAACTTAGTAACTACTGATGATAATCTTTTAATAAATCCTTGAATACCGTCAGTTGTCCACGCTTTGAAACAGCTCGATGGATGCTTTGCGTAACTGTATATTTTAAGGACTTCCTTTCACTGTGTCATGCATATTTCTCATGCTGGGGTTGCTTTTGTTATCCTACCATAAGAGTTTGAACACAATAAAGAAAGGAAATCTTTATGCAATACCGTCTATTGACGCATAGATGATGTTTGTTTTATACATAATAGTGTGAAAAGAAAGCAAAGTTATCGGTCCGATAACCAAATAGTGAGGTTTGGAAAGATATCCATACCGTGGGCTCTGGTCCCTGTAAAATGGCGCCTACACTCCGGTGAGTGCCAAAGACAGCATGATTTGGATAGGATCACCGATCAGTTTCACAGTTTTTAATCAGTGATCAATGGTGTCGGGCTGTGTTGCCAAGTTTCCATTCGTTAGGAGCCATAATGGTTGAAGACTATAGCTTCCTCTATAAACATGACGTCGACTGAAATCCGCATTCAGCACCAAGTCACCAAAAGCAATATTTCCTACTCAAGTATCACATTTCGCGACCGCCTAGATGCTAATCATTTTGAAACAATAGGTGCTTTCCTTTTACCACAAGACTCACTGATCTGATCTAAGTTAGAGAGAGACGGAGCGAGAAACCACATGCGCGAAAGTGAGATACCACTAACAACTCAGATCAGAATACTTAGTTTGGGTTGTAAAAAGAAAGCACCTAATACTCGCGCTGCCCTGTGTGGGTTCGAATCCCGCTACATCCATGAATATTTTGTGCTGTCCCCGAGATTCCATGGTAGAGCAGCTTATAGCTGAATGTCACCTCGTTAGACCTGACGGGTGAGTACTGCCAGAGATGGCCACCGCCACCCTCAAGCAAAAAAGGGGGAAGATAATCCCACCACAATTTTTTATTAAAATACCTATATGATACTGATTTTTATATAAATCATAATTCATATCTGCATGTAGTTCCATTTACCAAAAAATATTTTTTCAAACTGGCGCAAAGAAATTCACGATGTTGAATTGGATTTTTGTTCAAGACGTATGTTCCAGGCCACTCTGTAGGCTGTTGGTCTTATGCTTTGCTGGCAGGACGTGCAGTCCCTGGCGAGAAGAAACATAGTTTAAAGTTCGCCAAATCTAATTTTCTTCAAATACGTTGGACTGGAGTGAACTTAATATTCTGAGGGAGGTGAATTATGTAACCGCTGATATGGCTGGAGCGGATGTAATCGAACTTTTGCCTCGACAAAAGAGAGAGGGAGAGAGAGAGGGGGGAGGGAGGGGGGTGTCTTGTGCAATCGATCTCGTCAAAAGTTGGCTCGAATCCTTTTTGGCCCCCGATATACTGTAAACTGTTTGAAAAGATTGAAACTCTTTTACGCAATCATGTAGTTTTTTGAATAAATCGAAAAGTGGTTGTTCAGGCTATTCCATCCGCTGTCACCCATATCAACAATACACGTAATGTCAATTCTTCCGCGGCAAAGACTTTTGCAGAACTCTTGTCGTATTTTTGGAATTTTCAGCCCAAAATTTTTCCAACGCTTTCTTTTGGTTTCATTCAACAAATGATTCATTGAATTGAAGCTGTTGACAAGCTGGTTCTGCCGTGTAATAAAGGGAATACTGTATAAAACATTTAAGGTGCGTTCAGTCAGCTTATTTAGCCGGAAGTTTTAATTTTAGTCGCAAGCGCAGCGACGGTTCTTATGAATCAGCCTCCATAGCCAATAAGCGATGCAGCGCTTACGGCTAAAATTGTAACCTGCGGCTGAATAAGCTGATTGAACGCACCTTTAATTGAGCCGAAACTCTAGTAAACTATACAAAAACCAGTAGAGAAGACTTATTTATTACAACTTTCTGATATTATTATATTGCTAGAAAAAAATAGTTATTTAGAAAAAGTGAGTATGCTATTTGATGACGAAAAGCGATACGTCGCTGACAGAATGTGGCGCAAACATCCATGTATAACCACGTTAGGGACGGCACACGTCAATTTTCGGTGGTGTCCCCTGGCGGGACCCGGGTAAAATATTGATGCGGAGGAAGTTTAATATCGAAAATGAAATTAACGAAACGAAAGCTCTGGGGACTTGCAGCGGGGCAGAATTGGCAACTTTATTTTAGTCCATGCTGGAAAAACTGGATGGCTAACGATTTTTTTCTTTCTGTTTCAGGTGAGTTGAAAACCAACAACATCGTTTGAAAACACGTAAGTAGCACAACTGCGCGTTAAAAACTCGGAAACACTCGCCTTATTCTTGAGGTGCTATTTCGTTACATTACCATTTAAACTGGAAACTTTCCGAAAATTCCCGGCGCGAAATCGAGGTGAAAACATTGAAGTTCGATGCAATCACGCCATGACACAATGCAGTTGCACACAATTTGGCAAAATAAGTTTTATATCGAAAAAGTTTTCGCAGCAGCTTGTCTTGCCTGTCTGCTGCAGGTATTCCTATGTGCAGGTTGTCCCTTCCAGAGTTTGACACTTTCTTTTGGTGTATTATACTAAGGAACGTTACGTTCAGCTAGATTTGCCTCACGTTGCAGCAAACGATTTCTGACATCGAATTAAATCAGACAATGATAATACTAATCTGATTTAATGTGCCGCTAAGATTATCACAGTAGACATGTGCACGTTACGTAATTGAGTTCTTCCACATGACGTCATGACATGGATTCCCGCCAACTTATCGTCAGATAATATGGTGCTGGCAGTTCCAGGCTAGGGAGCCGCCAACTACGTCCGATTAACCCATCCATCGATCTTTCGTCGTGTTCATCATGAGTGTGTGTGTGTGGATTACGAGGTCATGGAGCCATCTCAAACTTTGTTTTGGTTTCTCACACACACACGCACAAGTTAATTGTCTGGAACGTGAGGATAGAGGTCAGAAGGTAAATCGGTTCGTCGTCGTCGGGCTTACCAAAATTCAATTTCTGTATCGACGTTCGTGAGTTGCAGGGTTGTTGTTCTACGCTCGCTGTATCACTACCACTGGTTCTCCTTCACAGGTTTTTTTTGAAGTAAACATTAGGTTACTGGGTCGATCTGCTGACTCGGTACAATACAGGGTTTCATTTGTGGAATCAATGGAATCGACCTGCCTAATTTATTAGTCATTAGTCAATGTTCCCATATATCTGCTACATTAGTGCCCAATGTTATTAACCAAGCTGAACCTGAACACGCAAAAAGTCCACAAATGTAGGTGTATTGCAAATCTATAAATTGTAGAGACTTCAGCAATCCTCTTGATTTTACAGTGATTTTACAGATGTCACATATTGCGCAGATCCAGTATATTTCGAAATTCAGCGTTTACCCAAAAAATACTGTATACAGGGTCATTAAAAAAAGATGTGCACCCCATTTTTCTCAAGATCCGTTTAAGCTAGCGAGTTGCGGTAAAAACCGTTGGGTTCGGCTGGTTTTTCTGATCAAATTTGATATGTCAACAATACTACTTCACCAAAACTCTAGTACGGGGGCACCTCAAAATTTAGGGCAATTTTTTTTACAGTGCAGAATATTGAGTGATATGTCATTGAAAAGCCCTCCAAAAGTTTTAATGGACAAGTGCAAAAAGTTTTCGAAAATTTCCAGCGATTTTCATTTTATGACAAAAAACAAAAACCGGGAAAAACACGTTTTTATGTATCAAATGAGAATCAATGAGAATTTTTTCAAACTGCGAACTGCATTCAATAGAACTCATGAAAACGGTGAGTGTAATGTGTACCTTAATATGCAATGACTATTTCTGAAATTTTGAGATTCTCCGAAATGAAGATTTTGATGGGTAAAATTGAATTGCCTCAAAAATTTAGAATAGCTATTGCATATTGAGTTACACATCATACTGACCGTTTTAATGAGTTCTATTCAATGCAGTTTGCAGTTTGGTAAAGTTCCCATTGATTTTCATTTTATACATAAAAACGTGTCTTTCCAGGCTTTTGTTTTCTGTCATAAAGTGAAAACGGTTGGAAATTTTCGGAATCTTTTTGCACTTGTCCATTGAAACTTTTTAAGAGCTTTTCAATTACATATCTTTCAATGTTGTGCAGTGTGAAGAAAAAATTGCCTGAAATTTCGAGCCGAGCACCTCGAAATTTCAGGCAATTTTTCAGGGGCACCCCCCGTACTCAGACTTTTGGTGAAGTAGTTTTGTTGACATATAAGATTTGATCAGAAAAACTAGCTGGATCCAACGGTCTTTACCGCAACTCGTTAGCTTCAACGGATCTTGAGAAAAATGAGGATGGACATCTTTTTTGGATGATCCTGTATACTCCGTCGATACCGTGTCCCCCCCGAAACAAAAATCAATGGGTCTCGGGGTATTTTCCAAACTTCACTTGGCGAAGGTTCATTCAGAGTGGCTCGTTTTTATTGAAACACCCTGTATGATTAGAAACGATATTCAGAAACCCCCTAGTAACTAAGTCTCTTATGCTATATTTTTAGCATATGACTTGAATATAGCACGGTGACACTTGGGCCTTAGGTACTTAGTGTGATCAATCCGTGTGAAGATGTTGGTAAAAGGCATGATTATTCATTTTCACTTGTTCCGAAAATTGCCCAACTCAAGGAAATGACCTTTCCCATTCGTTGGTTTCAATTAGCTTGGAAGGTATACTTATAGAAACAAAGCTATGCTTTCACAGGACATGCAAGGTTACTTTTGTTTTCTTTCCCAGTTACGTACGCTCGTGTCTTACCCATAGTATTTTATCGTCATCGCCTTTCGTCAAACAACATATTAGACAGTGTTGAGACAACAGGTGCCAAACATAGCCACATTGTTGTTTGGCCAGCGTAATTGGCTACTATACCTGGACGACGACATTAAGGTCATCACTCATCACCCAAGTAAAATGGGCCTAATTTAATTCCTCACCTTTCGTACAATATTGATTTCCACTTGGTTACTTAACCACAATAATTTGATTAGGGAATTAGCCTGCTTTCTTTGATGATAATTTAATTTATTACCCACCTCCAGCTCGCTCTCCATCACATAATAGAAGAAGTCATGCGATGGTGCATGAAGTGCTGTGCATAATAACAATCATGAAGCCACCTCTAATAATTTTAATGGATCTACCTCGGGTTCTACATTGTATTATGTAACTAGGGCCGCTGGGGGCGGCAGAAATTTCGTGCAAATACCTCGTTACCTTTGTAATAACAACGTGTGTGTCTTCTGCTTATCGTCTCGCAAACAATATTGCCGAGAAAACCAATTTTTTCCCCGTGCGCGTTCATTATTCGTGTCGTGATCGGCCTTGCCTTGAAAACATCGTTTTACATCCCAAGAAATCGATGGCATACTCATGTCGGCATATTAGCGACAGGATGCCTATTCCATATAGGCCGTGCCGGATCTAGCATGGGAAATCTCGGGCTCCGTAATCTTCTCCTGATGAGATAAATTAAGGCACGCGAAGGAAAAACAGAGGCGCGTAATTCGGCAACCCTGACCCGGTTTTCGACAATACTCCGCGGCAAAATCTGCGGAATTTTAGCTGATGGTATACAAGCGAAAGTAGTTCCCTCTTGACGATGATGTGAACGTTCCCAAGCCATTGTGTTTGGATTTGATGTGGACTCTTTGAAATTGAAATGTGCAGTATATACCTACTTCTTGAAAGGTGAAGCGACTCAACTACTCGACGGTGACGCCAGCACTCGCGGGAGATTACTAAACTCTACTGCACTATAGGCTATAAGGTAAGATACTTTTCTACCAGATGGACGCAATCTCATTCAAGAGTTTCATTGCCGAAACTTCCAGCGATCAAATTTGAGATAAACGAAACACTCACAGGATCAGTCTTTACACAGCAGAGGTGATTTTTCGTGGATAAATTAGGAACAGGAGGGAACAATATAGGAAACGTATAGCGGGCCAATTTGTGGCGCAGGCTTTTCTTCTACATAAGTTATAGTCTGATAATGTCGCCCATCTTTGGCCTCATCGGCCCATAATTGCTTTCCACGCACAACTTTTTGATTTACGCTCCCCCAAACAATAAAGTGAACCACACTAAATCGCTCGATTAATTTTTCACCGGGTCACGGGTAATAATGCCACATCGAAATAATCGTCTGCAGATATTGACATTGACACGCATGGCTAGACCGCATGGGTAATTAAACGCCACTTACCGAAAGATATGTCTCGAGTCAAGCAACGTCACTCGGATTAACGACACTTTGGGCAATGAGACGGACTCGAAAATAATAAGGGGTGGGTCAGGAACGATTGAGGCAAATTACGACGTTGGTGGTGGTAACTGATCAAGTGATAACTTACCGGTTGATAAAAGCAAAAACTTACTCAACAAAAACCTGAAAAGCCAGATAACTACTTCGGTTTCAACAAAATAACTACTATCTGGTGTTTTTTTTCAATTGAAAATTTATTGATCAAAACATTTTGAAAATCAATTTACTTTTGCTTCTGGTTTATTTGTTACTCTTTATAAACAAAATGGATAAATAAATTAATTCTATCTTCTATTTTTTGAGACCCTTTTACATTTTTGAACGCGAACGATCAGAACGGGTGCTTTGACACCTAATCAAAGGGGAACGTTGTTCTTCTTTTAAGAGAATAATCAATGTTTCTTGAGCTTGAAACGACCTCATCTATCTTCATAACCCCTGAATGGGTAGACAACCCATCATACCTCGATTTAATTCAACTTATTTGAATTAAATCCCGTTTCCCGCCTTTGGAACCGCTTGGCCGATGATCATCTAGTATCAGGACGACTTCCCGTTGTGCCTCTCTTCTTATTGTTCGATGATAGAGCTCTCGAGATTGTTGAGATAGGTCTGACTACGAGTTTGAACACAATAAGACACAGTATAAATTTTTAACATAACATCAATCTATTGACCTCTATGTACAAGTCAAAATGTTTAAATAATGGCTCGCTCCTACACCTAGTCCTACTTCCACATCGCAGGCTAAAATATCTAAGAGATCTAACCTATTTCCGAAGAGATAACTTTCCCCTTATTATTTCAGACGTCCCAACACCCCAACCCTCCGACGAACACCTGACTCTACACCTTGACCGACATTTAATTCTGACTGGTTCTCGCGGTTCAAAGTTCTTTTTGTGGTTGAATCAGATCCAATATTTATGTTAGTGTTAGAGGTTATGTTAGGGTTAGGCCCGGCTTCTAGACACTGCAGAGAGAGTAACTTCGACCACGAATGCAATCTAAGATTTGTGGGCCGGTGTGTGCGGTGGCCCCCTTTTTGTGGAGCCTCTTTTCAAAGGCTAACGCTTATTTTGGGCTATGGTTCTCTTTTGCCCGTTTGGAAGGGATTGGATATGGCTGGCCTTTGTGGGGGCTTCAAACCTGTTTTCGCCGTGAATTGCCCCCAACGCTCAGAAAGATTCCCGTGATCGAAAGTGCCTATAAGCGGAAATGTTAAACCAAATTTCCCCCTTCCAAAAACTTTCGAACCGATGCGATGGTTGGTGGGTTGGCTGGGTTGAGGTGCGGGTGCTTTACTTCATATGCACCAATTCACCATTTCATCGGACGTCGAGCAGAGACGGTCAGTGCCGGTCTTAGCAATGTTGGCGCCCCGGGCAAAAATGCGAAACCGCCGCCCCTATGTTGGATCCGCGAGATAAGCGAGCAAAAATGAAGTATTTTTCTTGCAATAATGGAGCTTTGTGTGCTTTTACAGAAGCAGATTCGGTGATCGCCGCTGGCAGGTCGTTTTTTGCTTTCGTAAATTATCAATTTTTTGGAGTTCAACCGCGATTTTTCCGCCCCTATGAGATGGCGCCCCGAGCGGTCGCCCATCTCGCCCTACCCTAAGGCCGCTACTGGGGACGGTTGTTGGATGTCGATGAGGAGCAAGTAAATTATGTTGTAGAGCTTCGCGGGATTTACACGAATGACTTGAATAGCTAGCGACATCTTTCAATGATGCCTTGACTCTGAATATTCACATACTTATACCTCGATTTCACGGCTTTAAATTATTTTCTTCCGGATTATTTTCGGTCCGCCAAATGCGGGTGGCTTCAAGCTAGACCTCAAAATTACACATAACACTTCAAAATGAATGCTTTGTAGAAGTCGCGAATTTTTGTTATTTGGGCAGTCAAATCACTCGGTAGGATAATGGGAGTAGAAGGGACATTAAGCAAATGATAGCACAAGGCCGAGTTGTCTTTAACAGAAAGAACTCGAAAAAAAAATTTTATGTTCAGGAAAGATAAATTTAGCAGTTTGGGATAGACTTCTGAGAACATACGTATGAAGCCCGACCTTGTACGGATGCGAAACATGGACGGTGGAAGAGACAGATGAGAAAAAATTTGTAGCGTTCGAAATGTGTTGCTACAGGCGTATGATGGAAATACCAGAATAGATAGGATTAGCAATAGGAAAGTACTAGAAAAAGTAAGGGAAGAAAGGATTACATGGAGAACAGTGGAGAAAACGAGAAATATGGTAGTAGAGACGAAAGACTCTATACGCTACGACGGTAGCTCAGGTGACGACAGACTCCGCGATGGTTACATGCGTTGTTAAAGACTACGACGTGATGCTGCTAAAGACGAAAGTGGTGATGGTGTGCCGTTAAAGACGACGACGTAACATCACTACGGACGAAGACGAGGTGTCACTAAAGACTACGAAGAGTTGCCGCTAAAGGCAACGACAACGACGGCGGCGATGACGACCGAGTGCTGTAAAACCACAAAGAGAATAAAGAAGAATAAAATAAAGCTCACTGCAAAACGGAACGACAAACTTCTGAGAATAGCGGTGTTTTTTTCCTTTACGTTCTGGGTTTGATCGTATTTGCAAATGTGCCTTTCCACAATCTCCAAAACAAGGTTTCTGTCTCCAGAGCGAAGTCTAGCTACCTCTACTGACAGAGACACGGTCTACCAAGGATTTGAAGATAAAGCGCGGCCGTACCATCTACAGGCGCTCTATTCTAAAATTCACGCACTGCAAAACATTTCTTAAATTCGAAATGACGTCATGGGCCAAAATGGACTGTAACAATGGGCGACCAATTATTGTGCCCAGGATTAGTTCAGAGCAATTCCGTGTAGGTATCAAGGTTTCCACTGCTTGTTAGTGGAGTTCAGTCGATACGCGACAAATACTTATACCATTGTATAACTATTACTAGTAGGTCAACCTCGAGTTTGGGATTTTGTCGCTAGATGTCGCCTAGAGCAATTAGCTCGCAAGAAATCATCAGCGCATATGAGAAAAATTAAAATTTCTGTACCAAACCATCAACATCTATCAGTTAGTTGGGCGCCACGTTGAAATTTGAAGACAGCGTGATTTATAACTAATTTGAGCGATCAAACGACAAATGCTGAGCACGCCACCTGCCCGTGCTTTCCGCAAATTGCACAATTTGAACGGAGGCTGGCCTACTAGGAGTAGTTATACAATGCTTATACCAAGAAACTAAGGAAATTATTACTCGAAGGACCAGTTTTTGACCCTTGAGCGCTTCAAAAATGAAAGTCTGATATTTTTCAATCATTTTTTCAGAAATTCCCCAAAGAGTTCTCCACAACGTGTTACTCAAAAGTGCACGAAATTTCATTGTATCAGCTCCTTTATATATTATGTGGCTTTTGCGGTGTCCCGCAGTCCCAGAGCGCTTTTTCAACAGGACTAACGGGCATGTATCGGTGATTGTACGTATCATCGAACAAACCAGTTGTTTCAAAAACAATCAACCGGTTAAAACCATACCACTTGTTTTCTACCAAGCAATTGACACGCACAGTAACGAGTTTATTCCATTCCATTTCCATTGCCAATCACTGGTAACAAAAGGCCTGCGCAAAAATCAATCAACGCCGTCGTGCTCATCACGAAAACACCAAAATTCGTTCATTTCCCATAATCAAATTTCGCCAAACAAAAGTGTGTGCGGGTGTAGTTAGTTTGTATGCCCACAGCGGAAAATTTTTGTAGTCTGACCAGGTCGAGTAAAGGTAGGCATAGAAAAAGCGCTATTTGTGCCCGCGATTGAATTTTCCAGGCAGGCAAATTCCAAATAATAGAACTGCAATCACCAGCGGGGGCAAAGTAAACAGCCAGATTCCTGCCGTTGCTGCTGCTATGCAGTGGTGGCAAATTTTCCGCAAAATATAACCCTGTTATAAGGTATTAGCGATCGAAACGTGCCACCCTTTGAATCGAAAGCTCTCTCCGTTTTGCGCCCTGCTTCTTGGCGCGCCACAGACAAGCAAAGAAGAGCTCCGCAATGTGATGAAAATTTATATGCCGCGTGCATTTTCGCCGTTGTTTGTAGAGGAACGCGTCAAACAAAAATTGGCGTTGTAAATTGTGTAAAGTGTGGAGTTTTTTTTTGCGGCGCGGAAAATTGTGAGGATCGAAAGTTGGCGGTAGGGTAGAAAATTTTAACGGGACTCTGAAGAATTTTCACTCGACATACAAGTTCTGGTACTAAACTGATGAACAAAATGAACGTTACACGACCAGTTTTGTCTTGACTTTGGAGCTGAGTAAAAATGATTGCTGCAGACGATTCGGAATCTGTGTGGACCGCTCGCTAGACCAACCCTTTGTCTATCAGTCCAGATTTTTGCAAAACTAAGTATTATGCATTCAGCTTTTATTTGCAACAAAGCAGGCGAGTCTAGTTTGACAGAATCCACCCTGTAAAACCGCCGTGAGTGGGATGCCACAGTTTAGGTTATGCACGAGGTTATGCATTATTTTCTGGGGTTATCGCTTTAATCCACAACAGTGTTGCAAGTTAATTTTTGATTGATTAAATGTCCAAATGACATAGAATATCAACTCGTTGTCATTCTTCATGCGCAGTGGAAAAGCTCTTGGTAATCTTACAGACAGAACCAACGACGTTGTACAGGTGGAGGTCCTATACAATGCGAGAAGAGAAATGTGAAATTTGGCTGTATTTAACAAGGAGGAAGCTGTGTCATGAATCCGTGTTTTTTTCAGTCGGTAGAGATCGATCTAGTAGGTACAATCGGCCCAATTAGAGGCCGCACGCATACTTCAATTTTGAAGGAGTTTCTAAGCAAAATCTTCTTAGCAACTCCTCTAAAATTGAAGTATGACATGCAGCCTCCAATTGTGCCGACTGTACCTACTGGGACCTACCAATAATAATAATAATAATATTAAGTGAAAACCTTTGGATCGAAAGGAATGGAACGAGTGATGGCTGACCTGATAATGGATTTTTATCAGGCCTTGGTACTTTACCAGGTAGTAGGAGGATGAGAGAGTAATTGAAAATGTTTATCGACTAATAAGAAAATACTTCCCGTATACCTTGGCTTCATAATAATCAAGGAATGGTCTGAATTTATTCGAGAGGCATACTACAGGGAGTTACCGGGAGTTTTTCCATCGCCCAGCCTCTCAGAAGTTTGGTCCTTGACGCGTTGCTTGGCAGTGTCGCTTCGTCTTTGTCCGTGCGGTATAGGTATATAGGCGCACTGTAGTAATAAAAATCGATTCCGAGTTTTAGCAAATTATTTTGAAAAGGCGAAGGGCTCGGTCCCCGATTCAATTTGCTGCTCAATTAAGTACACGATGTAAAATTTAACCGAATCAATTAACTTCTACTACATTTTAATTATTTTTATTGATTTTGATTTAAGCTCCGCGCCCCAGATTTGATTATTTTCTCCGTCAACCGGAACTCGGCTACACCATCAGCTAGCTGGACCCCCGCTCGCATCACTCGTCTCTCCTCTTTTTTTTTTGGCATGTTGTGTGCATGATTGTGTGTGTGTGCCCAAGTGATTGTTTTTTCGTTCGCTTTCGTCCCGAACGCTGCTGCCTCTGCTTATTATCGTTGTCCCATTCAACCGCACGCGGTCCCGGTAGAATCGCTGTGTTAGATTCAAAGGGATAATTGAGGTTAATTAGATGAATGAGATGCTGATGTTGTTGGAATGGAGAGCAGCAATAAAGCGCGGCTTTTAGGGACACTTGTTTTTATATTTACTTTATCATGTTTCATCAAGAAATCTTGAATATTAGGTAGAGGTACTCGGATTTGGGATCTCTCTTCCTTCATTCCCTTCTTGAGTTAAAACGGTGTAACTGTGGTGTCGTAGCAACGCATCTTTGAAAATCGAAAAGATTTCTGATTTCTCACTAGTTCAAGCGTATTGTGACTGTGATGAAAACTTGGAGGCTGTATTCACCGGTTCAGAGAATCATGTTCAAAAGAAGTGAAACAGGCAAGTGCGAGCACGCCATCTGTTGATATGTTGATAATTGCAATCCAGTGGTAAAAGTTCTGTTTTATGACAACAAGGTACGTATTGCTTTCACCTTCAGTCACCAGGCTGCAGCACCTGGGTTATATGAAGGCCATTCAATTACAGAAGCTGTTTTTTTTGTGAGGTGAAGACATCCTAAATGTTTCTATTAACTGGAGTACTAGCTATTTTTATTTGAAAAACCACTAGCCAACGTCGCATTTTCTGTACAAGACGTGGCAATATGGCAATAGGGATTTTTGGCGCAACGTTCCTGACCTTCTGGTGATGATGTTAGGACCGTTCGGTGTTTGAATGGGGTACTTGCCAATGAGAAAGATTTGAATGAAAATACTTTGATTCATCAACCAGAGTAATAAAGTACGAAGGCGTAGAAGGGCCAACAATAATTTAACAAAGTTAAAGCAAATTGAGCTTGATCATTGCAATTTCAACCTAAACTATTGTAACTTCGAACTCACAATTGTAACTTCGAACCTACAATTGTAACTTCGAACTTACAATTGTAACTTCGAACTTACATTGTGACTTCGAACCTACAATTGTAACTTCGAAATTACAATTGTAACTTCGAAATTACAATTGTAACTTCGAAATTACAATTGTAACTTCGAACTTACAATTGTAACTTTGAACCTACAATTGTAACTTCGAACTTACATTGTAACTTCGAACCTACAATTGTAACTTCGAAATTACAATTGTAACTTCGAACTTACAATTGTAACTTTGAACCTACAATTGTAACCTCGAACTTACATTGTAACTTCGAACCTACAATTGTAACTTAACCTACAATTGTAGCTTCGAAGTTACAATTGTAACTTTGAACCTACAATTGTAACTTCGAACTTACATTGACACTTCGAACCTACAATTGTAACTTCGAAATTACAATTGTAACTTCGAACTTACAATTGTAACTTTGAACCTACAATTGTAACTTCGAACTTACATTGTAACTTCGAAGTTACAATTGTAGGTTCGAAGTTACAATGTAAGTTCGAAGTTACAATGTAAGTTCGAAGTTACAATTGTAAGTTCGAAGTTACAATGTAAGTTCGAAGTTACAATTGTAAGTTCGAAGTTACAATTGTTTAGGTTGAAATTGCAATGATCAAGCTCAATTTGCTTTAACTTTGTTAAATTATTGTTGGCCCTTCTACGCCTTCGTAATAAAGAGTATTTCTTGAAAATTTTGAGAAAATATCATCATTTACCCCACCCCCTTAATCAAAAATCGAGCCGTAAGACAACATTTTTGGGGGCTTTCGGTCCATAAAACAAATTTGAAATTTTCAAAAAGGCTCAAAATTTACTTTCACCTGGAGACTCCTTTAAGACATAATTTTAAGGATGAAAAACGATTCTTATATGATTTTTTACGTACAGTTGGGAGCGAAATGATTCATACGACACCGCCAGGAAATCGGCTGGATCTCAAAAATGTTAGCTGCTTGGATTGTTCTTGAATGTCAGTTTTGATTAGAGATTGATCGTAATCAAAACTCGCATTCAAGAACGATCCAAGCAGCCAACATTTCTGAAATCCAGCCGACTTCCTAGCGGTGCCGTATGAATCATTTCGCTCCCAACTGTACCTAGGTTTCGAATCTGTCCATTGAAATTTTCATTGGTACATCGCTTGCAGGGTGCAACGTCGAATTTTATTTTTCTCAAATCGTACACCCTGTATTTTGAATTGGAAATCGATTGCGTTTTTTATCCTGATTACAAATATATCACACTTAATAGTTCAGTCATCAAAACACCTGTGAAAAAATTGATGGATTGATGTAAATTTTGGTCTTTTTTTTCTCGAAAATTTCAAACTTGTCTTAGGATCTAAAGCCGCTAAAAATTGTATCTTACAACCAGATTCTCGATCAAGGGGATGTTCCCACACAAAATCCCGTTGGTTTCATCTATTTACCTTACAACGTAAGTTTTTGGCCCTTTTTTAAAAAATTGACAAGCTCATATCAGCCCAAAGCCCCCTGACATGTAAGACAAAGTAATTCTTAACAACCTTATCAACGCGCATTTGACCTTTACGGTTAAAACATAATGATACAGGCTATTCACGATAAAATTTACCCCCCTCCCTCTAGGAGATTCCCCTATCAGATATTTAGAAAATCTGAAAACTTTTTCTCGACGATTTTTCCAGGGATCTTGAATCGATTGTCTAAAAGTTTTCAGTTGGTACCGTATACAGGGTGTGACTTTTAACTTTTTTTCAAATGCAACACCCCATATTTTATTACGTCATTTGATGAGGCCTTTCTTTCTGATTACAAAGATATATAACATTTATGATTTATTTTGACACTGGAAGCTGTCATAAAAATTATAAAATAGGTAGTCAAATAAATTAAAAATTAATAATTGGGGGACAGCCTGTATTAGAAACGAATTGAATCATTTATCCATGCAGAGTTGAATTCTGCAGACAAAATGCTGCGAGATTAACTTTTTTCTCCTTATGCCAAATCAAAATTGGAAAAAAAACTTTTTTCTGAGTAAAATTTAGAAACCAAAGCCATCTTGCTACGAAGCAAAATTATTTGACCACCTATTTTATTATTTTTCCGACAACTTACTTGTCAAAATAAATCATATGTCAAATATATTTGTAATCAGAAAAAAGGGCTCCACCAAATAACGGAATAAAATATAGGGTGTTGCATTTAAAATAAAAAACTTACATATCACACCCTGTATAGGTACCAATTAGAAACTTTTAGAGGATCGATTTAAGGTCCCTGGGCAAAATCGCGATGAAAAAGTTTTCAGTTCTTCTTCGGAATATCTTGAAGGGGAATCTACTGGAGGGGGGTGAATTTCATCGTGAACACTTCTACCTTATGACTTAAGTTTTGAGGCACCAGCTCCCTGTCTAGTGATTAATATCTTTTAGTCTAACCAATTTTCAGTTTTGCGCATCCCTATTCAGGAAATTTAGGAAAGGAAAAATTTGGGAAATCATAGCTCACTAGAATCATACTGAGTTTGAACGTACTATACATTCTAGTTCGTAATGTTCGGATGTATATTGTGTATTATGTTCATGTTGAAAGACAGGGTGGAAGAGAAAAACAAAATGAAAATGAATTTTGATGAACAGATGTGAGATGTTTTGATTGGTTGCGCAACTCGTATACCTAAAACTTTTCTTTTTTTTTCCATTCGTTCATTTAACGTCGCCCTATTTCCGCAACGAGGCCTAACACCGGTGAATGCTTTCCTCCACTATATCGGAAATTTTGCCTAACCCCTGTGTGTTCCAACACAGGGTAGGAATTTTTAACGACCCCCAACATCGCATGGGGGTTGTCACCATCGTTCGTATTTTACGTGCTATGCGACACGCGGCGCGGCACGTTTTGCATTTAGCAAGCATTCCAACTAAACCAAGAAGCTTGTTTTCGAGGCGAAAATCCGTCCCCGGCGAGGATCGAACCCGCGACCTCTGGAGTGGTAGTCGACCGCGCTGACCACCACACCACAAGCTCCTCGCATACCTATAACCTACTGTATGTTGAAAACACCTCAACTTATTCATGAAATACGCATTATGCATTGGAGCAGAAGCAAAACTCAACCTAGTCGAACTGGGACACCTATCTTCTGTGTTGCGAGTTCGCAATGTTCGTATCAAGCCTAATAGTATACGGAATTGAGAAGAGCTCTTTTTGGCGGAATAAGATCTGCCACAGCTGTGCTACCTCTTGAAATCTTCTTCAAAGCGAATAAAACCAATATTTTAGTGTCAACAAAAAGCCTCTTTTGACAGTTTATACTTCAAAGAGATTTGAACTGACAAAGCTTTTCAAACATGAGAAATGAAAGTGCAGTTTTTTTTTCTCAAAACTGCAGTATCAAAGAATCCAGCAGGAATTTCTGGAACGCCCCAGTATTAGCCACCAGTATACGTTTCACTTTGTCGCATTCGAACCTAATGAAACCTCCGGCGTCTTGCCGTTTAATTGTGTTTTAAAACTCTCCGTTCGCGTTGGCCTTAATTTCACCTCGTTAAAATCGGGCTTTGTTCTTCGGGACGCCTGGCGTCGCGCTGAGCGTCGTCGTCGGCGGGCGTCGACATCATCGCTGCTGCTGTTGCTGATACTCCTCCCCCCCCCCCAACTTACATAAATAATAAATAGCAGTTTTAGGTGTGTGCGGCTTGGTGGGACGTTGTGAGTAATCTGCGAAAGTTTTTGCCGCCCGTCATAACCCCCCATCCCAGAGCCACCCTTTCAGGAGGCGCTTCGCGTCCATTGTAAAAGGTACACAGGGTTTATTATTAGAATGGCTGTCATGTTTCACTAATATTTGTTTTGCGTCGTCATAATCTGGTGAATTATGGACTTGAGGAAAAGAGGCACGGAGAGAGGCGTTGCTGCTTGCGTTGACATCGCCCCTGAATTATTTGACATCTCATTTCCAGCTCATTATTCAGAGCGGGACATGGCAAGTTTTAAAATTTGTCGTCTCTTTCCCAGAGTCCATTGATTACGTGACGTAATGTTCTAACGAGTTTATCTGCACCACTACTACCAGCACTATTTGCGCGAGCGCAAATAATATAATAATACCGCGTTTGTGGAAATTCCTTCTGGAAATTCTTTAATGATATTTTTCCACCTTGGTTCGTCGTCGTCGGTCCGTTGAAGCTTTGTCAAATTATTAGCATAACGAGGACGAAACGCCGAGAAGGTAACGGCCAATAACGAGCATTATTTTTTTGCATTATTTTTCTTTTGTAAATCTGCTGGGGAATGATAATTATTCTTTGCTTTGATCTTGTAAAAAGTTTGTTTGCGACTTATTAAAAATTAATGCTAGAGTCTTGGAGTCGCTGTGGTCAGAAGCTATATGCCTCCAGGGATGCCTCATCAAAGGCAAGATGAAGCCAGAATGCGCAGAAATCCAGGGATAGACAACATTCGGATGTTGCCTATCAAATGGAGACGTTGAAGTTTAAGATTTTGAAACAATTCAAATAAAACTTCACAAATTTCTGGGGACAAAGATGAAACGTTATTATGGATCAAAAAGTAAAATGTATCTTCTAAAGAACACTAATGAAAACCCAAAAGAAAAAATATAAAGAGGAGTTCATAACTTTTATTAATAACTAGCTGTCACCGGTGCTGGCAAGCCGTCGCCTGGGTGACAGCATTGGTTGAAAAGTAGCCAGGGAATTTGTTCCACTGACACCGGACAAGTGGAAAGAGAATTGTATACATGATGTTGATTTTCCGTTGTTTTAGGCAGATGTCATGTCTTCCCTTGGCGAGTTTAGTAATTTTATGCATGTCCGTCGATAGTGTCTTCGTCAGATGAAGTTTTCCAAGAGGCGTAAGCAATTGATTGTGTAAGAGTAACATGAACTCGAGAAAATGTGTTTTTCGCGTGTTTTGAAATTTCTGCATCGACTTGTAGAGTTCTTGTTCTTGTGAACGAAACGCATGTCACTGAGAGTAGTGTCTGGTCAGTGAAGAGTTGCTAGGGAAAATTGAGACACCATTATAGGTACTTTGTTCATAAATACAGGGTGATTCATGAGTGACCTTACATAGGCTAATGGGAGATAGAGGACTTCGAGGCGAGTCAGGATCCACTGAAGAAATTTCATTTTCTCCGATGGTTACGAAGATACAGGGTGTTTTGTGGTGCTTCGTATGAAACTTTGATAAGCGATATTTCTGAAACGGCCAAAGGTATTTTGTTGAAATTCACCAGTAATATTTTTCTGTTGGAACTCATCCCGAAGCCATACCGGGTAAGTCAAAATCCAGGGCCGGGCTAGAAAAAAGGTGCCCCTTTTTTGTTTCATCAAAAAGTACATTTTCTGACCGCTTTTCTAAAAAACTGCTAACGGATTCAAAAAGCTAAGGAAAAATGCTTTAAGAATCACTCTTCAATTTAGATGGCACACCTAAACCGTTTCGACAATAAAATTAAAAGTAAAATTTGTGGGTGAGCTCCCATTTTCGGCCGGACGTAATCGACTCATTGTTTGATCGAATTCATTAAAATTCATTTTTTGGCTTGTCTCTGTTGAATAGAAGGGCTTGGTTGAAAAAAAAATTTCAGAGCTGACAATTTTTTTTTATGACAAAATCGAGAGCGAAACTAAAATTTGACTCGATTTGATCGTCAAAAAAAAATTTCCGGCTATGGAATTTTTCTTACTACCAAGCCCGTCTGTTCCACAGAGACAAGCTAAAAAATGAATTTTAATGAATTCAATCAAACAATGAGTCGATTATGTCCGGTCAAAAATGGAAACTTACCCACAAATATTACTTTTAATTTTTTTGTCGAAACGGTCTAGGTGTGCCATCTAAATTGAAGAGTGATTCTTGAAGCATTTTTCCTTAGCTTTTCGAATCCAATAACAGTTTTTCAGAAAAGCGGTCAGAAAATGTACTTTTTGAACAAATAAAAAAGGGGCACATTTTTTCAATTCCGGACCTGGATTTTGACTCACCCGGTATGACTTCTGGATAAGTTCTAGCAGAGAAATATTACTGGTGAATTTCAACACAATATCTTCAGCCGTTTCAGAAATATCGCTGATCAAAGTTTCACACGAAACACACAAAACACCCTGTATCTTCGTAACCAATGAAGAAAACAAAATTTCCTTAGTGGATCCTGACTCGCCTCAAAGTCCTCTATCTCCCATTAGTCTATGTAAGGTCACTCACGAATCACCCTGTATGTATTTCTACTTTTGTTCAAGGTACCTAACTACTGAAAATACTGAAAACGACGATATGTGTTGTGAAAACTTGAACCGTAAAGAAGGTGCTGCCGTGGAAGACACCGTGTAGTGTAAAGAAAAGCAAAACTGTGTTGTTTAGGAGCCTTTTTAAATATGTATAGGAGAAATTGAGATGAAATAGAAGTATGTCCAAAATTCAAAACTTCACAGTTACGTTCCAATTGTTCATCTGAACATTGTGAACCAAGTATAGGTTTAAAAACCCAATGGAATCGGTTGGGAAAAGCAAGAGTTCAATACGGCGCCGGCGCTTTGAACTGCCAAAATGTCAAATTCGATATTATGCATTTCGATTGTTCATGTATTTGTTCAAAATCTCAATATAATCTGTTTAAAAATAAAAAAAAAGTTGAATATAGCGGCCTCTTGAAACGTCAAAAATCAAAATTCGACAGCTACATTTCGATCGCCAACCTCCAAATGGGTATGGGTTTAAAATCCCAATCTGATCGGTTGGAAATTGCTAAAGTTCAATATGGCGGCCTCTTGAAACGTCAAAACCAAAATTTGACAGATGCATTTTGATCGCCAATCTCAAGTGGCTATGAGTTCAAAATACCAATCAGATCGGTAGAGAAATGCGAAAGTTCAATATGGCGGCCTCTTGAAACGTCAAAAATCAAAATTTTACAGATGCATTTTGATCGCCAATCTCAAGTGGCTATGAGTTCAAAATACCAATCAGATCGGTAGAGAAATACGAAAGTTCAATATGGCGGCCTCTTGAAACGTCAAAAATCAAAATTTGACAGATGCATTTTGATCGCCAATCTCAAGTGGCTATGGGTTCAAAATACCAATCAGATCGGTTGAAATATGAAATAGTTCAATATGGCGGCCTCTTGAATCGTCAAAAAATTAAAATTTGACGGACGCATTTTGATCGCCAACCTCAAGTGGGTGTAGGTTTAGAATGTCAATCAGATCGGCTAAAAAATGTGAAAGTTCAATATAGCGGCCTCTTGAAACGTCAAAAATCAAAATTTGACAGATGCATTTCGATCGCCAATCTCAAGTGGCTATGGGTTCAAAATAACAATCAGATCGGTTGAAATATGAAAAAGTTCAATATGGCGGCCTCTTGAATCGTCAAAAATCAAAATTTGACAGACGCATTTTGATCGCCAACCTCAAGTGGGTGTAGGTTTAGAATGTCAATCAGATCTGTTGAGAAATGCGGAAGTTTAATATGGCGGCCTCTTGATACGTCAAAAATCTTAGCGCATTTTCCATCTTGATGAAAATCGCTATTGCAACCGCTTTGTCCGTCCGTCCGTTCCTCGAACTTCTCGCAAACTAGACGCCCTGCCCTAGCTTTCTGATTTTTTCGCTGTTACATAGCTGCCACTCCCAAAGCTGGGCTAGGCTATATTGGATGTCTATATTGCGCCGCCAACATAGAGAAAACCACCCCCGATAAACTTGAAATAACATAATATTGCAATTTCTACCAGACCTAATGCTCTGGTGTTCTCATTTTATAAATATTACATAGTTGCCACTTATAAACGTAAGCCCAGAAACATTCCGTCTTCAATATGCGCCGCCGACATGAAAAAACTGCTGAAAGCCGCCCCCAATCACTTTAAAATGAAAAACAGACCCGAAGACATAGCGATCTGATTCTTTCGGTATATAAATAGCTGACTAAAAAAGGGAAAGGATAGGCTACTTTTGGTTTGTCGCCGCTCCCAGTTTCCGTCCCCAAACGATAAAAAGTGCAACTTTCACAAATGTTACTGATTGAGATGTTCCCCCAAACATTTAGGAACTGCCAACTCTAATTGTGCAACATTTGCTCAGCCGAACGCTGCTGCTCCCACACGCCCACCCTCAAAGTAAGAGATATATGAAAAATATGAACCCGAAGACATAGCGATCTAAGTTTTTCGCTATATGGATAGCTGACTAAAAATGGAAAAGGATAGGCTACTTTTGATATGGCGCCGCCTCCAGCTTCCGCCCCCAAAAGAAAAAAGTGCAACTTTCAACAATTTCCACTGATCTAGCTTATAATGTTACCTCAAACATTTAGAAACTCTTGACTCTAACTGTGCAAGAATTTCTTTGCCAAACTCTGCCGCTCCCACACGCCGCCCTCAAAGTGAGAGATAAATGTAAAACATGAACCTGAAGACATAGCGATCTAATTCTTTCACTATATTGATAGCTGACTGAAATTGGAGAAATATAGGCCACTTTTAATTAGCCGCCGTCTCCAGCTGCCGCCTCCAAACAAAAAAAAATGCAACTTTCACAATTTTCACTGATTGTCATATTTCCCTTACATTTAGAAACTCCCAACTCAAACTGTGCAACAGTTACTTTGCCGAATGCTGCCGCCCCCACACGCTGCCCTCAAAGTGAGATGAATGAAAAACATGAACCCAAAGACGTAACGATCTAATTCTTTCGCGATATGGATAGCTAACTAAAACTGGGAAAGAATAGGCCACTTTTGATATGGCGCCGCCTCCAACTTCCACCCCCAAAAGAAAAAAAGTGCAACTTTCAACAATTTTCACTGATTTACATTTTAATGTTACCTCAAACATCCAGAAACTCCCAGCTCAAACTGTGGAAGAATTTCTTTGCCAAACTCCGCCGCTCCCACACGCCGCCCTCAAAGTAAGAGATATAAATGTAAAACATAACCCTGAAGACATAGCGATCTCATTGTTCCGCTATACAATAGCTGACTAAAAATTGGAAGAGATAGGCCACTTTTGATTAGTCGCCGCCTCCAGCTCCCACCCCCAAACAAAAAAATGCAACTGTCACAATTTTCACTGATTGTCATATTTTCTTAAACATTTAGAAACTCCTAACTCAAACTGTGCAACAGTTAGTTTGCCTAATGCTGCCACCCTCCACACGCTGCCTTCAAAGTAAGAGATAAATGGAAAACATAAACCCGAAGACATAGCGATCTAATTCTTTCGCTATATGGATAGCCGACTAAAAATAAGAAAGAATAGACTACTGTTGATTAGTCGCCGCTCCCAGCTCCCGCCCTCAAACAAAAAAGTATTGTTGAGTGAAAGAATTTTCATTCAAATCTATTTCATTGGCAAGTACCCCATTCTGATAACAAAATATCACAATGAGTTTCGAATGGAGAAAGTGGGAAAGGAATGGTGTTTCTCCTTCAACCAAATTTCTTCAGGTTCACAATATGCCTCTTTGAGAAAATGCGCTACTGAGACTCACGCACGTGAAGGCATACTCACTTGTTTTTGCTCAATTCAACCCTTGATTATACTTCAGAGTTTTGGAATCTTCTAGGAGCTAGGAGGAGAAGCTAGGAGAAGTTCACCTAGCTGAGACGCCTGTGTCGAAAACTAAGACAAGCCGTGATATTATTTGCGCTTGATGAAGAAATAAGAGAGCAGAGTAGTTTGATGATTTCTCACATACATGTTCGCCAAGACCACCAAGTATGCACCGAATGCTACGAGAGCTGCAATTTGTTGCATATTGTGACAGCTAAAAGCATAAACGGCTGACCGGTCCGTGCGCTAGACTCGTAATAAAGGGATGTCATCAAAGGAATGTTCAATAATGCGCCCGGTTGAAATATCTTCCCTGTATTCCATGCCCAGTTGCTGACTTCTCAAGTCGGAGATCCGCCTGCGCAAGTGTAGCGTAAGTCCGGTCACTATGGCAACATAACACAATCCAACATCAAACTTGGTTTGGTTGTCATATAGATTTGATTGTTGTAAGAATTATTTCTACAGTAACCAAGCCGAGTTTTAAGTTGAACTAGAAGTGAGCAACTGAGTCAAAAGGCCCAGTATTTCCATCTCTGTTTAATATTAACGCTAAGGTTGAATTTCATAAGAAGCGGTTTTTGAAACTAAAAAAGAAATGTCTGTCTAGGTGCTTCTAACCTAACCTAAGCAAAATGAAAATTCAATCAAGGCCTGAAAATTTGCAGCAAGCGTTTTTGTGCCGCTCCACAGAGCTCCCCGTAAACTTTGCGTTATGAGCTCCGAAGCTCGCCGGGGAAAAACTTCCGACTTCCCTCCGCACGCAGAAAAAATCGCCGTCCCAGCGCGTATACATTAAACAAGTTAATTAAACGTAAACCAAGATATTATTAATAACGAAACGGCCAAAGTGAAATTAAAAGCTCCGAAATTCCTCGAGTCGGCATAATAAAAATGTCTTTCGTCGCGCGCGGCGGAAAAGCGAGAGGGGAAGACGGAAAAGCTGATGGAAACAGCTGGAAATTATTTTCGCTTAGTCAAAACGGCGGAGGGACCCGTCCGGTATGTGTGTGTGTGTTTACAAAAAAACTTTGTGCCCGGGCCCGGTCTCTTTTCCTCTCTCGTTTTCTTCCGGCGGGCGCATCTGGAATATTAATTTTTTCCTGCTCTTGCTTTTTTTTTGGGAGGGAGGAGCAGGATGCAGGGACCGATTGTAATTGGTGACAAAAGAAAATCCCGTTCCGCTTGGTAAATACCGTGCGAGCGTCTAATTAAAGTCAACTTTTCGAATTCTGTGTGGAAGTTTTTCCTGGAAATGAGGTGCGGAACGCTGTCGCGTAGGAAATTCGCTCAGGCGAGTTTTCTTCTTTCATGAATGTGAAAGATGTGTTCTGCATCACCGGAGCATGTCTGTGCTAGTTCCGTCGAGGACTTGCGAAAAGAGCCTTTGTACGGAGAAATCTCATTTCAGGTGGGCTTACCTTTACCTGTTCAGTACGAATCATCTTGAGAGCATTCCGCAGCTTATCATTGTCTTTCGATGTTTTTTTCACCTTAGATTTAGTTGATGATGTTTTTGTGGGTGAAACTTGTTACTGGCCTCGGGTTCCACCAAAATTTTAAGAGCAGATCAAATCTATAACGCTGATAGTTGCTATACACCAGCTAATAGGAAGGCCAGTCGCTTAGTCACTATCAGAGTGATAAAGTAATCGCGTTGATAAAAGTTTGGTGGAACCCGAGGTGGGTTAGCTTGGTATTACTGAGCTTGTTTTCGTTGGTAAGTACCAGACAGCGCCAGGACTCCAGACTCCAGGGCCCCTATCACGATAAGTAGAATACTGCGATTGTAACGTTACGGTGCGTAGCAACCACCCCTCTGATAGGCTGCTGCTAGGTAACGTGACGTCACAAGCATAGAATTCTACTCGTGATAGAGCCTCGGGGATGGGATCACGACGAGTAGAATGCTACTATTGTGACGTCATGTTGCCTAGCTGCAGCCTATCAAAAAGGCGGTTTCTGGACAACCTGACGTCACAAGTGTAGTATTCTACTCGTCGTGATAAGACCTCAGAAGGGCTTTCAGGCTAAAACAAAATGCAATTTACTGTCGTTTGCTAGCTATTAGGCACACATGATAATTATTACATAACTGTAACAAATGCAAGTCATCCACTTCACTTATACCCTCGCAATAATCACAAGCCGATGTAAACGGGCTTATAGATAATTCTTAGAATAAAGCCAGGCCAAAACCTAACCTGATACGAAACAAACGGCGATCTGTCAAGTGTCATGTGGGTGCAGCTTCTGGACGCGATCATGTCAAAGTCCTGCGATTGTAGAAGGCTAGGTTTTTCTGCCCAAGAGATGGAACACATTTTCTGCTCAGAGGGTACAAGAATAGGGAGGACAGGTCCGCGCATGACCTTGTCGCCACTCAACTGTCATATTTTCTCATTATAACTACGCCCGCAATTACTGGATCTAGTTGCATGGCTTTTTGACGATTTTTCCCGCGACTTGAATGGTTGATGCATATCAGCTGAAATTTTTGAGGTTTTTTTGTGAAGTTCACTGCTGCGGGCTCTGTTTATGGATTTCGAATGTTGTTTTGGATTATATTCACTTGAAACCGACGGCGCAGTCAGGAAAACGGATGAAGTCAGAAATGTACCATCGCAGGGCGTGGATGTATCAGAGATCTTCTATACCTGCGTCGGGGGGTCGATAACATAGTTCAGGTCAACCGTGCACTTGTTTGTCCCAGTGCTTGGATGGACCTACCATCAAACATCCATGCACCACATTGTG
Organism: Anaspis maculata; assembly: GCA_949128115.1. Lineage (NCBI taxonomy): Eukaryota > Metazoa > Arthropoda > Insecta > Coleoptera > Scraptiidae > Anaspis > Anaspis maculata. Next base: position 38,493,729 of record OX421962.1, on the reverse strand, counting down.
GCTCGGTGAGTCGGGTTGGTCTGGGAATTGATACAATGGGTCCAATAGCGAAGCCTACGTGCCAGATAGAACAATGTTCCATCAACTCTCCCTAATAAATCCTGAAACCTGATATTCGACTTATAAAAGACGACTGGATCAACTTTTCAGGGTATGCTAAGACAGGCGTGGAATGCAATGTGTAAAAGTGGTTGTCCACGAATTCGCTCCGTACATTCAAGATGACGTTATTTAGCCAGATTCGCTGACTCCATGCCATTATTTATTATAATTTTGCAAGTAATAAATTTAATGGTTTCAATTATGTATGTGTATACCTGTACCTATTGCATCTTGAAGGATACCGATTGCCGATATGCTGTCACTAACAACGGCTTTGCAACGATATACAGCCTGGTCGCCAGCAAACTTTCAAAAGTCGAACAGCAAAAATGCAACACAATTCCACCAGGTTGTTATGTGGGGTCAACACCGCCATGTTCCATGTACAGTGACAGTCATTGCCCATTAAAACCGCGTACAGCTGTTGACGCGGAGTTTATTGAGTTTTTGAATTTTTGCTACCCTGTCACTGTGACACCAAGTCAAAAATTACAAAAGTCGGTACACTCCGCGTCAACAGCAGCTGTAGGCGTTTTTATTAGACAGTGACCGTACATAAACATTCCATGAGAATACTTGACGAGCTAACATTGTCTTCGATGTTGGGAGTAAACTCTTATCACGACCATCACTTCTACGCGTTGCATGACAACCTGTCTTCACACACGCTCAAAGCCTGATGCGGTTGTCCTTTCTAGGTCGAAAAATTATCCAAAACAACAATCATGCAAAACCCAAGAACATAATCCAGCAGCAAAAACTCCACAAACATAAGCTACAAAATTTCAACTACATAACATGTATCTATTCAAGGCGCACGAGCAATTTCCAAAAACTATTGGCAACTGGATCCAGTAATTGGGTGTAGTTTGACTAACCTCACCTCTCCCGCGCTTGACTTTTCCTCGTCTACAAGCTGGCTTAGCTTTCCTCCCTATTCTTTAGCTCGAAATTGTATAATCATCAGTTCCTCAAAGGGGAGCAACTTTTTGGACCCCGATAATTTCGATTTTGCTAAATTTTATTTACTGTACTTATTTTGGCCAGAGTCTTCGGTCACCTGCCACATTTAAATTCAAATTTGACTCATCACAAAGAGTCTGCGAAGAAATCTGCAATCCGCTGGAGTGGAATTCTCCGTCACTGACGTCAGCTGTCTGTCCTGTCCATTTTTGAGCTCTCAATAGATGCGTCACCAATACAAGTGGATTTCCCAATAAGTTGTGCTTCACAAATCTACCTCAACTTGAAAAGAATCGCCTCCACACATTCGCACACACAAAAAGAAATCCCACTGTTCTGGCGAGGCCTCGCAAGAGTCTTGGATTTGTTGTTGCCGTCTCAAATTTGTCTCGGCCGGACCCATTTATCATTTGGTGCTGGCGTTTAAAAAGTTTTCCTCTTTTCCCGGCGAGTTCCATCGGAGACGATGAAGAAGGTATACGGCAGGCGACGGGGGGCGCAGGAGGAGCTCTCTCTTGCCGTCGGAAGGGAGGATGTCGAATTAATGCAGTGTCTATCTGGTGAAGAAGTGAACGGCGATAACGGCAAAATTGGATGGAGCATTAGGGCCAATTCAAAATTAATGCCCCGGCCAAGTTTTGCGCCGACGAAGCGTCTTCGTATTATTCGCAGGAGACACTTTCATATTTTTTAGAATCCCCTTCCTCTTTTTGTCAGAGCTCGCCGGGTTCTTTTTATGCACGGCTACTTATTACGCGTATATTTTCAATAAGACGACGACGACGGAAATCTGGGCGAGGAGGGGAAAAACCGTCATCACTTAAATCCATTATCTTTGTTATATCTCTCGTGGAGATTGGAAAATTAAAAGGAATATAGTTTCAGGAATTCAGTGCCATGGATGACCAATCTGTCTCAATTAGGGTTCTTTTGGGGGAGCCCACCGCATCGCGTGTCCATTGATCACTGTCGCGGAAAAGCTTTGTGTCGCACGTGTGAACACCGTGAACTGCTTGAAATCCAATGATTGGAAGATGAAACAATGGTTAGATATATTTAATTTAAAGAAAAACTCGACAGTGAAGTATAGATAAGAAAATACTTGGCTATTAATGTACGAGTATAGAGTTGTCTGTGCTGGAAAAAGCAACCCACTCTTCGAAATTAAAGTTACCTACTGCTACTGGCAGAAAGGTCAAGAAAACTTGCAGAGTTTTGATTTCCTCTGGAAAGTCAAACTGAAACAAATTTGTAAGTTTATCATATCAAGTGGGTATTTACTTACTAAAACGAGAAACTAGAACTAGAAGAAACTGTGTGCAAACTACCACATTATATTAAATCAAAAAGCTTCTCTCTGGTGACCTGAATGCATCAAGGTGTAAAATTTTGCGACTTTCCCGTCAGTGCCACTGCCACCGCGCCACCGTATACAAATAAATACAAAAAAAGACTCCCTCCGGCCAACTCTCGGGGATGCACTTTCCGCGCGAATTTCCACGGGAATCCTTTGAAAAATGCCACGCGTGAAATATGGAGCTTTTAAAAACAACCGTTCCGATTCGCGAAAACTTGCTCGTAAACAGATCTATAATTATTATTCCCAAATGAAGTCGTACGTTCCATGCATCCGGGCGACTCTTTTTCTTCCTATACGAGTTACACGCAACGACTAACTACCTACCTACCAAAAGTGCTTTCGTACAGCAGGTACCCACAAGATAAAACCGTCCTCAGAGACAATCCAAAATTTTCAAATCAAGTAAAACGACCTCGATCACGACCTGTTGTTTACTGCTACTACCGCTATGATGTGCATAGTTCCGGAAGTAAACTCTCCACAGATCTGAGTCTTTATATTCTATTGAGCACACGACGCTTTGATTTGTCAACAGCAGAGATTGCAGGAGATAATAATAAATTTTAATAAACCGTCGCGCTATGAAAGCTCCGGCTAGAGGGAAAAAAGGAGCTGAAGAACGGAGGGGTAAAGGAAAAAAAACGAAGTCAATGGTGGACGATTCGAAGTCAGCGACTCGTTTATATGGATGCGATCGTTTGTTAAACGGTGCAGTTAGTGCTTTCGCTGGGACTCTGCTCTGCTCTGTTCAAGCATCAGAACTAATATTGGAAGTTCAATAATGACGCGAGTTCAGTTCGTAAACAAATAACTCGCGTTCAATAATAATAATAGTGATTGGGGAAAGAGAGAGAGAGGGAGAGAGATAAAGAGAAAGAGAAAGAGAGGAAAATGAGAAATTCAAATCAAATTCAAAGGAACGCGAGCTATCAGTGTAAGAGGTCTTTCTTCTCTTGTTTTCTATTTTTTTTGTTCCGTTCTTTACCGAAATAAAGATGATGCGGAATTGAATGCAGGAAACTTGGCGTGTCGCAGGAAGTTTTCTCGCCAAAACCCTTGAGAAGTTCGCTGTGGTTTGTGATTGAAAGCAGTACAATTTTGAGTAGGTATACTCGGCATAGACAATAGACATAGCTTAGATTTTGCGGTGTGTTCGAATAATGGGGGGTTAAATGTTGAATTGCAAGGAAGGGGTGCAAATAGATCAAGGAAGAGAGCTGATTGATGATAAGGGACGAAATTCTGAAAGATTTATGGGTATCCACCATGAACCGGTATCTAAACTGGACTGATAATGGCTTAGATTGCCATGGCCCCCAATAATACTGGGCCGACAAATCCGCCGTGGTAGATAACAAACAGAGTGGTCAATCAACCCAATCAACGGGCACTAGCCAGACATTAAACGCGCTTGATTGTAGTTATAGTACTGGAAATTAATTGGAAATTTTTCGGCCTGGTATGGCGACTAACAGTCCAGTTCAAGAGTACAAGTCCATGGTATCGACGTAAAAAATCAGAAGAAGAAGAAGAAGAAGAAGAAGAAGAAGAAGAAGAAGAAGAAGAAGAAGAAGAAGAAGAAGAAGAAGAAGAAGAAGAAGAAGAAGAAGAAGAAGAAGAAGAAGAAGAAGAAGAAGAAGAAGAAGAAGAAGAAGAAGAAGAAGAAGAAGAAGAAGAAGAAGAAGAAGAAGAAGAAGAAGAAGAAGAAGAAGAAGAAGAAGAAGAAGAAGAAGAAGAAGAAGAAGAAGAAGAAGAAGAAGAAGAAGAAGAAGAAGAAGAAGAAGAAGAAGAAGAAGAAGAAGAAGAAGAAGAAGAAGAAGAAGAAGAAGAAGAAGAAGAAGAAGAAGAAGAAGAAGAAGAAGAAGAAGAAGAAGAAGAAGAAGAAGAAGAAGAAGAAGAAGAAGAAGAAGAAATATACCGAAAACAATGAGGAGGCATGAAATAGAGCTGAATGCTAGAGGATTGTGAAGAGTCCATTATCTCATATATGAAATAAAACAATACGAACAGAAAATGAGAACAGTAAGGCTTGTTCTCAAAATTTATTCTTATGCGGTTATCAAAAAGGTGAAAATTCACCCAAATCAAAATGTGACTATGGTTGTCCTAAAGATTTGGATATCTGTACAGAATTGAATGCCCTACAATTATGATACGAAATAAAAGTATGCAGAAGATTTTATTATGAGTGAAAAAAATAAAGTCATTGAGCAGGTGAGATGTTTGGTACACGAGCGCTTGCACTAGTGTGGTACGCTCTCACTTGCTTATAATGGCATTTCGCTCACGTGTGATTTACGACGTTTTATCTCAGATATGTGGCTTAAGTTTGGGAAAGAAACTGTAATTGAAAAGATATTCTGCCAAATGAATCAAGTAATAGTGAAACCCCCCTCACTCTTCAGCTTAAAAACTCCCTGGTAGAAGTTGTCTCTCAGCCAAAGAAAAACTCTATCCTGGTCACGGCACCACTGAAACTCCCCTAAATCTTTAGCCTATCCACCCAGGCGCATAAGCTACAGAGCTAGAAGGGTTTTAATAGTCACTTTTGATTAAAATGATAATGACTCACTTCAATCATTTGTAAATAACATCTCACTTCAGTCACTAAAAACGAATGTATGATTTGATCTGGTTTTTCGAACCATCTGACATTCTTGCAAAAAAAACTTGCACATTATTAGTGGGGTGGAGTTATTCAATGTGCAACCACTTCTTACAATTTTCAGAGCCCCCAGCTACTTTAATTTATACGAAATCGGGGTTCCGGCGTGCGTGACGCAAATTACCTGAAGTTTCTCTTGACAAGTTTAGTTTAATGGACATAATCGTTTAATTAGTTGCTCAGAAACTCAGACACCTAGAACTTAATTTCTCCACGTTGTGGATCAATTCCGTTCACTTTCGCAAGGAAAAAAATCCTTGTCGTCTTTGTAACGCGACAAGCGAAGCTCAATTTGGATACCGTCAAGTGGATGCCGGACGATTCTGGATTGTTTTTAGCGCATTTTGTTAGTTTGAACTTGGATCTGTGATATCTTTCGCTTGCCTGAACACATTGACGGCCAACTTTGTCTAGAACTTCCCAAACTACGCCATTGTTGTTTTCAGTTTTCAAACTGATAACGTAAGCCAGTTGGAAGTCCAGGTCTGATTCAGTCATAGAGCAGGCATATAAGCTCTCACGGCAGCATTACAGTTTATCCGAAGACAGGCAAGCTGACAGTATAGGCGGAAGTTCCAAAGTCTTCCATAGACGTGATTCTCTATAGCATAGCGCATTTTCCCAGTACAGATCAATAATAAGGTATTGAATTGTATCAAAGGAAAGTTTGAAAAACACGCACACAAAAATCGCCTTTCGGTGACAATGAAGCAATCAAAAGCATTCTCTCAGTAAAATATCCCGCATCAATCCCTGCACCATTCTCATTCGCGGAATGGAAGTATACATACCTTCCTATATGTACCTGGAAAAGCTTGGAGGTGAATCATCTGGCACCTTGATGTTGTAGTTAACGTTCCAGTTTTAAATTAGCTGATGCCTTAACAATAAATGTGGGATTCTCATTTTCATTCGTAGTGAGTGATAACTATGTATACCTACATTATACAGGGTGTTTCAATGGAAACGAGCCACCCTGAATAAATTTTTGCTAGGTGAAATTCAAAAAATTTCCCGGGACCCGTCGATTTTTGTTTTGAGGGATACATCTAAAGCTTGTGTATTCATGTGTGTGTGTTAATAAAACGATTTGGAACTTTACCGTGTTCTCTTCCAAACCTCCACCCTGCTTGCATATAACAGCCCTCTAAAAAGTCATGAAGGATCAACCAAAACCCTTCCCGACAATATATCGGCAAATTTCTATCTTCAACACCCTCACCTCCACCTACCCCAACTTCGAAATGTCAAATGACACCACCTACTTTGCGATACATCAAATCAAAGAGAATTGAAATATTCTTCCTGAAAAAAATATTTTCAAAATTTTTAAAAGCCCCCCAAAGTACTCAGAATGTCTAATTTAATGGGGAAGGGGTTAAAAATTTACAAAAAAAACTGTTTTCAGAGAGAAAATTAAATTCCCTTCAATTCGATGTATCACAAATCACAAGGCATGTGATGTCTTGGTAAATTTTGAAGTTGCGGTGGGGGATAGCAAAGGGGTGGATTTGGGTTGCACTTTTTCTACCAGAAACTCTCTTATTTGATGCTGTTCAGGATGTAACTGACCACCTTGAAAAGAATCTAGGGGTCGAGAACATTAAATTGGACATACCAGAGAATTTCAAGAAAAAGAGGGGCGGGGTTAAGAATTTTGAAAATATTTTTCCCAGAAAGAGAATTCAATTTTCTTTAATTTAATGTATCGCAAGGTAGTTGGTGTCATTTGAAATTTTGAAGTTAGGGTGGATGGAGGTGAGAGGGTTGAAGATAGAAATTTGCCGATATATGCTCTAGACGTCCCCCTCAAAACAAAAATCGACGGGTCTCGGGAAATTTTCTAAATTTCATCACGCAAAAATGTACTCAGGGTGGGTCGTTTTCATCGAAACACTCTGTATAAATTACAATAAACCCTGGGCCACCACCCTTTAAATAACAATGAAATTTTTTTGAGGAGGGTTGGGGGTGGTTTGAAAGATTTTAGGATATGCTTGACAAAAAGAGAATTTTATTACTTTTAATTTGATGTATCACAAGATAGGTAATGCTATTTGAAATTTTTAAGCATAGGGTAGGGTGGGGGCGAAGGGGTTGAAGATGTATATTTGACATTGTGTGTCCTAGATATCCCCCTCAAAATAATCCTTTTCAAAAAAATCACCCTATATAAACATCCAAAATTAAAAACGTCAATCTCTTATGGCGTCTAAAGCCAAGAAGGAGTGTAAGATAACATTATTTCTATAATAAACCCAAATTCGTATGAATGCTCGTCAAGGACTAAATTCGAAGTAATTAATACATCAATATCAGTCACTTGCCATTACATTATAAACACTACAAAATAGTCGATGAAATATAAAAATCGCTTCAATATCATTATGCCGTAAAAGCTTTCAACAGGATAAAAAGAGACACAATTCATTGTTTTCATCAATTATTATAGCTGCACTATAATAACAAGCGTTCAAAAGCGCAACTAAATACAGATTTCTGATAAAATAACAGACAAAACCAGCGCACGAGGTATTGACCGGGGCATGCGAGGATGATAATCAAATGGGCAGGTACGCAAGTATAGTTTTATAATTCAACGTTTCAAAATTACTCTGTAATTAATTCTGTCGAAAATGTCAACGTTTGCGCTCGGACATTATCCGAATGATTTATGAGTTTAATATTTGCATCAAATGTTTATTTTAGCTCACAACACGTTATTGTGTCCGCGTGTGTGTCCAGGGCAGGGGCAGACTGACAGCACACAGCTAAATGGCATCCTCTCGAAATGATATCCGAAGCTACACCAATTACAGGACTTGCCAGTCAGTGTTCGGTTGACAGTCAAATTCCAGTTTGATTTTGGGCTTCGTTACAATTTTTATTTCTTATAATCATCATTTGGTATTTTTGATAAACATACACTGTGACGGCCGCTAAATAGTGGATACCTACGTCGGTTCGGTCAATGTGAAAATGAAAAAAATATCCAGTGATCGTAATGCGAAGTACAGTTAGTAGTTGAAGTATTCAGTGCTCAATTTTCTTCATGACTGAAACATTCAAGATTGGATCCATACAGTTTTTCAGTTTATGGCGCATTTTTAATAGGAAATTCGCTATTGGCAGTGCTTTGCCGTTCGTCTGTCCGTCCTGTAACGTATCTCCTCCTAAACGAAGAATCGTAAAACCTTCGTTGTTTTTTTTTGTAAATGACCGTACCTGCCGATGCATACCGATGTGTCTGGTATAATCACTAATTTGGGTCTTGTGTTATATACGTCAGTCAAGAAACATACCTATGAGAAAATAGTGTCAATCCACTCAGAATAGTGGTTAACATTTTAACCACTATTCTATTTTATTATTTCTCATTAGAAATAAGAATCAGAAATGTGGATCATCCCTGCAGCTTCTTGTTCTTCCCCATTTACTATGATGCTAATAGTATCAACTGAATGTCAATAAACTGTCTGGGTGAATGGGAGCAACGGGAGGATGATGAGGAAAAGGAGAGGGAACGGCTCCTCCCCTATTCTGGCTCAATTCCTATTCTGCGTCTTGTGGCCTATTATTATTATTGAAGCGAGATCCTTGTGTTCGATAATTGCGCTCAAGAAAATATTTCGGCAGAATTAAATGAATATCAGGGATCGGAAAGGTCTTCAGCAATGGTCCGTGCCCAGATCGTTAAGAATTCCTGTGCGGATATACTTTTCTTATGTGTTCCGTTACTGCAAAATGTGTCGTTGAGAGAGTTACCTATGAGACATAAGCTTCCATGATTTTGAGGTCGGTTATACGCCATCCTTAACTTTTCCCTAGCGATGAACGTTCAAGATTCGTCGCCATCTGGACTACCAAATTGAACTTTCTCACAAGTGAACCGATTTTATTCAACTGGAACATCCTTCTGCCTGGTGTAGCGATCGATAATTTCAAGGTTCATTTTACTATCCGCTATTTTGAACTTCCATAAGGGAACCGATTTTGATGAAACTGGAAATATACCCACCTACTCGTACCTCGCATCTTGATCTGTGATTTTGAGGTTGGCTTCACGATTGGACGGGTAGTTGAACCAGCGTGCTCTTTATTCAGTTCTCACCTTATCTTGGGGTTTATTCCGAGACAAAGCGCCAAGAAGTTTCCCAAAAATTTCTTCGGTCGACTTTCTAGGAGTATGCGAAACTTCAGATACCTCATTTAATCTCCTTCCTAAGTTGATGAGCTCGTGAAGCATCTTTGGCTGCATAAGTGCGAATTGCCTGGATGAGCGCTTCGCGTCTTTGACTGAACTACCAACCATCACAAGGTCTAGGTCTAGTATCTCTTGTGATGTCCGCCCATAAATAGACTGGGTATCCGCTGGAAAGGGAGCTAGCCTCAGGACGCCAGCTTCAATTCCTGCAGGCTTTTCTTGCTTCTTTGCGTCCTCCATTGACTTCAGCTGGGTCTGGTGATGGTCTCCATATCGGGGATCCAGCACACTATTCAACTTGGCAAAGCCCTTATGTTCGCACTCTGGAATTGCCTTTATCAGTTCCAACGCTGGGCCTACAAGAGCCAAGACTAATGCTTTAGCATCGTCATGATTTCATTCATTGGCCTTGGTGAGCAGCATCGAACTGCCCTTACAGGATTAGGTTGTCCATGGGCTTTGATTGATACCTGCCAAAGTGACCATTCTTCCAGCTTCATCTTATTGGCTCCCATTGCTATCATTTTCCTCCCAGTTTGTTAACACTGCCGTTGAAGTACCGCGTTTGTTGATCCACATTCGCCATCATTGGGTCTATTTTCTTTATCTGCATCAGGACGCTTTCTTTCCTTTTCTATGATCAAAGAATTCTACATTCTAAGAATAAGCAAAGCCAAGACATTTGTTGTAGGACGTGACGAATATCGAAGAACGACTTCCAAATCATCCTAAATTCAGCATACCTATGATAATTATCATGCCGCTTTTTAATTTGGACCTTCAATTACGATGATGATCTGCTTGGGTTGCTCAAGACTTTGATCAATCTTTTTAGGCATACGGCGTCTCGTGAACCCTGTTCAGAAGTTTTCCTCCTCGATCCCAGAACGAAATAAACAACCCGCCGGCCTCGCCTTTGCCGACTGTATAAAAATTTGCAAATTTCCTCAACCACAACTCATTATCCTCTTACACATAGAGAGCAGAGAGAGGAAATGCGGGCCCCGGAGCGCTTGCATTGCGCCGGCATCAGCAAAGAGTGAGATTTAACGTTCCGGGCGACATCCAGCAGTTTCTGAAAGTTTATAATTCATCAAGGGACCGCAAATTAGTACTAAAGCCGACACATGTCTCGCGAGAGGGAATAATTTTCACAGTTCTTCGTCATAATTAGCCTTGCGGGCCTCGCGACAGGCGGCTGCACATGGAAAGAGTATACACACGTAGAATATACATGCGGCAGGAGTTGCGGATAGTATCCTCAAAGTGTCGCGCACGGCTAAATTGGCTCCGTTTTCCCTTTTGGAAGGGCTTATTAGGGAAGGGACACACGACACTCGTCTTCAGGTAAAGTGGAGCAATCCACAGTCACCTTCATTACCTAATTATAGCGATCCCCGAAGTTGGTCCGACCTTACATGGCTGACGATGTACATACACACTTTGATGCGACCACTGCTTCCCAGACGTGCCAAATAACCGCAGAAGCTGCGGTCCTATATGTTACTTGAGAATTAATATAAGTTAGTACTTCGGGCACTTTGGGCAGTCCGAGGGGAACGGACGAAGAGGATAAACTAAATTAAATTTTGTCAAATTCGGTAGGTAGGTAGGTAGGTACCTACTTACTTAACTCGATAAGGAAACCTAGAGCAAGTGACTCTCCGAGGAGTGAAGCGCGACACGCCGCAGGCATTTTTAATTTGAGAAGTGCATTTGTCAGTGAACATCATATTCACTTTTGTCGCGTTCTACCACCACCCTTCCCATATTTTAATTATCATGCCAGAACATGAACTGACAAAAGCAGAATTTATCTTTATTCTATGGTGGCGGGAATTCCGCAATTCTACGCTTCACAGAGATGTATCGCATATTCGAATGATCCATCCCACATCCCCAGCCATGGCGAGAGCGAGCGGGTTGAATTTGAAATAAAATCCCCGTCTGGTGGTGGCGGTGGTGTTGTCCGCCACCCTCCAGTCGTTGCGGCTTCAGACGACGGTGCGGTGGTGGTGCACTAACACTACGAAAAGTGGCACGCGGAGAACGAGTTAACGTTATTGGACGTCACTGTCAATCTCTTGAGGCAACAGACAGATGACCTGGAAACTCGAGAGCCGGATAGCTTGAAATACAAGAGACCGAAAAGGTCACATTTGCGCCAGTTTGAAATGCGCCGGGGAAGTGCAGAAGATTTTCTGGACACACCACGATTTTTCATTGCAATTTTCTGAGACTGCTACGATCCTCAGATTGCGCTTGTTTAATCTGGATCAACTTACGGCAGGTTGACGCGATATGGTGCGGCAAACTGCATACTTTTATTTGTGTCACAAGTCCAATGCAAAACAAACACGAAAATTTCATGTGCAACTGGTCATCTGTTCATTTGCGAATACTTTGTACTTTGTTACTTTCCCCCCCCCCCCCCACGAACACGGAGGGAAAGTATTGTAATCGTGCAGAAAAAAAGTTTTGGGATTACACCGGATACCTATATCCATTTTGAGGTTTTACAAGACGATTGAGACAATTTCCAGAATGATGTTTGTCCGCGAGTGTGTATGTCTGTGACCTCCCACAATAACTGCCGAAACTTTGATCCGATCGATTTGAAATTTGGTATGCAGACATGGTTTTGCTCTGGAATGACCGGATTAGTTTTTTGCTGTCATCTGTCGAAGAAAAGTGTCACTATAAATAAATGACAGAAACTACACCTCACGGAACTTGACTTGCGATACGTCATTTGAAAGCCCTTGAAAAACTGTATTCAGAACAATTAAAAGTATTGCCCTATTTGTTATCTGTCAAATTATAAAAAAATGTCAAAGTCTGAAACTTTGCCATTTAATTATTCAAAATCTATACGACAGATTTAAACCAAAATCGGCAAGAAGCAACATTACCAAAGAATCAAGTCACTGTTGAAGTTGGAGTATCCCATCATCCACCAGACGGGCGCTATGAATTTTCAAAGTTTGGCCTGGCTGATTTCAGCCTGGTTTGCCTGCATTTTTGAGATATCGCAACAGTTAGCTACCTAGTTCTACGTTTTGGATTATTTCATCATCGTGGAAACCTGAACCTGTCACTTGTTCTGTCGACCCAACAATGGATGCAGGATGCTCACTGAACGCTCAACTCACTAGAACTTTTCCAATCAACCTCTCAATTAAATCCCACTTTCCCGAAGGGACGCTTAAATCAAACTCATTACTGACGTCTCTGGATACCGCCGGGAAAGTTTTGTGTCGCCCCACAACAGATTTTTTCATATGAAAGTATGCATGTATCGACGATGCCATTAAATCTGTGCCATGGGAACTAACCATTTTGAGAAATTAGGTTCCATACTCCCAGCTATTCTGACAAGGACAACACGACCTGACCTGACCTGACCAATTTCCTAAGCCACGCTACAGTGGCATTTTTCTAACATACACTACTTCCAACCAACGATACTAGCCCGTGGATCGCAGGTTAGAAGGAGCGTGTGGTAAAAATCACGAACGAAGAGATTGATTTAAACATGACAGTATTTTTAGGTTCTTTAGTAAATATATCCCAACAGATCGGCCTTCAGGTATTATCGGGATACTTTTTGAAAAACGCTACAAGCCCAAATTTCTAACTTACGCCCCTTCTAACTAGTGATTTTTCTTACAAAACGACCGCCACCCTCCCTTCTAGGGTGTTGACAATTACTCGTAAGTAGTGCTCAAACAAGTTGGTATTGTACGACGAGTTGACCAGAAAAAAAAACAGAAAACCCGATTTCTCATGATGGGGGCACTCAGACAGAATATTGTAAGAAACATCGATGAACTTCTTCATCAAATTCTGAGTGGCGAATCTGCTATAAACAACTTCCAACCTCCACTTGCACAGGTATAGGTATAGAACACACCTTGTTGACAAATAACATCAAATTATTCTGCATGACAAAATATAATGCCTAATTTCCGAAATAGCATTCCGAAAGCTTCACGGCCTTGTGGCGGTGTGCCGGTCACGAGTGGCACACAGCGTCCCGAGATCCCCAAACGAATTTATCCCGGTAATTCTAAACCGAACTGGCAAGTTGGCGTTGAACAAAAATAAATTACGAAATAGCACTGCTTCGCTGCTTCAGGCCTCCGAGCCGTCCCCTTTTTACCAATGCTTTCTCGCGCGTACCTACCCACCTACCCTATTCTGATGCTTCTTTTTAAGGTAAATCGTTATTTTCCATCATCGAAGTACGCTAAGTGACCGAAATAAAAAAGTTTGTTCACTTGTTTAAGAGAAGTTTCGTTCTTCCTTCTCCCAGTCTTCCGAGTTGTGTGGGCGGCGGTGCCAGATGTGTCACAGTTTGGTTTCTTTTGCCGTTGTTGTTGTTAGTTGCTGATGCCCGTAAATGTACGAGTTTCAGAGAGGCCACTTTCTAATCTGGGTTAATGAGAGAAACAACGCGAGACGGCTAATTGCCAAAATTGAAAATTACGGCCCTCGCCGGTCGGGTGCGAGGTCTGTAAGGGTGTGAAAGCCTTCAAGAACTCTAATGCCATTTAGCCGTGTGCCTTCTATTTTAAAAAAATAATCCGACCATGGCAAAAACTGCAGCATTCCCCTTTAAATAAATTATTCAGTTTTTTAATAGAAACGGTCAAAAGACGGGATTGACTGAATTCTTCACAGTAACTAGTCCTTCGATTTTACGGAAATGATACAAAATACGCCCTCGCCTGTTATATCAGATTCACTCATGATCTTTCTTAAATTATTGTAAAGCGAGCTGAGACATGAGACATTAATGCAACATAACATGCACATTAAATTGCTGCGACAAGGATTACGTTTCACGAATTTCAAACTCGTGTACTGCTACTGATGCTCTCTTAGTTAGGTACTAACCCGGAACAGTTTCCTCCAACTCCCCCAAGTAGGTTATCGCCGTATCATTATTATGATATTTTCGGCCCACTCATCCACGTGGAAGCACATTTTAGCCCAACTTTCGTATGCCGCACATAGTTCTGAAAGGTATTCCGACCACCACCCAGACATACTTTGATTCAACATAAATTCAGTTTGTCGCACATACAGTACCTACCTACAAGTACTCTTTCTACATTCCCGTCACACCCTGCTTGATGTCTCCTTGTTTCATACATTTTTCATGCCGCTAAGCTGTTGGCGACGCAAGAATACCATAGGTACACTCATAGCCAGGAAGCAAGGGGCGGCATGGCATAAGCTTGTAGGAATTGGTGGGGGAGTAATTTAGGTTATTTAGTTATGCTAGGGGGAGGGGGGCTAGATAGGGCTCCAGAGGCTTATTTTTAAGAATACAATTCAAGAGGGCCTGAGCTTAAAATTGCCCCTTGTCTTTCATGATTGAACACACTATCTTGGCAGTGCCAGTGGTCCACTCCTAAGACCCGGTACTTAGACTGATATAACGAATTTGACATTCAAAGTAACGAAAAAGTATCCAGGTGCGATAACAAGTAGCACCAACAGTATTCCATCACCCTAAGACCCGGTACTTAGACTGATATAACGAATTTGACATTCAAAATAACCAAAAAGTATCCAGGTGCGATAACAAGTATAGCACCAACAGTATTCCATCATGAAACAGTGTAGTTCGCTAATCCGGTGCAGTGACTCATCACTGATGTAAATACACACGAATGGAACACGGAACACGAGTAGGTACGACTCGACTACTGCCCAGACTGCCTTCCCCGTATTATTTCATGCAGATTATTCTGGTGGCGATGTGCAACAACTGGGGAGTAAAAAAAAAGAGAAGAAAATGAAGTGTATCTACGTCTCTTGTGAAAGTGAAGCCAAAAATGTTGAAGAACGTTCATAATTTTTTGACAATGACACAGTTCGTCAAATATTGGATGATTGAGAAGGTGAGTGAGGTTATCCAATTTTTGACTATAACTGTGTCGGTGTCACCCAATTTTAAGCGTTCTTCAACGTTTTCGGCTTTATTTCTGCGAGAGGCGTATACATATACGAATCCAGGATTAGATTTCCCCAAAACAAATTTCCCCGGAAATGATTACCCCTGAAGGAATTTTCTCAGAATTATTTCCACCGGAATGAAGTTCCTTCGGGAATAATTCCCCCTGGAAGGAATTTCCGCAGAATTAATTCCATCGGGATGATGAACTTCCTCCGGAAAGAATTTTTCTAGAATGAATTCCACCTGATCGAATTTCCCTTAAAATAATTTCACTGAATCGGATAGCTTACTATACAGGGTGTCAAAACAATTTGGACGATTTTTTGAAACACTGCATCTACATTGTGAAATAGGCTCTAAAATTTGAATTCCATGAGAAAATGTTAAGAAATACATCTTTCATCTCTAAATTATTTCAGCCCAAAAAAGTCTAATATGCGGGAGGGGATATCTCGTTGGATCACATTTTATTCTCCGGTCAATTTTTTCTCTCTTGCTGCGGATCGCCACCATAAAAGTCTGCAAAAAATACGACGGAGGCAGCAGTTTGAGCAGAGATCAGGCCGTGCTCGAGTCCCATTCCGAGTATATTCGCATCAGGGATAAGTCACTGCAACCAACGGTTTAAATAATTTTCAGTCTCACTGTGAAGTCTGGAGAGACTTCAAGACTTCAAAACGCGAATGAATAAGTACAAAAAGTCCTGATCACGCCTTGGAAAAATTACTGGGGGATAGATGATAGATAGATGATCCCTCCGAGGGTAGGAATGGGGGATCGAGGAGTTATCCTGATGGTTCCGCCGTCTCTGCCTATGGCTTGTCCATAACGAGATCTCGAATGATCGTAGTATACATGCAGCGCAAGGTGCTTTGACAATACTGGTTTTACTATAGAATGAAATGGAATGCCTTCCTTTAAAATGGGAAGGTCGCACAAAAGCGGATATACATAATATTATGTAGTTTTCGTGCAGACTTTGAAGTTTGTATGGTGTTTCGCCTTTGTTATGATTGTGTTTGTCAGTAATCAGTATACCTACCTTACAGCACATCGCAACACCGGACAAGATTCTTTATGGATAATTATCAAGAGAGCTGTTCCAAAATACCTTCCTAATCATTTTCTTCTTTCCTCTTTTCTGCTCAAAATTCTGAGCAACCGTGCGACCGCTAATAATAATTAGCTTTGTTTTTTGATCGGAAGGTCCCGAAAGAAAAGTATTATCGTGACGGCGCCCCCAGCGACAGCAAATTTCACTTTTCGCTTTGTTACGGGCCACACGTGTAATGAGATTGAGCAAAAAATTCGCTTTTTTCAGAATGAAAACGTAATAAAGCTAAGCGACTCGTCGTGCCCAAGAAGGGGCTTTCAGCGAAATGTGCTTTCAAAGCACTTTAATCTGTGTAACTACAGTATCTACAGTGCTACTACAGTACCTACATTCTACACATCTAGCTACCTACCTATTATACCATCCTTGATCTATACCTACAGGCAATACACATGGCAGCGGCGCGGGGTTTTCGCCAAATTAGCGGTTTGCCGTTCTTGCCTCTATGGACTGAAATATTTTGTAACTGAATATTCTGTGAACGGGAAGCTGCGGAGCGGTTTTGCCATTAATGTTAGGCTCGTTGTGAGATTTAATGAGAAATTTATGTGGCAAGCAAATCCGATATTAGATAGGTAGGTACCTATTATAGGTAAGCATGTTCAAGCTAGATGCGTAGATATGGTAGGTGGTAGGTACATACTTACAAGAGGATAATGTATGAGATGCTGCCAAGTTTGAGGAGAAAATCACGACGAGTAAACAGTTCTACTTTGGTTTAAAGTACGAGCGATCAAATACTCGATTGCTCAAGTTGGCGTACGATGCTCACTTTTTTCCCGAACGGGCGAATCAGGAACGCGTGTTTGGGGAAAAGTTGAGCATCGTACGCCAACTTGAGCAGTCGAGTATTTGATCGTTCTGTATAGTATATCCTAAAAAAAAAAGTCCGATATGTTACACTACGACAGTTACTCAAAAAGCATATAGAGGGCTTCACGGCAGTACCTCGTAACTGAATAAAAATGGAACTTTTTATAGGAGAGCAAAAACAACTGATTTTAAGTCCGGGATAGTACAGAAAAAATTACGCTGTTTACAGTCACATTGCAAAATATCGTAATTTCAATTTCCTATACCATTGGACTTCAAATCATTTTTTTTACGCTCCTGTAAAAAGTTACATTTTCCAGTTACGAGGTACTGCCGTGAAGCCCTCGATATTAGGAATATGCTTTGAACAAAATACCTACTGCCTGAGATCTGAACTGTCTTGTCTTACTTATAGGTAGGTAATATAAGAATTCTAAATGTGCACTGCAAAACTGTCAAGTGAATATCAAAAGAAAATGCGCGTTGAGTCGTTGACAAAACGGCGCCGGCTTCGGCAACTAATCGGATTCTCCATTTCGGCCCTCCCTGTATTCTGATTCCGACAGTTTCAACGTGACAATCATGGGTGACAATAATGAAAGATGTGTCACGTTAACATATTTGACTTTTTGTGAAAGTGAACTTTTGTGATTAAAACTCTATTGTGTGCTTCCTTCCAGGGTCCGTCGCCAGGTCGTCCAGAGTACAACTGCCCTATGATCACGCTGAAAATTCCACGTGTCCAGTTCCAATCGTCATCAATTATTATCGTCACCACCGCCGCACTTTCTACAACAGCCCCCGGTATTTGTAAAAGTTACCGTCGTCGTCCTCTTCCAACGTATAATATTGATACCGAATAATAGAAAAGTAGAACGCCGCGCTGTTTTGCCGTTTTGTTATTATTATGAGTAAATCCGTCAGATTTTGTGGCGTTTTCGTGTGCGCGAGTGCTTTTCTTGGAGCGGTGGTGCTGGCCGCCCGCCGGCCGGATCCCGTCTACAGCAACGAATTTGCCGTGAACATACCCGAAGGAAATGGAGCGGCGGACGGGATAGCCGCCAAGCATGGCTTCGTCAATCGCGGACAGGTGAGTCATGAATTCCTAAACCCTGTTTCCACCTATACGTATAGTCTCGAGAACTGGAGACTTCCTTCAGACACGAACGACATCTACCTAAATTTACAATTTCAATTCCATACCCGTGTCAGTGAGAGGATGTGGTTTTTATTCCGGTTGACACGGGATGTGGGACTTCTACAATATGATCTCGACCAATCTAGTCTTCTTGTGAAACAGGCACGTAAAATTGTAACAAAAGTTTTTTGAAGTGGAACTTCTATTCGTTAGTCTAGATCACAACACAGACAACTAACAGTAGAACCACACATGGCAGTGAATTCGATTCATGGCGTAACGGGACATTGTAACGTTTTGATCGTGTGGCCTTCGGGTGACCAGTGCCGTCCCAAGAAATGGAAGAATAAGCTGTTGCGGTGTTCGGTTTATTTTTTACATTTAGTATTCTTTTACCGCTTGTGTTGTGTTTTAAGTACAACAGCTTTCATCATAAACAAAAATTTGATCTGATCGATTAATTCTAACTTAGCGAGAGTGTCATTTGCAATGAGAAAATGATTCATATTTTTTTTTTCTCCGGCGCTCCTGTAGTGTCGTTAATGAGGCGACTCTACCATTGAATATACAAACTTCCGTATTAGAGGGGATTTGTTACCGGCATGTCAACCTCAAATAGGAACGTATGTATAGACAATACAATAGAAAAGACCATAATGTCGTCACGGATTTTCACGGTTGCGTAGGAACCAGGCGAGTCCATCATTCAGAAAAAGGTTGGCTGATTTTTGATGCCCCAATATCCGTGACGACGGTGGTGATAACATATGGTCTCTTCTCTATTTGTATTGTCTATACATACATGTATCAGGGCTGGGTGCCTTTCGAATTCCATAGTGTATGCCCGGTTGGAGTGTTTATTACATGTAACGTCACAATCTATGTTACCCCGCTTTTCGAACGCCAGTGGCTGTATGAACGCCCAAAACGTGGCAATGGGAAAAAACTGTCTTCTGTCGAATGATTTGTCAATTGTTTTTGCAAATTGCAAATTGAATAATAACAATATTACAAATACATGAATAAATAATGGACAACAATTTTACGCACAGCTTTGATATACCAGCTTGACAGAGTTTGACGCGTTTGACGCAAAGAAACAGCCAAATGCCACAGTATTCAGCATGCAGGGCGAAAAGATGTCTGGGCGTAGTTACGGAACGAAAAACAACCCAACTTTTGGCAGTATCTACGTTATACGTTACTCTGCATTTAGAAACGATTTTCACACGCCCGCGCGGCCGAGCTGTGTGGGGCTTCGAAATGCACCCCAGTGCTCTAATGTGTAGAATATTATAAAACTGTTTTTCAACCAATAATAGGAACATGATAGGCGTTTTGAATATCCCGCCCGTTTCAGCACCCTCATGCGGCAGTCGCGAACATATTATTGTGTGAAGGGAAAATTGTCAATATTGAAGTTTATGAATTTTTAGAATTCAACATTCTACTTTCCGACTTGAAACCCAACGCAAAAAAAACTGCAACCCTGCTAGCTGCCGCTTCTGTAGAATCTAGCGCATGGCTTAACGCCCTTCCAAGCTCTTCTACTGGTAATCTGCTCGATCGGTCTACACTGAGAATAGCTATAGCCCTCCGCCTTTCATGTTCGATGTGTCACCCACATAAATGCCTCTGGTTTTGAAGTGGACGAGTCTGGAACTCATGGTCTCAGCTGTCGCTTCAGCGCAGGTCGTCGCAGACGCCACAGCGGGTTGAATGATATTATTCAACGTAGCCTGACCACTGCTGGTTGTCCTGCTATTCTTGAGCCATCGGGTCTTTCTCCAACAGACGCAAAACGCCCAGATGGTATGACTCTTCATGCTTGGAATACTGGAAAACTACTGGTATGGGACGCGACATGCGTGGACACACTCGCACCATCCCACATTGTCCATACGAGTCGGTCTCCTGGGTCAGCTGCAAACCAAGCAGAGGCGGAAAAAACCGCCAGATACCTTTTCCTCAACTCCAACTATATTTTCGTCCCGCTTGGCTTTGAAACGATTGGCAGCTGGGGTGATTCTGCGAAAGCCATCATCAGAAAAATTGGGAAAAGACTAACCGACGTGACAGACGAACCTAGATCGACAGAATTTTTGTTTCAAAAATCAGGTATCGAAATTCAACGTGGTAATGCTAGTTCGGTATTGGGCACGGTTAATTTTAGTAGATATTTAGATGAAATTTTTTGGCTTGTTTAGTTGAGTTTATTGTAAATATGTAAAATTATTTGTTAATATTGTAAAATTGTACATGATAAACGTTATTTTTGGAATTGACATTTGGGGATGGTGTGATTATTTCAATGGCATTGTTGTTATGGAATTAGATAACTTCCTGCAGGAAAAGTTGAAAAAAAAATCTGTTGTGGGGCGACACAAAACTTTCCCGGCGGTATCCAGGGACGTCAGTAATCATTTTGATCTAAGCGTCCCTTCGGGAAAGTGGGACTTGATGGAGAAGTTGATTGGAAACGTTCCAGTGAGTTGAGCGTTTAGCGAGCATCCTGCATCCATTGTCGGGCCGACAGATCAAAGTGACAGGCTCTTAGGTTTTCACGGTGATGAAATATTTCGAAAGGTAGAACTAGGAAGCTAACTGTTGTGATATCTCAAGAATGCAATGCTAGTTCCTTATTACAATTTTTGTTCCTACTTTAGACATGATGATGAAATTACACAAACTTGACTGAGAACTTTGTGCATCTGTGTGTCAAATTTCAACTCTATATCTTCAATTTCGAGCTTGGGCAGACAAGCCCAGACCCAATGTGCCATCTGAGGGCTTCCAAACTAAATCATCTACCCAAAGTCTAATTAGGTCATTCCAGGCTGAACTTATGCTTTCGTACCTGATTTCGATTTAATCCGATCAACAATTTGGTAGTTATCGTGGCAAAACCGTTTAATTTGCGCGATCGCATTATGAAGTAGGTACAAGATGATGATATAATGCAAAAGATAGAACTAGAGGTAGTTAACTGTTGTGATATCTCAAGAATGCAATGCTAGTTCCACACAAGGAGGTTTACGCAGTCCCAACAACACTTGAAGACACAATTAATCGGGGCGCACTGTTGCCTTTAATGATGCAACCTAAATTATTGTTTGAAAAATATTTGGTGAAAATCAGTCGCGGATTGAAAACCTGGGGCAGAGTTCTAATTAATTGCAATTCAGGGCCCCCAAGTGGTGACCTTAGAAATGAGACTTCGAGCCCATCAAGAAGTTAGGTCCGAGCCACACCTGAAGGCACGATAGTTCCGAAAACTAAAAAAAAGGGGGGCTCAGTGGGGCTTCAAGAGACACCCGTAGACACCAGGAGCCTAAAGGGCCGCAACGAACCCAAGAAGACACAAGGCCGCAGTTTTGGCCTGAAACGGCAAAATCTGATGGACACAGATGGGGGCCCCATCAGGGTCTTAAACGGCAGACACCATGGGGATGGGGCCCTGGTACCGAATCAAATAAGGGAACTGCACACATTACAGTTTGTACATACAGGGTGTCCCGTTTTTCAACGCTCACTATGGGTATCTCGGAAACGGTAAGAGATACAAAGTCGGTTAAATTACAAAAAAGTTGCGCAATTTTATGACTATCTCAAATATGTCAAGATATCCCAGATATCTTTGGTCATTTCTGAAATATCCCAAAAAAACTGAAAAATGCCGAATTCGAAAATTTCAAATCACTTCTTTATTATGACAGCTATCAATTTGAAAATTAGTATTCTGACATTTTTGAAGGTCCTTGATCGACTGACGGTCATAATTTTTTTCCACGCCTACTAGTTTTTGAGATATGACAGTCAACTTTATTTTTTCTTATGGACACCATATTATTTCTCCACCCCATAAAACTCACCTTTTCTTTCTCTTTACAAAGATATAAAACACTTGTAGCATTTTTGTCAAAATAACGTATAAATATTGGAAAAACCATTTCTGGGGCGAAAAAATCTAGTTACCGCTTCGGTTGCCATGCTCTTGTGGCATATAAACAATGGCATTTGATTGCTATGGTCTGTTGATTTTGGGAAAAGTTAAGTTACATTCAGTTTTCTTGTATTTGATAATGATAATAAATAACAATAAAACAAATACAAAACCAAGTATAACACAAAATAACATAGCAGTAGCAATAAACATTTATAATTTACAATTGCTCGAATTGGAGTTCATTTTGCTCTGTGCAGAGTTGTGTGCCTTTTAGCCATATTTCCAACGGCTGCGCTGATATCGTGCGGGTTAATTGACTGGAACGCATCAGCAACTCCTTGCTTCCAGCTCTTGGTTGCTTTGGGATGTTCTGTCATGAACCATAAATGCGATCTTGGAGCGTTCTTCGCAAAATAGACACCATTTCGAGTAATTGTAAATTATAAATGTTTATTGCTATTGCTATGTTATTTTGTGTTATACTTGGTTTTGTATTTGTTTATTTTTATTTATTATCATTATCAAATACATAAAAACGGAATGTAACCCAACTTTTTCCAAAATCAACCGACCATGGCAACCGAATGCCATTTTATTATGTCACGAGAGCATGGCAACCAAACCGGTAACTAGATTTTTTCGCCCCAGAAATGGTTTTTCCAATTTTTATAGGTTATTTTGACAAAAATGCTACAAGTGTTTCATATCTTTGTAAAGAGAAAAATAAGGTGAGTTTTATGGGGTAGAGAAATAATATGGTGTCCATAAGAAAAAATGAAGTAAACTGTCATATCTTAAAAACTAGTAGGCGTAGAAAAAACTTATGACCGTCAGTCGATCAAGGACCTTAAAAAATGTCAGATTACCAATTTTCAAATTGATAGCTGTCATAATAAAGAAGTGATTTGGATTTTTCGAATTCGACATTTTCCAGGTTTTTTGGGATATTTCAGAAATGACCAAAGATATCTTGGATATCTTGACATATTTGAGATAGTCATAAAATTGCGCAACTTTTTTGTAATTTAACCGACTTTGTATCTCTTACCGTTTCCGAGATACCCACAGTGAGCGTTGAAAAACGGGACACCCCGTATACGTCAATGGAATGGGCATACTGAAGTTGCTAAAGCTACAGAAAACACAAGGGGGTTTACGGAGCCCCAAACAACACAAAGGATCGGTTCGCACTGTTGCCTCAAATGATGCAAGAAGATACTAAAGAAAACACCGAGAACCTGCCGAGAACAGCGTTCATGTTGTCACTTTGACATTGATACAATAGAGTATTATACTTTTATAAAAAAGTTGGTCAAACTTTTTCAATGAATAGTCCATGAAAAACGAAGGGACCCGTATTTTTTTATTTCCCTGAAATATCTCCTGGTAGCTTGTAAATTGAATAATGAACCATGACTTGTCAAAACGCGGCTGAATTTGGCCCCCCTCTGGCCTATCCCCACTACTGTGTGACGTAGGTATGGGGCGATTGCAGGATGAGAATACTTATGAGTGAGACAGCGCCAGAAAGTCATGTCGGAAGTTGGCAATCTGAGCCAGGCTTGAAATGCTGACAGTGCTGTCTGGTGCTGACAGAAGTGTGATCAGTGGTGACAGCAGAGACAAACTTGAAAAATGTCTCGGCGTGTGAACATGTGTTTTGTGCCATTACGCGACAATCGCTCAGGCAATGTACCAAATAAACTATTTGTTATGGTCAATCCGAACCAACCGGCAAAACCAAGAGTCTGGTTCAGCGTGGGCAGAAAGTGATCGTCGATTTTCCTATGATAGGATTCTTTATATGAGAAGATCACAGGAATAAGATGGTTCAAGGAATAAGAAGTGAAGATATCCTTGAAAAACCCCATCCCTATGACATCTCCACCTAGACCGGCAGCATCAACCGTAACTCCTATACATTCACTGTCGGGAAAATTTGTAGTCTCAAAAATGTCTGCCAACAAGTGTATCCAGTTCAGCTTTGAAGCAAAAGTCAGAAGTATTAGTTTAAATGTTGGTGGGCCAATGAAATCTATCCCAAGAACCTCTGCAAGAACTCACATGCGCACAAAACAACAAGCTGCTGAGTGCTACTGAGTATGTTGGTTCACACAGTTTCTGATGACGGTTCACTCAGTCAATAAGGTCAACAGAGTGCATCGGACTATCTACTATCTGCAAGCTCTTCATCGTCGTCACTGCTCTTGAGCTCAGAGAGGCCTCCGAAAGAAGAAACCAGTAGAAAAAGAAGCTCCTAATCTTTTGAATATCAATAAGCGACCAATGTATTACCTGGGATTACCTTCAGATGAGGTGGATTCTGGCGAGACCACCAAGTGCGTCATCTTCGGAACAACTTTGCAAAGAAGTTAGATGGGCGAACAAATTGTTATATTTATTGGATTACATTATTATAATTATTGTCGGTGGACTCAATATTGTACATGGCCCGTTAATAAAATTAAAATGAATATTAAGTTTGCTTTTTATACTTTTTATTCAAAAGTTGAGGGAAGGGTGAGAAAAATTACTCTTTATCAACAAATATCACATACGGATCACGTTCTGCAGGGA
This sequence comes from Anaspis maculata, assembly GCA_949128115.1. Lineage (NCBI taxonomy): Eukaryota > Metazoa > Arthropoda > Insecta > Coleoptera > Scraptiidae > Anaspis > Anaspis maculata. The sequence goes on along the minus strand of OX421962.1, from coordinate 38,468,879 downwards.
TAGTGGGTACGGTATGTACTCATGTATGGATGGGAAAAGTCTTTCTTCTTCCAGCTCTTTCTGATTTTGAAGACTTTTCTACTAGTAGAGGTTGTGGCTGGCTATACACTTCTATGGTGTAACCAAAATAGAAAAACTGTTGGATGCTCGGTTGGATGCTTCCATCCACCTGTAATTATTATTATCACTAGTAGGTACAGGTCCGTTTCTTGATTTATCGTATTATACCTCATATTCTTTTTGGTACTCCTAATTTTCTTAATGCCATAGTCATGTCTATGTTAGTAGAAAAGTACTTGGAGCTGCTACACAGTCTGTGCATGTTAACGAGATAATTTTTTCTCGGTCCTCATTCATGTCAACACAAAGATGGTAATCTTTCTGTCGAATTTTGTGCTCAGGAGCGATACGCATCCACCTTTACACCCGCCTTGGTCTCTTTTCGCTTGAACCATTCAAATAATGGCTTCGTCCCGTAGTGTTCTTGACCAGCTCTGCAAATCAAAGAAATACACTTCTCATTTAATGAAAAGTGATTACATATAAGTACCTGCTTGACACAGATTGTACTGAAGTGATTTTTTATAAGTTTATGGGGGTACTTGCCTCGTGAGTTTGACTTCTTTCATTTTGGCACTCATGCAGTCAGGATTATTAGCAAACTATTGTGCAGTCATTTTACCATCTACTTGAAGAAGATTATCCGAAGAAGCTTGCGAAAAACCATATTCATCTCGATGCTCCGAAGTTTCACAGGGAAAGTTTACATGTGCCAGTGTCACAAATGGTCACAAATTTGAAAAGTCAGATCCCGCCTCCTATTTTATTTGCGTGCATGCGCAAGGGAAAGTCGTAGTTCTGTGATATATCCATACTTCAATATCATGACCAATAGCACATCTTGCCACAAAAGTACGTCACGCCGGTATCACGCGCCAAATTCAAATTATATGTTTTCTATTATATTTTTTTTAATAGCTAAATCAATTAATAAAAAAGTTTATAGGTACTTCAGCCTTAGTATTTTTATGTGTACTTTTGATTTTCAACGAGAAAAAAAATTAGTATAATACTCTATTCGTAACAAAAACGTAGTTACCTACCGGTTTGGTTGCCATGTTGCTAAAAAAATTGAATAGGCCAAAAATCGAGGAACAGGCAAGCCCGACTGAATTCGGCCAGGCCAAACTTTGAAAATTCATAGCGCTCGGCTGGTGAATGATGGGGAACTCCAACTTCAGCATTAGCTTGATTCTTTGGTAATGTTGCTTCCTGCCGGGTTTGGTTAACATCTGTCGTGTAGATTTTGAATAATTAAATGGCAAAGTTCCAGACTTTGATATTTTTTATAATTTGACAGATAACAGGTAGGAAAATATTTTTAACTGTTCTGAATACAGTTCTTCAAGGGCTTTCAAATGACATATCGCAAGTCAAGTTCCTTGAGATGTAGCTTCTGTCATTTGCTGATAGTGACACTTCTGTTTGACAGATGACAGCCAAAAACTAATCCGGTCATTCCAGGGCGAAACCATGTCTGCATATCAAATTTGAAATCGATCGGATAAACGATTCGGCAGTTATCGTGGAAGATCACACACATACACACACAGCCACAGGCAGACATCTTCTGGAAATGGTCTTAATCGACTTGGGGGACCTTAAAATGGATATATCCGGTGAAATCTCAAAACTTTTTTTCTGCACCATTACAATACTTTCCCTCCATGTTGGTGGGGCCGGGAAAGTAAAACACAACTTTAAGCGCTGAAGCAAATCCGCAAAGTGCCTGTAGGAACAATTTATTATCAAAAGAAGGTAGGCGAACGTCAGTGCAGAAGTGTCAAATGTCAAACGTTCCTGTTTCAGCAGCCAGAATTTACAATTTCTGGGCGATTGATTTTTTTTATTGAAATTCTCACCGGCATTTTCCAATAACGACATTTTTATACTTTGCGGAAAATATATTTGATGGAAATAGATCTTCATTGTATAAGAAGTGTAAGTGAGACTTCATGTGACGGAGTATGGAAGTTTAAGCAGCGAGCGAAGAAACAAAAAGGGACTAATCGCAAACAAATCGTGTGGTTAGTATATCTATCATTTGGAACGACTAATAATCTAAAAAAAAAAAAACAAGAAGATACAAACAAGGCAGCGGAGCGAAAGTACGAAAAGTAGGGATCGACCGATATAGGTTTTTTGACCGATACCGATTATCGGCCGATACCGATATATGCGATATCCATATCGGCCAACACCGATATATCGGCCTCATTATTTTTACTTTTCAATTACTGTTTATTTCGGATTTTTTTGTGTGAAATACATTGCACAAGTGAATATACCCCAGAATATACAGTGTGATGATGAAGTCCTGAGCAAAATTCATATTTTTGTTGATGATTTTTTCTCGAAAAAGTCCTGGAACAGATCGATTTTGTTTCTATCCAACCCACTATAGTACTGTTGAAGAGAACTTTTTTTTGGCAATAATAAATATCACGTTTTCGAACTTTATGTGCATTTTATCCAAAAGAAATTGTTATTTGAGACATAAAATCTTCACACTGTTTGAAAAAGAAACAGAGCTATCATTTTTGTAAAAAAAAATTGAGGGTTGTCATTGAAGAAATTGATGACGTCATCGTAACTCAAAAACAGCCAAAGAAAAAAAGTGTTTTTTTTTGTACATTTAGTGGGTTGAATGAAAACAAAATCGATCTGTTTCAGGAAAAAAAAATAATTAAGGAAATATGAATTTTGTGCAGGACTTCATCACCACACTATATATCATACCCTCGATTATACCATTATACAATGTGTATAAGTGTATAGAAGGATGTTTTCCGTATCGGTGGAAAGTTTTTCGACGTTTTAGTCTCCAATGGATTCTGTCACAAACATTCTGAATAATCTCCAAACTATCGTTATTTTTTTTTATTTGCAAAATTTATTTTCAATTCGATAATGGTAAATTAATGAATAAAAAATGATTGACTTCTCGAATATCTTTTTGTTTCTTCTCATTTCCGAATTTTGTAAGTAGTTTAATAACGAAGAATAATAATTCGGTATGATTTTTGAGTGTTACATGTTTCAAAATCATTCGGATTATATGTTTTCTAAGTGTTTTTAAGAAGCGTTCTACCCATTGAAATATCGGCGACATATCGGCCAAATATCGGCCGATAGGCCGATACCGATATAATCCGAAAATAGGCCGATATACCGATATACTATATCGGTATCGGTCGATCCCTAACGAAAAGAACACCTCTTCGAACGTTGTTTGCCAATTGATTCATACCTATAGAAGTTTCACTTCTTCCGAGGGTGACTATCATCATGCACCCACGTTTTTTGTTATCTTGATGTTCATACTATTAGGCATAGTGCAATCTGGCGTACGTAGGATTCGTCGTGTTGTGAGGCAAAGTAAAACGTCAAGGATGAGCATACCCAACGTAGGTACTGAAGCAAAAACTTGTCTCCAAATCCTTGAATCTGCCTAATAAAGTGGAGGCAACGAGAGGGTGAAGTAGCCGTACAGCTCAAGGACCAGCAAGAGTATAAGATTTCAATGCCGCCTACGACAGTAATTCTAGTATTCAGGATAGGCTGGATATACCAGGTGTCTCAAAACTCGCACCCACGGAGTCCAGACCAGTTTATAGAAATGCTCGAAAAGCATGCCAGAAAAATATGTGAAAAAATTGTAGCTTTTATTTTTGACGATATGGAGAGCAGAAAGGAGGTCCTTACAGTTTCGCTATTCACAAAGGTTTAAACAAAGTGTTTGAGACAGAGTAATGAGCAAGAAATATCTCCTGTCCGGGACTGTTTGTTTCACAGGTTATCTGTGACGTGAAGTTACCCTGCAGCCTTCCTGGATAATAATAATTTGTTTTATAATTTGATCCCCAAGATTGTTTTATAACTAGGGCCAAACAAACACGGCAAAAATCCAAAAGTCCTCTCCCTTAAAACTTTAGCTTATCGATAACGCCACGGTCTTTCCAAGATTTCTCGGTCGCGTCTTTGATGCCCCCTGCGTCCCGTTCACCCTCCTTAAAATTCGATTATAATTACGAGTACTTTAACGGGTCGGGACTCAGGGGCGCGGAGCTGTGCGGCGCTCTGGCTTAAGAGATTTGGCCCTTCGGTCGTGAGCTTTATAACTGCGAAGGAACATTTCCGGGGCGCCCGGCCTTAGTATAGAAAGCGAGAAGTTTCTCTTCTCTCCAAAAGCTAAACCCAAACTTAGTTTGTATTCCCCGAGCGGCCCGAAAGTCTCGGCCTTCTGGCCCGTTCGCTTTGCTTGCTTGCTTGCTTGCTTGCTTGGCTGCTACCACGGTCCATCTCGAGCTCACGCACTTGTAAAACACTTCGCTTATTAAATTATAATCGAACACTTTTTTTTTTGCTTTGAATCGTGCGTCCAGTTTTTTCCGCGTGACATCCAGCTCACGAGACGTAAAGTCGTTTTTAATTTGTAGCCAACCAGGAGGGTATTTGTGAGGGTGTTTCTGTACTATGATGCTCAAAGTATTGTGCCTTAGCTGGGCCGCGCTAACGCCGAAACTTTCGAATAATGATGTTTTTTAGGAGGAATAAATCTTTTATTGGGAGGAAAACTCGCGCGCGCGCCGCCGGAATTCAATTTGAAACCTGCCGAAGTGGAAAGTTTGGCGCGCGCGGGGGATTCCTTGAAGAAGTGATGGCGCTACAGGGCCGTACTTGAGGGAGGCTTGAGTTCTAAATTGACGACTGTTTAGCAATGGGGTGACGGAAAATAGATCGAAATACAAAAGGTCGAAAACAAAACATCGAATGCATAAAGTCGAGAAACAAAATAACGAAACCACAAAACATCGAAAGCACTATTGTCGGAAGTACAAAAGGTCGAAAATCAAAAGATCGAAAAGCAAAAGGTCGAAAAGCAAAAGGTCGAAAAGTGAAATATCGAAAAGCAAAAGGTCGAAAACCAAAAGGTCGAAAAGTGAAATATCGAAAAGCAAAAGGTCGAAAAACAAAAGGTCGAAAAACAAAAGATCGAAAAGCAAAACATCGGATAATAAAATGTCGAATAGCACAATGTCGAACTAGAAATACCTGTTTTAAATGTGATTACAATTCGGATCGATTGAGGAGCTGTGACTCCCTCAGAGAGCACTTGAGGAAAAATTTTACTCTCACTTTTCGACTTATTCGTCAGAGATAAATCACCTCTCAAAGTATTATGCAAGGCCACCGAAACACCTGTATATTCTTTTAAATCTGATCAGCGTCAGCGTAAATTAACTCAAGACTTATAAATCTGTCATGGACCTTGTCAGGTTGAGTGATTTTTTTACAGACCTGATTGAGTTTTTTAACGCAAAATCCACTCTGAAACGTCAAGTTGTGCACATGGACCTCGTCAGGCTTGGTATATATATTTTTTGAAGACCTGATTTGGTTTTTCGATGCAAAATCAAGTTGGACACATAAAGCAGTGTACATAGACCTCGTCAGGTCCAGTAGTTTTTTTTTTGAAGACCTGATTTGGTTTTTAGACGCAAAATTCACTCTGAAACGTAAAGCTGTGCACATGGACCTCGTCGGTCTAGTGGTTTTTTTTTTTGAAGACCTGATTTGGTTTTTTGACGCAAAATTAACTTGAACTTATAAACCTGTGTACATGGACCTCGTCAGGTTCAGTAATTTTTTTGCAGACCTGGTTTGGTTTTTTGACGCAAAATCAACTCGGAAACGTCAAGTTGTGCACATGGACCTCGTCAGGTTTAGTTTTTTTTTCTTTTGAAGACCTGATTTGGTTTTTCGACGCAAAATCAAGTTGGACACATGAAGCTGTGCACATGGACCTCGTCAGGTCTAGTAGTTTTTTTTTTGAAGACCTGATTTGGTGTTTTGACGCAAAATTAACTTGGACTTACAAACCTGTGTGCATGAACCTCGTCAGATTCAGTAATTTTTTTTACACACCTGATTCGGCTTTTTGACGCAAAATCAACTCTGAAACGTCAGGTTGTGCACATGGACCTCGTCAGGTTTTTTTTTTTTGAAGCCCTGATTTGATTTTTCGACGCAAAATCAACTTGGACACGTGCATGGAAGCTGTGTACATGGACCTCGTCAGGTTCAGTAATTTTTTTGCAAAACTGATTCGGTTTTTTGACGCAAAATTGATCTATACTCATAAATCGGTGTACACACCACACAGACCTTGTCAGGTTCAGTTTTTTTTTCAAGGCCTGATTAGGTTTTTCCACAGAAATGAATTTGGGCTGGTTGATTTTTGACTCAGTGCTTCTCTTCTCCCGTCCCAAATTCTCAAATCATTTGTCTTTACAACAATTGTACATACACCTATTGCTCAATTTTGATTTTCACGGTTTTTCTTTCTAGACCTTTTCTGTTCGATTTTTTGTTTCTCGATCTATTGCTTTTCGACGTTTTGTTTTTCGACCATTTGTTTTTCGACCAATTGTTTCTCGACCAATTGTTTTTCGACCAATTGTTTTTCGACCAATTGTTTTTCGACCAATTGTTTTTCGACCTTTTGTTTTTCGACCTTTTGTTTTTCGAGATTCTGTTATTCGATATTATGTATTTTCGACCATATGTATTTCGATCATCATCACTTTCGATATATTGTAAATTCGACCTTTTCTTTTTCGACCTTATGCATTCGATGTTTTGTTTTCGACCTTTTGTTTTTCGTTCTTTTTTCCGTCACTCTTAGCAATGTACAATATAATTACAGTATGGCTTAGCGAAAGCCTCAACACATAAAGCTTTAAAAAATTAGCGCACTTTAACAATTCATGGGTACTTACAGGTCGCGGGAGCAAAACTGGCGTCCTAAAGATGGGTATATGGTATAATATTATCAACACTAGTACTTGTTAAAACATTTTTTTGTTGTTGTAATAAATTATATAGATATAGATATAGACGATTGTCGCTTTATCAAAAAAATAATTTTGCTAAACTCAAGATTTGACTGAGTAATATCAAAAACAAACGAATCTCTACAGCGGTACCTTTGCACCCCTTCATGCGCTGGTGCGAGCGTCTTATGTCAGTTCATCGTCGAAAAGAATACGCATTGCGCTGTTGCCACGTCAGGTGTATTTGCAACGTTGCCATAGTGGGTGCCAAGGTGACGTTTTGTTCCTATGACCTATAGACACTCAAAGGTATTATTGAGAGAAACATGAACCCTGTTATGGACTCGCCAGCCAACTTCAAGCCAGCTACTTCGAAGGGACTGCACTGCAACCGTATAAAAACTGTGGTTTTATATTCAGAGGGATTTTTGATTATTATTGTAGACCAACGACGTGTGTTTGAGGATTTTCAACCTGATGTTGTTTTTGCAATTTTACATTACCGGTCCCCAACCAACATGGAAGAGTATCGGATAGAAGTTATATCTCACGGAATTTAGCTTGCGATGTGTCAATGGAAAGCCCGCGAAAAACTATACTCAGAACAGTTGAAAGCAGCTCTTCATCTATCATCCTGTTAAAGAATAAAGAATGTCAAAGTTCAAAACTTTATCATACAATTATTCAAAATCTTTTCGATGGATTTTTGAACCAAATTCGGCAGAAGGCAACACAACCAAAAAATCAAATCAAGTAAAAATCGAATAATCGGTATAATCGATTGTTGGTTTTCCAACAATCGATTGTTGATTGTGGAATCTCACAATCGCCCATGGACAGGAAGCTGGTGCCATCCATGCTGGTGCCTCAAGACTTAGGTACGTCTTAAGGTACATGATTTTAACCCTGAAGGTCTAATGTGCTTGATAAGGTTGTTGAAAATTGTTTTGTCTTACATGTCAGACCGGAGGCTTTAGGCTGATATAAGCTAAGCAATTTTCGAAAAAAAAAGGGCAAAAAATTTACGTCATAAGGTACCGTTGCGGCCTTCTCAAAGTGGACGACATATGACAGATTAACAAGTAATTTGTTGACTAACTAATCAAGTGTGATATATATTTTTTAGTCAGGATGAAAAGCGGAATCGATTTCCATGTTGAAATACGGGGTGTACGATTTAAGAATTGTTTTGGTCTTCTACCCTGTAAGCGATCTATCATTGAAAATTTCCGTGGACACATTCAGAACCTATACGTTAAAAATCATCTAAGAATCGTATTTCAATCTTGAAATTATGTCTAGGAGGAAGTCTTCAGGAGGAGGTGAATTTTGACCCTTTTTGAAAATTTCAAACTTGTCTTATGGACCGAAAGCCCCCAAAAATTTTATCTCACCTCACGACCCGATTTTATATAATAGTTGCAGCGGTACGCTTTTTGATTCTGCATTTTGTGATACTGCAATGAAATTTGGCATATGCAAACTACATAAAATTTCAAGTGATTTGACCCGCAGCACTCAAAAATTTGTCCATTAGGGGGCGACTGGGGGCCCCTTAAAATTTCAAGATGTCTGAATTTTTCCCATGCGCTATTCAGTACCGCCCTATCTACCGTACAGGACCTAAACAACTTTGTTCTTGACCATCATAACAATAAAAAAAAATGTCTTTGCCTGGTCAACAAATTGAAAAATAATTTTTTTTTGGACCGACAATAGATTGTTGAGTAGTTTTTGTGCGATCACCAATAAACCCACATCCCCTTGATTCATTTATGAAAAGAAAACTTTTGCAGTGCTATTTTTCAACAAACGAGTGACTTCAACTTACCATTATTTTCAACAAATCCTTTTTCAATGTTTTACCCCGGTAAGTATGATTATTGTTATACTAATATACAGCTTGAAGTTCTCTTCAACGATATGGATGATGAAACTGCCTCAGATTCCACCTGGAAGCCGTACATAATAATTTTTCTGCAAGGCCGTCACATTTGGCATTTTTGATTTTCTAGCGGGAGCGGCCAAAATGTTGATACACACCACGCCGCCCGAGAGCACCGGTTTGCTCTGGCGGAAAAGAATATTCACGCCTAACAATTTTGCATTTTGTGATACTGAAAAGAGAGTTGGTGCGAAAGTACCGCAACCGGTGCTCTTGGGCGGAGTGTTGTGTATTGACATTTTGGCCGCTCCCGGTAGAAAATAAAAAATGCCAAATTTGACGGCCTTGCAGAAAAATTAATATGCACGGCTTTCAGGTGGAATCTGAGGCCGTTTCATCATCCACACCGTTGAAGAAAACTTCAAGCTATATATTAGTACAATAATAATCATATTTTTAGGGATAAAACATTGAAATAGGTAATGTTGAAAATATTGGTAAGTTGAGGTCACTCCTTCGTTGAAGAATAGAACAGCAAAACTCTTGTTTTTATAAATGAATCAAGGGGATGCGGATTTATCGATGATCACACAAAAACGACTCAACAATCTATTTGTGGTTAAAAAAAATATATATTTCTCGACTTGTTGACCAGACAAAGAAATAATTTTTTCTGTTAGAAGAATGGAATTGACATGACGAAAAATGTTATGATGGTCAAGAATAAAGTTGTTTACGTCCTGTACGGTAGATAGGGCGGTACTGAATGGTGCATGGTAAAAACTCTGACATTTTGAAATTTGGAGGGGCCCCCAGTCGCCCCCTAATGGACAAATTTTTGAGTGCTGCGGGTCAAATCACTTGAAATTCGACGTAGTTTGCATATGCCAAATTTCATTGCAGTATCACAAAATGCAGAATCAGGGTCATTTTGCTAGCGTACCGCTGCAACTATAAGGGGGATGTTCCCATATAAAATCCTGTTGGTTTCATGCATGAACCTTATGACGTAAATTTTTGACTCTTTTTCGAAAATTGACAAGCTATACCAGTCTAAAGCCCCCGGTCTGACATGTAAGACAGAGCAATTTTTACCAACCTTATCAGCGCACGTTAGACCTTTAGGGTTGGAATCATGCACCAGTGTACCTTATGACGTAAGTTTTGAGGCACCAGCTCCCTGTCCGCACCAGCCCCAGGCTTGAGCATCTGAAACTCTCCACCCTTGCATGCTTGGATCTACCACCTACGAAAGTGACCCCTTCCACACGCTATAGTAGGCCCGAAAGTTGTCAATTACGTCAACCTACCCAATCTGTGCGTTATAGCCGCGCGTTATTATAACGCACAGTTCATTCGGATCACGAAATAATACGGATTTGAACGACGATTAAATCACAATTTCGAAAAACCGGCTTTCAGTACCACTCGAACTCTGATTCACAAGCAAACCAACAATAATTCGCACCTACAGGACTGGCCTCAGTCATGTCCTCTCAACCGAAAGTATAGGTTTGACATGCTTATATAACCTTATCGAAGGCCTAACCCTAGCGGTGACCTACATAATTTTCTTTCAACAACAGTAATTGTAAAATTATGTATGAAATTCTCACCTACACTTTTTTTGAAAATTTGAAATGCATACACATTTTCTTTATAAACCCATTTTAAATTACCCTTATTTATGTTGGTTTTATCTCCTCTCTACTTATCTCATTGGTTTTTATAAAATCTATGTTTACAGAAGAACACGAAAATGACGTCTTAATTTGAATGTAATTTTCTCCTGGTCGTAGGAAAAATAGTGTACGTAACTCGCCGTATTCGTGTGATTTCTGCACTCGGCTGCGCCTCGTGCAATAACTTACACACTCATGCGTAATGTATCACTTCCCGTACTTGTTACGTAATGTACTATCAATACAGTCTGAATTACCGAGACTAAGCTGGAAATTTTGGGCCGATATAATCCGAACTTGACTGTTGAATCGACCTTTGGCCCATTTTATATCCTTGTCAACCAAAGCGGTACGTTTTGTTACACGGTATTCAACTGACAAAATGATCATGGATGCAGATCTCGGTGTGTCTTCTTGTATCGTTTAAGGCAACGGTGCGCTCCGATCCTTTGTGTCTTCCAAGTGTCGTTTGGGGCTCCGATAAGCCTCTAGTGTTTTCTGTAGCTTTGGCAACTTCAGTATGCTTATCTTTTTCGCGTTTACTTGCAAGCTCTATTGTATGCGGCTCCCTTGTGTGATTCGGTAGCAGGGCCCCATGGTGTCTGCCTGCCGATTTAAGCCCCGATGGGGCCCGGTGTAACGTTTTGTAGCTATCAGAATACGCTGTTTTAGGCCAAGGTGACGCCCTTGTTTCTTCTTGGATTGATTGAAGCCCTATCGCCCCCTATTGTCTACAGGTGTCTGTAGCCCCCACGAGCCCCCTCGTTTTTTTCAGTTTTCAGAACTCTTGTGCCGTCAGGTGTGGTTCAGACCTACCCTTCTGATGGACTTGAAGGCTCATTTCACATGTTATTTAAGGGGCCTTAAAGTGCAATTAATTAAAACTTTGCCCCAGGTATTCAAACCGTGTACCCATTTGAAAGGACTATGTTTTATAACCGATTTTGAAGATGCAGAAACGAAGCGCTTTTGTTTGGAAGCACGTGTATTCTAGATGGAGAGCCACATCGGTGCACCTATAGGGACAATAGATAGTGGTAATTTGCCATAAAAGAGGCTCCAACCAAAGCTTCATCTGAATATTTTCCTGCTCTAGCGAGCGAACCACCTGCATGATGCCGCGGACTTCGATTTACTGGCTGAACATGCGGTTTGACGTAGCGACGTGCATACACCATGGTATATTATACAGTCTAGACGGCCCCGTGGCGCAGGCAGTCCAGTGGCTGCCTGCGACGCGGAAGTCCCGGGTTCGATTCCCGGTGAAAAGTCTGGGTGTTGTGTTGTCCGAAATTTGCACTTTTCTAAGTTTATAAACCTGATAAATAAACGGGCAAACTCCTATGGCGAGAAAAAGCCGATAAGGAGAAAAACAGTTATTTATTTATTTTATTTATTTATAACCGATTTTGAAGATGCAGAAACGAAGCGCTTTTGTTTGAAAGCACGTGTATTTAGATGGAGAGTCACATCGGTGCACCTATTATAGGGACGATAGATAACGGTAATTTGCCATGAAAGAGGCTCCAACCAAAGCTTCATCTAAATATTTTCCTGCTCTAGCGAGCGAACCACCTTCATGATGCCGCGGACTATTGTTTTTTACAAAAATGTCAACCTTCTCTTTTTTCCGTCTTTTCCGTCATACTATTTTTCTGGATAATTCTTCCTCTGTTCCAGCTTACGAGATGAATTGCCTTTGACCTGTTAATTTTTGCTATTAGCCTTTTTGAAACAAATAGCATTGATAGCAGGGTAAGTGCAAGTATGTGGTTACGCATTTGGAATACTTGTCTGAAACCAAGGTGTTTTGCCCTTAATTTTTCAAAATTGCCTAAAAGACTCCTATACAGGGTGGCCCAAATGAAAACAAAGCAGACAAATTTTCGGGCACTTGACCTCACTTGTTTGTATACTGTAATATGTTTACTGAACGGACATAAGCCCCGTCATGGGTTCGTTAACCACGAGCCAGCCTCCTAGAAGGGGCTGTAACCCTCCGAGAACATTGAAATTTGCACGAATCGAAAAAAAATAAATAAACACCGCTATGAAGACAATTGAACCAGCTTTGAAATGATGTATCACTCAACCCCGATTGTCGTTTGAAATTTTCGAAGGGGATGCCACCCTGACTACGGGGGTGAAACTCTACGGTTAGATTAATAGCAGTTGAACGTCCCCCTTGAAAACAAAGTTAACCTGTCCGGGCTAATTTCGACAAAATGAGGGCGAATGCCCGAAAATCTGTCTGTTTTGTTTTCAATGCGCTTAATAATTCAAATTTTAACGAGAATTTTTTTTAGCATGTATATTGGAAGTGACGCAATATTTCCTGGGAGCAGTTTATATTTACCCATAACGCTCAAACTAGTCGACCTCACAAGAGACGCGCGTAGTGGAGGATAGTCTCGTATCTGGCCCGATTGAGAATTGAACACATAACCTCTGATTTGGAAGCCAGACCTGGTGCTGGCGAAAAACCACCCCAATCACCCGGATTCAACACTGGATGATTTAATGGGTAGTTGTTGATGGCTGCTCACATCACATTGTTACTTTCTTGTCCTGATTCTGATCGAAAGTCTGATTGAATCTTTTCTGTCCAAACCTTAATCCGAGTCTGTCCTCGCAAATTGAAATCGGACTCGGATCCCCGAGATTTCCACGCGATAAATAATAGCCGTTATAAGATGCACAAACGCACACACATGTGCGGAACAGGAATGGGGCCAAAGGGAGGTATGTGTGTGCTGCGTGTGTGTGGCCCCAATTGTGTCGTAAACCGTTGTAAAACACGAAAAGAGGATCTAATCCATCTCGGACGGACTCTGGAAAGTTTCGGGATTTACGACGCGGCACAGCGAGGCAATTCTTAGGGATGGTCCTCTTTTTCCTCCTCCTCATCCTTTTCCGCCGTGCTCCTCGCCAGTTTTCTGGCAGTAGTAACACCATCAGAAGAAGAGATAAGATTGATGTCTCACTTCGGTGACCGCATATGTTGCCCCGGCATGTCTCACACGCATTAAATCGATACAGAGAGAGGACTTTTCGCAGCTCTTTGCTGTGCCCTAGCTTGGCCAACGGAAGTCCGGGAGAAGAACGTGTGAAAATATATGAGTGGTCATTGGGTGGCGCGAGAGCATATTATAGTATAGTGTGTGTGGCGCGGTCCTGGATGCGGCCGGAAAAAAGGGGACATTTATTCCAAGCTGGTGATGGTACTATGTGGTAATATCATTCAGGGGATGAGGACGGTTTGCCAGGTTCAACACCCTCGGAAATGCGTATTTCATTTTGTCGTTCGAACGTGCCATTTTTTATGACACGAGTTTCACCCACTCTCGCTCCAGTGCCGTTTTCTTGCAACTGTTTGCTAAGCTCACCCATGTTTTTCCATAACGAGTACGAGTCGTAATGTTAGCAACCAATATCTACATTCCTCATCACCAGAACGAAACTGTTACGAAATTAAGAGATTAGAATGCAAGTATGAGAATCAGTTAGAAAGAGCCCAACTTCTTCCTAGCTTTGAAACATAAAACAAACGATAAAAACACTCCTGGCACGATCATAACATCAAAACTTGAAACATTTCCTGAGGAGAGAGAGAGCGGAACAAGATTTACCAAACTTCCGAGAATAGACAAATAAACACACAAACGGATTCCAATTTATTCCGCACCACACACTTTACTTTATCGCTCTTCAAAATGCTCTTTGGATAACGTCACACATCAGTTACAAACTCCTGAACCTATCCGAAGAACAGCCCGGCAAAAGCATCAGAGAAGTTGTGAGATATATTTCGCCTCATAACTAGAGCGTGACATCCCCAATTAAATTTCAACTATTCGTTCGCCAGACAACTTGACAAATTGGAGTGCAGATAATACGTAGTACGTAGGTACACCTAGAGGTGTTGTGCCGAGAGAAGAGAATGAGGAAGGACGAGCATCAGAATTCCGCGACGTGCGGAACGCGTGTCAGGCTATTAGCGAAGGAGCAATTTGCATTCGGAATGATGTTACACGAGGTGGGAGCTTCTGGTTCCTATATACCTACCCATGCCAGTATAAGTAGTTTGTTGTGATCATGATGATGATGATGATGGGGAGCGTTAGGGGAGAAAGAGTATGGGGATTGTTAAATTCATTACGGAAGGGTTATTGTAATCGAGAACTACAACGGAAACGGTCAGTCGACACGTAATATTTTTCTGTGTGTTTCTCTTCAAATGCTCGAGCATTTACATATGTTTTGGCATCAAGATTTGACTCGGTTGTATGAGAATGAAACGCCACTCTTACGTATATCAAGAAATATGTGCTTATTTCACGTCAACTTAACTGCCCCAAATAGAGTGTTTATACCTATTCCTGTGTATTTTTACTTTTTACTTTGTAGGGAATTCAGCGAAAACGAGCAGACTTATTAGTATTAAAGGATTTTACACCGCGTCCTTAAGAGCCCCCATAAGCCATATCCTCGGACCATAAACTCTTACCTGCGCGCACGACTTTATCCTTTTTCCGCATTCGCTGGCATCGAGTAAAACTCCTTGCTCTCCTTGATAGTCCACGAACACGAGCTATTAAATTAGCCCGAAGGGGGGCTCGAAACTACCACTGCGTCGTAATTTAATTTCGCATCTCTCCTCAGCGGCAGAAAGTAATATTTATAGTAATATGCATGCATGTTTTGCAGTTTACCTAGCATGAAATTGGATTAGTTTTCTTGTTGCTGTTTGCTCTCCTGCTGATGTGCAGGAACCTCACTCCTCTCGCCATCTTTAATACATTCGTCTCGCGCGCACACTATGTCCCACGGCATATCATGCACGGTTCACGAAGAGAAGAGCAAGAGGAAGAGGATATGCTAGAGATACTCTGGAAATATATCCGTGATCCTTGTCGCAGATATTGTAATGAATTCCATTTCGTACATGTTTAACGGAAGTAGGCATTCCTTCCCCAAGAAATTCGCCGCCAGAAGTCAGTGTGTGTGCACGCAAGTGTGTCCATGTCAAATGTGTGCAAGGTTTCATGTCACCCTTACTCGTGTATGATATGTTTTGTTGTTTTATTATGTCGTTATTTCTAGAGGAAATCGTTCGGACTGAGAAAAATTCCGTGTCTGGAAGATCAAGGGCGATGTCTCAACATCGCAATAGTTGTGTTATATGAAAGCTCGCTCGCATGATGTCTTTCCTCTTGGTCTTTCCTTGTATTTTCATAAGCATACATAATACCCACCTATCAAGCTAGCCTTGTTATTCCAGGTTTTCTTTCAAACTTGAAGGGATGTATCTTGGCAACTATACATTTCGAAAGTTAATGATAAAGTCGAGGGTGAAGTTGATCTCAATTGCCCTCATTTGCCTTGAAGAATACCTTATACCTGTATCATATTGCATAAGATTTTTCTTCATTGTCAATTATAATTTCTTGCAGGCTTCTCGGCATAATTGGCATGCTTAGGAGGGAAGAAGAGAACATATGAGCGGCTAGTGTTGCACGAACCTCGAATCGTTTCTCGATGTAGTCGAGATCGGTATACGAGAATGAAACAACCGAGACGAGTTCCGCGCTTGAGGAAAATCTCCATCCTCGATTATCGACCCTTTTTATGTATTTTCATGATGAATATACACCGTTAACAACTTTATTCCAACCTATATTATTCCTCATGAAGTTCAATTTTGTCCTGTCTAAAACGCATTTCACAGTCCTAAAAACAGATTTCATTATGAAAACAGGACTCCCGACCTCATAGGACGCAACCCCGAAAGTTCTAACTCGAGTTTGACTCCAAATGTTCTTTCGGTCAAAAATGATCTCATAAATAGAAAGATCTGATCCGGAAGTTCACCTTGATCATAAATAGGAGTTCCTCGTGCCACACTCTATTGAACGCCTGAGTCACGTCTTGGAAGGCTCCAGAGCAGCTCCTTTTCGCTTCGAAATCACGATTTATATGATCCAGCGACCACTACCCTGTGGACCTGCTCAACAGAAGGGTGTCCCCGTCGGTCGGAAGCCAACCTGGAGATCCGGTATAAGTCCCCTACCCGTAAGTGACGGGTACAGCTCGATCGTGATTCATCATCAGTCTCTTCAGGACTTTCGACAGAACCAGTAATGAACTGATGGATTTGTAGGATGATGGTTGTTCTGCCTGCTTGCCGGGTTCCAGTACATGAGCTATTTGCGCCATTTTCCATCGGAATGGGAAATGTCCCAGTTTTGTGGCAGCATTGTGGATGATGGATGTATAAAAGCAACCTCGTGATTTTCTCGGGAAGTTCTCTCAGGACCCTTCCGGATATGAGATCGTATACACGCATAAAAAGGTAATCTTGAGTTAAGACAAAGCGTTTAATGTCAAGTATATGTTAAGTTTGTATATACGCAAAGCGATTATATTCTCACTCCAAGAGTTTTAGTTTCTCCAAAAGAAGACTGTCATAGTGTCAGCTGAAAGCTGTAGCACGTTGAATTTGAATATAATACTTATTAAACGGAGTATTTTCAGTGTTTCACAGAAAGTATATGATAGTCTTGCAATTAGATTAGATAAGTCTTGCAACAATACAGCAAGTAATTTTGTTATGAGAACAATCGGCTTGACTACCGCATATTAGCTTTTTGGTAGAAGAAAATTATTCTTGAGATAAAATTATAACTAAATTGGACTAATACTGCTCCTGGTTAAATCAAATATATTGAATGTTTACAGGAAGAGTTCGTTGCTTTTATATAAATAAATTAATGGTTTCAGTTCAACTATAGGATTATCTTATATCGAAAATATTCGAATCTTGATTCTGTTTATCAAGAGCATACAGGATGTCCCAGTACTCGCGCCCCAGAGTCAAAGGCAGTTTAGGGAAATGCTTCAAATGTGTCAGAAAAATTTTAAAAATTGGTGTTTTTTTTTTATATGGGGCGTCATAGGGGTCACTTTGCCCTTTCCAATTTTTATTATCTGAAGAACTTCCAGTAAATTTTTGTCTTTCTAAAAACAATTGCAAAAAGTTCAAGACGTCCCCAATGCGATGTAAGACAGAAAGTAAAATAATTTGTTTCCATAGAATTCTTTTACAGGCCATTTTTATAAAATCTGTATTTTTAAAAATTTTGAGTCGCCGGCGGGCGGGCGCCGCCCTGTACAGTAAGTGAATAAATTTGTTGCACACACACTGAAAAGTTCAATTTTTTTTAAATCTCATCAGATAATAAAATAAGAGGGGGCAAAGTCCCACCGTTCGATGCCTCATATCTCCAAAAATGAAAATCCAATTTATTTAAACATTTTTCTGACACATTTGTAGCATTTCCCCAAACTGGCTTTTACTCTGAGGCACGAGTCCTGGAACATCCTGCGTTTACCTAAACAAGCTTATGGATAAAGGCTGAAATTACAACAATTAAGTATAGTATATTAAAAAAATGTATTTCGCAAAAGTTCAAATACAAACATCGATAGAAATCCAAATCCAGATGGGTATACATTTCAAATAAAAACGAATTCTTTGTATTCTTCTTATTCTTTTTCTTTCTTCTTATTCAAAAACAAAAAAACGTCATTTTACTGTCGCGCCGGGTGCCGCAGCACCCACGGCACTGCAACATCACTATGTGGACAACTTGCGTGAATTCAACTGAAATTTGCACGAAAAGAGAATCTCGCATAATTATTTAGGTATACATACACAAAATTTTATGTAGTAATGATGGGAAAACACTGATCATCTTAAGCTCCTTTATCAAATGATACCATGTAAGCCACAAAATTTGGAGTTTGGGTTGGCTTTGGAAACAAAATATTGATGGATTGGAGCCATGGATAGACTGAATTGGCTGAATGGCCGAATTTCTTGACTTCAAAGCCACCTCCGATGTCGAATTTTGTGGATCGCACGGTTTGAACAAGTGAGTAAAAGAAACTTACCTCTGAATTCTTCGATAATTTCTGGATTGCAACCCCAAAGTTGGAGATACGGCTCCATGTTGCACACGCGGTAGGTATAATTTTTTTTGCAGGAGCAGAAGTAGCTCACATTGGCGTGTTTGTGCGCGTGCTAGTGTTGTTGCCGGAAGATGACGCAATACAATGAAACTTCGAGCGGATTGATAATATATATATTCTTGATCCAAGAGTCTCAGTTCTCAGACCAAAAATATACAATCATTTCAAGAATAATTGAATATTTGGGGGAACTGATCATCGTCTCAGTTCAAGCATTATGGCATTTGAGTTCAGTAAGTTAAAATGTTGTTTCAAAGATTGCATTTTCAGATTGAAATCACAATTATGTTCTAAACTGTGAAGTTCTCAATATTCTCAGTTGGAGATCTTGAAATGCTTGAGAGGAAATTTTCATTTGTTCTGAACAAGTTTACCTAAAAATTTGTTTCAAAAACAAAGTTTATTACATCTAAGATATTCGATAATATCAGTTCAAAAGAATAGTCTCATTTTGAGAATGTCTGACAAAACTATTAAATTTTTCGAACAAATACTGGCTTCGTATTGAACTGAAAAAACTATTTCAATTTAAATGTATTGAATCATCAAACCAAGTCAATGAATCAAGTAAATATGATACTATTGGATTGAAATTACGTTTTTATGCGTGATAACTGGGAGACTTTTTTGTGCTCAACTTTTCCAAGATTGAGGTTGATTTCTTCAGCTTTTAGTATGTTGTTCAGCATTGCTTGAAAGCTATTTGTGCAAATTTACAAAATGGACATGCTCATTTATTCAAGAGTTTGGCCGATATTTCGCCTAAAATGCTGGGCTATTTCGGCAGAATGAAATGGGGTCTTATACCCCTTTTTTTCAATTTGTTCAAAACAAAATACAAACTGAGATCACTACAGGCATAAAAGCATTTCGTCTCAAAAGTCCCTCTGTAAAAAAAATTGAAAATTCGGACGAGAACAGGTGGAGTTTGAACTGGAAGACTGACGACGCAGTAAACCTGTTCTGCGCTTGCGCATTAGGTAGGTCATCGTGTCATTGCATTGACCGTTGTTGTCGGATTGTGTCTGATAGGCAGTCTAACGTTCATGAAAATTCACAAGTTATGATTTAAAATCACGGAAAATCAAAACAACACAATGCAGCACATCTTTTTGTATATTGTGGAATTTATATATCGGCAGGGAACAATTACATTACCTGTTTGTGGTGACAGCTCACTATAAATCTGGCAATGGGGTCTTATACGAATTTTTTTTTATTCCTTTTAACTAAAGTACAATGTGAGATTACCAGACATAGCGACATAGTAACTCAGAAGCAACTACTTTTCTTGAGAAAAAAGTTCAAAATCGAGGCGCGAAGCAGAGCGGTTTGATTTCAACGTCTAGTGACGTAACTAGACGTTGCGTGTTGCTATGGCAACGATGCTGTCGTTGCTGCTGATACGTTGCTCTCATGTCGACGTTGTCCATGCTTTGTTTTCATTCGCGCTAACGCTGCGCGCAATTTCACTTGATTTAAACCGATAGACTGGGAGAAGCGAAACTTCAATTACTTTTTTCTTGGCCGATTTTTTTTATTTGTGTTTCAGCTGCACAGTTGCTAATTTTATCTATTTAATGAAATGTCCATACCAATAAAATCGTATTTTGTGATTCTTGTATACGACCCCATTACGTATCAGAACCGGGAAACGTTGCCAGAGAGTTATCATGCCAAATTCTGTTTTCTGCGCAATATGTTATTCAGTGATTAATGGTGTTTAAGATATTTTCGATCAAAGAAAATGTCCCGCGTATACCTTTAGGTGTCAGTGTTGATAGGGAAATGGAAACATTTTTTGAAAAACCGAATATTTACAAGTTCAGTATAAAAACAAAAGCACAAAAAATAAACAAGAATCTAAAGTTTTGTCACACGAAATTAGTCTTCTCCCTGACCTTTTTTTTCGCCCCTAGCTTAGCATCATGTCGCTAAGACTAAATTTCATATACGAATAGGCACGAGTGAATCACGAGAAGTCGAAAATCTTCCCTGCTGTGCGATTGTGAAAAACAATTGTCTTGAGCACAAGCTCTTTGTTTTAATAGAAATAAAAAGTGTCTTCGACTAACAAGCTGCGTTTCCAACATCCAGCTTGGTGCATTCCTGTACGTATACCTAGGATTTTCATTTTCCACTAACAGTCCGTCTATAGCAGCAGCTATAGTTAAAGTGCATTTTTGCGAGTACCTAGCAAATCTTTTGTTTATCTTTTTGTCATCCGCCGCGCTTTCATTGCTTTCTCTCTCTATATGCAATTGCCATTCCGCATGATGGGCTACAACTAAGCCCCGAGACGACTCCGAGAGATCATGAGGAGTTAGTCGCGGATTTCGGATCGCGCAGAGATTTATAGGAAAACTTCTGGCAGAGGGATACATCCACTTTTCGTCATGTTACGAGATGAGCGAGCGTGCAAAGCGCGAAGAAGAACATTCTGGATGATGATGACACGGCGCTCTATTAAATCACTTTATTATCCCAAACCGCTGATGCCATCCCATACCACCAGTGGGACCCGTGCAGTTTTTGATCCTTCGTCGCATAGAGGAAGGTCGGTGGCGCGCGTTACCGTCATCGTTGCCGCGAATCGGTTATTATGATACAAATTGGGTTTATGCGGCCATCACCGCATTTTGGGTTACCGCGAGGGCAATCTCGTTATAGCTTATGGCCGGAAAGGATCTGCACTCTGCACTAGCAAATATGCCGGGACTTGACTAAGCGGAAACATTTTGAAAGAAGATAGTTTTTGTGTAGAACCCCAGCAGAAGATGCCCTTTAAGAACGTTTTACAATCGCGCGGTATAAGAACAATATCGCTGACGACTTTTCTTTCACCCTACTACCGCTAGCTACTGCTGCCCTACTACCCTACTACCACCCCTACTACCTACTACCACTATTGTAAGACTGGGCTTCGAATTCCTAGATGATTGGTTCAAATTCGAGCAGAAAATGCAGAAAGCAGAATGCACCTACTTGTCTCCTTTCTTCGTAATACACTTCTCAAAACAACTAGAGGATCAGTTGGTTTTTTTTTACTTTAATTTTTTTGTTGAATAAAGTAGCGCGATGTAACTTTCAGGATATCTTTATTCAACTGTTTAACACAAAATTTTGCAGCAATTCAACCACTATCGTAATGCAATTTTACAAATAATTCCAATAATGGACAAAGAGCAAAATGAGTGTTATTCTTATCAACAATATTTTTAGCCCAGGCATTTTAGATCAAAATTGACCAAAACCTGGAAAAAAATAACGTAAGTCTGAAAATTGGTAGAACGCTTCCACTTCAACCCCTTAACCACATACTGAAAGTCCTAAGAAATCCTATGTCCGCTTCATCGTTTTTTAGCTGCAAAAAGGTATAAGTGACATTGCTTTGCAAACTGATAACTAAATCACGCGTTGAAGTTTCAATACAGCTGAAAATTGCTGGAAATGGTCTCCTCGGCCAGTTGAACAACATGTTGAAAGTCCTAAGAAATCCTATGTCCGCTTCATACTTTTTTTTTCAGTGGCAAAAAGATATAAGTGACATTGTTTCAAAAACTATTCAATTAAACACGCGGTCAAGTTTTAATACATCTGAAAATTGCCGAAAATGGTCTTCTCGGTCAGCTTTACAACATATTGAAAGTCCTAAAAAATACTATGTCCACTTCATCGGTTTTTGGCAGCAAAAAAGTTCAAGTGACATTATTTTGGGAACTATTTATTAAGATATGAGTTGAAGTTTCAGCACAGCTGAAAGTTGCTGAAAAATAGTATCCTTTGTTAGTTGAATAACATACTAAAAGTCCTGAGAAATCCTATGCCCGCGCTTCATGTTTTTTGGCGGCAAAAATGTATAAGTGACATTATATTGTAAACTATTTTTTTGAAATACGGGTTTAAGTTTCAGTACAGCTGAAAATTGCTAAAAATGGTCTTCTTTGTTGGTTGATTGTACTAGTCCGAGTATACTATTTTCAGCAATTTTCAACTGTATTGCAGCTTCAACACATATTTTGAACAATAGTTTTAAGAAATGATCTTATACATTTTTGCCGCCAAAAAACAATGTAGCGGATACAGGATTTCTTGGGACTTCCAGTATGTTGCTCACATGATCAAGGAAACCAGTTTAAGCAATTTCTGGATGAATTGGAACTTCAACGCCTATTTCAATAGATAAAGTTTCCAAAACAATGTCACTTATACCTTTCTTCCGCCAAAAAAAAAAACAATGAAGCGAACAGGGATTCTTTTATATTTGGTGTTTTGTTCAGCTGACCAAGGAGACCATTTTCAGCAATTTTCAGCTGTACTTATTAAAACGTCAACTAGTATTTTAATAAAAAATAGTAACAAAAGAAAATTTCACTTGTACTTTTCTGCCGCCAGAAACGGATGAAGCGAAGAGAAGATTTTTAAGGACTTTTAATATGTTGCTCAACTAATCAAGAAGACCATTTTCAGCAATTTTTAGCTATATCGAAACTTGACCGTCTGTTTGAACAGTTCCCAAAACAATGTCACTCACACCTTTTTGCCGCCAAAAAACAATGAAGCGGACATAGGATTTCTCAGGACTTTCAGTATGCTGCTCAACCGACTGAAGAGACTAATTATTTTAACCTGTATCAAAACTTCAACCTGTATTTGAATCAATAGTAACAAAAAAATGTCACTTATACCTTTCTGCCGCCAAAAAATAATGAAACGGACATAGGATTTTTAAGGACTTCTAGTATGTTGTTCAACTTGCAAAGGAGACCAGTTTTAGCAACTTTCAGCTGTACTGAAACTTCAACTCGTATTTCAATAAATAGTTTCCAAAATAATGTCATTTGAACCTTTTTGCCGCCACAAACCAATGAAGCGGAGAAAGGATTTTTTAGGACTTTCAATATGCTGTTCAACTGACCGAGAAGATTATTTTCGGAAGTTTTCAGCTGTTTTGAAACTTCAACGCGTATTTTAATGAATAGTTTCTGAAATAATGTCACTTACACTTTTTTGCCGCCAAAAACCGATGAAGCGGACATAGGATTTTTTAGGACTTTCGGTATGTGGTTAAGGGGTTAAAGTGGAAGCGTTCCACCAATTTTCAGACTTACGTTATTTTTTTCCAGGTCAAAACCTAAAATGCCTGGGCTATTTCCATTGTTCTCTATAACTAAAGTAAAAGGCGCTATGATTGTCAGTCTGACAAGTGTAAATTCACAAAATGAGATACTTAACAGCGATAGAAGCCACAAGGGCCATTACCTTGTTCAAGAGGGCCATTCTCAGCGCGCTGTTGCAAGAGACTGCAATGTTACCCAGAGTGTGATATCACGATTAGGGAATCGCTTCCTAGAGACAGGAATTGTCACAAGAAGACCAGGCCAAGGTTGACGAAGGTCTACATCAGTCAGAAATGACCAATATCTTCGCCTTCAAGTACTAAGAAATCTTACAAGTACAGCAAGATCTCAACGAAATTGTCTGGCAAGGGCAACGGGGGTGCAGATTTCGGACCAGAACGTACGAAATCGATTGCGAGAAGTCGGCCTGAACTCGAGACGACCCGCAAAAGTGCCTAAATTAACCAGAAACCATCGCGTAGCACGCAACATGTTGGCTAGAGAACATTTGAGATGGAATCTACCACAATGGAGAAAAGTTCTGTTTACTGATGAGTCCAGAGTGGCCTTGCATTCAAACGACGGACGAGTAAGAGTGTATAGAAGGCTTGGCGAACGATTCTACCCTGACACGGTTACTGAAATGGTAGCATTTGGTTGTGGTGATAGCTCGTGACACCGAGCCGGGTTTAGGTTTTCCGGTGAAGAAAAAACAAGTGAGTATGCCTTCACGTGCGTGAGTCTCAGTAGCGCATTTTCTCAAAGAGGCATATTGTGAACGTAAAGAAATTTGGTTGAAAGAGAAACACCATTCCTTGCCCACTTTCTTCACTCGAAACTCATTGTGATATTGTGTTATCAGAATGGGGTACTTGCCAATGGAATAGATTTGAATGAAAATTCTTTTACTCATCAATATATTTTTTTTGTTTGAGGGCGGGAGCTGAGAGCGGCGACTAATCAACAGTAGTCTATTCTTTCCCATTTTTAGTCGGCTATCCATATAGCGAAAGAATTGATGCATATTAGATAGATAGATAGATAGATCTTTATTTCGTTCCATGTTTACCCCATCAGGTGTGGAACCGTCACAGTATGTACATTGTACAGCAATGCGTAATATAAATAAATATAAATCGCATTCAAATATAAATAAACATCTCAAATAAATAACCACATAAATATATAAATAGATAACAACACAAATATATACAAAAATATAGAAATTTATGGGAAACAACACACATGGTATATAGATTAAACATCATCATAAAAACATTTTAAAACTCATGACTTGATCGACGTCCGTATCATCAATGAACTCCTGCACCGAGTAATAAGCTTTACATGCTAGAAACCCCCCGAGCAAGTGCCGAACCCGAGGTAAGCGCAGCTTTTTGAAGTCGGAAGGAAATTGATTGAAAATTTGTAGTGCTGAATATGGAACATTTTTCTGAAGGTAAGTATATTGCAACTTATTCATTTTGAGATGATCTTTGTTTCGCGTTGCATATGCATGATTCAATCTGCATCCCTCAAACAAATCCTGGTTCTTCAAGACAAATATTGTGACCTCATAGATATAGAGAGACGCCAAAGTAAGAACGCCGTGCTCAATAAAATATGGCCTGCATGTATCTCTACCTTTTATTTGAAAAACGTTTCTTAGCGCTCTTTTTTGCAGTCTGAACACTCTGATGGCATCAGCCGAATTTCTCCAAAAAATTATTCCGTATCTGATTCTAGATTGGATATAAGCATGGTAAGCTGCTAGTGCCGCCTCAGTGCTAACCAGTGCAGCTAATGTTCTCAATGCATAGCAACACTTCGCCAAGCCCCCAGCAACAAACTCCACATGAGCCCTCCAATCCAATCTGTGATCGACTATGACACCTAGAAATTTAGCGTTAGGTACCGACTCTACATCAGTGTCCTCAAACCTAAGGGTATACAGTGAGTCGCCCTGACTATAATTAAACTTGATGAGATTATTGAAACCGGAATGTTTCTTGACTTACGTTTATAAGTGACAACTATGTATTATTCAAAAAATGAGAACACCAGAGCATCAGGTCTGGTAGAAAGTGCAATATTATGTTATTTCAAGTTTATCGGGGGCGGTTTTCTCTATGTTGGCGGCGCAATATAGACATCCAATATAGCCTAGCCCTCCTTTGGGAGTGGCAGCTATGTAACAGCGAAAAAATTAGAAAGCTAGGTCGTCTAGTTTGGGAGGAGTTCGAGGAACGGACGGACGGACGGACGGACGGACGGACGGACAAAGCGGTTGCAATAGCGATCTTCATCAAGATGGAAAATGCGCTAAAAACAAAGAAGTAGTCAACACCAGCGCAAGAAAACGGGTAGGCGTGACGCCGCCAGCGACTACTAGCAACACTACATTTTTCCACTAGGACAGAGCAAAATGAAAAGGAAAGTCAATACAGCGATTACCAAGCAAGATCCGTTCCAGCAAGCAATTTACATGCAAAAGAACCCAAGGTTCCGGTCCAGAGAACGGCAAGAACAGAATTTTCAGTAGTTGCAACTGCCACCTGCAGCGTGGGCATGACTCGCGTGGGCGGTCACCGGCGGTCGAACAGAGAAACCGTAACGGTGACGGCGCCAGTGTGTGTTATTGGTTCGTTTTATCGTGGCGACAGAAGCCGGTGCATTCGGGCAATGGAAGGTGGCGCCACAACGGTGCGCTCGGACGATGAAAATCAGTGCAAACGGTGCATTTACGCGATGATAACTTCAAAAGCCACGCGATGGGTCAATATCATCCTGCAGCAATCCGGGAGAGAAACGGTCGTATTTGAGTTAACTCAGGGATGCTGCACATAGCGGCGATCGAATGCAAAAGACCCACGTTTTTGCAGGTTGAGCTTTTGTATATCGGCGGTTCTTTCCTACTTGACCCGAAATAAACATTTTTCTGTCAATAGAATGGTGACAGCACAAGGACATGCCAAAAAAGGATCTCGGGAGATCTCGGCTCCCTCCACCAGAGATCTCGGCCCATCTCCGGGATCTCTGACCGGTCTGTCCTGACCAAGTTCCTTTCTTAACGCGGTCTTCCTCCTGTGCGATTGCTACCTCTTGATCGATGACCTCCTCGATCAGCAGCTCCCCGTTCCAGCATGAAACGGTCTGCTGAAGCGTATCGTTGCCTGCAGTCGCGTTGCAGATGTCCGTCCTTCCCACATTCAAAGCAACGTGGTCTTGCTCCACTACGATTGCTTTTCCTCAGTTGGTGATTTCCTCGATCAGCAGTTCCCCGTTCCACCATGAAACGGTCTGCTTAACTCGACCATTGCCTACAATCCCGACGAAGATGCCCTAGTTCTCCACATCCGAAGCAACGCGGCCTTCCTCCAGGTCTTGGCTTGTCTTGGGATTTGTTTCGTGACAATAAAGCGTTGAGGATTTCCCCATACATTTCCTCGATCGATTTCTCGGCAGTATGTGAACTTCCGGCTTTCTCAACGTCCACCGCCTTGACTTGACGACTGCAAACCTCCTTGACTGCCTCAATACAGATCGCCTGAGTCAGTGCGTCGCTGATGTCGACTGGGTTTTAAATCATCACCATCTCACGCAGGTCTTGGTCTCGAATTCCATAGACGAAGGTATCTCTTATGATGTCTGTCAAGAGGTGCGCTGGATACATTGGGTACGCTAGAAAAGCCAGCCTCTGAACATCAGCTGCAAATTCCTGTGAGCTCTCTCAGCTTCTCTGCGTTCTTGCCGAAAAATAAGCTTGATGAACCTGCCGTCCGCAATGATCTTCTGGACTTCTTGAAGCAAGGATGACTGCTTTAGCTTTATCTTCGTCATTCCATCTATTCGCCTCAGCAACAACGTCAAATTGTCTCTTGTAGGTCGTCCATGAGCTTTGCTCATCGAAGTTTGACAGTTTCACACGATGATTACCTGCCAAAGCTGCCGTCGGGGTCACCGTATTACTTACGGCGGTACTCTGTACACGTCGTTCTAGCTGCACTATGTTTGCCTCCATTGTTGCAATTTTTTTGCTAGTTTCCTGACATTTCCGTCGAAGTATCGCTTGCGTTGTTCTATAGCCGCCATCAGCTCTTCCAGACGCTTCTTCTCTTTCTCTTTCTCTTCTCTACACTCCTTTCCCTGCTTTTCTAGAACATTTTTCAATTGCAGGACGATAGCCGCAACGTCTTTGGCTCCTCTCTTCGACATACTTCTTGTCTCCGGTATTTACGAATCAGCTCCAATATTTCCGAACACCTTGTAGTCGCAGGCCGAATTACTCTCAAGTCTCCCACTTCTGACACCAAATGTTACGTATTTTACGCGCAATCTTAACGTGCGGTGAATCCGGCATTTCCGTCAAAATGGATAGATGTGTCTTGACTCACTGTTGGAGGCTCCATTCAGTTCCACGGGCCAAAGCCTACACGCACGTTCTGAAATGCACCAGAGCTTCTCATTTGCACACTGCGACCTAACGGGAAGAGTCCAGAAGGATCGCGCGTTCTCCAAAACCGCCGCTCGTAACAATAACAAATTGAATTTGACACAAACTCAAAAACTTCGACGCACAAAAGACAACTGTCAGAATGGGCTTTTGAAAACTTTTGCTACTAGGGTAACAATCATTGTAGCGCCAATGGCGTTTTCAGTGTTCGGTCTGGTTCACCGATGAGCAGTTCATTTTGAATACAGATCCATGATTCGATTGCGTAATGTTAAACTCCATGGTATCTAACGTTCCAGTCGATTTCAAAGTACGCTGTAGATAAGCAGCAGGTTATACTGTGGGCGGCAGTTTCGCGTGTGGGTTTTGAAAAATGCACCGCGCACCACCGCCGCCGGGTGGAAATATGGCCGCGTAAGACTGATGAAAAGCCCTGGCGGTTAACTTGTGATTACGGTTATATCTCTCGGGTTAACCCCCCGTCCGATATATTTCAGTCTTAGCGCGCGCGAGTGTCGGTGGTTGAAGACTTTGGAGGCAACGACACAACATGATACTCACTCCCCGAGTCGTCCGGGCGTCGCGTCGTCGTAGCAGCGCCGTAGTAGAAGAGAAAGATCTTAATCCACAATGGTGGATGTCGTCGGGTTGAAAGGGCGACCCGAATATTTATCATGTCGCAGATGGGTGGAGAATGCGCTGGGAGGAAATAAACAAGTCTCTGAGTAGCCCAGTCATCCTAGCTCATTTCAGGGCTTGAGGTCGGAATCTCTCCCATAAAGCTGGATTTTTGCATACATGTCCAGAAAACAGCCCTCTTTCTATTAGTGATGAAAAAAATTTCTGAGACCCGGAGCGTTTTCCGCCATTTTGAAAAATCTGTCAATTTTTTCAGTTTTTCTTGAATAACTCTGTAAATATTCAACTTATCGGCATAAAATTTTTGCAGTGATTAGAGCTTGAGATTCTGCAACCAATGTTACCAAAAATACTTTTCTAGATTCCATGGTTTCTGAGAAATGTCAAATGAGTTAAACGACTTCATTCACTTTCATCATTTCATTTGACCAATTGAAAAAAAGTTATCGGGCTTTCAACAGATCTGCCATCTTTTGCATTCGAGTATACATAAAAAAGGCTTCCAAAAAATATTCATATGTCGGTCGGTCTGCAGGTCTAACGGTCAGTCTGATGGTCGGTCTGTTGAATTTTGTGCCTAGATTTATTCCCAAGCCGTTTAACCAATCCCGACCAAATTTGGTAGATTCGTAAGTGACAAGATTTCAACGACAAAATCCAAATGTCATCTTGATCTGTCACTTGGAAGTGTCAATACAAAAGAATGACAGAAGGTCTATCTCACCGAATGCAACTTGTGATACATCATTTCAAAGCCCTTGAAAAAATGCATACAAAATGGTCAGTGAGAACCCTTCAATGTTGCGTCTGTCAAAAAATCACAAGCTGTGAAACTTTAAATTTGAACTTTTCATAACTCTTGAAGTACGGAACGGAATTGAACCAAATTTTGTTCCCAACAAGAGTGCCTCGCAATAATTTGATGGATCATAAAATGTACTGGCAGCAGACAGGGATGCAACCTGAAAAAAAAATTGCCTAGTCATCCGAGCCTGTAGTGTACCTACTTGAAATAGTCAAAAAATCATCCCTTGTTTGAAGAAAGTAGTTCTCGAACGATTTTTTTGCTATATGGTTAGCTCTTCCTCACTTCTTCAACATGGTAAAAGCAGACATCCCTGTGACGTGCAGTATTTAGTATACAGGGTGAATATTGAAAAATGAATATTTAAAAATGTTTTTTCCGTTGAAATAATCCTCGAGAAAAACAGTCTTTATCATTGAGCAACTTTATAGTCTCCTGCTGGACATGATGTGAAAAATTTACCACTCCATAGCCGCTGGTATTCTACGTACGGGGTGCAATCGATTTTTTCCAATATTTCTATCTTTATCGAATAAATCAAGACAAAAACCATTGCCAGCCCTGTTACAAGCCCATTATTATCTCTTATTCAAAATACAAAAAAGTCAGATTCCTCAAATTGCAAAAACACAACATACAGGGTGAAAAAAAAATTGATTTCATCCTGGTACGTAGAATACCAGCGGCTATAGAGGGGTACATTTCTCACATGTTCAATAGGGGATCATAAGGTTGCTGAATAATGAAAAACTGTCTTTCTCGAGAATTATTTAACCTTGAATAAAAAAATTCGAAGATTTATTCTATTATTTTCACCCTGTATACCTACTAAGTAGTACGCATCACAGGGATGTATGCTTTTGACCTGTTAAACAAGTAGGTATGAGCCCCAGTATGAGCTAACCATATAGCAACAAACCGTTTGAACTAGTCATCTGAGCTTAGCTGTGAAACAGAAATTTCTAAATCGCACTTGGATCAAGCTCAACATCTGTACATATCGTCCGTCATCTCACGTAGTGTCGTAACTGATTTTTAATATTTTTTGCATGTCCTTTGTACCTGATGGTACACTTAAAAAGAATGCTATGTGTTTAAGGGTTAGAGAGTAGTCAAGTCCACTTTTTCGCATGTATTGATTTTGATAAGTTCTAACATCGACGTACACAGGTAGGAACCTTGCTTGAACAAGTGAGATCCCATCGGATAGATGTTGAAAAATCAATAATAAATATCAAACCATCATCAATAGTTAAAGTCGCTTGCTATCAAGGCGTTTTTTCTGAATGATTTATTTTTGCTTTTGCATGTCACCTAGGATATGAACTTTTTATGGTTATTATTAGCCATAAAAAATCTGCAAAAAAGGCCTTCCTCTATCTGGAAGCCGTTTCCACGCTAGAAATGAGCCAGATTGTGAAGTCGATTCTCAGCCGTACTTCTTATACGTTCCCTTATTTACTGATAAAGCTTCTAGTCCCATATTTTTTGTCTAAGTAGATATATACTTACTTATAGTATAATAGTCTATACTTTATAGTCTCCTATTGAACATGTGAAAAATTTGCCCCTCTATAGCAGCTAGTATTCTACGTACAGGGTGAATGTGAAATCAATTTTTTGTTTCACCCTGTATGTTGTGTTTTTGCAGTTTAAGGAATCTGACATTTTTGTATCTTGAATGAGAGACTTATGGCTTGTAACAGAGCTGGAAATGGTATTTGTCTTGATTTATTTGATAAAGAAAAAAAATATTGGAAAAAATCGATTGCACCCAGTACGTAGAATACCAGCGGCTATGGAGTGGTACAGTTTTCACATGTTCAACAGGAGACTATAAAGTTGCTAAATAATGAAAGCCTGTTTTTCTCGAGGATTATTATTCCAACGGAATAAACATTTTTAAATGTTCATTTTTAAATCTTCACCCTGTATACTAAATAGTACACGTCACAGGGATGTCTACTTTTACCATGTTAACGAGGTGGGTAAGAGCTAACCATATAGCAAGAAAACCGTTTGGGAAATACTTTCTTCAATCAAGAGATGATTTTTTGACTATTTCAAGTAGGTCGTACACTACAGTCTCGGATGACTAGGCAAATTTTTTTCTCAGGTGGCATCCCTGTCTGCTGCCAATACATTTCATGATCCATGAAATTATTGTGAGGCACTATTGTTGGGAACACAATTTGGTTCAATTCCGTTCCGTACTTCAAGAGTTATAAAAAGTTAAAATTTAAAGTTTGACAGCTTGTGATTTTTTGACAGACGCAACAATGGAGGTTCACATTGGCTATTTTGTATGCATTTTTTTGAGAGCTTTAAAATGATGTATCACAAGTTGCATTCGGTGGGATAGACCTTCTGTCATTTTTTTGTAGTGACATTTCCAAGTGACAGATCAGGATGACAATTGAATTTTGTCGCTCAAAACTTGTCACTTATGAATCTACCAAATTTGGTCAAGATTGGATCAACGGCTTGGGAATAAATCTGGGCACAAAATTCAACAGACCGACCACCTGACTAACCGTTAGACCTGCAGACCGACCGATATATGAATATTTTTTGGAAGCCTCTTTTATGTATACTCGAATGCAAAAGAGTGCAGATATGTTGACAGCTCGATAATTTTTTTTTCAATTGGTCAAATGGAATGATGTAAGTGAATAAAGTCGCTTAACTCATTTGACATTTCTTAGAAACCATGGACCCTAAAAAAATATTCTTGGCAGCATTGGGTGGAGAATATCAAGCTCTAATCACTGCAAAAACTTCAATGCCAATAAGTTGAATATTTACAGAGTTATTCAAGAAAAACTGAAAAAATTGACAGTTTTTTCAAAATGGCAGAAAACGCTCCGGGTCTCAGAAATTTTTTTTATTACTAATAGAAAGAGGGCTGTTTTCTGGACATGTATGCAAAAATCCAGCTTTATGGGAGAGATTCCGACCTCGAATGCTAGGATGACTGGGCTAGAGAGAGATATTGGTCATTTTCTCTGGGGCGGTTGATGGTGGTCGTGAGTGTCTTTTTTGCGCGAATCTGTGTGTTGTCACACTAGTAATGAACCAAAATATAACCCCCAGAAACTGGAATGATCGAATTTTATATTGCGGGACGTTTCCCGACACTTTTCATGCACAATGTGGTGTGCTTGAGCAGTAGCAGCAGCAGCAGCAGTAGCACTCAAAACTCCATTACGTAAGAAATCGTTCGAGTAACTCAGTATCGTTTCCGATATTATGCTTCGGGTAATGCTTCTTGCGCACATTGTACGGCGTGGCATTATACCTAAAGCTGCATTGACAGAGCTTTAACCGCACCAGCCCGTTTCAATTTGAAACAATGCGCGAGACCTGAAGTTAGCGAATATGGATAGCACCTGGCATCTGGGTGACAAACAATACTCAGCGTGAAACTGAAACGCTTCTAAGTTGTCCAATTAAAAGTTTTGAATAAACTTCTGGATCACCCCGGTGCCGGTGGTGCTTGAAGTATGGTGCAATGGTTGCCCATTTTCGAAACAAAAACGAAAAGACCAAAGCTATGTAACCGCCCAGCAGCCAATTAGGCATTTCCACATGACGTCACGAGCTCGTCAGTGTTGCCAACCTAGTTGAATTTATAACCTCAAAAAGTGTTCGGTAACAACCCGCGTTCTTATGATTTGAAAAAAGTATTTTTTTGAGATTTTCACCTTAGGAAGCAAGTTTGTGCGTGACTATTGTTCACGAAACTCTGGTGCTTCGATCAATAGGTACTGATATCATATCATATCATATAATCTTTATTTCCTTTGGCAGTTTGTTACGTATGTGTGTGGTATGTGTGGAAACGTCAGTGTTTGTAAATAAATAAATAAAATAGTTGGATAGTTGGAGATGTGATGCCCCAAATATTTAGCTCAATAAACAGGAAAGTTTGGTGTAGTGCTTGAATTTTTTTAGTCGAAAAGAAAATCCGTGGCTTTTTTGAAAAACTGGATTTATGGAAGGAAAGAACATCACAAGAAGTATCTCAACGTGCCAAGAAATTCGACTCAAAGACATCTGAGAAGGAGAAAAAATATCAGTTTATATTTCTGCCGGTGGTAAGGTGAAAAGCTGACTAAATTGTTGTAATACAAAACAATTGTGAAATGATTTTACAAGTTGTCCATTACTAAGCGCCCTTCTGATTTCAGAAAGTATGGCTGTGGCAAAAACTTTGACCTATGGCGATCTCAAAGTGGGAAAATCCAGCGATCAAGGAATTTCTAAGTTGACCACAATTTTACCTTAAATCCCGTTTATATGTTTGAGAAAAAATTCCAGTATTTTTAAGCAATGTGTCTTGACGCGATGAATCCATTAACTGAAAATTCCAGGTTGTTGAGTCAGTTGTATGATTTGTTATCAGAAGATATTCGGAGCCGATGCAGTAAAACTTCTTATATCGTCCCTTGCCAGGCAAAGGAACGTAAGCGCCACTTTGGCGAAAATGAGTTTTTGGTCCTAAATGAAAGGTCTCACTGAGTCGCGTCGAATGAGTAAACCGTCACAAGCACCAAAATATACTTAATTATTGAAACAGCTAATTGAAAAGTTGCATCGTAAGCGCCATAGTTTTGAATGAAATATCGTAAGCGACGAAAACATATCTAAGCACCGCTTCTTCCTTAGTATAATGTTGTACTTGAGTTTAGTTGAGTTTTACTTGAGTATTAATACAAGGTAATGTATTAGGACACGGTTAGAATTCTGAAATGAGTAGCAATTGAACGCTTGTTTATTGGCGCTTACGATTCTTGAAAGAAAAATACAATCAGATTATGAGGGGGACAATATCTTAAACGACAGCCAGCAGCCAGAAAAACGTAAGCTCCACTGGGTTCTTGAAAACAGATGATAAGCGTATCGTAAGCGCCTTCTATTTTGGCTAATAGAAAAAAATGCTGTGAATATTGGTGGAATCAAGTAATTATACCTTGCATAACATGAAACATACAAAACTAATACTTTTTCGTGAGCAATTTGCAATCTACACAGTTTTTGTCTCTCCTGTAAAGTTGCTTAAATGTCGCTTACGTTGCTTTGCCTGGCAAGGGACGATTTTACAACTATAGTGAAGTAGGAAATGGAAATTATTGTCAATTCAAACATCCAGGCTTGTAAAAGCAATGGAGAAAGCTTGGAGAAAGCATGGCTAGAGGTATAGAGGGCTCAATGAACGTGAAAGTTGGGTTGGAGTGGTAGAATCTCTTTTCGAGGAAAAAATGAGAAATTCATGGTTTTCCCTAAACGCTGGGCTCATGGAAGGAAGAAGCACCACAGAAAGTATCCTAAGGTAGCAAGAAATGGAAAAGAGGAAGGAAGAAATACACTTAAAAAAATATACGAAGGTTGTCCGATAATGATTAGGATGGGTAACTAAATTGCCGTAATACAGTTATGATGTTTGCACAAAAATATATGTTGCTAAGATGCTAGGCCTCTCTAGTTTCAAGAAGTATCTATGTGCCAAAAATTGTGGCATTTGGTCATAAATGGGAACATTTATAGAGTGGGGAATTGCTACGTCGACCACAATTTGGAAACTAGAATTCTGAATAGAACAATAAATGTTTGTATTTTCAAGAAATGCACAAATGGCATTTTCTCGTTGCCCAAAACGGTGACAGCATCAAATACAGTTCAAACTACTCCATGCAGCATGTTTGAGGATAAAAAACGGCCTAAGGTTAGTCACTGATATGATTATTAGTCACCAATTGTCAAGAGACTGTTCTTTGTTCATAATTATGCAGACAGCCGTGTGATAGTCATATTTTAAATTAGATGCAAAACTGATTTTTTATTTTGTCACAGAAGGGGTCATGCGAGGTCATGCGTACTTGTTTAAAACGTTTTCAAGTCCTTTTCGGCCTCTCAATTTGGCAAGATGTTGTTCTTGTCACTACCCTTCTGACCATTTTACGATATTTTAAATGGGGAGATTGCGTGCACACGTCCGTACGACGTAACGTAACTTTCAACGTGAAAATAGACGAGTTTGTTGTTTGGAATTCCTTAGTTACAGGGGAATTTCCACGTTCTACGTTGCGTTACGTCGTACGTTGCGTAAAATCGGAAACTCCTTAATATTTTTGACATTTTGATCATTAGTCCCCTTACGTAAAAAATGGTGAACTATCACGACCTTGGAGTCTTGGAGAGCATGTTCGCGCTTATAAATAAACAGTAGAATTACTTACCTACTTTCTTTTCAACAATGAAGTATGGATACACAATTATTGCGCAAAACGCTTCCAGTTTATGCAACTCTTGAGTGAAAATCATGATCTGAATTCTCACCGTCATTATTAACATTCGCTGTAATAAGTCTGTGAGGTATACTTATTATTATAAAGCCGACATAAGACTTTCAATTTCTGAACAGCTTCCAAATAAACTGTGGAGCATCAATTTTAAATTTAACGCAGCAAAGTTTGCATGTCTATCGATGCTACCCTATTCGTCGTATAATGTGCAAGGACACATTAGATTATATGCCGGCCAGTGTATAGGTAGATGGTGTACCCATAAACTTGCCATAATGCGTGCGGATCTCTTGGAATATACACAGCTCGTTAAGTGGACTTACAGGGTTGGGGCTAAGACTGGCGAATTTACGTGATGATGGAATTGTACCCTAATTGAGGCTGTCAAGGCTACCGCAAGCCAATTTCCACTGTTCTCCTTTCAATGGCAGTGGCGCAACAAGCGGAGCTTCGGTAGGGTTGAATCTTTGCTTCTGAAATCCCATATTTTTTCATGGCATGGTATTTTATCAGAATGACGCTTTTTGTATTACATTCACAGCTGAAGGTATACGCTAGAGGAACAATAACTGCCATCATTCTTAGATCTTAGATCTTTCATTAAAGATTTTTCAAAGATAGACCAGATAAAATTAAACATGTAGTTGATATTATGAGGATGTTGCCCGTAAATAATTTGTATCTTAGGAAATTCTCGACCAAATGCGATAAAATTTAATAGATACTTATTTATGCCGCTTAGCCGCGCAAGTGCGCAACTATCGGACATGAACATGAAAATGATTATTATTACGGATTCTCCAGTTGTAATATATTAGGTGTCCGATCCTAATTACTCGTATTCGTATAGTTGATTAGGAGGGGGATGCGTAGTGTAGTGAAATACCGCGCTTGGCTTCGATCATAGAAGTCAAGTGACCATATCCAGAGCGCAGCCCGTCTCTGGATGGGTTACCGCCGCGAGAACAAAAAAGGAAGCCGTGGCTTTTCTCGGAAAACTGGATTCATGGAAAGAAAGATCATCACAGTAAGTATCTCAAAATCCCAACAAATGCGGCTTGAAGATATATGGGAAGGAGAAAACAAGCCAGATTATCATTATCTTGCGGATAAGGTGAAAAAGTTGGTAAATTGTTGGAATACAGAATAAATGTGAAATCATTTGACAAATTATCGAGTACAATGTCTATGCCAAACACTGTGATCTATTGCAAACTTGAAATGGGAAAACCTAGTGACCGAGAAATTACTAAGTTGATCGCGATTTCCCCTCTAAAATCCTGATTACAGGAAGAAATTTTAATATATTCAAGGCATGTTCTTCGACATGATGAACCCTATAACTAAAAAATTCAAGATTATCTCTAGCTGATCGAGTAAAACTTTTGCCTGGTTTGCATAATTCTTATCACAGCCCATATAGTACGGACGACTGCAGTGGAGTAGAAAATGGGAATTATCGTCAATTGAAAGAATCCAGAGTTGTGGAATATTGAAGTTATGATAAGAAATCATATTTGGAGGTGTGTTGATTGGAATAGGTTTATGAGTACACACCTAACCCTCTCACAAGGCATATAGTTAATGCCAGGGATGTAATCCCCCTAGCTTCAGCTGAAGTTTGGTGGCGTAGTCGATGCCTAGTTGCGTCGGAAATAATAAATATTCACCAGTGGCCTGTGCAGATAACCTAGCATGTTTGCCTTGCTTTTTCACAAAAAGCACACTTAGCCAGAAGAACTTACTTGCAGGCACATCGAGTCATTGTTTTGAATTAATTATATAAGATCCAGGGTCAGAATCAAAAGAATCACTAAGAAAAAATGCAGAAACTGGAACTCCATAAGCGCCCTGTACTTGGATTGCCCCCGAACATTATCTGGTTCTTTTCTTGTGGGAAAAGCGTCATAGCGGAAGGACGCCGATGGGTGTGCAGGATATGGGAACATACTCTTGTAGCGTTTTTGAGTCACTACAACTGAACCAGTTTAGCTCTAAAATCAAGGGATTTGATTGGTTCTCCAAAATTCTTGGCCAATCAGTGATAGTGATTCTCGAGCTGAATTCCAGCTCGGTTCCAGTGACTCGAAAACGCTATTAGCTTAGTTCGAAGATTTTGCGAAGTTTTTGTTTCGAGGTGTCCTTGAAGCAGGCACAGTGCAACATTATATGGTTGGTTGTCTTCCAGATGGATCACTGATGTTCGAAAAAAGTTATCGTTTATAAAATCGACGGATGAACTCGAACCCTCATCACAAAACCAATTAAAAGCCCCCATTGTTGCGACTGTTTGGGTAAGCATACCCAGCGAATAAGTAATTAATTGTAATTTGTCAGTCCCTGTCCGAATCATCAATATGAAACAGGCCTTCACACGATGCCAATCAATACTTGAACGCCCAAAAGTTTCAACATTATACCGCTTGATGAAGGAATTATTTTATAGAAATCTCAACCAATGAAACGTAATATGATTGAAATTCTGTCCGATGATTAACAACGTAGATGTTATTGTTATGCTTTGTATCTTATTGATTACCTGTATCTGCCGTTCCTGTATTATGGCCAGTGATGTGTTCTCGCTTTCCCAAACACAGTATCCCGAAATAGGTAAATAGAATAAAGGTCGGGCAAGGCAGACCATCTCGGTTTATAGGTAAAATTGTCGACAGTGCTTGGGACCGTTCCTCGCGTCTGGCTTCTTTCTCCCTCCGGGGAGATATTAGGGGGAACCGCTTGGAAGATAAATGAACTTCCGTATTTGAACTAGCTAGTGGGTTAGCAGCAGTAGTGGTAGTAGTAGAAGTGGTATAGTCGTATAGTATCTAGTATAAAGGTAGCGGTAAAACATCGGCGCGTGGGGGCGCCTTTATAAGGTTTTCTCATCCAGCCAAGCCAGCCAGCAGCTTGGGAGATATCTCTCGTCTTTTGATGTCACAGCATTTAGGACACGGCGAATTGATTTTTCGATTCGTTTTTAAACTCCGCAGACCAAAAGGAGAGCATCCGTTTATGTAGGTACTCGAAACTCACTTATATGGATACGACGATGCCTCTTATCGAGACTTCTTTCAAAGAGTTTGGAGAACTTTTCGTTATTTCGTCAAGGACGTGGAGGGTGGAGGGCGCTTTTGTCTTCTTGATGTTAAATGCAACCATGCAATCTCGGAATCGAAATGAAGCAGTCTGATGGAATTAATTTTCATTTCCATCAAATCTAGGTCATCAAGCTCACCGTATCAAATAAGACTTGGTGTGATCTAATCGACTGTTGTGCCGATATGGGTGCAAAACACCTAGACACGCGGCACACTATTTCCAATGGCATTTCTTTCTTAACGCCAATGAAATTTCCTCTTTTCCCCGGAAGTTTACCCCGGACATGGCCTTCAATTTCCGACGACGGCGGGACGCACCGGAACAAGTTTTTTCCCGTCCACAAAGCCAATTTTATTGGTATTTAGGGCGAGGCAAGAGACCGCATGAATTCTTCAACGTTTATATTCGCGGACGAAATCGAAAGAAATGCGTCTTGTGCCACACACACCGTATGCGAATGTGATGGTGTGCTCGGGAAAAACCGGATAAATCATATCCTGAGTCGAGGACGATGCGGTGTAGCACCAAATAATATTTGTCGTGTCAAAAGTTCAATATTCGCCGCACCGTCATCAGGTTCCCGGAAATTGCAGAACGTTACTTTTCTGCTGGAGACTCCGTGATCCGAGGGCACAGCTTTTTTTGTATTCTCATTTTCTGGACCGCCAAATTCGCTAGAGAATATCACGGCTGCAGAACCATGGAAGCACAGAAGCGCAGGCAGTAAAAGGCTCAAGCTTTTTTCCGCAACTTTAGAAAATTTGGCACGTTAATTAGTTTTTGGAATCTTTCTGGGTGAAAAGTAGAAAGATAATTGCGAGCCCAAATTACAAACACATGCTAGCTGATGACTGTGATATGTAACTGATATCCAGGCAATTTCTTCTTGAAAAACTTATAAAACAAAACTCCAAACCGAGCTGTGTTGAAAATTGAAGTTGAACGGATAATAGACAACGTAGTATGCAAAAGACGTGTTACATTCCTTTTTGGTAACACCCGTACATTGCTTGAACCGCCGCCTTGTGGCTTGTTAAGCATTATGTTTCCGCCACAAGGTGGATGTCAAAGGCGACTTTCAAATAGCAGATTCTAATGATAGCTGATGCTTATGCTTTATGCATAGCTTAACCTTTATGTATATATTTATTATTGTACAACATTAAAATAGAATAATGTTATGTAAAATGTAACCCACTTTTCAACGATTTTGGCTGTGATCGTCGTTGCCCCCCCCCCCCTCTTTCTTACGGACCTTACGTCTTAAGTTCTTTGCTCTAGACGAGAACGCAAATCAGGGGAGGCTGCTGTGAATTCAATGAAACACGGATACATGTACTAACAGAGTGAATTTCATTTTACTTGCCAGCAAAGTTCAAATGAATTTGTCTCTTTTCTCAAAACACCTGACACAACGAGACTAACAGAATGACATAATGACACAGAAACAAAACAAGGAAAATCATGAAAATCAATGCAATAATAATACAACAAAACACGAAAGTAAATGAATGAAATGTAACAAAAATAATGAAACATGTCAAATTGTAAGTGAAAGAAAAAGGAAGAGTGACGGATCCAAAACAGACACTCAGGGGAAGAACTGGCCAAAGAAACTCCTGTGTATAGTCTGGTGTCTTCTCAACAAAATCACGAAAGATCTAGTGGAGGGATCGTCAACATTTTTGTTACAGCTCAATGTTTGTTACAGCTTCGCGTTGCCATGCAATAATAATTTAAGCTTTGCAATTCAGCTTACGCCACTCCATCACAAACAAACACACACATACAAAACTGAAGAACATTAGTAGACAATAACAAAAATACTACAATCAATCAGATTGTTTGCTACCATTAACTAAAGTATGTTGCCTTTCCAAGGTAGACGAGACGCTGAAACAAAATCCCCAAACCCAGGAGATAAGTTTGTCTTGCTAAAGTTGCAACCTACTCTACAATCATCAGTTTAGTAAACAAAGATTGGGCAATTGCCTCTGCTCTACATTTTGTATTCAAAAATACCCAAAATACAAAACAGGACTTGAAATTATGGCATCTAGTTTGAGAGCTTTTGATCTGATTAGAAAGACTGGAAATAATGGCAGGTGGTTTGAGTCTCTGAGCAATGAGGAAGACTTGAAATAATGGCAGAAAATTTGAGAGTTTCGGAGCAAATGAGGAAGACTTGAAATAATGACAGATAATCTGAGAGGTTCTGAGCAAATGGATTTGAAATAATGGCAGATGATTTGAGAGTTCCTGAACAATGAGGAAGACTTGAAATAATGACAGATGATTTGAGAGTTTCTGAGCAAATGGGGAAGATCTGAAATAATGGCACATGGTTTAAGAGTTTATGAACGAATGTAGGAGACTCGATTTATCAAGATAATGACAAGGGGTTTGAAGTTGGTTTGGTCTTGAATATTTTGTAGTACCAAGTTTCAAGCAACAGCAATGGCCCGTCAGATGACATGAAATCTCAACTGAAACAGAGAATCCCAAGTAACATCACAAATAGAACAGTGACGGTACGATAAAGTAGCCCAAATTGCAAATAATCAGCAACACAGTACAAACAGGTCCAAAAACATGAGAGCATCTCCGTCTTGCAAAAAAACACCGCAAATTTAAACAGAACGGTATCCAGAAAACCATGTACAAAGCTGAGAGTACTCAGGGAATGGAAAAAGAATATAACAAAAAAATAAAACAGACTTGTCTGATTATTACGCAAATTACAGAAACATTGAAACACCGTGGATTTATATGCCCGATACTAGTCGCTGGGATCGATCTTCTCGCTTGTGCACCCATTACCCGCCTGTAGCTAACCCCGGTAGTTTTTGTGCCTTTCACAGGTATAAAATCCTCCCGCTCTTGCACGGCCAACACACCTGGCGATACACTCGAGGTTTTAAAACTAGTCCAGATGTTGTTTCATTTGCGTCGGAATTTCGAGAAAGCGACGACTTTCAGCTTTATTCAATCACCACTAATAATTTTGAACAAGTCCGTTCCTCTACAATAGTTTTACTTTATAGTTTTGTTAATACTGTTACTTGTCTATCTGCGGAGTAATTCGCAGTATTCATTTTATTCTTCAAAAATCACTTGTAAATTTCGAAAAAATGTGTGAAAGAAAATGAAAAAACTTCAATTGCCAGTTATTACTAAAGTTAGTTTTTGGCAGCCATCTTGTGGCGAGGATAATAATTTAAATGGCGAAGACCGCGATTCAGATGTAAGTTTGCATTGCCTGTGGTAGATAAGATACTTTTTTTCCTTAGAGCTTCAACCAGCGACCATCAATTTCGAACACGCTGATTTAAGTACCGTATGATCGAAAACTTTCCTCCTCTAGGCAGGCTGTGGCCTGGCCAAAATCAGCCTCGTTTGCCTGCCAATGGTCAGACCACAAACTAACTAAAGGAGGAAAGTTTTTGATCATACGGTATATATTTATGATTTCATGTCTTCAAGTCACGTCACGTCAAACAATTTGCGTCTGTGGCTTGTCTTTACAGACACATATCCGTCCAGACTCTCCTGTGCTTTTCGTATGGGAGTCATGTTTTCGTATAAGTGAGCTTGCAAATTCTGATTCCCATACATTAGCCGCATCAGCCTCATCAGCTCAACCACAATTCTCGCGTTCTTACTCACCGCTCCTCTCTCTCAAATCAAAGCTTATTTGCTCATCCACCTCCCGCACACTTCTTAATACCCTCGGAAGTGGCGCAATTTCTCAAATTGCACGACGCGAAGCGGTGAATCTTGGGGCAGAGTGCTTCCGCCTCGTCCCCGGTATCTACCCTGTACCACCACCACCACCACCACCACCACCACCACCTTCTTTACTTAAGCGACTCTTTCGTGTTCTTTTACCGAAAAATAATTCAATTTATTTATTTACAATTCATATTTACTCAACGAGATTGATTCAATAAACGTTAATTCGGGACGCTGCTGCTCTGTGGGTCGGTCCGTGCGGCGGCCCAAGGCAAAAAGGAAAAACCTGAACCTGGGGGAAACACAAGAACGCTTTTAACCAAGGCGGAGCGGCGAAGGGATGGGGCTCTCCGCGCGCGCGTTTGTCGAATAAATCGACGGGAAATCAAACAAACACACACTCTACACACTCAGGGAAATTCGAGACCGGGGGAGGGAGAGAGAGAGAGATATGAAATCACCCAAAAACATGAAATTTACCGCATTCACAGCACCCCAGCAAAAATAAAGAGAAAAGATGAAACGCCGGGTTGGGGAAGGTGGATGAAGAGGCGGAAAAGGAGGCGGAGGAGGAAAAAGGAACGAAAGAAAACTACACATGTCAGCTATTCGATCCTCGGGCTGTGTAGCCTTAGCTCGTTGGTGGTGGTTGTGGTGATGGTGGCGGATGGAGGAAAGAGTCAATAGGACGTTCTGCATCCGGCACACGCACCGACCGCTGGCCGCCAATATGAAATTAGAGACGTACATTGAGGGTTGGTGTGGGAAAAAGAGACACGACGGGATATTTGGACCCAAAACGTGGGCATCTCCGCCGAGAATTTCTTGATTTAACATTTTTCAACAGTCCGACAGTCACAATGAATTTCTTGTATTTATTCAATCAAGTTTCAGTGTAGGTGATTTATTTCATCAGGAACTTGGTGATATTCATAGGTGAGGCCCTCGTTTACTCAGGTTTCTCCTTAAGAAAAAAAAAACCTATAAAGCCATGCGAGATCACCTTCTTGAAAACTTCTCTTAGTAATAAAAACATTCATTTGCCCACTTTTTGCAACAAAAAGACGCTTGTAGCGGGT
Source organism: Anaspis maculata (assembly GCA_949128115.1). Lineage (NCBI taxonomy): Eukaryota > Metazoa > Arthropoda > Insecta > Coleoptera > Scraptiidae > Anaspis > Anaspis maculata. Next base: position 38,425,153 of record OX421962.1, on the reverse strand, counting down.
CCTCATTCAATCGGGGAGCTGCTCACGGAGTTGATCCATTGCCGTCCAACTCTTGAAGATATTTTTCAGTCTTTGTCTCATGTTTTTGACGTAATCCGTCCTCAACTCTGGTGTTCCGACTCCGAGTGAAAACTCGCACATGTCAAGATCATGTATAGTGGACGTGGTACAACCGAAATAGGGAATATAAGTTGCAAATGATGATGAAGGCAAACCACTTCGCAGGGTCACAACTGAGACCTAAATAAACGATTTGACCCGCAGTGCTTTTGTTTTCGTCCCTTAGGATTTGAATAGCGCCCCTTTTTCAAAATAGCGGATATTATCTAGGGGCAGAAGGTATCGAATAGCCTAGTGATGTCCAGCTCAGTAGAAATATATGGGGCTATGTCTCAATCGGTTTCTGGGACATCAAACACTATTTAAAAAAATGATGGAACATTGCCATCTACCGCAGGCAAATTTGGTGGAGGCGCCAGAAGGAATTTAGTACTGTCATAAGAAAATTGCTGTAACATTTTTATTTTTCAACCGATTTCAACACAAGACACCTCATTATGTAGAGAAGTGAATTTTTCTTGTTACCTTGTACCTTCCATAAAAAAAGACATTGAGGAATATTAAAGAAAAAATTAAAAAATGATTTGAAAAGAAAGATTTTCTTCATTTCTTTTATTTTCATGAAAATTGCTTCATTTGTAGATTTTGATGTGCCCTTTCCAAACTTGCACTTTTCCGATTTCTATCTTTGCCGCACGCGCCGCCATATTGAAAAAAATTATGTCCGAAAAGAAGTTTTTGACAATATCTGGATTTTGGCCCTTGTGACATTAAAATGTTTATATACATATGAAAGCAAATTCAATCCTCCACAGTTTGACATCTGAACCAGCTCTGTGCGACCCGCGGTTCTTGAGCTAGACCTTCTGGAAGTATCAATTTTCGGTTCCAAAATAATTAAAAATCACCTCTTGGGGCTGTGCCAGGTCCACCAATGTTCATGATTTATGATGAATGACGACGCGTTATTGATGGGTAACTTGATTAAGACATGGTGGTGATCCAGTGGTGAAATCCAGTAGGCGCGGTCACTATTTAACACCGAAAATTGATACTTCCGGAAGCTCTAGCTCAAGAACCCCGAGTTACACAGGGATGGTTCAGGTGTCAAATCGTGGAGTATTGAATGTACTTTCAAACGTATATAAACATTTTAATCTTGCAAGGACCTAAATTTAGATATTGTCAAAAACTTCTTTTCAGATATCATTTTTTCAAGATGGCGGTGCGCACTGCGAAGATATAAATCGGAAAAGTACAAATTTAGGAAGGACACATCGAAATCTACAAATAAGGCAATTTTCATGGAAATAAAAAAATTAAAAAATCTTTTTTTTCAAATTATTTTTCAATTTTTTTTTCAACGTTCTCCAAGTTTTTTTTTTCATGGAAGGGATAAGATAACAAGAAGAACTCACTTTTCTACAAAATTGGATGTCTTGTGTTGAAATCGGTCGAAAAATAAAAATGTTACAGCGATTTGCTTATGACCGTACTAAATTCACTTTGGCGCCTCCACCAAATTTGCCTGCGACAGATGTCAATGTTACACCATTTTTTTAAATAGTGTTTGATGTCCCAGAAACCGATCGAGACATAGCTCCATATATTTCAACAAAGCTGGACATCACCCGGCTATTCGATACCTTCTGCCCCTAGATAAAATCCACCATTTTGAAAAAGGGGCGCCATTCAAATCCTAAGGGACGAAAGAAAAAGCACTGCGGGCAGAATCGTTCATTTAGGTCTTAGTTACGATCCTGCAAAGTGGTTTGCCTTCATCATCATTTGCAACTTGTTTTTTCCTACCACGTCCACTAGTAGTTCACGAGGGAATAATATCCACGCAGAAGTCGCAGATTCAGCATTCAGCCACTCCTTCTTGAGGCGACAGATGAACTGAAATTCTGTGATGGAAATGAAGAGGTGAAGGAAACTGTTGAGAGTTTCAAACGGAATCGACTCGAGAAAGTTTCCAAAAATCACCCAATTATTGTAAAATTTGGTTTCAATGAGCACATTAGACTCATGTATGTAGCACATAATCATTTTACATGATTCAGACGTCAGTGAGCAAACCGTAGTCGCTATGATTATGATATTTATAAAAATGGGCTGCTAACTTAACGAGTTCAGTTTTATTTATCGCACATTAGTTGCTATCCAAGGAACCTAATGACCAAAAGGGTATCTATCTTAACAAGAGACTTAACCACGCCTCTCTTTCTTCTACACCTCGTTCCAGACCCATAAAATTTTACCATAATGGAGTCAGCTAGTTTTATCAGCAAAATAATATCACTAATATCACAACATCGTGTTCCGTTATTTTTGCAAAATGCACATTATAACATTTTTATTATGCATCTTGACAACGAGTATTAATTAATCCATAATATTCTGTTTTCAGGTGAGTTATTGCAACCACGCACGAGATACCTAATTCCGCCACTGGCACTGGGGTGCAATTCTGTACACGTAAGTTTATAATTAAGTCTCGGAAGTGAAAAAAGTCGACTGCATCGACATCTTACATGGAAGTTGATTTGTTTTTAATTTACTTTTAATCAAAGGCGAGGAAATCTGAGTTCTTGATTGGAATACAAAAGCTGAAGGATGAAAATTGAATCAATTTTTTTCCACTGAAAACGTGAAGTCAATATTGTATTCAAGAAGTGTATAAGTTGCGATATTCTAACGAGTGGAATACTAATACGTAATAAGGGACGCCGGAAGAGACACGTTTTCTGGTTTATTTTTATCCCTAATTGAATTTAGCTGATGGGACTCAACTTCCAATATCCTGAGTTCTGATGAGCGCGCGGAAGTTGCATCATGACAAAATAATTGGAAGCTTCAATTGATTGATAAAATGCTACTTTTCTTTATACGATAAAAATTGACAACATGCAAGGTGATTCTTAAGTTTTGTCATTCATTGCTTTGAAGAAAGGCAGCTCCTCAACTTATTCTAAGACAAAAAGCAGCGGGAAAAAACGTTGACAATTTTTTTTCAAAATCATATTTTGAGTCATATTTTCTTCTAGCAATAATAAATAAGAAACCGATGCCCGGTTGCAAGAACGAGGTAGTTAGATTTGCTGCGGAGCAAATGTACTCTGGTTGCAAGAACAAGGTATCAAACACCGTACCTACCAAACAGGCTGTGGATAAGGTTACATGCATTCTGTCACGCATATGAGCTACTTGCGTCGTTATGCGTAGGTAGGTACCTACAATGTCTGATTTGACACTTTCTTTTCAATTTCTTAACGTGGCCTCACAGTAATCTTCCACCACAGGACGGACAACAAAACGTGAACGAAACACAGAAAATCTGTCGGAGATCGGAATGCACGGTGCAAAAGGAATTGAAACTAAATGCCGGATTTGTCGAGGTTTTTCTTTGATACAAAAAAAATCTCACACCACAAATGGCTGCCTCTTTACTCTTTTCCGCATTTTAAATTCTACCGAAAAACATGTTGTAGCTTGTATAACTGGTTGCCTGCACGCACTAGTCAAGCCCATTAATTTCTGAGCATAAACTAGAACTCAAACTTACACTTGCTTCGAAATTAGGCGTAGGAGAGCTCTGTCAGTTTCTTCCGTGCATTTTTTCCTAAGTCAATCTCAACTAAGGTTTATATTTCCAGAATAATATTTTTTGTTTGACACATGTCAGTCGTCACTACACACACGTCAGTTTACGCCTTCAAATCGCCTACTATTGGATACCGAGTTTGTTATCGAACCCGATATGCTCCGGAGCAAATTTGACTTTCTTGCAACTGGGGGTAGAAGTTTTAAAGTGATATTGTCATTTTTTTGCCATTTATTGGAAAGAAAAACTGATTTTTACCTTCATCTCCAATGTAGCTCTTGAAAGCGAAGTCCCCAAGAACAAATCGATTTATACGCAGTTAGTGTCATGATAGATATCAAGGAATCGTTCAATTAGGGACTGAGGTGAGGACTCACCCTGTATATCTGACGCAAGCTATAGAAATAGAAAACCACAAAGTTAGGTTGTGGCGAAATGTTTGAAATTGACCGTCATTATTCCTCTTTAGCTCACCCCAAATTCAGCGCATCTCGTCTTCCATCCCTTAGATTCCATATCGTCAGTTGAATCGAAACAAACAAGTACATAAAGAAATCGGCGGACTGCGTGTGCAATCATTCCCGATTTTTTTTTATCGAAAAAGGTTCTCTCTTTCTCTTCTCCCCCCACGTAATGTTCGATCACGATAATAGCCCCATTCATCAGAATTGAGATTTTTTGTTGCTGCTTCTGCTGGCCGCAGCCATCGCCTGCGCCATTCCCACATCAGCAATGGGCTTTCTACCCAAAAGGATGGGACAATAAAAAAGGCGAAATCAATTAGCAGATATGTGCCGTACAAACAAAAAACGACAAGTGGACCTACTAGCACACGCTAGCTCGAAAAGGACGTGGGCGAGAAAAAGAAAAGAAAAAATAAGCGACCAAATTTTCTTTGTCCCAATAAAAGTGCTAATGCGTCTCCCTCTGAAATCTTGTATTGTGTGTCTGTGTGTGTGTATGTGCGGACGGGGAAAATCTTGTCGAAAAGGAAATAAAAGGGTGCTAAAACAATATATTCTGGGGCGCAGCGCCGGAGGTCGGGTTGGTTCGACGGTGGTGCAGCATACTGAAATATTCCTTCGTATCTTAAAAGTCCACCGTTTTCGAAAAACTTTTTCTTATCTGATGGAGTTTTGGCCAAATACTATCCCATCCACATGAAAATGACAAGAAAAAGCTTGGCCGGAGCACGGGCAGTGACGTAGATACAAGGGATGTCCAGGGTTTCAAAGGACGTGCAACTCGACGTGAGGTTGCTATTCAAAACTTTTGTCTTGTAAACTTTTGGCGAACCAGCTTGTAGAAATACAATGCTGCACTGCAAAAAATCTCAATAAGCACTACCTCACCAGTACTTCAACTTTCAGCAATAAAGATAATGAATAATGCAACTTGTACGCCACACTTCTGACACCATAACACAGCGTGTTCGAAGTGAGACTTCGATTTCTAATATCGCTCCCCCCCGATGAGCAATTTGTAGCTTTCATTGTGGCGTTACGCAGTTCTGAGTTCTGTGAGTGTGTATGTTTTTGTGTGTCTGTCTAATAATAATTACTCAAACGCCAGAAACGCGCTTCGAACGCTTTCTTTCATTATTATTACGTACCTTCCACAACGCTGGGCATATACTCCACACCCCCTTTTACTTATATTTCAAGGCGAAGCCGTGTAGGACTACTAAATTAGTAAGCATCACGTGGGGTGTTTTTCGGGCGTCTTTGACGAACACCTGCTGCCTGTAATTAAGTGTCGATGGTTTAATTAACCAGTTAATTTGTTGCACGTCCTCGTTCGCTTTCCATCAACTTTGACGAATTCGGCGTCACACGGTGGGTATGATTATTGAATATTTTACAAGGGGGGAGTTTGTTTTTTCTTGATCGGACTAGGTAAAAAGGGGACTGATATTGGGGTTTGGTGGTGTAGTGATAGAAGTTCAATCTGTTTTTTGTTCGAGTCGCCATAAAAAGTTTATTTGCTTTGGAAACATTTCACAGTTATTATACATACAAACCTTACTTGGCAATTACTAGTCAATTAGGTATACTTTGTTTTGTTGATACTGTAGTTAGGTATATACGAGTAGCTATATCACGCGTTATAGGTAATTAGGTTCTCCCGAAAGTTGTTGAAACTCGTAGGTAGTAAATAAGTGTAGGTATTGTGGGTAAGTGCGAGGGTGTGGGTATAAAATGAACTAAGTACTTGGAAATCGAGAAACAGGTTATATGAACAATGACGTCGAGTATGAGTTTTTGATAGGTAATAAAGTTTTTATGTGAAAGCGGTAGGTATTCACTTAGTACAGATGTTTCATAATTCGTGACAAAGAAGAAAACTACGAATAGGTCTTGATAAAATGAAGAGAAAATTACCAAACAATTTCACGAGATTCGGCCTACTAACGAAGATACACACTTCAAAGTTCACTTTTTCCGGTTTTCAAAAATTGGGTGCCAGCGCTGTGATAAAATTACTCACGAAGGAAGAGCTTACTCCGCAGAAATATAAGCAAATGTGCGATGGCGTGTACAGTACAGCGGAAGATCATTCTTATATTTTGATGTGAAGAACTTGGAAAAGCGCTTTCTACGGAATAGAAATCCCTTAAGGATGAAACAAGGAACAAAGAAAAAAACATGGCCACAATCCTTCGAGACTGTGAGGGAATCCTTACAGACTTGAAGGGAACTAACACTACAATCATCAGGATATGATATGCTGGATTGTTTTAAAAAATTTCAAGAGAAAATCCGAGAGAAGACGCGAGTAACTTCTGAAAGGTGTGTGGTTAATGCATGATCAATATTGACCGTGCTTCGGTTCAGATCCCCGGTATCTCACAAGCCGCCATCCAGGCTTTTGGCTTTCAACAAACTAACCAACCTCTATATTCAAGACATGGCCTCCAGCTATTATTATTTGTTCGGATATCTGAGCAAAAACTTCCCCAGGTAACGATTGCACAATAATTATAATGAGCTGGAAGCAGCAATATTGTCCCATTTTGAGATTTAATCAAAATAAACTATTTCCAAGAGTTCGATTTCAAGGGATGTAATTGCTAATCATAAGTGTATAAAAGTTGTAAGAGATTAATTATATTGGAAGAGGAAGAAATACTGTGTTGTCCTATGTTGCCTCTTGAGGTGAGGTCAGACCATCAAGGACTTTTGGCGTTCCTCTCGTATGTGTCAGTTTTTATTTGAAATCTGTAAAAACCATTTTTGAGGGGCAAGACTCTAAAAACGCACAGTTAGTACTTTCTAACACGAGGCATATCATACGTACTCGTAAGTATAAAACATGATATCGTCAAAGTTTTGCGCGACATGCCAATAATTATTATATCATATCAAAACAAACCGCAGTTCAATGCCACCAACCCTGGTTCTTTTTTTGAGCCTTTTCTCTCCTATTTTCTCTCCGCTGATCGACAAATAAGTATACATTCTTCAACTCCCGACGCATTAATCTTATTTGACGTGAATCGAGGAAAATCGATATGTATTATGGTAAATAAAAAAGACTTCTTAATAGCAGGCTCGCTGTCGATCAAAAACAAACATAAAATCTCCTGTAACGCCACATCTTTACGCTAGAACCAAGTGAATCAGCATTTAGTGTACCTACCTACAGTACCTACCCTAATATTTTTTCATTTTCACTGATGATTTATCTCATTTGTTCAGTGCTCGCAGTGCTGCTTTATCTCTCATCTGGTCACCCGATGAAGTAACTGCGTTCATGTTTATAATAGCGCTGTTTTATTCAATCTGCAGCGTCCTACTACAGCCATAGTTTACCGCCAACCGATGGCGGTATTCATGATGGCTTTCTGATATTCATTGTCGTTTTAATATTACCATTTTGATCAGTTATTGATTATTTCTCTGACAGTATACGCTTGCGTAGTTGCACTTCCGTCTGAAATAATTTCCTTGTTGAGTTTGGAGTCAGAATTGGCACCTGGAGTATACGTTTTAGGCGAAAGAACTGTTGAAGACGACTAAACTATTCAAAGTTCAAAGATTGAACTTATTACGAATAACCCCTGTACTCGTCGTACGTACCTGCCCTCGCACTGGGCTGATACCACCCTGTTCACGACAAGCTCTGGGGAAGCGATCGTGTCACCCTTGAGTACCTACATGCGAAGCTCATAATAAGACCCCATTTACGTGTCGCCTGCGCCATACATGGGACCTGAATTTAACTTGTAAAAGGGCGGGAAACACTTATGCAAATTTAATGCAGCAGGATGTCCATTACCAAACCAGTGTCCATTACCGGGCCGAGGCGCTACCTACTCTAATTGAATAAAATTTAAATATATGCTAGAATCAGTGCTCTGCTGGTACATTTTGTGTGATGTGCCGTAAAAGGTGGTTATGTTCTACCATTCCAAAGTCCGGACTCGGATTTTTCCATCCGGTAATAAACCTTTAAAAATTATGAAAACCATGCCGCGGGTGTATGTAGCTGCATTATTTGTTTTACCCGAAACTGACAGGTAATATACAGGGTGATTTTTTGAAAAGTTTCCACCTCCAATATTTTCCCGCACAAATTTTTTTTGCAAAAAAGCCAAAACAGGTCGATTTTCTTTTCGAGGGGGACATCTAACCAGCGTATTTTCAATCTTACTGTTTCATCCCCCTAGGCAGGGTGACTACCCCTTCCAAAATCTTAAATGGGACTAGGGGTCAAGATACACATTGTTTTGAAGGTCATTCAATTCTCTTTATACTGGTGCATCTAAAATGAAAATCTAACCATCCGTTCTCAAACTATGAATTTTTTAAGCCAGGAACCTTCGCTGAATAAATTTTTGTTTTTATTATGCATTGGCGTATCAAGAACCGCCAACACACGTCTATTTCAATCAAGTATTAGGGGAAGGGGCATTTTTTGACAGATCGTTGAGATACGTACCTCTCACCCACTCCTTCGCCCCCATCAACAACCCCTTGGAAATCTGAAATGGGATATAAGCCATCTTGTGATACCTCATTTGAAAGGGGTATCAATAATTCGCCAGTGCATTCGATTCTAATGAAGTCGTCAACAGGTGCCTAAAACTCAACGATCATTTTGGAAAAATTATTCGGAAAGCATTTTTATTCAAATGATTTCTTTTATTCTGAAAATGCAAACGTTTCAACAGACAGAAGCAAGTGGAACTGAAAGAAGTCAGTAGTTACAATCACAAAAGATAAGATAATTTTTTTACTTCAGTTTTTCCCAGTTTTTCAGGTACATTATTTTGTTTTCTACAATACACTAAGTGTACCGTATTCGACGTCGGTTGAATTGTTACATGTAAAAAATGGCTTACACTGTTGCCGAGAGGGTTGAAGTAATTTTGATTTATGGTGCAATGAACTGTTACCGAGCCACGGCCAGAGTTTTCAGTGAAAGACATCCAGATAGACAAATGAGCCATACGTACGTCAGAAAGCTTTTACGAAAATTCCAGGAAACGGGGTCGGTGAAGAATGTGAATAGAAGAGGTAACGTGGTGGTAGATGAAATGGCTCAGATTGAAGTACTAGGTCATCTGGCTTTGGATCCAACTAACTCTTTGCGTCGGATTTCTGCAACTACAGGACTTTCGTACTCATCCGTGCGCAAAGTGACAAAACTTCATAAATTCCATCCATACAAAATGAAAATGCTGCAGAAGCTTGTTGAAGAAGATCCTGATCGGAGACTAGAGTTTTGCGAGACCATGACAGAAATGATCACTGCAAACCCAAATCTGGTCAAGAACATATGCTTCAGTAATGAATGCAGTTTCTATTTAAACGGCTGTGTAAATAAACAAAATGTGCGTTATTGGAGTGATGAAAATCCACGCATTTTCAGAGAGGGACATACGCAAGCTCCTCAAAAATTGAATGTTTGGGCAGGAATACTTGGAGATGCGGTAGTCGGTCCCCTATTCATTGAACAAACATTGAATGGTGATGTGTATTTGGACTTGCTGGAGAATACCATCGATCCTTTAATAACCGATGAAGTTGAAAATCAACGTGATCAAGGTGGAAATCCGATCCTGGATGAAAATGGGCTATTCTTTCAGGAAGATGGAGCCCCGCCTCATTACGCTGTCAATGTGCGAAACTGGTTCGACCAGAGATTTCCGAATCATTGGATTGGCAGGCGTGGAGCGATAGAATGGCCACCTCGATCACCAGATTTGACAAGTCCCGACTTCTTCCTCTGGGGTCATCTTAAATCTGTTGTCTTCAAAACTCAGCCAGTGGATTTGGTAGATTTACGACAGCGGATAGTTGACGAATGCAGAAGGATTCCTAGAGAAACGTTCTCTAGAGTGAGACAGGAATTCGAAAATCGTCTCTACTACTGCATGGAGAATAACGGTGGTCACTTTGAGCATCTTTTGTGATTGTGACTACTGACTTCTTTCAGTTCCACTTGCTTCTGTCTGTTGAAACGTTTGCATTTTCAGAAAAAAAAAATTGAATAAAAATGCTTTCTGAATAATTTTTCCAAAATGATCGTTGAGTTTTAGGCACCTGTTGACGAGTTTATTAGAATCGAATGCACTGGCGAATTATTGATGAACCTTTCAAATGAGGTATCACAAGATGGCTCATATCCCATTTCAGATTTCCAAGGGGTTGTTGATGGGGGCGAAGGAGTGGGTGAGAGGTACGTATCTCAACGATCTGTCAAAAAATGCCCCTTCCCCTAATACTTGATTGAAATAGACGTGTGTTGGCGGTTCTTGATACGCCAATGCATAATAAAAACAAAAATTTATTCAGCGAAGGTTCCTGGCTTAAAAAATTCATAGTTTGAGAACGGATGGTAAGTCTTTCATTTTAGATGCACCAGTATAAAGAGAATTGAATGACCTTCAAAACAATGTGTATCTTGACCCCTAGTCCCATTTAAGATTTTGGAAGGGGTAGTCACCCTGCCTAGGGGGATGAAACAGTAAGATTGAAAATACGCTGGTTAGATGTCCCCCTCGAATAGAAAATCGACCTGTTTTGGCTTTTTTGCAAAAAAAATTTGTGCGGGAAAATATTGGAGGTGGAAACTTTCCAAAAAATCACCCTGTATAATGTATTATACAACAGGCGTCTTTGAGGAAGGAAAATGGGAATTTCCCTGACTAGGACGGTAGAGTTTTCACAGAATTCCAATTTTATTCCATTGACTTTTCAAATTATGAGTGCGGTTTTGATTCTATTTTTTGTCAGAGCAGTTGCGGATAAAGACGAGCGTAAGCGAGAGAAATTCTGCTTTCCTGCGTGAAAATACGCTTGTAATGGACACTTTACCTGTCAGTTTCGAGTAAATAAGTTTTTACAGCACGAGTCTGAAATTTTGGACCAGTAGGTAATGGGAAGCGTCTCTATGTTATTTTTGAAAATTTAATGCTTGTGTTTAAGATGAGTCTTCAAGTGAAAAGACCAAAGGTCAAAATTTATCAAATTAAAATTAAAAATTAAACATTCAAAATCAGAGGCTCCATCAAATGTCACCCTAATCTGAACGCATTCATCATCCTGTTTGGGAGGAGAAATTAGGAGAGAAATTGATAAAAACCAACTTACTTTTCGAACGAACAGTTTATCCTGAATACGTCAAGATCTGTATTGCTTGCATAAATGAAGGATGAAGAGTGGATGAGCCCCATTAAATGTGCTTCTTTTTGAAGGAGAATAAGCTCTTTGATCATCATATTATGTTCGTAACCAACACTACAAAAATCAGAACAATGGGAAGTCCAACCTGGTCTATCTATCACTCATTGTTCTGATTTTCGTAGCGTGTTTTATAGGTCTAAATTACGATGATCTCATTTTCAGTAGAATGCCAGTCATGGAATTGGGCAATTCATATTGTTCAGTTCAACAGCGGTTTTTACAATATTCCCAACCTATAATATTGATAACAATTCTAGAAAAAATAGGTTGAACTGTCTTCTGACAATATTTTCGAAAGCTAGAGCGAAACCACAAGTGAAAATCGCGATAAAATGCGTGTTGCCCTTTGCGAGTACGTAATAGGAACTGCAAAAAGTACTTTGCTCGGGGCGCGTCGCGTGGTTCATCCAATCACTATCAAGGACCAGACCCCATGAAAGGGTCTACTTCAGTAAAGTGGAGAAGCAAGATGCCGGCCCAAAATAATTTGAACACACCTTGCCGAACAGTTGCGTGACGAATGTTTGCCTTTGCTTTTACCTACAACATTTCGCTCGGATCGAACGCACCTGAGATCTGAACCGCTCTCCATAAAAATTTGTCTGCGGGATTTTCACTTGCGCTTCCACATGTAAACTCTCGAAATTATATTAGATAGATAGATAGATAATTTATTTAACGTGTTACAGAAACCTCTATGGAGGTATTTTATATCTTAACACAAACAGATTTATGTAATTACACAATAATACTTTAAAGTAACATATTATTATAGGACAGTCATCCAACCTAATTTTTCCTGGTAATGGTATCAGTATTATTATCGATTGGGGATGTCAAGAAAAACCGCTATTTGTAAACTAGGAAATAAAAATTGCTTTTTTTTGCCTGGCCTTGTCCCAAAAATCAAACTACATATCGCAATTTTGACTTTATTAATATAATGGGCTGGTGTGAAAATGGGAGAAAGAAAAATAGCTATCTACGATACAAGTGTTAAAAGAGACAGGTATTATTTTGTGAGCGGGGACACTTGCGAAACGAGCATTAGCGAGTAGAGCAACCCCGCGAACAAAATAAGACACTTTTAACGCGTGTATCGTACAAGATTTTATCTACAATGGTCTTTGAAATATTTGGTAAATGTCAGAATTTATTGAAAATATGACAGGAACGCGCAGAATCATCATTTTTTCACGTCGCCCATGACGACGTGTTAAAAGTGACGGGTATTGTTTAACGCTTGTAGATAAACAAATTTTTCGAACTAGCCGAAGACTTCAATTTCTTCAACATTGAAGTATAATAGCGACATGGTAACGGATGCTTGCAATGTTTATGATTGAGTCATAGGTTTCCTCCTTATTAGGTATAACTATATTAAAAAGTAGTTCCGTAGAAGTTCAAGCACTTTGAAATTTCAAGGGCCCCTAGCCCGTCTCAACCGAAATAGCACCGTTTTTTGTGCCATCCTACAAATTTTCGTGCTCTTGTCACCAAGTGTAGGGTCCATGTCACTAACTTTAGGACTACTCGTCCTGTAAAGATTTTATGTCCTGCCGTAATGACGTAAATTACTACTCAGCTTTATGGAATCGTACTGGGTTTGGGCATTGATTGAAGCGTACTTATGCAATATTAATCTGATACATCAAAGCTTCCACTATTACTGATTGATTACTGACACTCTTCATTATTGAGTTTATGTTCAATTTGTTCCAGATTGATTTAACTATGTATACAAAGCCCTTGCTTATTAAAATTACATGCCGATATCAATCTTGTATCGGTACAATACTGTTCCCTGCTCTCTGATTTCTTCTTCATTTTTAATGCCACACGGCTATTTTGGGATACCTGGCACCGATAATTTTCTCATGTTTTTTCATATATCTGGCATGGAAAGTCTTTCTGATGAAGCGGCATAATAAAGGCGGAGGAATGCGGATCTTTTTTTTTCGCATCGCATCATCCCTCCAACTGTCCCCCACTTAATTCCTCCCAGTGTGCGGCCTGCAGCGGAGAGGTTAAATTGATTGAATCACGCTAGGAAGAACAAAGTATGCTTTTATGGGGCCGATCGTACTGACAAATAATGTAATAAAACGAAATTACTTTTTCAAGTTTAATTATCTAGCTCGGTACTTCCACTAAAAGACGGATGGGAAATCCATTACGCCGCGCGGATACTTTTTCCCCGGAACCGGGAGAGAAGAGAGTAGGGTTTAGTCGTCCTCATTCCTTCTCGGCTCCACCACCACCCCCACACCCCAACCCGACTGCCCCCCTTTTTCACAATCCCCTTGCCCGCCCGCCCATCGGGCACCTCGTTTATTTGTTTCTATTGTTGCTGAAAGCACATCAGCTGAAAGGAGCCTCGCGGCCAGTGTAAATTTGCCGTAGCTGTTACTACTTGTTGGACAATCGCGAGTGAGGAACAATATAACAGCGTTCGGTGCATGTTAAACCGGACCTAGAGGAGAGTGCTACGTCATCTTGTTCTTCGTGCTCTTCCGATGCTTCTGCTGCTCCATCCTGGAAACGCTCAATTATGCATTTTCCTTCAAAGAGTACATGGGAAGTATCTACGTAGCTTGCTTCTTAGTAATAAAATGAGAAAAAAATAAAATAAAAAGTTTTCCCTCGACACAACAGCGTTTTACGAGCACTTTACCGAGGTTAAATTAAAAAGATAGTTGTTTTGAAGACCATGATGGCGAATCCCGGCTGAGCTGTTAAATATTGTTGCATCAGTCCTTCAGCTTTGCAATACAATCGCGAGCGTCAAACGACAAACAAAACGGATCATTGCGAAGAACAAAGGCACCTATTTACGAATTCAAATTAGTTGAGCAAGGCAATCAACTCTGGAGGACCTTGACAAATCCTTAGTACCCTACTTCTTCTCCAACTTTGGTTATTTGTTCGTCGGATGGCGTATATACGTGTAGAGCCGGCTACCTACCTACTTAGGTGGTTTGAAGTTGAAGAATAAACTTCATTATCCTTGGGATTCAATTCCAAGCTCTATATTATTATTCAGATGCGTTTCCTGTCTCGACCTGATTGTGGTGTGTGCAGCCAGAGCCCTCTTGGGAAAAAGGAAGTGAACTACTATACCAGTTTGCGGTCGGTCACAAACATTCGTTAATTAAAGCTCGTAATTACAGACCGTGTTAATATCGGATCGTCTCGATTACCTTCATACGGGCGTCGCTCCCTGTACTCACTTTGTACAGTATTGGGGATGATGAGAAAATCTCTCGGTCAAGCATACCTAGTTCAAACTCTATCAGTACGAGTGATATTACCTACGGATCGTGGTAATAATCTCTGACCTGACGATAATTTGGCACTTATAATACCTATTAAGTATCGCAACTTTCACCTCTTTCAATCATTATCAATTATTCGCGATTTCGATCATCACCCCCCTAGCGGAAGAAAGATGCAACAGGCAAAATACAGGTTTCCTAAATTGAGCGTCTCTTTCTGGCCCGTGACGTCACGTTCGATTGCGCAGTAAATCACCGCAGTCCTAGTGTGCCAACATTGCCCCGATTCCATAAGCCGAACGTGTGTTTTGATGGAGTTATGGAAAATAAATGTTGTGTGCCACTATGCAAGTCCACAAGTTATACAGCGAATCTGTCTCTACATCGGTTCGCTACAGATCCGAGGGTCAGGAAAGCATGGATCCATAAAATACGACGTGACACTCGAAGAACCAAAAAGAACCCCAAGCCCTTCAGCGTTATAGTGCTAGCGGTACGCAAAAAAAGTGGCATTTGATGATACAAGCAAGCCACTTCGCATATTTGTTGTCTAAACCCATTAGAAAAATTTGACCCGCAGTTCCTAAAAATTCATCCCTTAGGACCCGAGATTTGGGGAGGGGGAGGAAATACTTCAAAAAAATACCAAACTTTTTCATCCAAACCTGCTGATGCGTGTTTGGTGTCAAAACTATATAACTCAGACCTCCTCGATACAATGACAATGTCAAAACTCTCGTGCGGTCACCGGAAGTCGAGTTAAGTCGTCATCTTTGAAAATTAGAGCTGAAGGTCAAAATTACAAAGTGAGCGTCAATTACCCATATGTTGGGTATCGATTCTTAGGTTTTCGGGGTCGCGTAAGACGTATGAAATGAAACAAAAACCATTGGGTACACCGTTCGCCCATATGGTCTACCCATGGGCCCAGAAGTCAGGCAAGCGAGAAAAATCCTACAAATTTTCGAAAATAGAAGTGAAATAATAATGTGAAATAGCTCCAGTCTGTACTTGGTGATGATGCTGTATTAGCTGTTCTATGTGAGATTCATGATGTTCACCTGTGAGCTGTCAAAAATCCAAAATGGCGCCCATTTAAAACACTCACGGGAATAATTTATCGTGATTTTCTTTAGAAAGCTCCTACGTGTCACTAGCTAAGCACATGTTGTTCATCAGTGAACAACGACTAAGAAAGGTCCTTACACTATTGGTGGTATTTTGCATCGTTTAAAAGATATCCGCCGCGAAACTGTTTCGGAACCGTTTTTGGACAATAGATTGAATACTTGAATAGCAAGAGAAACTATGCATGTAGAATTGAAATAACCGACCTAGAGATATTTATTTTGTTATATGTAGTCATGTTTTATAGTTTAGATTGCTTGATCTGTCATTCCTGGTCTATGTATGGAGGGTCATAAATCCAAGATGTCCGCCTCTGTAAGTTTAAAAATTTCATACCAACTTTATTGTTGGATTTCGATAAATAATAAATATCTACCGCACCTGTACATTACTTATATATTTCTGAAGAGTTCCTCACATTTTTATTTCTTCAATAATTTGAGAGATATACCAACTACCTACCTACCTATCTAAAGTAAAAATGTACTTACGTGAAATTTTAATTGAAAAATGACACTTACATGATAAAAACTAATGAAAAAATTTTTCGCTCTGCCACCGTTTTATTCAATAATGTTGCACTGTTGCAGAAAACAGGAGGAAATAGAGTGGCGGAAAAAAGATCCAATTACAAAAAATCTAAGAAAATATCTAATGCGTTTGATCCAAAACGCGAAATATTTAAAATACAAAAGTCTACAGTACCTAAGATGTAAATCTAGTATGTCTAATATACAGTAGGTCCAAAATATAAATACAAACCACCGAAAATAGAGAGGGTCACAAGTTTCCTCTTTCTTTTCAGATCCACTGGATCAGGAAATGCTTCTTGACTTGAGTTTCCTCCATTTGTGCTAAGTCCACTAGATAAGAAGCTGCTTTTTGACTCGAGTTTACTCTTTTTGTTCAAACTTACTAAGCAAGACTTAGTCGACGACTCTAGAGTCTAGACATATCTAGAGGGTCTGAAAAGATAAAGGAAACCTGAATCATTGAGCAATTTTTATCTGGTGGGTCTGGAAAGGAGGAATCTGAGTCAAAAACCAACTCCTTTTGATAGGTTTGGAGAGGAGGCAACTTGAGTCAAAAGCCAGCTCCTCAACTGGTGAGTCAAAAAAAGCAACTTTCTCATTGGTGGATTTGAAGAAAAAGGAGTACCTAAACTCAAAACCATTTATATTTTTGAAATTTTCTACATTGTACGAATTGTGCTATAGATCTTTCGAATTTCAGCTCTTTTGTACTGTCGATTTTTGTACTTTGAATCTTTTGTACTTAATTTAGATATTTTGCGTTTTGGATCTTTTGTATTTTCGATATTTTGCACTTTGGATCAAATACATCAACCTATTATTTGTAGACCTTCCATGTTTAAGTTTCTCCGCCCCCCCCTCCGCTTTTGGACACAGTTAGCATGAAATTTTCTGAATAACTCTACGGCGGCGGACATTTTGGATTTATGACCCTCCATATACCAGGAATGACAGATCACGCAATCTTAACCATAAAACTTGACTACATGAAACAAAGCAAATATCTGTAGGTCGGTTATTTCAATTCTACATGCAACGTTTTTCCTCCTATTCAAGTATTCAATCTATTGTCCAAAAACGGTTCCGAAACAGTTTCGCGGCGGATATCTTTTGAACGATGCAAAATACCACCAATAGTGTAAGGACCTTTCTTAGTCGTTGTTCACTGATGAACAACATGTGCTTAGCTAGTGACACGTAGGAGCTTTCTAAAGAAAATCACGATAAATTATTCCCCTGAGTGTTTTGAATGGGCGCCATTTTGGATTTTTGACAGCTCACAGGTGAACATCATGAATCTCACATAAGACAGCTGATACAGCATCATCACCAAGTACAGACTGGAGCTATTTCACATTATTATTTCACTTCTATTTTCGAAAATTTGTAGGATTTTTCTCGCTTGCCTGACTTCTGGGCCCATGGGTAGACCATATGGGCGAACGGTGTACCCAATGGTTTTTGTTTCATTTCATATGTTTTTAGCGACCCCGAAAACCTAAGAATCGATACCCAACATATGGGTAATTGACGCTCACTTTGTAATTTTGACCTTCAGCTCTAATTTTCAAAGATGACAACTTAACTCGACTTCCGGTGACCGCACGAGAGTTTTGACATTGTCATTGTATTGAGGAGGTCTGAGTTATATAGTTTTGACACCAAACACGCATCAGCAGGTTTGGATGAAAAAGTTTGATATTTTTTTGAAGTATTCCCTCCCCCTCCCCAATTCTCGGGTCCTAAGGGGTGAATTTTTAGGAACTGCGAATCAAATTTTTCTAATCGGTTTAGACAACAAATATGCGAAGTGGCTTGCTTGTATCATCAAATGCCACTTTTTTTTTAATAATCCTGGTGTACCGCTTGCACTATTATTATAGTAGGGAGCTTCCTGCTTAGTTCATAATTATTATTAATTCAAGGGTACACTTGGCCACATTTTTGCATCAAACACTTCAAATTTATAGTGATGGCCATAATAATACACCATAAAAAATATTAAAACTGAGACCTCCGACACGCACTTACCTGTGCTTTCTGCGCACGTCCATATATCGTTGATATATCCATTACAAAAATAGTTGTATACGTGCATCAAATGCCTCTCTGGCAAATTCTTCTCTGCGATATATTCATTTGCAATATTAATTGAGAAGTTCGTTATATTTTTTAGCGACTTTCCCAGCATGGCACTGTGGAACGAGAGTGGTCGTGTGGTTGGACATCGCGTTCTAGCAATCGTAGGGTCGTAGGTTCGATCCCCACTGGGGTCGTCATTTTTTTTTGTATTTTTACCAACTTCTTGCATATTTTTCGTAAATCTACGTCCATATACCTTGAGTACATACTATAGCCTTTTGTTTTCTTTGATTTTCATGCAATTACCGTCAAGCACAGAGATGTTACACACAGAAGATAGCCCTGAAGAAGTGCCAGAAAACTCAAGTTCCGCACTTTTCCGCACCATAACGTATGCACCATTTTAATCTGGTAGACTTGCTTCTCAACGTGGCACATCGTATTTTCCGGGGCAACTTGAGGCATTTCTGCAATTGATTGTTGAAGTAGACCCATCAAGTTTGGGTTTGGTTAGGAAACCAAAGAGGTCCCTGCGTGTTTGACGCTGGTTGCTCCGATCTCGATTGGTCTAGGCGGGTTGTACCACACATGTCTCCAACTGCATGCTTCAATCACAAAGTTTATGGTACCTGTTTGGCCGCTGACGACAGTCATTTTATTTAGTTTTTTTCTGCAATAAATCAGTACTTCAACAATCAATTGCAGAATTGCCTCAAGTTGCCCCGGAAAGTACGATATGTCACGCTAAAGAGCAAGTCTTCCAGATTGAAATGGTGCATACATTATGGTGCGGAAAAGTGCGGAACTCGAGTTTTCTGGCACTTCTTCAGGGCTATCTTCTGTATGTTACATCTCTGTGCTTGACGGTAATTGCATGAAAATCACAGAAAACAAAAGGCTATAGTATGTACTCAAGGTATATGGACGTAGATTTACGAAAAATATGCAAGAAGTTAGTAAAAACACAAAAAAATATGACGGTCCCAGGCGGGGATCGAACCCACGGCCTTTGGATTGCTAGAACGCGATGTCCAACCACACGACCACTCTCGTTCCACTGTGCATGGTTGGCTTCAAAATTCAAAAAATAAAACGCACTTTTAACACGGCAGAGCAATGTAAATACAAATGGCGCGATCACTCATGGCACACTTTGTGCAGAACGTGCCGAAAACAGTTGCGCGGAATCGCGGATTCTCCATTTCTCTTTTGAGGAAACCTGTATTACGCTCACAGGGAACGGTGCCATATTTTTTCCGGTTCATGGTTGATTGTAACGGTGTCACTCATGATGACCAACAAACTACTTATCGATTTTATTGCTTTCAGTTTTTGGCAACATTTTACATGCCGAGTGTGTTCGGTTTCTTGAAAACTGAAATCATCATCAGATCGGCTCAGTTTGACGTCTGTCGCAATTGACAGGCGCTTGAAGTTGACAGCGAATGTTAGTAATACGTGAGCAATAATAAAATGTAGGATAACCAAATTCTTTCATATGATCATCAAGAAATCTTGAAAAACAAAAATAAGTGGACTTGTGTCGATCGTTTTGAATTGCCTGAACATATTTATCTATTCCCGTATCGTACTGGCCACTTTTCGACACGCGAATGCGTGTCGTACTGGCGCTTTACTCTTATGACACTGGAAGGCATGTCTACCTCCAGAATTTCCCAATTTCTTCCAAATATTATAATATCTTCCATATAACACTCGTTTAATGAGACGTTCCGTCACACTCCTTTCTTTGGGACCCTCCTCACTGCGTTCGTCGTGCCCCAAAAACAGTCGTGTGACAAACTTCGTCTTATTAAACTCTTATCAGAATTTACTAATTTTTTAGTTGAAGGAACTTTATTTCCCGTTTGTATGCTAAAATTCGTTAATGTTACCGAAGATTTGCTGTACCAACCGTTAATCTAAAATCCCTGTAGTTTTTGCCGGCCTAGTCCTGCAAACGCTTGGTTTTTGGCGGATTTCGAGGTGTAGAAACTCGTCAATGACGGACGGAGTATAGTATATTACATACCGAGGTGAAAAGCGTCTCATTACAGCCAAGGGATTCAATATATCACCGAGGCGTGCCGAGGTGAGATAGAATCCCGTAGGCTGTAATGACGCTTCACTCCGTGGTATTTATAGGACTTCATTCACAATGATCCAGTATTAATGCAAATAATTGGCTTTATTTAAAGTTTTTTTGCATCAAACGTTTTTATCAGGAAGGCATAGGCAACCTTCTCAAACAACACATCCATCAGCACTCCACGCTCCGCGACAGCTGTTTAGATCAGATCACCTCTCATACGTCACTTTCGGCTCGTGGTCTGAAAGTGACATTATTTTCCAACCTGTAAGGAATCATTCACTTTCCAACTTTTTAAAAGTTATAAATGTATCGTTTGCTAGCTCATTGTGAATAAAAGACTATTTCGTCATCGTTTCATGAATACATGCCGCACAAAAGTAATAGATAACCCCGCAGATAACCAAAATATAAGTTTTGCAGCGAATGTATGCAGTTTGACATTTGTCGTTCGAGTTTTCTCCAAATTTAAGCAACGATTTCTCTCGCAGCACTCGGCTCCGCCTCGTTCTTAACAAACACGGCCCTAGGCCTGAAAACGCGCTCTCGTATCGAAAATAACGATTTCGTGCTTCCATTCCGCGTTTCGTCCGGAAACGCGGGCCTAGGCCGGCAAAAAGGATGGGAATTTCAGATTATCGGTTAGTACCGTACGATCAAAAACTTTCCTCCTCTAGACAGGCTGTGGCCTGGCCAAAACCAGCCTCGTTTGCCTGCCAATGACTATACCACAGCCTGCCTAGAGGAGGAAAATTTTTGATCATACGGTATAACAGATCGCGTTGTTCAGAAGCCTCGTACCTATATATGCACATTTAAAAACATACCTATTACTAAGTGACGGTTTTTTGCATTGAAAAAAGGAAACTTAGGCGATGTCAATCTCAGGAATGTTAGCTTGACAAAAAGCAAGTACAGCCAGTGCTGACCATAGATGTGCTGACAAGTTTGAAGCATTACCAACTTAGTTTCAATTGAGCTATCGGAAGGAGCTGAAAGACAGATTGTTATGTAGCCTGATCTATTTCCTGTTCAGGTTTCAAATTTCAGTTAAACACCCTTTTGGTTTTACCGACAAGGTTCCAATTTTGGTATAAGCATACTCTAGTAACGTGTGCACATACCAAAGGGCCCTTTCATCAACAGCAGCCCGGTCACATTTTTTCTTTTTTCACAGTTGACTGTCATAGTGTTTGTCTGCGACGTAATACAGGTTTCCTCAAAAGAGAGATGGAGAATCCGCGATTCCGCGCAGCTGTTTTCGGCACGTTCTGCGCTCAGTGTGCAATGAGTGATCGCGCAATTTGTATTTACATTGCTCCGCCGTGTTATAAGTGCGTTTTATTTTCTGAATTTTGAAGCCAATCATGCTGGGAAAGTCGCTAAAAAATATAACGAACCTCTCAATGAATATTGCAAATGAATATTCCGCAGAGAAGAATTTGTCAGAGAGGCATTTGATGCGCGTAAAAAACTATTTTTGTAATGGATATATCAACGATATATGGACGTGCGCAGAAAGCACAGGGCCGCTATTCTTGAATCGTGTGAGAAAAGTCGCCGGAAGTTTTATATAATCCGTACTACACTTCTGTAGCGAAAGTTGCCTAAAAACCACGATTTTAGGCAACATTCGCTACATCAGTGTACTGCGGAATGTATTTTACTCCCAGGGACTTTTCTCACACGATTCAAGAATAGCGGCGCAGGTAAATGCGTGTCCCATGTCCCACTTTAATTATTTTTTATGGTGTATTATGACCATCACTATAAATTTGAAGTGTTTGATGCAAAAATGTGGCCAAGTGTACCCTTGAATTAATAATACTTAATGAACTAAGCAGGAAGCTCCCTACTATTATAACGCTGAAGGGCTTGTGGTTCTTTTTGCTTCTTCGAGTGTCACGTCGTATTTTATGGATCCATGCTTAGGGACACATTCGCTGTATAACTTGTGGACTTGCATAGCGGCCCACAACATTTATTTTTCATAACTACTTGTGAAAACTGTATAAATACCAATAATAACACCATCAAAACACACGTTCGGCTTATGGAATCGGGGCAATGTTGGCACACTAGGACTGCGACGATTTACTGCGCAATCGAACGTGACGTCACGGGCCAGAAAGAGACGCTCAATTTAGGAAACCTGTATTCACACATTGGGCCCAGATATTTTGCGATAATCTATGATGGAAAACGCTCTCGGAAGAACGAAGCCAACTTTTAAAAATGCATTACGATTTATGAACTGAAAACTTCTTTCTGATTAAGCCTGTAATATCGCAAGTGCCCACCTAATCAGCTCATCGAAATTTGTTGAGCAATTGGGGTACGATGAAACAGAATACAGAAAGCTCATTATTTATGCAAATTCCCTCGTTTTATCTTTTTTATGGTTTGGCTTTATGTCGATTGAAGACCGTCAATAAATTAAGTGGGAAACAGTTTTAAAATAGGTCAAGCCTCTCGTTTCGTGTGTATTATCTGAAATGCTTCCTCGCACAAAATAGGTTTCAGTTCGTTATCATATTGTTACGTATTTCTCGCGCACGGGTTCGAATATAATTAAGACGAACGTTTTAAAACACACACTGTTTATTTCTGCGTACTACAATAAATACACGCGAACAATTATCTACTTGAATTATCGCTGTGATTATCGCTCGCTTGTCCGCTCGTTGTCTCTCCCAATTCAATACTCACTGTCGCGCTGTTGAACAGTGCCTTTCATATGCCTTCGATTAGCGTTCCCGAGCTTTCTAACATCTTCCAGCAATTTCCATAGTGGCCCGACATATGCGGTTTCTAGACCACTCCTGAATAATCATGCACACCTTTCGCGTGCTTTCCGCGTGTTCTGGAATCTGTACCTCGGCCAAAGTGGACAGATGTGTCTCGATCGAGCGTTGAAGTCTCTCAATTCAGTTCCACGTACACGAACGCTCTGGAATGCACCAGATCGCTCCGCACTTCTACACTGCGATCTAATGGATGGAAGAATCCAGAAAGGTCCCGTGTTTACCAGCATGCACGGAATAGCCGCTCGTAACAATGTGCAGGAATTTTTGCTGTGAGCCCTCGGGCAAGTTCTTTTTTGACAATGTATGAAGAAAAGCTAATTACGTGCTTTTATACGAAAACAAATTCATCTATTATTGTTTTTTCGTTTTTTCGTTTTTTAGAAGAAAATTGTTCATGAAATTAGTCAGGATTGTGCAGGAAACCAATATTATATATCACATTGAATATATTATGAATAATCAAAAATGTCAATGTCAAATGATGATGATTCATCAGCTGCGGAGTATTTACCACACAGATACCCAAAAGTGTATAAAGAAGCCGACATGAGAAATCAGGAACTTTTTTTCATAACTTATTTGAAAATTCCATGTACAACAGTTTTAATAATATACAATAATTGAAATTACGCGTTTTACATGAGCTAGCATATGGGAATATTCTCCAATCCCATCGCATGATTGCGCAAGCGCAGAAATGGCTGTGAATTTCACCTATTAGTGCGTGACGTAGAAATATGGCATAGGTCAGGGCGTTGCCATGGCAATGCATGACATCAGACCCCCTCTAGGTCTCTGAAGTGAGTGAAATGACAGTTAATGTTCACATTTACGTCAACAATTCATACATCAACAATGAACAGTACAATACAAAAACAATACCAACAACAATATACAAGGTTCAATAGCCTGAAAGTTTGCAACCAGATTACCATAATATTGGTTCAACCGTGAGTTTATTGAACACAATAAAGTAAGGTTAGGCTACTGACTTCCTCAAGAACACTGATTTTCTTGACTTGAAATCGAAATGTCTATTAGGGTGGGCCGAAAAATCATATTTTCGATTTTTTTATTCTAATAGTGCGGAAAAGATGCATAATCAGATTACAAAAAGAAATCGTTTCAGCGTTTTTGAAAAAAAATCATCACTTCAGGGTCCGCAATGACGTTAAAATTTCTATATTTGGAAAAAAATTCGCAAATTTTTATTAGGCCAGAAAATGTTTAAAAATATATTCACAATAAAAAAAATATGCAATTGAACAGTCGGGCACAAGAAGCCCGTGTTCCAGTATTGTTTTTTCAATCACAAAAAAAAACAAATTAAATTGAATTCACCGAGAAAGCCCAGTTGCCTTGAAGTTGCAAAAATAGTCACATTAAAAATTGAGCAACTTTGGGCGAAAACTTCAATTTCAACTGTTTCTCATACAAGAGTTTTAGCAATGATGAAATAATATACATCAATCAAAAAGTTATTTAAATTGTAAAAAGAGACCACCCAAATGAAAAAAAAATTTAAAATGTCAAATAGCATTACCTAACTTGTGACACTTCAAACTGAAGATAATAGAATTCTCTTTCTGACAAACAAATTTGATATTTTTCAAGTCACCTCCCAACCCTTGCAAAAATTCTCTCATCCTTAATCAAGGGGAAGCTTTACTCGATCCTATCAACTATCCCGATTCTTGGAAAAAATATTTTTAAACGAAAACAGGTCGGTTCTTATTTCGAGGGTGGCATGTTGTCACAGTTCTATTTTCAATCCTTTCGGCCCCTTCCTAGCCTACTTCAATTCTAATAGAGAGTATGAAAATTTCCTTTATGGAAAAATAACTTCAAACTGCCTAAATCACCCTCTAATCCTTTTCAAAAATGGTCTTAATTGGGAAGAGAATGCAATGAAGATGAAAATTTGGCAACACATCATGTCTCAGATGTTCCCCTCGAAATAAAAATCGCCCTGTTTTTGCTGGGAAATCTATTCCTCAAGAATCTGCAGTAAACAGAAAAACATTCCTCTAATCAACAATGAGAGAATTTTCAAACGGGTTAAGAGGGTAGTTTGAAGATTTCAGAGTATGTTTAACGGAAACAGTGTTATTGCCTTCAATTTGGTGTATCACAAGATAAGTAATGCAATTTGAAATTAAAAAACTAGGGTAGGGGGTGGGGGCAAAAGGATTGAAGATAAGAATTTGGCAATACGTGTCCTAGATGTTCCTCTTGAAAAGAAAATCGACTTGTCAGCTTTTTCTCAGAAAAAAATTGTGCAGCGAGAAATTGGAGGTGTCCTTTTCAAAAAACCACCCCGTATGTCGGATGATGAACTAGAAGAATTACTGAATGTTAACGATATAGTTCCTTAATTAGAATTTCCACGTTTTCCCTGTTATATCCAATCAGTAGAGCGATTTGTGAAAACAGTTTTAGAAGCAGCATCAGCAGTTTGTGAAGCTGAATCAAGATATGGCTCTATTTACAGCAAGAATGAATCTAGGAAACTGATGCCCATATTGGTAAGTCAAAAAAATTTCAACCCAGAGTGAGATAAAACAAAAAATATTGATAAAATATTGATAATTGAAGTCTTAACACTTCATTTCTGTCGAATAAAGAGTTTTATCTCTTTTTTCACTAAGGTATTTAAACAGTTTTCTCCATAACTCAATTCGTTATCTTGCAAAAACTGAATGTTGAGATATTTCTGAAAGACGCGTCTTGCGGAGGCTGAAGACGAAAACTTGGGACAATAAGCTTCTAGATATTTGAAAAGTATATGAAACTGCAACTTTTCCGCGCTATTAGAAGTCCGTATTATGAAAACAAAAAAAACACACCTATAGCAGCGGCCCACCCTAATGTCTATGGCATATTTTCACTCAACACTCAGTTGGATCCAGTTGGTATTTCGTTTAGGAAAAGGTAGTTTGTTCCTAGAAAGTTTATTTTGTTTGACAGCCAGTTTAGAAACAAACTGTTGGACTAGTTGAGTCCGAAAGAAAATATTGGTAGTCTAAACAGACTCTAAACCTTGAGGTGTACTTTTTTCGTTGAAGTAAGCCATGGGGAAAATGTGTTTTGTGTTGATACTAATGGTGCCAGCTTGATGCTACCTTTTGATAGATGTGCTATGCGTAATGTGACGGTTGTCAGTCACCTCGACATCGTGACGTGATATTCGCGCAAGTGAAAATATTTGTGATTACGTATAGCAGCAAAAATCGTTTCTTCTGGTTGGTGGCTCTTTGCTGAATTTGTTAGTAGTGGTGACCATTAAGCCACTGAAGAAGACGATGCATGTACGTCAGTAGTAAAGAAAATGTAATAGAAATGCCCACTGCTCAGCAGCGCCATTTTTCCATGCTCATCACTGAGTATAGTGAGTACTATCAACTCTAGCGTATACTAAAACAGCAAGCGAGGATGAAAGAGGAAATACTACAGGAAATCGACACAATGCACATCCTCTAGTTGATGAATTTTACTGATTAGTCCATCACAAACAGTTTCTCAAAACCACTTCGAATAACGAAAATAGACGATAGCAAAGTCCCACTCTTTTGACTCCCAAATCTTCAAAAATGAACGTCATTGATTAAAAAAAAAAAATTGGGATTTTTGACCGTATTTCATACATTGCTCTGGACTCAGAATGCGATACTTTTTGAGACACCCTGTATTCACCTGGGGTCGTAACTTTGTGAAAAGAATGCGGCTGTGTCTTTGAAAGCCCAGTTTACTGTACTTCTACAATTTTGAAGCCATCATTCTGTTTGTCATTTTTCATATCGCAAAGTTCACGTGGCGTTTCTATGAATAGCTCGCACAGAAATTTTACTTAATGGCCATAACTTGTGTTGTGCGAGGTTGTTGTTCCTATTGAGATTTCAACTGGAAGATTCAATTTAACTTTTAACATCCTCGTCGGCGGTAATTAAATTTTAATTTCGACGAAATTACATCAAATTCGGCCCGTAAAAGGCACTCGTAAAAAATGCGGAGTAATGAAGCGATTTATGACCCGTAAAAAAACAGGTTAATTGGCATTTGCAAAAATCATTCTTGGCAAAACTCAGTCTTTACGTCAAGTATTGTTGTAAAGTCTTGGAAATAAAATTTTGCTGTTTAAGTAGCCATACTATAGTAGGTTCACTTGTACCGTGGTTCTAGTCGGCTGTGAGATTTTGTTTCTAAGTTTCCGAATTTGAAATTTGAAAACTCCCTAGAGGATTTGGCGATTGCTTGCACTGATGTTTGAAAGCTCAAGCTTGACGCTGTCATAATAATTTCATAATTAGAAAATTGCCTAAATGGGATGTGAAAACTGCTTGTGCCTCGGCTTGCCTGCCTTGAACAAAAATGTTCAGTCAGTGCTTATTTTGAAGCCCTTGAAGGTGCCATAAGGACTCGCTTCTGGCTGGGAGAAAATGGGCGGAATAAGTGCTGGGCTGGTGCTGGGCATGTATCCCATAATGTTCAGCAGAAGCTCCTCTAAGTACATTTTAACACCATTTCAAGGCAGTTCTATAGGTATTAAGGGCATTAGTGGTTTTATCACTTAGGCCCTTGTTGCTTCCAAAAAATCATAACGCCGGTATCCGAGGGTTGGGGACTTTTGCACATAAGTTTCTGAGGTGCTGGAAATATATATTTTTGAGGTTGAACCCTGTGATGCCTATAAGCTAACATTGGTAACTACAGACTACACTCGCACACACTGAGCTGCAGACTTACAAAATATGTCTTGTGTTCTTGCCGGAAAGTCCTGGCAGCAATTTTGCTAATTTTGCTTCATTCGTTGTTGTTGCTGGGTTTTGGGGCTAAATACTCTGCTGTCTTAAGCTTATTCAGAGTAGTCGCACTTTATGAATTATTTCTCTATCAAGTGGCAGTGTTGTGCAAAGTGCACGTTCCATTTGCCGTTTTAATCCATTACGGTAATTACTTATTTGCCAGATGTTGTTCATCTTGTTATAAGAGAGCCTCAACTACCACCCAACAAGCCATCCCTCAATTCTTTGGCGTAGGTTGTTGTGCGGAAGGGTTCGAAGCGGCGCGGCGCGGCGGTGTGCTCTGGGTTGAGGCAGGCAAACAGCAAACAAGCAACATCAGGTGTAATTATTCAAATTGAAATTCAAACATTCAGTTTTGATGCATCGCACAGATGCGTATCATAATTAGCTAACTAGCAACGTGCTGGGTGTGCTGGTGCTGGGAGCAATAATTAAGTTTATTTTATTTTGCACCAAGTCGCCATTTCAACTAGGCCAGGTACTGATCGTGGCGCCACCGATGTTCGAGCTGGACACGTGGCCTAATAGTGCTAATTTGCATTAAGCTCAAGCTGTCAGTAATGGCTCACCTCCGGCCTCTATCATATTATGTGACCAGACTGACTCAATTTCTAACTATTGAGAAATTCTGATGGCAGAGAGCTTGATTGTTATGATTATGTTCGATAGAATGAACAATTTTCAAGTTGTACAAGTTTGTGAACGTTATAATATCGCATTTGTAGACTAGGATCCACTTACATCCCCGGATGGTATAGGTACAGAAACTACCCACACGCGCAGTTCTCGTGAAGTTTCTCTTTCGCCGTCAGTAGGTATACAAGATTTCTTGCTTATTAAATTCGCCCCGCTGTGTGCGAATGGTGGTTTTGAAATATGCCTGAGCTTTCCTCCTCCTCCTCCTACTCATCATCCGCCCTCCAGCGTCACCTTACTTCAAACGAGACATCACCTTTTCAATCGAACCACATCTCGTTTCACGACTCTTATACGCCACGATAATACCTGATGCTGGAATACCTACTTTACGAAAATGATGATGACGTGCCGGTATATCAAGCTTTGACATCCCTTGCGTAATGTCTCCGCTCCACAACATTCATCCAATAAACTCGAAAGTTATTATTAAAATTGAAAACAAGTTCCATTCCTTTGATAGTTGTTGTTTCACAAAATTGTTTGCAGACATTTTAGTCCCGGTGGCAAGAGACAAAAACGGATCCAACCTTGCACTTGGGAAAAAAAATTGTCATTTGGCACGTTAGTTACCCGTTATCTAAGTGACTATCTGTTAGTGTCACTCAAATTAAATAGCAGCGGCGATGAAAGACCTGCACATCAGGCGATCAGGGACCCTCCAATCTTCTTCTTGCGACATTTTTTTCAAGCCAAACAAACCTGACTGCACATTAACTTAGGAACACGTATCCTTATCTACAAACACCAAATTCAAATGCAAAATCCAGATTTCCTTAGTAGGCTTTTGACTTTTGACAACCTACTGTTAACAACTAGGTAACTGGCCTAACTTACTGTACCTTTACCCTTTACTGTTAGGCCAGGTACCCAATGAGCAGTTCAGTTTCAAGCACAGGTCCATGTGTGTTGAGCGAAATACAGCAATTGAATACCAATGGATGGTTTGGTATGGGTTTTATGCTCTTAACTTTGAAGGAACTTAACTTGAACGTAACTCAACTCTGCCCGCTCCCTCCGGGGCCAATATGGTGGCACCATGTCTTCGTATGTGTCTTGAGACATGAGGAACCTTATTGGGTGCCAAGTGCCATATTTTTGTCACAAAGTGCAGGGTCGTATGTTGTAACCATCATTAGCTGCGGGACTATTTGTATAAAATTTGCATGTATAGGTAGCAATCAACAGTGAGCAGGCAATGAGTTATACCATTCCACGTTTTTTTTTCATTCTTCAAGTAAAAGCAAGATACAAACTCATTTCAACTCATTTTTTACAATTTTTTGAGATAGACGTTTCAGTTCACAATATTTCAGCATTAGCGGAAAAACGCAATTAATTAGAAAGTATACTCGTTTTTTTTTATTTATGCGAAGAAAAAACACAATTATGTTTCTTGCAGAAGTGATGCTAAAATATTGTTACGAGCGGCGATTCTGGATAACACGCGATCTTTCTAGACTCTTCCATTAGGTCGTAGTGTATAAGTGCCAAACTCTGGACATTTCCGGAATATACGTGATGATGGTTTACGATTGAAATTACATGGTAGACTTGAATGGTCGATCAGGAAACATCAGCCGAATTGGCGGAGGCGGCGACATTCCAGAACACACGGGAAGCGCGCGAAAGGTGTGCGATTGTTCGGAAGTCGTCTAGAAATCGATGCCGGCTCACTGTGGAATTTTCTGGAGGACGATGGAGAGATCGGGAACACCAATCGGGGGCATATATGAAGCACAGATCGGCCTAGGCAGTCAATATTGAATACAAGGCGATAGACAGCGGATAGAAAGCGAAGTAGTAACCTGCGATATTCCAAGTAGATGATTGTTGGCGTGTATTTATTGTAGTAGGCAGTAATAAACAGTGTGTGTTTTAAAACGATCGTCTCAATTATAATCGAACCCGTACGCGAAATACGTAACCATATCAAGTACTGAAAAGTCGATTCCACAGAGTCGCGAATAATAATTGGGTTTGCATTTTGCTTTTCTATAAAGAAATGGGAGAAGCCATAAGACTATTTAACTGGTTGCCTGTTTACTGGTGATATCGCTATTCAAAGGGCTTCTAAGCTAAAAGCTATATAATAATTATTATGGATATTAACATTAGTTAGATACATATGTATACCTAATGAGTTTCGGAGCTTTTGGTTTGGCGTTTGCATAGAGGATTCCATTCTCATAGCCACCATCCATGTTGGACTTCATGTTTGTTTGTTTGCATAATTGGATTTTTTCTGCCATTGGTTTTACCTTTGACAGGGCGTTGCGTTCAGTTTTCGTGCCGCTGCCCAAATATAATTAGACGACTGGCGGGACTGTTGGTTCTATACATTTGCTCCGACAATAATTTTGGTTTTCAACGTAGCTCCCATATTATCAGGTTGTCAAAGCCAAATGCCAATAAAGTTTCAAACTTGCGTTCTTACAAATGAATCAGATAATATTGTGCCACATTCAAATTTGGTTTATCGAAAGAAAATTTAATTTGAAAATCTACCTACAAGTATATCGTCATATTTATGTATTGGGTGTTGTTTTAAATGGCGAATTAGGATAGGCTGTGCCCCAGCCAAAGACAACCTCATTCCCCTGCATTCCATCACAACGATAAAAAACCAATAGCCCAGGCATTTTAGGGTTTGACCCTGAAATAAATATGTCCCTTTTGAAATTTTGCACAAACGGCCTTTGCCCAATGCCGAACAACATACTAGAAGCTCCGGCCCGACAAGTGTGCGGAACATAGTTTTTTGGGGCAAGAAAGGAGTAAGTGCCACCAAATCAGATAAACTCTTGCTGTAGCTCAGAAGAGGGTATTGTAAGTTCCAACGTTGACCAACGTGTCCCTCAAGCTTTGCTGATCCACGTACCGGAAGCTCCAGGCCTTGAAATGTGAGCGTCGTAGTTTTTGATGAGCAAGAAGGGTGTAAGTTCCGTGACAGTGGTAACTCTGTAAAATTTGATCTCCTTAAAATTGTGGAGGACCCTGGTTGCTCTGAATGTCTTTCAATCAAGCTAATCTACATTTTAAAACAGGATTCTGTGATTTCCCTCCTCCCGACCTACCAACCAAAAAGAAGGGACAGTATTGTGAAGGCGCTAAAAAACATTGTTCGATATAAACCCGGAAATATTCGTTTTGAGCCCCCCTGAGACGATCAGGACCATTTCCAGATGAAAGTTTGTCTGTCTGTATGTCTGACTTTGTGTGTGCCTAGCTGTGTGTGTGTGTGTCTGTCTGTAATATTTCACGATAACTACCAAACGGTTGATTTGATCGAATTGAAATTTGATATGCAAACATAGTTTTGCTGTTGAATAAGCCCATCAATTTTCAGCTGTCATCTGTCAGACATAAAAGTCACTGTCAAAAAATGACAGGATCTTTACTCCACAGAACTTGAAATGCAATATGTCGTTTGGAAGCCTTTGAAAACTGTATTCAGAACAGTTAAAAGTACTTATTTATCTGTCATAATGTCAAATATTGAAAAATATCCAAATTCAAAACTTTGCGATTCAATTATTCAAAATCTATTGGATGGATTTGAGCCAAATTCAGCAAAGAGCAACAGAATAAAAGAGTCAAAATAAGTCTGCAGTTAGGGTTTTCCATCATCTCTTAATCAGGCGCTACGAGATTTGGCGGCACTTATTCCTTTCTTGCTCAAAGCATCTATGTTCCGCACACTTGCTGGACGGGAGCTTTTAGTATGTTGTTCAGCATTGCTTGGAAGCCATTTGTGCAAATTTTCAAAAAGGACATATTTATTTCAGGGTTTGACAAAATTTCATCTAAAATTCCTAGGCTACTAGCAATTTGTGGTTTAAGGGGGACTATTTTTTTTTGACGTTTCAAACCAATAGCGACGCTGTATTTAGTACCACGTGTTACCATTACAACCAATGTCAACAGTTTTGCAATGGCAAATTAATGGTGGGGTGACAAAACCTCTGCTGCTACTGAATTAACTGCTGCAGGGTGACAAAACTGGCTGTTGATACACTCACCATAACAACGATAACGTGAATGTCAAATTGTAAAATTTAATAATTATTGCGTGATTGTCTGTCAGTGTTTGTGAGTAGAAAATACAAAACAGTTCCAAATGATGAGTGGCGAATTTGCCATGTTCGAAGATGGAGAGAATGATCGTCTCGAAAAACTAGAAAAACACGCAGAATGGGACTATGATTTGTCGGAGATACAACAGTGCCGCAGATTGCCGATATTTTGAGAGTTGGGCATTATAACATGCGTGTTGGGATAAAAATGCAGCGCTTGGAACAGGAAAGCAAATGGACAAGAGCCAGTGCGGAAAAAGTGGATTGAGTGAAATGAAAATAACCAACCATTCTCATAGAAGCATCGCCGTTGCACTCTGGCCGAAGCCTTTCCAAATCTTTATTGAATAACAACAACTGTACCTTTATTATTTACAACAAGTGATTTGAAATAAACGTTTAAAAAAAATAGTCCATTAAATACCATTCGAAGAATCCATTTATGTCTACAAAATTGAATTTATTCTCTCAAACTGGTCGTGGCATTTCTCTCAAACCAGCTGTCACAGAAAAACGACTCGTGCTGTGCACTCGTCGTTTTTTTCTGTGGCAGCTGGTTTTCGAAAAATGCCTAGCGACCAGTTATCGAGAAATTCAATTTTGTCGACAAAATAGACCCTTCTTATGGTATTGTTGTTGATTAAAGCCATCACGTTGGCATGGTTACCTTGCTGAATTGTCAAGAAAATGCGTCACAGCACGGCTCGTTTTTAAATTGTTAAATTTGACAATACTTTTACTCCCGATCGCATTAATGCAACTTCCGGCATCGTGAACATTTGAACCAAACATCTCCACTGTAAATGCAACAAAGGTTGGTATAGTTGGAATTCGTAACTTCTTTTTTTTGGTGCTCTTTCCTCGGAGCAGCGGAAAGTTAGTCGGACACAGGTGACGTACATCTTCATACTAAGTTGGGCACAATTCGGCAAATAGCTGGGTCAGGTTTCCAACAGTTTCCAGCAAACAAACTTCTTTTGACGCAGTAGAATTTTGTTTGATAGATACTCTCAGTTTCACCTTGGTTGCGCGCGAACTCTGTGGTGATTCTGATTGAAGGTTGTAGCTGTTGATGTAATGAGGGTGGATTCCGCAGGGTTGATTAAGCAAGACCAGTAGTTTTGATTAAGCGATTTAATAATTGAACAATACTTGCTGCCATGGAGTTTGGCGTGTGACTACTCTGCTACAAAAGTTCTAAGCCTAAAACAGTGTATAAAAATACCAATACATATATGAAATCATCGGCTATGAAACTGAGCCGGGAGCACGAACCGTGCATTCGATCCGGCACTAAAACATCCTAAAAGAATGGCTTGGCGGCGGGCGCCAATGCTGCTAATAGAGTTAATATTTTAATATTCTCAACACTTCCCCTAAAACTTAACTCTATGCAAAAACACAAAAAAATCATGCAAAAAAATACAATACAGAAAATTAAGAATTTGTAACGATGCCCAAATCCTTTCGTAACAATTCAAATCTTGGTTTAGCCAATGGCTTTGTCAAAATATCCGCTTTTTGTTGTTCACTTGTGACGTAATCCACATCAATGGCACCTTTCTCATAAAGATCGCGAATAAAATGATAGCGCACATCGATATGCTTTGTGCGTTGATGAAATTCGGGATTTTTGATGAGCTTTATCGCACTCATGTTATCAACATGCAAAACACTTCGCTTTTCTTTCACTTCGCGAACACCGATTTCGTCGAACAAGCGCAACAGCCACAGCATTTCTTTTGCTGCATTTGCGGCACTGACGTACTCCGCTTCAGTCGTTGATTGAGCGATGCATTGTTGTCTCTTGCTTTGCCAGGTTATTGCAGCACCGTTGTACTTGCAAAGTACTCCACTTGTTGACTTCCGGGTTGCTGGATCACCAGCAAAATCTGCGTCACTGTAGACTTCGAAGTCTTCTCCGTCGTGGTAAAGTAGACCGGCTCGTTGAGTCTCTCTTATGTAGCGTAGAATCCTTTTGATTAGGTGACAGTGAGCTTCTGTGGGTTTATCCAATGCTCGTGATGCAACATTGACTGCAAAGGCAATGTCTGGTCTGGTTACAACTTGCAGGTACATTAAATTTCCTACCGCTTCTCGATATGGAAATTGGTCAGTCGCATCAGGTGAATCAGTCGTAGTCCAGCCAGTTTCAATCGGAGTGCAGACTGGTTTCGATTCACTCATCTTGAATCTGTTGAGAATTTTCTCAGTATAATTAGTTTGACTGACGAAAATTCCACCTGTTCTTTGTTGCTGAATTTCTATTCCAAGAAAATTCGTGACATTGACCGTGATTGCGGCTTCAAACTCGCACTTCAGCTGATCTAGAAACTTTTCGGCTTCTTCTAGATTTGAAGCTGCGATTAGGCCATCATCAACATAAAGGAGTAACAGCAATTTGTCTGTATCACGGTGTCTTACGTACAAACAGGGATCGGCTGTACTCTCTTTTAAGTCACATTCAAGTAAAAATTGCGTGAAACGTTTACTCCAGCATCTGGGCGATTGCTTAAGCCCATATAAACTTTTCAGCAACTTACACACGTGTGATGAGCCATCCTCATATCCCTCGGGCTGTTCCATGAAAATTTCTTCGTCAAGAAAACCGTACAGAAAAGCTGACTTGATGTCAAATTGCCGCAAGTGCAATTTCTCACGTGCTGCGACACTCAATACCACTCGTATTGTGTCAAAGCGCACAACAGGGCTGAAGGTTTCTGTGTAATCAATACCCTCTTTCTGTGAGCATCCTTTTATGACTAATCGAGCCTTATATCGATCAATGGTCCCGTCTGGGCGACGCTTGATCCGATATACCCATCGATTGCCAATTATTTTTCTGTCGGTCGGTTTTTCAACCAATTTCCACGTTTCATGGTTTTGCAGAGAGCTCATTTCTTCGTGCATAGCTTCCTGCCAATGCTGAGAATCACTCGATGCCATTGCTTCGCCAAAGGTGAGCGGCTCACTTGCAGCTAACATTGCGACAGGTACACCATAAAAATCAGGCCTCTTCAATTTATTGCGATCTCGCAGACGTCGAACATCTTCGGGGGACTTTTCCTCTTGTTCCGGCGTTTGTTTAGCCTCGGGCTCTGCATTTGTAATATCATTTTCATGATTTGGTGACGGTTCATTAACAACGGGCGTCTCGGTGGCTGCCAGGCGCTCTTGTTTGAAAATGACGTCACGACTCACAATAATTTCATGACTCTCTGGAATCCAGACACGAAATCCCGCGATGCCTTCAAGGTAGCCCACAATATATCCTTTTAGTGCCTTTTTGTCCAATTTGCGCCGTTTTTCTTTGGGCACATGTACAAAGCATTCTGTACCGAATACTTTCAATTTGTTCAGGACCGGCTTCTTATTAAACCAAAGTTCAAACGGGGTTTTATTCGGAACTTTTGTTGGTCCAGTCCGATTTAAAATGTAAACAGCTGTGTTGACGGCCTCTGCCCATAAAAATTGAGGTAGGTCTGGTTTCGAATAGAGCATGGAACGTGCCGCTTCCATTAATGTCCGATTTTCGCGTTCAACCGTACCATTTTGTTCGGGTACATGGGCCACAGTTACTGTATGTTTTATTCCCCTTTTATCCAGAAACGAGGCGACGTCCTTGTTTACATATTCACCTCCGCCGTCAGTACAAAGTTCTTCAATGTCCTCTCCGAAACGCGCTCGCACTTCCGCGCAGAAACTCTCGAGTTTCTCTTTCACCTCCGATTTTTCGTTCAGAAAATATACCTTTCGATATGCACTGAAATCGTCTTTAAAAAGTACATAATATCGCTTTTTGCCAGGCGATTGTACACTCATGGGACCGCAAACGTCTGAGTGCACCAATTCGCGCGGTTTGGTAGCACGATCGAGTCTTTCACTGAAACTTTGTCTGTGGTGTTTTCCGAAAACACAACCGTCACAAAATTCATTGTCTTTGGTCACCTCGATTCCCTTTTCTTTCAGGAATTGTTTTACATGGCGTTTATTTTGGTGTCCGAGACGTTCATGCCACAGCTGCAACGTTTCCGCGGTATGTGCAACACAAAAAGTCTTTGGCAGAATTACACGTAAAAGAATCCGATAAAGATTGTTTGCCTCCATGCCCGTAGCGACAATCTTGTTATCTCTCATGAAAACGCATCGTTTTCCATTGTTGCTCAGAACAAAATCGACGCCTTTTTTCGCTGCAACCTTGACCGAGAAGAGATTCCTTTTCATTTCCGGGGTGTAGAGCACGTCGTACATGACTCCTGGTAACCATTCTCCTTCCACGAATGTTTCGATTTTGATATTTCCTCGGCCTAAAGCAGCCACTTTAGCACCATTGCCGACTTGAATCATAACTGGTTCCTTGAACTCGATATATTCATCAAAATAGTCGCGCTGATTGGAAATATGTTCCGATGCACCTGAGTCGATGAACCAATATGACGTGTCACAGTCCAGAGCTGTGCTCCCGACAAAGGCTTGCTCTTGGCGCGAACCACCGCCTTCGGATTTCGGAAAGTTTTTCTTTTTCACGTGACAGTTTTTCATCAGATGGGTTTTCGAACCGCACGAAAAACATCCAGGACAGTTTCTTTGCAAATGGTCCTTTTTGCCGCACGTGAAGCAACCAGATTGCTTTTTCTGCCACTTGGCCGTCGGCTTCTTGGCACCTTTGCCTAGGTTCAACTTCGATAGTAAGGCCACTGTTGATGCCTCGTCGTCACTTTCTTGTTTCTGCAATCGTAGCTCTTCGGTCAATAAACGCGTTGTTAAATTGGCCAGCGTCCTATTCGCTACTTCGGTGGAATCCCATGCACTGTGGAAGTAATTAAACTTCGATGGCAACGTCGATAGTATTCTTGTCATCAGCATGGACTCCGGGATTGGACCTCCAAGCTTCTTCATCTTGAGGAACAACTGTTCCAGTTGCGAAATATGTTGAGCGATGCCGCCTTCGGAACTCCACTTGAAATCGAAGAACTTCTTTTGGACTAGTGACAAACTTTCGTCAGACTTCAAATCATAGACACTGTGCAGCTTATCCCACATGTCTTTCGCAGTTTCGCAACTCATCAGCAGCTGCAAAGGCTTTGATTCAACAGTCGTGACGAAGAGTTTTCTTGCTACTTTATCCAACCTGATCCACTTCTTCAGTTGGTTGTCATAGTCGGCAGAACCAGTCACCGGTTTTGCCGTAGTTCCGTTGCAAATCTCCAACGCATTTTCGCCGTCCAACAGCGTTTGCACAACAAACTGCCACTGCGGCCAGTTGTCTGCATCCCGCAGTTTCTCAATTCGTGGTTTATCGATATCCATTTTATCGATGCGCGTTAAACAGACTTCACGACACACTGTCTGAATCTTTCACGTTTAACCGTCCACGACTAGACAACTACGCGTTACTTTTCAATCGTACGCACTTTCAAAAAAACTCAAGTCTTCAGGTCAAGCATCCCTTGGTCAAGCATCCCCTGGGTCAAGCATC
The DNA here is from genome assembly GCA_949128115.1 of Anaspis maculata. Taxonomy (NCBI): domain Eukaryota; kingdom Metazoa; phylum Arthropoda; class Insecta; order Coleoptera; family Scraptiidae; genus Anaspis; species Anaspis maculata. The sequence continues at coordinate 38,386,831 of OX421962.1, read as the reverse complement.
CCCTGGGCCCATAACCTGTTGATGTAATGAGGGTGGATTCCGCAGGGTTGATTAAGCAAGACCAGTAGTTTTGATTAAGCGATTTAATAATTGAACAATACTTGCTGCCATGGAGTTTGGCGTGTGACTACTCTGCTACAAAAGTTCTAAGCCTAAAACAGTGTATAAAAATACCAATACATATATGAAATCATCGGCTATGAAACTGAGCCGGGAGCACGAACCGTGCATTCGATCCGGCACTAAAACATCCTAAAAGAATGGCTTGGCGGCGGGCGCCAATGCTGCTAATAGAGTTAATATTTTAATATTCTCAACAGTAGCAACGCGTCAACAGGCTTAACTTCGAAAAGTACATTATGTCAAGCGTCAACATGACGTTGACTGGATTAAGCATTCAGCATTAGGTTCAAAATGGTTCGGTCTTGACCTTGCAGTGTTCCCATTTGTTGCAATAACTCTAGGTGTGCTAGAAAAATTGAGAATATACTTTTCGGCATATAGTAGGTGAGTGATGAGATGACGTCGAAGATAAAATTTTATAGAAAAAATCAAGCTAAATGCTGCGTCTAATAGACGAAGAAATTTCATGATAGGTAGGGTGAGTACAAATAAGACTGGTAGCCATGAACCCTTGAAAAAGGTCGAAGCCCCACGCGTGAGACACCAGAAACGGAGGTGGTTTGAAAGGGTCTATCGTTGATATACTTTTCGACAACATTTCTCGTCATCGTTTCGATCCAGTTCAATCATTTTTGTTTTTAACCGCTACAATTTATTCTGAAAACTTAGACCCGAATTTGCACGCAGCTATCAGAGTTCAAAGTTTAACTCTAAAACTGATGATGGTGTTGTTGCCATGGATTAAATCACTTCAACAAGAGTAACATTTATTTTGATCAAATTAGTTTTTTGATCCAATGCAAAATGGATTCATTATTCATTATTGGAATTCATCATTCATTATTCTTTTTGTTGGCGACGATACCCGTACTTATTGTGCTCACTACATTACCTCGATGATAAATAGGTACCTGTTCTATAACTCCTATGTGCTGCTGCTGCTGCTTGATACTGCTAATAATTATAACAGGCACTTTATTAATCATAGATTCTCTACATAATAGGTCGTATCGGCGTGACGTCACGCTCCTGAAAATCGGCCATTTTGCTGAAGCTAATCACACTGACTTTTGTCAAATCAACTAAAGTGTCACAAAGTTCATGTTTTCAATGACTCAGAAGATGGTAGTTTGCGCAATGTTTAGATGTTCGGCCACCTACTCCCGCATGGGAGCAATGGAGCATCGGTGTTCACTGTTTTGGACTACCGTATATTGGAGTGATGAAATCCCGTGGAGATCGAGCGCAGGAATGATCTGAACAGCGAAAATCCTGGTGGCTTTATCGAGCAAATCGAAAAAATTATCTCAACAAAAAGTTCACAAGAGACTTGAAAGCTTGCAGAGAACACTTCTTGCGTGCGGTAGGTTGTGTGCTTCTTCTGCTTTATGGGCGATGAGTTTCTTGACCGGGAACGTTTCTGTTTCCAACACAAGTAGCCTGCAAGGGCCTCCCGCGTTGTGTTTTTGCACCATATCCAAATTGTAGTCGAGAGTTTGATTCAACAGCTCAAATGGGTCACACTACAAACACAGCACCGCAACTTTCTACTCGCGCCTGGGCAAATCATCGTCAGCAATAAGCGTCTTGCTGTAAGTGCTTGACAACTTCGCCATGTCAGTCTTGATGTATGTGACAGATCTGTCAGCTGTTTTTGATTAGCTTCTACAAAATGGCCGCCTCGACGATACCACCTATTGAGTCTGACGTGGCCGCCAGCCAAAACTAATCAAGCCCTGAATTAAGTTCAAATCAAGAAAAGTGCGTGCTAGTGATCAACAGTTCCGTATAGTTGCTGACTTCTTTGCGATGTACGAAATTCTTTTCTACTCCTTATTCTGTAACCATTACCCTCTGCGTAGCCAATTTGTCACAACACTCACAATAGACTTAAAGTGGCACCGTGACCAGATGTCAGAAATTTGATTTTCCTAGTTCATAAACAAAGCACAACCATCTTTTGAAACTAGTGGTGTGAGTACAGTGATTGCCCAAACAAAAACGCGTACAGATTGGACACGGAGTGTCTACTGATTTTGGAATTTTGGCTTCATGTCACAGTGACAAGGTAGCATTTAATCAAGTCAGTACACTTCGTGTCGAAGGCTGTACGCGTTTTTATTGAGTACCCGATTGGGCACTCACCTACCTAGCTATTATACCTATATCGCTTTGGAATGTTTTTCATTATCGTGCCGTACTTGAGTGAAATACCTACCCTAGAACTGTGTGGATGTGGATGTATATTGAGTAATATATCACCAAAATATTTTCCGGCAAAATGTCGAGTATCTACCCGGCAACTCTATAACACTCTCTGTGCCTGATGCCTACCATGTGTGTAGTGCAGTAATGGCGCAATTGCAGTCTATTTGCCGATTATAATTACGTTCCAACCGAATTAGGGCACACTCCGCAGATCACAGAGACACAGGAATTCGACGATGCCATTGCCATTGTTCTAGAAATGAACAAAACTCTACTGCTGCTAGCTGCTGCCTGCTGCCATTTCTCAACCGCCCCATCCCCCATGCTCAACCACTCTTTAATTCCGCTCTCTACTCCACAGATTCTCCAACGTTCACATTATTTTTTAATGGTAGTTGAAAGAGTAAAACGAGAACTAAAAGAACTAAGGACTGTGCAGTTCGTTTATTCCGCGAAAATTAAGGAAAAACATTTTTGCGTATTGTTGAACGGCTGTGTGTACCTTTCTTTGGTTGATGCTAATGGCATATGCTTTGGAAAATCCCGAGCATGAAATCTCTCTGTTCTCTACCCCAGCAGCATCAAAGCTGAGCATAACTCGCTGTTTTATTTTAAAACATTGGGGTTTTACTGATCCTTCATTCCCATATTAAAGACATACTGTTTCTGTAATTACTCTGTCTTTAGTCTTCAGTACATATCGTAGTATAAGAACTGAGCTTCGTAGTTTTTCACTCGGTTTTTCAGTTAGAGTCTTGGATTTGTGTTGGTTCATTGTAGAGGTCTCATTATAAATAGTTTTCTGTTCCCACTCTTCTCTTACGTGTTCGTTAAACGCTACAGATTCAGAAATGGGCGCGGAAATGGGTGTGCATTTTGCACGGTAACGGACGGTTATTTCTCTTCGTACGCCAAAAAATGTAGTTTTGAGCATTCAAATTTATCATGTTCATATAAGCCCCGCTGCAATAAACTAAGTGCATTGTTTGAAAAGGGCGGCGAGCTCGGCAAATTTTCCAGCGGAAAGAAAATGTTTTCCTCTCTCATCCCAACTGCTACACACCAGACCGCAGCAACAGCATTCGGCTCTTTTCTCGTTTTAAATAATATTCGCGGCGCTGCTGCCCTGTTCTCTCTCGCCCGTTCCCTGCCCAGCCCCACATCCCGCTCGTTCTTTCCATCTCTACGCTGCTGTACGGAAACTAATGTTTGTGTAATTCCCTAGCGACCATTTCTGAATTTGGTGTGCATCCCACGTTTATTATGCCACGAGTTATCGCCCTAATTCATTAAGTAGACATGAAAGAACCGTTTAGAATGTGCGTATGTGGTGTGCAGGAAGCCACAGAGTTGGTCTGGAAAATGGACTCTGTTCGAAATGTTTACGGGCTACGCGTAAATTTTATGGCTTTTCTTCCCTGATTCCTTAAGGACGCGGCGTCGCTCTTTGAGGCAGACTCATACATAAGTGTTGGAGTGAGAAGGACGGAGACGTTTATCACTTTAAATTGTCTAGGTAGGCTTCGTCGTGCGCCAACAAATGTGGAATAATCATAGGCTCTTGAAATGTGGCTGGCTACCGAGAGATGCAGTTGTTTTGGAAGTAAAATCAGGATTTTATACGCGTCATGCTCTTTCTAATGGTATTTCAGAAGTCTATGACTGTTTTCATTGGTTTTTATTCGTGCGGTTTTGATGAGGGATCAGTACAAAGTTTTCGTCAATTTTTAGGTTAGAAAACTACAACCTTAAGAAGGAGAAAACGTTTTTTGGAGAAAACGCCCAACGTCTTTTGCTGGAATTTGGACAATTCTGTATGATGGTTGGTTGATGGTTGTTGACGAGGGTGATGCCAGGTAGGAGCAGGTTAGATGTTGGTCATAATCAGGAACCTACCAAATGAAGCTTTCAGACGCGATGACGACTTACCTTCTGTAGTGACAAGTGACACCCTGTAGAGGTTCACTACAGGGTACAGTACAGTAGCCTGTACTTTCCTCGGGGAGGCAGACATCGCTCTGGTAGAACTTTCATCAAAACATTTTAACAAGTATTGCTGTTTTCTTCGACATTCGGAGGCTTCACGCTTATCACCATAAACTTCTTAGGAATAGATGAAGTTGATGGAAGTGGAACTTCCTTCTCTCTTTGTTCATCAATTGTTGTGACAGGCATTCCGCATTCTGTTCGTATTTCGGCAGCGACGCAGCTCTAATTCTCCGATTCTTTTTGGATTTACCAGTGAGAAAATGACATTAGGCATCATGAATAAAAATCAAGCAGTTGTTTTTGCTTGAAATTGAACCCGACAAAATCCTTGAGAATTCTTGTTAGTTACTTGATTGAGGTATCTTATTTTGACTTCTATTGAATGTTTTAGCAACTTCTTTGGGCATCAGCAGCTATTTCAAATTCAATTTTTGTGTTTCAAGCATTTTTTTATCACAAAATTTTGACCATAAGCAATTGTCTAATCTCTTATCTTCAGGCCCATTCTCGACTCTACTGTCAGTGCGGTAATGAGAAGCGTGAAAAAAACGCACACTGGATTTCTTTATCAATAACTGACATGCCTCATGCCTTGAGCATTCGTTTAATTGTCGTGGTCATACGAGAAAAAATTTTATATTGATCAAGTATTTTAAAGTTCTCGGTTTATTACCATAACTCATTATTATTATTACAATAAAAGCGAACACCATACACATGCCTAGTTGGGAATTCATAAGGAAATTATATAGTTATGTATAGCAGTATATGGCTTTTAGTTTCCATTATTGATAATATTGCAAAGCGCCATCCTCTGTTTCTGTTACAGAAATCCCTGATAATTATATCACATATTTAGATGGAAATAATTTGATCATTTCATCAGCGTGCTATTTTGTTTTCTGTCATTGTCCGTCCTATCAATACCCTGTACCTTCCAAATTATTCAAAATTATCCACCCGCAATGCTCAACACATGACTAATAATTAATTATCAAAGGCTCTGATAGGAAAGCCGCATCTACCATTTTGTGCCAGACACCATATTAATTTGTGATCCACATTCAATATTTAAAGTAGTGGATACAATGAAGATGATTTTTAACCCTAAACAAGATTGAACATCCCGAAAGTTGAATATTTTGTCCAGAATCTCTCGTGAAGTGCCCACTACATATCCAAAATCGCTAAAAATCGCACTAGAGAATTTTGAGTTATTGGAGGGGAGTAGATACAAAAATTGCAATTTGATTTAAATTTGTAGGGGGTGGAACGCGGTTATTCGTTGAACTCATATACATCCTAAATCGATGCATTTGTACCTTAATAGTATAGAATTATTCAATTGTAGCGGCTTCGATTGCCGGAATTCAATTGATTTCTCAACAACAAAATATAGCTCCATGCAATTGAGGTCTCCAATTTTCCGTTGTCTCTCTTTACTGTGACGTCATGCGTATAAGATACGGTTAATCGAGGTCATTGGGCGCTTCCCAATAAGGCGTATAAGGACACAATTGGACACATATGGACACAATTCGACACAGCTAGCGTTCTAATAGCAGTAATAGCACCACATGTCGACACAATCGAAACATTGGCGAGGCTGAGTTTAGAATTGAGCTGGCAAGTACACTTTGACATTGTGTATCCGTCTTGTCGCAGTTATTGGAAAGCGCCCTATGTTTCTTGAGATATGACATTTCGTTTCTGACAATGGGAAATTTTTCGAATGTGACAAGCGCTCTGTCGTGTATTTATTTGATTTCAGCATGGATTTCATGATTTCACTTGTTCTTACCCTCGTTCTTACCAATAAGTGTGTTATTATATGTAGTGGAAAACTGAGAAGATACAGAAATGGTTCAAGGGTGTTGTGTCGCTCTATGCGAGTCGAGAATAAGACGAATACACCCAGCATAACCATGCACCGGTTCACGAAAGACCCAAACTTGATGGAAGTGTGGCTGCACCAGCACCAGCACCAGCAGGAATCACGCTGCACCAGACACGTGCATCTTACTACGAAAAAACTCTATTACTTCGTCCATTAAAAACTCCCTTATGGGCTCTAGTGACTTTCCCCACATGATAATGGGAACAGTATAGCTATCCGATTCAAAATTCCCGCAAAAGTCAGAAACGAAACGTCCAAACGTCATAAACGTCAAAACGTCAAAGGTGACCTCGAAAATCCATGTATTTTCTATCTCCTAAAATTGGAAAGGTCAATAGTTATACAGTGAGGGGCAAAAGTATGGGACAAATTCATTAAAAAATTCGCATTATTTTCTCGAGAAATTATTTGCACAGGTCGATTTTTCTTCCAATTCTGCACATTTTAATGTAAAATTTTCATATTTGCCGCTATTTTTGTTAGCTTCAGCCATTTCTTTTAAATTGAACCTCCTCTCTTTTTTGCAGATTCGAATAGATCATAAAATTCTGATCCCAGCAATACGCACATGTACATCTTTTAATTTGACAGTTTACGAGATAATAATAATAATTATCAAAGGTACAAAGGTGGTAGATTTCTTGTTTTTTTATTAATGATATTTCGACGAAATTAAAACGTTTTTATCGCAGAAATGTTCATAAAATCTCTCAAAATATTTTACTCCAAGGTCCAACTTTTCCAGTCGTCCTTTAGGCCCTTTAGTCTTCCCTCTAGGCCACTATGCCGCGACCTGTCCGTACTTTTTTTGGACACCTGTTTTCCTGAAAGGTGGATTGGCAGACGAGAACCGATGGAGTGGCCTGCGAGATCTCCGGATCTCACCCCTCTCGATTATTTCTTGTGGGGATACCTCAAATCAAAAGTGTACATCAACAGCAACAAAATTTGGGAGACTTGAAAGATCAAATTCGTGATGAATGTAGCTTGATCAGTGTAGAAGTTATCTAAAATGTTATCCGAGAATTTTCGGACAGGTTTGCACACTGCGAAGAAACCAACGGGTGGCAGTTTGAGCATTTGATCTATTTGAAGGAGTTCCAAATAAATTTTTATGAAAATAAAGGAATAATTTCTTAGAAATAAACATTCAATTCAAGAATTTTGACATTTAATGTACCCGAAACTATCAGCTCAAAAAGTATCAATGCGCATATTACTGAAATCAGAATCTCATAATCTATGCGAATCTGCAAAAAAGGAGGGGAGTTCAATTGAAAAAAATCGCTGATGACGTCACAGCTTCTACAAAAATGGCGGCAGATATAAAAAAAATACATTAAAATGTGCCGAATTGATGAAAGAAAATCGACCTGTTCGAGGAATTTGTTTGACGAAACAAATGCGAATTTTTTAATGAATTTGTTCCATACTTTTGCCCCTCACTCTTTATTGAAACAAATGTGGGATAACACTTACTTGTCACATGTACGTGTAGTTGTAGCGTCACTGCAACCTAAAATAAGACCCGGGGGTTTTGGTATCTAAATAATTCCTTTGATCTTTATTTTGGATTCAATAATACTCTTAGCGTATGGTCCGGAAGTTTTGGGAAATTGTTTAAAGCTAATAACTTTTTCTGAATAGTCTTTATTTTTTAACTTGATATTGCAAAAATTAACATTATATATAACAATAACAAATTCATATCTAACATATTGACCAATGGACCATTATCTTCGATGGGTCTCAATTTTCTTCTGCCATGTTCCATAATTTTTTGTATCAATTTCTCAAATGTGGAATTCTAAAATTTTATTGAAAAATGCGACGCCGTAATTGGTCTTCATTTGCAGCTTCCCATCCCTTGTCGTATACAATCCTGCTCAATACTTACCAAAAATCTCATATTGGTCGAGCTTGCGGTACATTGGGAGGCAGGAGCTCATGGAAATTAATCCTGCTGTTGTCCAGAGAATGATCGAACATGGCAGAAGAAAACTGGGAGCCATCAAAGGTAATGGCCCATCTTCAATGTGTTGAATATGAATTTGGTATTGTTGAAGATGATGCTAGTTTTTGCAATATTAAGCTTCAAAATTGAAACTATCCAAAAACAGTTATTAGCTTTTAAAAAAATTCCCAAAACTTTCGGACCATACGTTATTGAATAGGGAGGTACCTGTGGGAGGTACGAAGTTTCCGGGGAAAAAAACCAAGCCAAGACACCTGATAAAGGTAAATCAATGATGATAATGTGTAACCCACGTGTTATAAGATAATGATGAGTTGAAACCATTCTAATACTCTTCCCTTGAAGTGATTGGATTTGCATTTTACTGCACTTTTAAAATTTGATCCTGTGCTTGGATCAATTGCTGTGCGAGTACAGTTTTGTGGGCATGTGTGTCTTATAGCCGGTTAGACATGAAAATGAGCTTTTGAATCCAAAACCTCAGTCAGGTTACTACAAAAAAATACTATGAAAACTTATGGTAGCCGAGGGTTGATTTTTGGCGATCACGGCCGTGGCAATTGGCAATTGGAAAAATAACTATGGGAAATATTGAAATTTCTGTGAAATGACAGGAAAATTTCAGGCCGCGCGCGCCGGAGTATCAGAAATAGTGGAAATTTGTATACACATCTGCGAGATCATTATTAGAACAAGAATCAGCCAAAAAGGACTATTAGGGTGCAGTTCAATGTCAGAGAACGACCCTCGCGTCATAGCAATTCATTTGTGGATAAAAAAATCAAAGAATGGAGGCTCAGTTCTCAATAAGAACGAACCAAGTCGACCACAGTCTGGGAATGATGCTAAATTCGTAGGTCAGGGGCAGTTTCGTAGCTCGTTCAGGAATGTGTGTAGAAGAGCAGCGAGATTGTATTTTTGGTTAATACATTTCTCAAGATTGTAATTTTCAAATGTATAATTGAATTGGTTTTCTCTAACCATTCTCAATAAATTGCTATCATACGGATTTAAAATGTCAAGTCCTTTCCGCCGTACCATGAACTAGTAATGAGAGGAGTACCAGCTGTACGCACGGGCTCCGAGAAAGTGAAATTGATAGTAATTAGATTAACTAAAATAAATAAGGTCCAATAAACAGGCATCTCTATGTAAAGTTCTGAATATCAACCAACGCTGGTTTTCACAGTTCCTTGTTCCAATTCCATGTTTAAACTGGGACGAATGAACCTGATGGGAGAATTGTTCTAGTCATTGTTTGGCGTTCGTATAAAGGCGATCGAATAGTTCCTCTTGAATTCCTGCAAATTGCATTGCTGTGCGAAAGCTGTCAGTGCTCAGGTCCTGGACTCAAAGCCACGGTATAGTTCAGTTATACAGGAGGATTCGTTTGTGATTGTGTTACAGACTAATGATACCTGATTCCAGATTCCTCATCAAGTTGTTCAAAAAGTACTTGCCCCTGCTATGTTTAGATACCTGAGGGTTCCAAAAATCTTTTGAAAGAGCTACAACGGGGGTAGCTTCGAGATTCGAATTCAGAAATTGACCAGTTGACCAGGTGTTTCCAATTTCCATCCCTTTGCCCGCCACTCTACCACGACAAATCTCACTAGAAAAGCGGTTGAGACGCTTGCACAGTGGGTAAACCGTAAACGAGTTGTGAAAGTTGTGAATAGCTACCTAGTTGACACAGTTGTCTTCTTTCCAGAACTGTTTGCTATTGAAAGTTGCCAGGCTGGCAAAACCGTTGATGGATTCAGATCAGACATATTTGTCGACATACTAAACCCATAACGAGGTAAATCGTTTGAAGTTCTATCTTTATTTCATAACCGATTTTGACAAGCTTGGTAATGGTGTATGAAAGTTGTTGGCTTATCCCTAGCAGTCCCAGTACGTACAAGTTATGATGAGGGAGCCATCAGGGAAGCAGATGACCATGCATCACGTGACAGTCGAGCATAGGCACTGATGGTAATAAATGCACACATATTCCACAGACTCCATAGTCGCTCCAATATTCAGTTTTTCGTTTTGTTTTCGCAAAAACAGAACACAAGTCAGTTCAGCTTGACAGTTAATTTAGAGAACCGCATGGAAGCAGAATGAGGAAATGTGTGTGTTGTATGCGCGCGGGACCTTTCGGAGCAAATGGTAGATGATATGGACTGCCCGGCAATATCCACTCATCAAAAAACAATCTATCGAAATTTGCATGACAAAATGTGCTCTCTCGCCCGGCATGATGCGCCCTCAAAAGTTTTCAATTTATTTTCGTCATCCATGCTATAATACACAATCATACTCAAACACACTCATACCATCATATACACACAGAGACACAATATAGTTGATTCTAATTTGCATTGTAATTGCATATGCGATTTGAACAAATAATGGCGTCGGATGTGGTAGAGTGTAGAGTAGTATCCAGAGGAGTATAATATAACAGTTATAAAATGTGTGTGCACCAGGCAAGAGTTGGCTGGTTCGGAGTGTTATGGGAGAGAGAACTCTATGGCCGGATGGTTGACTGCACCCTGTTAGTGGAGGGCCTCACACAGTCCGGCACTATTCGAAAAGTTATTTGCGCCATTCTCCGGACAATTTCCGGACACATTGGATTGCGCGCCCAATGTCCCGTCCACTTATAGAAAAACCATTTTCGCCCTCTGTGCGCCTCTGCTAATTCTGCTATACATTCGGCATCAGTAGTGCCGAATACATCACCGGATACGTAGTGTGCACGTGCACGTTACGGTTTTTAAGTAATCGATTTTTTTGGGTAGACACTACGTGCAATTGTGCAGGAAAAACTCCTCAAATTTTATTTATTCGCAATTCAACTTGAATTATTTTTTCCCGCCACAACACGGCTGCCAAAAGCGGCATGCAATGACATGATTTGATGTTGTTTGCCGTTTAGCCCAAGAAAAATAGATTTTGACTTCAAAAAAAACACTGTAGTCGTGAAAATCACAGGTTTTGTTCAGAATTTTGTGCTCTTTCCAAATTTTTGGTTTTCAGAAAAATCCCAGCGGAGGCTTTTTTTTTAGAGCTGTCAAAAATCTGAAAACTTATAATTCCGAACAATTTCAAATTAAGCTCAATTTTTCATTAGATTTCAAGTATACACAGTTATGTGGAGACTGCAAATGTTGAGAATGAACATATGAACAATTCTGAACCCAACACGATAAAAAATTTCATAGTTCTGTTGGAATATTCTGATTTTTTCTGTCAAATGTATATGATACAGGAAAAATAGTGAAAAAATCCGCTAAAACTTTGGAAAAAATATGGACGTCCTGAAAATTTTATATTCTGTTCAGAATTGAATGCCCTTCTACATACCTGAAATTGACAGAAATCCCACCCCGGGGTTTTAAGTTATTGGAGGGAGGGTGATCAGTTACAATTCAAAATGGAGGGGATGAAACCCGTTAATCCATTGGATGCAAATACATCTCAATTCGACGCATCATATCTCGTTGATACCATTTTGGAACAAAAAGTGTCGATCATTGTTGAGAGGGGGTCGTGGGAGGGGCGGAGCTCGGCTAGGTGATTCTTTTTGTTTTTCTGGTCATATATAACCGATCACGACAAGTTTGGTATCTTTTCCGACTAAATTGAAACTCCTGACCTCGAATCCGATGTGTAAATTTGAATAGAAACAAGTTTGAACAAGTTAACTTGGAAAAACTTGTTTTTTTCTTTGACAATTTTGACAATTTTTTTTTACTGTTAGAGGTCTGAATCCTTAGAAAATAGTTCATGGTCCATTAGATTGAAGTGTCTCTTTTACGAAAATCATCCACTCGATGTACTATTTTGTTTCTGGATATTAAAAAATCAATTTGAACCTGTGAGTCGGTCCGGCGCGGTTTTTACTAATAACCAGAACACTTAAACATGCGGTTGCAAATAAAAGTAGCTCAAACTATAGAACAAATAATAACTCATCTTTGAAAGTTCGAGGATCTCTGCAGAATTGAATTTGCTATAACATAAAACAAAATCGCTATAGATCGCTCTGCAGGGTTTTGAGTTTGAGCTATTTATATTTGCAGGTGCATGTTGTAGTGTTCTGGTCAGTAGTAGACACCACGCCGGATCGAGTCACAGGTTCAAATTGATTTTTTAATATCCAGAAACAAAATAGTACATCAAGTGAATGATTTTCGTAAAAGAGACACTTCAATCTAATGGACCATGAACTATTTTTTAGGGATTCAGACCTCTAACAGTGAAAAAAAAATTGTCAAAATTGTCAAAGAAAAAAAACAAGTTTTTCCAAGTTAACTTGTTCAAACTTGTTTCTATTCAAATTTTCACATCGGATTCGAGGTCCGGAGTTTCAATTTAGTCGGAAAAGATAGCAAACTTGTCGTGATCGGTTATATATGACCAGGAAAACAAAAAGAATCATCTAGCCGAGCTCCGCCCCTCCCACGACCCCCCTTAACAATGATCGACACTTTTTGTTCCAAAATGGTATCAACGAGATATAATGCGTCAAATTGAGATGTATTTGCATCCAATGGATTAACGAGTTTCATCCTCTCCATTTTGAGTTGCAACTGATCACCCCCCCTCCAATAACTTGAAACCCCGGGATGGGATTTCTGTCAATTTCAGGTATGTAGGAGGGCATTCAATTCTGAACAGAATATAACATTTTCAGGACGTCCATATTTTTTCCAAGATTTCAGCGATTTTTTTACTATTTTTCCTGTATCATGTACATTTGACAGAAAAAATCGGAATATCCCAACAGAACTATGAAATTTTCCATCGTGTTTGGTTCAGAATTGTTCATATGTTCATTCTCAACATTTGCAGTCTCCACATAACTGTGTATACTTGAAATCTCATGACAAATTGAGCTCAATTTGAAATTGTTAAGAATTATCAGTCCTCAGACTTTTGACAGCTCTAAAAAAAAAGCCTCCGATGGGATTTTTCTGAAACCAAAAAATTTAGGAAGAGCACAAAATTCTGAACAGAACCTGTGATTTTCACGACTACAGTATTTTTTTTGAGGTTGAAGTGATATTTCTGCTAAAATTCCTGTACTAGTTGACAACATGATGATGATGTCGCAACAACAAACACAATGTGGACCCTCCAAGAAACTGCACGCGTCTCCTCGTAGGTATAGTTTTCTCGACTTCGCACTCCATTCCCAATAAGTAATAAAATGTCCTTGCGCGACCTATTAACAGTTTCAGAGCGGGTGGCAAGAAAGGCGAATTTTTCTCAAACGTGTCCGCTCAAAACGGCCGACGACCATGTGTTCGACCATATGTTAGCAAGAAGAATACATGCTCACATTTTGTCCCAGTTTTGAACACATACAAAAGGAGTATTTTTGGAACTATTGAAGACGGCGCATTTGATTGATTTTTAAAATAAAACCTGGTTTCTCACAGACCCTTCCATGTCTGACCCTTTCGTTACATGCGGCAGGTGGCCTGTATTTTCTGATGCTATGAAGCTGGCTACAATAAATATATCATCCACCTCCTTCTTTATTTTCGTTATTTTGGAAAAATTGAATGCAATCAGTCGCACTTTTCGAGAATTGTTTCATGTCAGGGTTCCAGCTTGCTGACTGTACTTCATTTCAACTGAAGTGCTTGTTACCAATTTGATACCATGTTTCTGCTATCGGATTCAGGGAAGATCGGCAAGGATAACCAGTTTTGAATTCGCTGTAGGTCGTGTAGAGTTTTCTTCAGTCTTTTTCGTTCTTGTTAAAGCGCTGAGCTCGGCGCTGAGCGTTCACAAAATGTAGTCACTTTCTTTGGTCTTTGGTCTTTGGTCTTTTTCTTGACTTCTCCTCACAAAATGTGACAATTTTTCATCATGTCTGATACCACGCTCCTTCTGAATGTGTTGGGAACTTTATGAAGTAAACATCAGTTGGTATGCCAGGCTTGCAAAATATAGCGCAATTAACTAGTAACCATAGTTAACATACCAAATGGGCGTTGGCAAAAACTTACTAGTCAGTTGTATCATAGTCATTTACCTAAGTAGATTATGAACTAGTATACCGCAGCATGTAGTTTGGTACGCTTGAGCTTCATACAGTGTGCTTTATTAATTAGCTAGTGATAAGCTGTTACTTGTTACAAACACGCAAATTGTACGTTGTTTATTCATTAGCGCGCCTCTATATCACCCATGTGGAAGTATTATAACGTTCCAGAGGGCTATCAATATCAAACATCCACTAAATCCCTCAGAGCAATAGGTAGGAGGACTAAAGGTGCTATGCTATGCCTGGTGTGTTGGTATGGTGTGGTGGTGGTTGGTGGTGTTCATTTGAATTGCATCAGGCACCTTCGCCATAATAGATCGACCCCCTGCACATAAATTATTCTTTGTTTTATCGGTTTCATCGGCCACCACCAACGCCACCTCCGCTGCCAGTGCCGCGCCATGCCGCCAAAGGAGAATGCGGGAGGAGTGCGTGCCGATTCGACGTTTTCGAGAAGGCTATGCACGAAACCACCATCTGCTTTATGGTATAGTGTTATGCGCCTCCTTATTCCCCGCATATCCCTTTATACGTATAAGACATCATCTCATGTCATTATTATTGGAAGAATAAAAGGAAAAGGGGTAGGTATGGTCTGGTGGAATGCACGCGTTTCAAGCGAGCACTTCTCCTTCCCCCATTCATAATAAATCATATCTTTTTGGGAAGGTTGCCCTGCGAGGAACATTGATTTCGAGGAAGCATGGTTTCTCATTTATTCATGTGTGATGGTTCGTTTTGTGATGGGACTACGAAATTGAATGTTTTGGAGGGTAGCGTGTGTGTATAAGCATGCAGGGATGAGAAATTGCTTGGAATTTTACGGCTCGATACCAAGTTGGGGCTGAGACCGCCGTAAGTGCGGTTACTATAGCAACGGCCAATCAGACCGCTCTATTTGGCAAGTTACGCCGTCCTAACTTTTGCGCCTGCAACTTGGTATCGAGCCCTTAGATATCTAGTTTGTGGTGCCGTGTAGGTATGTATTTTGATGCGTTTCACCCTACCCTCTACATTTAAATGATTGCAATAGTTCCATTGTTATCATTTTTTATAAAAATAAAAAATAGTCAAAATTGACAGTAGGTATTTAATAAGTTAGGTTTTCCAAAAGTCTAAGCTTAGACATTCTTCGTAATTTTTGTTATTGCAACAACAGTTACAAAAAAAAAACGGCTCATTCACCCATATAATTATGATAGAATGTGGTTATTCAAAATACGAAGTTGGTTCTTGAACTGCAGTAACTATCGAGGATGCATATCCTCTGCAGAACATAGATGCAATTTTGGACAATGTCGCAAATACTGATGGTCACCTCTCCACTTATGATATCAAAAGTGCCTACTGGCAGGTACCGTTAACTTCCTCCGCGGTCCCTATAACTACTTTACGAACCGATCCTGATGACAAGATTCAAGTTATTGTAGAGTCGGGCACACACTTGTTATATCACGAAGTTATATAACACTGTTATATAACATGTTATCAAGTCTGGATGCGACGTCTAACAAAACATTTTATTGTGTAACATGTTGGATGTTATATAGTATATTTGTTGTACAACATGTTTACGGCCATCCACACTCGGCGTTTTACCGCCAGCGGCAATCATCAGCTGATCATTTCTTTGTTGTTCTCGTTATATGTTGCATGTTATGTTCCTTCAAGTGTGTACGATGGAAAGTTATGTAACATTATCACAAAAACATAGTTTCAAACAACGTCATATAGCATATGTCACTATAATCTGATGAAGCCGGCTTAACATTTCACCCCCTACCTTTGCAAAAGAGATGCGCTACGTAGTTTTCTAGGTATGGCGTCGTGGCGCCTTAGTTTCGTTGAAGACTTCGCTAGTGTTGCTTCACCGTTCACAGAGGTGGCAAGGAAGGGTCAACATTTTGCATGGACATCTATCTGTAGGTGACGCGGCTTTTCAATTGTCCAAGAGACGCATCTGGTTATGGGTTAGGTGGTCTGCTCACCCGGAATTTCTCAGATGGCGAACGAGTCGTCAGTTGTGCATCACGTGCACTTTCGGCCACAGGCCGTAAATATTCAACGACCGAACGTGAACACTTCTCTGTCATTAGGGCCTCAGGACAACTTATCGTGCTATGTTGTAATAAAACTCCTGCAACAAACGACAGAGTTGAGAGCCTCTGGCAGATTGCTTGGGCATCTGCAGCAACTACTTCACACCTACTGTAAACGAACAACGAACGGCATCAGGTAAATTCAGATATATTCCCTCCCGACATCGACATAGTAGTTTTTTGCACTTTTCTGGCTTAGGCTGAAGCCGAAGCAACAGCAGACACCGAGTTACTTCTTGCTTTTCAGTATTTTACAGTATACAACGACTTCTCTCTCATCGACAATTCGTTACCTACCATCGTTATGCTATTACTCTCGAATTGCATCCAGAATCATGATTAAGGAATACAAAATAAGGACACCGCGCGCGATCTTCTCGACACGATAATTACGCCAGAATTATTGTCTCCTGGGTGCAAAACGTGACGTAATAATGCAATTACTATTACACCTACCTACCCCAAAACGTGGCAGAAATCTTAGGGGTTGGCGGGTGTTCAAGTGGAACGGTGTACTGTTGTATTTTACACACACCATACCTACATATACCTATACCTGTGTGCTCTGGAAATAGCTCATAAGATACGTGACTTGTCAAAAGCACAAAATACCTCCGGAATAGTGCCATTGTGAGAGATGAAAATAAACCTCCACGGCAACTCCACACAGCAACCAACCATCCCGATCCCTTTATTACGAAGTTTGATGCCGCGGGCTAAGGGGGCAAAGGAGGTGGTATAGTGTGCCTGTAAACTTCCTTCTGTGCCTGTACCTCCGGAATCTATTTACAATCGCAATGAAAAATTTATGGCCACAAAGTTGGTATACATAGGCATTCTACAAAAAGTTGTGGCGGAGGTCACGAATTCAGCTCCTAACCAATCATGTTTGCGCAGTAGTTGGCCGTTTCTTTTAATTCTATGGTTTATTCTTGAAATGAAATTGGCAATTGCCGCGCGATCCCAGAATTTTATTTGCTATACAAATTGAATTGTGATGATACCAAAACAGTAAAAATTACACGAACGAGCTGTACCAGAGTTTGATGGATGCAAATGGGAATTGTGTGACCAGACTACCGGCAGTTACAACAGAATCGGCATGCATTTTTAACTGAACCCAACTGAAGGCAATAAACTTTGAGAGCAGGAGCAGGAACAACCGAAGAGGATGTAGATCTAAGATTTTTAGCAAACATCATGTCAAGTGCTGCGACACATGGACGGACGTGTAATCGATCTTGAATTCACCGGGGAACACCCGAAATGGGATTTGGTATAACGCCACACTGTCACTACAAACACAAACTGGCGGTTCCATTTCCATATACACTAACTTTTCGCAGCACATCTCGCAGAGGGCCGGAGACTGGAGAGAGGTGTATATAAAACTAACAAGATAAAATTTTGATTGAAAAATGTTTATACGGCGGGCATGAAAAAAGATAATACTCATAAAACATGCCGGCGGTTTGGGGTAGTAGTATATGCACGAAGAAGAGTATTTTATGTACGACAGGGGTGGTGTGTGGTGTGTATGTAAGGTATATAGGCGCAAATATTTATATTTACCACAGGGGCAGTTTCGGAGGCCATAAAGGGCTTAGGGAGAACGCGTCTAGCCGTAGCGCGCTGTCAAATTTTCATTTGAATTTAGGACTTTTTTAGCGGCGCCGTGAAAATTGGTCGTTGGATCGCTGTGGTGCGCGCTCGTTCAAAAACACGCGGAGATGTCAACAACACCAAAAATCACTCCAGAATAAAACCCGTCGCTTTCGAGCACTGCTACCTAGTTAGCAAAATACCCTGTGCATTAGGGAGTGCTGCACAAACTCCCACATCCATCACTACTGCGGGTATATCGCTATTTAAGTGAAGCCAGTAAAAACACATTTCGATTCCTTCGCAGTGCCATTCATTAGCCCATTTGCCAATCCATCTTCGAATGTTCTCCAATTTCCTCAGTACTACACACCGTGTAATAATAAACTTGCAACTGCACTCAAAGTGTAATTGAGTTAATCCCGCGCTTCTCCGCATCAGGATCATTTCCAGCTCCCATGTGAGTTGAAAGGGGATAGCTTTTCTCGCGCGTGTATGTTTGTAAGTATACGTTTCTCGGTTGTGCCTTCCTATCGTCTAAAATGTAATTAACATCCCTATGTGATGATGGGGCAGACCAGTTATACACAAAACACAAATACGTATGGGGTGCTTCCAATCGGCATTTCCTGTTTTCGTTTCCGTTTCCCAAAAACCTTTTGTTTACGAACGCTTCGTGATGCATGGACGACAACCTCACCGCATCTTATACACCTACAAGGTTTCATTAGTTCAAACCACTTCGCA
This sequence comes from Anaspis maculata, assembly GCA_949128115.1. Taxonomy (NCBI): domain Eukaryota; kingdom Metazoa; phylum Arthropoda; class Insecta; order Coleoptera; family Scraptiidae; genus Anaspis; species Anaspis maculata. The sequence goes on along the minus strand of OX421962.1, from coordinate 38,368,139 downwards.
GGCTCGGCCGCTCTGCGGTCTTACCACTCCGTTATGCCCAAGGGGCGCCAGTGTGTACGTGGTTCGTGGTTCATCGAATGAAACGACTGATGGTGGACGGGTGGCCATGAAAAATGTAGTTGTTGGTGATATAGAGATCTTCGTGTTGAGTTTGTGAAACTAATTGGGTGAATGGGTGAAAATGCGCATGTGTCTGAGTAAGGTCTGGTCAGTTGAGTTGTTCAACGACGGAGCCGACTGATTTTCTCTTCTCTAGATTGCAATGGGAGTCGCCCGAATGAATGACGAATTATTTGGTGTGTTGAAGAAAATTACACTAGAACTGAAAAGGGTGTTGGTAACGACGCACATGTCAGTCGGTGAGGTCTGGTCAGTGAAAGTTGAAAAATTACATTTGCGTACAGGCAGGAAATGATCCGTGGTGTTTGGTGGCGCTGCCTTTTTCGTTTTATCCCCCAACCCCTTTACACAATCCCAACATATTTGTTTTTTATCGATTTCGTATAAATTATTTCGATATCTTCCCCCGAAATGATTTTGCATCACTTTTATATGTTTCCCTCGTTCCAATCCGTCCGACAGACATTCCACGAATATACAGTACTTTCGATTTTCATTTATACAGGGTGTAACAGGAATGCATGCATATTTTCAACAACTTATGTATGTTATCAAAGGGAACAACTTTTGATGTAACATTTTTTCTAATTGCTATTTTGAAAAATCAATTATTCCCTCTACAATTGACAAGTCGTTCCTCATTGAAGCAGCTAATTTTTTCACTCCCATAAAATGAGTACCACACGCATGGCATCATTGTTATCGGTTATTTTTATTCGTTTTTTTGCTCAATAAGGCTGTATTCTCAGAAGGCCAAATTTTTTCGAGGACTCCTCCCTCAAAAATGAAGATAAATCAAATTTTTGTATACGGTGTACTGAGTGTAGGTATTAAAAATTGATTACAGAGCGTTTTTTCCAATTATGTGGAGAAAATGTTTCTTGAACTGTTGAGAAAAAAGTTGTTACTCCTGATTAGAAGCACAATTGGTTGAAATCTCGGTTGAAATATTCAATTGCATTGCTGTTACACCCTGTATATCTAAATTACAGAGTGTCAAGTAAGATTGACAAAAACGTGGATCATATTTCTTTGTAGTTTCTATGAGCATTCATAATTCTGCTACACTCAGTACCGGCACTTGATCGTCGTGGTTAGTTCAGCTATGTAGTGGATATTTGGCACCAACAACTCACTTTTTCGGCAGTCCGTCTCAGTTCCGACCACGTTGAACAACACTGGTCACCCATATAAGAGTTGACCGCGCATATGACGCTGCTTAACTTGAATCGAATCTCCAATCCACGTCATGTGTTCTTCACCATTTTTATATTTATGTTATAGTATTGTAATGGTACGCCCCCTCCCCCTCTCCTCTTTGACATTTATTTCGTTTGGCCTGTCTGTGATCGTCTTAACCCTTCGTTGTGCTAGCTCGAGTGGCCGCTTTTGTTCTGGAGTTGAACGACCCGAGGGGGAAGAAGGTGGAGGTCAATGAAACACGCTCATTGCACAGAAAGTTACGTTTACTTGAAGCAAAATAAGTGCAAAATTAGTCTTTCATGGTCCTTTTCTGGAAACACCCAACATAATATGACTGACAAAATTAACAAAACTAACAAGATGGACAAAATTAACAAAAACAATTGGAAACAACACAACAAAATATGTCAAACTGTCAACTCAAATAAAAGGGACAGTGACAGATTCGGAAAAAAGAGCACTCAGTAGAAGAACCCGGCCAAGAAACCCCCGAGTTAGGCCCAAAGAAGAAGACTCTCAAACATGTGACAAATGGATGACAAAAAACTCACTGATAATTTCTGGTATTCCATGTAAGTCATTATTAGTAAAACAAAATCACAGATACATCAGTAGACAAATGTAAAAACATCAGTTAACAGTGCATAATAAATCAACATTGCATAAAACACAAAATAAAATAAGGGTGGTGTTGATAGAATCCTGTAAAGGTACCTACACTGAGTATCTGACAAAAATAGCAGCGAACATTAACAAAAATGACAGAAAAAACATGGGAGTCACCAAAGACGGCGGACAATTGACATTGACATGAAAATCAGATCATGACACAGACAAAAATACAAGCGAGTACATTAAGTGAATTTCACACAAAATTAGTGAAATGGTCATGAAAACATTGACATGATATGCAAACAGACAAGTTCAATTCCTATAAAATCAGAGCACGGCGACAAGACAAAAACTCTCGTGCGTGTTTGAAAATATCTTACAAAGAAAGAATGCGTATTGATGAGCGTGCGAGAAAAACGCACTTTCAAGTGAATTCAGCAGTAAATAGGTAAACCAAATCAACAAGTGTTCTCAAAAAGAATCGACCAGCGTATAAATTGAATGCAATAACAAAAATATATGTACTTGAAGAGGATACAGCGCGAGACACACTCAATATACATGTGACGGACCTGCAAGTTAGTGTCTGCTCAAATTCCTGAGCAGATATAGTTTTCTCTCTTTGCCACCCCATCGAACACCAGAGGCAAAATAATAAAATGCTCTCGCACAACCTATCAACAGTCTTAGAGCGGGTGGCAAGAAAGGTGAATTTTCCCCAAACGAATCCGCTCAAATCGGTTCGACCATGTGTTAACAAAAAGAATACAGGCTTGCATTTTGTACCAGTTTCGAACACATAAAATATACAAAAGGGGAATTTTTAAAACTATTGCAGCGGCAACGTGCTTATAATTTCATTTATTCCTGAAATAAAACCTGGTTTTCCACAGTATAGGTGAGAAAATGTAGACATTATGCGCCAAAGAGACAATTCTAGAATGAATAATGGCTTTACTTCACGTATTTCATGCAATTTTCCACCTAATATCGTAGTAGAGAGAAAGTTAGTTGTTCAGGCATGTCTAATTGTCTAAGCTATCCGGTTTCACATGTAACTTGAAATTTCCAAATTTGTCATCTCAAAAGCAAGGAGCATCACTGACTGAGTGGTCCCAACAGTGTGCTTTTTTTTCCACTGAGTAAAATTGAATAAACTCACTTGTTGGTAACTTTTCGTGAATAATTGTCACTTATTTATACAATGATTCACAATTGTCTAGTTATACCAGTGCAGTGGTCGTGGTTGTTATTTTGAAAATCGATGCGACTTTTGAGAAGGTCCCATTTGAGCTTCCGTCAAGTTATGAAATATTCTCTCGAGCTTGTGCCGAGTGTGAAAAACCAGAAGAGAAGGGACCTGCTCCCTCTAACAAAATCCTGTGTTTTCCTGACCGGTTGGGGTTATGGAGGCGCTGTGTGCTGTCGTCAATTTTCACGCCAGCATTTCCATTTTTGTCAACTCTTATCCCGAACGTATATCTATCCAAATCTAATAAGTTGATGCATTATTCCCAAGCTGAACAAGTTTTTCCCTGGAGCTGCTGCTGCCGTTTCTCCACCGCCCGCGGGCGTGCTAGTTTGATAAATAAAAACATATTGCCGCCGCTACCACCACCACCACCACCACTGCCGCCGCCAGTTTTCACCATGTAACCGCGCTTCCCAGAGCCACCGCCGCCACCTGTCACGCACCTACGGGACATTTGCCACACTTTACAGCGCAACGTGTTCGCCATCCGAATCCCAAAATCTTCATCATTTTATATCCTGTCAATACTTTTTCCTGGAATGTCACATAGGTACTTGCTTATTCTTATTACGCTGCCGTTGTAACTTGCATGTTTCCTTGTAACAATCACTGCATTGAAACGTAACTATTTCAAATGGTATTTCCAGGAGCTCTTTTAACTCACTTCCACCGGCACCAAGTCTCCACGCGGCATCACCACTCCGTTGCGCCCATTGTTGCGCCCAAAGGGCGCCATTTTGAACGTAATTTGATTTATCGGACGGAACGACCGATTCTGGACGGGTAACCATGGTATTTGTATCTGATGATGTAGATCTTCGTGTTTTGATAGTATTTGTTTTTAACTGAAGCGTTAGATGAGTAAACATGCGCATAAATGTGAGTATAGTGCCATCAAGGGCCACTGACTAATTGCTATCGCTTGTTTTTCGACCGCTGCAGGTGCTGGCACATCACTTGCTAGCCGGCACGGCCCAGAACGAATCTGTCCTGCCGGCCTTAGTATGGCCACTGGTCATTTTGCCTGCAAGGCGTTCAGCTGTGTCAGTGAAGGCCCACTACTCTGCCAACAGTTGTTAACTATTGCGTGGCCCTCTTTAGTCGTCAAACAGTCTTCCGTGCGCGGCCCAGCCCTTATCAGATCATTACTTACCAGTTGCCACCACTCTGCCTGAAGTTTTTTTACTACTTTTTGAAGAATATCTAGCAATAGGAAAATACCTTGATGCAGATATATACAGACATTTATTAAAAAATGACACCTTCCCACAATTTGGGCTGCTAAATACAAAGGATACTGTAACACAAAAAATAACACAATAATAGGTAAACTTAAATAGTAATCTGAATTTCAAAAAAGTAGGTATATAGTTAAGCTTGTGAACTTAGTAAATATAGATGTATAAATGTAAGAGAGAACTAAGTAATTTTATATAAATGGTTTCGCAAAATGTAAATGGACTTTTTCAAGGCTACTGACGCTACTGATTTACATAATTTAGAAGGAATGCCAAATTTGAAACAAAACTCTTTAAAGAGGGTGGTGATGGTCCCACGAGCGCCGACAAGCAACCCGACAACATCGATTTGTCGAAGGTCGTATTTTTCTTTAAAAAAAGGGATGGTTGGCTCATAGATCCTCTGTTTTTCAATATTAATGTCTGCTGGTTGGTGTTCGTTAATTTCAAACCGAACAGTAGGATCTATGATCCAGCCAGCCCTCTTTTTTTTATCAATAGCCAGGATGTCGACACGCCTGGTACTGCCTGAGCTCGCGAGACAACTCCACCTCCTCGAAGACCGTAAAACCCTTCACTCGCAACGCGTCAGCAATCATAGTACGTACCGTATGATGACGTTGATTCCGTAAGAGTTCACCGAACGGGCAGGATCCAAGCACATGTGGCAATGTTTCAGGAACGTAGTTCTCAATGTCGGAACAATGCCGACATTGGGTGCCGTCCTTGGATCTGCCGGGTAGAACTCTTACGGGAGCAACGTCACCGATAATTTTAATGGCGTCTTTTAATTCGGAAACAGTAAGGCCGCTATGGTCGAGAATGTTGTTGACTTGCGGGTACTCCTGGAACCGGATGACCCCTCTTCCTTTATGGGTCATTTTTGTCCACTCTTTGAACTCTTGATCTCGGAGAGCTGATCTTATAGCTTTTGCCGGCTTATCGAGCAATTCTTCGTCATCAAATCCCAGTTTTTCTAGGCAAAGCCTTTTTTCGCCCTGTAGGTCTCTAGTTCTGGACACGATCTCATTGTTGACTTTCAACAGCCGGTTGCTTATATTAATGTGTTGGACATAAGCTTCCCAGGTGGCTCTGAATAGTTGCAAACCTTTTCTGTTTTTTGCTGAGTAAATCATGGCGTTGGGTAGATCTGAAGGTAAACTCAGGATTTCTTTTAACGCACACCTGGCCATTTTATCCACATCGTTTAAAAATTGCTTGGTCAGGGTGAATAGTGGTGCAGTTTGAAAGTTGTACGTCAAGGAGGGCCAAATGTAAGTATTTAAGATTATTAGTTTTTGGTTCTCTTTTACATGTAGCATTGCAATAAATTTTACAATAGGACGATTACATGATATTCGTTTGTCTCTTTGGCCGATAGGTTAGGGTTAGAGGCATTAGTTCAGTGCAAAAATGAGGCTGGTAACAGTTTTTGGTGTGAAGAGTGATAAGCCGAGTGATGAGACGATAAATATGCTATTTGCCTTGTTCACTATTTGCGTGTAATTGTAATTGTGTAAAGATGTGATATGTGGTTGTACAGTTCACCCATATTAGACCACCCACTTTAATTTTTCAACAGAATCAGCGTAGCTTCAGATAACATTTTTTTACTGAATCAAGCTGTAGCTTCATTATTGAGATTTGTTTGTTGACGAAAAAGCCTAATTCAATAATTTTTAATCACATTATTTCAATGACCGCCATCCGAGTCAATGCACATTCCCATTTCCCAACATACTCCGACAAGAAAAATCATTTTCAACCTCAAACAAAATATGAACGTTCTGAACATTCGATATCCTGTACAGAATTAAATAGCCTATAGGCGATTTACCTTGGAGAAAATGGTCCATTCGTGTAAGAAGCTGTAGGGGATTAATTATTTCAGGAGGTTCAAGTTGCTGTGAGGCAACCGTCGGCTATCGCGTCAGTTGAAGGCACGTTAAAACTGTCACTTTGCTGTCTTGTGGAATCGACTGCCGCAATTTTTTTTGTTTCTGTGAACCTTCGGGACCACGCAGGCTCTTTATTGGGCCCCACGTTGATGACTAGCGTAGTCGCAGACCTTTGTTGGCATCATTTCTAGCTTCCACCCAAGAAACAGCAACAGCTGTCAGAATTGTTACGGATTACTGCCGTTTGTTCAGACAGATGATGCCGGCAGATTGCCGGCATTACAGATACTGGTCCACTACTGGGCCTGGGCCATACATGCATTGTTGATAGGAAAGGTCTGGTCAGTTGAAGTTTGCCATCGACGGAGCCGAAAAAGTTGAAATGGAGGCCTTTAGATGATGTTTTTTTAGTTCCTTTTTGAGAAAACTCTATCGACATTGGAAGTTATGTTGATAATTAAACAATGTACATTACAAATGCATCACGTACATGTCTATCGATGAGGTCTGGTCAGCACAAGTTATCGTAATATTATTTTTGCTATCAAATATTTGAGGATGTTGATGAAAAACGGAATACACATTTCAAAATGATGACTTAAATGGAGCTACAATCCGTAGAGCTGTTGATTATACTGAAAGGTAGTTGATAATAGAATGACTGTCTTCTGTATTGCGTTCGTCTCTGCTGTCACTACGCCTCTTATCTCATTTGCTAGTCTCGTGCTCATCTAAAAATTATTTAACCCGTAACTATCATTATTATGGAGTCCTGAAGACCCCAGCATACCCGAATTTCGAAGAATTGTCAAGAAATGTTTGGGTGAGAGTATCGCGCTTCTAGATTATGCTCCAGTCAGTCGATTCATCATCTCAAGCTGTGCAAATTGATACCATTCGTATTTTTACTCGACTGCAAAATAATATTTTGATTACCTACACCTGCGGAAACTCCCAGAGGATCCAAATAACCAAGATGCCGCTTTCGTCCAAGCGAGAAGGACCGAGAAACAAAAAAACTGTTGTGTGAAGTGCAAAAATCCAATTCGCTTGACATGCGGTAACACAATCTTGCATGCCCACAATGTACCTGAAGACTTTTATCTTATTATCCATTTTTTTTAATATTGTCTACAACATTACCAACTATTATTATAGTACAGGAAAAATAGTAAAAAAATCGACAAAACCTCGGAATAAATATGGACGTCATGAAAATTACTGATATTCTGTTCAGAATTGAGTGCCCTACAACATATCCAAAATCGCCAAAAATCGCACCCGGGGGTTTTGAGTTATTGGAGGGGGGGTAAAAAATTGCTGATAAAAATGGAGGGGATGGAACCCGTCAGCCCATTGGATGCGAATACATTATAGTTCGACGTATCATATCCCATTTATACCATTTTGGCACAAAAAAGTGTCCATCATTGTTGAAGAGGAGTAGTGGGGGGGGGCGAAGCTCTGCTAGGTGGTCCATTTTGTTTTTATGGCCATGTAGAACCGATCATGACAAGTTTGGTATATTTTCCGACTAAGTCCAATCTCCTGAACTCGTATCCGATGTGTACATTCGGATAAAAACAAGTTTGAACAAGTTAACTTGAGAAAACTTGTTTTTTCTTTGACAATTTTGACGAATTTCTTCTTCACTGTTGGATGTGCTCATTTTGAGATAATTTTCATGGACCATTGAATTGAAGTATATTCTCCACAAAAATCATCCACTCGATGTATAATTTTCTTCCTCGAGTTTCAAAAATCGATTTGAACTTGAGCCGGCGCGGCGCGTCGTCTACTACTGACCAGAACACTACAGCATGCATCTTCAAATGAAAACACCTCAAACTATTGAACAAATAACAACTCATCTTTGGAAATTGAAGGATCTGTGGAGAAATTAATTTCCTATAACATTAACAAAATCGCCATGAATCGCACTGCAGGGTTTTGAGTTATTTAAGTGGAGAGGTAACAGTTCATGGTTTATGAATCCTGTCAAAGTGTTATCCTCCTCCTCGAATAACTCAAAATCCTGCATTGCGATTCATGGCGATTTTGTTCATGTTATAGGGGATTCAGTTCTGCACAAATCCTCCTATTTTCAAAGATGAGTTGTTATTTCTTCAATAGTTTGAGGTGTTTTCATTTAAAGGTGCATGCTGTAGTGTTCTGGTCAGTAGTAGACGACGCGCCGCGCCGGCTCAAGTTCAAATCGATTTTTGAAACTCGAGGAAGAAAATTATACATCGAGTGGATGATTTTTGTGGAGAATATACTTCAATTCAATGGTCCATGAAAACTCTCTCCAAATGGACACCTCCAACAGTAAAAAAAAAATTCGTCAAAATTGTCAAAGAAAAAACAAGTTTTCTCAAGTTAACTTGTTCAAACTTGTCTTTATCCGAATGTACACATCGGATACGAGTTCAGGAGATTGAACTTAGTCGGAAAAGATACCAAACTTGTCATGATCGGTTCTACATGGCCATAAAAACAAAATGGACCACCTAGCAGAGCTTCGCCCCCCCCACTACTCCCCTTCAACAATGATGGACACTTTTTGTGCCAAAATGGTATAAATGGGATATGATACGTCAAACTATAATGTATTCGTATTCAATGGGCTGACGGGTTCCATCCCCTCCATTTTTATCAGCAATTTTTTACCTCCCCTCCAATAACTCAAAACCCCCGGGTGCGATTTTTGGCGGTTTTTGATACCTATGTTGTAGAGCACTTAATTCTGATCAAAATATCAAATTTTCAGGACGTCCATATTTTTTCCGAGGTTGAAATCTATCTTTCTTGTACTATTAAGTTGTTAAAAAAAAACTCGTTTTCCCGCAAAATATAGAATGGGGTCCCAAAGACCTTCTCGTACTACTATGCCAATACGTTTCGCAATTGGCATAGTAGTAGTTACGGGAAGAAAAACGCGGGTGAGTGAAAACGGGAGGTCAGTGTGAAAGTTGTTCTTAAAAATCACTCTCACACGATGTGGGGGGTCAGTGTCAGCTGGAAAAAGTAGAAAACCTTAAAAAGTTTCAGATGTAACGACAAAAATATTTTAAAGAATGCAAGTTGAAGAAGACGTGTTTGAGAGCATGCCTTAGAAAAATTATGCTTTAGGATTGCGTTGCTCACCGATCAGCAATTTTTTAAGTCATATTTTAGAAAGGCATGCATGCATACTTACTCCGTTTACCTTGCATCGAAGTCTTTCCGTTGGAAGAGGTTTAAGACGTCAAGGGCGAAGCTTTAGGATACATACCGGCAAAATGCGATAGACTTCAAGAGAAACGAGTCGCCTAGTGGAGAGATTCACTAAAAAATGGAATTGAGCGATCAATCAGCCTGTGAGAGAATACCTGATGGATCAACTTCATAAGACGCGAAGGGGACATGGCTGGAATAGACTTTCTTAATTATGGCAATTCTGTACAATTTAAACGCCCCTTAAAATTTATACGACACTATTATTAACGGCACGTTGCCAAGAGCTGCCTATCAGAAGTACGAAAGACTAATGACCCAACTAAGCACGTTTGATACTTCGAGCATTTTTACAGTTGAGCACAAATTGAATATCGATAATAATTGGAGAGTTTATACCTATCTACCAAGCAAATACCATCCAGTTGGAGAGGCCGGATCGTTGCAACTTAATTCAAAAGCCATGTCGTATTGCATGTGCATCGTATTCTCTCTCTGCCCACCTACCTACTGCTTAGAGAGAGGATTTGAATTATGCTTCGAATGCTTAAAGCGAGTTTTGAATTTCATTACAATGAATTTACATACTTTTCTAAATGGCTTACATTCATAATCTTGATTGATACACCGTCGCGTTCGTTTCTGTACCTCATATTTTATAAATTTAAATTAGTCGTCGTTTAAGTATTCACAGAGTTGCCGCCGGCCATAAAGTTGCTGATTTTCGTTTGGAACGATGCTTGTTGGTGACTCTGATGGAACTCGCTCAAGTCATAACTTTATAGCTAACGTTTTGACGGGAAGCGCAGATCTGAAAAGAGAAAATTTGCTGCTGCAGTTGTTTTGTTATCACCTAAAAACACCGACGCCATGTTATAAAATATTATTACCGTTATCATAACGTTATTCATACATGTCAACGGTAATGGCATATTTTACATCCAATTCGTTACAAATGCCTGATTATGAAACCGTATCAGGCGAAACAAATCGTCAGTGAAAAATTACTTAAAAATAATGTGGAGACCAGCAAGTGACTGAATAATGTTCGTTGTTATCAGGATTATCATAAGTTGTTTCCGATCTTGCAGTTACCTATATTGTTGTGATTACGTACTAAGTAAAGCGTCAGTGACGCAAGGGTATAGTACAGTCGGTTAGTTGATAAGGTTCTATGATCGTGTACTGATGGCGCTGATGCCGGCGAGAACTGGAAAATAAAGACTGTGCAAGTACATTATTGTATTAAATGTTATTATTTGAGTTAGGACAAATAATATCAAATGTCACTAAATTGAATGCAATTATCTCTGGATGAATAACCAGGAGGGAAAGAGAGATGTATAGAGTAAGAGAATTATTTAATTGAATAAACTAATCTGCAAAACGGGCACAATTTTGACGTCATCCGATCTGACACCGGCGGGCCACTAATCTGACGTCCAGGGATCTCTAATTAGACTAATGGACAATCTAACGATAAGCAATAATTATTATGTAAACATATATCACCCAACGGTGGAGCGATCATAATTGGTCAAACGATACACAAATGCAATTATGGAAATTGCAGTTCGAGAAATTCTCCACGTCTACCTATTTGCATGATTTGACAGTCAGGTATAAGGGAGATTAACGTTCTAACGGACTTCGACCAAAAGGTACCGATTGTGTGCCCAGGTGTGGGAATAATAGCTAGCAATATTTATTATTATAATTATTGCGTACTAGGTGCGTATGTACGCCTAGTACTGCTGTTTCCATTTTATTTTGTACAATTATTTATTACCTTTTGTAGAAATCTGTTCATGTTTTGGTTCTCAACTACGCGCATGGAACATTGAAATATAACTTGCTCAAAAAAAGCCTATGTTACATCGTTTTTTTGCGTTCCGTCATTTAATGAACGATTTATTCTTTATCGCTTCAGCATGCTTTCATGCCATCCACATGTAAAAATATTCCCTATTTCGTTTCACGACGATTATTTATTTTACTGTGGAATTGTTATCGAAAAACAATACATTACGGGATTCAATCTGGGCGTGCCATTTGTTTGGAAAATAACTGGTTTTAGAGTAAAAATGGACGCAACGAGGTGCATCAAAATTTTCTGCACAAGAATGGGCAATTTCGCTGCTTTATGTAGGCTCGTCCCACACAACAAAGCCTATTCTGGGGAAAACATATTCATATTAGATACATCGAGAATAATAATCCCAAAATTGCTAAACAGTATATTATATAGCAAGGTTGTGAAGAATGCTAAATGCTATTTAGCTGCGGCGCCAGTTTAAATCCTGAAGCGCAGCTTACTATATGTCGTTCACGTTTTAAATTCAGTAGAATGACTTTTTGAGCCAAAAAAACGTGAGTGCGTGACCATAGTCACCCTCGGAAGAAGTGAAACTTCTATAGATATGAATCAATCAGCAAACAACGTTCGAAGAGGTGTTCTTTTCGTACTCCCGCTCCGCTCCCTCACGGTTTGTATCATCTTGTTTTTCTTATTATCAATATTATTATTATATTATTATTATTATTAGTCACTCAAAGGGCAGAGTACTTTCGACATGATTTTTTCACGATTAGACTTCTTTTATTTCTTTTCTCGCTGCGCTCGGCAGTGGAGAGCCCCACCAAATGCGGAATTGAAAAGAATTCTTCGAAATTCAACTTAATTATTATATTACCGCCCCTATGACTTGCCGCTCACCAGAACGCACTGCAAGCCTGCTAGGCCTGGCCCGGAATATACCTCCCTATCCCTATAATAAATCACATCAGCTCGAATCTATTCAAGCCAAGTCGAGAGCCATTCTTGTTGGGCCAACAGTACGACAACACGAAGAGCAGTCCAGTGTCGGCGATTAGTAAAAAATAGAACCGAGCGCGGCGAACGCTGCAACAGCTTATTCTTTCATTTCCTGGGACGACGCTGGTCACCCCAAGGTCAGATAAGACAACGTTACAGCACATCGTTACAGGCGCTCGTTACAACCACTGATGCTATGAAGCAATTTCACTCCCATGTGTGGTTCTGCGTTAGTGGTGTGTTGTGATCTAGGCGCGAGAATAGAAGTATCACTTCAAAATAAAGTGACAATGTGGGGGGCTACGGCTGATGGCACCTGCAAAGTTTTGGGGGCAAAACTATTAGCAGCCATCAGCCGTATCCTCTCAGCGCCCCAGCTCATCACTTCAATTTTGCTCCAAAAAGTCATTCTACTGAAAATAAAAAGTGTACGGGATATAATAGCAAACATCAAATCCTGGTTTGTAGTAACGAATAACGATTTTCAAAAATAATGAATGTGACAATGACAATGTGTGAAATAATGAAGTTAATAATGTCAACGGGCCTACTTCAGAGCTAGTAGTAAAAAAATTTCATTTATTTTCAGGTACTGAACTCCAGTAACTTAGGCTGTTAACACCATAACGTTCGCCTGAAAAAGTTGCATTGTTTGTTGCACAGGTCCTTTTTTGTCATGTTCATGCAGCTTTTTTTGTATTGTAGCACCTAATCGTACCGCATTCGATGAACATATTTCTAGTAATGTGCCGGCACATGCTTTTTAGCGCAATTTTCCGATAAAAAGGAAAAAAAGGCGCCTGTCTGGCGCCTGTAAAATTATAAAGTAAAGTAAGCGCTGTGAAAATTTTTCCTGTACGGTGTACTGAGTACATAAGAAAACTTGATACATAGCGTTTTTTCAATTATGTAAAAAAATATTATTTCTTTCTATTTTTTTACAACTTTTCCCAAAAAACGCCCATGTATCAGATTTTCTACGTCTCTCACAATTATTAAAACACTTGATAATTGTTTCGTTTATCAAAAAATGTCTCAGTAATCCTTTAGAAACTTTTTTAGTGTTTTAGGGCTATTCGGCTTCTGAAAAAATGTGGGGTCCACAGGGAAATAATGTGGCCAAACATTTAATAAAATCTCTAGAGCTCTTCTTATTTCTCCCTCAATTTCTGAGGGAGAAATATTGATATCCTGCATATACACTATACAGCCTTAATAATTATATCTACTACTATACAGGGTGTTTCAAAAAGTATGTGCCATACGTGAATGGCAGATGGAGGATGTCAAGGCGAGTTGAGGTCAAGAAGAGAATTTTTTTTTTGGCGATTGGTCTCGAAGATACAGGGTGCTTTGTTCTTTGGTCACAATTTACAATAAGCGATATCTCTGGAGTGGTTTGATATAAACAAATGAAATTCACCTGTCACATTCCTCTGCTGGTACTTGATCAAATGCCATAGCAGGTAGAAAAAAAATCAGGTCCGGACTTGAAAAAAAAGTTTTTGAGTTTGCCTGTCAAAAAGTACATTTTTTGAGCGGATTTCGGAAAAAACACTACCATATCTGGAGAGCTCAGAAAAAATGCTACAAGAGTGACTGTTCAATTTTTACGGCACACTTGAAATCATCCGGCAAAGAAATTGAAAAACAACTCATACCAGTGTTACTATTCAAAGTGAAATGTTTATCAGCCGCAATAATGGATACAATCCGGTACGATCACTGCAGATTCTTTAGTTCTATCCTCGGTTCTATCATATCTTCCACTAAGACTCGACATGTTCCACAAGGGAAGACATTTCATAAAAAAAATCTCGAGAAAACCAGAGCTCTCGCCAGAGTTGGACTGTTACAATTTCGTCCTTTTGTTTCATTCTAAACTATTTGGATATGCAGAGTTCACGGATTTTTGTTCACAACCTAGAAAAAAAATTTAAAAAAAAAAGCTTTTGAGTTTCCCTGTCAGAAAGTACATTTTTTGAGCGGATTTTGAAAAGGAAACTACCATATCTGTGAAGTTTAGGAAACATTTTACAAAAATGACTTCAATTTTCACGGCACACTTGAAATCCTGCGGCAAAAAAATTGAGAAACAATTTTTATCACTGCTACTATTCCGAGTGAAGATTTTTACCAAGTGTAACAATGGATACAATTCGGTACGATCAATGATTCAGGAGCTGATAAACTCTGAAATAAACCGAAAAGTAAAAAAAACATAACGTCTATTCGATAAATCAAACAATAATAAACGCTTAAATCAGGTTCTCGATGTGCCCTCCTCCAACTTCATTGCATTTTCTGTATCGCACCAACAAATGTCGTGTGGCCTTTCTGATTGTTTCTCCATCGGTTCAAGTCATTTTTGTAGAATGTTCCCTAAACTTCACAGATATGGTAGTTTCCTTTTCAAAATCCGCCCAAAAAATGTACTTTCTGACAGGCAAACTCGACACTTTTTTTTTTCAATTTTTTTCTAGGTTGTAAACAAAAATCCGTGAACTCTGCATGATCAAATGAATTTGAATGAAACAAAAGAACGAAATTGTAACAGTCCAACTCTGGCGAGAACTCTGGTTTTCTCGAGTTTTTTTTTTAAATATCTTTTCTTGTGAGACATGTCGAGTCTTAGTGAAAGATATGATAGAACTGAAGAATCTGCAGTGATCGCTCCGGATTGTATCCATTATTGCGCCTAATAAAAATTTCACTTCGAATAGTAACACTGGTATGAGTTGTTTCTCAATTTCTTTGCCGGATGATTTCAAGTGTGCCGTGAAAATTGAACTCACTCTTGTAGCATTTTTCCTGAGCTTTCCAGATATGGTAGTGTTCTTTCTGAAATCCGCTCAAAAAATGTACTTTTTGTCAGGCAAAATCAAAAACTTTTTTTTTCAAGTCCGGACCTGATTTTTTCTCTACCTGCTATGGCATTTGATCAAGTACCAGCAGAGGAATGTGACAGGTGAATTTCATTTGTTTATATCAAACCACTCCAGAGATATCGCTTATTGTAAATTGTGACCAAAGAACAAAACACCCTGTATATTCGAGACCGATCGCCAAAAAAAATTTTCTCTTCTTGATCTCAACTCGCCTCGACATCCTCCATCTGTCATTCACGTATGGCACATACTTTTTGAAACACCCTGTATGTAGTACTAATTTTCTTGAAAGAAATTGCGCTATTGTAACTCGCTAACGAGTACTTTCCGCTTGTTTTGCTACAACAGTTATTTTTTAGGTTATTATTGCAATAGAGGGTAGTAAATCGTTTTAAAACAGGCGCCTGTTGTGATCGATACGTAATTTGCCCTTTCGAAAACTTGACCAAAGGGCAAGGACCGAAAAGGGCGGAGCGGAAACAACTTCCGTTATTAGAGAAACTAGAGGAGCTAAGTGGTCAGCTATAGTAACCTCTAAGGTTAATTAATGGCTTAACGATGTGCGCTATATTAGGGCGTGATGCGTCACTCCAATTTCATCGTGAAGTTGAGAGTGGGTAGTTTTGATCCTTCCTGTTGTAATCTGCTTGCTCAGCTATACCGTAAAAATAAACGGCCAAAGACTGAACATGTTTTGTTTAGAATTGAAGTAATTTTTTTGCAATCAGTATTTGCTCCGCTTGAGCGCATGAACACACGCAAAACTAAAGAATGTTGATAAACAGTACGAACAAGAAACAAAAGGGCAGTAGTTTTATGTACACGAAGCCACGGGGCTTCTGAAAATCCGTATCCCAATTAGTGGTACATGCCTCCGCTACAAGCTCCAGTCATTCTACCGTATCTGTAATTTTTATTCCCACTCTCACTGCCAACTTCCAGAAAGAAAGCTTCCATCGAACACAGATACGTACAATACAAATGAATACGAATACATAAAGCTCAGCAACACTCACTCTGGAGGAAAGAGAAAGAGAAAGAGATAATAAAGGCTATTCGTTTTTCGAGGCTAAGCATGGTTATCTCGCTTATCTTTAGAGATACAAAGTCGGTTAAATCAGAAAAAAAGATGCGAATTTTCATGACGATCAATGATCCAAAAAGATATTTCACTTATCAGTTTTATTTTTCGAGATATCGAGAAAAAAACTGAATTTTGTAATTTTTCTTTCAATTTTTCATTTGAAAAACGGTTGAAGGTGGCCTTTTCTAATCAAGACATTGTTCAAGCACTTTTCCAAGGGGAATTCAATGTTGCCAAAATCTTCATTCTAGCTTTCAAAACAACTGAGATACTCATGGGCGCCATATTGGATTTTGACATTTTCGAATGCAGTAATTCTTTCTGATTACAACGATGTATCACATGTCACTGTTGAATTATTGTTTTTGAACAAAAATATTTTTTTTATTTTTCAATGAGTGCTTTGGAGACAAAATCAGCACCGACAATGGAAAAACAGTAAATGTTGAACATTTATCAAACAGTGACATGTGACACATCGTTGTTACCAGAAAAGAATACTGTATTGAAAAATTTCAAAGTCCAATATGGCGCTCATTAAGGAAAAAAGTTGAATGTCGTATCTCGGTTGTTTTGAAAGCTAGAATAAAGATTTTGACAGCTTTGAATTCTCCTTGGGAAAGTGCCCATACAATGACTTGATGAGAAAAGGCCACCTTCAACCGTTTTTTAAATTGAAAATCAGAACAAAAATTCAAATTCCAGTATTTTTACGATATCTCGAAAACTGAAACTGACAGGTCAAATTTCTTTTTGAATCATTGATCGTCATGAAAATGCGTAACTTTTTCCCAATTAAACCGATTTTGTATCTCTCAAGACAAGCGAGATACCCATGCTGAGCCTCGAAAAACGGACACCCTGTATCTCACAATATACAGAGTGTTGGAAAAAATGATTTAAATTTTTGCGGCAAACTGTATATTGTAGTCTATGTAGCTTACTATGCTGATTATAGGAATGTGCGACATTCATAGGCTTCTCTTCAAATAACTCCTAAAAAAATTAATAAACCTTAATCTCGAGCTTAATTATTCCGATAGTATTCTACGCAGCCAAAGGGTATACTACACTTGAACTCAGTGAAATTGTTTGAGGAACTACTTGAAACAATTCCAAAATGCATCCAAAATGGCGTCGGGCTCCAATATATGGTGGCTTAAATATGTGAAAATCTCGTATTTTCGTCCAATTATAACTCGCTGGATGTCGATTCCCATATATTATGTATTCAGACATTCTGAAACTGATGGTAACCACAACAATCGTGACAGATTGTAGGTAGATTGTAGATTAGAGGTGGTCGTTTGGTCTTGGAGGATCCTTTCTGCACTGCGACCTATGAGATCTTTTGTGCCTGATCATGTTTCTAGAGGGTAGATGTACAGAATCTGCATTCGGAATATTCATGATGTCCTCCGTTTCCGATATACAGGGCGATTTATGTGTTCAACCGAGAACTTCGATTGGCCATATCTCACGAATAGATCAGTAGCATCAATTGAAATTTTGCTAGTATATTCCAACACCAAGGGCCTTTGTAACTCTCCATTCATTTATGAGAAGAATACAGTACCGTACTCAAAATTTTGTTTTTTGAGTTCCTGTTGAAAAAGTTGACCTGTAGATTTTTTTTTCAAAATCTGATGTCATGCTCGGAAACTATAGACCGGAGAAGTGATGACGTCACAGCATGGCAACATGGCCGGCGATTGACATTTTCTGGAGGCAAACGTCACATGAACGTGACGTTTTTATGTTTGGTTGTGTTTGGCATGACATTTTCTGGAGGTTTACAACAAAAGTCACAGAAGTCAGTGCAAAATGGCAGTGAGCATTGCTGAAATTGCCAGCCTAAGAGACAGCCAGCGTCATACAGGCGGACTTGGTTCCTTGGTTGCAAAAAAGCTAGGCATAGCCCAACTCATTGACAGAGAGCTGCGCAAAGCTGCACTCAGAATCACCAGTGCCTACAGAACGGTTCCGCATGATGCAGCACGAGCGCTCTCGGGTATCCCACCCCAGGGTCGTTCCTAACGGGGCGTTCAAGGCGTGCGACGCACGCGGGCGCACTTTGCCAGGGGCGCAAAAACTCGACCGACTGAAAAAAATTCAAAAAGGGCGCTTTGCCCTCCCCCCCCCCTATAGCCGGGCGATGCTTTAGCCAATTACTCATACCAATACGAAACAATTTTCCGCTGTTAAGGACGTAGTCATATTGGTGAAATAAGCGTTGCGAAATCAATCCGTCTGGTAAGAATTCCTTGACGGATTCTTACCATTTTGGTCTCTTTCGAAAGCTACCAAGATGTACTTTGGTTTGAGCCCATTGGCATTTCCGAAATCGAAAAAAAAAATCAATTTTGACATTTGAAAAAATTATTTCTGGATTTTGGAAATGCCAATGGGCTCAAACCAAAGTACATCCTTGTAGCTTTCGAAAGAGACCAAAATGGTAAAAATCCGCCAAGGAATAAACCCAGACGGATTGATTTCGTAACGCTTATTTTAGCAATCGAACTCCGTCCTTAAGCTTAGTTTATAGTCGACGCAAGCAGATACGGAACCGCATACGGTTACGCAATCGGTAGTGTATGCAAAACCGCTAGTTTATAGTGAACGCTCCCATAGACGCACGCCTGCGTCGTAGGAGAAGGACTCATTGGTGATTTGTTCGCCTGAGTGTGCCGCTCCACTCCACATTGACATTGTTGTTCACTTAGCCATGCAAACCCAAATTCTGATTGGTGGAAACCAAGCCGCATACGGTTACGCAAGGCTATACTTTGACAAACTGGAAACGCCGCAATTGTTTATAGTGAACGCAATACCCGCAACCGTATCCCGTACCCGTATACGCAAGAAGTTGGTCAACATCCAACTCTTGCGTTGCGGATACGTAAATGACCTTGGTTTCCACCAATCAGAATTAGAGTTTGGATGGCTAAGTGAACAACAATGTTAATGTGGGGTGGAGCGACACACTTGGGCAAACAAATCCCTATGATTCCTTCTCTTACGACGCAGGTGTGCGTCTATGGAAGCGTTCACTATAAACTATCGGTTTTGTTTAGCTACCGTTTGCGTAACCGTTCGCGTAACCGTATGCGTAATCGCATGAGATTCCGTATCCGCTTGCGTCGACAACAAAACTAAGCTTCACTCGCAGAAAACCGTATCACAAGACAAAGACAATGACGGACCACGGTAACTATGGCATCCAGCCCCGCGCCCTAGAGGAAAATAAACAGAATGCAAAGAAATGGTCCTAACAAGTAGAAGTTAGGTATAGGCGATTTACATTTAAAAAACGCCACCTGGTGTAGAGCTCGGTACTTGATCGTCGAGGACGTTTTTGCGAGGAAAACATACTTCGACGTCTAGTAGCCTAGGTGGGCACTAGTGGATACCTGTAATACCCACATATTGACATGGAAATTTGACAAGTAGAAATAATCTGAAAAAGGGGTTTGCATTTGTGTCTCTTATTTCATGTTATGGTTAGCGTATTTAGCAGATTTGTAGATCTAGCTCCAGAGGTGCGCAGCTGAAAGACTACGCCCCCAGCAATGCACTACATTATTGCGATAAAAAAAGACAACGTTTACGTCGCGAACACAGAGGTAGCTACGGCGAGCTTGTTAGAATGAAAAATGCGGATCTCCAGCTGAAGTCGAAGCAGGAAATCTTTAGAAAAAAAGCGAGGAGAAAAGGTTGGTGGTGGTTGACTCTGCACGGCCAGCCCGAGGTGATTTTTTCTTGGCTGGCAGGCTGGTCGACGGGCTTGTGTGTTTCCCTCCGTGCGGGTGTGACAGAGTCTGTTGCTCTTCCTTGGGCCGAAGCTATGGATGATTTAGAGAAAGGTCTGCGACGACGCTGGTCATCAACATGGGGCCCAATAACGAGCCTATGGGGTCCCAAGGGTTCACAGGAACGAAAGTTTGCTTGTAGCGTACTGCACAAGACAGCAAAGTGACAGTTTTGACATGCCACCAATTGACGTAACCACCGCCGTTGCCGCACGGCAACTTACACCAGTTCTAAAAATTAATTCCCTAAAACTTCCTCGACGGAACGGCCATTTTCCCCAATAAGGTCAATCGCCTATAGTATCTACTTGTGATCCCTGAAAGATAATGAAAAGCTCCCAGCAAAAATGCAGAAATGTATTTGAAAACCCAAGATTCATTGATATCCTGGATATCGATGTTTTTTTTTTAATTCATTCATTGAATTGTTATTTTTTGTAAGATTTATGTCTGTTGAAGCTGTATCACACTACACAATTTCTTTTTCAATTTCTTGAACAATCTGTCAGTTGAACAATCATGTTCATTGTTTTTTTGGCAGTATTTTAGTAGATTGTTCAATAAATTGTACAAGAAATCGTGTAGTGTAATACACATTTGTGGAAAAATAAAAAATAGAACAGTGACATGGATTCTGATTTTTTTCATCTGTTAGGTCGAGTATAGAATGGGGGGGGGGGCGCAGACTAGAAGCTTTGCACACGGGCGCTCAAACCCCTAGGAACGGCCCTGTCCCACCCCCACCCCTCGCCCTGCTTGCGATTAGAGGAAACAAACCTAGGAGTGCCCACCAGCATTTCAGAAAGCGGAAACAAGGCCGGAGAGCAGTTCGTCGAGCAGTGGCAACGGCAGTGGAACGCCTTGGTTCAAAGTTGGATGAAAGAAATACTGGGGAGCCTCAAAAGCCTCAGCGTCAGGACAACGCGGAACACGCTCGTTTTCATTGTAAGGGTCATCAAGGCAGCGAGAAGACCTCGAAGAAAAACTGGGCAGGAGAATCGCCGTCGACAATCTTGTTCATGAGATGCTCAGAGGCAATAAAGAGCAATGGATCGCAGTTTATAGTTAGCAGTTTTTAGTTTATAGCAATATAGTTTGATTTCCTCCACCTAATATAGCCCAAAATATGAATCTTTTTTGTGATATCCATTTCCGTTATTTACCTTCGCAAAAATTTGACAAACACATGACAAACACAAACACAGAAACGTCACGTGCATGCCACGTGCCGTGCATCCCACGGTCATGTCACGTTTGACGTTTGCCTCCAGAAAATGTCAACCGCCAGCCATGTTGCCATGTTGTGACGTCACACTTCTTCGGTCTATATGAAAAATGCTACAAAATGCGATTCTTAAACTGTTTGGCAGTATTTAGCCGATAAAAAAAAATTATTAAGAAAATTTTTCAGGAATATTTTAAAAAATTTCAATTTAAATCATTCAAACGCTATTCCAGATAGTCAAAATTTCAATTTTGATTTTGAAAGTGGGAATAATTTCAGGAGAATTTTTTTGGAACATGAGTTTGGGCAGGAATCCGGTTCGTGTTGGGGACCAAGTTCCGAGGTCTTGGTTTCAAGCAGAGCTATCATTTCCTTGAGCTCGGACAGATGTTCTAGTGGCTCAGAGATGCCAGTGGCTATGAGATATGGCTTGGATATGAGTACGTGCCTGGCTACGTCGTACTTCAGGCATTGATTAATTTGGTGTATAGGGGACATTTTGAAACATCTTTATTGTTTTGGGCGTTATTTAATTTTGTACTACCATGCAGAGGCAGAAGCTCAGCTGTCTCGACCGAGACCGATGGCTTCAGATGCTCCAGATGAGCTCCAAAAGAACAGAACCCAATCTCTGAGCACACAACTTGACACCAAATAGGATAGATTCACTTTGAGTTCTAACCTAACGCGAACGAAGATTTGCAGACAGATACAAGGGCTCGGGTTTGAACTCGGAGTTTTTGTCTATTTATTCATCAAGTTATATGGCAGGCTGAAGAACTGACCAATCCCGTCATTCAAGACGCACCTGGTTGGATACCCATAGGCACCTATATCTCCTTCTTATTTTTCGACACGAAAAATGCATAAAATCATTTGTTCTTTTTTTTTTAATCGAAATTCACATTGGTCAATTGGCCAGAATTCACTTCTTAACTATTCCTTGATAAACTTTTTTTGATGGAAACTTTTTGAACGTGGTTATAGTGTCCTCTGTTCTATACGTACCTACTGTTAACTTCTCGAAAACGCCAACTTGTTAACGACTCATTTTTTGCCATATCAACTTGATGGAGTTCAAATTGCACGTTTTACTGGCCTCGGATGTGAGGAATGTTTTTATATCCCGGGGATTATTCTTGCATTTCTTGACCGTTTTGTCGCATAAAAAGTTCCAGGCGTTTTACGTGACGTTCTCCCGATGTAGGTGCTCTGGGCTTCCAGCTTATATGAGGTCGTAAAACACGCGCGTTCTTGCTTCATCATAAAACCACATTTAATTTTGCAACGTTTTTTCGACGTTAATTTTAAAATTCCAAGGTCGGGGGAGCCAAGCTGGCTGAGGCAGCAGGCATTCAGCCAGCCGCCGCGCACCGCACGACCAAAAGCCGTTTCAGAAAGCCCCGACCCTGGCGGATAAAGTAGAAAATCATGTTCCTCCACGACCGCAATAATAACCACGAGACTCCGGGAATAATGCTCTCCTTCTTTCCTCCTTTTGGACCATCCCCGCGCGCATCATTATAGCGTCGGGCCGTGTGTTTTCTCCAGAGCGGTGTCTCCTTCCCACGAGCATCCTAATTACTTTTTAAGCTTTTTTTGTGTATATGGTTTAATTTTTCTAGCTGTTGCTTCTCTCCTCGCGCCAACGAAAACCAGGTCGGACCAATTAACTTCGCTAGAGTGTTATTAGGTCAGTTTTTGTTTTGCAGTTTGCTGGAATTTAAACGTCAACTGCTGCATGCAGACTTTTTCCAGGGAACAAAATCAATTGAAACGCGAAAGCCACTTGAGGCGAAAGGATGTGACGGGTTGGTGGCGCGCTCTGGTTGGAACGCAGGGTCGGATGATGCTAATGTGTTTGGTTAGTAGCAATTAGTGTTTGGGGTTGTGACACTTTGGGGAGCCATCTCGGCGTGGAATGAGGAATATGCTAATTAAGCACGGGACCCCGAAAATTATCGGTTTCATAACCGTAACGTACAAACGCAGCAGAGACATTCATCAGAGTCGTTTTGTCCCTGACAACTGTAACCCTATGTCCGCTCAGGATCAGCTAGCGCGCTATCTCTCCCGACTGCTGGTGGTGGTGCGATAATATGCAGGGAACACGATTCGCACAAATTAAAGTTTCTCTCATCCTGCATACACAACAACAGCAACAACAGGGGCGCCAGGAAGGGATGAGGACGGACGACGGACAGCTTGCTGCTCCATGGGTATGCAGGGACGAGAATCAACTGCAACTCTAAACTGGGTTAACTATCTGAATCTGAAGGGTCTAATTTGGCTAATCAAGTACGTTGTGTTGTTTCGAAACTACGGGATCAATAACTACGTTTGGGTTAACTAGTCGTGTGCCAGTATTGCGCTTCTAGCTCCGTTTCTGCTGTGCAGCTCGGCTATCTAACGCTCCGGCAGGAATGTATTGTATAATGTATAAAGCTCCGGGTCTCGTCCTTCGGGCCCTTCGGCTTGATGTCCTATCCCCAAACGAAATTAATAAAGATCACCTCTTCTGACTGAACGCGTTCCCATCACTTTAACGAGATGGTGACGACGAAACGCTGTGTAGAGAAAATTTAAACTTACATATTGTGGTGGTAGATAAAAACAATTGTAACCAAACAACAAAATATGTCAAACTGTCAAGTCAAAGAAAATAGAGAGTGATGGGTTCAGAGGAAGGCACTTATTGGAAGAACTTGTCAAACAAACCCATGAGTTGAGTTCGAAAAAAAATGCCTCCCAATGTGGTGTGACAAATGATCGGTATAAATAGCAAATACAAAAACCGAAAACACATTAGTAGACAGAGCATATCAAAACACTGCAATACAACTACAGAATAATACAAAATGGTATGGTGGTGGGCGTATCCCGTGTCTGAGGGCACTGGAAGAGAACCTAACCTACAAAATCTGACATGTGCCTCGTTACGCGAGTCGCAAGCGACTAAGTTGCAACCAATCAGACATATCCGCTATGGCTGTTCCGGTCCCTTCTCTGCAGGTAACATCAAATCATCTCAGAACAAACAAAGCAAAATCAATCAACATGACACCTCAACAAAAAGTACCGTACAACCTGCTTGGATGGTAGAACACAATGACACATGTGCAAGAAGTGTAAGCACGATTGGAAGCGGGTGATGACACGAAATGCGACTTTCACGGTATTCAGGAAAATCTTAATAAATGCACGAAAGGTCCGGACATACACAAGCAGCACAACAAAATCTCAGTGAGTATTATTCATGAAATTACATGGAAAATTATCGAGCGTCGCAATAAAGGACAGAAACCTTGACAAAAAAATTATGACGTACAGCAATGACATGACAAATGAAATCATTGTTCGAAGCACAGGAACATTATTTAGTGACATTTAGCGTATGTAATGACATACAGCTGCAATATGGACCCCAAAAATTACAGTCACGTGAGTACAGGAAAATCTAATTATACCTAAAATTACTGAGCTGACCATAAAAGTAATGGCCTAAAATTCAAGCAGACAAATTCAATTCAATAAACCCCCGTACTGAATTAGTCTAGGCAAGCGGCGTGCGTGTCTCTGAAGTGACGAATGGCAACAACGGTTCTGAAGGCATGTTTAAAGTAATGAGGAAGATGTACAGGGTGTTCACGATAAAATTCACCCTTCTCTAGGAGATTCCCCTTTGAGATATTTTGAAAAACTAAGAACTTTTTCTCTACGATTTTTCCCAGGGATCTTAAACCGATCGTCTAAAACTTTTCGATTGGTACCGTATACAGGGTGTGATATGTAATTTCAAATGCAACACCCTATATTTTATCACGTCATTTGATGAAGCCTTTCTTTCTGATTACAAAGATATATAACATTTATGATTTATTTTGACAAAGAAGCTGTCAAAAAATAATTAAATAAGTAGTCAAATAAATTAGAAATTGAAAATTATGCGACACCCTGTATTAGGAATGAATTAGACCGTTTATCCATCCAGAGTTCAATTTTGCAGACAAAATGCTGCGAGAATAACTTTTTTCAAGTGAACTGTAGAAACCAAAGCCATCTTGCCGCGAAACAAAATTATTTGACTACCTATTTTATTATTTTTCCGACAACTTACTTGTCAAAATAAATCATAAGTGTCATATATATTTGTGATCAGAGAAAAAGGCTCCACCAAATAACGGGATAAATTATAGGGTGTTGCATTTGAAATAAAAAAGTTACATATCACACCCTGTATACGGTACCAATTAGTTTTTTTTTTTAAGTTTAAAAGTTTGTTTTCCTCCTTATCGGCTTCTTCAACGCCATAGGAGTTATCTGCGTTTATTTAATTTAGTATACATTTGAAAAAACCTTAATTGACGCAAAATGTGGACAGCACAAAACACCCAGACATGACTAGGAATCGAACCTAGGACCAACCGTACCACAGGCCGATGCACTACCACCTGTGCTACGGGTGAAACTTGTTGAGGATCGATTTAAGGTCCCTGTAAAAAATCGTGAAGAAGAAATTTTTAGTTCTTCGAAATATCTCAAAGGGGAATCTACTGGGGGGGGGGTGAATTTTATCGTGAACCGTACCGTACATTCAATTTAATCCGGCAGTAAATAGGCAACTGAACCATGTTGTGTTCAACAATAAAAACGACAAGCGAATGCACAAATGATTCAAAAACAGCAAAACTTGATATATTCACCTTCAGAAATACACAAAGAAGCAAACACATGGCCTCTTCAAGACGCTGGCCGAGTCTGGCCCATCGTTATTTGATCGTTTCCTCGTTTCGAAACCAGGCAAAAGACATAAAAATTTCCCTTCGCTTTTCGCACCGCTCGACCCCCAAGTCCAACACACATGTGTACAAATATGGGCTTAGGTGCATTTCGACACAGTTCGAAAACACACAGTCTCAAAGTTTCAAAACTTTGAGACTGCAGCGCACTGATAATAATACATTTATGGTGCGATTCTCTAAAAAATTGCATTCCATAAAGGCTCTGTTACGTTGTTATTACCTAGGCAACAGCCAATGGCCGACACGAATTTTTACATAACAGAGCGTTTATGGAATGTTATTTTTTACAGAATAGCACTATCAATATGGTAAAATAAGGCGAAATCCCACAATATTGTTGGATGTTCATAGTTGTTTATGGCTTCTCAATGGAACCACCTTGAAGACAATACGTCTTCAAAATGTAAGTTGGAAAACAGGTCGTGGATATCCATCGTGTTATCTGTATTTTCTCCACTCAAACAAAACGTTTTGTTTTGGATGCACAGGGCTGGGAAACATCTTTCTAGGATCCAGGTTTTGTATGAGTTTGCCTTTCTAACTCGAATTTCGCTATCAAGACAGAAGTGCTGCAGCAGATAATATACGTTTCTACGTTATTCCCTTCTAAATAGCGCACAGTCGCACACTACTTACTTGACGAAATATCGCACAAAACGAAAAACAGACTTAACTTGCGCAGGGATGCATAAAAGGAGTCAAACTGGTGGTGGTGCTGGTAGGTAGGTAGAGCAGCATCAACAACAAGAACAACGAGCAAAGCACCTAGGTAATGGTCCGGAGAAAATTTACGCTCAGGTAATTAAGAGGATTCCCCGGTTTCACCGACGTAGAAGTCAACCCGGCGGGAGGAGCGGAAAAGGAAAACACCATCACGGCGCGCTCTTTCATCTCTCAGTGCACTCTGCTGCTACGTCTCCCCATTTGCCCAAAGCCACCATCTTCGAAACAATGATTTCTAATTCACCAAAAAGGACTAAGCAGACTGTAGCATTCAGCACCACCCAGGAGAAGTCTGCGGGGAAATGAGGCATCGAGAGTCTAGCCATTGCTGGCGTACGGCGTCAAGGAGTCACTATAAGTGAAAACAAAGCGCCAGGACGCGACGCGGGATACGACGCTAGGAAATTTTCCGGGCTCTTGCCTGATTTCGGTTCTTATTACACGGAACGGAGATTATTCAGAAATTTAGTGACGTGCATGCGCGCTAAACTTGTTTTAATTTTTTCCTTAATACTTGCTCTCTCTCTCTCTTTCTCTTCCTCTTTCTCTCTCTCAGTTTTTCGTTTTCCTTAAACCGCCATATTTTTATGAGACATACTATAAGCGCTAGATTGGTTGCAATGGCTTCCCTTCCATTGGTCCAAAGGTTTATTTAGAGTGAGCGCACTAATAGTGCGATTCTCTAAAAAATTACATTCCATAAAGGCTCTGTTACGTTGTTATTACCTAGGCAACAGCCAATGGCCGACACGGATTTTTACATAACAGAGCGTTTATGGAATCTTAATTTTTACAGAATAGCACCATTAATCGCTTCGAGCTCGCGTATAATATCATAGTGGAGAGGCTTGTTTAAGTTTAATAAGCTTCTCTGAAGATGTTATTCAAACATACCACTACAATAGATTTGAAATTTTGACAAATTGGAGTAGGTATCTAGGTAGTAGTGTTCTAGGCAATATCTAAGGGGGATAAATCAATTTTTATTTCAACAAAAGCGAGCTCTCGGATTATCATTCGGAATTTATGCGAGAATTCCAGGCATGTACCTAATATTGGCAAGCAGATCAAAGAGGCATTATTATAGTATGAGAAATATGCACTAGACCACATAAAGAGGGAGATGTTTGGCAAAGTGATGCTCTAATTGGAAGTAATACACCTGTGTGTATCACGCTTCGGGTACTGGGGGTACAACGGTACAACAGGATGAAGGCGCGGTCGTAATTCCTGAATCTAACCGAAGCATATCGAGGGTCGCGGGATTGTATTACCTACTATTTACGGACGTACGGAGCACAATGCTCGTGCTCCGTATGCTTGAGACAAATATTATAGAAGGGAGAACAGAAGATGAAATCTTGTACAAAAATATGCTGGTGGCACGTGTTTAGGTGTACGAGAGTAGGTACGTGAAGAGGACGGGGCAGTAAGCTGATCCGGTAATACGAAGCCCTTGGCCAAAGGACGAGCGGCGACGTCAAGGGTCCCTAAAATCCGTCCCGATACGGATTACCCGCAAAGTCCAGTAAGCCGATGGACTAAACACAGATCAAATAAACAACGAGCTCGGCCTCGCCTGTATACGCCCTGCCGAGGTCCTGATGCTTGTTGGTTGAATGCGTTAAGAGGCGCGTGCTGAAATTATCAAAATGGCTATTGGGAAAGGGATGAGAGCCGGCCAGGGCCTGTCAGTAGTGGTGTTTCGTGTAAAATGAAAAATCCATTATTCATAAAAGGCCTCTGCTCTTTCTGGATGCCGCCAAAACCGTGATGCCGAGATATCACTCTTTTCGTCTGTTTTGACACGCGCGGGCATTTGTGGAAATCCCTTCAAATGTTTGTGTAAAGACTCAATTAGCTTTTGTGTTAAAATAAAAATTGTTCGTATGTGACTGTGTGTGTGTGTGTGTGTGTGTGTGTGTGTATGCATGTGGCATGTCTTACAACTTTTAAAGGGTGGTTGCTGAGGTCGTGTCGCCCTTATACTCGTGTTTCCTAACCCTGCGACGCTGTTACGACCGCCGTTTCAACTTGTTCGAACCTGTCGTTCCGACCTCTTTTTCTTCGCTCGTTCCGTGTGCCACAGAGGCAGGAACACAACGACATAGTTCGGTGTGCAGGAGCTTTAGTCCTGTCCGTGTGGAGGCGAGCGAGCGAAACGGTCCGGACTTACAACCGCAGTGCTGGTTTTGCGGTTACCATTACCTCAACTTTGCCGCAGTTGACCGTACTACTAACAGTGGCATAACGGGCTTGGGCTTCTAGCCGGAGCACGAGGGGTAGCACTGGCGTCAGCTAGCCAGCTAGAGCAAAGGACTATCCTGGTGCTCTCTGCACGGAGGGAGTTCCATTTTAATAATGGACTCGAGGCGTATATATACGTTTGTTTCATTAAGATTAGTGCCAAACTAAGAAAATTACCGGGGGATTGTGTGTGTGTCTGTGTGTTTGCTTGCGTCGTCCCCATCCACCGCATTTACTTCCACAGCCGCTATACCCACTATATACCCACGGAGTTATACCAGAATAATTAATATTAATTACTAATAGTGGTGGGATAATGGTTCTTGTGTCTAGGCGTATTAGTAATGGGAGAAGCGAAGTGGACCTTTTTAATTGTGAGTAAGTTCTAATGAAGTCAACGCCGGGAAGAGGCCTTGATTAAGCTGAAAGGATCGCGCAGCTCTTTCGATCACCCGTTATCAAATTGATTAGTGAAAGATAGAATTGCCACAACCAATCCCAACCATCTCGCAAACCGTCTTGATTCCCTGATAGATGCAGGAAGTCCTAAACAAACCTTAATAATTCTTTCCCCGTAATAGTTTTTTCTTTTTTCTCACTTTTTCAAAATTTGGCGTTGTATTCTCGTCTATCAAATTTTAATGTGAAATATTGACCGTCCTTCTGATTATAAAGTTTCAAGTAGCTAGTTCCTGCTACTTGTGGCAGACTACATAAGGCAGGTTACCTTCCATGTAATCAAATGATGATAGCTCAACGAGGTGAAAGTAATTGTTTTGTTTATAACCTTGATTGAGCTTTTTTTTTGTAATTCGATAACAGCCAAAAGCCAAAGGTATTTTTTTAGACCAATTCAATATTCCGCAAGTAGCTGTGAGCTTTTAACTATATTGTTTCCAGTGTTCTAGTTACCTTTAAAACACTAGGTAAGTCACCACGGTGACACATCATCAAAAGATAGCCTCCGACAAGTGGATTTGTAGACTCTATCAACTGAAAATGCAGTGGCCAGCAGTATTCATTGAAATCATATCTGGGCTGATTACAATATCGCGAACCCTTTCCCCATAACATAAAATATCTTTTACAGTACAAGTTTATTTTACAAGTTGAGTTCCTCACGATATGAGAACCGCTTGGGGCATGCCAAGGGATCAATTTGTCGCTCAGAAAATATCTAGAAGACGTAGGAAAGTAATCGAATTTTCCAGGTTAATTGATTGATGGCACCTATCATAATAATCTAGAATTGCGCACCTGACTCAATAAATGTACTACAAATTGATACAGAGCTAAGTGACAAGTCTGTAAGTTCAACCACAGCACCACTGGACGTAAATTGATCAAACTAAGACAACCAACGGTTATGTAAAGTATTTGATAGGTAATTAAAATAATGGCTACAATTTAGAAATACAAAGACTATACTCAGTGTTCAATAATCTCTCTCCAAGTGGCGTGATCGATGTCTCTCTAAGTACAAGTAGGACTTCGTGATGGAAGAGTTAATTGAAATTAAAGAGCTTATTGAAATTTACGGGTGAATTATGCAAGGAATCAAACTCAAGTGCGGTATGAAATTTGGCTCATCTGTATCTTTTCAAGTTAGGAAGAATACGGAAACGGGAATTCAATTGGGAGAGTGGAATTAATTTGGCGCGAGTGTTCGCAAGTGATTAGGATGTAATTTTAATTTCAGAAACCGAATGTAAACTGAATTAACTAATTCCTTATTGTTGACTGGAGTCAGCACAATGTGAGAGTATGTAATGAATAATCAATTCAAATGAAGTAATTGATTTCCACTAAATTGAATTAGCGATCATTGATTAATCGGTAAATAAAGGAGGTTTAGTTGAAAAAAAACTTTGTTTTTTCGCAATATTTAATACTTTGTTCTTTTTCAAAGGAACCTGGGGAATCAAGGGGCTTTGGGAACTTATTTAAATGATTCAGGTGAAATTGTTATGAAAAATCTACGACACAACAAGTAAACACAATGTAAAGGGTCCATTGTATCATGTTTATGGTGCTTTCTGTAAAAAAAATACATTGATGTATTATCCGTTTCACCCTTATTTGCCACACAGCAAGCCATGATATTGTTTTGTTAGGTTTAGCATACCTACTGACGACAGCTCATGAATTGATTGACAAATTTTGACAACGTCAAATCTCAAGATGCCAAAAATTATTCCGCATAAGACAAAAATGCAAGTTCTGCGGCATATCCAGTATATTGAACGCCTGCAACCAGACATGACCCAGAACATGGCCGTGGGTGGGAGCCCGTTAGTTTTTATTGGGGTGAGTAGAAACCTACGGTTTCTTACCCTCAACTTAAGCTTGACTTGGATGAGCCAAGCAATTTACGTGTTGGTTAATGGACAGGGAGCTGGTGCCTAAAAACCCAGTCCATACTTGCTTCCTGTCCATCACCTCTATAAAAGCTCATAGTTTTGTTCCCAATTATGCATCCAACGCCTGGTGTAACTGCGAATAATTGCAGTGGTATTTGCAGCAGATGCAAGGAGTTTCTTCTCCCTCCCCAGGTTCGGATGTTTAGGGGGTCAAGATTTCGCCCCCGAATCTTGAAAAACCATTCACCTGTACCTGCCGCGCCATTTTTTTGTCGCTTTTTCCGAGCTATGCTCCTGGTCCGAATTTTCTTCCACGGTGCGGCGTCATCCACGTGTCATACTGTCAAAGCTACATAACCTCCACTGCGTGAGACCACCTGTATGTCTCAGGCATACCAATGTAACTGAAATTTTCCATGGCTTGCTGGGTGGCAAATAATGGTGAAACGGATAATAAGCGCTGTATCGCTGTAGATGACACATGTGACAATGCAAAACATTATTGATTTCGTCATTTTACACCGATGTAGCTCTTACGTCGATGTATCTTCTTTACAGAATAGCACCATTAATTAGGGAAAGGGGGGTTTCATCACACTTTGTACTTTCCGTGTTTTTTAAGAAGTCGAAATGTTTTCACGACTTTAAAAAGCAGTGAAGACCGGGTTTCATGTATCGCGACCTAGGAGATCCATGACCCAGCAGATATCCAGGACAAGATAAGTTTGTCAGTTTGACGTTGGTCAGGTCGACAGCTGGTGGAAGATACGTGACAATAATAATACTAAAGTTTCTTAATGGTAGAAATCAAGGTAGAAATATTTTGCCGATTTTTTCAACAAGTGAAAAGATGACAGTAATATATTTTCAAGTGAACATGAATCTTCAATAATGATGGTGATGAACGTTTTCAAGAATGGCCTTTTTACTGCGGTCAATACATCAAATATTTCAGAAATACATACCAGAAAAAAGACCATGCACATGTAAAGCGGCGATGATTTACGACCCCTCATTACCGTTTTCCCACATTACATGGAAAATACGTTACTGATGCCCCTTGTTCCCGGACTCACCACCACCCCCTTTGATCCCTGGTAGGTACTATCACGATACGCCATACCGCCAACGCTCATTTGGAAAAAGCAGGCTGGCGGGTCGTAAATACACAAGGAATGAGCTTGAAATTCCGGTTTCGAATTTGGTCTCATTCTCCTCCTCTTCTTTCTGACTGGGGTTCTGCTAATCAAGTTTTCTAAATACGAAATATTTAAAAGGCCATAAAAACGAACGACGTTCCGCAAACCACTATACCAACCAACCAGCAGCAGAAGAAGAATTTTATGTTGGGCTGGCGGCGACGGTGGAATCCCCTGCCCCCTTCACCCTTGCTACCCACACTTTCCGTTTCGCATTACGGTCACGTAAATATTTGTATTCTTGTTGTAAATCTGGCAAATTTTTAGGTCAACAAAAAGAGCTCTTCCTCAAGGTTGTATGAAGAGGCTAACATGTTAAAATGCGCGCGCGGTGCGAGAGATACCTAATTACAATGTTTATCATTAAAGCCAAGTTTGAGCTTTTCTCTTTGAAGCGCCTTCTGATGCGGGTCAGAGTAGAGTGCCCTCTGGGTCAGAGATCATGTGGCGGTCAAGCGCCAAGGTCATAAAGTTTATGTCTGCACAAATCGAATTTGTAGCTGTACAATATGCTAACGATTGGCTTTTTGTTGTTGTTGCAGGTCGGCAGCTTGAAGGGGTTCTACTTGTTCGAGCATCAGCACGTGCACAAGCGCTCCCTGCAGGCCAACGACTTCTACCACCAGTCGCTGAATTCCGAGCCCCAGGTTAGTACTATTTCCAAATATATCTATAGAAAGCTAGTTTACTTTCATGGAGTTTCCGCTTCCTCACTTCCTCACAATTTCTTAACCGCTAACCGGTATTCCTGCACTTCCCTGGTGCTCCTGCTCCTACCCCTCTTTTTGTGCCGTCGCTTCTACGAACCCATATTCACCTGTTTTTGATACGAACTCGTGTTGTGTGAGTGTGTATTATTATTATCCTCTATACGAAGTCGTGTTGTCAATACCTCCGTGTGTGCTTTGCCCCCAAACCGCTTCAGCTCTCCTTGCAGATTACACTGTGTTGGCATTCACAATTCTGCCTCTGAGCAAATACAGAGCTAGCTGACTGTGTGTGTTGGTACAGTGCCATTATGCGAGCCAAAACCGCCACGTAAACGGTCGTAAAGCGTGAACGAGCAGTTGGGTCGTATTGGCACCAGTCTTGAAAATTGTTCCTAAAATTTCGTTACTGTGATGGCTTTCATCCGGCTGTTTGAATTTGGCCAAGTTCCGCGCTCGTCCTGTTGCTTTTTCAGGATCATCAGCATCACCAGAGCCGGAGCAATCTTTGCCTGCGATGTCTCTTTTCACGTCGTCTATCTACAAGAGCTGCCCGAACTCCAACAGCAATGTCATTGTGGTCAATGCAGTCAATTTTATTCCACCAGCAATGAATTGGAGTAGCAGTGGATCACTGAAAGTGTTTTTTTGCCGTTATTTTTTAATCAGAGCGAAGTATTTGATTCTACTCTTTGTGACGATCTGACTGACGATAGCGTATACCTACCTGAAACCCTCTCCGGGCCCTCGTCACTTGAATTTGATATACCTAAAAAAACTTTGGGAATTGACAAAAAAATCCCTCTAGGCCTCGAAAGCGAAATGACCAAAGAGCTATGCGGCGTGTTGCGAGTGTGTTTGTTTCTAAAACGTACCCGGGCGTTAAAGCTTATCGACAATTCACAAAAATGTTAATCTTTTACGAAGGTTGCAGCACGGCCGGCCGGTCGCGGGCTCAGTGCAAATCCGCTTATATGAAAAAATACAATTAATTACCAGGCACGTTTGTGTACTAGTATCACACATTTAGGATTACTTTTCGTAAGGTTCTCGACCCCCCGGGGGCGTTGTAACGTTTCGGAACCGAAAAAAGCGACAAAATCAACATTTCGAGCTTTAATCCGGGGGCGCGTTTTCTCTTCGCGGACGCATGTGTTTCACGTAGGCGTATTATATTATGTAAACCGTACACACTTTACCTGGGGATAAACATTATACCCACGTGTACCTACTGGTCCCGACCAGCAGATTTGCGTGAAATATTAATTATCTTTTTTGAAATGTATGTGTTTGTTGTCCGCATTTCCAGGGACTGGCCACAGCAGTGATATGCTCTCGATACACTCCCGTTTCAATCAGGAGAGGTTTCAAAAACTTCAGGGGTCTCTGAAAATCCGAGATATTTTCAGTAGTCAATAGCAAGAACCCACGCACGAGGGTAGTTTTCTCTTAGATATCAGAATATTGTCGAGCTCTCTTTTTTTATAAGTAAGGCCACTCAATTTTCCCATTCCAAATTCCAACCTAGAACAAAAATTTCTGGTTCCTGGATATGTACTAGTCGGGGAAGTACTGTGGTGCCACAACAGATCTTTTCAAAAGTTCCTCACCAACTTTTCTAGCTGACCTAAAATTATTACAACAATACGAAACACTGCTTAGTCAAGATTGAACCATTTCTTACTTGGTGCTAAATGCTGATTTCAGTCGACGTCATGCTGACACTTCAACAGGGTATTTTTCGTATTCACACCTGTTCGCGCGTTGCTAAGACTACCAATAAGGATCAACATCCACAGATGCGCGCGCAGCCAAGGTGAAACAGAAACAGTCTATTATCAATTATTACTGCTTGGTAATGTGATAAGATATTACGTGAAACACATTTTTCGGGTCATCATGATATATTGCATTATACATTTATTCAGCAGGTGTCCCTTGAATAGCCCGATGCCAAACTTCATTAGTAGACTCTACCGAGGATTCTACGGCGAAACTCACCTCATGCATGTATTATTTTTCTATTTTGACATGCTATGAAATTTTGGAGTCTTCTTTAAAAAAAGGCATTCTTGTTGAACACCGACAGGGTAGACCATTTTCGAGAAAAGTCGATTTAAATAGTTTGGTAGTCCATTTTATTTTATTTTTTTATTGTTTCCCAACTAGAATAAGATCGCTTCATGGTATTATCCACAACAAGGTTTCTGCTTCTTTCAAATCGACGATGAACAATTTTTCTACCACATAAAAGGCAAAAATCAGTAATTTGTATATATCTACCTTTTTGGACATGTTTTATTCGGCTTACTCGGAAACGGTGCATCGTACCGATCTTTAAAAAGATTACTGACCTTTTTCAAGAGGAAACTTCAAAATTTCATAAAGTCATATCAGAATAGGGAAAACACCACATGCAAATAAGTTGGAAACCTTTTTACCCCCCTCTCTCTCTCTTTCTGTGTTGGACTGGCGGCAAAAAATTGAATCATTTTCACTCCACCTTGTTGTGCATAAAGAGATTAATAAATTGATGTGCTGAATTTCATCATTTTACCTCAACTACTTCCGGAAATATTGAATGAAGACCATTTTCCGGGGCCCACCTTCAGGGGTGTGTAGCTTCCTCACGAAGCATTTTTAGCGCACTTTCCCAAAAAATGGGAAAAAGGCGCTTTTAGCTTCACTTTGTCCGTCCGTCCGTCCGTCCGTCCGTCCGTCCGTCCGTCCGTACCCGAGATAACTCCTCAGGGAAGAAAGATATCGATGTGGTGTAGCTGATCAATGGCATATATGCCCAGGATGTCAAGTTGACTTTTGGTTTTTTGTTATTCTCCCATCTTTAATCCGCCATTTTTAATTTCTCTAAAAGTGATCCGATTAAAATGAAATTTGCAGGCAATGTAAACCACATCAAGATCTATCCAATTTTCGACAATTGATGCCCCGCCGCCATCTCGTATTCTCACAATTGAACATATTTCGAAGTGATAGAACTAGGAGAATTATGCCTAAACGAAAAGAGGTATCGATGTGGTGTAAACGCCAATCGAATGCGTACGTGACCACCAAATAAAGTTGACGAATAATTTTTGTCACTTGGTCGCCATCTTTGATCCGCCATTTTGAATTTCTCTGAAAGTGGTCCGATTCGAGTAAAATTGGCAGGCGTTGTGAACTTCATCAGGATACATCCAATTTTTGACAATTGATGCCCCGCCGCCATCTTGTATTTTCACTATCAAACATGTTTCGAAGTGATAGAACTAGGAGAATTATGCCTCAGCGAAAAGAGATAGCGATGTGGTGCAAACGCCAATCGAATGCGTACGTGACCATCATATAAAGTTGACCAATAATTTTTGTCAGTTGGCCGCCATCTTTGATCCGCCATTTTGAATTTCTCTGGAAGTGGTCCGATTTGAGTAAAATTTGCAGGCGATGTGAACTTCATAAGGATTCATCCAATTTTTGACAATTGATGGCCCGCCGCCATCTTGTATTCTCACTATTGAACAAGTTTCGAAGTGATAGAACGACTAGGAGAATCATGCCTCAACGAAAAGAGATATCGATGTGGTGCGAATGCCAATGAAATGCGTACGTGTCCACCATATAAATTTGACAAATGATTTTTGTCACTTGGCCGCCATCTTTGGACCGCCATTTCAAATTTCTCTGAAAGTGGTCCGATTTGAGTAAAATTCACAGGCGATGTGAACTTCATCAAAATACATCCGATTTTTGACAAATGATGCTCTGTCGCCATCTTGGCCGCCATATTGAAATTTCTTATAACTCAACGATTTTCATGGAGCTTGGGACTCACCTTTGTTTCGTATGATCATTCTTATTCTCCAGCCAAATTCCAACATTCTGCCACCATCTTGGCCGCCATATCAAAATCTCTTATTAGTGGAACGATTTTCATGAAACTTGGAACTTACCCTTGTCTATAGTACAATAATTTTGATTTTCAAGCCAAATTTCATGATTCTGACGCTATTTTGGCCGCCATATTGGAATTTTCGCCCAAATAACGGTATAACCCTAAATCACATCTTGCGTTCACTAACCCTTCAAAAAGGAAGTGCGCTACTGAGCCTCATGCCCATGAGGCATATTCGCTTGTTTACTTTCAGACCCCCACCACCACCAACATGGAAGGGGAAGTATTCATCCATGTTTATGGAAGTTTTTATTTATTATTATTGATCATAGAATCTGGTGTTGAAATTTGGTAGGCTAATTCAGGGACATCCTGTACACACATGTTTCTTATTACTACCTATGATTTTACAATTTGTCTTTCTCGTAGTCAGTTTAGTGTAATTTATAGCAAAACTCAGATTATCATCATGAATTTTAAGCAGTTCGATTTCACCAACGTGTTTATTGCCATCTTTCATCACAGACTGAAAACATTGCAGTAAAAAGGGTAGGATACCTATGGAATAAAGGTTGTTCTAACCAAAATGTCGGAGCGGCATCACATCTTCTGCACTCTCAGAAGCAATGCAGCGTGTGTATGGTGCGCGGCGCCTCTCAAGAGGCGCTTCTCACTGCTTACTCCTTATTGGACTGAATTGGGCCAAAGTCGATAGGTACACACGGCACATACGAAGGAGCAGCTAGGAAACCAGCTTAAGCCAACATTCACAGATACTTGTTATACGAGCAAAGCTAACATCGCAAAGCGTTCCACCAAACGTATCCTCTCCAACTCTCTCTGTGTTGTATGTATAGCGAGAAGCAATAGTGAGAGAATTGTACACATATACACACACGTACTAGTGCACACACAGAATAGAGAGAATATACCATATACCCGTGACACGTCTTTCTGGATCACTGGAAATTCACGCCATCCGTAATGACTTCTGGGAGTGTGGGACAATCGTTTCATGTCTCGCTGTTACGCCAATAACAATAATAAGACTTTGCCACCAGGAGATAAGAGAAGTACCTAGATCTTAGAGACTCTTGAACGTACCGCTACTACATGCAATTCCTCAGACGTTTGCCGAGAGCAGCTGAACCACAATATATGGCGGAGCTCTTGATGTATATGCTAACGAGAAGTGTTCCCGCTTGCTCGAAGAAAAAAAATCATTAATCTTTTAGAGAGACGAAAGTCTAATCCTAATTACGGTTCATTCACAAAAAGAGAACCAACCCCCACACAGCTCAGTCATCCCGTGCTTGCTGCTGGCTCTTCTCAGAGCGCTTGGTGCTTTTATTATGACACCTCGTTGTATACCTCCGCACGGTGATATTTTATATGCCCGGTGAACACAAAGAAACGACCAAGGGAGGCTCAAAAACATTACACGTTTTATTTCACATCGTTTATTCGCGGCCGGTTGTGCGCGGCCGACCCTCGTTATTCCTTTCGCTGGGGTTTTCTGTAAATCTAGCATGGCCATACATATAATTTCCTCCTTTCGCCTGTTGTTGGTGGTTGGGCGAAGGTGGTGGAGCAGAAACCCCCGCTCACACACACACACACACACACACACCTGAAATTTACGGCTTTATGCAACAACGAGCGCTTTGGTTTCGGATGTGCAACAGAGGATACGCAAAAGCAAAAGGAGATTCGTTCCGGCCGATTGTTCAGCGGTTGCCACCTGGCATTCATCGCAGCATCCTCAAGGTCACCGTCTCCCTGTATAATTTTTCAATATCCTTTTTCACTTTTCAACACACTTGTAACGGATCCTTCACCTACAGATGACCTGTTTTTTGCTACGGTCGAAGTTGTGCCGGTCAGACTTACTTTTACAATAGACTGTATATACCATGGTGTATGCACGTCGCTACGTCAAACCGCATGTTCAGCCAGTAAATCTAAATGCCAATTGTATGTGAGTTTTGAAAATACGCTGTGATTTCCTAGAGCAACGTCATGAAACCAAAACAACAACTTCTTTCGCGCTTTCCACAGAACCACCTGCCTTCACCAGATCCATTCGCTGTTGCCCAACTTTGACCATGACGGCGACCATGAATTAACTTGAACTTCTCGTCCTCGGCCCTCCATCCGCTGTAGCTGATCGGGTTGTCCTCCACCCTCTTCAAGATCCTCCGATACCACGGGTCATCCACAACCGGCACCTCCGCCAAAGCTAAAATGTCCACAGCCTCTGGAGTCGCACTAGACGATAGATCTGGAACAATATGCTCCTTCTATTGCTGATCCACGATGCAATATTATTCTGTTTTCAATCATGCTGTTGGAGCCGAAGAGACGGCACTCCAATTTTCAAGTCGGTTCTCGCAGATTATCCAGCCATAGTAGAAACGCATGATCTGTAACGACTTCGAAGTGAGAGCCCTCAACGTAAGGCCTCAGTTTTTCAACAGCTCAGATCACAGCAAGGCATTCTCGCTCAGTAAGGTTGTATTTCTTATCTGCCTTGATCAGTGCAAGATTCAGGTATATCTAATGATGGTTCATCATTCTGATATTTTTGACAGAGTATACATCAAGGCCTCAACTTTTAAAATAGCCTTCTATGTTGCTTTCCATTCCAAACGAACTTGACCCTTTTTCTCAGTAGCGATGTCGATGGTGCAATTCTGGTCCGAAAATCCGGAACGAACCCTTCGATTGATGTCTTGTCCAGGAAGATATGCATCTCTTGAACTCCCTTGGGAGTTTGCATAAATAATATCGTCTTCACCTTTTCTGGGTCCAC
The DNA here is from genome assembly GCA_949128115.1 of Anaspis maculata. Classification (NCBI taxonomy): domain Eukaryota; kingdom Metazoa; phylum Arthropoda; class Insecta; order Coleoptera; family Scraptiidae; genus Anaspis; species Anaspis maculata. The sequence continues at coordinate 38,328,040 of OX421962.1, read as the reverse complement.
ATGTAGTCCGTGCTTGCCTACTCTAAACCCTAAATACTTCAGATCTGGCCCGCCGAATTGACATTTTTCTCGATTCAGCGTGTCAACAGCGGCCTCGAGTTTTTGGAATTTTTGGTTTTTCCAGTCATAACAACTCGGATACAAGACACGTTATTTAATAAATAATAATTTTCTCTCGGCTGTTAGCCGTTATTTTCCAACTGGTCTGCTCCAAGGCCCGCTTCAAAGCCCGCAAGCCACATAAGGTTCAACGTAAAACTTTGAAGGCAAGAGTTACACGTTGTTATACAAGAAGTGATCAATTCCTCCATCTATGCCGGCCGGCAGCTTCAAAATCAGCTTATTTCTTAGATGTGGAACGGTTTCGGTGGCCAATAAGCTTTGAAGCGGGCCTTTGAAAAAATAATGTCTCTAATTAGGGATGAGAGGCATTTACAAACTATGTAGGGAAGTAATCGAGAACAAGAACCACGAACTCACGCTTGGGGGTTAGTTTTTAGCGCAGTTTCCCAAAAACTGGGAAAAAGGCGCTTTTAGCTTCACTTTGTCTGTCCGTCTGTCCGTCCGTCCGTAGCCGGGATAACTCCTCAGGGAAGGAAGATATCGATGTAATGTAAACGCTGATCAATAGTACATATGTCCAAGATGTCAAGTTGACTTTTGGATTTTTGTTATTCTGCCGCCATCTTTGATCCGCCATTTTGAATTTCTCCAGAAGTGATCCGATTGAAATGAAATTTGCAGGCGATGTAAACCACATCAAGATCTATCCAATTTTTGACAATTGATGCTCTGTGCTCTGCCGCCATCTTGTATTTGCACTATTGAACATGTTTCGAAGTGATAGAACTAGGAGAATTATGCCTCAACGAAAAGAGATATCGATGTGGTGCAAATGCCAATCAAATGCGTACGTGTTCACCATTTAACATTTAACCATATATAAATTTGACCAATGATTTCTTTCACTTGGTGCCATCTTTGGTCCGCCATTTTGAATTTCTCTGAAAGTGGTCCGATTTAAGTGAAATTCACAGGCGATGTCAACTTCATTAAAATACATCCGATTTTGGACAAATGATGCTCTGCCGCCATCTTGGCCGCCATATTGAAATTTCTTATCACTTGACGATTTTCATGGAGCTTGAGACTTTCCTTTGTTTCGTATGATCATTCTTATTCTCCAGCCAAATTCCAACATTCTGCCGCCATATTGAAATCTCTTATTAGTGGAACGGTTTTCATGGAACTTGGAACTTACTCTTGTCTATAGTAGGTATAGTAGGTTCACTTGTACTGTGACTCTAGTTGGCTGGGCAAATTTTCTACTTTAGCATTGTAGGCTTGCCGCCTTTTCACCTGGTGTGAAACTGACTTCTCTGGAAGTGAAGTTATATGTCTTATCAAATTGATATTAAAATCTTGGAAAACTGACCTGGTCACATGTGGAAGAGCGACTAGGGGGACGCAGAGCTGTGTTACCGTCATTTAGACACGAAAAGAGCACGGAGCGGCCGCAAATCTAAGTCATCTTGACGGCGGCCCATTCAGAGTCGACAAAAACTCGTCCCGGAAGCCCCAAAACGAAAGCAAATTGCAAATTGAAGGTACTAACATCAATTTCGGTTCAATACGCAACCTTGAGCGGCTGGGTTTTTTGAAATTTGGTTTAATTTACTTTTTACACGTAAATTCTTTTGCCAATGACAGACTGCAGGGCGATCCTTGCATTGCCCATAATTCTTCAGGGTTTGGTTTGTATTTTTGACTGGAAGAGGCGAAAGGGTTGATGATTGCATGGGGCCCCTTTTTTGGACGAAGGGCATCGTTTACTCTTTAATTCACATGCTTTGGATCACATGCTCCAAATTTGCAAATTTCACTTGAACGTTACTAGCATGGCAACCGGTAAAAATGCAGTAATAGGTAGAGATTACTCCAAAAACAATGTATCAAAATTCAAATCTATTATCTCCGATATAGACTGGGAGGCTGTGTGTCGGGCGTCTGAGTTCAATCAAAAGTTCGATCGGTTTTATGGGACATTCCAGGTGCACTATTATGGTACTTTTAGAGAACGCCGAATGAGGGTGGGAAATAAGAAAAAGAATTGGCTAACACCAGCTCTGCGTAAATTACATCAATTTCTATGTCATATGTCTCAGACGGCTAAGGAGACAAATTGTCGGAATTATTTGTACCGATATCAGAGCCTAAAACAGTTCTACAAAAATGAGGTTACACGCGCAAAAAAAAAATCATTGATAATAGAATACTACAAGCATCTAATCATTCCAAAGAATGCTGGTCAATAATAAATGAGATTTCGGGTTAAGGGCATAGACGGAAAATCGGTAATATTGTTGACGGCGATAAAACAATTACCACAGATGAAGAAAAAAGCGACCTTTTTAATAAGTATTTTTCAGGTCTTTCAAAGAGCAACACAAAAACAGCAACAACAAATGCGAATTCAGCGATTTATCCCGGGACCATCTTTCTTCATCCTACCACGCCCGAAGAAGTGGAATCCATAATTAAACGCACCACTTCCAAATCGACACCGGGAATGGACGATATCAATGGTAGGATAGTACGGGACGTAAGCTCCTTGATATCGGCTCCACTCTCGCACTTGATTAATGAATCATTTTTGACGGGCGAATTTCCATCAAGTTTGAAGATTTCGAAAGCGGTCCCCATCTTCAAAAACAAGGGCTCTGAACAAGACGTGGCCAACTATCGAATGATTGCGGTCCAGTGCCAATTCACAAAAATTTTTGAACTTGCCTACTACAAGAGACTTTCATCATTCTTAAACAATAGAGGCCTCTTGCGCGATTTCCAGCACGGTTTCCGGCCCGGAAAAAACACCACGACGGCACTGTCTGATGCCTGGAATTTATCTATGATGCTCTAAACGGCAAAAAAAGCGCTATGGCGATACTATTTGACCTCAGCCGTGCATTTGACACTGTCAGCCACAGCCGTCTCTGCAGTAAGCTCTACAATATAGGTGTTCGTGGATCCGCCTTGCATTGGATAAAGAGCTACTTGCATGAAAGGACACAGAGGGTGGTGGTCGGCACCTCGAAATCCGGTGAAGAGCGCCTTCCTGCCGGAGTTCCTCAGGGCTCGATTTTGTCGCCGCTTCTTTTTATCATTTTCATGAATGACATCATGGGGGAAGCGATGGACTCCGGCAGGATGGTCGTGTATGCCGATGACATAACCATGATGTTCGCTGAGCCTGAGGCTGGAAACCTCCGGCCCAGAGGAACCGATCTGACTAGTTCCATTACGGACTGGGTTACTGCAAATGGATTGATGCCTAACATCAAAAAGACCCGCAGTATTCGCTTTCTTCCCAAAAACGGTACTTATGATTCCAGCATCCTAATCAGGAGCGGAGGTCAGTCGATACAGGAGGTGGAGAGCGTGAGTCTGCTTGGAGTACAGCTTGACAATAAGCTAACGTGGGAGCCACATATCACCGGGGTTTTAAAAAAGTTGAGCTCTACCACTTTTCTAATGAAAACTTTAAAAAACACAATTTCCGATGGCGTTTTGAGGATTCTTTATTTTTCTCTGGTGCAATCTGCTGTGTCCTATGGACTGATCTTCTGGGGGAGCGCCCACCACAGTCAAAAAGTCTTTATCGCGCAAAAAAAAATCGTCAGGATAATGAAGGGGGCGGACGCCCGACAACACTGCAGGCCCTTCTTCATTGAATTACGAATTTTGACATTGCAGTCACTATATATCTACCTCCTTATACTGCAGATAAAAACTGATGAAGGAAAATATCCAAAGAACAAAGACTTACATCAGCATGCCACAAGAACTGCTGATAGTATACACATTCCCTTCTCGAGACTTTCTGTATCACAAACATCTCCAATATACAAGGGAATCAAATACTTCAATAAGATTGTAACAGTTGTCGAATACGAAGGCGCAGAGCGGACATCAGAGTTTTTTTTATGATTTCGAAAAAAAAACACGAAATTATGGGAATAAAGTCAGAATTCTGAGTTTAAAGTCAGAATTCTGAGATTAAAGTCAGAATTCTGAGTTTGAAAGTCAGAATTCTGAGATTAAAGTCGGAATTCTGAGTTTGAAAGTCAGAATTCTGAGTTTAAAGTCGGAATTCTGAGTTTAAAGTCGGAATTCTGAGTTTGAAAGTCAGAATTCTGAGTTTAAAGTCGGAATTCTGAGTTTGAAAGTCGGAATTCTGAGTTTAAAGTCGGAATTCTGAGTTTGAAAGTCAGAATTCCGAGTTTCAAACTCGGAATTCTGCGCGCGCACAATTCCGAGTTTCAAAGTCAGAATTCTGCGCGCGCATCGGCAGGAATCGAGCCGGTTGATTAAATAGCGATTGACGAGTTGACGACCCTAACGATACCTACGTACTCGCTAGGTATTTAATAAAATCTTCGGGAGATGTAACAACTTGTGCCTTTTCTAAACCCGAGTCTAAACCCTTTTTTTCCTTAACACGATACGAACATTCCACACAGCCGAACTGGTTAATTCTTTGTCCGTAGCGTGCGTCATCATGTGCTTCTTCATACACCTCTTCTTCGCGCAATACGAACATTTGGTACAATCGAACCAGTCGATGGCGTCGGCGGCGACATGGCTCCACCTGAATGAAGCTCCTTTGTGCTTTGAACGATAAGCCTCGATAAGAACACTCGGCGCATTGTAGGTACAATAACAGCAATAGCATATTATTACATAGGGTTGTGAAAAATGCTATATGCTACCTATTATAGCTGCGGCGCCTCTTCAAATCCCGAAGCGCAGCGCAGTAATGTTTTCGTTGGGCTGGCAGTATCGTGGCTGTCAAGCGCATAACTGGGACACTATTTGGTGCCACTGACAAATTCCGACCAACGTGATTAGGTAGGTACCTACTAACAACCCAAATTGTGGACACGTCCAACTGTTCGCAATGTTCGCATCGGACTGACTGAATTCTTCTTCCAACTCAACCAACACGTTCAAAGGAATTACAAAAATGTTGCATGCACCATGCAGCCGAACTGTAGAATGCCATTGTCAAACAGGAACAGTTCTCTTGCATCTACTGCAACTACAAGAGCCATAAGCGTTTCGACTTATACGAACATTACAGACAAACACATGGATACCTACAATGTTAATTTCGCGCCGTCCCCTCCCTCCCTCCACCTTTGCGTTATAACGTGACACAGCTGTGATAGCATATAGCATTATTCACAACCCTATGTAATATGCTATTGTTGCTTTTGTACAATGCGCCGAATGCTCTTATCGAGGCTCATCGTTCAAAGCCGAGTTCAAAGCACAAAGGAACTTCATTCGGGTGGAGCCATTTCGCCGCCGACGCCATCGAGTGGTTCGATTGTACCAAGTGTTCGTATTGCGCGAAGGAGAGGCCATTTAATCAACCGGCTCGATTCCTGCCAATGCGCGCGCAGAATTCTGACTTTGAAACTCGGAATTGTGCGCGCGCAGAATTCCGAGTTTGAAACTCAGAATTCCGACTTTCAAACTCAGAATTCCGACTTTAAACTCAGAATTCCGACTTTAAACTCAGAATTCCGACTTTAAACTCAGAATCCCGACTTTAAACTCGGAATTCCGACTTTAAACTCAGAATTCTGACTTTCAAACTCAGAATTCCGACTTTAAACTCAGAATTCCGACTTAAACTCAGAAATCTGACTTTCAAACTCAGAATTCCGACTTAAAACTCAGAATTCTGACTTTAAACTCGGAATTCCGACTTTAAACTCAGAATTCCGACTTTAAACTCAGAATTCCGACTTTAAACTCAGAATTCTGACTTTCAAACTCAGAATTCCGACTTTAAACTCAGAATTCCGACTTTAAACTCAGAATTCCGACTTTAAACTCAGAATTCTGACTTTCAAACTCAGAATTCCGACTTTCAAACTCAGAATTCCGACTTTAAACTCAGAATTCTGACTTTACTCCCAGAATTTCGTGTTTTTTTCCGAAATCATGAAAAAAACTCTGATGTCCGCTCTGCGCCTTCGTAGTCGAATATCACCCCATCACTCACATTTTCAAGAAAAGAGTTTTCAACTTTTTGTGCAGTCAGGCTTTTTATACTGAGGAAGAGTTTATGAATTTTTAATGTGTTGTAACATGTCATCCATACTGTACCTATATTTATACCAGATTTTATATTTATTTATTTATTTTCATACGACGATGTACTATAGGAATGTTATTGCCTGATGTATAATGAAGATATGTTCTATGTTCTGTTCTATGAATTTGAAGCACCGAAAGTTGAACCGGCTTCAAGAGGTTAGGAATATTTTCCACAACTGTCAAATGTCAAGGCTCTCTTGATTTATTTGTTCATTGGTGAAAATTAAAAACAGGTCGAAAAATTGTTACATTCTCCAATAAAATGGAATAAAGCGTCAAACATCACGTCCCGCAAAAATGTTCCGGCTATCTGTGAAGGAAATACGCAAAAAATGTGTTTCAAAACTGGTCCGGCCAGAGCAGCCAACTGCAAAGTTTTGGTGATTTTCTATATTTCACATTTGGGAACTTGGAAACAAAATCTCACAGCCGACTAGAATCACGGTACAAGTGAACCTACTTTACGATCATTTTGATTTTTAAACCAAATTTCATAATTCTGACGCTATTTTGGCCGCCATATTTAAATTTCTGCCCAAATAAAGGTTGAACCCTATTCAACATCTTGCGTTCACTAATCCTTCAAAAAGGAAGTGCGCTACTGAGCGTCATGCCCATGAGGCATATTCGCTTGTTTGTTTTTTGATTGATGACAGAGCTACGTTGAACATCTCGAACTATATAAATAAACATTGCCTCGTTCAGTATAGGTACATCCACAGGAAATGCAGAACAGAAATGCTATTTCGACAGCATGTGAAAGTTCAGATTACACAAGTTTAGCAAATAATCCGAACTGAGCTAATTTATTGGAAATGCACAAACGGGATGTGAAGGCTGATGCCATCAGATTGAAACAAACTCCCATGGCATTATGCATTGTGTGCTCCACTGTTCTCGCTAAACTTCTGTGTATACAAACAGTAGATAATTGAACGGAACTTTTGAATTTACAACAAAATTATTTGTGACTTGACGACAGCGAAATTCAAGAAATACGACCGAAATTCCGAATATCGTAGCAATGAAACTTCGATTCCATTTCGATTCGTACAAGTATACAAAGTTATGCGAAAGGAGAAAGAGGCGCCACACCAGCGTGCTACTTTTACGGGATTATTTGAAGGGGGCATCAGCTGACACCCTGTGAATCATTTTCGAAATCCTACTTTGTCGCCCCACGCAGATACACGAAAAATTCGACGGTCGTCGACGACGTCGCGGAAAGCGGCGGGCGTCGACTATACCAGCCAGAATTTATCGCTCGGATAGTTGCAATAAGATAAAACAGAATTCGGATTTCCGCTTTAATAAATTTTATTCAGACTTCAATTTTCGTAGTAGTATGGATAGCCAGAGCGCAGCAGAAGCGCATATCCGTATTGGAGACCTACGCTACTGAAGGGCAGATAAGTCCGCGTTGGTGGAACATCAGCGGCGGCCGGAGGAAAAGAGTTAGGGACGAGCGCACACTTCCCGTCCTCGCGGCTATAATTTATTGCCGAGGTGGTTACGGCACAGCCCGCTGTTTATCGTCCGGGAAGCTGTATGCACTTATATTCAAATTTAAAACCCAGTTCCGCCCAAAAGAGAAGTGAAAGGTCACAGTTTCTTGCAAAGTAGGTATTCTCACCGTGTCATTTCCAAGGGGACGCACCCAGGGGTTATGGTGATGCGGCTGTACACTAGTTGGCAGAGAGTCGTATAATATACGGCAAGGTCGAGGGTTGATTAGCAAGTTACCTAGCCACTGGTTTTGAGCAAACGGAAATTGCTTCATAACTTTAAGGACAAGCACGACGGTGTGTATAATATTGTTATACATCTTCGCTTAACCAAATTTGTACGAACTACTTGGAGTGGATTAAGGACTTAGTCAGTTTGCACACGAGTTATATGTAGCCCGGCCGCACGTCGCGTCGTCGCTGTTCTTCCTTATTGCCTTCTGGAATCTGTGTTTGATATCGGCATTAGGCATAAGAAATAAGTTGTTCTTATTCAACAGTAGTGCTTAGAAGTTTATGGCTGAATTGCATTTCGTGCATGCGATGCAATCGGTGCCAAGTTGTGATCGACGCAACCAAAATATGAAAATCGTACCACCACTTTTTGAACAGGGACCACCAGTAAAAATGAAAAACAGACAGGATGGCCACAAGGCTTACAGCAATGAGAATAGTGATGATAAATTATTCTCTATTGCGAATTTCAAAAGTTTCACAGAGGACTCTATAGTCGAGGGTAGTCACCCAAACAATAATAAGCGTTTTCAATCAACAGCTATGATGATGTTGCTCTTGAAGGTTGAGAGGGGCATTCTTCGAATCCTCCCAGGCGAGCTTGTTGAAAAACTCCACCGCCCAGTATTTACTGCCAATCCTCGACCTGGGAGTCGTAGAGGAGGTGACGCAAAGCCCATTTTGGCCTTGTGTCGTAAATTCAAAATCGGAGTTCGAAGAAAACGCAGACCACTATTTTTGACGTAGAGAAGACAGCGGAAAATGTTCAAACAAGGCAGGACCCCAGGCCCATGATTCTGTGTTAACAAAGTAAGGTCCGCATTCGTCCCATAAGCCAGTACCCGTTATACGAAGGGCTTCGTTGCTGAAGGCAAAAAAAAAAGCCGTGTCAGGCGTCAGATTGTTCAGTATTTAAACTTAATTTGTTCAAGGTCAACCACCGCTCTGCCATCCTACGCAAGCTAACATGCATTCTGACATTGCTGACAGCATCTTTAAAACCACTCCTCTCCTCTCCTTGGAGCCATCCACCAGGCTCTCAACAAAGTCCACCCGCGCCTCTGAAATTGATTTACTGCGTCTAAAACCATCCTGCTTATTTGAAAGAAGCTTCAAAGTAACCAATCAGTTTCAAGTTCATGACCCTGTCAGCAACTGTCTTGGAAAAGACCGGCGGTATAGTTATGGGACGATAGATGTTGGGATCGAAAAAACAATCATTCTTACCCTTGAGAATAAGAATCACCAAGGCTTTCTTAAATCAGTCTGGAATAACAGCCAATGCTATGAGCAAGTTTACGGGAACAGCGGTTACCAGCCAGATCGGGTTCCTCGAATGTCGACGCGTTCACCTCTAGTGGTGTCTTTGATAGCGCGTCGGGGACTGTGTGAAACTTCCCTTCCAATGAACAATGTCAACCAGTGATGGTTGTTTTCGAGTATTTTTTTTTGCAATACGCATGTCAACAACTATACTGGTCACAATTTGAAGTGGAACTCCCGAAAAATTATTCGCCTTCGAATAGCCGTCAAGTTCTTGAAAATTATCTAATTCTGAAACGGATTCCACCAACTTCAAGATACATTTTTCTTCTTTCACCATCTGCAAGTGCTTGTTGGCTTGTGACAGCGAGATGTCTAATACAGGGTGGCGGAGGATACCTTGCAATCTTGTACTTTTTTGAAATGGTGCAGGGACTTTGGTGGCCACCCTGTAATTTTGAGTTTTGCTGCAGGCGGTAGTCAATAGTATGTGGAACTAATATCTCCTTAGTTTGTTAGTTTGTCGTTCTACGTTGCTTGGATACTAAAATATGTTATTTTATCTTTATTTATTATATTTTTCATTTAACGTTATTACTACGTTGAATTATATGAACGATTGTGTTGATAAAAGACAATGAACACGCAAATATAAATAAATATTGCGCCTCTTATGCCCGATTGCACAAAGGTGGTATCAAATTTTAGTTCGGTACTAAACACGGGATCAAATTTTTGAAGTGGAGTGAAATGCAAACCCAGTTACCTCAAGGGGAGATTATAATGGGAAAACAAAATATGGCTCCAAGTGATTATTTGAATACCGAAACACAGGTGAGACAGCCTTTATTTTGGCTTGTAGAGCAAATCTTGCTGGAACTGTCAGATCTTTTCTTCATAATAAAAAATAAGCGACAAGTGCGTGCTACCCCAACTTCTTTTCTGTATACAAATAATCGTAAGAGCCATATTTTGTATCCCCATCATGTTCTTTCCCCGAAGTGATCGGATTTGCATTTTGTTTCACTTTCAAATATTTGATCGGCTGTTTGGTACCGAACTAAAATTTGATACCGCGTTTGTGCAATCGGGCATTAGGGCCATATAGCGGGCACCTCGCATTTTTATGAAACAAAGCTCTCCGACTACCACAACATCATTGTTTTGATTATGAGCAATGAAAATGAACGGGGCAAAGTACCGTATGATCAAAAACTTTTCCACTTGCGGTAGGCTGTGGCCTGGCCAAAATCAGCCTCGTTTGGCTGTCAATGACCAGGCCACAGCCTACCGCAAGTAGAATTTTTTTTTGATCATACGGGTTATTTCAATAGAGAGTTGCACCTGGTCTTGACTCTGAACCTCACTACTTTTTAGTAGCGTCTAAACATGCCTTTGAATAAGTTATTGATAGTTGCCACAGGGATTTTTCTCCACTTCGCGACTAGAGGATCAGTGATCTTCGGACTTCGAATCCGAAGATTGCAGGTTCGTGTCCTGTCACGGTCGCCATGTGGTAAGGCCCTTTAGGCTGATGTACGAATGACGGACAGGTGTTATATGTTTCATAGGTTTATTCTAATTTTTCGTTCCTAGTCTACGTTACAACTTGAATAGGCATAGGTAATAATGACCGTCGAAGAATGTGCTGACACATCTTGCGCTTCCACGCGGCTATTAATAAGTAGGTCACTACAATAAGCTCTCGCCTTGTAGTGAGTTGTACTGGTAGTGCTGACAGTCTTCTTTGGAAAGCATCCTATACAGGGTGTCCCGTTTTTCAACGCTCACTATTGGTATCTCGGAAACGGTAAGAGATACAGAGTCGGTTAAATTACAAAAAAGTTGCGCAATTTTATGACTATCTCAAATATCTCAAAATATCTAAGATATCTTTTGTCATTTCTGGAATATCCCAAAAAAAAACTGAAAAATGCCGAATTCGAAAATTCCAAATCATTTCTTTATTATGACAGCTATCAATTTGAAAATTGGTATCTTGACATTTTTCAATGTCCTCAATTGACTGACGTTAATGATTTTTTCCTGCGCTCACTTATTTTTGAGATATGACAGTTGACTTCATTTTTTCTTATGGACACCATATCATTTATCCACCCCATAAAACTTATCTTTTCTTCCTCTTTACAAAGATATGAAACACTTGTGGCATTTTTGTCAAAATAACCTGTAAAAATTGGAAAAACTGTTTTTGATGCGAAAAAATCGGGTTACCGCTTCGGTTGCCATGCTCTTGTGGCAATAAACAATGGCAGTTGGTTGCTATGGTCTGTTGATTTTGGAGAAAGTTGAGTTACATTCCGTTTTTGTGTATTCGATAATGATAATGAATAACAATAAAACAAATACAGAACTAAGTATAACACAAAATGACATAGCAATAGCAATAAACATTCATAATTTACAATTGTCCGAATTGGAGTCCATTTCGCTCTATGCAGAGTTGTGTGCCTTTTAGCCATGTTTTCAACGGCTGCGCTGATATCGTGCGGGTTATTAATTGACTGAAACGCATCATCAGCTCCTTGCTTCCAGCTCTTGGTTGCTTTGGGATATTCTGGTCATGAACCACAAATTCGATCTTTAAGCGTTCCCCGCAAAATGTACCCCATTTCGAGTAATTGTAAATTATGAATGTTTATTGCTATTGCGATGTTATTTTGTGTTATACTTGGTTTTGTATTTGTTTTATCATTATCTATTATCATTATCAAATACATAAAAACGGAATGTAACTCAACTTTTTCCAAAATCAACAGACCATGGCAAGCGAATGCCATTGTTAATATGCCACGAGAGCATGGCAACCGAACCGGTAACTAGATTTATTCGCCCCAGAAATGGTTTCTTCAATTTTTACAGGTTATTTTGACAGAAATTCTACAAGTGTTTTATATCTTTGTAAAGGGAAAGAAAAGATGAGTTTTATGGGGTGGATAAATGATATGGTGTCCATAAGAAAAAATTAAGTTAACTGTCATATCTCAAAAACTGGTGAGTGTAGGAAAAAATTATTGACATCAGTCGATCAAGGACCTTCAAAAATGTCAGGATACCAATTTTCAAATTGATAGCTGTCATAATTAGGAAGTTATTTGAATTTTTGGAATTCGGCATTTTTCAGTTTTTGTGGGATATTTCAAAAATTAACAAAGATATCTTTGATATTTTGACATTTTTAGAATAGCCATAAAATTGCGCAACTTTTTTGTAATTTAACCGACTCTGTAGCTCTTACCGTTTCCGAGATACCAATAGTGAGCGTTGAAAAACGGGACACCCTGTATATGCTCAATTGGATTGATGTCGGGCTATAAGTTTGGCCATATCATTGTGTTGATTTCACTATTTACGAAAAATGCATCCTTCATATTTTTACGTATTTCGCGTATGGGTTCGTTTATAATTGAGACACTCGTTTCAACACACTGGTTATTACTGCGTACTACAATGAATACATGTCAACAATTATTGCACTTGGGAATATCGCTGAGACTATTTGCTCTCCATCCGCTCGCTATTACTTCGCATTCAATACTGAATCTGTGGGCGATCCATGGTGCTTATTCATACCTCCGACTAGTCTTCTTGAATGTTCCATAGGTCCTCCAGCAAACTCCCAGTGACCCGGCATATGGTTTCTAGGCGACTCCCGAATAATCTAACACCTTTCGCGTGCAATCCCAATTTACGGTGAAGCCGCACCTCTGCCAAAATGGACAGATGTGTCTTACTCGCATGTACAAGTCTCCACGGATTTCAATCGCCAAGCCATCGCGTATATTCTGGAAATGTCCAGAGCTCTGCACTTGTACACTTCGACCTAATGGGAAGAGTCTAGAAAGATCGCGTGTTTTTCAGAATCGCCGCTCATAACAATATGGCCATGTTACATTGTTACATTCATTATTATTGGTATTGCTGAAATTTTCAAAGTCATTTCTGCAAAACTCAAAGCAAAACTATTTATAGCAACATTAGCAACTGTCAAATTAATTAACTCAACTTAAGTTGCAACAAAGTAAGTTGATGCATACATACAAGCTGGTCATATGAACTTTTGTCACATTTGTAGAAGTAATTATTTGTTTTTTATCAATTGAAAAAAAAAATCCATTTTTTGAAGTTTTTGTGGAAGTACTCATGTTTTGATGCTGTATCACCTCCTGAAATATCAACAAAAAAAGAAACACCCTGTATAGATAGGCGTTCGGGTGTTTTGGAGACTTTGATAATCCCTACGGAATGATCTTCAATCTTCATCAATCTAGAATATTCCAGAACTCCATCTCGAAGCTCTCTACCAGTAAAATCATGACACCTTCGCGATAAAAATCACTAAACCTTCGCCATTGTTCTCGATTGTACTGGAATTAACCGAGAACCTTGCAGCTCTTGAAAATATTACAGTATGTCATTGCAATATGAGACCTACGATTTAAATGAATTGACACTGTGAGCTGTGCAGCTGTGAGCGGAGTTTTTCAATTATTATAAGTTATGACACGCAATAACAGAAACTTCATTAAGTTTCCTGGGTGCAACAAGAACAGGAAATAGTCTCAATGGAATCAAAAGCATTTCAAGTAGGTATAATTTTAGTTTTATTATGCAGAGCGCCGTTTTTCTTGACACAGTTTGTGAAGCTAACTTACATACCTTCCCATTAAGTAATCCTGCTCCTGATTGAAAAAAAAAGTTGAAGTTTTAATTCGGAATAATGCTTTTCAGTTTATAACACTGGTGCAAATTACAATCGAGTTAGGTATATGGATGAATGCCTTTTTTATTTTTAACATGGACAAGTACGCCGAACAAAACATGATGCAATTTAGCATACGCACCAAACTTCCACATTCAATGCTTTGTTGTGGCAAAGTATTATAAATTATAGTAATTCATTTTGGTTTTTGTGCAAAGCTCAAAGTAATGAAATCGTAACAGACCGCAAAACATTATTCTCCCTGTGTGTGTATGCACACATTACCGTTTTCATGCAGGCAAAAGCGCTTTTGTGATTGCGACTGTCCGAAAAAAAGTCATTGTGGATCCGCCGAACCGCCACTAAATCAAAATTATTAATATTATAAAGCAAAATAATGTTGCGCCGGTGTACCCCATAGAGAGGCCTAACCTAATTTTGATTAATAGTGCAATATTAATTAGTATTATTTCATTCGGCGCCATTTATACATACACCCGCAAATAGCGATAGGGTTTATTGTGTTCGTAAATCATTACACGTCAAATTAGTTAAGGCTGCTGTACAAAATGATGCATGAATATACATTACTTTTTTCTAACAACGTGTATTACTGGTTGCATAATTTATATGAAGCTGTGTAGCTCAGTGAACAAAAGAATGATAATCACATGGACATAATATAGAGCGTTGCCACCACGGCTTCTCAGGGGAATCGAAATTTTTAGAGGCGTACTTTCAGGAAGTTACAGTGGAAATCAGCATCCAGCCAGCCGCATGATTGATTAATTGCCATCCTCGGCCATTGTATTTCCATATCCACTCTGACGTCGAGTCAGCAGGGATTTCATTTCGAAAATTTCCTGGTGCTGATGGAAAACCATTCCAGAGGAATTCCCCTTCGAATCGTTCGATCATTCCTATCCGGGCGGACTTACGGGCTGTGGAGCCAGGGTGCGCACCAATGTAAAATTTGTATACCTATGCTCTCTGCCGAATGTTTCGCTGGATGCTCGACCACATTAGGTATACACACAGACACACATAGAAAGCAATTTTACATGTTGTTCCGGGAATCGCACACACCATTGGGGGACCAGCGTGGGTGTGCTTGCTCTGCTACACCAAGTATACGTTTTCAATCTCCGTTTTCCACTGTTGGAGAATCGAAACACGGTTTTGCATGCAAATCAAAGCTGGTGCGAGAGCGCCGACGGTTTATCGGGGCGGTTTTGTCTTTTTTTTCCCGTACTTTTTGGCGTCGCATTGTGGCCAATTCATCTGGTAATAAAACGTGGTATGTATTGCATGTACAGTCAGCTTCGAAGATTATCGTTTACCTATACCCACTTCTGCTGGATACATTTGTTGAATTTTCATTCCTTTCGTTTTGATTGTGTTTATCTCCAAACAGCGTCAAGACCCAATAACTAACCAAGACCTGGCTCTACTAGCTATAAATGGTGGTGCAGCAGCCAAGCTTCCATTGCTTTATTTTATCCTGTATCACATATTATCCTACTTGCTACTTGTAGGTATTAACCGGCTTATCTTGGACGTAAATAACCTTCGATTAAAAAAAAAGAAAGGTATTCTGGCTCTGGTAGTGCTCTTACAGAAACCCTTGGTTTGGGTCGATACTACTTCTCGGCTCGAGCTTCGACACACACACCACACATCCACACACGCTTTACGTCGAAACAGCTCGTACTATAAAAGGCGGCTTTCGGCTACTATATACCTACTTTTAAGTGCGGGTTATTGAACATTCGATTATGATAAAAATCGAGCCAATTCAAACCAAACGTTGGTCCTGAAGCTGTTAACTGCGCCAGTGAAATTGCCTTTTGCCATGCAAATTTCTTGCTGCGTACCCCACCAGTCTTTCACACTACACTT
Organism: Anaspis maculata; assembly: GCA_949128115.1. Lineage (NCBI taxonomy): Eukaryota > Metazoa > Arthropoda > Insecta > Coleoptera > Scraptiidae > Anaspis > Anaspis maculata. The sequence continues at coordinate 38,312,248 of OX421962.1, read as the reverse complement.
CCCACAGACAAATCGCAATCAGGTATAATAATGGAATATTTTCCTTTTCTTCTTGTTTTTGCCCAAGGCGAGGCGTAGGGTTCTTAGTTCAGAAATTGTACTTTTTTAGCGACGACTAAACAGTATTTGAACTGTCCCAGATTTTTGCCTCTCTTTTTTTTTTGACTTGCCCGGTTTCTGTTCCTCCACGATCGATGTGATCTCCAAAATGCTTCTTTGTTATCGCTGTCTGAGTTTTTCCGTTCTTCAAACCATGGTTATTCTACCATACCTTAGGAAAATGAAGGATTCCTTTGATAAAATACAGGCTTCCCTTACTTTATTCAAATACAGGCCGAGCCGTCCTGTATTTGAGGATCTTCTATATTGTCAAAAATGCCACTTTTATGACATGGTCTAGTCAGAGACAACCCGTCTAGTCTTGCTATTGTGAATTTTGTGAATGAATTAGGAGAAGAAAACCAGGGTGAGATTTGCTTTCGCGGACGACGTCATTTTGTTGCGGGAAGTTGTTTCCCGGAATCCATTTAAAAATCCGCAGGAGTGGTCCGATATCAAGGACTGCCTGTTAGGGATGACCCAAAAGGATTTTAGCCTGAAAACCATTCGGCAACATTCGGTTGATCATGATCAGTTAAAAAAAAAATGAAAAATGGTGAGTAGTTAGTTCTAGAATAAAACTGAATTAACTAATAAATAAGGGACACAGAGGACGCGATGCGTGATGGCTCTCCGATAGCTCACTTTTCGCATCGAATTAAAGAATACTTCATTAGATGATCTTTTAATACAGGCCGCTCTTATTTTGGTGTTTCAATAACTCTCTATTATTAACGGTAATTTGTTTATAACAAAGCAGCTTGTCGAGATTATTTGATTCAACCATTCAACCTAACCTAACCTAACCTAACCTAACCTGACCTAACCAACAACCACTACACTGAGAGAAAAGTGACTTTGAATTAAATGATATGCATTTATGGCAAAGTCATCCAATTTTAGGATATGGCCGAAGTCAGTGTATTTGTGGGTAAAGTCACGTTGACTTTAGGAAAGTCAAAGTCACCATAATTTAACACTGAGTATATCATATTTTAAAATAAGCAATAACGATTTATCAATAAAGACCGCAAAATTTTTGTCAAAACACCAACGACTTTATAATTAGATCTTGAATTTTCTACTACCCCCATTACTCTCCTATCAAACGTAATCTTTGATTTAGTTTTCAATACGCTGATTTTATATTTAGAACGTGCCTTTCTTACAAAAGAACCAATGTTTGCTACTACCCTAATTACATTTCCATTATACGTCATCTGTGATTTAGCTTTTAAAGCGCCAAGTTCATATTGAAAACCTATTGCTTAGTTAATAAATTAATGATTTTGTGCTAGTACCTTTCTCAGCAAAGGATCGATTTGTTTATAATAAATATCAAGAAACTACGGGTGGGTCATAAAGCTTCCCTATTCAATAATTACTTCCATATTTTTCAAGCAGTGCAAACACTGGCCCTTTTTACAGCATTTTCCATAACATATCCCAACATATCCGGAAAATGGAAAATGCGCATGTGAAAAGGGCTTGAGTTTGCGACGCTGAAAATTGAGGTCATCTATCTATGTATGATCTCGATTTGAAAACATGACTGATGGAACAAATTTCCATTCTTTTTAGTTTATTGTGTTGCAAGAAATCCAAAACATGAAAACAAAAAAGTTATTGGATCATTGAATAAGAAGCTGTTACCAAAAAAGGCCGAAACAAAAATTACATATTTGATGATACATTGTTAGGAAAGAATCTGACAATTTTCATTAAAGTATGCTAGCACCTAAAATATGATAGGTAGGTACCCTAAGTTATAAGACATATATAGAACAATAATACAAGCTTTTGAAAATTACAATAATTTATTTCATGCACATAAATATAGTTTATACACATAAATATAAAAATAGTTTCACATAACATTCACATCCACAATCCACATCCACATTTTTTGCACATTATTAATATCTAATAATTATATTTTATCACAGTGGAAATTATGGAATAACAATATAACATAACATTGTACATACTTGTTACTTATAGCATAAAGTATAAGTAGTCATAAGTCTCTAATATTCTGCAATGCAATGCCCCCTTTTATCTTATGGGGTGCAATGGGACGTAAGTCATCTCTGAACATGATGTTTTTCAATTGCCCAGTAGTAGTGAGAGTTGCACTCGCTTACAGATGTTTCAGTAAATGAACGTTCCAAAGACGCCGTGATGGTGATGAGGAGCCGAGTGAGGAGCCTAATCCTGATGGTGTCACCACTGTCACCGGTGCCTTCGTGGGCACTAGGGACGAACTTTGCGGTAGTGATATTATTTTCGGTACTGCCAGCGATTCCGATCCATTGACCGTCGGAATCCACTCATGCAATTCTTTTTCCTGTAGATTTTCGTTGTTTGACGTGGAAGCAGTAGTGTTGGCATCAACTTGAATAGTTTCAAAGATTTCAGAGTCACTTCCTGCCTCTTGCTGCTCAGAAGCCAGCTAAAAGTAAAACCGAAAGTAAGAACTTTTCTTTCTCAAACTTGAAACTTGTGCTCAAAGTTTCAATTTGAAAATGAAAATGCAGCCTTTGATCAAAAATTTGCAGAAGACCTTTTTTTTCCTAAACTTAACATGAAATTCAAAAATTGGAACTGAAAATGTTTGATGAAACGCGCTATTTCTGTAGGATACAGAGTACAGACTTATTTCAGCAAGCTTTGGTTGAAATTTGATTTGAATCGGTTAAACGGTTAAAAAGTAACGGTAAAAAAACGATTTTGAAAATTGAACTTTGAGAGGCCTTAACTGTCTCAGGGGACCTCTTGCAATTTACGTGACGTTTACACTGAATAATCATATCTCTTGCAATTCATTCTTATCGCAAACCAGGAAAAAATATAACATTGATGTCCTGAAATATTCCGTTGAAAAATACAGGCTGTTCAAGTTGAATTTTTAAAGTTACCAAGTTTACTGAAATATGTTTTTACTGAACAATAATCAAGTGTTAAAAAAAATAGAGGCGTAGGTAAGGGAGGGGTGTCATAATTTTTCCCCTATTTTTTACCCCCCTAGTTTTTTTTCTTCAAATTATTTCTATTTTTGAGTCTACGTTCAGTTTTTAAAAAAGTTACTGTTCTAAAATTTTGAATAGAGGCTCCGTTTTTGAGATCTTTAGATGAAACTTTGAAAAACATCTCGAAATCGCCAATTTCAAAGGCCTCAAAATCAAAATCCCAGGACTACTCATGTCTCCTCGACTGAAAAATAAGTTCTCTAGTGCCCGGTTGCACGAACATGGTATCTAATTTTGCGACGTAGCAAATTGAATCGGGTTGCAGGAACAGGGTATCAAACGAGGTAGCAAACAGGCTGTGGCTAAGGTTATCACACATTTGAACTACTTGCTTCTTTTTATGCGTATGCACGTACCTAAAAGCGCTAAAAGGTCTGATTCGACACTTTATTTTAAATTTTCCAACGTCTCTGATTTTTATTCTACTGCAGAAGAGCAAGAAGTAGAAGTTGCAGTTCGTTGTGTGATTGCCGATCAAAAAAAACCGTCTCGTAGATAAGATGTACCTACCTCGCGTCGCGAGCTGTCAAAGTCAAAGAAGCGTCAGGAATTTCAGAGGTTAACAGCATTATTTATTTCTTCGAGTTTTGAAGAATAATAAGCAAATCATTCCGCCGAATTAAGGCATAAATCCATGCACAGGCTGTCGATCAGGTGAATATGACAAACTGCCTCCGTAAATGCTATTATGTCGATCAACAATTCCAGGTTCAGGCGATGGGAGTTACCGACTGAAATTGCGAACACTTGCTGGGTGCCTCCACGAGCCCTGTACCTGTACGGCGGAAACAAAGCTGTTGTTTACACCAAGAACGCGGAGCTCTTTATTGCAAAGTATTGCTCAGTCAAAGTATGAGTGCTTCGGTGACAACGATGAGTTACAGGAGTACTGGGACTGTGATCCCGTGACGAAACTTGAACAATTTTGGGCCGCTAGTGACACTGTATCAAGCATGTGTCAAGGTGATATCCAGTGCTGATTCAGTAGCTCCAGAACAGCTTTTGACGACAGGAAATACTGCAGGAGTCGTTGGCATGAGCAACAGCAAAGAAATTGAGGGAAAGGAATGAAACTGAATTCTGGATTTGTCAAGTTTTTCTTTGGTACAAAAATAGACCTCACACACTGAAAATGGCTGCCTCTTTTCTCTTGTCTTATTGTCCCTTGCCCTAACCCTTAGATGTGCACATTTAGGTAGTTTAGGTCCCTTGCCCATCAGGTCCCAACACGACCCTCGACTCGGCAACTGCAATAAAGAGTTAACCGGATCGAAACGTGTGGTGGACGGTTTGTTGTTGACCGGGCCGTCACAATATGTCACGCTGTATGCGTATCTAAAATGTCTGACTCGGCGCTTTCAGAATTTTCGGAAGTCTCCGAATTTTCCTCTTCTGAAGAATAGCAAGACGTTGCAGGTGCAGTTCGTCGTGTAAATGCTGAGCGGAAAAGCCTCTTCGAGTTTTACAACGACAAGGAATTTAAGGAGCGATATAGGTTCACGAAGGACAATGTGTTGCGGATCGTGGATCTCATCGGAGTTGAAGACCTAGAGCTATCTTCTTCGGTGTATTTCTTTCCGCGCACCATTTTCACTCTTCAAATTTGCTTGACTCTTGACAGCTAGACTTCAACTGTTTCAAATGTCCTCATACAAACAAACCTGTATAACTGATTGCCTGCACCCATCAGCCAAAATTCTCTATTTATGAGCACAAAATGTAAACTCAAACGTATACTCGGTTTGAATTAGGCACACCAGTGCTTTTCTCACTCACAATATCAGCTCAGCTTTCCATTCCAATATTTTATTCAATTTTTTGTTTGACATATTCTGTCAGTCGTCACCCTAGACACTCCTTTTTTTACGCCTACAAATAGCCTACCATTTGATACCGAGTTTGGTACCGAAGCTAATTTGCGACGGAGCAAATTTTAGTTTCTTGCAACCGGGGGTGAGTGTTTTAAATTTATAAACTACCGTTTTTTGCTGAGAAATGGGGAGTTGAAAAAAAACAATTTTGGCTCTGGAAAGTGGCGATTTTGAAATGTTTCAAATCCAAATAATTCGAAACATTACCATTGTTCGATAGAGACTTATCTCAGTAAACTTTAATTCAACTACGGTTCAAAAGTTATGTCAAAAAAACGATTTTAAAAATTCAAGTAAAACACCTGTAACTTTAAAAGGGGGCATTTTAGGACATCGAAGTTACATTTATTCCGGATCTCGTTTTTATGGGGAATCAGCTCCCGAAGTTTGTATTACAATTTTGGAAACACCTGTACCTATATCTATCCATTTATACTAAACCTAACTGAAGTGGTATGAAAAATCGCAGAATGGATAGATTAGATACTCTCCAGCGAAATCGTTTTCCAAATAATTGAGTCCGCAAGCGGACAAGATCTTGGACAACTGGATGTCCACCTGAATTTCTTTGGACTGGTCGGTGGTATCCATGATATCCAAATCCTATTATTATTGAAATACGTATTCAGTAGTATGTGCAACAAATCGCTCAACAACAATAAATGCTATACTGTCAGGAGTCACCTGCACCTTTCAAACATTAAATAAGTAGTGTAGGTATAGGTACTTACCAATCAATAATTGCAATTTTTCGAAACACCAGTCACTTCACCGGCCACCTCAGCATTCATTAGCACGCACACATGAAGATCCTGCAGGCAGGCACTTGTTTGTTCACCCGGCACCCCACTTCTTTCGCCCGTGTAGTAATTATTACATTTCGGGGATCATTGGAACACTGGTGGTTTTATGATTAAGTCACGGCTCTATTTCCTAATATTGCAAAACTTCCCTTAATGCTACTGATTTGACGACAATATGAACCCCTCCAGACTGTCTCCTATATTGGGCAAGATATAAGTATTATCGGAACATTGGTGGTTTTATATTTAAAGTCACGGGTCTTTTCCCTAAATACTACAAAACTTCTCACTATATCACTGCTCTTAACTACAACGTAAACCCTTTGAGACTATCTCCTTTATTCACCAAGATAAATCTTTTTTTATTAAGACTTGATTCATTCCAATCCAGAACTGATCCTTCCACAGGAGGCGCACTCGAAGTTTTTTTGTTATTCACATAGAGGATTACAAACTAAGATTCATCATTTAGTCTCAAAATTTTGAGGATTTTTGGTGTAAATCTGAAATTAGATGAATTCACTATTAACAACTTGTATTATACTGGAAGTAAGAGCTTTAGCTCTCAAGCAATACTCCCCAAAGTCAAGGTGACTGTTTCCCTAATGCTATGAAGAACATAGAATATTTAGAGATCATGGCATATATTTAAAAATGAGAACAGATCATTTTCAATGAAATCAATACATTTTATTTCAAAAGAATACGCTGGGAAGCCATCATTACTGTTGCCAATAATAACACCTTTCTCTCAGTGTAGTGCGTTCGCTGGCAATGTTTGAGTTCAGCTAATCCTATATGACCTTTGAAACATTGCGAAACCAATGGCGGTTCAAACATAAGATCAACTGTTCAACAAAAACGTGGTGTGCGTTTGGTTGTCGAATTTTCTCCGCATTCCAGTCACGTACAAACTCTGAGCAAAAAAATGGATTCGTCGATATTCTAAGCTGGGATCCCACAATATACCCTCGGTATTTCTCCCTTTTTCTTTAAAATTATTGTAAGGCTTGTGGACATGAGAACAGCTTGTGTGGTGCACTGTAGGTCTTGCAAGTTCATTTTGGAGAAGACCCATGAGTGTGACTCCAATAAACTTTACTGCATTTTCAAAAAGGTACCTGACCCTTCCACTCCTTGAGCTTCTCTTGAGAGTATCCCAAAAGTATAGGTAGAATAAAAACCATACATACCCCATTCCATGTCATGACGCCTGTAAAGTTGTTTTTTTCAAAAAGTCAGAGAAGACCAAATGAAGCTCTTGAAAGTTCGATTTTTGATCATTTTTTAATAAACGGGTCAAGGTCGGAGTCATATTGGTAAAATGAGCGTTGCGGAATCAATCCCTGTGGGCTTATTCTTTGACGGAATCTCACCATTTAGGTCTCTTTCGAAAGCTACAAGGATGTAGGTACTTTGGTTTGAGCCCATTGGCATTTCCAAAATCGAGATTTTTTTTTGTTTTTTGGATTTTGGAAATGCCAATAAGCTCAAACCAAAGTGCATTCTTGTAGCTTTCTAAAAAGACCTAAATGGTGAGATTCTGTCAAGGAATAAACCCACAGAAATAGATTCCACAACGATTATTTTACCAATTCGACTCCGTCCTTCCAGGACGGCATTTCCTAGCGTTTTTTCTTTAAACGTGAGTTTCATGAGAATCGGTGGAGTAAGACTTGAAGAAAAGAAGAGTTCTCTAAAATCTAGAATGAAAATTGTTTGTTTGTTTATTTATTATTTGTTTTTGTTTTGTGCTAAATGCATCATTGTGACAAAGTCGATAAGTTTTAACTTCAAGGCAATAAACAGTATTTATTTATTAAAATTGATAAGTATTTAAAAAATTCAATATTCAAAAAAATCAGAAAAAAATTTCAAAATTTTTATATTTTTCCCAAAAAAGTCCCTCATTCTCTTGCGATCCCAGATTTTGATAGATCATTTTTTTTGTTACATTTTTAGCTGCTCAGGTTTGGCAGAAATTCACGTCACAAAAATCTATATGTTTCTCTTTCACTCTGCAGCCTATTTCAGCCATTTTTATGCTTGGCGAAATGCCGAAATGCCTACTCGGATTTTACCCAAAATGCAACCAGTGGTTTCAAATTTGGGTGGCGAGAGTCGTGAACAAAATTCGGATTTGAAAAAATTTGTCATAGTATAGGTCAATGAAATGAGATGGGGTATCAGGAGTTTTTCAGCAAGACGCAAGACCCATTGTATTTTTTTATGAAAAACGCCAGAAAGGTGGACAAAATAGACAGATACCTGATACTTCAAACAAAACCGAATTTGAATGGTTAATGCCCAGTTTCTGGAAAACTTTATGGACTCGGTAACTATACGAGCATATAGCACGCGAAGCTCATTCCTCAGATACTATCGATTCGATACAGTTATCGAACCCATAAATGCCTTCAGAAGGCGGGTATAAATCCCGGATTGCCGGCATAGTACGTATGAATCTTAGTGTTATTATAGTTGGGAGTTACCATGCCTGTAAAAGTTTGGCCACCCTTTCAAATTTGCTCTTTGGGACCCTTGGAGACATTCAAGAAGGGTGGCCAAAGTGAGTCTCTGGGAAGTTTTCTGCAGGACACCGGAAACAAGATGGCGGCTCAAAATTATCGGAAAAAATCATAACTCGGCCTTTAGTTGACCTACGAATGAAATTTCAACGGTTAAATTTATGTTCACCCTTTTGTTGAAGAACATTGATGATTAAAAAAATACTGTAGGGTAACAGCACCAGTAAATGAGGGAACTACGTTTTTTCCCGATATTTTGTAACGTTTTTTTCTCGAGTGCACTCACTTCGCCTAATGTAACGCACAATTGTTTTTTAGGTCCTTTGAAGGCAATTTAGACAGGTGGCCAAAGTTAGCCACAACCTACTGGGAAGTTTAACACAAGGCCCCGAAGACAAGATGGCCGCCAAAAATATCGAAAGTAATAATTATAATTCGTCTTATATTTTATATTTGACCCAAAAATGAAATGGAAACGATTTCATCGATGTTTTACATTTTGTTGATGAACATGATAATTACTTGAAACTCTAAATGTAGGGTGACAGCACCAGGATAAATGATTAAATTCTAAAAAAAGTCAAGTATTTTGTAATGCACTGACTGCACCTAGTATAAGTAGTATATCTCTGTTCTGCCTAGAGCCCAAGTGAGTCTCGGGGAAGTTCCCCGCAGGTTCCCGAAAACAAGATGGCGGTCAAAACTATCGGATTATAGTTAAGTCGGCTTATATTCGACCTGCGATTAAAATTCAAACGATTATTCATTGAACGAAAGATATTAATCGTAATTAATCTGATTATTTATTGTTTTATCTCTTGTTGATGAATAAAGGTAATTTCAAAATCTGCATGTAGAGTAACAGCACCAGTGAATGATCGCATTCCGCAATTTTTCTAAATACTTGGCGCGTTCTTCCTTCTTCCCTCGGCAATGACCGCATGCATGCGTCAAAAATGTCGACATTGGAAATAATAACTAGACTATCGGCTTATACGCCATGTATACACAGAATTGAAATCCCACATGTCAGATCTTCCTTTTTGTAAGTGTACAAGAATGAAATTATTATTATCATCATCAGCTATAGAAGTGAACAAAATCTTCAACCAAAAAACGAATGATTGGAACTAAACGCTCGTTTTATAGCATAAGGGGATCAAGACAGACCTCATTATCATTATCATATACACCAAGCTCTCATTTCCAAGACTAGTTGCATGCGTACCGCCATCCCTTCCTATCCTGTGCTAACCTACGTATTCCCCTGAAGGTCAAATACCAAATATCCTACATCCCTAATTGCTTGTCGGGGAGCAGTGATCTAATCTGGGTCTACCTCTGCTCCTCTTTATTCCCACCCCCCGCCTAAAGTACATCTCGAACAAGTCCTTTGTGTCTCAGAAGGTTAGTACTCTACTATATATCCCTTTTTTTCTCACTTTTCCAGTACTGATGCATTTTTTAATAATTTTTGTTCCTCATATAATTTTCCCATCGCAAGTATCCCTTCCATCTATCTGTCTGCTTTTTCTTCATTTTCGCTCAAAATATCTCCGGTCTTGTTTCTGATGTCAGTGTTACTTGGCTCGATATCCCTAAAATTAGTCAGTTTTCCCTACTTCTCACTCATCTTCCACTTCTTTGCACATCTCATCTCCTTAATCCATTGTTAATTGGCTTTCCTGCACTTTCGAATTATTTCAGACATCGTGATAATATTTAGGTATCTATTACTGAAGAGATACAGAAATCCGTGGGCACAATGGCTAATAGTTGTATTCATTTTAGAGTCGAGAGGACCCGAGTTACTCTGATTCAAATTGATAAAAAAAAATTGCAAAAAACTCGACTTTTTTTAAAGAAATTATTCATTTACTACTGGTGCTGTTACCCTACATTAAGAGTTTTAGGTAATTATCATGTTCATCAAGAAAGGGTGAAACATTGATGATCGTTTCCATTTCATTTGTAGGTCGAATATAATATATAACCCGAGTTATGATAATTAATTTCGATATTTTTGTCGGCCATCTTGTCTTCGGGGCCTTAAACTTCCCGGTAGCTCACTTTGGCCACCTGTCTAAATTGCCTTCAGAGGCCCTTAAAAACAATTGTACATTACATTAGGTGCAGTCAGTGCAGTCGAGAAAAAAAGGTTACAGAATATAGGGAAAAAATGTAGTTCCCGCATTAACTGGTGCTGTTACCCTACATTATTTTTTTTTAATCATCTATGTTCTTCAACACAAGGGTGAACATAAATATAACCGTTGAAATTTCATTCGTAGGTCAACTGAAGGCCGAGTTATAATTTTTTCCAATATTTTTGAGCCGCCATCTTGTTTCCGGTGTCCTGCAGAAAACTTCCCGGAGACTCACTTTGGCCACCCTTCTTAAATGTCTTTAAGGGTCTCAAAGAACAAATTTGAAAGGGTGGCCAAACTTTTACAGGCATGGTAACTCCCAACTATGCATTCATACGTACTAGCAGCATGCACCTAATCATTTTAAAATGGGGTCAATTTAAAAACACAATCACCGCACTGACCAGTCCCAATTATTTATAACGATTTGCATCATTCACGGCGAGCACTGATTTATGTGATTACAGGGCCATACCAAAGCTCCAGCGGGGGTGTTTTAAATAATCAGCATCACCATCGCGTCATTCGGGTTGTTTATTTTTGTTTTTGGCAAAAAGCTGTTTTGATCCGTAAACAAGGGTGGGTGTCAGTATGTTAACAGTGGCATAGTCGCAGTAGTAGGTACCTGTAGGTACTGTTGGCACCAGTACATGCTAAATATGATGCGTGGTTGGTGGAATTGTCAATGTTGTGAATGCAGCACTGGAGCTTTTGTACCATGTTTAGTTTTGCGAGACTTCATGTCTAAATTAAAATGTTCCTACCTACATAAAAGCTTTTATTCCGCTGCCGCATTCTCATTTCAGCGTACAATAACATACCTACACACACGCACAAAGTAAAAAGTTACGACATATTTTAAATCGTATTTTAACATTATATTCGCATTAGACCTGTAGTCTCCAGAGTTACGGTCCGACACATTATTATTGCTCCACATTTTCGCCACGTATCCCTCTACCGTAGCCTGCAGGAAGCAGAAATGCCTAATGCCAATGCCTTATCTAGTTATGGTCTTCATTTAACTCAGAATAGGCCTTTGCCAAGTATCTTAGGGCTTAGTTTCAAGTCCGACTTGCAACCGGCGCAAAATTGCGCTGTCAAACGTCAAAAAAAGTCACAATAACTTTCATGTCGATTCGCAGCCATCCCCGAATTTACACCTGGCACAGTGTAACACTTGAACCATGCATACTCATACCCTTCTCGCTTATGGACAAGTGAATCCCTATGCTTCCAGTGTGCGAAAAACACCAAGTTTAAAACAAGAGGGCAATATCTTTTCTCCCTCATAGGAACGGAAATGTGTCCATTACACGTGTCAAAGTTATATTGCATGGGTGAGGCGGCGTTGCCGTGTTTGTCCCTTGTGCACAAATATCACTTTGAGATTGACAAATATCTTACCGTTTTGGAAATATTTGGCAATGTCATTGTGAAGTTCAAGTTAGATCACCCTTTATATCTACTACTCCGTTTAGTAATCTACCCCGAGTAGCTTCGCTGGCAAAACAAAAACGGCTCGTGCTAACTTGCGTAATTTCAACTTCTTCTCGCAACGAAAACGACGAGATTCTCTATCCTCGCGTGCATTTCTCGGCTTGGTATTACTTATCCATAAGCGAGAAGCGCTGAGTATGCATGGTTTAAGGTGTAACAGGAAAATTTCGAATGCAGAAAATTTCGAATGCAGGAAGTTTCTGATTTGCCTTGAAAAAGTACATCTACCCTTAAGCTATGTTGGCTACTTCATGGGACACCTGTATACTCATAGAAAACGAATTCTTTTTCACTTTGGGTATCTTATAGCGTTTATCTATTCCCGTATCGTACTGGCCACTTTTCGACACGCAAACGCATGTCATACTAGCGCTTGATTTTTATGACACTGAAAGGCATTGCTACCTCTAGAATTCTTCAATTTATATCAAATATTTTAGACCAAATAGATAAAATAGTATATTGCACCACTCGTTTAATAAGACATTTCATCACACTCCTTACTTCGGGACCCTTCTCACTACGTTCGTCGTGCCCCAGAAACAGTCGTGCGATAAACTTCGTCTTTTTAAAGTCGAATAATAATATACTATTTCGAGTCACTAGAACCGAGCTAGTTCAGCTCGAAAGTCGCTATCACTGATTGGCCGGGGATTTTCGAGAGCCAATCGAATCTCCCGATTTATAGCTGAACTGGCTCGGTTCTGCTGACTTGAAAACGCTAATAATTACCTCCTCTATACTTTTCTCTCATCCACCCCCATAACTTCTTGTTCTGAAGCAAAATCCGTTATTATTTAGCACGCGATTAAAACATATCAGCTCCAAATTTCTCCCTAGCTCACATTACACCAAATCCTCTTTTAGCATGCAGCACACGAGGGCCGTAGCAGCAAACCAAAAGTGGAAAAAGTGCGTTGTTTGAATAAAGCGTCGAAATAATAAACACACGGATTATAGAGCGAACGCACAAGGGGGCAGCAACAGCGCAAACACCATACACAACAACACAACGGCCGTTTCAAGAAACAAATGGGCACGTTTAGGAGAAATATGCGCTCGGTGTGCCCCAAAAAATGAAACAATTTATCCACAAATACGTGGGGCTCGTCATATAATTTAAAGGTTTCATTTGATGCGCGGCGCCTCTGAGGAATTTATGGGAGAACTTAAAAACAATCCCTCTCATTTATGGTGAACAACAGGAACTTAGAGCTAGTGGAAGAGGAGAGGGAGAATAGAGACAAACAGGAACCAAACATGCAATCTCATTGTTGCTCGCGCGCGTTCACCCTGTAAGTAAGTGGTGTGCGTACAATAATGGCCAGCGCTGTATGGGGATTGGGGAGTTTTCCAACTGTTTCCCCATTCTCTGCAGCATTACATGCCGAATAAATTTAAGTGCTCGATCCATAATTCATCGGTTAGGTGGTTCTCTGTGCGTGGCCATTGTTTCAAATAATGTACTCAATTCAACTATAAACACTCACTGGAAACAATCGGCTTGCACCATAATACATACACACAGATGGATACAGCCTGGGTCAAGTGCCCAATAATTGACGCGATAATGGACTTGAGGGATACGGTATTGAATAATTTCAGCATATTGCGTTGCCTGAATTATTTATTCCACATGCTCCGTTGAGCACACCTGTGCGAAGGGCTTTTAGCATGAGCTTTTGGAGCAGAAAAAGTTATTCGTCTTGCTATTTTTATAGTAGGTATGCCGATTCTTATGACGAAATGAAGCCAGCCAACCGTTTACTATATTCAAAACATGTGAGCGACGGCTAAGACTTGATTTATCTCCAAGATCAATTTTTCCAATTGTGGCGGCTGTGATCATCTGGCATCAACTATTTCTAGGCGACTCCCAAATAATCACACTCCTTTCGCGTGCTTCACGTGTGTTCTGGAATGTCGGCACCTCCGCCAAAATGGACAGATGTGTCTTGACCCACCGTTGAAGTCTTCCATTCAGTTCCACGGGTCAAAGCCTACACGCACATTCTGGAATGCACCAGAGCTCCGCACTTGTACACTGCGACCTGGTAGGAAGAGTCTAGAAAGATCCCGGGTTCTCCAGAATTGCCGCTCGTAACAGTATAGATAAGAGTATAGGGTTTCCAATTAATCAATATTTAATGATTATTCATGATCATTACGTGTTCTTAATACCGCTTAATTTTTATCTTGAAAGAAAACCACTTGTATGATGTACATACAGGGTTATTCAAAAGTCCGGAATAAAATTCATAATTTTTTTCCATATTTATTTCGGAAAAAACGCTCGAACAGGTCAATTTTTAAAAACGGTAAGCCGTTTTTTCATGACACGTGTCATGTTCTACCGTCAACCCCCTAACCCCAAGCCACCCTTAGTATTTTTTTTCAAATAGCACCCTATGGCTTGTGGGGGCTCGTTGGAAAGCTTGTCAAAAACTCTACCCAGATCTACCATTGAAAATCGGATCGGACGCTTCACCATGAAGTTTTGAGGAACCCCAGTTTTACTTAACAGTCCGGAATGAAATTCATAATTTTTTTCCATATTCATTTCGGAAAAAACGCTCGAACAGGTCGATTTCTAAAAACGGTAAGCCATTTTTTCATGACACGTGTCATATTCTACCGTCAACCCCCTAACTCCAAGCCACCCTTAGTATTTTTCTTCAAATGGCACCCGGCAAATGGGTGGCTTGGGGTTAGAGGGTTGACGGTAGAACATGACACGTGTCATGAAAAAACGGCTTACCGTTTTTAGAAATCGACCTGTTCAAGCGTTTTTTCCGAAATAAATATGGAAAAAATTTATGAATTTTATTCCGGACTCTTAAGTAAAACTGGGGTTCCTCAAAACTTCATGGTGAAGCGTCCGATTTAATTTTCAGTGGTAGATCTGAATAGAGTTTTTGACAAGCTTTCCAACGAGCCCCCACAAGCCATAGAATGCCATTTGAAAAAAAATACTAAGGGTGGCTTGGGGTTAGGGGGTTGACGGTAGAACACGACACGTGTCATGAAAAAACGGCTTACCGTTTTTAAAAATCGACCTGTTCGAGCGTTTTTTCCGAAATAAATATGGAAAAAAATTATGAATTTTATTCCGGACTTTTGAATAACCCTGTATGTACTCCAGGAGTAAAATTCATCTCATTTTAGCTATTGTGTGGCATCACTATAAACTATTAGTGCAATGCAACAAACCGGTTTTTTTTTTATATGATAATTAGCTATAGGGCAAAATGTAATAGTATGGAATATTCGAAATTCAATTCAGCAATCATTTATTTGACGAGTAAATAAAAAACTGTCATCAGCATTATTATCTCTTTGTGACGATTTCAAAAATCGTGTCTATTGCAGTGATGTGTAATTTAATTTCAAGCTTGATCTGGCCAGGCAGTACATGAACTATTGCATTTATTCCATCTGCCTGTTTTCAACGAATGTATATTTCGCTTTGAGTAAACTGAAAATTTTTCTGCTTGATTATTCATTTATATTATCTGCATTTGTGAACCGTGACAACTTTTCATTATTCATTTCACTGTATATTTTGATGAATGAAATGAATAATAGATATGGAAAATTAACTACAAAAACTAGTAAATATTTTTGTGCACTCTCCCTACAAAATAAATTCAGTTCGTTGAACCCCAACAGATCCAAAGCTCACACTGAAGTCGTAACTCATATTTTGATAAAAACTGAAACTTTCAAAATTCAGCCATAACACACTAAAATTACCGGCCTTTAGTGTACCGTTAGTACAATGTATGGCATAAATTACTGCCGCGTGGCATACCTACCACTCTAATGTGTTTTAACAAACATCCCACAACAACGCCGCACTCGAAAAATCACGCGAAAAGCTTTTCCAATGCATGTGTTTGGAAAAAACCTGAAAGAAAAGTACACACTTTCATCGACACCCCAGACTTTTTGTACAATTACCCTCATTTTGCCTCCCGCACACACGTAACAGATGCAAACACAATCGCACACTTTGTCCAGCACTCAGAAGTTTTTCAGTCACCAGAACAAAAATTATCCTTTTGTTTGTTCATAAGGTTTTCTGACGAATTTTCAATTAGTGTAATTGGAACAGAATGGTGTCAAAAAAATAACATTGAACTGAGAATGAAAGCTGCACGAGTGCACGTTCTACCTATAATGAATAATTTGGAGCTCGTTTCAAAATTACAGGTGATATCGGGGAGATAGCAAACCCGTAGTTATATATAGACTCATTTCATCTATTACACATTGAAATGAGCAAGGTAGAATGTATCTATAGCATCCGACAGGATGATTTGTTAGCCCGAACCCAACACCAGATAATTAAGGGATACCCAGTTTGTTTAAAGTGCTGCTTGCCATAGCACTCGTGTACTCTGCAACCCCCTCGTCGTCATGTTCATCCTCCCCCTCACCTCTGTGAAATTACTGAGCGATCTTTACGAGTCATGCACCCACCCACCCGTGTGGCCTGTACCAATGTATTTCGATGTATTTTCTACTTTATGCTCAATGCTGATATCTGTGTTTTGTGTGTTGTACTTGTATTTACTACTTCTGGGTTGTTTGTTAATGTTGTAATGAATCAGCAAGCGGTCAAAAGCAACACGGCATACGCCGAAAACACGATATTCCAACGAAGGGTTAATTTGGTCTAATTGCTCAAAGAGCTATTTGTCAGATCATTTTGTGCAAATATCCTCTTCCCCATCGGGTTGAACAAACGGCATTTTTTCAAGACTAATGAAGTAAACAGACCAACTGAAGGGTGCTCTTGAACAGTGAAGTAATACTTAATCATTGAAAGTAAGTTATTCACATTTGGTCGAAGCATTTATTTCAGTCTTTATTATTTGTAGCGTGAAACTCGGCTCTTAATATCGCCTAGCGTTTTTTTGTTCCAAACGATTGAAAAAAAGTCGGACTCGAAACTTTGACCACAACTTTGTAAGTTGTCGGTAGAGGACAAACGATAATTGCTTGTCTGAGTTATCAAATTACTCCCATCCCATTCTATTTCGGGGGCTTGTTCATATAGATACTGGGATCATGGGGCTGTGCTTCAACTGGGCTGCTAATCGAAATCGCCATACCAGGCCGAACAATAAATATCCTCGAAATAGGCGCTCTCATGGTGGGGAATTAATCAGCAGTCCTCAAAAGCTATGGAAACTTGAAACTTGCATTTGAATTTGGTATTTTTTAGGTATTGATTGATACTTATTCCACAACAATATTGTGTTCCCATCTTCTACACGTGCGATCAGGTTTGTCTGGCCCCAAAGAACGTATCATAAGAACAAGGTTTGAGAGCCACTGCTCATAGCAGGTCTCTCATTTTCACAGCTATTTTATTTGTATGACACTTACAGTCAAAAACCTATTCAACAAGTTAACTACAAAAACATATTCACGTCTGATTCAGTTTCTGTAAGTACGATTAAGTCATTATTAAATTCAACGATTAATTTTCTGTATATTTGAACTTCAAACTTGCGATCAAGTACGTTTAAATTTTAACTAGTGCCCGTTGATTACGTTAATTCATGCACCAGTGTTCACTTTGTTATCTACCATTATGGCAAATTTGAGGGCCCAGTAATTGGGGCCACACTTGGTAATGTACACTGTTTTTAGTCCAGTTTTAAGTATAGGACCATGATTGAGATATCTAGTAGGTACACTTGATCTCGTCCATTGAAAATAAAAGCTCACATTTAAAAACACCCTGTATGAGGGGTGTACCAGATACAACCCATTCTGGGGGGTACCATTCTGCAGTAACCGCACAGGTCATGTTCTTACACTTCCCCGCTGATTGAGAATATGCCACAATATGCTAATATAATTCTGCTAGCAAATTACCAGGTCATTTGCGATAAATTAATTAAATATGCGATTTGAAAAACAATCGATCGTAGCAGCAGCGCGGCACACCGCGAGAATTCCTAATGACCGTAAGAAAAGGGGGGCATCAAGAGGGAAGGTATATTGAAGGAAACTTGGAGGAAGTCCTCTCCCCGTCTGATAAATATTCATGGAGGGATTTCGTATTTCATTCGATTTGTTTTTGTGTTAATTTGAGCGAGTTATTTTTTTAAGGGTCGATTTGTGCCAGCTCTGCCACTTGGAAAAGCTCGCGCTCTTTTCAAGTCATGGGGTGCGGGGCTTGAGGGACGCCCTGTCGTGCTTTTCTCTGTAATGGTTTGCTCTGTTCACGCTTGATTTGCGAACTACTGAAGAAGGTAAAACGGTGTGCTGCTACTGCTGGGTATCGCTTCTTTATGGCCTTGATGTGCATCAAGGAATCCACCAGGCACCGCCGTGTGCTGCTCTTTTTGCCTGCCTAGCTATATACTCGATGCTACTTCTTCCTGCTGCTACACGCTCCGATGCCAGAGGAATGAAGGATAAAGAGAACGATGTAAACGTCACATTAGAGGGAAAGTCCTTTTATTCTTTGCACCGGAAAATATCAATATCAGAAACGGAAATGTAGCTAACGCTGGCTCGTGTGCTCCTCTGTTGTAAATGTGATGGAAGACCAGAGCATCCAGACTCCATAAAGGAGCGCATAAAGGAGACGCCGATCTGGTTGCGATGTGACTTTGATGTGACATCAGCACGCGTTTATCATAAAGGGGGTTTCGAGCTTAAAGGAACGGAAAGATTACGCTTGGTTCACTAGAGAGAGAAGTCTTTTGGTGCAGTAAACAACATCAAAAAGTGTCATTTCTGGTAGGTAGGTTATAGTAAATCTACGCAAAATTAGTTGATGAGATGCAGGACCTATCGAGGAAACGTATCGACCACATTTCAGACGAATAATTCTTTTTTTGTGTGGGTGTGGAATGATATGTAGGGGCTATGAAAAATCAACAGATTTTCGGAAAGCACAAACGAGATTATCACTTTCGTATTTCTCTCCGTCCTTATCGGAATGATTCCAGTTAGAATTGGCTCTCTTCATCGCGATAAGGCACAAGGTATTTTGAAATATCAGGTCCAACGAGCATTTCGGTTCGAAAACTTTTCAAAGCCATTTTTTGTTATTACAGAATTATGAAACATGGAGATGATGGTTTTTAGACTTTTCCTTTTAATTCGATTCGGCACTTTGGGATGCTAAATGTGCAGACTAAAAAAAAAAATAATACACAACTATGGTGCGTTCAACTTACTATAGTGGGGGCACTAGGTGAATGAACCTTGCAAATGGTGATGAAAGCATGAAATTCGGTACACATACTCAGAATTAGCACCTCTCTTAGATGAGAGGTGGAGCCACGCCGAATTTTCACCGGAAGGGGGGTCGGGGGGCTCCTGAAAGTTTAAGGTGCTAGGGCTCCCACCAAACCGCTTATCAGTTCGTTTTATCTATTAAAAAAGAAACTCAATTGTATATATTAAAAATTGACGACGTTTATCGCCTTGTCCCGGGAATTTTTCATGATGAAAAAAAATAAGTTCTTCGGCAGAACACACAAATTGGTTTTATTTTATTTTCACCTACAAAGAATTAATAAGGAGATGTGCAACACGTTGTTTCCTACAAATTCGTATCCTCTGAATTCGTTTGTGGAGTCAAAATTTTGATGGTATATCTTCTTGAAGAGGGGCATTCCAAAGAGTAAGCTATTTTCAACACTAAGCTCAAACAGAATTTTTTCAATGTTCTGAATCGAAATTACTGAATTCCTTCCAGCAATGCATACCCTGAACCCTTCTTTGGAAGTACCGCGTGCGATTGAACGTGGTGTAAGTCCTGAAACACTATCAGAATTTTTCTTCTGTGATGCTACTATCCACTCTCGACCGGGGCAATTAGGTTCCTACACAGCATGCGCGGAGTGTATACACGTTATTTCAATATTATGACACAATTTCAATCATGAAAAATTTGACTGAACCGAGAAAATATCCTGCATCGTGTATACACTCCGCGCATGCTGTGTAGGAACCTAATTGCCCCGGTCGAGAGTGGATAGTAGCATCACAGAAGAAAAATTCTGATAGTGGTTCAGGACTTACTCCACGTTCAATCGCACGCGGTACTTCCAACGAAGGGTTCAGGGTATGCATTGCTGGAAGGAATTCAGTAATTTCGATTCAGAACATTGGAAAAATTCTGTTTGAACTTAGTGTTGAAAATAGCTTACTCTTTGGAATGCCCCTCTTCAAGAAGATACACCATCAAAATTTTGACTCCACAAACGAATTCAGAGGATACGAATTTGTGGGAATCAACGTGTTGCACATCTCCTTATAATTCTTTGTAGGTGAAAATAAAATAAAACCAATTTGTGTGTTCTGCCGAAGAACTTATTTTTTTTCATAATGAAAAATTCCCGGGACAATACGATAAACGCCGTCAATGTTCACAAGATATACATAAGTTTCCTTTTTTAATGTCAAAACGAACTGATAAGCCGTTTAGTGGGAGTCCTAGCACCTTCAACTTTCAGGAGCCCCCCGAGTCCCCTTCCGGTGAAAATTAGGCGTGGCTCCACCTCTTATATGGAAGAGAGGCTCATTCTGAGTACGTGTACCAAATTTCATGCTTTCATCACCATTTGCAAGGTTCATCTCGATTTTGGCTCTTAGCGCCCGCACTACTATGGCTCTAGTTGGCTACGAGGTTTTGTTTTTAGGTTTCCAAATTGTGAAATGTGACACTGCCGATATTCGACACGATAATCCACGACGAGACACGATGTCGTCCGGGCCACTTTTGAAACACATTTTTTCTGCATATCCGCTACAGATGGACGAAACGCTTATGCGAGACGTGATATCTAACGCTTTTCTTCATTTTACTGAAGAATTCTGCGATTTGTTCTTAACTCTCGCCAGTGAACAAATACATTGAAGCACTCAAGTGATATTTGACAGTTGTGAATAATATTATTGAACTCTTTAAGCTGAAGAATGCGAACCGTTTCTCCCAAAACAAGGGGCTCTGTGGAACCAATAACGCTTTTGCCTGTTCCAGCCGAAAAAAACAAGCAACGTTCTGAAAAACTATTGGTAAAACAAGGATCTCCGCTGCGGTCTGTCATGGGCAGAAGAATTCACGTACATACAAAGTTGAATAAACCAAATTCCAATTAAAAAGCAACTAAACAGGTAATTATTATGTCCTTAATTTTCAAAAGTGACATCACAGTGAATAGAACAATATGACTTCACTAAGCATCGACGCGACGCGACGTGTTGTCGGCGATAGGAACCCTACCCCTCTGTCAAAATACTGATTTTCTATTGGTTTATCACACTGTCACCGGCGACACATCGGTAATCTGTGAAATATGAAGTCAAATTGACACCTCAAAAATGGGCTACTCCGAAAACGGGCCAACTTGATTTTGGAGTGGTCGGTCACTTCTCCGAAGACATTGTTAATCTGTGTTACGGAGAGAATTCGCTCAGTGTAAATTGGTTTTCCGCAACTTGAGTGACTGATGGTTCAAGGTGGGAATTGATACCCGGATTTTCAGAATGAAAACAATAACAAATGTAATGGCAAAAGGTAATATGAGGATAACTCCAAGCGGAAGAGGACTCGGGATGAATCACCTGACAGCTGTAACGTGAGCTTGCGAAAAGAGGTACACCGTGAGCCGGCTACACCACGGCGAGGTCTGACGCGAAAAAAACTGCCAAACAGCTTGAGCTAACCTGAATTACGCAAAAAACCCAACCACGTAGGTGCTATCGCTATCTGTTTCCACTCCCAGGTTTTTCTAAGGTCGGTTAATATGCTTGTTTTCAAGTACTTCGCCAGTGATATTTTTGAATCAGCAAGGGCAAAGGAGCTCGGTTTGGGATACAGTGGTTGATTTTTTGACAGCGCGTTCGCCAAAAATGAGATTTGAGAGGTTTTCAAAAATTTCTTTTCTCGATTACCCATTTTTTGTTGTTTTTCTCCCCACTGACGTTCTTTCATTTTTCGAATTCTCTCCTTTCGATCCTAGCCACCATCGCCAGTTGGTCTTGTCTCCACTTAGGACCATTTCCAACAACAGAATTGCTGTTACTTTTACTGAGAGCGTTCGTCAAAGAAGTTCAGATCTTCATTTCAGAAAGAATAGATATCTCATTTTTCATATTATCTCGTAAAACGTGAGACAATTCTGCATTACAAGACATTTCAATCAGAATCAATTTAGTTGTATGTTCCTAACCACCACCACATGTAGATGCAGGCGCCAACCACAATAATTAATTTTGTCCGAAAGCGGGCCAGCCGTCCGAACTGATGTGGGTCGGATGTCTGTGTATGTCGGTCGGTCCTCTGTCCCGTGTATGCTTGCATTTCCTTTAATTTCCATCTAATCGCCGGCCAGCTATCCCAGTGGCCCTCTCCCTGCTGCTGCTAGTGGACGACGAGATGACGAGAAGTGGAAAGAGAAACTTGCGTCCCAATCGAATGGTGATGAGATTTCAATGAGGCATAATATAGTGACTTCCTGGTCCGTGGCTTTGGTGGATTTAATTTCACAGCGCTTGATTTCCCGAATCGGACTTTCCATAGAGTGGAAACGGGAGGAGGAGCAGCGAGGACCGTTTCCAATGTCCGGCCAATGCGTCCAGACTTTTAAACTTTAACCGAGCGGAATTATTCCTGCCGCTGGAATAATTTGCGAGCCAACGGGGAAAGCCGGGCAGGTCGCCTCTCTAGAGAGAAGTAAATGTCGTCGTTTGACTTTCGTCTTTTAAAGGTGAAGCCGAAGCTTAAGAAACGGTCGATTCAGCGTCGAGAGAGCGCACTTCATAGATAAATAACGCCGATATTAACAACTCTTTCAACGCGTGTAATTGGTGCGCTGAGCAGTGTGGATAAAATACCACTTGATGGCTCATTTCTGTGGAATCGGGGGCCGGTGTTCTACCTACGCGAGCTTCGAGCTCGCACGTTCTGGTGCCACACAGTGTTTCACTGTTTCAATTCCGGAAAATCCGCTTGCCGAGGCTGTTCCTGCTGGAGTGTACATAGTACCTAGTTGGAAAATAGTAATGTTTTACTACGGCTAACTCCGCAATTAAATGTCAACACCATAGGCACTACCGCTCGCTTTTGTGAATTTACAGCACAACAGAAACAATAAAGACAATTTGTGTAAGCACGTTCCTTCAATGTTTACACGGGACCCGGGCTGATGCCAGAACACTGCAAATTCTACAATATTACAACTCTGTGCCAACTTCACATCATCCCTGGGCTCGTTGTTGTATTGCTATAATAATTAGCTGCCCCTTATCCCTCTGGTGTGCGCGGTTGACAACAATCGGCGATAATCCCTAAAGTGTTGGTCGAACCACGTGCCGTGCGCACCTGTGATAACGCCAATCATCACGTTCCTCATGGACATACTTTGAAACTTCAACATCCAAAATCGATGGTGTGGTGCAGATTAATAATTATTGGACCAATGTTTCTCAAGTCCACACCATGCTCCAACAATGAAATGTTCTGATGTGTTGTTTGATCCCAGCTCCAGAGCAACATCGATTGGAATGTTCTGAATAAATTAGAAATGGTTATGTGCCGTCATATGCCGCGCCATAGCCTGCCCTCTCTTCCCGAATCGGGTCGCCAAAAAGCTTCCTATATCCATGCATGCGAATTTTATGCCGTCGTGATAGTATATGTGTTGTGAAAATTGGGTTGGCGGTTGTACAGCCGTTTTGGCGCTGCATGTGTCACACATCCGTGTCCGGGATCGCTGGCTTCTACAAGTAGACTAGGCAGAAAATCTCAAAAAAGACTTCCTAGAAGCAAATCATGTAACAATTGATTAACAGGTTGTTTCTTAGGTTTTAGACCCCGCTGAATACGACTAGGGGTGTTATCTTTTCAAAATTTCACCCCTTGCCCCTTTAATCCAAGATGGCGGAAAGTTAAGGGTAAAAACTGGGTGCACGCATAAAAAGCTTAATTCCGGCCCGATTTTCCTCAAAATTGGTTCTATTCTTATGTTTTGAGGGTCGTAGAAGATGATGAGGCCAATTTCAAATACTTTTGGGGAGCTATTCGGCCTGAAATTAGTGTTGTCCAACTTTCAGGAGCAAATCAGAAACAAATTTACGAATAACTCAAGATTAAATCATGTAACAATCAGTTAACAGGTGATTAGTTATGTTTTGGACTCTGCTGATCACAACTAGGTATGTTAACAGTTGAAATGTTTACTCCTTATGTCTCAAATTCAAGAAGGCGTATAGTCAGAGAAGAGTGGCGAGCGCACAGAAACGCATTTCTAGCTCGATATTCTTCAAAATTCTTCCTTTCCAAATGTTTTTGGGGGTGTAAAAGATGACTAGAATAATTTTAAAGACCTGTGGGCGGTCATTCGTTCTTGAATTGGTGTTGCCGAGGTGTTGCCTAAGTTCCAGGGGCAAATCCAAGTGAAAAGTTAGGAA
This sequence comes from Anaspis maculata, assembly GCA_949128115.1. Classification (NCBI taxonomy): domain Eukaryota; kingdom Metazoa; phylum Arthropoda; class Insecta; order Coleoptera; family Scraptiidae; genus Anaspis; species Anaspis maculata. The sequence continues at coordinate 38,287,824 of OX421962.1, read as the reverse complement.
TAAACGATGATCAGAATGTTGGAACATTTTGAATCAAAGCATAGATATATGTACCCAATCATGTATAATCCACATGCAATTGAGAAAGTCAAATATGTGAGCAAGTGTCAAAGTTAGACCATGACTTTCTTAGGCATCACGGGTCTTCTATTTTGTCTCGACATTTTTCAGGCAGGCATCTGCACAGAGCAGTGCATGCGAATCCCTTCTTTATGCAGCCACAATTTTTTGTGCGACAGGGGGTTGCACACCCACAGTATACTAGAGACAAGGTTTCTTCGTGAACTGGCTCTCGGGTCGTCCACACCGGTAAAACTTGGTGCCATATGTCATGCACCTTCCAGGCCGCAGTCACTGGGCGACGCCGACGGTGCCTGTTCAAAAATTCGCCAAAAATAATTAATCGCGGTTTACGAATTATCAATTAACAACTATCAACAACTAAACGTATTTGGAATGCAATTTTCTATGTATGAAAGTCAGACAGATTTTACTTTGGACAAGTAAAAGACAAGACAATTGATTTCATTATCAAATCGGCTAAAAATTGAAGTAGAACAGATTCAACTACAGTAAGTAATAAGACAAAAGTTTCAAAACCGATCATCACCTGTCTTCTGCAACTCCCCACTTTTACATCTTGAGACAATTATTATAAAAAACAGTAGATATCTCTTGCACAATAATAGAGTAGCTGTAAATAATAGCGCCCGCCTTATTAAGTGACAACTGACAGCCAAATGAACATCATTGGCGGGAGACCAAAATATTACCACCAAGCGAGGGGTAAACCACCTTGGAAATCTGGTGTACACTTCCATGGAAATCATTGGAAATCATTTGGAAATCATTTGGAAATCATTTGGAAATCATTGGAAATCTTTGGAAATCATTGGAAATCTTTGGAAATCAATGGAAATCACTTGAAAAATCATTGGAAATCGGTGTACAAAAATTCCATCAGTGGTTTACCCCTCGCCACCAAGTCTAACATATCTATAGTCATGTTCAGCAGAGTTCAAAATATAAGTAGTTAACAATCTGTAAACTGTTGTTGCATAATTTGATTCCCTATAAAGTATACGTATAATGAGTCGGAATGGTCACTCATATGTCTTCGAAATTGGGCCCCCTCTTTCTACAACTCCGAAAGCAGAATTTTGAAAAAATCAGACAAGTGTGATTCAGAAGAATCCTCGGAAAAATTAATGTGTTTTTTGTACGTTCATTACTCTTCGCTAACTATAGGTACCTACGCCATCTTGAATGTGAGGCACAAGAAGTGAAATTTTCAACTAATAACAGACCTAACATTGATCAGCAGAGTCCAGAACATAAATAACTGCCTGGTAACTGATTGTTACGTGATTTTATCTTGAGCAGAGAGTAGAGAGAAACTTTTTTTCCATCCACATCGTACCTGCATACCTATGATTGCTATTTTATGAAGAATAACAGATTTTTTTTCACTTTTTACCCTTTCTTATGGTGCTATTCTGTAAAAAAAAGATACATCGATGTAAGCGCTGTATCGCTGTAAAATGACACATGTGACAATGCAAAACATTATCACTGTTGTCAGTTTACAGCGATGTAGCGCTTACATCGATGTATCTTTCATACAGAATAGCACCATTACATTTGCCTTGGTCCATTGCATGTGTGATTATACATGATTGGGTACATATATCTATGCTTTGATTAAAAAATGTTCCAACATTCTAATCATCGTTCATTTCTAACTTTTCACTTGGATTTGCCCCTGGAACTTAGGCAACACCAATTCAAGAACGAATGACCGCCCACAGGTCTTCAAAATTATCAGAGTCATCTTCTACACCCTCAAAAAAATTCAAAAAGGAAGAATTTTGAGGAATATCGAGCTAGAAATGCGTTTTTGTGCGCTCACCACTCTTCTCTGACTATACGCCATCTTGAATTTGAGGCATAAGGAGTGAACATTTCAACTGTTAACATACCTAGTTTTGATCAGCAGAGTCCAAAACATAACTAATCACCTGTTAACTGATTGTTACATGATTTTATCTTGAGTTATTTGTAAACTTGTTTCTGATTTGCTCCTGAAAGTTAGACAACACTAATTTCAGACCGAATGGCTTTCCAGAGATATTTGAAATTGGCCTCATCATCTTCTACGACCCCAAAAACATAAGAATAGAACCAATTTTGAGGAAAATCGGGCCAGAAATAAGCTTTTTATGCGCGCACTCTGTTTACACCCTCAATTTTCCGCCATCTTGGATTTAAGGGACAAGGGATGAAATTTCGAAAAGATAACACCCCTAGTCGTGTTCAGCGGGGTCTAAAACCTAAGAAACCACCTGTTAATCAATTGTTACACGATTTGCTTCTAGGAGTGATTTCTAGGCCTCTTTTGAGATTTTCTGCCTAGTCTAAAGTGTCGATGTGCAAATGTGATAATCCCATCGTGAAAATAGGTGTGGTGGTGACCGACGGCGGTGGCGGACGTAGATGTTCAATATAATCGCCCGGATCGACGTCGCAGTTTGAAACTTCCAGAGCTCCAGGCTCTTTTTGGATCGTACCAAGAACCTTTCTATTACTTCCTTTTGCTGCTCTTTTCAGTGTTGTTTTGTCTTTTCTTCATGCACAAGGTGGATACTCCAGAAAAAAAGCAAAATGCAAGAACATTGCTTGCTGCTGATGCTACAGCATCGCGTATATTATTGAAAGAAAGTTCTCGTAGACGATCTTAAACTCTACGAAACATGACGCCCACAAAATGCATTTCGGAAAGCCAGAGATAGATGGCGCCACTTTGAAGACTCGCTACATACAAGTCTTCAAAAGTTCAAAGTTCCTACAGGTAGTGTAGGAACAACAGTAGTGCTGTTCCTACACTAGCTCATTCCAGTCACTTCCCGTAAGAGAGGGAATCGCACTCCCGTCTGTATTCATGATAGTCTCTTTACGAAATGAAATCATGATAATGAATTACCTAGGTACCGATAAAGGTCATACGTGACAATGGGAACAATAAATCTAATGCGTCGGTGCCGACCGGACGGTATTCGGAAAGGCATATCGAGATTAAAACTGAAATGTTGCAAACTGCATTCCATCTTCTGAAGTACCGGTTTGTTAGGGGTGCTTGCTTGACTGAAACTCGTAGCACCAGATCCAGTTAAACCCGAGGCGAGGCCTGGAACAATTATTTCCAAATTAGCAATTGCTAATATGTAACTAGTAACTTTCAAGTGTCATAGCCTAAGTAAAATTAAAGTATTCCATGGGTTACAAACACGACAGGATTCCACCAAGGATGGCAAAGTAAAGTCATCTCATTTCAATAAAGTCCTAATGACGTCAAAATTAATAAACACGAAGTTTACGCTAGCGCGAAGTGTTGAAAGTTCCCAAGTTGAGGGTCGGACTGCCTCATTAATGTAATTATTTTGAAATTCAGGTTGAAAAGAACATCACAGAGACCTCTTGCGATGGAAGTCTCAACTAGTGGTACGACCCACCACGGGATGTTTTGTGAGTAAAACCAAATTTGAGGTCAAGGAGTGACAGGGCCTGTCTGGTTGGTGAGGGGGTCGTTCCAGGATTTTGGGTAAAACAGCATGCGAGAGATGCTTTTTTCAGTTGCTTTATTATGAATATTCGAAAGTTGCGTTAGGTCATTTACTCTCAATGAAATGCCCGTATTGGTGAATTGTTGTTGGCATCAGTGCTGTGATGGTACGCCTCCCCTTCCCCTGACATTACATTTGTTTGGCCTGTCTGTGATCACAACCCTTCGTTGTGTCTGCTTTTGTTCTGGAGTGAAACGACCCGAGGGGGAAGAAAGTGGAGTGCAATGAAACACGCTCGTTGCACTGAAAATTCCATTTACTCAAAACAACGAAGTGCAAAATTAGACCTTCATGGCTCTTTCCGCAAAACACCTAACATGTGACTGGCAGAATGGACAAAGATGGACAAAATGAACAAAAACAATACAAACAATTGAGAACAACACAACAAAATAAGTCAAACTGTCAAGTCAAAGAAGAAGGGAGAGTGACGAATTCGAAAAAAGAGCACTCAGTGGAAGAAGCCGGCGAACAAACCCCTGAGTCAAGCCCGAAGAAGAAGACTCTCAAATATGTGACAAATGAATGACAAGAAACTCACTGATGATTTGTGGTATTCACTGTGAGTAATTATTAGTAAAACAAAATCACAAATACACCAGTAGACAAATAATGTAAAAACATCAGTAAACAGTGCATAATAAATTAACATTGCATAAAAGCTCATAACAAGACAAAATAGGGGTGGTGTTAATAGGATCCTGTAAAGGTTCCTACACTAAATATCTGACGAAAATACCAGCGGTCATCAACAAAAATAACATAAAAACATGAGAGTCACCAAAAACGGCGGACAGTTCACATTGACATGAAAATCAAATCATGACACAGACAAAAATACAAGTAAGTACTTACATGACAAGTAAATTTTCACACAAAATTAATGAAATGGTCATGAAAATATTGACATAATATGCAAACAGACAAGTTCAATTCGTGTAAAATCAAAGCACGGCGGCAAGACAAAAACTATCGTGCGTGTTTAGAAATAGCTCACAAAAAAAAGAAAGTGTATTAATGAGCGTGCGAGAAAAACGCACTTTCAAGTCATTTCAGCAGTAAATAGGTAAACCAAATCAACAAGTGTTCCAAAAAAGGATCGACCATCGTATAAATAGAATAAAATAACAAAAATCCATGTTGAGAAGGGCACAGCGCGAGACGTACTCAATACACATGTGTCGGACCTGCAAGTGTCTGCTCAAGTCCCCGAGCAGGTATAGTTTTTTCTCTTTGGCACCCCATCGAACACCGGAGGCAGAGTAATAAAATGCTCTTGTACGACCTATTAGGCAGCAGTCACACTGAGCCACCCACCACCACCCACTACCATCAACCAAAAATCAAACGCACGCAATGTAATGATGGTGGTCACACTGCAGCCACCTCTTACCACCGCCCAGTGACCACCGGTGGCCATGTGTTTGAAATTTACAAAGTGGTGGTCAGTGGTCGGTGGTTAACAATGCGCATCTTGATGCGCATGCAGAACAAACATTTTGTGCATACATACAACATACAATGTGTATGTCCCGAAGAGAACAAAGGTTTCACTTTTGTCACTAACAAATTGTTACATTTCTTGTTCATACGGTAATAACTGTAAAATTGTTCTTCATCAACAAGCTGCGGCACTAATTGATGAAATTCTTTTAGTTGTTCTCTGTCGAGAGACATTTGACGCACCCATATGTTCCGGCGTTTTTTACGGATTTTTTTCGAAATGTAGTATAAAGCTACAACTTCGTCGATATCTGAGTCATCAGACGAAATCATTGCAATCAGAGAACTTGTCAATATTGTCATGACATGAGCTGGGCCGCTATTCTTGAATCGTGTGAGAAAAGTCCCTGGGAGTATGAAATACATTCCGCAGTACACTGATGTAGCGAATGTTGCCTAAAATCGTGGTTTTTAGGCAACTTTCGCTACAGAATTGTAGTACGGATTATATAAAACAAGATTATGTCAAATTCAGGAGGGGGACACGGTGGTTACCGGTGGACGATGGACGGTGGCTCAGTGAGACCAGGGCGGATTATTTTGCTTGGTGGTAGTGGGTGGTGGTGGGTGGTAGTGGGTGGTGGTGGCTCCAGTGTGACTGCTGCCTTAACGGTCTTAGAGCGGGTGGCAAGAAAGGTGAGTTTTCCCCAAACGTGTCCGCTCAAATATGTCCGACCATGTGTTGACAAAAAGAATACAGGCTCGCATTTTCTGCCAGTTTCGAACACATAATATACAAAAGAGGAATTTTCAAAACTATTGCATCGACAGCGTGCTCATATTTTAATTCATCTTTTCAAATAAACCTGGTTTTCCACAGTGCTAAGTTCCGCCACGTGACCAGTGTGTGTGTTCGCATGTTGCGGTTGCTAGGTGATCAAAATCGCAATAAGAGGCGTCTCAAACGGTCATCGGGTAACTCTGGTGAAGTATCACAGTGAGTTCATTATTTTGACGTTGAAAATGATTATTTTTAGAAGAGAAAATGTTGTAAAGATGGCCAAATGCCCATAATACACAACCTTTTAAACCAATCCGGGCGATTTGTGGTGCTTGCTTCCAACCAAGCCTGGTCTTAAGCTGACATTACCAGTCAGACCTATCAATAGGGCAGCAAAGAATTTGATCATGAAATACCTAATTGAGATTTGTCTTCTGTGAATTCTGGGTCAATGCTAGTTGATTTACCGCAGAAAAGCATGCACACCTACCTACAAGCTGTTGTGAACTCAACATTTTATCATAACTTTCAGTCAAACTGCGGTTTTCATTAGACACTTCGCTGAAATTTATCAAATAAAATGCACAATTAACTATTGAGCCACTATTCCATTATTGAATTTCGAAGCTTGGTTAGGTGGATTTTTTGACTTTTATCCTTGGTCAACTGATCATGGCAAGTTTGGTATCTTTTCCGACTAAATTCTTTCGTTATCTACTGCATTTGAATCCGGTGTGTGAATATGGATGAAAACAAGTTCAAACAAGGTAACTTGAAACTGTGACAATTTTCACATTTCTTTTTTGCTGTTGAAAATATTTATCTTGTAAAATATTTCACAATATTTTAAATGGGAAGGCAATATCGCTAATCATGCATTCAGCTTCATACAAAAGGACTGCAAACTGTTCCTCTAAAATATATGTTTTTAGTTTCGAACCAGTACCGAAGTTGAAAAATGGTGCAAAAAATTCTGTCTCACTGTATGACAAACTCGCACAATACCAAAGCTGCTCTATCACTAACTCCAATGTGCCGCTTCTATATGCTAGTATATTGGAAATATAAAAAAATAGGTGCTTTGCTGGAATTAAATAAAACAAAAACGATTTTTTTACCAATGCAAGCTTACAGTCCCTTCTTCAACATATCAAAAGTCCTCAACTCTGGGACTGCTACAAATCAGTATACAGGGTGAAAGTTTATTATTTTTCTCTACTTTCTTTTTTCCTTGGAAAACTGATGACCAAAAATAACGGTTTTAGGCTAGTTTGATAGGCCATAGTCTTCCAACAAACATATAAAAAATATAGCACTCAGCAACTGCTGCGTATCAAGTTACAGGGTGAAAACTATTTTTCATCTTCAATTTTTTTTCTTGGTGGAACTGACCTAGATTGAAGCCGGTTCCACATCTTTTGCAAGCTCATAATGTCATACTGAACATATAGAAATGACACATCTCTACATCTGCTGCTTTTCAATTTACAGGGTGAAAAGTCATTTTTACGTTTCAATTTTTTTCTTGATGATTTCGGCTCACACAACAATTGCGACTGGTTTTCCTGAAAATTTGAGGTTTCTAGTCAAACATATCAAAATTATACATTTTTGCTACAGCTACGTTTTTATTTGCAAATTTAAATGATCGGTTGCGTTCCAAGATTTCTTGAATTTTTGATGCAATTGACCCAAATATACCCAAACATTTAAATTTATAAAAAAAAACTTAGTTGTAGCAGAAATGTATTATTTTGATATGTTTGACTAGAAACTTCAAGTTTACAGAAAAATCAGTCGCAATTGTTGTGTGAGCCAATTTCACAAAGAAAAAAATTAAAACGTGAAAATGACTTTTCACCCTGTAAATTGAAAAGCAGCAGTTGTAGAGATGTATCTCTTTCATATGTTCAGTATGACATTATAAGCTTGCAAAAGAACTTAAACCGGCTTCAATCTAGATCAGTTCCATCAAGAAAAAAATTAAATATGAAAAATAGTTTCCACCCTGTAATTCGATACACAAGAGTGGCTGGGTGGTATATTTTTTATATGTTCATTGGAAGACTATGGCCTATCAAACTAGCCTAAAACCGTTTTTTTCAGTCATCAGTTTTTCAGGAAAGAAAGAAAGTAAGGAAAAATAATGAACTTTCACCCTGTATACTAATTTGTAGCTGTCCCAGAGTTGAGGACTTTTGATATGTTGAAGAGGAAACTGAAAGCTAGCCATGATTAAAAAATCGTTTTTGTTTGAATTAATTCCAGCAGATATTCTATTTCCAATATACTATGCTGCTTCTGGTGCTCTCTTGCCGCGCTCCGAACTGATGCCATTACTACACAGAAAAGGGCCGTTACGTGTTGAATGTCGAACATTTATCCGGCAGATGTGTATGTGTTGTCCGCTTTATTATCGCACGCGAAAATATACAAAATGGAAAAACGTGTTGAATAGTAATGGCCAGAATATGGCCGCATGGGACAGCGCGACGTCGCTTCACACACGATTTGGGCCAGCATGTGTCCCGTTACCATTTGCGAACGGCCATTAGAAAACAAGGTTGAAACACAAGCATGAATATTTAAGAAATTCGCTCGTTCAACGAGCATCATTCTCACCAAAAAGTAAGTATACTTATGAGGATTGGATTATGTTATGAAATACTGATAATAATAAGTGACTAAGGGCTAGATTTCAAGTTGGAGATCCGCCCGCGCAAGCAGGGCCGGCTTTAGAGTGTGGCGAGCGAGGCGACCGCCTCGGGCGCCAAATTTTGGGGGGGGGGCGCCTGAGCGCCCTTTATCTCTATTATCTCGAGAAAAATTTGCCTGCGGCGCTTTTTTACTCACAATTTGTGCAATTTTCAATTATTATCAACATTATTGTTATCATCAAGAAAAAAATCACTTGAGATGCTATTTTTCTATTCATAAAAGGGCGCATTACAGAACTTCGCCTTGGGCGCCAGTAGCTGTAAAGCCGGTCCTGCGCGCAAGTGTAGCGTAAGTCTGGTGTCCGGTCACTATGGCAACATAATACAATCCAACGCAATGATTGGCTTATCCATGCCGTAAATGAGTGGCGAAATTCGGCCCTAAGGCTAATCTGCTTCATTCTTATCAGAATAGGACGGCGTTTTTCATTTGTATAAATCGAGACTCCAAAAACAGTATACAGATTTTCTTCATAAAATCTGTTGAATAGTTCTGAAGTAGGTAGTTACAGTTTGTACCTACTGCCCAAAGTGCCAAAAACAGAATTTCGGGTCGGGTTTGTGGGCTGGAGCTTATTACGCCAACTATTTGTCAATCGTTACTATGCGGTCGGTCACAATGAAGTTGGATGGACGTATGGTGTTGAAATTTCCTTTGGGGTTCACCAGATTTTCCGCTCGACTTTACAGCTGGGTTAGCGAATATTGGATTGGCTGCGGTTGATTGGGAACAGGTTGATTTCCTTTGTTCGGACAACAACTTGACAGTAGTTCGAAAACTTTACGTAGGATGGTGGATGGTGTTACAAGAAGCTCGCAACTCCGTTTTAAGCAGTTTGATTAGAACTAGAAAAATCGCGGGAATATATTTCCCTTGTGCCGATGCCGAAGAGCGCAAAAACTGTGTGATGTGTCGTTTCGATCGGAAAACAAGAACTTCAGGTGTTGTTTTTCCGAATTGCTTCCGGAACTATCGTACCACGCTCGGGGATCAACTTCAATCAGTGTTTTCCACAAGTCACATTAGCGTACTACAGAGCCGGCACAAACTCGACTGGATAAACCCCGCCGGTGTAGTAGCTTCCTTCTTCCCAACCTCATTGATTCACCTATACCTCTACCTGCAAACGAAGCATTAAAAGAATGCTCAGCCGGAAATTGAATTACACAAGTTTAATTAAATTTCGACGTCTAATTTTCAAAGCAACTCCCCGTGTGCTTCACTCTATTTTGGCTTGTTGAACTTTGCAGCTCATTGAGCGCAATCCCACGTTCATTTTTATTATTTCGGAACGAACGACGTCCCGCAGTTGGTGGAAAGGCCGGGGGTAATCACCCAAACCCCCTCCGTCGTGCGAAACTTTCCACAACCCAAAAACATTTTATGTCGACGAAAGAAATCTTAATTAATCGGAAAATGCACAAGCTCCAGTTGGAAGGTTGCTTGCTTTTCTTTTCATTATTGTTGCCGCGTTCGTTCGGTGATTTCAATGGCCCGCAGTGCTTTTGCAGTGTTTTCAAACGTTCAGGGGTCTCTCCTCTCGGCAAATACCCCGTTTCACCTTTCGTAAATTGTGGAAAAATTTGAAAATGATTTTTTAATTGGCACGTGCAAAAACACGTGGACGATAAAACGTGGATTGAATGTACGGTTTCATTTTTCCATTATCAGAATCTGAAAATACGTAATTGTCGTCAAGTCTCAAAACATGGGGACACAGCAGTCGATGCTTAAAGGAGATCGATCCATACTATAACAAACTACACACATCAAAAGAATCTAGGGGACAAGCAAATTCAGACGACTTCTACAATCATCATAACTTTTGATTTCCGTCAGCGATTTCATATCGGTTTTCGGTGTTCGATAGCCCAATCTTTCGTTTCTATGCCTTGATCACGTCAAATACGCACAATGTTTTATAAGGTTACTACAGGGTGATCAATGGAACAGTGTAAAATTGCCCAAACTTCAGTACGAGCGCGATTTCTCAGAAGAAACATCTCATGCATTCCAATAGCACAGTTATGAAGATCGGTGTTTCGGCTTCAGTAGCGTTCTTGAATTTTGAAAATCGAAGGTGAATTGCCAAAGATATTGATCATTTTGTGCCACCATGTTGACCTTCTAAGAAAGAAGAAAGTGATCCGATTTCATTGAAACTTGGAACACACTCATGTCTGGTTCAAGTAATTGGAATTTCAAGGTTAAATTTTACTTTCGATCACTTTCGAGCCGCTATATTGAACTTTTTACATGAATGATTCGATTCGAATGATACTTGAAACACACTAGAATCGAATCATTTACGTAAAAGTTCAATGTGGCGCGGCGTGAAAGTGATCGAAAAAGACATTTGACCTTGAAATTCCAATTATTTAAACCAGACATGAGTGTGATTCAAGTTTCAATGGAATCGGATCACTTTCTTGGAAGTTAAACATGGCGGCACAAAATGATCAATATCTTTGGTAATTTACCTTCAATTTTCAAAATTCAAAAACGAAACTGGAGCTGAAGCACCAGTCTTCATAACTGTGCTATTGAAATGCGTAAAAAAATATTTTTGGGAAATCGCGCTTGTACTGAACTTTCGGCAATTTTACACTGTTCCATTGATCACCCTTTAGAAACTTTATGAAACATTGTTTGTATTCGACCTGATCAAAGCATGGAGAACGAAGGATTGGGCTATCGAACTCTGAAAACCGATATGAAATCGCTGACGACATTCAAAATTCATGATGATTTTAGAAATCGTCTGAATTTGCTTGTCCCCTAGATTCTTTTGATGTGTGTAGTTCCCAATTCCTAACACAAAATAAATTGAAAAAAATGTGTACAACATAAAAATAAATTATCAAAACTTGAAGATATGTATAACCTTTGCGTTACGTTACGAATTTTACGAAATGATTCTTGGCAAAACTTGATTAATGAAGCCTAAATCCTTATGCTTCCGATTTAATCTTGCAGACTTCAAGGGCAGATCCGAGGGCAAATCTTTGCAGTCCACCCGATTGGAAAAAAATATTATTACATTTTATATGCCTCCCACTCGCTTCTTTAGAAAAGTGCAGGGTTTACTCGCTTTTAGCCACACATGGAACAATCATTTTATTCCACACTTCTAGGGGGTCGTATCGTTAATCGCATTGACCTTGTCAAAATTCACTCGCAAACCATTTTCATTGAGTATGTAGCGCAGGAAACTGTTTTCAGTACTCAGGATGTCACGTCTGACCGTTAACGGCTAGTTGCAGAGTTAAACCAGCCCGTTAATTTCGTGTTTTTGGCTTGGACCGTTGAGTGAAAAATTATAAGAACCGCCACCGGTGACATTTCTGATTTTTTGCGGTGGGCGGGTATCCGTGTAGTCACTGGCAGTACCTTCGTAGCGCCGCCTCAGTACTCTGAAAGCGACGCCGGATGATTCACACACCACCTATTTTATGGACGCATCAACATCGAGTTTATTAGCCCCGTTTTCTCGGTGTCCATCTCGTTTCACTCTTTTTCTTTTGACGTGACCGCACGGCAGCACACGTCAAGGTACTAGAGAGCGCATGAGAATTTCCACCGACCTGGGCCGGATTCGAACCCACTATCCTTCGAGCTGCTTCCAAAGATGGAGTCCCCCGCGCTACCGGCCGAGTTATTTCTGATATTGATGATGGTATCTGATTGATGTGATTGTCACATTATTTTCAAAATAAAATCAACAACACCCAAACCTCCCATGGTGCATCGGGAGTCGGGACCATTGAAAATGGCTGCCCTTCTCAGGCTGCTGTATTACACATCCACGTATTCTGTCTCTGCAACTTCAGTTCTTGTCTGTGGTATACCCCACAAAATCCCTGCTACCAGAACGTTCTCTGAAATTTTTCGGTCTAAAAAGGATACAATACAGTGACGGCAACAAGAGCTATGCTTTGTTTTAACGCGGCAGCGCCATCATCGGTAGGTACCTATCCGTATATGGTAGGTACTCCTAAATGTATTCGGGAATACCTTCATTTGCAATGGACTAAGGTAAATAAAAAGGCTGGCATATGTTTTCGAGTATGTAATTTGTAAAACATCAAATCAAAACATCTCCTACTTCTCCCGAGATTCGGGAAAGTAAATACTTCCCCCGCTTTTCCCTGTGGGAGTCTGGCCGTGGTTGCTTCCCCAAAACATGCCCGTATATTTCCCGTTGTTTTTGAGGTTGCGGCTGATGCGCGAAAAGCACAAACAAACATTATGTACCTACGTATACCTGCCCTCAAATAATAGCGTGTGTACGAATTTCCCATCGTTTTTCGTAGATTTCCACGGCGGCTGAGAGTCCTGATGTGACGGGCATCACATCGCAGTGTTGCCTCTCGCCTCGCCGCACCATCCCCGCCTGATATGCCAGCACAATTATTATTCTAATTTAAAATTTTGTACGTGTAATGAAAATGTCTTCTCTGTGCAGAATAAGTACGCTAGATACGAACAAGGCTAATGAGTTGGCAATCTTTTCCTGGCTCTTGCCTGCAAGATGAAATTGCGTCTCGCCGTCGACGGCAAGGGGACACGCGCGCGGCTGAAGAAAAAGCTGAACATATTCCGTTCCGGCCCAAGCAACATGCAGATGAGACTCATGGGAAGCGAATATTTCATTTTGCTCTCGAACTTGCTCGCGATATTTTTGTTGTAAAAGTACATTAAGGTGCCTATATCAAGGCGGGTGGGTGCGGGATTGTCAGGTATGCGGGGGTTGTAATCATAATTATGTCGTCCAACCTCATTACAGCGTTGATGTTTGGCAGTGAGGCACGTAATATGAGGCTCTTTTTACGCCCTTCTCCTTTGATGTCGAGAATTTTGCCTCACCGGTGATTTTCCCTCTAGATTTACAAACCATCACGGCTCAATTATTATTTTAGTATCTCTCATGAATTTCTGTTTTATGTGGTAAATATTTGTTTATGAACAATCTCTTTAAAATTTGACTGTTATCTATACGCCTCAAAAGTATCGAATTCCAAGTCCATCTATATGTCTCAAAAGTATCGCATTCCAAGTCAATAGCGGTATATGGCACCCAGTGAAGAACACGAAAAAAATATTTAAAAAAATGTTAGGACTTCGATCTCTTCTTTTATTACTCCGTCTCCTCCATGGTACGTATACGACTCTCCATTTAGAATTAGTTCATTATACATATGTACACCTCATGTCCCTATTCTCTCTCTCGCTCCCTCCCTCCCTCCTTCCCCCCTCTCTCCCTACCTCCCTCCCTCCCTCCTACCCCCTATCTTCCTCCCTCCCTCCCTCCCTCCTACCCCCTATCATCCTCCATCCCTCCCTCCCTCCCTCCCTCTCATCCTCCATATACCTCACCAGTGATCTTCTTTTTTAGACCACCTTCCTTGGACATGATTCTCCTATCCGTATCTCATGGTGTGTTCCTTCAAACTTCTCATTTCTCATAATAGTGGCGGGGTTAACGGCAAAAAATGGAATGATCTGTGCATTTTGTGATCAAAGCATGAAATTTGGCACACGTGTTCAGAAGACCCTCCTTTGCAATTCCAGATGTGGCGCCACGCAAGATTTCGCACCAGAGGCACTGTATTGCGGTTAATATACATGCTAGGGGTAAATTCTGCAAAAATGGTTCCTGGCCGGTCTCTGGTACCGCAGTCGGTATTTTTAGTTCTGTTTAGCTGAAACTACATGTAGAAATGAGTGAGAAGTGCATTTTCACAAGCAAAGTTCCAAATGCTGCCTATTTACGTTGTTTTAATACATTTTAAGGCCAACTTTGTTTTTGTACAGGGAACATGGCGAAAAAATTGCCAAAACCTCGGCAAGGATATGAACGTCCTGAAAATTTGATATTCTGTTCAGAATTAAGTGCCCTACTACATATCTAAAATTGCAAAAAATCGCACCCCGAGGCTTCGAGTTATTGGAGGGGGGGTAAAAAATTGCAACTTAAAATTAAAGTTATAGAACCCGATGGAACCCGTCAATCCAATGGATGCAAATACGTCGTAGTTCGACGCATCACATCCCGTTGATACAATTTTGGCACAAAAAGTGTCGATCATTGTTGAAGGGGGGTCGCGGGGGAGGGCGTAACTCGGCTGGGTGGCTCTTTTACTTCCTGGGCCATGAAGAATCGATCACGACAAGATTGGCATCTTTTCCGACTAAATTCAATGTCCTGAAATTGAAGCCGATGTATAAATTTGGACAAAAACAAGTTCAAACAACTTAACTTGAGAAAACCTGTTTTTTCTTTGACAATTTTCACAAAACTTCTTTTTACTGTTAGAGGCATTCATCTTTGAAAATATTTCAGACGCCATTAGATTGAACTGTATTCTTCACGAAAACCATCCATTTGATCTGTAACTTCGTTTTTCGAGATAGAAAAAATCGATTTGAACTTGAGTCGGCACAGCCCGTCGTCTACTACTGACCAGAACACTACACCATGCATCTGTAAATGAAAATAGCCCGAACTATCTAAAAAATTATAACTCATCTTTGAAAGTTCGAGGATCTGTGCAGAACTAAATTCCCTATAACATAAACAAAATCGTCATAAATCGCAATGCAGGGTATTGAGTTATTACTTGAAAGTGCATGCTGTGTGTTCTGGTCATTAGTAGACGCCGGGCAGTGCCGACTAAAAATCAAATCGGTTTTTTCTATGTCGAAAAACAAAATTACAGATCGAATAAATGATTTTCGTTGAGAATACAGTTCAATCTAATGGCCTCTGAAATATTATCATAGATGAATACCTCTAACAGTAAAAAAACGTTTCGTGCAAACTGTCAAAGAAAAAACAGGTTTTCTCAAGTTAACTCGTTCGAACTTGTTTTTATCCAAATTTACACATCGGATTCAAGTTCAGGACATTGAATTTAGTCGGAAAAGATACCAATCTTGTCGTGATCAATTCTTCATGGCCCAGGAAGAAAAAGGGCCACCCTGCCGAGTTTCGCCCATCCCCACGACCCACCTTCAACCACGATCGACACTTTTTGTGCCAAAATTGTATCAACTGTTTGTGATGCGTCGAACTACGACGTATTTGCATCTATTGGATTGACGTGTTCCATCGGATTCTATGCCTTTCATTTTGAGTTGCAATTTTTTACCTCCCCTCCAATAACTCGAAGCCTGGAGGTGCAATTTTTGGCAATTTTAGATATGTAGTAGGGCACATAATTCTGGACAGAATATCAAATTTTCAGGACGTTCATATCTTTGCCTAGGTATTGGCAATTTTTTTTCCATGTTTCCTGTACTAAAACAAAGTTGGCCTTGAAATGTATTGAAAGAACGTATAAAGGCAGCATTTGGAACTTGTGAAAATGCACTCCTCACTCATTTCTACATGTAGTTTTAACTAAACAGAACTAAAAAATACCGACTGCGTTACCAGAGACCGGCCAGGAACCATTTTTGCAGAATTTACCCCTAGCAGGTATATTAGCCGCAATACAGTGTCTCTGGCGCAAAATCTCGCGTGGCGCCACATCTAGAATTGCGAAGGAGGGTCTTCTGAACAAGTATGCCAAATTTCATGCTTTGATCACAAAATGCACAGACCATTCCGCTAACCCCCCCCCCCACTATTATTGCTTTTCCATATTCTGTTGTTGCCATTTCAACTTGTACTGGTCTCGTTTTTTCCCTTTTTGGGCCTTCGTCAGTCTGCAACAACAGAAGTGCTCTACTTGTGTTTTCCTCTCGTATATCCTTTTTTCGCAGCGGCATCCACGACCCACAATATTGGGGTCGTTTCTTCAACTGGGGTGGGCAATGGTAGCATCCACGCCTCGCTTGAGCTTGAGCTCATCCGCTTAAACATCTGTGGCCACAGGGCTTGGATAAAGTCAATAGTGGCCGTTGCTTGTTCAAATTGAGTACGCTTAATTTCGGTTTATTCGTTTAGCGTTAGGAGATCATAATTTTTATTAATTAATTATATTAATATCAAGTACAACTGGGTTACACAGTTCAAACACTTTTTACAGAACAACAGTTTGAACAAAATGTGGGAGATGCAGAGCTTTACTTTTGCGGAAGACAATCTAGACTCTATGCTCGAAACAGTCGCGAAAACTTTCTTTTCTCTAGATGTGGCGGCCGCGGAACAATCTTGATACAATAATATATACCGGGACTAACGTATGGTCCGAAAGTTTTGGGAAATTGTTCAAAGCTAATAACTTTTTCTGAATAGTCTTAATTTATTAACTTGATATTGCAAAAATTAACATCATATATAACAATAACAAATTCATATTCAACATATTGATAATGGACCATTATCTTCGATGGGTCTCAATTTTCTTCTGCCATGTTCCATAATTTTCTGTATCAATTTGTAAAATGTGAAATTCTCTAATGTTATTGAAAAATGCGACGCCGTAATTGGTCTTCATTTGCAGCTTCCCATCTCTTGTAGTATACTATCCTGCTCAATACTTACCAAAAATCTTATATTGGTCGAGCTTGCGGTACATTGGGAGGCAGGAGCTCAGAGAAATTAATCTTGCTGTTGTCCAGAGAATGATCGAACATGGCAGAAGAAAACTGAGAGCCATCAAAGATAATGGCCCATCTTCAATATGTTAAATATGAATTTGGTATTTTTAAGGATGATACTTGTTTTTGCAATATTAAGCTACAAAATCAAAACTATCCAAAAAAAGTTATTAGCTTTTAAAAAAATTCCCAAAACTTTCGGACCATACGTTACTTGCACAACAGGGACTCGAAATCTTACCTGAACTTCCACACTCATATCGGCAAATTAAGGACAATGTGCCAGTAGCGGTTACATTCAAAAAATTCCTGAGATTATATCTCAATCATACAAAATATGTAATCGATCTGGAGAGAAACTGCACTCTATGCAATTTAAACGAAAACGAGGATATCTTCCACGTGATCTGCAGATGCCCAGCACTAAACTCATCCAGATCCTTCTGGCTCTCAAAATACCTCACACACGAGATTCGACCGGACAACTACCACATAATTCTATTTCAGACACCATCTAAAGAGAAAATCCATGATATTTTTTTTTTATTGAAAGGCGCCCTGCGGTTCAGGCAGGAGATGATTTTTGAGTTTTTCCAACTGACCTTTTTCTTTTCTTTTCTTTTTTGTAGCGTAACCTACTATAATTTCAATTTTGTAAACTGTTCAATGAAGACTGAACTTTGATTTAACACTTGTTTTTGTAAATATATTTCACAAAATATCTTCTGTTAGATATAATTTTGTAATTGTACACCATTTTGGTTTAAACAATATACGTTCTATTCTATTCTATTCTAATTTTTGTTTGAAAGGTAAATTTCAAAGACCTTCAATTTGTTTCATCGGCCCCTAGATCTATTTCATGAAGAATAAGCTGGAGTGGGTAATACTCACAGCTTATTGATGGCCACGCTTGGGCATCGTGGTTTTCAACGGCCACCACTTAACAAACAGCATTAGCGAAAAA
This sequence comes from Anaspis maculata, assembly GCA_949128115.1. Taxonomy (NCBI): domain Eukaryota; kingdom Metazoa; phylum Arthropoda; class Insecta; order Coleoptera; family Scraptiidae; genus Anaspis; species Anaspis maculata. The sequence goes on along the minus strand of OX421962.1, from coordinate 38,269,748 downwards.
TCACCAACCAGTACAGACGATTTCCCTTATCGACCGCAGCCGATTTTCACTCGCGTTTTCTTATTTTTGCTAACTCACACACTGTCCACAGGACATCTAGACAACTAGCTGCCAAGACGTTAGCATGAAGTAAGCATTGTACCATTCGTACCAACACAACACAACAACCATTTTTTTTTATATAACTCTAATAAGAAAAGCCATAAAACTGATTGAACATTTTGTGTTTGGCATCTAACAGTGATTCCAGAAAATAGTGAATAATTAGTGAATTCGTGATTATTACCGTAGAGTATTACGTTAAAGATGCATACGATTATTACACAAAAAGCTAACGCTGACTGATGGCACTGCTCGAGATGGCTTGTATAGGTGTAATTATATTTGCTCGGGAGCAGATTGGAATATAATCCTTTCGTGCCTCGCTGCCATTACTCAAATTCTATTTTCGGTTATGTTACAGGAACCAACAAAAGTTCCTTTCTTGTGTAGCAGCAAACTCAGGCCTTTTAATTATTGCGTTTGATCGAAAGCCCGAAGAGATAAGTTCTGGAGCTTCGTTTTCAGGGTCCCCTCGTGTGTTTCAGAATCCAGTTGTTGCAACCTGGATTTTTACATGTCAAGAGTCGTGTGATTGAGTGAAGGTTGACACTTAGGAAATTGATCCAATTTCCGTGCACACCTAGGTACATCATGGTTAATCTGATGACTGATCACAACACCCAAAGATCCTAGATGTTCATTACCTATTCACAAAGCATGCTAATTCAACTGGAAACTAATCTAATCTATGAATAGTCTTCCACTAATAAATTAACTGGTGTGATTTGACTTGTATATTTATATCAATTCTGTTCTTTTCTGTTTCAGGTGAGTTCGACGCCTTCTTTCTTTCTATCCTTACCTTGGGGTTAAGGGTAAGTACCTCGTGATGGTTACAAATAATTGGTTTGCCGAAATTCCAATACACAACGCCGTTGAATCGATCGATTACTGCTCAATTGTGTTGTGCAAAGAATCGACAGGCTGGAAAATTCTTGCGGTGCGGTGTTTCCATCGGATATGTAGGACGCACACGATAATAACCTACGTTTCTTCGCGATGCAGTTGTAAAATATTTTAGTCCTCCCGCAGGAAATGGCTGTTTTTCTCCCGCATATACACTCGCAGTATACACCATCGCATCGGAGAGAACCGAAACCCATCCATTCCTGTGTATAACGCCGTTACTTATCCGATAAAGCTTTTTATTTATCTAAACAGTGTTTTCCTCCTGGACCGGTTTTCAATCGGACGCTTTTCAATTTCGATTATCGCGCTCCACTTTCCATGCGGAAAATACGTCAACGAAACAAAATAGGGTGGCGGTGGCGGCAGCAACAGCGGAGGCGCGGGTGCAAAGCGGGGGCCGTAAAGGGGACAGGTTCGTTCGGTTGTGCTGTATTCTTATTCACAGTTTGACGTCTTTATTACGGGGAGAGTTCCACCAGGCGTCTGTAAGTTCTGAAAATAAGCTGCTCCGCACCATAAAGAATTTCCGCTTTGAACCGGGAATGATTGCTGTTTGTTATTATTGTTGCCGTTGGGTTGCTGCTGCAACAACTCCTGCTCTTGCTGTGCATCAGTCATACAAATAGCTCATTGATTTTTGAGACTTGAAAGAAACCCCGTTTTGTCCAGAAACTTGCTATCAGGAATGAACTAAAGCTCTTTTGAAATCCTATGGTCGTGGGTTCAATTCTCGGCAGGCCAGGAGGTATTTTCCACGAGGTATGTCCCCTCGTGGAACTTAGGAGGAGGTCATGTCAAGGGAGGGAAGGTTAATCGCAAAAAGCAGTTTTGGTCTTGGCTATTGAAGTGCCCAAAGGAGAGGTACTAAACTTGATTTCTGACTGTAGACGCAGAGATGCCTCTTGAAAAAAGTAAACTAAACTCAACCTGAAAGTCATGCACCACGAGCTGAGCAAATAGGGAGTTTGAGATTTCACGTCTACGTACGCAACGTAGAACGTGGAAACTCCCCTGTAACTAAGGAATTCCAAATAACAAACTCGTCTATTTCCACGTTGAAAGTTACGTTACGTCGTACGGACGTGTGCATGCAAACTCCCCAATATACTGCCCAACCTAACGTAAGCGTGACAGACTGAGTTCATCCATTTATTTTCTTCGCACTGAGATTTTTCTTGCATGTTAGTCAAAAAAAAAATTGAGATGTATTGTGTAACTGCTCGTGATTTATTCATGGCGCAACATTTTATTACAACACATAAAAATGTGCGCGACTCGCTGGAAAAAACACCATCCAATTTCTTTTACTGAGGTTCGCTATAAATGCCTCTCCTTGTATAATAAACGCGATTTTTAGGCTCACATCATCCATATTTACTGCTGCAGCGACCATTAGCATTAACGACATAATAATCGCAGCATTTATTTCCATATTATTCGTGAATATTCCCACATCGCATAACCTCTCTTCTTGCTTTCCGAATACCACCCCCACAACCACGACCAGCAGCCCTCTCAACCGAGGTCAAACATATTCGTACATGAATTCGTATACGTATACAACAGCTCAGCACATCCTACTGCCTGTACTGGTTACTGGTGTCGAATTCTGCATGTTCGCGGTTGAAATTTTGCGGTCTCTGATTCGATAATATCCAGCTCTGACATTTACTTTTAGTACGTACTCTACACACTAGTGTTATTGTCGTTGGCGCTGCTTTAAAGTAAATTGACATTTGCCGCTTATTGCTACGACCCTCCACACTTGCACAAGCCAATTTATTCGCAACGCTACGATGTTTTTATAGTTGAAGGTACGAGAAGGTACGGAAGGTAGGTATTACGATTTTGATGCGAAAAGTTTATGGAACCACTGCACCAGCAATAATTAAAATTTTCTAAATCGTGATTTGGGTGTTATTATACGCACTGGCTATACGGGAGTTCGACAGGACCAAGAAAACTAGAAAAAGAAAACCTAAACGCCTTAAATACGAATGTCAGATGAAATAAAATTCAAAAACTGTTTTGAAAGGTCTTTGCTCATCAAGGATTGTGATTGTGTTCTGGTAAGTTAACCTATTTATAAGTTATTGTGAATTGTGGAAGGAGCCCCATGAACTCGTTATCAGTTATAGTCCGTTCAACTCTACTGTGATTGTAGTTGGCTGAGAAATTTGGTTTTCAAGTTTCAAAATGTGAAATGCAGAAAATATCCAAAATTTTGCGGTTAGCTGCAATGGCGATATTCGGGACAATAATTCACAACAAGACACGATGTCGTTCGGGCTACTTTTGAAATATATTTTTTACACCTTTCTTCTACAGATGGACGGATCATTTTTTCGGGATGTGATGTCTAACGCTTTTCTCCATTTATATTGGAAAATGTTTCAATTTTACGACTGATTTTCAATTTTCGCCAGTGAACAAATGAATCAAAAACAGGCTGACATGTGGCAGTTGTGAAGAATAGTTTCAACTTAACCTTTTCAAGCCCGTCCAATTTTTTGATGCTTCAAACTAAAAAAGGCGAACCCTTCGCTCCAAAAAAGGGTCCTAGGAATCATCAACCCTTTCGCCTGTTTCCGTCGAAAAACACGCGAAACCCCGAAGAATCTTGGCCAGTGCCGTCTTTCGAACAAATGGGGCTCTGCATGGGCACAAGGCAATGAGGGGACCCTCTTATAAAGATATGCGAAAAAAGAACGCAAGTAAGGTGAGCAGCACCGCATGCTAAAACTTCCCGCGAGAAGGAGCGTAGAAATCCATGCAGTGGCCTAGCCGGAATTTGAAAGCGAAGAGGACAAAGGTAATGACGAAGGCGCAAGTTCGGAAGTGGTAGCGCCGTGGACGAAATTTTTTGACATAATAATACATACAGCAAAATTGCTGACATAGGAAATTGGAATGCCGATTGCCGATCAATCGGCATATTTCGAGCGTTTTGCGGTTCACTTTTTGACTTTTCTGGCACAATTCAGTACTCATTGAACAAATTTTTTTCACAAGAATTTTGCGCTTCTTCAAAATTTTCGACAGAAAACTGGTCTCTTCTGGATTAGTTCAGTGGGATGGAGCGCCGTGGGCGCTTGGGAGGTGAGGGGGGTGCGCAGATTATTTCAAAAAGTGACATGGAAAAATAAACGTCGTGAACGGGATGTGAGAACAATATTTTCTACAAAAATAGTCTTTAGTTTTGGAAATGTGAAGAGGATCTCGGGGCCCCCGAAAAAGACGGAGCCCTGAACACGGGCCCTTCGGGCCCATACCTAAAGACAACGCTGAACTTGGCAGAACAAGAGTCACATCATTACGACGCTCTTCCATGGGCAGAGGGATTTAGGTGTAGAAAGTTTGACGAACCAAATTTCAAAAAACTCAACCGATTAAATTTACGTATTGAACTGAAATGGATACCTTCAATTTGAAATTGTCTTTCGTTTTAACGGTTTTAACCGACCGCCGTCAAGATGACTAAAATCGATGGCGGCCTGTGCAGTTTTTGGCATCTAATGACGCAATGACGGTAACATGTCTCTGCGCCCCCCTAGTCGCATTACCACTTTGATAGTCAATTTTCCAAAATTTCGGTGTCTTGATGTGAATTTAATAAGCAGCATGACTTTATTTTTCGACAATCCAGTTTTACACTAGGTAAAAAGGTGGCAAGGCTACAGTGCTAAACTAGAAAATTTGCTCAGTCGACTAGAATCAAAGTCGAGTTGAACTTACTATACCTCGTTGAATAGTGTTCCACCGGACATTTAGCTATGTGAGTTTTTCTGCAATTTATAAAGGTGACAGAACGGAGATTATGTGGCTAAAGTTTGTTGTCACTGGGTAAAACTTACGGAATCCACTCAAGAACACAAGAAAATGTTGATCATGTGGAACTCTTTGTAACAGACTTAAACAGACTTGTCAGTGAAAATCATCAATTATTAGTGGGTGTGCACTGAACTTCTGCTTATGATACAGGGTCATGTCATGAATTACAAAAACACAGTTCTCTTCCCTGATTCCTGTAAAATCTTCCATTGGTCCCAATTCATAATTCAGAACAAGACATGATGAATCTTCTCCGTTTTCATAGAAAAAATGTGTTGGCGTTAAAGGAAAATGAATTTTTGAGATTTATGAATCACCCTGTATGCTTGAGTGAAGTTCAGTGCACACCCAGTGGTTGATAATTTTTATTTTTTATTGATCAGTTTTTCGCAAACATTTTTCCCAAAATCACTTCGAATAAGTGAGGGGCGAGGTTCCAACCAATGAACCCCCATATTTTCAAAAATAGACGTCATTAATTTTTTTAAGCTGCTTAAAGCTGTCAAACATTTCGACGCAGTTTAACCTTCCCCACCAGTCCCACCACCTTAGTTTCGTCTCCTGGTTGGTTATAGACCTCTTGAACAGGACTTGGGGCTGACCGTTGAGGTCTATTGGTTGACAAAGCGGCCGATTTTTTTTTTGTCACAGATATTCACTGACGCCATCTGGAAGCGGTTCTCGCCAATATGCTTCCGAAACAAAATTATATGTATGAGTGGTGAGGGGTTTTGAGTGGTGCCGAATGTATATTGCACCGCAGGCACCGGTTGAATTAGAGCTTGGAATATGGAATGCCAGATTTAAATCACAAAAATAACATTTGGTATTATTCTCGCTCTTACTTTAGCATTTCACCAATTTAATGTAAGTATCTAATCTGAACAGTAAATTTAAAACAACACGAAGGATATTTATTGGAAGTTAAAATTTTGCAGTTAAACTTTGGCGGACTTGGAACATCGATTTAAACAACAATAAATGAATAACAGCTCTGGAGAACTTTGAAGTCTTGATCAACACTTCAGAAATGATTTGAAAAAGACCTATTGTTAGTTACCTGAGTTGTCATATAGACATAAATACAATGATATCAGTGACATGTTGACAGCTGTTTCTTTGCCGGTGTAACTTTTGAGTGGGGAGCCCACTAAACAACCCACAGCGGAATCATCCTACCATTGAAACATCCTACCGGAAAAACAGCCACCGCTCATTTTGCCACGAATTCTGCAACCGTGCAAACATGCTACTGCTAAATCAACACACCGGAAAAAGTGCAACCACGCATTTAGCCACCGAGACCGCTACCGCGCATTCATCCTACTGCTGAAGCAACACACCCGGAATAACAGCCACCGCTCACTTTGCCACGAATTCTGCAACCCCGCAGACATGCTACTGCTCAATCAACACACCGGAAAAAGTGCAACCGCTCATTTAGCCACCGAGAGCGCTGCCACGCATCATCCTACTGCTGAAGCGCTCTCGGTGGCTAAATGAGCGGTTGCACTTTTTCCGGTGTGTTGATTGAGCAGTAGCATGTCTGCGGGGTTGCAGAATTCGTGGCAAAGTGAGCAGTGGCTGTTATTCCGGGTGTGTTGCTTCAGCAGTAGGATGAATGCGCGGTAGCGGTCTCGGTGGCTAAATGCGTGGTTGCACTTTTTCCGGTGTGTTGATTTAGCAGTAGCATGTTTGCACGGTTGCAGAATTCGTGGCACAATGAGCGGTGGCTGTTTCTCCGGTAGGATGTTTTAATGGTAGGTTTGATTTCTCGGTGGGCTGTTGCATAGGGACTCTTTGAGTGTACCTACATATATCGAAACCGTTGGTTAATCCGATTTCAAAAATCTGCTTCTAAAAAATTATTCGCATTTTGTCCAACTATAATTCGCAGCGAGTCTGAACCTAAAACAAATATTTCGTGGGGCTTATCCACCTGGCTTACCGCATGTCAAAGTTGGCTCTGCAGTTTTTTTTAATTTCGGAATGTGCAAGTTCCATTTTGGAAAAATTTGCGTCAGAAAACCTTAATCGTGTCGCATTTAACACGACGCCCAATGCAATGTACTTTTGATATCAATTGGAATTTTTCGAAAAAAAAGTCAATCCCCGAGCAGAAAAGAGCCTCTGAGTTGATTCCTGCTCCAAATATCCTGTGGTGGAACCACGAACACTCGACAGTTATCGATCTCGACAATTTCCCCTCTACACCCTTCATCATAATTTCCCCTTTCCCCTCTGCACCCTTCACCCTTTAGGAAAGGGGAAATTGTCGAGATCGACAACTGTCGAGTGTTCGTGGTTCGACCACTGGTCAGAACCCGGGTTATTGGTAAGTGGCGTCTCAGGTGTTAACGGCCAGGAGAAAGTTTGAAAACTCGTAACGCCCGACTGAAGAATGCTGGAAAACTTCAATTGCAGACCTAATCTGATTCTTTTGTTGTGTTGCTTTCTGCCGAATTCGGTCTCAATCCATCAGATAGATTCTCAACGTTTTGAACTTACACATTCTTCGATTATTGGTAAGTGACAGTTGGGGGACGACTTTTATATTTTATATGTTCTGAATAGACCATATTAATTATTCTCACTTTCCCCTTCCACTAGTCATTTGTAAGTTAGGTATGTGCCTGTGACCATGCGCACTGCAGTAGAAGATCTCGCGCGCCACAGCATGCATAGAAAACGGAACTTTGCTGTCGCTGTCAGAATTTACGATTTTAAGGTGTTTTTTTGATTCTTGGGACGTTTTAACCTTTATAACCATACTATTACGTGACGGCTGACGCTCGGTTCGCTTTCAAGCGCTGTCAAAATTCTCGTTAGCGGAAGTTGTGCAATAAAATATGGCGGGTAATTTGAAATTGTTTTGGATTCAAAAACCCCATTCTAAATTGCTTCGCATAAACTTCACAGCAAGATTTTCCATTTCATTATGGTGAAAAGTAGATCAGGTATTTCTTTTTACACACTTGCTATGTTATACATTCGTTGAAATTGTCAATTTGCACCTTGAATTGATCATTTTACAAAGTCATTCAACATGCATTTCTTATGGGAGTTTCAACCCAGCACATGTGGTTGTCTCTCTCCCCGATCTGCGACTGCGCTCTGAATAAATAATATGGTCAATAAGGCTTTTAAAAAAGCTTTCAAGTATCAAGTAACACAACATACTGCAAGTTGAGTTCCGTGTGATCTAGCTTTTGTCATTTTTTGATAGTGACACTTCCGTTTGACAGATGGCAGCTAAGAACTAATCAGCTCGTTTGACAGCAAGATCCTGTCTGTATGCCAAATTTCAAGTCTCGCACCGTAAATTTCAACTATTGTTGATCCGATATTTGACAGTCGTCGTGTCAAAACGTTTTCTCTGCATCATTAAGCTTCGTTCATAATGGCTGTTAACTTCAACTTGTTCCGTTACCGTAAAACTTCAACATTTGAAAATCAATGTTTTGGTTCACAATGGGATTTAACTTATGCGGTTATGGCGTTCTGTCAAACTTGTCCAAGATTCAAGTTTTACATCCAAGATCAAGGGACTAGTACCAACTAATACTACTAGTAGCTACTAGTCCTACTATTATACTACCAGTTACCAGTACTACCCACCCTGCAAACCTTCAAGTCTTAGCCCAGTCGACGAAGAAAAAAATGCGAAAATAAATAGTGTAGTTTTGAAAATTGGTAGAGATGTTCTCGAAAGCTTACTGATTACTGTGTAAAAATTCCCCATCGATAGGTGGTGTGGAATTGCGGCCATCTTGGATTATTGGTACATTTCAAGTTTTTTTTGCAGTTATCTCGATAGATTGCGATCCCATCAAAAAACCGCTCGGTTCAAATGGAAGGCCATCAAATTGTCTGCATAAAAGTTGCGTATAACTCTCACGTATCTGTCATAACTTTAGAGAAATTGACTCGTGAGCGTCAGGTGTGAGTCGTGGAGTAGATATTCCATCTCTCACGATGTTTTTGAAGAATCACGCAAAACTACAATGCAAAATGCTGTTTAGTTAATCTTCGTTAATGAATATTGAAATAAAAAAAAGTTTGGCCTTCACTTCAAACAATATGGGGGGGGGTCAAAGGGAAAAAATTTAACCTCTAATATTTCGGTTATTTAAGAAAATTTTGAAAATATTTTTAGAGGAATTATGAGTGATCCATTTATGATACAAGGTGCAAAAGACAGACCAATCATTGTACAGGGTGAGTCTGTACCCCGGATTTTTTCAGACCGCGCGTGAACCTGCAAAGCGCATCTCAACACCTAAAAATGTCCGTAACCAACACTACGAGAATCAGAAAAATGAGTAACCTAAACTGGTTTGTCTGTCACTCATTGTTCTGATTTTGGTAGTGTTGGTCACGATTATTTTCAGATGTTTAGATGCAGCTTTGCAGATTTACGTACGGTCTGAAAAAATCCGGCGTACGGACTCACCCTGTACAATGATTGGTCTGTCTTTTACACCTTGTATCATAAATGGATCACTCATAATTCCTCCCAAAAATGTTTTCAAAATTTTCTTAAAAATAACCGAAATATGTATTAGAGGTTCAAGTTTTCCCTTTGACCCCCCCCCCCCCATATTCTTTGAAAGAAAAGCCAATTTTTTTTTCATTTTATTATTCATTAACGAAGATTAACTAAACAGCACTGCATAGTAGTTTTTTGTGATTCTTCAAAAACACCGTGAGAAATGAAATATCTTCTCCACGGCTCACACCTGACGCTCACAGGCCAATTTCTCCAAAGTTATGACAGATACGAGAAAGTGAAAACTTGAACTTAACCGTTTTTTGATGGGACCGCCTTTAATCGAGATAATTGCAAAAAATGCTTCAAATGTACCAATAATCGAAGATGGCGGCGATTCCACATCCCCTATATCGATGGGGACTTTCTACACAGTAATCAGCAAGCTTTCGGGAACATATCTAATTCTCCACCAATTTTCAGAACTACACTATTTATTTTCGCTATTCTCCTAAATTATGCTTTCATTAACTGGGCTATCTGTGTATGTATATTTCATATTATAGACCGTGGTCCGTACTGTCAAGTTTACATCCTACATCCTACGGCATACGGCATAAGTTACCGGACATTATGAACGAAACTTTAGTCATTACATAACGTTGCCACCCGAGTGAGGGGATGGGCTGAGAAAGTAAAACTGAAGGAAGAGTAAACAATACACAGAAAACGAACTTCAAGACAATAATTGTTTCGCGTACTCGGGGCCGCAGATCTACATTTGAACCCATTCGGCCCTTCTTCCTCAGTCCTGCCCCGACAATAACTCGCATAATGGAAAACCTCAGTAGCATCATGGAAAACCTTAGTAGCATAATGGAAAACCTTAGTAAACATGAAGAAATCGTTGAACATAACTTTGAACGCAGTGAATGTGATAGCCAAGAGTGCGACTTTCCACGGAGACACGTGAAAATGTTATGGGGGCACCCAAAAAGTTCAACAAGGTTCGCAGTTTCTCATAGTAGGTATAATCAGCGAACCTCTGCCTGTTCTCCTCCCCGCCAACTTAACGTTTATCTCGATGCCACCTAACCCGAATTGCAATGATTCTTATGACTGGTCAGTCATAAGTCAGTCAGCTCAGCTGTCATCTTCCGTGGAAAGTAGGGAACCTGATTATCACGCGACCGGCCGGCCGGCGTAAGGGTACCGCATTCTGACCGACCGTTTGTTTACTGAACGGCCTCACGGACTTGAGCACTGACAGCTGTCGGCCTCGCGGAACGCCATAGGCGTCCGTCCCAGCGGGTTCTAGCTGTCAAGAGCGTGTTTATTTTGGATTTAGGTGTACAAATTCGTGTGAGGGGTCGATATGATTCGCCCGATGAGTTTCAAAACACGTCTCTTAAGCCGCTAGATGAAATAAAATTTTCATGTATGTTCGGTTGCAGACATCAAGCAATAGCACCGGACCCCGCAAATTTTCTTATTGCTCCGCTCATGGTAAATTTTGACACATAGCTGAATTTTAGCCCCTCCCATCGGCCCTTAGCAACGGATGATTGCGTAAACCTTGTACAGCCAAAGCTGTCGATAATCTAGAAACCCGAGTGGAAAGCACCCAGTGTATACGGTGAACAGACAATCAAAGATATATCGCAAACTGTTTCTCCAAGAATGCGGTATGCCAATAACTCTTTTATTCCTTAACAAACCGTAATGTCTTGGGGGAAATCTAGAAAAATGTAATACATACCTACTTCAATAATACTAGGTACATTATTGTTGTTTCCCATATCCAATAATGTGTAATCTGTATCGTACGAAGGCGCAGAGCGGACATCAGAGTTTTTTTTATGATTTCGAAAAAAAAAACACGAAATTATGGGAATAAAGTCAGAATTCTGAGTTTAAAGTCGGAATTCTGAGTTTGAAAGTCAGAATTCTGAGTTTAAAGTCGGAATTCCGAGTTTAAAGTCAGAATTCTGAGTTTAAAGTCGGAATTCTGAGTTTAAAGTCGGAATTCTGAGATTAAAGTCGGAATTCTGAGTTTGAAAGTCAGAATTCTGAGTTTAAAGTCGGAATTCTGAGTTTAAAGTCGGAATTCTGAGTTTAAAGTCGGAATTCTGAGTTTAAAGTCGGAATTCTGAGTTTAAAGTCGGAATTCTGAGTTTGAAAGTCGGAATTCTGAGTTTCAAACTCGGAATTCTGCGCGCGCACAATTCCGAGTTTCAAAGTCAGAATTCTGCGCGCGCATCGGCAGGAATCGAGCCGGTTGATTAAATGGCCTCTCCTTAGCGCAATACGAACACTTGGTACAATCGAACCACTCGATGGCGTCGGCGGCGACATGGCTCCACCCGAATGAAGTTCCTTTGTGCTTTGAACTCGGCTTCGAACGATGAGCCTCGATAAGAGCATTCGGCGCATTGTACAAAAGCAACAATAACAATAGCATATTACATAGGGTTGTGAATAATGCTATAGGTATGCTATTACAGCTGTGTCACGTTATAACGCAAAGGTGGAGGGGGGAGGGGACGGCGCGAAATTATCATTGTAGGTATCCATGTGTTTGTCTGTAATGTTCGTATAAGTCGAAACGCTTATGGCTCTTGTAGTTGCAGTAGATGCAAAAGAACTGTTCCGGTTCGACAATGGCATTGTACAGTTCGGCTGCATGAACATTTTTGTAATTCCTTTGGACGTGTTGGTTGAGTTGGAAGAAGAATCCAGTCAGTCCGATGCGAACATTGCGAACAGTTGGACGTGTCCACAATTTGGGTTGTTAGTAGGTACCTACCTAATCACGTTGGTCGGAATTTGTCAGTGGCACCAAATCGTGCCCCAGCTATGCGCTTGACAGCCACGATACTGCCAGCCCAACGAAAACATTACTGCGCTGCGCTTCGGGATTTAAAGAGGCGCCGCAGCTATAATAGGTAGCATATAGCATTTTTCACAACCCTATGTAATAATATGCTATTGCTGCTATTGTACCCACAATGCGCCGAGTGTTCTTATCGAGGCTTATCGTTCAAAGCACAAAGGAACTTCATTCAGGTGGAGCCATGTCGCCGCCGACGCCATCGACTGGTTCGATTGTACCAAATGTTCGTATTGCGCGAAGAAGAGGTGTATGGAGAAGCACATGATGACGCACGCTACGGACAGAGAATTAACCAGTTCTGCTGTGTGGAATGTCCGTATCGTGTTAAGGAAAAAAAGGGTTTAGACTCGGGTTTAGAAAAGGCACAAGTTGTTACATCTCTCGAAGATTTTATTAAGCGAGTAAGTAGGTATCGTTAGGGTCGTCAACTTGTCAATCACTATTTAATCAACCGGCTCGATTCCTGCCGATGCGCGCGCAGAATTCTGACTTTGAAACTCGGAATTGTGCGCGCGCAGAATTCCGAGTTTGAAACTCAGAATTCCGACTTTCAAACTCAGAATTCCGACTTTAAACTCAGAATTCCGACTTTAAACTCAGAATTCCGACTTTAAACTCAGAATTCTGACTTTAAACTCGGAATTCCGACTTTAAACTCAGAATTCTGACTTTCAAACTCAGAATTCCGACTTTAAACTCAGAATTCTGACTTTCAAACTCAGAATTCCGACTTTAATCTCAGAATTCCGACTTTAAACTCAGAATTCTGACTTTAAACTCGGAATTCCGACTTTAAACTCAGAATTCTGACTTTCAAACTCAGAATTCCGACTTTAAACTCCGAATTCTGACTTTCAAACTCAGAATTCCGACTTTAATCTCAGAATTCTGACTTTCAAACTCAGAATTCCGACTTTAAACTCAGAATTCTGACTTTATCCCCATAATTTCGTGTTTTTTTTTCGAAATCATGAAAAAAACTCTGATGTCCGCTCTGCGCCTTCGTAGTATCGCGATTCGGAAATGTTTCCGTTTCCAAAACCCAGGAAAGTTCCGTCATATACCGAACGGATTTGTGTCCATCGACCGCACTTCGGCCCACGTACGTGACAAATTGCGTAATTACATCCATGTTCGGACAAATCGGTCCGTCGATCTCGCTGCATTGTGTGCAGTGATATGCATTTATTTGCATTTTATGCATATCGGAGATCGGTAGCACTGATGCCGCGTGCCTTATTCGCGGGATGATAATAAATTTACAGATTTGATGATGATCACTCCGCTCCGGTACAAATCGCACCCAGTTGGATACATGGACAGATCGCACCTCGTGGATGCATACCCAGCTCGCATTTCTCTTTATCCCCTGCCATATTATATAAATGCTGCACAAATAGCGATAATGCATTTTTACTTATAATTCGGAAACATGCCATCAGTGCAAATATCCCAGTATCATGACAAAATATGTGTATACAAACCCGACTCGCTGGCTCTGAAGCACAGAGCACATTTCCTGCATGTCGGCGATAGATCACGTATTTATTGACATTACATCAGGGATTGATTTGTAATGGATAAATCCGTTTATGCACATTAAGGCCCGTGCATGCATACAATTCGGCAATGTCGAAAGCCTCTCGTTCACCGTATACAAAAAGCGCGCACACATACACACACAAACGACACGGAGAGAAAAAACACCACTCCGGAAAAACAATGGATCGTAAAATTGGGAAAAAAATCGGAAAACACGTCCGTTCTGAACCCTGGGAAAAAAGACCGTGAGCAAAACACGGAAATGACGTTCTGATTTATAACGCGCGATATTTTTGCATCAAACAGTATGTGTGTACAGCGCAGAGCGGAACCCTCTCTCTGTATTTCAGAGATGGCACGATTTTTAATTCCGAATAACTAGTCATCGGCAAATTGGACGCGGATGATGATAACACCTTCTAAAAAGGCCGCGCAAAACTGACTAGTGTACATCGCGAACATCACTACTTTTGCTTGTTTCAAAATTTTCACCGTTTTCATGATGTGCTACAGCACAAAAAACCGCTCATACCATTTCACAGCGAAAAGAGTAAAGGCGCATCCACATAGGATTAGTGCCGTGGCAACGGTATGGTAGAAAAGCTAAACTATAGGTTTTTGCACTAAGCGTTCACATAGACTTACGGTAAGAAACGAGTGGCAGTGGGAGTGCAGTTGGGATGGCAGAAGTTTGAAGTTTTCTGGCATTCTACACTGCCCTTGCCAATTTTCTTGCCATCGCTCATCACAATTCACGATTCCGTTGCAAAGCTATTATTGCGGCGTGATGACTTGACTGATAATGCGAATCTGCTACTGTGAGGTGCGAATGCCAAATTTTAGACGTTACAAGAAAGAGCCGTTTGACGGTTGTTGTGTCAGGTCGGCAGCTGACGTGTCAAGTTGCTAGTTCCGCACCAATTCTTTGTGAACGCCCGTGGTAAGATTGGTTTATTACCTACGCAGTTCCCCTGCAGTCCAACTGCACTAATCCTATGTGGATGCGGCTTAATAGCGAAAATGATGATGGAGTAAAAAACGCAGCGGTCGCGAGCCAGCCCCAACGGACGAAGTTTAGATTAGGACCTTTTAAGAAAAATATCATCGACTGCAGGTAAAAAAAAAAAAAAAAAAAATTGTTTTTCTCCTTCTCGGCTCACATTGGCCATAGGAGTTTTTGCCTTTATTTAGTAGCGTACATTATATTGAAAAATTGCAAATTAGACAGCACAAACATCCAGACTTCTTCCGGGAATCGAACCCGGGGCTCTCGTGGCCGCAGGCAGCCACACAACCACCTGCGCCACGAGGCCGTCGACTGCAGGTAGATGCAGACATGTTAATTTGGAATATTTGTGCCTCCGAATACAAGCGCTCAATCAGGCGAAAGGAGAATTGATTTGAAGAAGAAAGTTCATTCACAACAGTTTGATTAATTTTCAAGGAGTTTGGATTCTTTCCAGTGCTATGCAATTTCGCGCCCGGCCAATAAAAACGACGTTCTGCAATCGCGGACTAGCTATTACCTCACAATTTCTTGCAGAAATTGTCTATAGAGTTTCCTCAGCTCATCAAGCATATAGCAGGTTAGCATGTTACGATCGAATTTTACCTACGATTTGTATGCTTCATTTTGTGGTGTTGCTTTGCTTTCCTCTTTATTTTTATTCTTTAATTTCTGAATTTCATTGTAGCCGTGCTTAGAGTGTAGTTTTCCTATTTTATTCGATTCCAAAAAGAAATCGCTGCGATATTTTCTTATCAGCGCAAAAAGGCAGCTGAAGAACGACCGCAAGTTTCATTGCGTTTTTTTTGTGGAGTTCAGATCGAGTTCGAGCGTAGACAAAATCGCTAGTTTCGTCGGTATTTCTGGTCAGGTGTTCTTGAAAATTATCCTTTGCGTGTTAAAAGGATCCAGGAATTACTGGGAATAAATCAAGAAGACCGTTTGGCAAAATTTTCAGTCCGCTGTTTTGAATTTGCTGGTTTTGTGGAAAGTGCCTTCCTCCGGGGATTAAGGATCAGATTTGACGAAACCTGCCTGCAAGAATTTGGCTTCATTTAAAACCTAGAGGCTTTTCTACGTGTCGATCTCGTTTTCACTATGAAAAAAACCCTCTTGTGAAGAGTTTTCAAGATCTGGAGGCTTTCTTTCATCAAATATCTCGTTTACTTACCTGCGTCTTGATAAACCCCTGCGAGAGGGTTTTCTTTTTGGGTTTTGTCTTTGTGTTGTTTTGACAATCGTTGTGCTGCCGTCTGATTGGCTTCGTTGTGATTTCGGAGCTACCGGTGGAATTGTGTTGGATTTTAAACATCTGGGCACCTTCTTTTCTTTGGAACGGTCGGAGCTAAAGAGAACTGGACTGTGTACCTACCTCTGGCTTCGCCGCCGTCGAGTCGTCTGAGCATCGTCAAGCTGAGTTGCATGAAAAATTTTTGAGCACTATTTAATAAAAATTGACTACCTACCTTTTCAATTAAGATATTATACATATATATTTATTTCGATTTGCTGCTGAATTCTTAGCGAGAGAGAGACAGAGATCTTATTAAGGTCTGGTCAGAGTGTTTAATTAACATAAGAGTGACTTTTGGGTACGATTGAATTTTTTTTGTAAAGATTTTAATGATAATTGGTTGTTAATTTGCTAAAAGTCAAATCGAAAAATTACAGTTTTATATTAGATAAACTCAGCGTGGCACGTTAGGTTTTTTTTTGCACTTCTTGTCTAAGCTTATCTTTCTAAAAAGGACAAGAACAAACACGGTAACTTGCTTGATTTTAAGCGTACATTTTAGTAAATAAAGTAGATAACCAATTATCCTAAATTTTAAAATTTTGAATTTGACATATAATCACAGCTGTAACTACAGTTGAATTTCGACCTTTGACCTTAATACAATTTGTTTCATTTTAAATTTTCTGTCAATAGTAACTATTGTAATATATATATATATTGAAGCGTTCATTTTTCTTATCTCTATTAGGTAGTTTTGCATAAATTAGTCTTTCAGTGCTTTGCTTAGTACTCTTTTACTCTTTTGAAGTAATTAACAATTGTTATAAATTTCTTTCCGTGTAAATCATTTCACTTGTGTACATTTCTTTTTTGGTGAAATAAACAAATCTAATTTTGGGGTAAAACTGTTTGCAAATTATTTCGGTCAGGCCAGAGAAGAGCAAATAAGAACTTTTGGTTAGTCAGTCTGTCAGCAGTTACTGAGATTAAAGTGAGTTAAGTCAGCGTAAGTATTTTTGGTTTATTTCGTGATTTTGGTGCTGAAACTTTGAACTGAGCTGCTTAACTTTTGTTTTTTTGTTTTTTTTGTTTTGTAAAAGTAATTCCATCTTTAAAAATCTGACTTACTGCAGAGTAAAATCACGTGGCGCCTATAAAAGAATCTTAACCCAGTCCTTCTCCATTGCAGCTGGCCGGCCTCTGCAGTAACTTTAACTTGAGATTAAATTTTACAGAAAACTAATAATAGGGTCACAAGCAGGAACCGTGCGTAGTACAGGAAAGATGTCTTGACTCGAACAAGCAAGCAAAATCAAATCAAAGGGAGTCACGTTCTGGTGCGCGACAAATCACGTCACTGTGCGTTCCAGGAGCTTTGCCCCAAAGCCCTCGTTCTCGTATCGCGATAAAATTCAAACATCAATTAATTTAAATTAATACCGCAGCGACGCCGAAAGATTGATGACGAAACCGCGCGGCTTCCTGCACGTCCCTTTGGTGAGACGCAATCAAACACGGGAATGCGAAAACAGGAAACTAATATTCAAAGCTAAATGTTCGTCATAGTCAATCTATGTCTCTACTCTGTCGCTACTCCACGAGCCTTAAGAATTTGCTCGCTGGCATTTTCTATTATCCTTTTTTTTGGCTTGTCTTTATCTAAATGATCGAACTTACCCATGAATAGGTAAGGTCTGTGTTAATTGGACGTGCCAATAATGGGTCTGCGTCAGTTGAACTTTGTAATATTCAAGGTTGTGTTATTTAAACTTGATGATGATTAAGGTCATATACCTAACCATTAAGGTTCATTTCGGTTGGCATGGTTCTAACTGAGGTTTCTGTCATAATTACCTGTGTATAGGCGTGTATATTTACATTTGAAAAATGCCACCTGGTGTAGAGCTCGGTGCTTGATCGTGCAGGAATTTTTTGAGAGGCAAAACACATACTCCTGTGACATACTCGGACGTCTTGTAGCCTAGGTAGGCACTAGTGGATACCTGCAATACCCACATCAATGAGATGAAATTTTACAAGTAGGAATGATGTAAAAGGGGGTTTGCTTTTGTGCCCCTATTTGATCTTGCGGTTAGCGTATTTAGCGGCTACTAGTGGATCTAGTTCCAGAGGTGAGGGGCTGGAAGACTGCGCTACCAGCAATGCAGTTGCGGTGGGAAAATTGCGACTGGTGACTGTTACATTACACCTTCCGCAGGCAGATGCAAGCATAGCATGCAACTTTGCAAGTAGCTCCTGTCCCTGCCATTCCTGCCATTTAGTGCCTGCTGATTGATCCCCCAATCCCCAATGAGTCACAAAAGCGAGCCTAAACCTGGATCTTGACAGTGAGGATACAACAAATATATGCGTCCAATTACAAAGGTAGCGAACTGTAGAATATAGAATGCGGATCTCCATTCTCCAAGTGAGGTCCAAACACGTGACGTGAAATTATGAGTGAAATTATTCTTGGTGACGTCACTGGTAGCATTAACATTGTTTACATTGTCCATACAAGGTAGACAAAATTTTAACCTCGGGGAAAGCCTCTTGATGAGTCATCGAAACAAAAGTTGATCATCTGATTCTTATGTCAGTAAAACAGTTCAGTAATTCATCAGTTATTATTATACATATATATGGAATTTCGGCGGCTCCTACTACTGTGTCGTACTATAACTACAGACAATAACCATAACCATCAGTACAATCAAAATAGCGTTCTCAAAACACGCAAAAAGCATCATTTTATAGATCCTTTTTATCAAATTCAACTGATACGACCTCACTCACTGATATGCCTAATCGTTACCAATCCATCACCTGAGTTTAAATGTCTTCTACGCAGAGCCAACACCAGAACGTATACATATCGTTACTAATTGTGCATACGAGCCTCGCGTGCATTCGAGAGCACACGCGGTCCTTCTAGACCGTTCGATCGCAGTGTTACGAGTTGCGAAGCTCTAGTACATTCAAGAACATACGCGTAGGTTTGGAGCATTCGATTCAACTGGAGATCTCAATGACCAAATAGAATACATCTGCCCAATTGGCGAAGGCCGTTTATGAACACGCTGATAATTACACTCAAAGTGTTGGAGTGTTCGAGAATAATCGCGAAGCTATAAGCCGTGATCAGTGTTGAATTTGCTGGAGAGCCGGTGGAAAGTTCCAGAATGAGCACCGATGGGTCAACTTGACACGGCAGTTTTCAAATCCAGAGCGACAAAGCGAGTAGTGATCGGCGATATACCCAAGCGCGAATAATAATTGACCTGTGTTTATGGTAATACGCCATAATGAACAGTGTGTAATGAAACGTCGTCTCAATTGAGTTAGGTGCAAATAGGGCACTTCTCTTGAAACATCACTTGGAAAAATGACGCTTCAAAAAAAAATCATGCCAAATGATGTTTTAAGAGACGTGTTTTTTTTGCACTTGAGGAGTTGGGTGGAAAAAATGGCACTTCTCTTGAAACGTCATTTGGCATGATTTCTCTTGAGGCGCCCTTTTTCCAAATTATGATTTTGAAAGAAGTGCACCTTTTGCACCGAACTCCTCAATTATAAAAGAACCCAAGCGCGAAATTCCTAATAATATTATACTTATCCCCATAGCAAACCGTCTACTAGCTAGTAGCTGCTGTAATCAAAAAACATGCCATGAGTAAAGACATAATCGCCCATCCTTTTGAAAGTCGTGTAGATCTTTCCAGGTTGCATCCAATGGACTGCAGAAAAAAGTTAACAAGCGCATTAGTTTCAGGTTTACTTATGAAGGGTGCATTTTCTTTGTAAAAGAAGTTCCCTGTCTTTCACGTATCATGCGGAATAGACCATGACTACTCAGTTTTGCGCGACTCTAGGACACGCCGGATTTGTCGTTAGAGTTCTGTTTTGTTACACGAACCTCCACACGTACCCTTTGAATCCCAACTTTTGTAGCATCACACTAATCCTGATGGAAACTCGAGCGTAATACACCTATAATTAAACGCTGGGGACTGAAAGCCGACTACGACGACGGTACATGCATCAGCAGCAAAAACGTCATGATACGATTCCACAGAAAAGCACACACCATCAAAACGGAAGACAAAAAAGTAGCAAAGAGTACACCTATACGACACTACAAGGTATCCACCCGGTCGGAGGCATATAATAAAAGCTTAGCGCCTTCGGGGACGAATTTACTCCGGAAAAGTTGCTGCCGCCGGCTGGCTTGGGTACACCGGCCCTATATAGTAGGTAGAAGTACAACACCCCAAGAAAATGGGACACAATACATTCCTTTCCCATTTGCTCACACCCAGCATTGTTCTGTTCTACCTTGCATTTGCGGCTATGCGGGAGAGCAAGCAAGTATAGAGCAGCGGTGGAAGTCCGCCGCCCTCGGGCGTCTTCCATTCCGAAAGGGGACATCGGGGACGGGCTTAACAATCAAAGTTTAAGCTACCGCGTCTAGTCACCGTTGGTCCAAGTTTAACGGCCGTGAAACCCCCCTAGGAACTTTATTGTGGCAATTTGCACGACGACCACCAGACTTCGGCCATATACCGCTGCTAGCTGCTGCCGCCCTCGCCTCTTTTCCGAGACTCTTCACAAAATGTCATTGTCGCCGCCGGCCAAAGGGATTCGTGTCCGGAGACCGCACTTTGCGAACTGTTGCGGCAAAAATTGCTAACGAGGTCGTGTCACAAAACGCTTCCACACCTCGACTCCTCGCACCGTGTTCTTCTCGAATTTATGCTGCCTCATCTGCGGTTTTGATGAACAAAAAGAACCAACGTAGGTATGATGGCTCGATAACCTCTCGTCGCGAGCGTTATTTGATCACCGTTTTGTGTACCACCTTT
Organism: Anaspis maculata; assembly: GCA_949128115.1. Taxonomy (NCBI): domain Eukaryota; kingdom Metazoa; phylum Arthropoda; class Insecta; order Coleoptera; family Scraptiidae; genus Anaspis; species Anaspis maculata. The sequence goes on along the minus strand of OX421962.1, from coordinate 38,248,877 downwards.
ATTATACTCACTAACTCAGTACTCACCCCCTCCTACTTTTCCGTCTAAGTGACGTATGTATACCCACATCTCTATACGTTAAATCTCGAAAACTTTTTGACCAATCACCCTAACTCGTATCTATGCAATCTTTAAATATAAACAAGAAGAAGAATACAAAGTGCTCCATCATAACAAATTGTTTTTTAATAAGGAACGATTAACACTGTTTTTCTCGAGGTGAAAACTGAACATGCAAGAGGCGAAAAAATGTGTGTACTGTACGTGTTAATTATCCGAGGTGATAGGATCTCGAGTTCCGACAATCCTACAAGACCCATTTGCTGTAGTGAATGAGGACGTGACCACTCCCACTTCGTGTTACCCAAACAACAAAACACTTTGAGAAAAGTTCTTTCCTGCTTGTGGTGACCCAAAGACAAAAGCAGCGCGTCCATTCGGTAGGCGCGATGCATTATCATCCATCAATAATTTTTGACAGGTTTTCCCGGGACGTGTACACACGCGGAGGAATATTGTTCAAGAAACCGCAGGCAGGCATCAGACAGCCGGGCATCCGAACTCTTCAAATAAATTTGGTATTCTATCAAGGATTTCGCCGTCGCTGTTGAACGATTTTTGTCTGGATGTTGTGGTGGTAACGCATCCCGTCGTCCCCAATCAAACATCCCTAGGTTGACAATTCCAAAGAAGGCAACGCTTACTGCGTCGTCTATAATCGTCACAATTCACACATCACAGCCCTGCCTCTGCAATTTAACGTTTGCAACCCTCGGTTCTCGGACAAAAAAATCTCATTTAGGACCGACCATTTAGTTAGTACCATGGAATTAATCGCGAATTCATTTCGCTGCTCCAGTGCTGCCAAGGAAACTCCAAAAGGATGAGCCGTTCCCTGACAACGAGTGCGACCGAACAACACTGGAGCAGCCAAGTGAATTAGCCATGAGTTATAGACTACCAGCACAACAAAGATAATAGTGACCAACTTAAGTAGTGACGAGCAGTTAAACTGTCGAAGCTGTAACGCCAAGTACATACATAGTAGTCTAGGAGCTAGCGACGGATTTTTCATATCATTTCAACAAAGCTACAATGTTAATTTAAACATCCCCCTACACCTCTTGTTGACCAGAATGAACCTCTTCCGGCTGGTAGCCGGGGCTTTTGGTCGTTATAGCTCTTTAAAGAAAACGACGTGCGGGCCGTAGAAATATAAGTCTATTTGTAAAAATAAGTCAAACGTGCTACTGAATTATCGGAAAAAAGTTGAGAATCCAGTCAAGAATCAGTATTTTGAATTTAGATTGCCTTGAAAATAAAAAGGAATGATTTTCTTTGAAAAAAAGATTGGATATGGTGGGTCTCGAACCCGGACCCGCTTAGGACATGACTCGCTGGACCTCGCGGCCACTCCAGCTGCTGCGGACATACCGCCCGCACTTTTTCAATCGAGCTACCAGGGTAATCGTTTGACATCTCAAGATAGCCCGTTTGAAAGGACACAATCATACAATGTCTTTTTTTCTTTAAAGAGCTATAACGGCCAAAAGCCCCGGCTACCAGCCAGGAAAGGTTCATTCTGATCACCAGAAGGTGTAGGGGGGTGTTTAAATTAACACTGTAGCTTTGTTAAAATGATAGGCATATGAAAAGTCGCTAGCTCCCCGTCTACAGGGAAAGCGTTCAGGCACCTCAAGTCGAGACTGAAGGAACACACATGGAAGATCAAGAGAGCGTTTTACAAAAGCGTTTCTCACAAAGCCCCCCATTATTCCAGTTCGCCATTTTACTTCCGCACATCTGTTGAGTCGGCATTGGGCATCATGTGAAGTGTTATGAAAGGTCAGTAGCTCAGGCATACGAAATCTTAGAGGACTTGAGAGCGACATCGGAAAAGCTGAAAACGTAAATTAATTCTCGAAAGACCGGAACCGTTTGGATCTCTCAGATGGCGTGTGAATACGTCGCGGCAATTCCGTGGAACTTAACGGGAATTAGCGACAGAGAAAAATTGCATCGCGTCCTGGAAATTGCGTTCCTTTCGAGAAAATTCTTTTCCGAACTCTCCCCGAACGCGGATGTCATAACCCCACTTGGCTGTCACTGCCAGAAATCTGGGGGAGTTTTCGCCTTCACAGTCCTTTCCATTTATACAACTCGCGCGCGCGGCTAGCTCCCTCTGGATGTTATTTCGTTACGTTCTAGGCATCGTCCCTTCTCCGACTTAATTCATTCCAAACACAACAATTAATTTGCTTTAATTGAAGTGTCTGAACAAGACCAATATCAATAAAACCTCCAGCTTGGCGCTATAGCACAATATTGAAAGGGCATTTTGAAAAAGCTCCCTAGCTCTTTTTCATTTCGACTTTCCAGTGTGTTGGTGGAAAACTCATAAATACCCAACCACCGTTACTCAGGGCACAGTCGACAATTCATTTTCATTATACATACGTTAAGGCACCAAGGTTCACACAGCACAGAGGCACCAACCAACCAACCGACCTACCACCGACCGATCAGCGGCGTTATATACGAGTCGGAGGGAAAATTAATGATCTTATTTGCCGGAACAGAAGCAGAGCGGTTCGTTCAGCCGAAAGAAGAATCGCCTGATATATTCTGAAATAATGACATGATTTCGAAATAGGACTAACAGAGCCATTAATTCAGTTGAACGAACTACTTTATGGGATTACTACATCGAGCACACAGAGCGAGAGCAGAGAGAGATAATTAATTTATTTTCCACAACATTTATTGTCCCCCGAAGACCCCTCCTTGGGTTTTAAATGCCATATCCGCACCACCACGGCAGGGCCAAAGGGTGGAAGGGGGAAAGGGTAGGTCGCGGAGGAGGAGCATAAAGCGCAAAAAATATGATTTTATGGCATGATTAAGCGTCCCGGAAAAGATTATCCCGAGAGCGCGCTCGTTTATTTGATAAAGTAATTAAAAGGGCTACTTGTCTGCTGGTGCCTCTGGATATCCATGTCGTGGAGCACCCGACACGTTCGGAAAAAATTCGAATTAAACAAACAAAAAAGATTTTGAATAGGATTAAAATATCAGCTGACTGCAAAGCTAATCAAGAAGGAAATAGAAATTGAACGCGATTTTGAAATTAATACAAAAAAAAAAAATCGGTTTGAGAGGTCAGGCAATACGTTCAAACTTTTTGAGCTGGTATATGTATCATTGCTTCGCTGTAAACTTGAGCAACCATTGGATTCAAGTGTGTTTTTCACATTCACTAAGAACAAAGTAGGTGCTCTTTAATAATTAACTAACTAACCAGTAACTAATTGTGGCACCCCAAATTATGGAAATAACTGGCTCGAATCCTCGCATCAAGACGTTGCCAAAACCCCACATAGCCACACAAAACACAGTTGGAGGGAACTGCTGCCGCTCACAAAAGCCACCACGAGCAGAGGAATAAGCTCAGTCTTCCAAGGAAAACTAATTCAACGCAGCTAAAGCTTAGGTCAGTAATTCCACTCGAAGTTTTCTGCATGTGCGGTTTATTTGTGGTCACTTGTGAGAGTTTGCCTTTATGGAATTACCTAATGTTGTGTAAAGGAAAATCCATTAGCTCTCTACTGTGCGTTGAGAGTTGAGACGAGACTCAGAGCGAATTTTCCTTAATTCAGAGGAAATGTTACATCCACACATCCTAAACGGGTAAAGTTGCTCCCTCTGATGTTAAATCCTCCGTCATCAAAAACACATTCTCTTAATTCCGCGACGCATTCCAAGTTCCCCTGCGCTCTTCTATGGTGGCCTTTATAGGCGTGTGTGCGAGTGAGGGTTCGAAGCCTGTCCGAAATTCTCACCCTTCTTGATCTTTCAATAACAAAAGTCGCGTGTTGGTGACTGGGTGTCATGTTACCGTGTATAAATTTCAATTAAGGTTTAGCACACATATCGTGTAGAAGCACCAACAACACGACTTTAAAACATTAATCATAATGCAGAGAGAGGGTAGAGGTACCCACTAGTATGGCTAATATAATGTTTAACGATAATTAAGAGCAGTAATGTGGAGTCGAATGGGTAGGTATAGGTACCTATGCGGCAGCAATACTGCCCTCCAGCACCCAGAGGATGGTGGCTCCATCCAAGTAATGTATTGCGGTGGGAGCTCCGTGGATACTGATGCCATCAGAGTGAATGTGTGCGTGGCATTAATGGGACCTATTCATGACAGAGACATTCAACAACATCAATTGTTGTGCAGCTTGGTGATTTATGGTTCTGATTAAAAAGACATTAGCCAAGAGGAGGAACGGGAGGGCGAGCGAGAAACCTGACGTATCCGTCATACTTAGAAAAGCCCACCATCAGCGGCGGATGATGTGACATTTTCTCAGTCCCTTATGATGATGGCGCGCACCGTGAAAATCCTACGCGGGTTTTGCCTCGTTAATTCCGAATAATAAGAAAGGCTTCCGATGATGAGTGTCTGGAACTTTTTTCCGCTTTCACCGTCCATCATCACGATATAAGGTCGATGGGTCCTGAAAAGAGCCGCTCATTTATGAAGCTGTTTTTCAATCTCCCGCAAAAACAACAGCAAGGTGGGTATAGCATTGCTGCCGTATTGGTAGAAGCATTAGAAGTTACTTGACCCAGAAGAGCGTGAGCTGTAGCGCGTTCAACCCTCGGTTCAACCTATAGAAAGTTCAATCGCTGTGTCACCAAACACAGCAACAAAAAAAAAACAATTTCCGAAATATAATAATACTTTCTCAACCTTGGTATGAAATCTACTACTGTGTAAGTTTCGAAAGAGATTTGAATGATGAATTTCTGCTGAGGAATAAAGCTGCTGTAATTGATTCTGTAACGCCTTATTTCACCAATCTAAGTTCACCCTTGAAGGACCGAAACAGTCAAGCCAAGATCACCAGCCAGCCAACTGGCAGATCTTTTTGGTCCTCAGCAATAACAGGGAAAAACATGACATTGATAATTGTCAGCTTGTAAACGGCATCAAGATTGAATCCCAAGAATTCTGGAAAAAAGGTTTTTGCTCAAATGAATTGAGAAATTCGCTACCAACACCTGGAGTATTGTGAGACACGAGAGAGTCAAGGCGATTAAAAGTCAACTATACGAGTAGTAGATACATTATATGCCTAGGTTGAAAAAGTTGGTACATATTATTGGATTAATTGGTTCCCATTTACTGGCAGCCCGGTCGGAAAACATGATTGGCGCGTGTTGGCCGTCAGGTTGCCGCATTGTTTTGCTTTGCTCAATATTCAACTGAAATAACATTGGAACCGTGTTTCCAAACTCGTTCGAAAACCGGCCAACCTGATTGGGGGCTAACCAAACACCAACCAACATTTTGGCGAGCCCAAGCCCAACCATGTTGCCCGACCGAGTTCCGGGTGAATGGGGACTAAGGCGTTGAGCTGTGATTGTTTTCTGAACCGTGGTTTTTATGTATTCATTTTTTGTACTACTAGAAAATCGACATGACGATTCACGATTTAGGAACAGCTCTCTTACAATGATGTACTCACGACTAGTATTCAGTAAAAAAAAAATTGTGAACAGAAACAGAAGACCTCGCACCAGCCACAATGTTTGTGCTTTGGATGAGCTTAGACTCATAATCCCGACTCCCGAGAGGTTATGGAAGGCTTGACCTAAAAAAAGCGATAGCCCAGCACAAATTAAGTGAAAATCGAGAAAAAATCTGTTAAAACGTGGCAATGATGCGCGTCCATTTGATGATGGATTAATGCGACGGACATGTGGCGGTTCTTATGCTCCACTCGTAAATTTCTTATGGGTTCATAAAGAAAAATGGCACTGTGCGGCTGTGAAACTGACGGCCGGAGCTCTTTTCCGATCGTAATGGACTCTGGTCGGTTAATCAAAGACCGCGTGTGTGAGTGTGTGCGAGTGAGGGTTTGGATGTTAATTTACGGGTTTTGTTGGCGTGTCCCAGTTATGTGTGCCGATCCATTTCGTAGATATCCATTAATTTGCCATTCGTAATCGTATGAGAGTGTGTGTGCGAGTGGTGGAGGGAATTTGCATGTCGTGATTTCGGTTTGTGTATAATAATTCAATAATTCCAAAGGCAATTGTTTCCGTATATTATACGTTTCTGCTCCGGCGAAGATTGATTCTTCCACGCCCAATTGGACTTGGCTAGTGTTAACTACCACATGATGAAATATGGATGCATTTCCTAACCTCTCGATGAATAGTCACTGTCATGAAAACGTGAGAATTATCATGTGTTTGCATAGTGCTCTACAACCAGCGAAGTGCGAACTAGCTGCAAGTGGCTCTGATAACATCGTTCTTCCCAAGTCTTCCCAAACTGTTTATCTGCTATAGCAGTAGAGTCCTTAGGTAGGTATATTATAGTTTACTCGGAAGTCGGAAAAAAATCGTTTGTATGATGTTATTGGCAAACTCTAGACAACCGCTAATGAAATATCTATGACTAACATACGGAAATGGGCGGGATGAAAGTAATGAAACTAATAATAGTCATTCACTTAGAACAGGTGTTATATTACGCCCCCCCCTCTCCCCACCTCTGACATCACATTCATTTGGCCTATCTGTGATCGTCTCAACCCTTTGGTCCGTCTTTGTTCGTGAGAGAAATGACACAAGGAGGAAGAAGAAGGAGTTTATTGAAACACGCTCATTGCACAGGAAGCTAATTTCCTAAAAGCAAAATAAGTGTTAAATAATTCTTTAATGGTTCTTTTCACAAAACCTCTTACACAGGACTGACAGAATTGCCAAAAATGACACACAATAGACAAAATAAACAAAAATAATCAAGAACACAAAAAAATATGTCAATCTGTCAGTCAAAGAAAAAGGAGAGTGACAAATTCAGAAAAGGCACTCAGTGGGAGAATTCGTCAAACAAACCCCTGAGTTGAGCCCAAAGAAAAGACTCTCAAATATGTGACAAAATGATTAGCGACTCACTGATAGTTTCCGGTATTCTATGTAAGTAATGATTAGTGACACAAAATCGAAGAAACATCAGTAGACAAATGTGAAAACATCAGTAGATAATGTATAAAATCAACAAGGTCTAATAAAATCAGCAATAATTGAACACATCAATACACAAACTCGAAAACGTGAAAAATACATACGTCAATATCTGACAAAAATATCAGCGAGTTTCAAAAATGACATGAAAACATATACTAGAGTCATCACAGAAAAGACGGAGGACACTTGAGATTGACATGAAAGTCAAATCATGATACAGACAAAAAAAAATATGTTCAAAGTCTTGGAATGTGACTAGGGGAGCAACTAAACTGCTTGACAATTGAACTGCAACACCTAAAAATTAGGTGCGTTTTCAAATTGAGATAGCTCAAAAAATATCTGACGGATTCTAGAAATTCAGGCATGTGAGGAAAGATCATTTCTGTGACTATCGAGTGCTGGTATTAATGATAAGTTTGATTGCACAATTTGTCATATACAGGGTGCCAACGGAGAGCGTGCAGATATGGGCAATCTTTCACCTTGTGCAACTTTCGAAAAAAAAGTCCGAGATTTTTTCTATCGCGTGCTTTTGAAAGGTTGAATCATTATGCCAAAACCGTTTTGGAATTTTGACCCTAACTTTTTTTTTCAAAAATTTGTGCTCAATTTTCTGAATTATGCACTTTCTGATTAAAAAAATAAAATAGAGACATTGTTTGTTTTTAAACGGCGTCCATATTGAATTTACTTACGAGGATTTCCATTTGAGCCTCCACATCCCTTAGAAACTACCCCATTTTGGGACACCGTCTCACAACAAGATATGCAATGCTTCATTTAAAAGGCCTACGAAAAGTACTCATCAATAATTGGATTGAAAAAAGTATACTACGATGACCCCACACCTACAGCTTCCTAAAAACCATCCCTTGACTTCAAGGGACAGGGCTGGTATGATAAGACAAGCAATACATGAAAATTCCAAAAAAACGTCTTTTTCAACTGTTCCACTAAAAAAGTGATGCTACACGATGACCTTTTACGTAGGTTATCCCAACAGTAGCTACCCTCTCGAAAAAAGAACTACCCTTTGAAAAACCAGTACTTTCGCAATACCTCATTTGTTAGGATTTTTTAAAATCTGTCACAATAGTTTGCCGCTACGATGATTTCATTCACATATCTACCCGAAACTACCCATTCAACTACCCCTTCAATATCGCATAGCCTCTTATAACTTGATGCGTTATTTACGAGTTGAAAGAACTTTTGCCTACAAACCGTTCCATTGAAATGATGGTGTTTTCTACGATGATAGTACAAAACCTTTCCTGAAACTACCCCTAGAAATCGTCCCTTTAGTAAAAGGTATGCAATACCTCATTTGGAAGGTCAGAGAAGGTGCGATTGAATAAGTTCAAAATGATTTCGCGATGACCTTACACGCATCAAGGTCAAGGCTATGCGATATTGGAGGGGTAGTTGAAGGGGTAGTTTCGGGTAGATATGTGAATAGAATCATCGTAGCGGCAAACTATTGCGACAGATTTTGAAAAAATTCCAACAAATGAGGTATTGCGGAAGTACTGGTTATTTGAAGGGTAGTTCTTTTTCCGAGAGGGTAGCTACTGTTGGGATGACTTACGCAGAGGGTCATCGTGTAGCATCACTTTTTTAGTGGAACAGTTGAAAAAGACGTTTTTGTACATATTGCATGTCTTATCATACCAACCCTGTCCCTTGAAGTCAAGGGGTGGTTTTTAGGGAGCTGTACGTGTGGGGTCATCGCAGTATCCTTATTTTAATCCAATTATTGATGAGTAATTTCCTTATGCCTTTTAAATGAAGAATTGCATATCTTGTTGTGAGACGGTGTTCCAAAAGGGGTGGTTTCTAGGGGATGTGGAGGCTCAAATGAAAATCTTCGTAAGCAAATTCAATATGAACGCCGTTTGAAAACAAACAATGTCTCTATTTCTTTTTCTTAATCAAAAAGAGCATTTTTCAGAAAATTGAGCACAATTTTTTGAAAAAAAAAGCTAGGGTCAAAATTTTGAAACAGTTTCGGCATAATGATTCAACCTTCCAAAAGCAGGCAATAGAAAAAATCTCGGATTTTTTTTTCGAAAGTTGTACAGGGTGAAAGATTGCCCATATCTGCACGCTCTCCGTTGGCACCCTGTATATGACAAATTGTGCAATCAAACTTATCATCAATACCAGCACTCGATAGTCAAAGGAATGATCTTTCCTCACATGCCCGAATTTCTGGAATCCGTCAAATATTTTTCAAGCTATCTCAATTTGAAAACGCACCTAATTTTTAGGTGTTGCAGTTCAATTGTCAAGCAGTTTATTTGTAGGAACCCATGGCTTGGCCATGAGGTCGAGGGGACAGAGGGCATTTTCATCACTCCAGAGTAGGTACGTGCTGTTTCGCTATGCTGTTGGGAGCCGCGGAGAAAGGGACGGCCTCAGTTTGGGTGAACTCATAGAACGCGCAAAGAAATTAAAGAGAACCGATTACGTCTGTTGGACGAAAGAAGTGTTTTCGTGTATACTCGAGGTACGTAGTAGGTACTTGTTTTCACTTACATGTCTGTACTAATTGCGTCTCATTTTGAACATTGCATTGGTTTTCTGATGTACCTACCTGAAATGTCTTTTATTGCGTTAATTTGCATTTTTGTCTGACAATTTAAACGCATTTCCTGAGGGGCTAGTTATAACGACACACACACTAAAGAAGTCTTTGTCTACTCGCCGCGCCGTGCTTTGAGTTTTACCTTGTCTGAATTTGAATTTGTTTATTGACATTTCATGTCAATATTTTGATGGTGTTCCCCGCATTAATTTTGTGTGAAATTCACTTGTCATGTACTCACTTGTATTCTTGTCTGTATCATGATTCATGATTTGATTTTTATGTCAATGTCAAGTGTTCTCTGAGAGTCATTTCTTTGGGCCTAACTCTGGGGTTTGTTTGACGAATTCTTCCACTGAGTGCCTTTTCCGAATCCGTCACTCTCCTTTCTCTTTGACCGACAGTTTGACATATTTTTTGTTGTGTTTTCAATTGTTTTTGTTCATTTTGTTCATTGTGTGTCATTTTGGCAATTCTGTCAGTCCTGTGTTACGTGTTTTGTGAAAAGAACCATATAGGAATTATTATGCTTTTAGTAAATCAACTTTTTGTGCAATGAGCGTTCTTCCTCCTCGTGTAGTTTCTCTCACGAACAAATGCGGACCGAGGGTTAAGACGACCACAGATAGATCAAATAAATGTAATGTTAGGTTAGGTGGAAAAAAAGTATGCACGAACACAATAATCCCGATTGCAAACTTGTCTATTCTAGGATTGTTCCTTTATGATTTGTCATTCTAAATATTTGCAGATCTCATCGATTGACATATTGTGCATTGTTGTTACCAATATAATTTCCACAAAGCTAAGGTACTATTGCTGAAGCCAAGGCTGGAGCACACGAAAAACTCACCACCGTTCCTTATCGTTTTTTAGCGCATTTTCCATCTTGATGAAAATCGCTATTGCAACCGCTTTGTCCGTCCGTCCGTCCGTCCGTCCGTCCGTCCGTTCCTCGAACTCCTCCCAAACTAGACGACCTAGCTTTCTAATTTTTTCGCTGTTATATAGTTGCCACTCCCGAAGAAGGGCTAGGCTATATTGGATGTCCATATTGCGCCGCCAACATAGAGAAAACCGCCCCCGATAAACTTGAAATAACATAATATTGCACTTTCTACCAGACCTGATGCTCTGGTGTTGTCATTTTTTGAATAATACATAGTTGCCACTTATAAACGTAAGCCAAGAAACATTCCGTCTTCAATATGCGCCGCCGACATGAAAAAACTGCTAAAAACCGCCCCCAATCACTTTAAAATGAAAAACATAAACCCGAAGACATAGCGATCTGATTCTTTCGGTATATGAATAGCTGACTGAAAATGGGATAGGATAGGCTACTTTTGGTAGGTCGCCGCCCCCAGATTCCGCCCCCAAAAGATAAAAAGTGCAACTTTCACAAATGTTACTGATTGAGATGTTCCCTTAAACATTAGGAACTGCCAACTCAAATTCTGCAACATTTGCTCAGCCGAACGCTGCCGCTCATACACGCTGCTCCCACACGCCGCCCCCAAAGTAAGAGATAAATGAAAAACATGAACCCGAAGACATAGCGATCCAAGTTTTTCGCTATATGGATAGCTAACTAAAAATGGAAAAGGGTAGGCTACTTTTGATATGGCGCCGCCTCCAGCTTCCGCCCCCAAAAGAAAAAAGTGCCACTTTCAACAATTTTCACTGATTCAGCTGATAATCTACCTCGAACATTTAGAAACTCAAACTGTGCAAGAATCTCTTTGCCAAACTCTGCCGCTCCCACACGCCGCCCCCAAAGTGAGAGATGAATGTAAAACATGAACCTGAAGACATAGCGATCTAATTCTTCCACTATATTGATATCTGACTGAAATTGGAAAAAGATAGGCCACTTTTAATTAGCCGCCGCCTCCAGCTGCCGCCTCCAAACAAAAATGCAACTTTCACAATTTTCACTGATTGTCATATTTCCCTTAGAACATTTAGAAACTCCCAACTCAAACTGTGCAACAGTTACTTTGCCGAATGCTGCCGCCCCCACACGCTGCCCTCAAAGTGAGATATGGATGAAAAACATAAACCCGAAGACATAACGATCTAATTCTTTTGCTATATGGATAGCTAACTGAAAATGGGGCTAACTAAAAATGGAAAAGAATAGGCTACTCTTGATATGGCGCCGCCTCCAACTTTCACCCCCAAAAGAAAAAGTGCAACTTTCAATAATTTACACTAATTTACATTTTAATGTTACCTCAGACATTCAGAAACTCCAAACTCAAACTGTGGAAGAATTTCTTTGCCAAACTCTGCCGCTCCCACACGCCGCCCCCAAAGTAAGAGATAAATGTTGAACATAACCCTGAAGACATAGCGATCTAATTCTTGAGCTATTTGGATAGCCGACTAAAAATGGGAAAGAATAGACTACTGTTGATTAGTCGCCGCTCCCAGCCCCGCCCTCAAACAAAAAAATATTGATGAGTGAAAGAATTTTCATCCAAATCTATTTCATTGGCAAGTACCCCATTCTGATAACAAAATATCACAATGAGTTTCGAATGAAGAAAGTGGGCAAGGAATGGTGTTTCTCCTTCAACCAAATTTCTTTACGTCCACAATATGCCTCTTTGAGAAAATGCGCTACTGAGACTCACGCACGTGAAGGCATACTCACTTGTTTTTTTTGTATTCGGCAATTATATCGTGGAATCATGGTAAGTTATTTATTGATGGGCAGTTCCCTTGTGAAAAACACTCTGAAGGCCCGAATAACTGTTGATTGCGCAGCCCAACACGGCAACAGTGCTTGCCGCTACTACCTTCCATTTTCTTTCACCAAAGTACGGATAATGAATAACTAGATCCACAGAATATTTTATTTAGACAAATAATACAATCATGAACATCAAATTATTTTGACGCGAATTACTGCAAGCAACAAACTTCAACGCGCGACAACTCGCAGAATGTGATTACTGGTGATGAGTCGGACAAATCGAAATTGCGGCCATTTTGGAGCAAATTGTCGGAGCTAAATTAACAGACAGTGACTCTCAAACCTTGAAAACTGCTTCTACTTGCGATGAGTTTTTCAAAGCCAAACGAACCTTGATGGCTACTTTTGGGGTAAAAAGCATAAATGCTAACGGAATCTTCTATCTGATTATTGTATGAACACATATTGATAATGTACAAAAATTTTCGATGTAAATTGTAAACTTTCCGGGAGATTTTGAGAACTTATTTCAAGTACAGGTCCATAGAAAACCCTTATCGTTGGCACTGATCACTGCCAAATCCTTTGATGCCTCTAGCCCTGCTTTTTCTATGTAGTTACTCCATTCTGAATGTTTTTGTGGAAATTGATTATGGAAATAGCTACAGACTATTAAGGCCGCTCTATGAAATTACGCAACGCAGCCGCAATCGCAACGCAATAAGATGCAAGGTTCTGATGGGCTCGCAAGCCTTTGCAAGCGATGGCTTAGCGAATACCCTGCGAGCCAATCAGAAACGTTACGCTCTGCGTTGCGCTCCGCGTTGCGGCTGCATTGCAAATTTTCATAGAGCGAGCATTAGACTCGTTACTTTTTTCTCAATAAACAATGAACGTATAGTTTTACATTTAATGTGCATAACTTGAATACGTCACCGCTGATCATCCACTAAACTTTTGTTTTATTTTCAGGTAAGCTTCATCACTGCGAGCTAAATATTCATGACAAACACACACGTAAGTAAAACAGGTGGTGGTGGTCGTTTGTTCAAATTTTTCTGATACATCGGCGAGCTGGTTTTCCCGCTCGTGTATATACGTGCTGCGTGTTTAATTCACAGAGCACTTGAATAAAATCCCCGTATACCTATACACGTAAATAACCGCGTTTTGGTAAATTAAACCCGCGAAAAACAAAACGATTTTGGTTGAACGATCCTTCGTTTCGAAATGGCGCACACACAATGGATTACCGACTCTGCTCTCTCGTTCTCCCGTACCTACTACCCTCTGCGACTACCTAGCTCTATTGGATTCTGCATCACTTCGCATATTTCAACCTGATGCCCCCCCCCCCAGTCTGGTAGTTTTTCCATGGCACTCCGGCTCCTTGGTGCTGATGGTCTACAATACAACACAGCCCTGCAGGCTATATGGCTGATGCTGGTGCTGCTGCGTTTTTCATTAGTTAGAACGTGCGATGAATAACTTGAACGTATGGAAAACACGGTTCAATAGCCCGTGTAGTGCAGTAGGTAGTTGTTTGTCTACCCAGCTGCCGCCACACGGGCACGCCGAGCCGCCCCCCGTTGAAAAATCACACACCGCCCGTGATTTTTATCCAGAGACAATCGAGTCTGAATCTGTGCAAAATTGAAATAGATGGAGCGTGGCGGCTGTGAGTGCTGCTAATCAACTGCCTGATTTGTTTGAGTTGATACGTCCATTGTCATCAGCATCACGAACTAATCAAGCTTTTTTTAGTGGTTCAGCTTTTCAAAATTCTCATAACTGTTCAGGCTTAGAGTAAGAACTCGGCAATAATAAATATACCTACCTATCTTGAAGACTCCGGACCTACATACTGCCCACTAAGGGTGGGTTTAGTCAGCTTATTTTGCCCCAAGTTTTAATTATAGTCGCAAGCGCAGCGACGCCTATTGTCTCTTATAAACCAGCCTCCTCAGTAGTGATGAGCAAAAGCAAGACCAAGGCCAAGACCATGCAAGTCTTGGTCTTGGTCTTGTTCAGTCGGTCTTGGTATTGATCTTCAAGGCTTAGTCTTGGTCTTGGTCTTACAAACTTAGTCTTGGTCTTGGTCTTGGTATTGTAAATTCTGCAAGACCAAGACCAATTATGCTCATCACTACTCCTCAGAACAGCCAATAAGCGATGCAGCGCTTACGGCTAAAATTAAAACTTGCTGCTAAATACATAAGTTGACCCAACCTTTCTGTGGATTATGGATGGCTAGAGAAATATTAGAGATACTTCATCTTCAATCTATGTGGCGGAGAAGATGACATCTCTTTCATACGGATGTCCGGCTCTTAAGTTAGATGAACTTTGATATAAGCTTTGATCTTCAGAGCAACGGTAGTGGAGCTGTGGAACTAGAAGTAGTTGCGAACACACCCTAAGAGCGGCTGCTTGGTGCTTGAGTGTGTGGAAGACACTAGATTGGAATGATTTGCTTGGAGCGGGAATAAATGTAGAAGATCTAGAATATTTCAGTAACAAGGCTCAACTGTGTACGGTTGCGATTGCATAAGAACGTGCAACATAATCTCTGGAACATGAGCTTCGTCGAGCTAGGGCGAGAGTACCTGTCTAAAGATTATGATGATGTGCGACATTTTTGATTGAGAAGATGCAGATCAGGAAGTCGACATCTGATCCGAGTTTTGCCTCTTCCGCCGCCATTCTGTATTATGAACCAACATATGTGTCTTGATGTGTATGTGTGTGTTTGTGTTGTATGTAAATCACCCATCTTAGCACATAATAGAGGGAACTTTATACGCACCTATAATAGATTTCGAGCGCGCGCGGGAAGGTCCCATTGTGAACCTCGCGATAAACAAGCAACATAAACTGAGTATTTGCTGAATATTCAAAGGCAGAACTGCCGGCGCCAGATGAACGTTTATTAGTCGTCAGTTAATCAAGCCCGGGCTTTGCTATGTATTTTACTATCGAGAGGCGAATACAAATATACTCCCAACAGCTCAGCGGCAGCCAGCGCCAGCAACCATGGCAGCGCAGCCATAGCGTGAACAGTTCCATGCAAGGAGCTTTCAGTCATTCAGTCATTGGTGCGGTGTATGCAGAATTTGGGATCCGCGCGACCGCGACGAGCGATAGTAGGTATTTATTTATTTATCATGTAGAAATGTATAAAATGAACCGAGACGTGCATGCATGTGATGTATCGTTTGGAATGGGTCGTTTCACCATTAGTTGACAGTAAGTATATCGGCTTACTTTAATTCATGAGACTGAATAATATGTATCAAAGATTGAAGCTCGGATTGAAGCAGCGCTCATGCACTTGCCATATAACTTTATTTTCATCAGTCAGTTTTAGCTAATACTGCTAATGGGTACTCACCTAAACCTACAACCTACTTCTGTACAGAAATATCAGGTATTCAGGTTGCCTCCGCCCTAGCAAATCATTTATTATTAGCTGTTTCGATCGAGAGTCGAGACAGTCGCTTTTTACACACGTTAGGCAGACTGCGGAATGACCATTAGAACGTTGGAGGACCCAAAAAGTAGACGAAAGTGGATTATCTGAACTCTGAAGCAAGTGTTCCGACACTGTATCGTACGTAGGATGGAGAAGTTTCACGTCCTGTAGTAAGTTGTCGGTGAATGCTGTTTTCGTTATTCCGTTCAACAGCACCATTGAAATGATGTGAAAGAAAGTTCCCTCGAATGTTGTCGCAGTTCATACCCAATACCCACACACTGTTCTTCACGTAATTGCACCAGATGATTAAGACACGCGAGACAGAAGTTGCGTCCAGAAATACTCTCCATCCATTCTGCCTCTTGATAACATCAAGAAATTAGTAGCTAAATACTCACTAGAAGATGTACATGTTTGTTGTTGGAAACCGTTTATAGTTGACAGATCGTGTCACATGCCAAAAAGACCTCGGCCGGTGCGACTTACCTATCGGAATGTTTTATTCAGGAACACGACCCGCCAGCTAATCGGTGAAGAAGGCCGGGCTCTTGGAGTGTCGAGGGCGCCACAGTATTGTGAGCCGAATTCCCAAAAATAATCATAGAACCAATGATTGGTTGCAATGACTAATGCAATACTGAAGATAAAGCAAAGTTTGAATTACGAATGCAAATTTTATTCACAAAAAGCAAAGAAAATGAACTGGTGCCGGTTGGCTAATTTTACAACAAATGGAATATACGAGAATGAATCACCGGCCTACTTGACCTATTTCATAAACTGGTACGCTCGGAGACGGCTTCCGATGAGTTGTCGTACGCTGAGATTTCCAGAGTGCAAAGAAACGTTTGCCTCAGTCGCCTAGGCTCGAAATAGCAGAAGAAGGCGTCCACGCAGGTGGGCGTTTACGACAGAATTCGCCGTGCGGTTTGGAAAATCTTGCATTCACAAACCGAAACGGGCTCCACGTTGAAACGTTTCTTTCCAAAGAAAAAAGTCGCTTGGGAGGCAGGGTGCTTCCTGGTTGACGGGATCTCGCCTATACTCGAGGTAACGTCTCGGGAAATCTCCCTGGTGCGTAGATGACGACGACGAAGACTTGCTGGCAAAATCTACAGACTTTGAAACAGAATGTTGAAAATGGGATGATAGGAAATTCGATAGTAGAAAAACTGGATTGTAGAAACCTATAATAATTCACTCAACTCAGTGTCGAATCCAATCCAGAAAGATGACAAAAAAGGAACCAAATCATTCTTTACGTTACCTATAGATCACGGTCAACGAAACTTGGACACGTTGAAATTTGTGTCGCTATGCCATATAGAACCTTCACCTGAACTACCGGCCGGCAGGTCGCCAGTTCACTCACTGACCTGAGTCCGTCTTTCTTTTGGCGGGATCATGCACAGATCATGATCATGGAATGGAACAGAGAGTGGAATTACGTACCTAGTTTTCACAGGACGCCGACGACCTCAGGTCACGAGATAACTTGTAACGGCGAAATCACACTCCCGCGATAGAAATAGGTCCTCCTGGGTCATTTTTGAAACTATATTCTTACTGTAGCACCTCCCTCACACACTTCTCACTATTGAAACAACGTGCCGATATAGGCTATGGGTTCTAAGATCAAATCTGTTTGCCTGTCTGTCTTTCTGTTTGTCTGTGTACAATTTTTTGCAGTTGAACTTCTCTTCGAAGAATGAAATGAAAGCCCTGCAACTTTTTCCACTGCATAGCTGATGCCCAAGAGGCTAGACATCGGGCAGTTTTTAACTTGTGGCGCCATCTTAGTCCACCATATTGCATTTTTGTATCAACTGACTGATTTTAATGAAATTTTGAATGGAACATACTCGTGTTTGTATTGATATGCTTGGTTTTGCGATCCGACGCCATCTTGGCCCGCCATATTGAACTTTCACAGACGTGAATCGGATAGAAATTGCGCTACTGAGTCTCACGCATGTGGGGGCATATTTACGTTTTTATGTCGCTTTCATTCCAATGATATCACCTCTGATCCCTTGAGCTGTTGCTGCTGATCCCAAACAGTATCGCACATGTTTTTTAAAGTATTTCTTCATACAAAAGAGCCGGTATGAATGCAAAATTTTACGAGTAACATAAATTTTTATGAGCGTAAATTTTGAACGAATGCGGAAGCAATTTTTACGGGGCAAAACCATAACGTATGACCGGATTGTCTGGGATTGCGAGGAAGAGTGTGCAAACATTGTTTTATGCTTTTATTAGGCGGAATTTGATCTTCGTTCGCGCATACGTGAAAAATTGAAGTATTAATATTTCTGGTTTACTTACGGTATAAAAGGATTTGATGAATTCTCGCGCACACATCCCTTGAATAGTTGATTGATTTACGTTCCGACAAAATGGCATAGATTGGTTGGTAATCTCGTAATTTCACTCCAGTTGAACTGCGCTGAATAACGCGCCGTTGGATTATGATGAATGCTCCGGAGTGACGTGTAAGTTATAGACGAACCCTGCATTCGATGTGCACTTATGTGCACTGAGCACTGCCCCCGATTCTGCCCAAACACGCCAATTTTTCTTTCACATCAGGAGGTTAGTATGAAGACTGTAAAGTATGTATCAGGTACCTACTGTTATAAAACCCCCCTTTCCCTAATTAATTTGACGTGAACAATTGACCTTTACGTTGTGTGTTTTGTGCCGTAGGCTTGTAACCCTTTTTACCTCAATCATTCAAATACATTTCCAACTCCCTTTTGATTCCCAAGTCATTCTGGTTTCCCAGGTTCTTTTTGAAGAGGACAATTAAATAAATATTGCGAATAAACAAAGTCTTTTAAACCAACACCTCTTTTATTACGAATCAATGATCTCTAATTTAATTCAGTGAACCTTAATCACATCATTTGAATCAATTATTCATTACATACTCTCATACTGTGCTGACTCCAACTAACAATAAGGAATTAGTTATTTCAATTTACATTCGGTTTCTGAAATTGAAATTACATCGCAATTGCTTGCGAAGACCCGCGTCCAATCAATTCCACTCCCCCAATTAAATTTCTGTATTCTCTCTGACTTGAAAAGATATAGATGAGCCAAATTTCATACCGCACTTGAGTTTGATTCCTTGCATAATTCACCATTCAATTTCAATCAACCCTTCAATTTCAATTAACACTTCCATCACTAAGTCCTACTGGTACATAGAGAGATATCGCTCACGCCACTTGGAGAGAGATTATTACCCATTGAGTAAGGTCTTTTAATTTCGACATTATAGCCAATATTTTAATTACCGATCAAATAATTTATATTCAAGTCGGATGTCTTAGTTTGATCAATTTACGTCCAGCTGGTGCTGTATTTTTATTCTACAGACTTGTCATTCAGCTCTGTATATCTTTGTGTTACATAAATTCAATCAGATGTGCAATTAGGTATGAGCCTTAAATTAATTAACCTGGAAAATTATACTACTTTTCGATGTCTTGTAAATTTTTTGAAGTGACACTGCATTTTTGGGCATGTTTCAAGCGGTCAAGCGGTGCTATCTCTAGTAACTCTAGTTGAATGCTTGTGACATCCCTTGTCGTTGCGAAACGATGAAATCTTTTTTAATCTATGGGGAAGGATTACGCGCTAGATTTTCGCCCAGGTTCGATCTGCATAATTACTGCTAGTGCTTTGTCTCAAGCTAATAGAGTCTACAAATCACCTGTCAGAAGCTAGATCTATTTGTAGAAGGGTTATTATTGCTGTCTCCACCATTCACCTGGTGGCTCGAGGGTAGCTGAAAACAAGGTATCTAAAAGCTCACAGCTATTTGCACACTATGAACTCGTTTTGGCACTACCTGTGGCTGTTAAAAATACACAGAGCCAACTTAATAAATAAATTTTATGAACAAGACAATTACTTTCACCCCTTTTAACAATTATCATTTGATTACATAGAAGGTAACTTGCCTGATGTAGTTTGCTTTCTTCTCGTCAGTGGTGCACTACAATTATTAATTACTAGGCTGATACACCTCGTTAGATCTTTTAACAAATCTAAATTTTGCGTCTCACACACACACGTCTGGTGTTTTCACACGTCTGGTGTTTTCTAACGCCCACCCTCAAGTCCCTTTCGTCGGCCCGTTTCTCCTTCAGCTTTCCCTTTTCTTACACCCCGCAAGTGTGACCCTCTTCTCCTACAAATCCCGCTACTCTGGAATGCGGCACGACTACACCATCATCCCTTGTGCAATTTCTTTCTTCCCCAATATCGCCCGCAATGCTGATTTATTCCGAAAATTTTATTCCCCTTCATGATTTCAAGCTGGCCATCACACTACCTACTTACTTTGCATTTTCCATCAAATATCGCTTGAGGCGATAGGAATCTCGAATTGAGCAACGTCTGGTCATGAAGGGCTTACTGATGTTGAAACGCGATATTTTCGACATTAGTTTTGCAGACCATCAAGATCACAAGAGATGCGAAAACACAAAAATTTTGACCTACGGAGAATTATGTGGATCGTTCAGAATCAGTCCATACACTCGTATGTAGATGCGGGGCTATATGCTGAAAAAACTTCAGAAAAGTTTTTGGCAAAAGCGAAGTAACCCTACAGCAGGCGTGCTATATTGTAGCTCAGGTAAAATATACCAGATGTGACAAAACCCGGAATAAATTCCGGGCTTGCAGAGTTTTTGGATTGTAGTTCAGAATACGATGGAGACGAACATGCTTAATGTTGCCATGTTCCTAATTTGTGACTTTTTTCTGGAGCAGGTCAAAGATAGACAAGAAGCGACCATTTTCGAAGTTGACGGAATTGAACATTCTTTCGCTGGTTCTCATAGTTATATTATAAGGTCGAAGAACACGCGGCAATAGATCGCAGTGGCGTGCGACGTGCGTTCACCAGTGGCCAGTGGCCAGTGGCATAACAGATGGCTGGGAAGAGGGGAGGGGGGAGGGGGTGCTTTTTATCCAAAATTTTCAGTTCTTTTCTTGGACTTCAGCGACTAAGACAAGTTATGAATTGTTTTCGACTAAATCGTATACATCGAGTCCATGTATGGTCAAGGAAGTGTGTAAGACACACGTTTGAATTAAAGGAATTATTAGGGAAAATTTAGGATTTTTTCATGCTAATATTTATTTTCTGATGCTGGCCCCATGATCGGTCGAGGAACTCATTGTAAAAATTTTGATACATATCATTAGATTGAACTTTCCTCCACAACAAATTGATGAAAACGTAGCTCCTTTCGTTTCAAAAACTCAAGATTTTTTTACCGCGTGTTTTCTATTCAATTCAAGTTTAGGAACTGACCTATTTTTCAGTATCTTAAGGCTATCCCTTTATGAAGACTAGTTCAATTCTTCCGTAGCGTAACAGCAAATTTTCGTTCCAATTTATTCCTCGAAAACAGTATAGTTCCATCCCACATCTCTACCTACCAGACCAAATCGCCGACATTTCCCTAAATGGCTCTCAGATTTGTGTGAATGAGTGTGTATGTGTGAGAGAAGCTATGAATGAGTGAAGACAAACTCAAATAATTAACTCGTTCTCCGTGTTTATTCAGTTTACCTCTATAACATCCCCAGCGTGTGAATGTGAGTGCGTCTGATTTATTAGTCAGCTTAGCTAATTTACCTGAAGTTCAGCGAGTTTGTTGTCTCAATTTATCAACCAACGAGAGAGGGAGAGAGAGATAGAGAACTGAGCAAATGTGAACGTGTTCATTTCCCTATACCTACTTGTTCGATTAAACTGATACATATACTAAACTGCCGAAGTCGTTTTGATGTGCTTTCGCGAGTTTCGCGATTGCCCGGCATTTCTACACCAAAATTAAGCCTAAATCGTAAGAGTAAAGAACAAACTTGAATTGATAGTGTGACAGTGATAAATTAAGTTATTTTTGGCGATAAATTCAAATATCACTACAAAAGTGAAATAATACAAAAGTTGAAAAAATAAATAATAAAAGAATAATACCGGGTCCGACAAAAAGTCTTGATCATTTTATTTTTGGAATAAGAAAGTACCAAATGGAGTAATCACGTTTTTTTTTTGTATGAAATAGAAAGCTTGGCAAATTTTGCTACATGCCATCGTCAGCTGTCAAAATAAAGCGTTTGAAAAATGTTCCGAACAATGGGACCTTGCACTGCCACTTTCACACACCGAGGGCGCCACAACCGTTGGGGGCAAATTCGACAATTTCGACGGCGTTGACACTTAAGCGACCGAAGTCCGTCATTTTATGTCTTGATTTGAAATTTGGATAACCTCTGTTTCTTGCTTGACGTCTCCAGTCACTGTCTGTTACTGGTCATACCTCAGTCAAACTACTCAAACTCCCCTGTTTTTCGTCGTTACAGCCGCTTCATCGAAGTAGGCGCCCCCTACAGTAGTGGCGACCCGTGGCGACCTCACGTTGAGTTTTTCATTTGCAAGTCCCCATTGGTTCAGAATACCTAATGGTGTTTTTTTCATCCAAATGGATTTCAAAGGAATTTTCGGCGCCAGTTTTGAACTCGACGTGTATCCTGAAACTCCTGAAAACTTAGTTTGTTCAGCTTGGCTCCACATCTACAATCTTTTCTTTCTGGCTCAATGATGCCACTACCTACAGGGCACATGAATAACTATTTTTCCAGGATCCCGGAACAGCGAGTCTGCGTAATTTGATAGACTAATTACTAATTAGTGGTCTGGTAATGGCGGTCTGTTTTCGTACAACACACGAAACAAACAGCAATTTTCCAACTAGGAAACAAGATCGCTATCATCGGTCCATGCGTGTGTCTGTGTGTCCACAACACTACACACAAACTGGCCATCGGCTCAGCCCTGTGGCAAACCTATCCAAAGCTATCCTATACATCGAAATTAACAAATGAAACGTTAAGCAAGGGCTCACCGCATGCTGTTTGTCGAGGATTGTTGTCCACATTTACGAATAATTCAATGTTTAACCCGGGCTATTTCCCTTACGAACAGCATGCATTCATTCCATCCCTGGGAACAAGAAATATGCCCCGTGTGTAGTATGTCTCTGATGTGTACCCATATGTGTGTGTGTGTGCAGTGGGCAGTGGGACATGTAACACTCTTTGAATTTCAACGCTCGTGTTGAGAATTGTTAAAAAAAGAAGTAATTGCAACGGCCACCACCGCCGCGCCGTCCTTAATTTGCCCAACCACCTATACTTTTTACCTTCAGCACCACCCCCATATTTTCTACGCCTAATGGAAAATAACACACTCACACAAACCGCGCGGCTTTTTTCCCCCTTTTTCCATCACCAGTTTCTCTGGGTTGGGTGGGTTGCCATCAACGTGCTCACTAAACTGTTCATTTCAATTTCGAATCCACAGAGAGAAGCCCTCTTCAGTTTTTCTCTTTTAGGTCAAAGTAACATAAACAAACGCACATCATGAATGGTAAGCAAAATGCGGAAATGTACGAAAAAGCGACCGTTCAGGTGCGGATTCGTTTGTGCATTACTTGAATCATTGACAGCACACAGCGCTGGGGCAAGCAGAGAGAAAAACACGGGTCGTTTAAAAAAATAAAGCAAAAGATTAAGTGCGGCCGAGTAGGTTTTTCATTTCCTGCGAGAACGGCAAAGAATTTTTCGCTTTCGTTTGTGGGAGATTTTTTTTAACCTTAATCGTTCTGGTTCGGTGGTGGTTCGTGGTTAAAACGTGAGCGACCAAGGTTGGTAGTAGGCTTGTTGTCAAAGTGCCCTGCAGATCTTGCACTGTGCAGTCCGATTAAGAGCTCGATTAGGTAACTTCTTTCCGTGACGAATGAGGCGGAATCCGGTAGTGGGAGATATATAGGAAAGAGATAGAGCTCTGCAAAAGTGTCAAACCAGAATCAAATAAACTTTTGAGCAAGAGCAATCGTGATCACGTCGAGTTGCTGACCCCAAAGTACACCGCTTCTGTTGACCAATGCCAGAAATTTTTGGGACCACCTCGCCAATGACAAATCTTTGAATTCGGACGATTCAGCGCGAAGAAGCGCTGTCGCACTCAATTTCGCGTCGCGCGATATTGAGACGGCTCCAAAACAGCACAAATTGCCCTTCGCAGCAATTGGTTTGCCACTGCCGACGGGCAATGCTGAAGAAAGCGAAGATTACAATGCGGTTAATGAGACGCGAGAATCGGAGAAAAATAGCACGCTTTCGGCAATTTTTTCTATTTTTCGGGTACTTCCAGATGGTTGAGGTAGTTTCGAGAGTGAGATACAGCCAGGGGGGCTCATGGTGAGCTTTTGGCACAAATCCTTTTTGCCTACGACCGAGGCTCTTCCTCATCTGTCCTACGTTGTCCGGAATGACTGGTTCAGTTAGTACTTTCTGAAAAGATGTTGCGGGCGCCACTACGCTGTAGACGACATCCTGGCCTAAGAGGCGATGGCTAAGACAGCCAGAGATAGATAGGCCTGGGGCTCCGCCACCGCCACCCTGCGCTCTCTTGGAAAATAGCAAGAGCACAGCAAGTCAGAGATGTACAACTTTTGTGACTGCGAGACAGCTTTGCATCGACTTCTATCTTGCTCTACGGCAAGCATTGAAAGAGCTGAAGTCAGCACACAAAAACAATTTGATTCATCCAAAAGGAAGCAAACAATAACCCAATTGAGCGGGGGTTATATCGTCCGTCGGACGTCAGTGTCAACTTAATAAACAGCTAGCGCCAAACAGAAACGGGGAAAAGCAAGACCGGCAAGCGGCCACTCGCTGACTCAAATTAGCAAATCTATATTTTCCTGCTAGGGAAAGAAGTCAGTGTCGAATTCGAGAATTATGTCGCCTACGACGAAATCGAACAGCAT
This sequence comes from Anaspis maculata, assembly GCA_949128115.1. Taxonomy (NCBI): domain Eukaryota; kingdom Metazoa; phylum Arthropoda; class Insecta; order Coleoptera; family Scraptiidae; genus Anaspis; species Anaspis maculata. The sequence goes on along the minus strand of OX421962.1, from coordinate 38,224,194 downwards.
GTTCGCATATATTCTACGGATAGAAGAGTTTCGTCGCGCTTGTACACCTGATGGAAAGTTTCCATGACTTGATTGAGAGTTGAACTTCATGAAAAACCTCATCACCGACACAGCATCTCATGGTTACCCGTCTACCATCGGTCGGTTCGTCCGATAGTTGACGGGTGACGCTTGAACTTTGAGCTTAGCGCCGGATAGCGTTTGCCTTGAATGGACTGACGGCGACCTCTGACGTCCGATTCTTCCAGTCGAGCTTCGATGCAAACAGTTTGAATTTTGAATTGGCACAGAGATGACGAGGTTTAAACGCGGGAAAATATCTCACTTCCTGCTCATTTAACGTAATAAACGAAGACAATTAGTCCAACATCCGTAAATCCTGTAATAAAACTGTGTTAACACACCCTGTAGGTGTTTGGGAAGAATTAATTCGCAACTGACTGGGGGAGCCAGAGAGATCTGCCGCCGTTGCCGGCACCACCACCACCACCACCACCGTCTGGGCCGTTTCAATTTCCCCGTTCCCCCATCATCTTGGTCGGCGCGGGCTTAACCTCTTACACCCTCGTACCCCTCCTGATGGCATCGCGACATGATTTGTTGAAGGGCCACTTCTCCGATCCGTTTATTAGCCATCGGGGGCGTGTAAAATGGTGAAAAATTCCACCGGCCCCGATATTTCTCGCAAAGTTAAGTAATTTGAAATGAAGTGCGCCGCCAACGGATTCGACTCACGTGCCCCCAAGGCGAAATGAAGTGGTAACCTCATTGCGTCAGCTTGATCAGATAAGGTCCTCTCGCTGTTGCTGACCTCTTACTCACTCCTCCCGTTTTACCCCTTTTCTAACAGGCGGGACCTATCAAACGTACCGCATGCTCGCAAATTGTGACGCTGGCTGGCTGGCCGTCCACCGCCAATATTAGCCCAGGATGGCATAGTAAAACGCTCAGATCGGTAGCAATGTCCTGTAATCTTGTCGTTTTATTTCCAAGAAGGTCTTGCGGGCTTGCGGCTGCTTTTAGATGTGAATTTATGTTGGCCTGGGGGAGTTGAATTATTACGAATGATGAGTGTATTGCTATGACCGTTGGGAGCATGGCATGTTGTAAGACAATTGATGTCTATTACTGTGTAGTTCAAGTACTATCCATGATGTAGATAAACAAAAGTAATTAGTTTTGTTTGATAATGTCACTTTTATAAGAGCTTAATATGGAAATTCATTAGTCATTTTGATTATTAATTATTACTCGATGGAGTCACCCGAAATAGTAATGTACCAATTATGACTACCTATTGACTTTGTCGATATGTTCATCTGTTATACCATGCGACCAACAAAATTCGGAATTGAGGTAAGCTGTGACCTGGTCAAATTTCAGGATGTCAAGCTGCTTTCAGCCAGAGCACAGCCTACCCCAATTCCGAATTTTGTTGATCGCATGGTACCATCTCTGATCGTATTTGGAAAAGACATTATAATCAACAATTATTGTATATTATGAGAAAGCGTCATTTGTAGTTGAGATCGTCAAGGGTAAGCAATAAGCATTTTCGGACCCATCCATGTTCATAAGCACTTTTTTGTTAGAATGAGCCCAGGAATCACCCTTCTGAAATATTTTATGGTACTTATGAAACAGCCTGTACTTTTGAAGACTATGCGATGAATTGACAGCGCGGAATGACAGAGAGTGCGTTGGTCTGGTGGAGGGGAAGGCGGAAGGACCAGGGTACCACAGCGAGAATATTGACTGGAGGACGGCAGCGTATTGTCAGTGTGGTAATTTGATAAATTGCATAGTCTACAAAACACACAAGAAACACCATCATCTGCCACCATCACTCAGTCCTCCCCATTATTTTCAACCTATACGCTAACGAGGTACATATACTGATGGAATCACTTGAAAGCATATTTGGTCTTTTTTCCTTATTAGAGATAAGAAAAAGTTTCCTTTTTCCCTAAGCTTTGTCAAAGCAGATCGATAAGAAAATCCTCACGGCATATTTCTTCGAGAATGTATGTATTGATCGAGCTCCCCGACCTCAAAAATGCACCGTTAAAATTTAAATGCGAATAGAAGGAAGCAATCTTCGAGCGCAATTGCAGGAACACCTCTTGTGTATGAGAAACACATCAAGACGAGGCATTATCCAACTGCTTCCATCGTACAGTGTACACGACACACAAACTACAAACACTCACACACACACACCCACACACAAACACAAATACACTCCCATTATACCCGGTCCAAATTCGATGGCGCTGGAACTTGGAAAATCCTTGCACAGAGTCCTAGTCCGCCTCCACCACCACCACCGCACCCTCACAGTCTTAATGCCGGTGGGATGCACCCTCTTCAAAACTTGTCTCCCATATCCGGTGAAACACGGGAAAACTTTCCGCGGATTAGATCAAAATCGTATTTATTCAAAGGAAACAACACAACTACTGTAGGTCTGCTAGAAAGAGACGCCCGGACCTATAATATCACTGGAACAGCCATGATTAAATTTCTGAAACGACCGAATACTGAACAAGTTAATGCGCGACGGGGATATAATCCATTTGAGACATTTTTGGATTGAAGTTGGCTTGGAACGATCCAGATTCCATTGAACATTGTTTTCTGATGCTCATTGTCATTATAGTCCAATTGATGATACGCTGCATTGCCGTTGTAGGAATTACGACAGGACGAAGTATTATTTCTTCCCACAGAGGCCAGTACGCTAATAGCGTAGCCCCGTTCTGCGAAAATCTTGAACGTACCATTCTATTCACCTCTCCAGTACCATACGGGGCCCGGGTCTCTGATAAAAGTAAAAAAATGCATTTTCATCTTCGGCAGTCAAACTTATCGGAAGTTTGAGGCCGCGTCTCGACTTTCGTCGCAAGTCTCGCAAGAGCCTTCCCTTCAGCATCTCCATGAACGATTCAACGATACGATTCAAAAATTCCAATTTATGTTCACAACTGACATTTCAAAATAGTTGACGTTTATTAATTTAACGATTTTGGATTCGACAACACTTGCTTGTTTACTGACAAAGGGTTGCAGGCTAGGCTAGATAAAATCTCTAGAGGTCCCAACCAACCGCAGCGCCTCCTGGCGGGAGCAAGATCCTCTACGCTTCCCATTGTCAACACTACGCAAGCATCAAATCAAGATGGTGTAGGCTCCCATACATATCAATTTACCTATTCACCTTATTCGAAATTCCTCTGCCATCTTTTGACGATATGTTGAAGTGGAGATATCTGGGGGGATTGAGTCCCAAACCAAAATGCACCAGATTTTCTCATGTCAACTTTATTTATAATGTCAACACAACAAAAGCGCGCCCGTCGCCAGTGACATAGAAACAAAATAATATTTATCATCACTATGGTATTATTCAAGTGTTTGTAATTTGTGGTTTCTTCAGTCATTCCCATGTCATTCTCCAGTGGAATGGCTCTCCAGTGCTTGAATCAGCTTGGATGGTGCGATGTACCCTTATGAAACGCTGAAGTGGTGCAATGTGGAAGCCAGCAAGACGACGGACCTTGGCAGTTTATCGTCGTAACTTTTCTTCCCCGATGTAATGAAGTGTACGCCGCAAACCTTGTGGCATTTTGTAGGCTGGCATGAGTCCTTTTCACAACTCCTTTTTCTACGCGCTTTATGCCCGCTCTATAAAAATTCGCAACGCAACCGCAACGCAGCCGCAGCCGCAACGCAGGTTTCCGATTGGCTCGCAAGGTATTCGCAAAGCCATCGCAACGACGCGAAAGGCTTGCGAGCCAATCAGAAACCTGCGTTGCGGCTGCGGCTGCGTTGCGTAATTTCATAGAGCGGCCTTTACCCAGACCTTTCTCTTCTTTCGTCTTTGGTGAACGCGTGAATTGAAACATTTCGACTTTCGGCTGTGTCGGACTTGCAGCCAGGTCCGTGAGCCAGGTACACAGCACCTTGTATACCCCTTTGCTGATTGCGACTTCCCATCATTGGTAGGTCGGTATTTCACAACATGGATAAACAAATCAAACTCAGTAATTTAGCAGTAGCCACAAACGATAACAATAACCGGTTACAACAGCAGCAGCAATAACAAGACAAAATAACGAAGATGAGAGAAAATTCGGAAAGCTGCGTGTACTTGGAACGTAAACGATCCCTGCTCGTAATGACAAATTCAAATACGACACTTGACTGGAAGAAGTCGAACTGACATCTATGCAATATAGTAGTTATCTACTTTACCTACGCTGTGGGGACCCGTTTCCCATGATGCATTTCATTTACGAATAAGGTGAATACAAGAGCAACAGTCAATAGGAAAGCCGAGTTACAAGGGGACAGTGAGACCGCCGCAATTACAAGGAAATCTGCATTTTCCTACCAGGGTGAAGCGGAGCAGAAGGAAGTAATTTTTCATTCAAATGCAGCGCCTACTAAACAAACCGCGTGCTAGCGATTTTTACATGCAGAAATGACTTATAGCTGTATTACACTACACAATTTCTTGAACAATCTGCCAAAATAGTGTCCAAAAGCAATGAACTTGATTGTTTAACAGATTGTTAAATAAATTGTACAAGAAATTGTGTAGTGTAATACAGCTATAAGCTATGAGTCGGCGTAAGGCAAGACTGACTCTTGCCGGTCGTTTGCAACGCATCAATAAGTGGGTGCCAAGGGTCTTTCTTGTATCTTTGATCTTCAATTCCAAATTGTTTGAGTGGCGAATTGTCGAATTATCCAGCTGCCAATTGTCCTGCTCCTGAAATTGCCCTGAAATTTACAGGCAATGTAAACCACATTAAGATTCATCCAATTTTCGACAATTGATGCCCTGCCGCCATCTTATTTTCTCCATATTAAACATGTTTCAAAGTTATCGAACTAGGAGAATTATGCCTCAACGAAAAAAGATATCGATGTGGTGCAAACGTCAATCGAATGCATACGTGTCAACCGTAGAAAGTTGACCAATGATTTTTGTCACTTGGCCGCCATCTTTGATCCGCTATTTTGAATTTCTCTGGAAGTGGTCCGATTCAAGTGAAATTCGCAGGCGATGTGAACTTCATCAGAATACATCCAATTTTGGACAAATGATGCTCTGCCGCCATTTTGGCCGCCATAATGAAATTTTTTTATTAGTGAAACGATTTTAATGGAGCTTGGAACTTACCCTTGTTTCGTATGAGCATTCTTATGTTCCAGCTGAATTTCAACATTCTGCCGCCATATTGAAATCTCTTATTAGTGAAACGATTTCCATGAAACTTTGAACTTACCTTTGTCTAGTACGATAATTCCGATTTTCAAGCCAAACTTCATGATTCTGCCTCTATTTTGGCCGCCATATTGAAATTTCTGCCCAAATACCAGTAGAACCATAATTAACATCTTGTGTTCACTAATCCTTCAAAAAGGAAGTGCGCTACTGAGCCTCATGCCCATAAGGCATATTCGCTTGTTTATGCTTGAAAGGTTGGGGAACTACAAACTTTAATAATGAGTCTGACTGCGATTTGTCAATGCTACATACAGGGTGATTCACCACCAAATGGACATAGCCTAAGGGTAAGTCTAGTTTTGCCAGGCGAACCAGGATCTGGCTTTGAAATTTTTCTAACACTGTTTGTTTCGAAGTTACAGGGTGATTCATGTATTTTGTCGAATTTTTTGACAAGCCGTATCTTCAGAACAACTGGATGGATTGGGTTGAAATTTTGTGGGTTGATTCTTCTATTGATATCTGACACATCATCCTATCAAACAGTTCAAATTTTCCAGGGCCGGCCTTGTAAAAAAAAACTTCAAAGCTTTTTTCAAAAAAGACATTCTGTATGCATATTTTTAAAATTTCATTCTCAAATTAGGAAACTACATTAAACATGCTATTATTATCGCAAAAAAAATTGCTTGGCACCATTGAGCTGTCAAGAAAATTTAGACAATCATAATGATTTTTGAGGTGAGGATTTTTTGTAAATTAATATTCTCAAATATTTGCAAATGATCTATCATGGCCATGAATTCCAGCCGTTTCGTCAGAAAAATAAAAATGACATTTTTCTCGTTTTCTCAGAAAAAACAAAAAATTTCATCAGAATTTTCAAAAATTTTTTGATTCGTTCCTCAATTTCAGCTAAATTTGGGGTAGAAGTGAAGCTGAGGGACGTTACAATAATTTTTTGAAAATTCGGCTGAAACTTTTTGTTACTACTGACAAAACGAGAAAAATGTCAGTTTTATTTTTATGACGAAACGGCTGAAATTTGAGGCCATAATAAATCATTTGTGAATATTTGAAAATATTATTTACAAAAAATCCTAACCTCAAAAATCATCAGAGTTATCAATTTTCTTTTGACAGCTTAATGGTGCCAAGCAATTTTTTTTGCGATATTAATAGCACGTTTCATGTAGTTTCTGAATATGAAAATGAATTTTGGATAATATGCATACAGAGTGTCTCTTTGAAAAAAGCTTTGAAATTTTTTTTTTCCAAGCCGGCCCTGGAAATTTTGAACTATTTGATAAAGCGATGTGTCAGATATCAATAAAGGAATCGACATACAAAATTTCAAACCAATCTGTTGGGTTGTTCTAAAGTTATGGCTTGTCAAAAAATTCTACGAAATACATGAATCACCCTGTAGCTTCGAAACGAACAGCGTTAGAAAAATTTCAAAACCAGATCCAGCTTCGTCTGGAAAAACTGGACCTACCCTTAAGCTATGTCCATTTGGTGGTGAATCACCCTGTATATCATAACTAATGCCCATTGTTCAGTCAGACCTATTAGGACGAAATCTACTTTGAAAAAAATTGAACACATTTTCAACCATGATCGAAAACCGTTGGGAAGAAAATAATGTAAATAGATGATTGATTTTAGAAAAAGGGACGCGGAAAGGACACGACAAAAAAACACTCACCCCAACCTAATTTTGCCGAGCGCGTCTGGCCCGCATTTCTCTGGTATTTTATTTGCTCAAAGGGAGTTTAGTTTAGGCAGGCAGACAGAGGCGCTCGCCCAACTTTCGCGTACATACCGGGCAGTTTAATAAACGTATATGACAGATTTCGTGAAATTATTAGATTAGGGAGGTCACTTGGGGGACTTGTACCTCCGCACATACCTACAGCGCGGTAGCTCTCCTCCAGGATAACATCACATTAAATCAAAACTGTTGTTTTATGTATTATTATGGCATGAAGAAACATACGACGGCGGATGACGTCTCATTGTAAAACACAAACGGAGTCGGATGGAGATTTTAAGTAATTTTCATTCAAATCTGCCATATTAGTTACGATTTACGGCTTCAACAGTCCAGGAAGTCTTTGTTTTCGCGTGCAATATCGGTGCCCCTGTACTAGTACTCACCCTCCTTCCTGACTATAAACTTGCATTTTGATTCATAGACGTTTTCCTTTGTGCAAATCGATGACTCCCAATTGTAGAATGATGATAAAAGTTGATAACGTAAGCAGGTAAAGAATGTCCAGCTGAAGTGTGATTCGAGTGTCCCGATCAAATTTTTTAGTTTGAGATTGTAGGCTTGCCGCCTTCTTACCTGGTGTAAAGCTCATTTGTCCAAAAGTTGGATATGTGGCTTCTCCAACTGACACCAAAATGCTGAATTCTGTGAATAGTGGACCGTGTTATGTGTGGAAATGCGACTCGGGGGAGCAGAGACGTTCTACCGTCGCGTCGGTAAGACATCAAAACCACACGGGGTCCCTTCGAATTTCACGGTATTTCGATTCATCTTGACGGGCAAGCGGCGGGCATCAAAATGGGAGCAAATGGCAGATTGAAGGTGATCGCATCAATTTCAGTTTAATACGGAACTTTGAACGACTGAGTTTTTCAAATTTTAAATGTTCAACTTTTTACGCGTAAACCCCTGCCTCAAGGGCAGACCCATGGTAGACCGCCGAGCCGTTCCTTATTGTTTCACCTAAAATTCTTGAAGGTTTAGCGCATCTTTGGGGTTGGAGCAGGCCAAAGGGTCGATGCTTCCATTGCGACACTTTTTAGGAGAGACGGCATTTTTCTTGTAGATTGAAACATCGAATCGTACTTGCTTCAGTAAGTTTAATCAATAATCAAAACAGGTTAAAAATGACGCAATTCTTCAGTAAAATGGAGAAAAGCGTCAAACATCCTCGTGTTGCGGCGAGGAACGTGAGAAGAAGAAGAAGGAAAAGACTGAATTTGCAGAATTTGTACGTTTACTTCATAGTGAATGTTGTTCTAAAATTAGGCATCAGTCACTCAACTATTTTGAGCTCAGACTATGCAGATTTGTATTGCAGAGAAATTATTGGTTCTCGCAGCTATTATTTCTGTATCTTGCAGCCTAACCCGTGAAATTATACTTGGGTACTGTAATGTAACCCACTTTTCAACAATTTTAGACGTGATCGTCATTGCCCCCCTCTTCTCCTACGGACCCCACGTTCTAAGTTTTTTGTTCTAGACGAGAACGCAAATTAGGGGAAGCTCCTGTAAATTCAATGAAACACGGATAAATGGACTAACTAATGCCGGATTGCACAAACGTGGTAGTAAATTTTAGTACGGTACTAAATCAGGGTATCAAATTTTCAAAGTTGAATTAAAAGGAAAATCTGTTGCCCCAATGGAAGCAAATGATATGAAATCAAAACATAGCTCCAGCCCATCATTCTGATGCCAAAACAAACGTGGGATATCTCTTCTACTGGCTTACAGGAAACTTTTTGTTGGAACTGTCAAACTTTTATTTCATAATTTAAAAAAAGTGACAAGTGAGTATTATTCCGCACCTATTTTGATATGAAAATGATCGTCTGGAGCTATATTTTGATTCCATATCATAAGCTTCCATTGAGGTAACCGATTCTTTTTTTAATTCAACTTTGAAAATTTGATACCCTGATTTAGTACCGTACTAAAATTTACTACCACGTTTGTGCAATCCGGCATAAGTGAATCTTATTTTACTTGTCAGCAAAGTTCAAATGAATTTGTCTCTTTTCTCAAAAAAACTCCACAGGAACAGGCTGACAGAATGACAATATGACATACAAATAAAACAAGAAAAAACAATAAAATCAATGCAAAAATAATTCAACAAAACACGAAAGTAAATGAATGAATACAAAAAAAATAATGAAACATGTCAGACTTGTCAGTAAAATAAAAAGAGTGACGGATTCAAAAACAGACACCTAGGGGAAGAACTCTTCAAAGAAACCCCTGTGTATCCCTGTGTATAGTCTGGTGTCTCTTCAACGAAATTACGAAAAACTTGTGCAAAGATCGTCAACATTTTTGCTAAAGCTCATTGGATCCCCCCCCCCCCGCAATGCCAAGTTCCGCTTTGTTTGTTTCGCTTGTTCAGCTTGTTCCGCTTGTTCCGCTTCGCTTCGCCATGCTATAATAATTAACGCTTTGCAATTCAGCTCACGCCACTCCATCACAAACACATACAAAACTGAAGAACATCAGCAGACAATACACAAAAATACTACAATCAACCAGATTGTTTACTACCATCAACTAAAGTATGTTGCGTCCCCAAGGTACACGGGACGCTGAAACAAAACCCTTAAACCCAGAAGATAACTTTGTTTCGTTAAAGTTGCAACCTACTCTACAACCATCAGTTTAGTAAACAAAGATTGGGCAGTTGCCTCTGCTCTCCATTTAGTAGATATTTTAATACAACCAAAATACCAAACACGACTTGAAATCATAGCAGATAATTTGAGTGTTTCTGATCCAATTAGGGAGACTGGAAATGATAGCAGATGGTTTGAGAGTTTCTGAGCAATGAGTAAGACTTGAGATAATGGCTGAAGATTTGAGAGTTTCTGAGCAAATGAGGAAGATTTTAAATAATGGCAATAATTTGAGAGTTTCTGAGCAAATGAGGAACATTTGAAATAATAGCAGATGATTTGAGAGTTTCTGAACAATGAGGAAAACTTGGAATTATGGCAGATGATTTGAGAGTTTCGGATCAAATGAGGAAGAGTGGAGGAAGAGACACCAAAGTGACGAGGGGGTTGAAGTTGATTTGGTCCTCTGGTATTTTGCAGTACTAAATTTCAAGCAACAACAACGGCCTGTTACCTCATTCAATTGATCGAATAACCGTACTCGCCATTCCTAATACCCGGTCCCACCCCTCTCCAGCAATTCCACGAAACCTCACAAAATAAATAAATACACCCACGTTGGACAAGAGGGATGATGTCCCTTGGGTTCGACTTTCTCATACATATACAAAAGTATACAAACTACGAAAATGTGCTTCACCAAGGCCCTTTCATTCTTGCTAGCGCAATCTACAATGAGTATCAACAGAATAAAATGCAGTCTGCTGTTCAGATTTTAAATAATGAGGCATGACAGGCACAAAGTGACACGGATATAAATTAATAAATCAAGCGGATCAAAATATTGACGTGAAATCTCAAGTGAAAAAGAGAATCCCAAGTAACATTACAAACAAAACAGTGACGGTAGCATGAAGTAACCGAAATTGCAAATAATTATCAACACAGTAGGTACAAATAATTCCAAAAACATGAGAGCATCTCCGTCTTGTAAAAACACCGCAAATTCAAACAAAATGGTAACCAGAAAACCTTGTACAAAGCTGAAAATATTCAGGAAATGAATAAATGAGTATAATGATGAATAAAACAGACTATTATTATTATTATTGGTACACAATTATACAAATCACAGGCACATCAAAACACTGTGGATTTCTACCACGTCCGATACTAGTCTGGGTTCGATATCCCCCTGTCTTTGTAACGAGGCCGCAAGCGAGCCCTCTGGCTGTTTTTTGTGCCCCTCGTAGGTAGAAAATCCGCCTTAAAATCGCACGGCCACCGACACTCCCGGCGACACACTCCAGGTTTTAAACTATACCAGATGTGGCTTCATTTGTGTGTATCGGAATTTCCTAGAAGCGATGAATTTTAGCTTTATTGTAATTTATGAAAAAGTCTGTTCCCTTACAGTGCCTAGGTACGGTTTTTGGACTTGTTCCTTTCCAACTGAGGTACTTTCAAAGCCTTAAGCTATGCCACCATTGCCACCGCCTGCATCCTACAGCTCAACACTCCATCCTCCATCAGTTTCTGCTGTACCAGCACCTATACGACGTATGGTATAGGTTAGGTGCACACTAAAGATATTATCACCAGAACGCTGACCTACATTTTCGGTCGTAGGTATGTCAGGTTAAAAATAATTCATCAAATTTTACACCCTTGCATATTATGAAAAGGTGATAAAACGTGGCTTCAAAAAAGTGGGAAAAAACAGCAACACCAGCAGGAGTCCCGAACAAATAGGACAGGCAGTGGGCAGAGGACAGGGAAAGCTATGGCTACAGCACGGCCTAATAAAAATTAAATGAAACCAGACGTAAAAAGCGTCCGGTGACATAGCGCCCGATATAAAAATGTCCCGTTGCGAGTGGCGTCACATCACGGGAACAATTTTATTTGCCATTATGTAACTTTTATGTCATCTCTAACTTACCTGCTCCTACCCCCAAGCCCCGTACCGCTCACGGTTGTAAAATTGGATTAAATAATCGGAAAATTCCTATTTCCCGGTGTTGCCGCCGCGCCGCCTCCTCATCTCTGAACTCACAGCCATCAGAGCCTTCAGCGCCAGAGAAAAGAGATAGACTGAATTTCTTGCCCCATGAGCTGTAATTGGATTTGTATAAATAATTAAATCCAAAGAGGATTCGCGCGTTCCTCACTTGCTACGGTATGCGTTCGGATTCTGGAAGAGTATGCAGTCTATGCCAGACTCCTCTCGGAAGTTGCTGGCTGCTGCAAGTCGTCGACGGTATCTGGAATATTGTGTTGCGAATAAATATTGGAGGACCTGAATTGTTGACAGTGCTGAATTATGCAATTTTGCACGTTGTCGACGGCAGCGGCGGACATCCTGGGTGAATTAATGAAATTTCTCTCCCGGAATGGATATTCTTTTCCTCTCCGCAAAGACGGAGGGAATTTCGAAAAGCTCCCGGTGCGCTGCAAATTCTACGAATACCTTTAGACAAGCGGAACAAAACCTCTGTTTGTGTCTGAAACAATGAATCAATATAATGCTCGTTTTTCTTTATATCTTGATATCTTTCGAAGGCGAGTAGAACGCCTCTTATTCTTTTCATCATTTGGTTCTGATCTCTACGAAAATCACTATTAAGTCTGAGTGTCACAATACTATTATCGTACTATTCCCATGCTAGAAATATAGCTAGGGAGGCTAGGTTACTAGGGTAAATCTGACTTTTCCGTTTCTAATCATATAGGTATACCTATGTCTAGCATAAAAATATGACGGAAATAGCACCGTTTAAGTATCGTATGATCAAAAAAAAATTCCTCTAGAGTCGAGTGCTATGAACTTATTTCATTCATCAAACAAAGGTTGGCCATAATGACGGAATAAATTGTTGAATGTAAGTGTCATTTTGGGTGCTTTCTATCTAGCTAGAGGGTACAAATACCGTCAGACGAAACATGTTTCATTAGTTTTATAGGCACACAATTTTAGGTGATCCACCGAACGGGTACAATACTGTGTACATACACATACATACTGGTCAAATGCCGAGAAGGTACCAAAATGCAGATGTCACTTTGAACTTAATTGTTGTACTACCAACGTAATTGAAAAAGGCAAAAGAAAAACACGGCACTTTTGAAACCTGCAGCTGTTGGATTTGGCGGAGGAGCCGTACCTCGAAAATATGCTAGTAAATTTTCGAAGTTATTAAATTTTTCAGAGCTTTCGCGAATCGGCTTGCAGCAGATGCTGCAATGAATACGCCGGAATAGGATTGGCACGACGAGAACCTTTGAGGTCTTTCGGAAGAGGTCTATGGAATATTCTGGAAGGCAGGTAGAGTCGAGTTCACTATTCAGAGCGACGAGAGTGCGAACACTGCAAAATCAAAAGCGTCAAGACAGGTTTTGATGTACAGTCGGCACAATTAAAGGATGCACGTCATACTTTAATTTTAGACGAGTTGCTAAGAAGATTTTGCATAGAAACTCCTTCAAAATTGAAGTATGCGTGCGGCCTCTAATTGGGCCGATTGTACGTGTACAGGCAAAACAAAAATGCGATTATTCTCAAAATTTGGATTGTTGAATGTTTTGTTGACGCTTCAAATTTGACAGTCAACAATTAAAATTTTGTGAATGTTCTCATTACATACGAATATTCGCATTTATCAGAATACGCCTTTACCTAGATGCGAATAATTTGTTTGTGAGTTGAAGATTAGTAGTAAGCAGTAACTATCATGTGTTTGAACATATGTCTCTTCAGTAATAATTATCAAAGTACTCAACGTAAATCACTAATAAAAAGAAGAGAAACATATCGGAGAGGTGAAAACCCAACAAAAACGAAGAAAGGGGGGGGGACAAGGAAAGTTTGGTGGAAAGCGAAAGGAAAATTGAAAATTTAAAAATAATCACATTAGGCATCTAATATCGTGTGATCAAATTAATTCTTAATATGGGTAGGTTGTGTCCTGGTCAAATCTAGGGGTGCGAAACTGTGCTTGGCATAGGGCCCAGTCTGCCTAAATTAATAATTCATTCGATCACACGATAAAATTAGGAGTGAACTTGTGAAGGAACTTGTAAAGCCGTAATTAGACATTCATACCAAGATCAAGACATTTGCCTAGTCTAACTGTGATAAAGCTGCTGACATTTTGTGATTTTACCTGTCAAATAAGATGTTTAACTCGTATATTTGCTTCCTCAAGAACTACCTATATATCATCATCAGTTATACCTATATCACAAGCTGGCGAGAGAGTTCTACCGCGCTCTGAAATATGGATGTTTAATTAGAAACGAATTAACGATTCGGAAGTTTCAAAGGGAAAATTTAATACTTACCTACCTTTTGCGGGCTGCGAACTCAAGAAGCATGAGGAAGGGAGAAGTGTGTAGGGCGAGCATCAGAACCAGCACGCCGGGGTGTTGCCGATTTCTTCTTCACTTTATACTTCTGTTGCTTAAGCCCACGGGCGTTGCACCTTTGAGATTTAATTATATCGAAGATATCAAAGGTACTCATACTCAAGTAGAAATGTACCTATACTTACAGTCCAGGAAGCAGTGAACTTTTTTGGACTAATTTTCCCATTTCTTCAAAATGCCGACAGGATTTTTCTGTTAGTGATTCTGACCATATTGTTACGAGCGGCGATTCTGGATAACACGCCATCTTTCTAGACTCTTCCATTAGGTCGCAGTGTACAAAAGCCGAAGTTTGGACATTCCCGGAATACAGGGTGTCCGTTTTTCGAGACTAAGTATGGGTATCTCGCTTATCTTGAGAGATACAAAGTCGGTTAAATCAGGAGAAAGTTGCGCATTTTTATGACGATCAATGATCCAAAAATAAATTTGACGTATTGATTTTCGTTTTTGAGATATCGTGAAAAAGCAGGAATTTGAATTTTTGTTTTTATTTTTTATTCAACAAAGGGTTGAAGGTGGCTTTTTCTAATCTAGACATTGTCAGGGCACTTTTTCAAGGAGAATCCAAAGCTGCCAAAATCTTTATTCTAGCTTTCAAAGCAACCGAGATACGACATTCAACTTTTTTCTCTAATGGGCGCCATATTGGATTTTTATATTTTTGAATACGGTATTCTTTTCTGGTTACAACGATGTGCCACATGTCATTAATCAATGAATGTTTAACATTTACGTTTTTTTTATTGTCGGTGCTGATTTTGTTTCCAAAGCACTCTTTGAAAAATAAAAATGAAAATGTTTGCTCAAAAGCATGAATTTAACAGTGGCATGTGACACATCGTTGTAACCAGAAAAAAATATTGTATTAAAAAATGTCAAAATCCAATATGGCGCCCATGAGAGAGAAAAAAGTTGAATGTCATATCTCGGTTGTTTTGAAAGCAGTCAAGCTTTCCTCCTTGACTGATTGGTTCATTCCCTTACGTTTGCGTGACGCATTTGCTTGCCTTACCGTCAGTTCCACAAAAAAGATGATCAGCGATCAAGGCTGATTGCAGATTAAGTGAACTTTTTTCTGCTGAATGCTAGGTGTTTACTCACAAAAAATGCCTGAAATCTATACTAGACCCATCATCTTTCCATTATTGAGGGATAAACCAGCATTTCCATTGATCAGTCAGCTACAAATTGACAAACAAAAATCGAAAATCAACTAATCTCGTATTATCTGTTTTGTGGAACCGACGGTCAATCTATAATTCTATAAATTGGGCTTTATACTCACTTATTCGAAATAGCTTGAGGATCGAGATGATGAGAGACGTGTTTGGACAAAAAAGGATGAAGGAAGAGTATGAGCGCTGGCTGGTGCGTGCTGGTGATGGAGGAGCTAGAGAGATGGAAGCGCACAGGAATGAAATTGCCTAATTTGGTTTTAGATGAATTCCGAGGATTTCCCAGAATGAGCAGCTGTAATTACGTGCGAGTGCGACTGTAATAATTATTGGGAATATAAATTTGAAATCTTCCTTTGTGAAAAGTTCTAAAACGTGTTTGGTGGAGATAAGGAAGGGTGAGGTGTGCATTACAGTGCTATGGTAATGAGTCGAAAATTTCGATCAAATTTTCTACTTCACCACGTTACAACTTATATTAATATTATTATGTATGAGTATGGGTACCTGTACAAGATGTTCCAGTGACGTTGCGCCAACAACTTCAGGGAATGATTTCTCTGTCAAATATTAACAGCAAGAGAGGAAAATTATTGCTTCATATTTCAACTGCTTTTCAAAATAAATAAGAGCCTTTCAACTTGAAGATGGAAACTTAATGAATTTATTATGAGATTTTTCATTGAAGTCCTCTGGTATTACATTCCCATGTTGTCGGTTCTACAATAGACCATTCCGAAAGATTTTTTTTTGTCACTAGCCGTCGAAATGCCATAATTGATAAGGTGTGTGAGGGGTATAATTTATACGTGAACCCTGTACAAGAAATGGAAGGCGGTAAAATGTCAAAAACTGTTTCGATTCGAGATATTGATGCGAGGTTTTCAAAAATATAATAAGAAAAAATCTACAATTGTTTTTCAAAAAGTTATACACGCTTAAAAATTGACCACTTTGCACTTCTTCTTTTGTCACCCTGTATATCATGCAGTATATCAGCAAACATGATATCCAAATATGAAACTTGCAGTCAGAAGAACGAACGCCCGAATCATCAACACCACCATTTTTCAAATCGGTTCATTTCTCGTTTCGATTACCTCATTTGAACCTGAGCGAGTTTTTGGAGTGGACCACTTCAATCTTTGACAAATCAAATTTATTTCTCTGTTGCATGTATGTAAAATTGTAAAATGTTATTGACTGAAATCAATACCGGTCATGGATAGCACTGAATATGTAGTTCACTGTCAACCAGTCATAGAGTTGTAGAATGTTCAACTCGAAATATTCAAACAAACAAGCCAGACTCGGTACAGCACAGTTCCGAAACTTCAACCCGGACGTGTCTTGAAAAATGTGTCGCCTCATTTGAAGCAAATCGTGTAGTAGGACCCGTGCGACTGTTTTTCTCCAGGCAGAGCGCTCGGTGCCTTTCTGCTGAGCTTTACAGATTAGAGGTCATTATTTGGGAAAACAAACACGCCGTCCCTGCCCTGATGGTCTTCACTCTTGACTTATTACTCCGCTCCTGCTCTTTGGTTGTTGTGTGAATACTCGTACTACTCGTAAGTACTTGAAAAATCCATATGACCATTCATTCGACTTTATTTTCGTCCATAATGCGTGGTCATTCATCACCCCCTGCCCCCTGGTTTTGCGTATATAAACGCAACGGGCGGTTAATTAAGCGTCCGTGTGGTGTAGAGCGATAAAAATAAACAGCAGCAAGGGAGGAAACGAGGAACCGGACCGGGGAGAAAGAACAAAAATAAAAAATTAACAAGTATGTAACCGCCGTATCGCAGTCGGTGATGTATTGAAAAACACAATCGGACAAATCGTCCGGCACGCCCATGTTGTCCGCGAGGGAAAAGTATTGTGAGTGCGAAATAACATCGGGGAGGGAGAATTTACGGTCGGTAAATTTGATAAGGCGCTGTGCTGGTGGCGCTGGCTGCCTTCCCCTGCTGCCCTTCTCCCCCGCTCGTGGCTATTTCGTTGCTGCAAAAGTGGTACGTTCACCCTGACACCATGTGGATGCCCCGGAATAAAACAATACGGTTTTCTCTTCTCATTCGGTGTTCATGTGTGAGTCTGTGTGTTCGCTAGTGTGAACGAACAGACGACGACAGCGTCCAGACCGGTGTGCAGCGCACATTTCCTCCAAGAAAAAGAATTTTCCAGATTAAGTCAGCTCGAAACTCTTGCGGCTCTTCGGCTTCCAATATATCGGATACTTTATTTTATCAAGTTTAAAGTTTCACTCTGGCATTAGCTCCTTGCGGTTTCTATATCTGATGGAAACCGAAGTTCATATAAGTGTATTTTGTCGAGAAAATCGCAGTCGTTCTCGATTCCTGCATGGATTGGTATAGGCAACCCATTATACTCATATTTTGAATTCAAACTTGGCGTTCAAGTGACTCAAGTTTTTCTATCGCTGGCATTCGATTTAACCCAATTCAGCTAGATGGGTGAACATTTCATGATTCCAGGGAATCGGAAAGAACCTATCTATAGAACAAGTAACCTGACACATTTTATTTTCAAGCTTACTAATCTGAACTAAGTATGGTAGGCTTATATTACTGGTTATTGAATGTCATTGTTTTTTCAAATCGTTCATTGTTAGATAAATATTACTGTTTTCAACCGTCAGTACGGATCATCATAAACAACCGCCCCCGATCAACTTGAAATAACATTATATTGCAATTTCTCCCAGAACTAATGCTCTGGTGTTCTCATTTTATGAATAATACATAGTTGCCACTTACAAACGTAAGACTAGAAATATTCCATCTTCAATATGCGCCGCCGACATAAAAAAAATTGCTCTAAACCGCCCCCAATCAAATTAAAATTAAAAACATAAGCCCAAAGACATAGCGATCTAATTCTCTCGCTATATGAATAGCTGACTGAAAATGGAAAAGGATACGCTACTTTTGGTTAGTCGCCGCCCCCAGATTCCGCCCCAAACGACAAAAAGTGCAACTTTCACAATCGTTACTGATTGAGATGTTTCCTCAAACATTTAGAAACTGCCAACTCAAACTGTGCAACATTTTCTTAGCCGAACGCTGCCGCTCCCACACACCGCCCCCAAAGTAAGAGATAAGTGAAAAACATAAACCCAAAGACATAGCGATTTAAGTCTTTCGCTATATGGATAGATGACTAAAAGTGGGAAAGGATAGGCTACTTTTGATATCGCCCCGCCTCGAGCTTTCGCCCCCCAAAAAAAAAGTGCAACTTTCAACAATTTTCACTGATTTAGATGTTAATGTTACCTCAAACATTTAGAAACTCCCATTTCAAACTGTGCAAGAGTTTCGTTGCGAAACGCTGCCGCTCCCACACGCCTCCCCCAAAGTAAGAAATAAATGTAAAACATAAACCTTGTTGTTGATGATTGAAATAATTTTCATTCAAATCTATTTCATTGGCAAGTACCCCATTCCGATAACAAAATATCACAATGAGTTTCGATTGAAGAGAGTGGGCAAAGGATGGTGTCTCTCCTTCAAACCAAATTTCTCTACATTCACAATATGCCTCTTTAAGAAAATGCGCTACTGAGACTCACGCACGTGAAGGCATACTCACTTTTTTCATTTGCCTTATTTGCAGATTTTGATGTGCTGTTCCTGAATTGGCACTTTTTTTAATCTTTGCACCACGCGCCCACATAACCCTATTTGATAAACCATGCCGCTAGATAATATACGGCCTCTTTTCGAAAAAGGAGGGTCATTCAAATCCAAAGTGACAAGATCAAAAGCACTGTAAGTCAAATCGTTTAATAAGGTCCCATGTTGCTGCGAAGTGGTTTGCCTTTATCATCATTTGCCACTTGTTTTTTCCTACCACGTACACTATTATTATGTATAGATAAACGTGACCACTGAAGCACTCATCCTTTTCCCAGTCTTTCGCTTTTCTTTGGATAAGTTCTTTTCTTTTAATTTTGAATCTTTTAGTTCATTAAATCGAATTTCTTCTCTTGAAATCTAAATCGACCATACTTACGTACCTACCTCTGTAGTTATCGGTGAAGCAATTAACCATTTTGTGTTGGTGTAACCTTAGTTTTCATTGATTTAAATTTATGTGACTGCCTTTTCCATGTAGAGTATTGAAATGTCGTTTTTTCCCTATAGTTGCATACGTCCTTGGCGACTTGCCTTACTGACCCCTGCTTTGATTGACCCACATTATACACTAATCCACCGATCTAGCCACTTAATCCATCCATATTTAAAATCTTATAGCATTGCTCTCAATCATGCGTTGAGCATAATTTACAATAACTTGTTTTTTTTTTGTGTTTCACATTATATCTTGAGGATTTTAGCACTATTTTTAGAAGAAAATCGATGGCCGTTCTGGGTCATCCGTGAGTAGCCTTCACTTTTGAAAAATATGTTTGGCTTGATCGTCATTGCTCCTACACACCGGGAATGTTCTTGTTTCAGATAAGAACAAGGTGTTAGGGAGAGAAGAAATTGGAACGTTATTGCAACAAGGATATTCTGTTATTGTTCTTACCACTTGAGTTGTGAAAGAAAGCAAATTTTTTATTCGAGAGAAAAGCAAGGGGTGCGACATCTATGACTAGAATGTGCAATAACGATAATTAGGAAAACAACCGTACTTATTCTCATAAAGTATGCACTCACCAAATTCAGAATAAATACTATAAAACAATGTTCTAAAAACGTGAACTTGCACACTATTCCTCCAAAGACAAAGTTGAAGAACGAAAGACGAACAATTAAATTTTTACTTGTCCAGCTTACCCTGTAGACCCAAATTGAGCTTGTTAAGGACGGTGCGTTGAATTGGTAAAATAAGCGTTGCGAAATCAATCCGTGTGGGTTTATTCCTTGGCGGATTTTTACCATTTTGGTCTCTTTCGAAAGCTACAATAAGGATGTACTTTGGTTTGAGCTCATTGGCATTTCCAAAATCAAGAAATATTTGTTTTGATTTTTTGATAAAGTATACACTTATTCTAATCCGCTGAGGCCGAGTATTTCAGTTGAAGTTCAACCTTCGTTTGGTAAAACTTGGTTCAACTGCCACAGATTCAATTGTTGCACCCATTTTCTTGCAGCCAAACTGAAATACTTGGCTTGAGCGTTTTCAATAAGCATAATATGACATGCCCAGCTTGTAAGACGACTTAACTTGAACCTTATTAAACCTCCTGAAATAACAAATTTCCTGAAGCTTCCTACACAATTGGACCCTTTTCCTCAATAACGTAAATAGCCTATAGGTCGCGGCAACATAACGTCATCTTGGCACCCGCTATGGCAACGTTGCAAGTATGCCTGACGTGGCCACAGCGCAATGCGCATTCTTTTCGGCGTTGAATTGACGTAAGACGCTTGCGCCAGTGCATGATATGGTGCCAAGGTACCGCTGTAGAGATTCGTTTGTTTTTAACATTACTCAGTCAAATCTTGAGTTTAGCACAGTTGTTATTTTAATATAGCAACATTTATTCAATAAATCATCTAAATAATTCATTAAAACTGGTAAGAAAATTGTATTAACAAGAACTAGTGACAAAACATGGTACCAGATACATTGCGATACATGGCGTTATCTTTAGGACGCCATTTATGTTCCCGCGACCTATAGGATTAAAAGAAATATTTTTCAGAAAAACTGCAGAAAGAGATGGACGTGGTGGTTCCACGATATGAAAAATTAAATCAGAAAATATCGGAAAACGCATTCAGAATACATATATTCTTCATGATACAAGCATAACAGCAACACCTCATTCGCTAGTATTGGAGTTCAGTTTTCTCAAACTTTTTTAAACAGGTGACAGCTCTGGTCACCAGCGCTGTCCAACACATGCCTGCTACTCTACATGTTTGAACAAGGATAATATTTAATGTTTGTACCTATAAGTCTAATCTAACGTTCCGGATGGCCAGGAATTTTCTGTTCGACATAAATTCCGGGACAGCGACAGCCTCTCAACATAATGCTGCATCCATCGGGATTATGATAATATGTAGAGGCGGTCTCTCAATTTCTAGAGGATTTTCGCAACAGCGAAGGCACGGTTCAACCTTGCACTTCGTCTGTAACGCGACACTGCTAAATACGCGTTTTCTGTGTTTATATCTGTATAAGTTTTGTCAAAAAAAATCAATCGTTGAAATAATTGCAGTTTTTGGAGTGAATGCCGAGAATGCATACCTCACCATCACGAGGGCAACGAAAAAATCCATATTATGTGAATCAGTACCTATTATTCACCTCTATGAGGATTATTTAGTGTTCGGTATTCCTCTTTTTGACAAAATAATCTTCTAAACTCAACTTTTATGTCATTGGGGGGAGGGGGAGAGTAGCATTACACTCTGTTATGATTTACGTCAAATTCGCAAATTTCGCTCTGCGCGCCGAAATTAAACCTCGGCAATTAATCAGACCAGGCACCTGATTACTTAATTAAGTTGTTTGGAAATGATTAATGTTTTGACATGATTTTATGACGTAAAGTCATATTGCGCTTTATTATTGCTTCCATATAATACTCGGCGCACGATTGTAATAATTAATGGTGTTTTTTTTTGTTCCAGGTATGTGCGAAATTAAATTAATACGCTCTGTCGTCCAGTAAAAGGTAAGTGCCCTGTGACACTCCAACAACGAAAGGGCGTCAGCTAAACCATAGCGAGGATTATTCGGAATTATTATTAGAGGTATACTGCTACGATTCAAATTAAGGGCGCGCTCTTCTACACCAGCACACCATTGCCACTTAGTGTCTGGCGCGCCATCACCCCGGAATTTATTTCCGGGGGATCTTTAACTTGTTGTCATGTTTACCCTCCGGAATAATTAAAACTATGGCAAGGTAAATTAGGCAAATTTTCTGTGCGAAAAGCGCACCACTCGCTTCAGAGCTGTAAACTAATTAGAATATACCACCAACTGCGTTCAAATGTCTGGATTCCGGGAAACCAGAAACGGTTTCCTGGTCGGATATCGTACAGGGTGATTTCAAATCGGGCGTTTTTTTTTTGTATCTACTCACCAATAATAATTTTCAAGGGCTTCATGCTCTGATATCGTTCTATACCGAAAGAGACATCTCCTCCGGGAATCCTCTCCCGAGACGCTAACGAGATTTGTTAACGAGTTTAAATCCAAAAGCGGCCTTAACATAACCTGCAAACGCGACCACCTGTTGATTGCGCAAAGCCTAACTTCGGTCCTGAATAGCTTGATTGGTGTGTAATTTTCATGATGGAAGCTGGCGTTTTGTCTTCTGTTTTGTTCTGCAAATTTAGCCCTCAGGCAGCGTTATAACAAAAAAAGGGTGATTGACAGGTCCATGGGTAATACCCTGGGCACACTAGAAGCCAAGACATCAAGGGAAGTTGAATGCGATCCGTTAATGATCATTAAGCTTCCTAGTGTGTCCAGGAGTTGTATTCTTTAACTCGCTATGCACTCGAACCGACCGATATCGCTATCGGTAGCATAGCGAGTCAGAGAATACGGCTCCAGGGTATAATTGGTAAAAAAAGTATTGATATAGTAGGTTCACTTGTACTGTGACTCTAGTTGGCTGGGCAAATTTTCTACGTAAGCATTGTAGGCTTTCCGCCTTTCCACCTGGTGTGAAACTGACTTCTCTGGAAGTAAAGTTATATTTTTCTCATCAAATTGATATTAAAATCTTGGAAAACTGACCTTGTCATACTTGGAAATGCCACTTAGAGGGGCGCAGAGCTGTATTATCATCATTTAGACACCAAAACCCGCCTTCAATTTAAGTCATCTTCACGGCGGCCATTCAAGGCCGACAAAAACTCGTTCCGCCAAGCTAAAAAACGGAAGCAAATTACAAACTGAAGGTACTCACACGAATTTCGGTCCAATACTCAACTTTGAGCGGCTGGGTTTTATAAAAAACTCGGTTTGTATAAACTTTTTATACGTAAATCCTGCTGCAACTGCAGGCCTGCTGGGATGTTCCTTGTCTTGCCAATAGTTCTTCATGATTCGTCGTGTCTTTTCGACTGCAAGAGGTGAAAGGATTGATGATTCCATGGGACTCTTTTTTTTTAGCGAAGGCCTAGTACTTTTTTAGTTTGAATCAACCTAAATTTGAACCGGCTTCGAGAGGTTAGAAGTGTTTTTGACACTTGTCAAATGTCAAAGCTGCTTTGATTTATTTGTTCATTGGCGAAAATTAAAAACAGGTCGAAAAATTACTACATTTCCCAATATTATGGAAAAAAGCGTCAGACATTACGTCCCGCAAACATATTCCGTCTATCTGCAGAGGATATGCGTGAAAAATGCGTTCCAAAAGTGGTCCGAACGACGAACGCTAAATGAAGCCAAAGCAGCCTACCGCAAAGTTTTGGGTTTTTTCTATATTTCAGATTTGGAAACTTGATAACAAAATCTCACAGTCGACTAGAATCACGGTACAGGTGAACATACTGAGGGCTGTCTGATTTTTACATGATTAGAGTGGGCTGTGTCTGGTCGCCATCCGCCGATCGCGGCCTGAATCGCAGACCACTAGAATCATGTTGAAATCAGACAGCCTATATACCAGCATTCTATACAATTTCCAAATTTTTTGGAGGATAAACAATTTATCGGGTTATCCTGTAAAGACGATCTACAGGGTGGTCCTCGTTTTATGTCATTAAATTCAAGGATCAATAGAAAATGAAAAATGAAGGGGACTTTCTCCAGAAAACATATTTGAGAAATGCCTAATAACAGAGATACAGCCCTTCAAAGTTGGAAATAAATAATCGTTTTTTCCGCATAACTTTTGAACCGTTCAACCGATTTGATTCAAAATAGAACCAAAGGTTCACTAAAGTTATTCCCTGTCGAACAATCATAACATGTTCCATAAAAAAGTTTCAGGGGCTTAGACATTAGGGGGTGACTCTACTTTTCCCCCCCTATTTTTTACCTCCCTAGTTATTTTTAGAAACTGTTGATAATTTTGAATTCTACGTTTAATTTAGAAGAAAAAGTCACTCTTGCAAAATTTTGATTAGAGGCTTCGTTTAGGAGATATTTGAGTTTGAAACTTTGGAAAACATCCCGAAATCGACACTTTTCAGAACCCAAATTGTTTTTTCCCTGAAAATTTCCCGTTTTCCGGAAAAAATGGTGGTTTATCAACTTAGAAACTCTAGAAAACCTATTTCAGCTGAGAAATCATGAGTTTCTTTGAATTTTAATTTTTAGACCTTTGAAAGTGGCGATTTAGGGATGTTTCCCAAAGTTTCAAACCCAAATATCTCCTGAACGAAGCCTCTAATCAAAATTTTGCAACAGTGATTTTTTCTTCAAAATTGAACGTAGAATTCAAAATTATAAACAGTTTCCAAAAATAACTAGGGTGGTGAAAAATAGGGGGGAAAAAGTAGGGTCACCCCCTAATGTCCAAGCCCCTGAAACTTTTTTATGGAACATGTTATGATTGTTCGACAGGGGATAATTTCAGTGAACCTTTGGTTCTATTTATAATCAAATCGGTTGAACGGTTCAAAAGTTATGCGAAAAAAACGATTATTTATTTCCAACTTTGAAGGGCTGTATCTCTGTTATTAGGGATTTCTCAAATATGTTTTCTGGAGAAAGTCCCCTTCATTTTTCATTCTCTATCGATCCTTAAATTTAATGACATAAAAGTCGGACCACCTTGTATACAGGGTTATTCAAAAGTCCGGAATAAAATTTATATTTTTTTTACATATTTATATCGGAAAAAACGCTTGAACAGGTCGATTTCTAAAAACGGTAAGCCGTTTTTTCATGAGACGTGTCATGTTCTACTGTCAACCCCCAAACCCCAAGCCACCCTTAGTATTTTTTCCCAAATAGCACCCTATAGCTTGTGCGGGCTCGTTGGAAAGTTTGTCAAAAACTCTATCCAGATCTACTATTGAAAATTAGATCGGACGCTCAACCATGAAGTTTTGAGGAACCCCAGTTTCACTTAACAGTCGGGAATAAAATTCATAATTTTTTCCCATATTTATTTCGGAAAAAACGCTCGAACAAGTCGATTTCTAAAAACGGTAAGCCGTTTTTTCATGACACGTATCATGTTCTACCGTCAACTCCCTAACTGTTAAGTAAAACTGGGCTTCTTCAAAACTTCATGGTGAAGCGTCCGATCTAATTTCCGATGGTAGATCTGAATGGAGTTTTTGACAAGCTTTCCAACGAGCCCCCACAAGCCATAGGGTGCTTTTTAAAAAAAATACTAAGGGTGGCTTGGGGTTAGGGGGTTACAGTAGAACATGACACGTGTAATGAAAAAACGGCTTACCGTTTTTAGAAATCGATCTGTTTGAGCGTTTTTTCCAAAATGAATATGGAAAAAAATTATGAATTTTATTCCGGACTTTTGAATAATCCTGTATGTACAGTATGTTCTTTAAAAATTCAATAATGGGAGGCCATGGACCGATGATAACCTGGCCATTTTCGGATCGAATGGCCTGCGTCACAGCCTCTCTTTATTGAAGTTTTTGATGAACATACGGTAGATGTAAGCGTTGTATCGCCGTACACATGTGACAATGCAAAACATTATTACTATTGTCATTTTACACCGATGTAGTGTTTACATCTATGAATTTTTCTTGCAGAATAGCGCTATCAGTTTGAAAAAAGGTTAACGCGCACACTCGCGTCATTGGTGTGAAAATTTGATGGCATTGGTAACATCTTTTTACGTTGTAAATCAAACTGCCATGGTTGATTACAGGATGATGATGATTGGATCATCATAGGTTGAAATACAGGGCGAAAGAATATCACCAATGCCGTTAAATTTCCATAAGCAATTTCTTTTGTGAATATACGCATCGAGCTTTCATTAGGAGCACTGTGTCACTCTTTCAAACGGAGACGATAAATCCGTAGTTCACGCAAGTCGACAAATGACCAAAGCCGAACAGAATTGGCCTTTCATGGATACGGAAGTCTTTACAATATGTTTTTCACTGAAGAAGGTTCGATCGTATGTTTATGGAAGAAAATTCCAAATTCTCACTGATCATAGACTGCTGATTTTTTTTTCTATTTAGAAGGCCGCATGAAAAAATCTGGTTGGCGCTGGAAGACCACGATTTGACTTCATTATAATTTGTATATCAAAGACAAAAATAACGTAGCATCCGATGCACTCTCGCGAGATGCGGAGATGCGTCCTCCATTGAACCATCTTTTTCCTCCAGTTTCAATAGAATAGAATAGAATAGAATAATTTTATTTTTACTGTTTTTTATACAATATAAATAATATAGCCAAAAAATAAAAAGTTACTCTTATGGTAAAATAAAATAGTAAATAAATATAAAGTCTATACCGACTTGTATAATTTTTAATAATCAAAATACTGTGTTCCATAGTAATTGTTGATAGTGTGGTCTAAATAGACTGCGCAGAAAGCTTAGCTTGTAATGCGTCCTTTAGACCAACATCTTAGGCCAAAATCAAAATCAGCAAAATATAATAATAAAATCATAATATTAACTATAATAGTTATAATAAGGGAAGAAAGAAAGCAAGATATTTTTTATTGTCATGAGTATTTCAAAAATCAAACTTGAGTACCTCATTTCAACAATCATCGGATCTGTCGTAGCCATGCAGGGTATAGAATCTGGTTTGTCACAAAATCATTTTTCCAGAATAGTATGTGTTTTTTAAGTCTATGAAGCTTAGAATTTCCATTCGTGACTTGCTCTTGATCCAATTTTTCAACTTTGATTTAAACATATTAATTGAATTGATACTTTTCAATTCATTCGGCATCAGGTTGTACAACTTTGGTCCCAGGAAGTAGTAACTCCTTTGCGTCAATGTTTTGTCTGTATGTGGCGTTCTTACAGTGTAATCCTTGTGTCGTGTCAAGTATTTATGGTCAATATTGATTAATTCGTTTCTGTGAATATATTGTCTGAGTAAAACGGAATAGGAAAACAACTGTCTGATGTCCATGACATTTGCCTCTTGAAACAATAATTGGGAGGGGTAGGTGTAATCTCTATTGTAAATAATTTTAAGTATCCATTTTTGGATTTTTTCTAGAGGCTTTATATGGTTGTTAGTAGCTCCCCCCCATCCCACAATCCCATAAGTAATGTGCGGCTGCACTAGTGCATAATAAAGTCGACGCAGTTGATCAGTTTGGAATATTTTTTTCAGATATTTAATTTTAGTCAATATAGTTCTAAGTCTCCGAACAACATGAGCTATGTGTGTATTCCATCTTCAATGGGAATCAATGTAGATGCCAAGATATTTTGTGTCATTCGTGCTTTGGATTTCAACAGAAGGACATTGACAACCAGTCATCTGAATAGTAATATGATCAAAAACCGGGAGCTTAGAACTATATGATGTAAAAGGAACAAAGGTAGTTTTTTCAAAGTTGATTGTTAGTAATTTGCGGTTGAAGTAATGCACAATCGCTTCCATTGCAACCTCTACTTGATTTTTTAGGCTCGTCCAATCATCTCCTTTGAACAATATTACTGTATCGTCAGCAAAACCGATTACGTCTCCACCATGTTTGTTATTTGAATCAAAAAGGTCATTAAGGTATATAATAAATAAAATTGGACCCAGTACCGTACCTTGTGGCACTCCGCATTTGATAATTTTTTGGCTGCTGGTCTCCTCTCCGACTGTTACTCTTTGTTGCCGACCTGTTAAATAGTCCTTGATGAGATTATGTGGAACTCCCCTTATCCCCGCCTGCTCAATTGTGTCAAATAGATGTTGGTGGTCGACGGTGTCGAAAGCTTTTGCTAGGTCGAGAAAAACTGCTATTGCTGGTTTATTGTTATTGATAGATTTGTATATAGAAGTGGTGAGGTATGCTATAGCATCTTGTGTTGACTTTTTTTCCCTGAATCCAAACTGCTTTGGTGAAAGAACATCAAATTTGTTTAAAAAGCTAGTTAGTCTGGTTTTCAGTGTTCCCTCAAAAATCTTAGCAAAGTTTGAAATCAAAGAAATAGGTCTGTAGTTTTGCGGCATTTGTTGGTTTCCTTTCTTATGTATTGGTTTTACTATACTTGTTTTGAAGATTTCTGGGCAAACACCTGTCTCGTATGCTTTATTTATTATTATTGCGAAAGGTCTAGCTATGTAGTTGCAGATTAGTTTAAGAGTTTCTGCTTTTATCTTGTCTTATCCAGGAGATGTTTGATTTTTTAAATTGTTTATCAACTTGACTATTTCCTCTTCAGTAGTAGGTTTTAAAAATATAGAATGCCTATTTCTTTTAACATGTACAGGAAAAGATGATTTCTGACATTTTTTAATTTTTTGAGCAAGTTTTTCACCGAGTTCTGTGAAGTGATTAGCGAAAATTTCAGATATCATTTCACTGTCATTGGTTATGTTTCCCTTTTCAGAGCAAATTTCTTTTATTTTCAGTTGTTTTTGTTCATTACAAATTTCTTTTACACAAGACCAAAGCTGATTTGAATTTTCTATATTTTGCGTGATTTTTACTTGATAATAGTTTGCTTTTGTTGTTCTAATTAAAGAATTCAGAATGTTTCTGTGTTTTTTGTAGTTATCGATGTTTGTCGCGTTTGGGTTTCTTTTCATGATTTTGTATAATTTGTTTTTCGTATTTATTGACTTTAGTAGTCCCTTAGTAATCCACGAATTTTTTGTATTTTTGAATGGAATTTGTATTGTATTTGTATTACTTCTAATATAGCTCATTATTGTGTTAACAAAGGCATTTGCTGCTTCATTTATATTATTATAGCTGTGAATATCTGCCCAAGTTTCATTTTTTAGTTGTTTGATTAAACCTTGCTTATTTAAAAATTGTTTTGTAACTTTTCTCTGTGGTGCCCTCTTATCCACTGTTGGTAATACCCACTGCACGAGTATAGCATAATGGTCTGTTATGTTCGTTTCCAAAATAGTTGGATTGCACTGGTATTGAAATGACTTGTACCTTATAAACAAGTGGTCGATACAACTCCGACATCCTCCCTGATCCCTTGTGGGTTCATTAATTGTGGAAATGAAACCTTCGCCATCAAAATGTTCAAGTAATCCTCAGTGATCTCCTCATTACTCAACAGATTTATATTCACATCACCTACCAAAATATGCATGTCAACGTCCCTCGAACATGTGTTTAAATAATTTAATAATTCGTGATTAAATAACGCTGAACAAGTCGAAGGCGGTCTATATATTCCAGTTATCAGGAATGTTTTGTTGAAGTACGAGATTTTTATTTGTAAAACCTTGATAATGCCAATCGTTTTTATCTCAAATTGATAATCTAATGTATTCCGAATATAAATTACCAAGCCATCATTTTGGTTTACTTCACCCTCATTGTATAAAAGATCGTACCCATCTATTTTGTGAATCCCCAGATCACCCAGTCTCCAAGTTTCCGAGAGTATGATACACTGAAATGAGCAATCAAGCTGTTGAAGCAATATTTTCAACTCATCCAGATTTTTGCTTAGACTTCTGATGTTATTATGAAACACTTTAAAATCAACCCCTGTATTATTTAATATTTCCCCAATTTCCTCGATGTCCTTCACAACACTTGTATGAATAGTTTTTGGCTGAAAATTTCGTATGTAGTTATCCATTGTCCTCAGTCATCTATACCTATTTACATGCAATAATGATATATAGCCCTAATGTTTATTTTTCTTGTGTCTTCTTGTTCTTGATTTTGCAGGGCTAGGCGACTCAATTTTTCTCTTCCTTTCCTCTTTTTCTTTTTCTGAAAGCTTGTGCACGTCTGCTTTTTGTTTGTTTTTCTTTTCGTTTTTCTCCTTATGTTCGTTTTGATTTTCAGCCGGTTCTTCTTTTTCTTCGTCTATTTCTTCATCTGAGCTGTTCTCAGTGGTGTTATTATCTGTTTCTATATCTGATTTTTCCAATAAGTCTTCCACTGTGTACCACTTGTCGTTGATCTGGATTTGGTTGCCTTTGATTCTTGCTGGTGTATTGTTTTCTTTGGCTTGTATTAGGTGTTTTCGCAAGAGCTTTTGGTTTTGCCTGTCTTCTTCGCAAAGGTCGTTTGAGATGGCTATTCCAGTACCTTTTAGAGCTGCTAATTTTTGCTTGTCCTTGAATACTTCAGCTTTTTTCAGATAAGATGTAAATTCCACAACTACTGGTGGATTTTCACTTTAACCAACTTTATATACGTTGTTTAGGTCACTTGTTGTCATATGAAGATCAAATGTTTTGTTTAAATTGTCTATCACCTGCGAAATAAGGTCACGTTCTTGTAGTTTCAGTCCAAACAGGATGATGTTGTTTTTTCTTGTTTTTCTCTCTAAAAATAGGCACTTCTTCGTGAGATTTTGTAGTTTTGTTTCTGTTTCTTTCACTTTCTTATTTATGTTTTTGATACTGATTCTAATGTGTTCTTTGATTTCCAAAGTTTGAGTTTTCAGGGCACTATCGAGAAGCTTCTGTATGTCTTCAATGGTGATTGTCGCCGCCATCACTTCAGTCTAGTTTTCCAGGGCCTCAGAAGTTCGTTGTTCAGTGTTTGTTCTCGTTTTTCTGTGTCCAAGTGTCAACATCTCACTTGTTCACAAACACATTCTGTTTCATCCTGTTTGTTTACTTGATATTGGAACAAAAACTACGACACGATAAGACTTTTCTTCAGCAACACAGCACCATCAGTTTAATTTATTACCAAATCGTCACAATCAGCGTTCTGCGGTTAAATTAAATTACACCAGTGTATCCCTGGCGAAAAGTTGGTCCAGATGATTGAGGGTTGATGTAATAATACTCGTTGTTTCCGTAAACGCACGGGGTCTATTGGAGCTAGTAACTTTCGCACTTATCTTACTTAGGAACGGTAAAAACATTATGGTATCAAGGAGTTTGTACTCAAGGCATCAAGACCTTGATGTGACCCTGTTTACTTCGCATGAGGTATCATTCGCGAAGCTTATTTGGTAGCATCGTTTTTTGTTATGTTTTTGTAGCAGTTGTTGATCTGGTCGAGCCAAGCCAGACTTCTAGGATGAAGCCTTCAAGGCCCGCATCAACACCTGACATTTGTGGATCATGACGATTGATGATAACCATAATTGGCTGGATGCGTGAAAAAGGCAGTTGAAAGTTTTTGGAAGCCAAGATTTTCCATCCACCCTGTACATATTTACCAGTGCGCGCCCTTTTTATATTCTCTCCAAAGGTACCGCGCAATTATAATTTCGACGATGCCGTGGGCTGTTCCGTTATCAAATTACAAAAGAAAGTCACTCGCTTAAAACGTGCCATAAATTCCACCTCCTGTCAGATTATTATTGTTCTCGCGGCCCCTCTAACAAAACATGAATAATTTTTTTTATTGTGAAATCGTGTTTCTTGTGTTATAATAATACTCGTATTTCGTTGTGTTATTATTTTTAATGATCGTTTACTTTGTGTTAAGGTAGATGAAGCCAAAATCAAAACTGATTTTCCTCAGCCACCCCTGCGCTGAGCTCGTTGTGTGTTTCCACTTTCCAGCAAAAGAATTTTTATCGTATTTTATACCTATATAGCAGCGCTATATGCTGATAATTTACGAGCCGTGTGGGCGGACAGGGCGTACGGATTTATTTCTTAATTTGTGGCTTTTGCGAAGTTGAAATATTTTGGATGCGATGAGGTTTTCCGCGAGGCTAAAGCATTTATTGTTGTTCATTGGTTCAAATTGATTGATTGCCAAAAGCTTATGCAACCAGTGTCCAGTGTCATACAATTCTTGTGGCGTAACAAAACATGTAGGTAAGGCGACTTTTTTGTATCATTCTGATTTGACAGTGACATTGCAGATTGAAGAAACATCACTTTCTAACAGTGACTCTGATAATGTAAAATTGCAGGTGGGAAGGCAGGAATGTTTACATTTTATATATAATATATGTAGGTGGTGTTCTGGACATGGGGGGTGGGGGTTCTTGTTGAAGCCTTCTCGATTAAGGGGCTATACACCTAGGCCTTACCCAAAGACAGCTTGAGGAACTAGAGCAACTAGTGGGAGAAAAGCTCTGTCTTTCTTGAGAAAATCACGAATTTCCAATTAACATATTGTTACGATATTTCGCGTACGCGTTCGAATATACGTGAGACAATCGTTTTAAACACACACTGTTTATTACTGCGTACTACTACAATAACTACACGCCAACAATTATCTACTTGGAATTATTTCGCAGGTACTTCGCTTGTTTCGCACTCGTTACCACTTCGCATTCCAATTCAATACTGCCGCGAGCTACCGGCTGATGCCTTATAAAGGGTGTCTCAAAAGTAACGCCCCTATTTTATTTGCCCACCATTTCTTCAATTTTTTGTTCTCAAAATCAAGACTTCACTCAAGTCAAGTCGACAGTTGACAAATTTATCATGCAGCGGTACACAGTGCCACAACGAACCAATATATTGAAAATTTATTTCCAAAGTCAACGATCAATTGCGGCGACTCGCAGGAAACTGCGTGCAACGCTTAGTCCAAACGCAGTGCCTGATATGAAAACCATCCGAAGTTTAGTACGAAAATTTGAAAAAAATGGTTTGGTGGGAGATAAACCAAGATCAGGGCGCCCTCGTAGCGGAAGATCGGCAGAAAATGTTGCAAGAACAAGCGATAATGTGACCGAGAGCTCAAAGACCTCGATTAGGCATCGTTCCCAGCAATTAGAGCTATCACGCGCTACTACCCAAAGAATTTTACGAAAAGATCTTCATTTGACAGCCTATAAGGTCCAACAGACACAAGAACTTGAACCAGCAGACCATCCACGTCGCCTGCAATACGCCAATTGGTTGCTAAACGCGATCGAAGAAAATGATGACTTTTGGAGAAAAATCATTATGAGCGATGAGGCTCATTTTCACCTTGGTGGTTACGTTAACAGGCAAAATTGCCGTCAATGGACCACGGAGAATCGCAAGAGTCATTCACGAGCAACCAATGCATCCACTCAAGGTAACTGTTTGGTGTGGTTTTTGGGCTGGCGGCGTGATTGAGCCATTCTTTTTTGAAAATGATGCAGAGCAAACGGTTACGGTCACTGGTGAAAGATACAGAGGAATGCTTAACAACTTTTTGCGCCGAAAATTGCTGAAAATGGCTTAGAGGATATGTGGTTTCAACAGGATGGAGCTACTCCCCATACTTCTCGTGAAACGATGGTTTTATTGAGAGCAATGTTTCCCAACCGCTTGATGTCAAAAAGCGGTCATGTGGACTGGCCCCCAAGATCATGTGATTTAACCCCATTGGACTCGTTTCTTTGGGGTTACCTCAAGTCTAAACTTTACACCGATGACCCTCAAACCCTTGAACACCTCAAGGATGACATACGCGCTGCCATCCTTGATATAGAGCCTGGTTTGTGTGAAGACGTTATGCAAAATGCAGTGCGACGCGCGGAGGTCTGCCAGAGGGAGCGTGGTGGCCACCTGGCCGATATTTTGTTCCACACATAATTTTGAATGTTCAATATATACTTTCCATAAAACCAACTAAGTATATTTATTTTATTTCAAAAGTTATTGAGAAAGAAAATAGGGGCGTTACTTTTGAGACACCCTTTATAAGGCCTCCGAATAATGTTCCCGAACTTTCTGTCCACTTCCAGCAAATTCCATAGAGGCCCGGCATATGCGATTTCTAGACCATTCCTGAATAATCACACACGTTACCCGTATAATTCTGGCGGGTTCTGGAGCGGCGCCTCCGCCAAAATGGACAGATCTTTCTTGATCGAGCATTGAAGTCCCCCTTAGTTTCACATACACGAACGCTCTGGAATGCACCAGATCGCTCTAGACTTCTACATTGCGATTTTTTTTTATTCGTATAGCAATACAAGAATAATGATTAGGTAGGTATGTATATCTAGTGCTTGAAAAACTCATAATTCAATGTCCTGAATGACACTGCGATCTAATGGATAGAAGGATCCAGAAAGATCGAGTGTTTACCAATATAAACGGAATCGCCGCTCGTAACAATATGAACAATATCAGTATGATACCCAGTAACCCAGTGTCCAGTGTCTACCTTATTGAAGATTGATAAATGAAGAACTGCGAAAGGTGGTGGGAGCTAGAAGTTATAGATCCGTCTACATATTATTTATGTTTGGTCTTCCTTAGTTCTCTTAGTCCCAAAAAAGGATTCCAGTAGTAAGCGATTCCGCGGTGAATGAAGTTGAACTCGAGAAGAAACGAATCATCAGTTTCTTGTCCAGTGCCTCAACAAGACAGGAGAGGAATTATGCCGTGCCTGAAAAGAAATATCTGACAGGGATATGAACCATCGAGAAGTTGAGGTCATATAGCTGGACGGGATACCGCTATGTTTTTTTTTTATACAGTTGATCATCATTCATTATCCTCTTCACTGGAGCTGAAAGTCTCCAGAAGGTTTTCACGTTGCAAAAAGTACAGATAATAGAGCTTTTCAACTAAATATGTATGGTTGATCTGTTAGAGAGTCTTTTTTTGTTCAAAATCTACGATATCATTTGATATTGAACGAATTTTATGTTGTTTCACATTCGCCAATTCTTTTCACCGTTCAAAACACTTTTCTTTCTTGGCGTGATGGACTCTTTCACATTCCCATTGCATTGGAATTATTATATAGCTGAAACAGTTCTGTTCTGGATTTCAATATACACAACACCAGGCTTCCTCCCTCCAGCTCAACTGGAAAACAACACTGACTTAGGTGAAAACGCGAGCGTGGTCGGTAATAAATTCAACTTAACAGTTTCGTATAAATAACATCGGCGCGTAGAAGGGCATGTGAGAATTTTAGTAAATTATATGCGCTGTCTCCCCCCGATTTCATTATAAAAAGCGTGCATGTGAAATATTGCCGGGCGTGCTGTGCGCAGTTTTCAGCCGATTATTAAAATTCGTTCCTCTTTCAAAATAATATATTTCACACATACATACGTACCTACACAGACACAAAAATAAAATAACGATTTTGAACCAAATTCGACGTCAACGGAGTATGAGTGATGAATTTACGATGATTAAAATATTTTTTTTTAGTCAAAATAAATGGAACTCTCGCAAGCTAGCTCTCTAGTAAGAGTTCATAATTCAACACTATATTGAGTGACCATAACTATATTTTTTAAATCTTGGACTGTGTTAACTTGTTGTTTTCATTGTGAAAAAATTGGACAGTTGACAACTAACAAATAATTTCAAATTTGAATTTTGCAATACGTATAACACTTTGCTCAGTATTAGGGGTGATATTATTAGAAGGAAAAATGCGCTAGAAAGGGCGAAAACGTGTTTTAAATTCGGTGCACAATGTGCCGGGCGAACTAAAAATGGCAATATTTCACGTAATGTTTTTGCAAAGCAAAATCGCAGAGACAGGCTCTAGGCGGCGGGACATAATTTCCACTCGTGTGGTACTTATTTTAGAGATTCTCACACTTGCGAGTCATTTCTGCTCGAAATTGCTTGGATTTATGCGCGTCGACGAAAAGAAGTGTTTTTCTCCTAGATCATTTTAGAATTGTCTAAAACGCCGGGATCTACACCTCAAATGGCTGCTATCCTTCTTGGGATGGTGGCGCGAGAGTAGTTGTCTTTGCGAAACACAGACGACGTGTTCAATTAAGAAAAGTAATGTGCGGACCCTCCAAGAGTAATTACTTCCGCCACCATCGTTGTCGCTTCTTTCGTGCAAAGGAGAAACGCGGTGCCGATCTAAATGGAAGGGTCTTAAAATGTTAAACAGCACCAGTAACGGATTGATGAATTGAGAAGAGAAATTACAAATTAAACGTGAGCGAGATTAAGAATATTGAATGGTGTGAGAGATATTTATTAGACATCGCCGCTGAAGAGGCAAAATAAAAAATTCTTAAATACCGCACCTCGCTGGAAAAGAAAACCTTTAGTGGTTGTCCGTTTGCCGGAGGCGACGTAAAGCACGGCGTGCGCGGGACGACGAAGAAGCAAAAGAAGAGGGAACGAGCAATAAAAGCAGAAAAGAATATCGACTTTGCGGCGCGCGGTCCGTGAGCTGGTTGATGGTAGTACAGAGCGCCGAGCAGGGTTTTTGTGATTCATTTGATAAAATAATTAGTCGGAGGCCGTGGCAATTACGTTTCCGGTCTTATTAAATTAAAGTGAGGAAGTGCTAAGCATTTTAATTTTATTTCTCTCCTCCGCACCAAGAGACCGACCGACCCCTAGCCACTCACTCCCTCGACCATTGTGTTCTGCAGTGGTGAATTTATGATGAAGTGTTTATTGGCTCGGGAGCGAAAGGAACGTCCGCAACTCCAGTAATTGCTTTCTCACACCAACACATCCCCCCCCCTCTTTCTCGAAACGCGCCAAATGCGCGCCCTCTCACATACTCCGAATAAACACATTTCTGTACTTATGGAGGACGTTCCGACTTCCGCTGTTGTTGTAGGCGCGAGAGAGGGAAATTGGAATACACTGGTTGGAAAATTCAGCTACTGTAAAATTTCATAAACTACATGAAGAACCAAAAAAGTATTACATGAGTTGCAACTGAGCTCCATCGTTCTTTATTTTGGTAATTGCACTTATAGTGGATACCGGCTCACGTTCCAATTAGTTGATCAGTGTTGCCGGTCTTCGAGAGTGCAACAATTTTCATTGCTGCCGTATGCTCCTGTAGATACTGTAGCAGAGATCAGACCTCCTGCATGATGTCACAGTTCTTTGGTATGGTGAAATCAAAAACCTACCCCTTGTTCTCACCAGTTCCGTCATTAGTGTAGCTGGATGGGTTTTCCAGTGGTTTGCTTTCTTATCGGATGATGACCTTTTGCTTGTTTCCGTCTCATCGGAAAGCACCCTTCTTTGAGGACGTTGTTCATGGTTTCGAAAAACAAGCTCCCGGTACCAGTCGCCACCTAACCGTTTCCCCACGCGTCGTTGTCGACTTTGCGGCAATTATTGAAGTTTTCATGGCCTTCTTTGCCTTCTCAAGTTCTTATTTGGTTCCTCCTGTGGCTCCTGCTACTTCATCTAGACGTGGGATTATTCCGGCTCAAGTCCTAATATGGGGATATTGAATCCAAGTACTTATTCTTACTGCGGCACCTCCATGTTTGTCTTTGATCCAGTGTTCACGGCTGTTAACCAAAGGTTTGTTATGTTCACTCATCATCAAGATATTGACGTCTTCCTGCCCGGCCGTGCCGTACAAAAGTTGATGCACGTTTCTTGCTTCTGCTCAAATTGGTTTACCTGATGTCTTTGATCTTAATGTTCTTTATTGTGCCTTTGGAGACTCTTACTACGTTCTTGTATTGGGTTTTCCGCTCTTGGCTCCTTCTCCTCTTTCTTCAGGGGGGTGTAACCTTTTCGGTGTGTTTCCCTTTTATTTTGATTTATCATGTTGTGCTGAAACTTTCCCTGGGTGGTGAGACTTTCTGGCTCGTGAACACTTCCTGCTGCCCGCCACATGGTTTCCAAATCATGGCAATGAATGGAAATGAATGGCAAATCATCACCAAAACAAAGTGCTTCAAGTACTTCACTATAGTCTTTTTCGAGCGAATAACTTTTCATGACCGGTTACACTTGGTTATAGAATTTGACGTTTGAGCGAGGATTGGTTATAAGCGGTAAAGGAAGTGCCGCCATTTTGATATCATCACCGGTTATACATTTCATAACCTGGTCATGGGGCTGGTTATTGTTATGGTGGGGAACAAATTGTGGCCGCAACAGATTTGAATTTGAAAGAAGCAGCGGCCCAGAATTTTTAAACGTCAGACCTACCTAACCTAACCTCAAAAACTTGACAACTTGACTTGGCGACGAGGGAAGAAGAATCGAAGACGATGGGCTCATCTGCGATGGACTTACAAGAACATCGGGTAATCCAGATGTGATGCCTGCTGATGTGGTTCAATCTTGGAAGTACTTGTCATACCTCCTATTTAGGTAGAAATATGAATAGTTGATTTTCAATTCAATTCAATATACCTAACTATTTATTGTTTCTAAGGTATTACATCATGAACAAGAAAACAAACAGGATTTCATAAAAATTGCATGTGTGATGTGATCACGATACATGTGTGATCCACATAATTCTAATCAGGGGTGACTTCGGAAAGAAAATGTTCATCATTCAAGTGACTGGATTGGCTGAATGACTGAATTTTTCACCTTCAAAGCTATCCTAGATCACGAATGGTTTAAGTACACGGTACGTAACAGAGACAAGTACAAGTACTACAAGTACTCAACTATTTGGAGCTATTAGTCCCTCTTTTCCCGCCAAATGCTGATAACCAAAGTTATAACCGCAACGTTTTAGCGAGAAATGTCAGATGTCAAAAAAATGACAGTATCTGTCAATCTAATGTCAACCGCTAATAACCAACCGGTTACAAAAAGTTACTCGCTCGAAAAAGACTTAAGTATTTATATGTATTAAAAAAGGATCCGCTGCAGAGCTGGTTTCAGAAGTTGCCTGTAGCGTAGCGTCATCTACCGGCCTATGACAAAAATTTGCCTTGGCACCTCTCTGTATATTTTCACTTAACGCCCTTACAAAGAGACAAAATGCCATGTATACCTTCCGGCCTAGGGCCAAAAGAGCAGTTCCTCTCAGCTCAGCTAGGAGAGGGCTATGCCGACGCTCAGGGCAACGGCGGCATGGCAACAAGCCCTACAACATCAAAGCCGTGCTGTCGTTGGCA
The DNA here is from genome assembly GCA_949128115.1 of Anaspis maculata. Classification (NCBI taxonomy): domain Eukaryota; kingdom Metazoa; phylum Arthropoda; class Insecta; order Coleoptera; family Scraptiidae; genus Anaspis; species Anaspis maculata. Next base: position 38,185,181 of record OX421962.1, on the reverse strand, counting down.
TCTTCTTCAGGGCCGTACTGGAAATGCGGACGGTAGAAGGAATCAAACAAGACTTGTTTCGGCAGATCAGGGTGTATTCAAGTTGCCTAGGATACAATCTAATGCAAGGACTGCAACTTGGCTACAAATGATTATGGCAGAAGGCCCTTACAAACTACGTAATATGAAAATTAAACATGAACAAAGTGTACGTCACCGAGCTCCTTTTTGAGATGGAACATCTGCTCGGTGTGGCTTCTGTGCTCCTCAAGGATCGCCGGTGGCCTGGTCCCGCCCCTGCCATAGCGAAGTGGCATCCAGGTGGCCCCAAAATGATGTTCCGACTTGCTCACTTTTGCCGTCGAGGCGCCTCCGCTGGAGAGGGCTGATGTTGCACCTGGTGACTTGATGCCGTGCAGTGTACACTGGAGTGAAGAAGGCAGGAGAGGGCCCCCAACGCTGTGGATTCAATACTGCTCCGTAGGCCAAGGATCGGTGCTTTATATAGCTCCGACTATTGATCGCAAATTTTCCATCGGTCCTCCAGCAAATTCCACAGTGACCCGGTATACGGTTTTCAAGCGATTCCCGAATAATTCTACACATTTCGCGGGCATTACCAACGTGCTGTATATCGGCACCTTCGCCGAATGGACAGATGTGTGCTACTCGACCGTTGAAGTCACCAGTTCAGTTCCACGGGCCGAAGCCCACATGTATATTCTGGAATGCACTTGAGCTTCGCACTTGTACACTGCGATCTAATGGGAAGAGTCGAGAAAGACCGCGTGATGTGCTCCAGAATGCACGCGATAGTCTTGCCGCTCGTAACAGTATCGACGTCCTTTTCGAGTTGTCTATTTGTATTAATTCTTGAGTAGCACCCTTTTTCAAGGCTGGAGCTAGGCCTTGCATTTTTCGGCTGCCGCCAATCTACACGACGGCGACGGACGTACTTTAAACAACAACCCTGACGACCGCCAAGTTATTTCACCGGTATGCTGCGTAGAGAGGGATTTCTTCCGCCCACTGCTCCCCAGTCTCGCTGGGGAATGTCGTTTTTTTAGGCTTTCACTTCTCTTCATCGACCTTGCCGGCATGGGTGTCCCTACCAGAGGCCTCTCCGTTCGACCCCCGCCCAATATAGCTTTCAGGATCATCACAGTTACTTGAGCCTCTCCACCAACCAACGACCAAGTCTTACAGCACCCAGGAGTCGTACTGTCGTTGCAACATAACATCGAAACTCGCAGCATCAGCGTTTTTTGTGAGCTATGGGCGCAATGCGGCTCCTCGAGAGCTCTTGCGATTCTGTCTTTTCTCCTCTCAGCTTGTCGGTACCCAGCTAGCTCCCATTCCTATCAATGGTTACCTCTCGTCCCCCGTCGGTGGTGGTCTTCTTGAGTATATACTGGTCTGATCTCACCCGGTACTTTTCATCAGTTGCTCCTGACTCCTGGGATGGCCTGCTGGCATGGTTAATTCAGCAAATTTCCTGTGTCCGGTCATATTTTCCGAAGCCAGAGGGGGCTTGTCGGTCGAAGACAAAACGCCCCATTCAGAGGATTCAGATAAAACATGTATGGAGCACTTGTCGGATTAAAAGGCGATACGGCGCCTATAAAATGCATCCGTGAGGGCCAGTTGATTGGATAAAGGGGCCATTGTAGAGTGGCAATGGGCCATTATTGTGCCAGTTAGGGGTCGCCGGGGGCCGTTACTGAGGCGACGGACGGTGATTTGAGCCCGCGTCACGTGCCACCGCCGACGGGCCCGCCGCCGCCGCACAACATTTTGCGCGATTTCGTTACACATATCTCGTTAAATAATTCCCGGAACGGGGAAAGATCTCTGTAGTAGTGTTGTGTCAATGTGCCAGGGCGATATCCCCGGTTTATTCATTTTTCCTCCCGGTTTCCTACAAAATCAAATTAGGCTTCCGTGTCTCCTGCAGTTTTATTAAATCTTTTAAAGAAGATTTTGTCATGTAAATGTTTCGTATAGTAGTATACTAGAGCTCTGCACCTCTCGTATATACTTTCCCGTCATCAGGCACTTAATTATTGAAACGGGTACGCGCGCGGGTTTACGATCTGCGAAATTTGCGACACATCGCATATCAGAGAGGAGATGGAGGAGAAGGGGGCCTCTCCATCTTTATACTTGAAAGAGCTCGCTGGTTGGTGGGGCCCGGTAATGTGGGATGATGAGGACATTGTCGGGAGGTAATTGACAATTTATGCTCCAGCCGTAATATCAGAGTTACACCATAAAACTTCAGTTAATGCCTTTATGCCTTATATGGCACACAAGGCGAAATAAAATTTTGGTGGGCGAGTAAAATGCGAAAATTACGCTGTTTTATGGTAAAAGCTCGCCACCAGCGCCGGCAGTTCCATTCACCCAAACATCTTTAAAAGACTTCTACCACCCCACCCCCTGCCCGAGCTAGCCGGTCACCGTTTGTCCCAACGGTCGTGGTCCCGGACTAACCTTGAACTGGGAACTTCTTTTCCCACCTCAAAAAAAGCGTGGCGCCATCCACAGGCGCTCTATTCAAAATCTTCCTCACATGACGAAATATATCTAATATTCCAAGTGACCCGTTAAAGTACACCGTTACAACCCAAAAATGTCAGGCATCAATAATAATTATGAAAGTATCATTTTGACGGAAACGTATGTTTGCAGAAGCTTGCTCATGCTTTTATCTCTATAGGTCGCGGGAACAAAAATGGCGTGCTTAAGATAGGTATATGGTACCTATAATGTTATTTTCACTAGTAGGTACTTGTTGATACAATTACAGTGAAAGTCGCTTGTAACGACGACGAAGGGACTGTCAAATTCCCGTCGTTATATAAGAACGTCGTTACATACGTCCGATCTTTTTTTCATGACGGAGTGAAGTTGGTACATAAGTTTGTTTGTACATTTTATTGTAGGTATTCAGAGATATACTCACAAAGTTACGAAAAAACAAGCAAGCGGCCCTGAACACAGGAAACCTTTTTGCAACGTTAGACATTAGGCGCGGGAAGCTGCAAAATGACCGAATAACTGGTTGACGGTTTGGTTGACAGCAGCAAAAAGTGGAAGTTTTCATCGACACAGGGGCCACCTAGTGAGAAGTGCGCGAACTAAAGCGTGCCTCGAACGCGCACAACACGTTGACATAAAATAATTATTCTACGACGTCTTGTTGTGGAGGAATCTTCAATAATTTTCCAGTTATATACAGATAAAACATGAGCAAGCGTCTGATGCAAGCATACGTTTCCATCAAAATGGCGTAGAATTGGAAGGAATAAAGCATTTCGCATTAGCATTGAGTCATGTGGGGAGAGTGGCGGTTGTCAGGGTACTCTGTTTCGCGCCATCTCCCTCCAAGGTCACCACCTCCTGACGTCATGTGACGATACCTTATCGTAATAACAAGAGTACGTTCCAAAACCCTACCCGAGCAACCCAGTTGGGGTGTGACGTATAATTGTGACGTCACTACTTTTGCTCGAACTTTTGGAACGGGGTCGGGTAGTATCTTCTTGTCATCACAGTCCATTTGGCGCCATCTCGTCATAGTAGATTTAAATTAGATTTGCTTGAAGAGGGTAGTTCTCTTTTCAAGCTGTTGAAATAATTGGAAAATTGTTTTTGTTTGGATTGATTCGATGAAGATGAAAAAAACATTGAAAAAAATTGATTTCACCCTGTACGTAGAATACCAGTGGCTATAGAGGGGTACAAGGAGGTCGCTAAATAATGAAAGACTGTTTTTTTAGAAGATTATTTCATAGGAATAAAATGTTTTAAAGATTTATTTCTTAGTTTTCACCCTGTATAATAAATGGTACCCACATTCACAGGAATGTATATGCTGAACAGGTGGGGACTATACCCATATAGCAAAAAATCGTAACATTAACAATCTGCTCCATTTCCCACTGTTTTCATTCTAAAAGTTCTAAAACTGTCAAAACTAAATGTTGCCGATATGAATTGTTGAGCGCATGCGCAGTGGCGGACTAAAGGGGGGGCGGAGGGGGTGGTCCGCCCCGGGCCTCGGGGCCTCAATCATCTAATGGGGCCTCCAATTCCTTTTGTTTGTAAAAAATACTGGAAAAAAATTGGGATAAAATCCAAAATTTTCAACTTTTCCCCTCAATGGTAATTTTTTTCGTATATTAGGTGAGAAACATTGTTTTTCTTTTTTTTCTTCATTTTAAAGTTACCTTGGCAGGCCCCACATGACAACAGGTTTGGGGGCCTACACACAGGCAATAGAGGTGTGTCTGTATCACGGAATCTCTAAGAAATAAGAATTATTTTCGCTTTGGGCTTTAGGGGCCCCGGCCCCGAATGTCAGAGTGCCAGGGGCCTTCAAGCCTTCGAAATTTTGTGTTTCATATTATTTCTTATTTAAAGAAGGAAAAGACAAAACAATGAAATTATCTTGTCTGCGCGCTGCAGGTAGTAGAAATTCATATTATTCCTAATGTTGTATATACGAGGAGGTTTTAGCATTGAGTCAACAATCCTAATCCAATTCAACATCCAAAGCTGGAACCGAAAACCTCTCGTAGGTACTGGTGGTCAGTGGCATAGCCAAAGGGGGCGAGAGTGGGCGAATGACTCCACTCTGTCACCTTCGCCCATGGCACTTCATCGCACACTAAACCGATACAGTGAAAATTTCCGGCGAAAACTTTCTGAAAAGAAGTTTGATTACCAAGTAATTTTGGTAAAAACGTCAAAGACCAAAATCGCGAAACGCATGGAATATACCGATTATCATCAGCATTATTATTATCATGCCCAAAAAATTTCGTCTGCGGCGCTACCTCTCGCCGACTTGCACCCTCGTCATTGCCTTTGCCCCTCTCTTTGCCCTCTCCGCCCTCAAATTCTGACTACGCCACTGTGTGTTTCATAGTCAAGTTAACAGCTCATTCTTTTGTTTCTTAGGCTTTTGCTCAATCACAGAGGGGCAGGGCAGGCCAAAAATTCTGTCGGCCCCCCTTCATATTCTCAACTTTTACTCTTTAGGGGTCCCATCTTGCAGTTCCGCCCAGGGCCCCCAATTCTCTTAGTCCGCCACTGCGCATGCGTTACCTTTTTCATCCCAGTCTCAAAGTTCTACTCGGAGCGTTGTTTTGGAACGGCTTGTAAGCGTAGCTTAGGGTACAGCTACTGCTTAGGGTATGACGTCACAGTCTCTCCTATAGCTATTACTGTCTCTCCGACTTTATGAACGCCCAGAGTGCGGTTTTGGAACGTACCCCTCCTGACACTTGTATTGGAATAACATAATTTCACATTTTAACTTTTCAATAGTCTCACGACAAATACAACTATTGTCCAAAAATGACTTCACATTTTTCAAAACATAGATTTATGTCATTTTGATGTAATTGTTATCTGTCACTACAATCTGCCTTTGGCAGACATCTTGTGGCGGTTAAATTAGTTTGAATCGAGAGTTGAATGACAGCCTTTCCGAGTAAAGTCAGTGTTGCTCGATCCCTACGCTACCAGCTATAGCTACCCCTATACCGAATATACCTACCTGCTGGAATGTCTACTCTGCAAATAAGCTTTGATTCACACATTGGTACGCTTTTGAGCGAAACATTACTATGTGATTGCCGTGTATATGTGTAGTCTGTCTGTGTGTGCCGAGAGCACAAGGAACTGTTGATGCCGGGAATAAAAGGCAAACACCTCGCGCGCGCTTCCGGCTGAATCTAATAATTAAATTAGCGCCCTCCCCAAAATCTAATTTGATTCAAAGTTCTGCATGGCGAGCAGCACAGGGTTTAATGAATACCTGATGAGTCACTCAACGACGTGTGCGCAACTTTCCGCGCTTGTGCTCGCTCACGAAAAATGAGCATAGTCAAAAACTATATCACCATAAGCTTTCCGCTTCGTCATCGTTGCTGCTGCTGCTGCTGCTGCTGCTAATTTCGCTTCCTTAGCGAGAGAAAATTCGCACACAACACGTGAAATGCCTAGGAAACGCGTTCTTTCCACGCCACCGAAAATCTCTCCCCCGCGCGCCCTCGTTCCGTTGATCCGTGTAGTTTTCGCCGACTTCCTGCTTAGCACCGGTCTACACATATTACTTTCGCGTCTTGATCTCTCTCCCCGGGCTTTTGTTGCTCCGTCGTTACCCCCGGTTAACTGCTACCTAGAGCGGATGTAACTTACATAAAATAAACTTTACTTCTCGGCTAACGTGTGTTTATACGCTGCTATCCCAATCCTAAGCTGCCAGGGCGCGTCTTTTGTGCCGTGCACCCACCTTCGCTGTCGCCTCGTCTTCTTCCTTATGGCTTCTTGTTCTTCGTGTGAATACATATGCGTGTAGTTGCTAATGCTTCCCAGTCGCGTCTTTTCTATAACCAAGCGCGAGCGGTTGAGCTGTGTAAACAATTTAAAACACAATCTTGCTTGGAATTTTCGCCGGAGGCCGGAGGAAAAGAGGATTCGAAGCGATTGTTGATCGTATACTTCCATTAGAAGTGTTCAACCAAGAAATCAGCACCGTGTTGTTGTCAGGTGTTGTTATACAGAACGGTACATTAATGTTCAACCAGCTGTTGACTGTTACACGATATTTGCTGGAGACCCCGAAGCAAGAATAAAAACGCCAGCAGGATTTGCGGACTGCCTTCTAAGCGGACAGCCTTCTAAGCTCTCGCGACAGGATGCCGGCACGATAGTCGGAACAAGAACCTTCAAGAGATTTTCGAAAAATTACTAAAAAAAATTTAGAATGCATTAGTGGACAAGGCACGGTTTAGAACATAGGCAATCAATTGGTTCAGATCACCGACGAGTGTGAAGATAGCCCAGGCATTTTAGTCCAAAAATCGTGGTAACCGGTAACAAATTCCCTCAAAGCTGAATTTTGGTATTATGTTCTATTGGACCTACGGAACAACATATCAAAATACTCGGACTTACACTCTCGTGCGTCCTTCGATTTTCATCCTCAAAGGTCCAAGCTGTTCCTGCAAGTGAACGGAGTATCCGATCGATATAAGATATGTTTCAAATGAACAAAAGAGATTTGTTGTTAGTGCTTAAGTGTGTGAGGAAGCCTTTGTAACTTTCCCGATTGGTTAGTTCTGCAGGAAAGGCGGTTGAGTGTTAATTTGTCGCCCGGATATTTCAGGAAAAACCATGTGGGAATTTAAAGCCTCAAGTAATGTCGCACAAAGTTGAATATTGATATATAACTGGTATGATCCCTAAGGAAGAACATATCAAAATATTTGGACTTACACCTCTGTGCCTCCTACGATTTTGGGGCTTTGAATATCTAGTCAAAAAATTCACCCAGACATTTTTCTCTAAAACTGTTCCTGTGGACGAACCAATCATTTTAACACTATAAGGTGGGTCTCAAAGGAAACACGGTATATTGTTGCCTATGAAGTGGATCCGGTAGCCATGAAACATTTCTGCTTGATAGTGGCGTGAATAGTACGCGCAAGGTGGAATTTCTCTCCTGGATCTTTGAATCAGAAACGTGTAAGAAGATTTTTTGTGATGGCCAATAAAGCTGAGCATTGTCAATAAGTTCTTCTTCCCATCTTCGAAACAGACCCAAGTGATGGGACTGATGAGTGAACAGTTGATATTTACAGTGCTCATCCCGAAAATAATGAATTCTCTACAAAAAAATTGTGGTTTCTTTATTTAGGGGCATCATTGTCATTGTCAATGGTTTGGTGTACCTCAACAACCATCAAATTGCGCATCATAAATGACATGCCCTGCAATACTCCACCTTTGTCCGTTGAAAAGATGCAATTTTTTTAAATTGTTTTTCTTCTTCACCCTGTATACAGGATCTGAACTAAAATTTTGCTTGCGGCGATGGACAGAATTGTTCAGACAGGTTCTAAGGACATGTGTGCCAAAGGGCATTGCATTACTCAAAAATGCAGCGCACAGGACTTTTTCCGAACGTGCCGACTCCACTATTGGTAATTTGCCCCCTTGAGAGCATCTTTTTCATTGAGTAATGGTCTCTATTCGTTTCAAAGAGCCGCATCATAATGTTTGATCGTCTGGGCATGAGTCCATATATTCAAAGAAGCTATCAACGGGGTGGTAAAAAGCGAACCTTCAAATCAGCCCCAGATGGAGGTTTTGATTGTCCCGACAAGCCAGTTGCACCTGTAAAATTTGATTCAATATTTCACATCAATTTTTGATCGTTGGAATCGTGAGTGGCACCTCAAAATTGGTCTAAAAGGGAGTGCATGGCATTTTTGACACTTTTCAAGAAACACCACCATTTTCTGGTTTTTGTTTCAAATAACAACATCATCAACTTCAGAAGACTCCACATGATCACACTTGACGCTGAAGAATTTAATCAGTGTCAAATGAAGTTACTTATTAAACATTTTGGGGCCAAACTTTGACGCCCCCTAAAATAACCCCTGATGGAAATTTTGCGTGGTTTGGCATATCAAACAGCTTAAGAATGTCTGAGGAATGTGTGTGCCAAATGACATTGCGTCACTTCAAGTTTCACGCGATTTTTGTGTATCGACTAAAATACCGCTGAAGAAGTAGACCTCTACATCTGCTCCTGATGGAAATTTTGACTGGCCCGACGAGTCAGTTCTACCTATTATATTTTAGTCAACAATACACTACGTTGCTTCGTCGATGAAACTGTAACTGACACCTCTAAATTTGACAGAAACAGAATGCATAGTATTTTTCAAAAATCCCCTCTCCCTCGCCCCCCTTTTTGGTTTGTTCTTTTAAACAACCATTGTCAACCTCAAAATGATGCTTAAAAATTGGATCAGTGCCGGATAAGGTCATTTGTTGAACATTTTGGCCCAGTTAACCCCCATGTGGGTACTGACCGGCAAAACAATCATTGATGATTCATAAATCAATTTCCAGAATTAAACTGCTCAAAGGACCCCGCACGATTCCTATGGAAAATGGGTCTCGGTCAAATTTCCTAATTTTTTTATATGTTGTAGCCCAATTTGACACGAGCCAAAAACCATCGTCCGTTACCCAAAATAATGAACAGTTTTTTTTCTATAAGGGGTTGAAGATTGGTTATTTCAAGGTAAAGAAATATGTTCCAACATGAGTGAGAACATTTCGACGCCCTTTCTAACATATATGGCTCATGACAATTCCCTTTTTCTTTTGCAAAAAAATCAACCCCCTCCCTCACCCCCAACCCCTACTTGTGAGTATCAAATTCGAAATTACGTTTTAAAGTCATGCAGATGGTTCTATTTTGTCGAATTATGAATTTTGGCATAAATTGTTTTTCCAACCCCCAAATAGGGGGTGGGGTTGAAAAAAAAACCATCGGTCAATTCGGCTGAATTTCTGATATTGTGCTTCATCAGTTACGCTGAACAAGATGACCAAGGGAAAACTCAATCGTATGACCAGTTTTCACCCCACAGAGGGTTGAAGTTGACTATAATGAAGCATAAAACATTCTTCCATCTCATAAACCAAATGAATGAAAATAGTGGACTTTCATATAATCTTGTTTTGTAAAAATGTCTATTCTTCAAAAATAATTTCAACCCCGTCTCTCATCCCCTATCCTTGTTTCTGAACATCATATTCGAAATAAATCTTGGAAATGTAGGAATAGGTCTACGGTCGGATTCTCTGTATCTGATTGTGAATTCCCTCTCAAAATTCACTTTTACCATTATGCTTATGTTAGCACCCTTACAGCAGGGTGGGACATACATTTGATTTAATGATTTTTTTGCCTGGATTATTATTAAAAATATTGGTGTTCCTACATTATCCTATTTTTCTTTTGTACGGATACACCTCTATTTATAGTTAAGATTGAAGAATTTAATGTCATTTGAAGCGAAATCTGCTTAATCAAGGCAAAATATCATGTTACACTCTTATTTTAGCTACTGCGACTATTTGAAGGATGAAATAAAAATTAAATTATCAATCATATCGATTGGTAACAGCCAAGAAACTACTGTTGAATGAGGTGCTTGAAAATGCTCACTTCTTGGCGTGCCATTCTTTGCACGGTGGTCTCACAAACATTTTGACTCGGTGAATTAAATCAGAGGATGCCGTTTACTCCAAAATGATACCACACTTGGCAGTTCATTCGTTGTGGGGATGAAGAATTGAGAAAAACTGTTTTTTCCGATCTGTCATAATAATTAATTTTTTTCAGTGTGAAGAACTATTTGGACATGGTAACAAATGTTGTCAATGTACAGGTTGGAGTCGTTTGATGGCCTCCCAGTAGGAATTACGTGGTGGTATGGTGATTTGGTGGGAAGCCTCGCACCTTCAACTTTCAAGGGCCCCCCAGACCCCCTCCGCATCGAGTGCACCGATGTCTCCAACTCTTGAAATTAAAGTTGAGGGACCCCCAATCAAACCCCAAAAGCGCATTGCTTAAGCTCAAAATGCATAGTTAGAACGCTTAACCACCGGACTACTAGGAGACTGGCTTCTAGGGCATACACATTACACCCATTGGACGGTGTAAGCCCAAGACCACCTTTAATGGATTCGGGTTAACATGGAACTCTCTGTATTCTGTACAGAAAAAAGGGAAGGAAACACAGGAAACAATCAACATTTTGTTGATATATTAGGCAACAAACTTGAAGAATACAGAACAAACTGTAACCGTTTCTACCAGCATAGTAGTCCGGATGCTAAGGTTAAAATTTAGGGGGCACCCTTCACTTCTATAACAAGCAATGCCACTTGGCATACCTGTTGCCGAGACCATGTTTGACCGATTAAGATCAGGAGCCAAAGTCGTAAGTGATGCAGACGCTGTATACAGGGTGTCGTATAGAAGAAAAGTGAAAAATTCATATATAATTAACCGAACCAGATGGATTCACGTGATTAGGCACATATATTCACAATATATTACCCATCAAGGAAGAGTCAACAGTTTTGGAAAATCTTGAGCGGTTACTGAAATGTTCCGGAAAACTGAATTTTCTTCTAAATACTTTATTTCTCGGTAAATCAGTGAATTTTAAAGATATTGAAGTGCAACCTGGTAAGTTTACGACAAGTATTGTCATGAATCAAAAACGATCAGGAGCCAAATGTAGGGCCTGCTATTTCCAGAAGTAAGACAGTCAACTTTTTTTTCTTCGTGACCGCCATCTTGAATCTCCGTTTTACTCAACAGTTGGAAAAGTGACAGTCGAATGTGAGAATGTTGGCATCCAGTCACCCTATTACGAAAAAGATGGCCTTGAAGCAAGGTGAGGGTGTCTTCATCAAGAAAACATTGTCACCCAAGGTTTTCATGGTAATACGCATTTGCAGCGCCTGTGATGGCTAATGAGAGATTTGAAAGAGCAGAGTGAGTTCTTTGTCACAATCCTACATTCATTTTGAGCTGGATTACCAAAATTCATGGTGATCGGTCCAAAGGTAAACTCTTGATGGCTTGCTGAACAAAATAGGTAGCGCTTTTTGGTGAAAAATGCAAAAAAAATCGGGCTATCATGATCATGTTATCCCTCACGAACAGAAGGCTGTTGCAAAAACTGAAACAAATCAACGCTGAAATATTTTGTGAGATTGAAGCCTATATTCTTGACCCAATAAATTTTGGGCACATGCGTCCGGTCGCCAGAGAGAAGACATGGAAGGCGTGCATGCAGAAAAAAAAATTCGAAATTTGTATTCACATATTTCATTCAGAAACCCACCAAAAGTTGATAACTAACAATATTACATTCATTTTGAGATTTAGTACCAAAATTCATCATCATCGATCCAGAGGCAAAATTTTGGTAGAGTTCTGAAAATAATACGTGACTCAGAACTTGGAAAAAACTTTCTGCATGCAAGTCTCTTATGTCTTCTCTCTAACAAAGGGACGCATGTGTCCAACATTTTATGGCTCAAGATTATAGGGTTGACTCTCCCAAAATATTTCAGCGTTGATTAGTTCCAGTATTTGCAATAGCCTTCTCTTAGTGATGGATGACATAATGACGATTGCTCGATTTTTTTTGCATTTTTCACCAAAAAATGCCACCACATATTTGGTTCAGCAAGCCACCAAAAATTTACCTTTGGACCGATCATCATGAATTTTGGTAATTCAGCTCATAATGAATGTAGGATTGTGACAAAGAACTCACTCTGTTCTTCAAATCTCTGATTAGCCATCACAGGCGCTGCAAATGCGTATTACCATGAAAACCTTGGGTAACATTGTTTTCTCGATGAAGAGACCCTAACCTCTCTTCAAGGCTATCTTTTTCATAATGGGGTGACTGGATGTCATCTATCTCACATTCGGTTGCCACTTTTTTAACTGTTGAGTAAAACGGAGATTCAAGATGGCGGTCGCGAAGAAAAAAAAAGTTCACTGTTTTATTTCTGGAAATGGCAGGCCATGCATTTGGCTCCTGATCGTTTTTTATTCACTACAATACTGGCCATAGAACTGGCAAGTTGCACTTCGATATCTTGAAAATTCACTGATTTACCGAGAAATAAAATATTCAGAAGAAAATTCAGTTTCTCCTGAATATTTCAGGAACCGCTCAAGATTTTCCAAAACTGTTGACTCTTCTATGATTGGTAATATATTGTGAACATATGTGCCTATTCACGTGCGTCCATCTAGTTTGGTTAATGATATACGAATTTTTTACTTTTTTTCTATACGACACCCTGTATACGACGCCTGCATTGCTTGCGACTTTGGCTCCTGATCTTAATCGGTCAAACATGGTTTCGACAACAGGTATGTCAAGTGGCATTGCTTGTTATAAAAGTGAAGGGTATTATACCTTAACATCCGGACTATAGCATTTGAACAAAATAGAAAAAGTACTCATCCGGAGGAATGATGGAATCTGCTCGAATCCTGTTGTTCTATGTGTTCGTCATCGTTCCTGCTGAAAGAATGGTTGGGCAAGGGACTCGGCTCAGAAAGTTAGATATCCTTCAGCAAACTAAGAGGTGTAATGTTGAATGTTGAGCGCTATTACTGTGGGAGCGTAGGATGGACCCCCACCTACATGAGTCCTGATCGTGCACTTGAGCCAACGAAACAACCGTCTAGCACAACACTTACGCAGGGTCTACTCCAGTAATGTGCAAAAGCAAGATGCCGGCCAAAAATAATTTGAACACCACGTTCCGTGAGTACACTTGCCCGCCAGATTTTTGCCGCTACCTACTACATTTCGCTCAGAAGGGGCGCAACTGAGAGCTGAAAACGTTCTTGCCTTTCTCGATAAAAATTCTTCTTCTTTACTTTTCGTGCTTTTGTCACCAAGGGTAGAGTCTTTGTTTTTCGGTCACCAACCTCCGGCTCCGGACTAAAAGGCACGGGCTGTGCTCAGCATCTGAAAATGAGGTTATCCAGCAATAATACCATCTCTATTCTACAGGCGAGGCGCTTTATTGAAAATTCAATCACTACAAAACATTCATAAAATCAAGTGACGAGCCGTGATCAACAAGGTTCTGATTTGCCTCAAAGAGTCCATCTAACTAACCCTTAGCTATGCCCACAGAGTGCTATGCCTTTAATTTCGCGGGACACTTGTATAGAAAAAACGCGTCCTGGGATCTGTCGAGTTTTTTTTTTATCTGTGTGGATGATGCCGCGCGAACATTTAGGTAAATAAACTGTGTGCTCTGCGCGCGGGGCTGTATCCTGGAGGCTGTTGAAGAAGCAGCGTGCACGCGGCACGAAATAAAATAGACCGATATTCGCCCCTTTCCTCTTTTGATATTTTACGATATTTTGCTGCCGGGGTTTGCTATCAGTGGTGGGTATTCGCCATCTCCGCGCCTCCCTCCCTCCTCCATTTCTCCACACAAACACGCAACCGAAAGCAAGCAAGCCCTCACAATCCCAGACCAAAAGGCCGTAATCATGAATGGCGGTAATTTAAAATTCGTGCGTCATTTGAACCATTCAGATATACTTGCCTTCCCAGCTTCGGCTATGGCGCGATGTTCATCATACACCAAAGGCCACCTCCTTCCCTCTGAAACGTAAATATCGTAATAACGGGTCGTAATCGGCGACGACGACGACGACGACAATGTCGTGCCCTTATTATAAATTAAATTTGGCATCCAGCAAGGGTTTTCGGGAGGTCTATCTGACGAACTAAACGCGAGTAGCATGGCGGGTAGATAAAGTTTACGCGTCGTTTCCCAAACTGGCGGTGTTAGTTTTACGGGGATAAGGCAGAAGTTTAGGAGGGTTATAGCACAGCCTTACACTGGTTGTAAGATTTTTCCAGATTTGTTGATTTACATCATAGTTTATTGCCGTTTCCAAACCATCAATTGAAGGCATGTCGTTACATATGTGTTCCTGTTTATGAGCTCTGTTTATCTCATCAATAATATAGCTTGGATTTCTGAAATATCAATTATGAAAACCCGAATAATCAATGGATTCTATCGAGAGCTCTCCTAAAACAAAGGCATTTTGACCTTCGAAAGTGGTCAGGAGAAGATAACGGGATATACATTTTTTCCATAGCTTGCTCCAATGAAGACAGTCGTGAAATTAATTATATTATAGTCGCTTGCGACTTGCGTAACGAAGCACATGTCAAGTTTTGTGGGATAGGTTCTCTTGCAGGGTCCTCGAGTACAGGTAACCATAACAGGATTACCGTCATTGTGTAGTTGTAGTATTTTGGATTATTTTTTGTTGTGTTTTATTGTCCCCTGTCTACTAACATGTCTTCAGTGGTTGCCTTTTGAGTGTCTGTGTGAGTTTGGCGTACTTTTGTTTTGCGTTGCTTTGTTTTGCTTTGCGTTGTTTTGAGTTGCTTTGATGTTTTGGAAAGGGGAAGTATTAGTGAATTTTACATTTTGTCACAACATATTGAAGAGCCCTCTTCTTTTGGCAATACTCGGGGGGTTTCTTTGACGAGTTCTTCCCCTGTGTGCCTATTTTTGTCCGAGTCCATCACTCTCCCTTTTCTTTGACTTGACAGTTTGACATATTTGTTGTGTTGTTTTTAATTTATAATGGTCTTGATTTCTATGTTTTCATTTGATTTTACTGTTGTGATGGACAAAAGTCCATTTTGGTGTCATTTCGTTTATTCTGTCACTCACATGTTAGGTGTTCAGCGAAAAAAACCCATAAAAGTATAATTCTGCACTTATTTTGCTTTGAGTAAACGTAACTTGCGATGCAATGAGCGTGTTTCATCAAACTCCATCTTGAACTCCAACTTCTTCCCTCTCGGGTCGTTTCACTCCTGAACAAAAGCGGGCACAACGAAGGGTTTAGACGATCACAGGCCAAACAAATCAAATGTCGGAGGGGGGGCGTACTATCACAAGTTTGAGAGCCACTGTCTGCCAGTTTAGCTCCAGCAGGTTGGCAGTAATGGTTTACAGCCGTCGCAAGTGCGCGCTTTGACAAATTTATGACCAAAATGACAGTTTTCTTGTTTATAACTCGTTTCATAATAATATTCTCTCAATTTATGACTTAGTTCAATTGTTACTCGATAAGTCGATATCCGTGGTTTGGTGAAGAAAACAATGCAACGTAGCAGGTGCGGGAGACATGGAACGGTGAACCACTGGACGCGAAGCAATAAACTAATGGCGATAAACAATAATCGTTTTTGTGTTGTTTCCTAACATACAACGAGTGAACCAGAGGAAATGGTCTTACGGCCTGCTGCAGTCAATAAGCAAATAATCGCAGAATTCAAAAAATGTCATTTTGATATCTACACTGTCACTTATATGCCGACAATGCGACATTGGCATTGCAAGAACTAGTGACATTGGCAGAACGGCCAATATTATTCGTAGAAAATAGAAGTCTCCGGTTAGCTACTCTGTTATATTAAGACCCCCCCCCCACCCCCTGGCATTACATTTATCAGCTTTTGTTCAGGAGTGAAACGACACGAGGATGAAGAAGGGGTTTAATTAAACACGCTCATTGCCATAATTATTATACTAAAAGCAAAAAAGTGCGAAATCATTTTTTCATGGTTCTTTTGACAAAACACCTAGCACACGACTAACAAGCACACAACAACAACAACAACAACAACAAAATGATAACAAAAGGACACACAATGGACAAAATGAACTGAAACAATTGAAAACACAACAACAAAATATGTCAAACTGTCAGTCAAAGAAAAAGTAACGTGGCAGATTCAGAAAAAGCACTCAGTGGAAGAATTCGTCAAACAAACCCCTACGCTAGGCCCAAAGAGGGGACTCTCAAATAAATATGTGGAAAAAATGCGACTCACTGATAGTTTCCGGTATTCTGTGTAAGTAAACTGCTCACAAATTGAAGTGGATATTTTTAAAAAAAGGTTTTTTAAAATCGACAGAAAACTCTTGAAAATTAGTCGATTGTGAAACCGCTTGCACTGTTTTGAAGAAAAATGTCAATATTTTCAAGAACTATGTACTGAAGTTCCCCACAAAAATCACATGGATATGTCTAATATAGGGTGATAAAAAAAGTCGTTCAGTTTTGTTCTTTTTTAATCTCATGCAGGAGATTGTTCATCCACCCTGTACACCTATACTTGCTTGTATCTTATAGTCTGTAGCTTATGTAACTCGTTAGTTTTTATTTTTTTGCTTTCCGTTGCGTACTTACCGAAATACAGCCTTTTTACTTTCCAAAGTCATTTTGTCGATGAATAAATCCGGGGGGCTACTGGATTTTTTGGTACTTACAAAACAATGCCACTTGGTACTTTTAGAACGATTTTTCGAGCACATTTCAAATGGAAGACTACATAAAAATATACAGGGTGTCGCATGAACGAAGAAATTTGTTTCTGACACCTTATTACAGGTTGTAAAAAATTTCACTATTCAATTTGACAATTTTATGTCTAACAAAAAGAGATCTCCCATTGCTGAAATTATTCTCGGGCGACCTTCTCCATGTGTGATTCTGGCACTGCCAGTGGCCTGGAGTCGTCTCTTTGCCCACCGTCCCCACCGATGACACTTTGTGATACGTTCACCAAATCGGCGATTTCTCTTTGCCTTGTACCATTCCACAAGATATTTGCCACGATATCGAACTTACCTGGAATTGATCTTTGCAACGGCATTTTGCTACTGATTATTTCGAAATAAAATGAATCTCATAAATGATTTTTTTTGCGACACCCTATATACATCAGATGGTTGAGACGCCATACCTCCGTTAATTTTGAAATCTGCGCGAAAAATCGTTCTAAAAGTACCTACTAAGTGGCATTGCTTAGTACAAAAAAAATCCAGTAGCGCCCGGATTTAGCAGATTCATCGATAAAACGACTTTGGAAAGTAAAAAGGCTATATTTCGGTAAGTACGCAACGGAAAGCAAAAAACTAAAAACTGACAAGTTACATAAGCTACAGACTATAAGATCCAAGTAAATATAGGTGTACAGGGTGGATGAACAATCTCCTGCACGGGAGTAAAAAAGATCAAAACTGAACGACTTTTTTCATCACCCTGTATCAGACATATCCATGTGATTTTTGTGGAGGACTTCAGTAGATCTTGAAAATATTGACATTTTTCTTCAAAACAGTGCAAGCGGTTTCAAAATCGAGGGATTTTCAAGAATTTTCTAGCGATTTCAAAAAAATCTCTTTTTAAAAATATCCACTTCAATTTGTTAGCAGTTTATTATTAGTAAAACAAAATCGCAGAAACATCAGTAGATAGTGCATAATAAAATCAATAAAATGAGACTAGCAAGACGTGCATAAGAAAATACATCAATACAAGAACCCCAAGACGGTGTTAGTAGGATGCTGAAAAATATTGAAACACCCCTAACTCTTTTAGCTTCTGCGCCTGGATGGATAGGCAACCCAACATACTCCAAATAATTCAACTTATTTGAATTAAATCACTTTTCCTGCTCTTGGGACTGCTTTGGCCGGTGATCGTCTAGTATCAGGACACCATCCTGTTGTGCATCCTTCTTGTGGTTCGAGGATAGAGATCCTGGGCGTGTTGAGATCGAATTAACCTCTAGTTTGAACGCAGTAAGACACAGAAATTAGTTGTAACATAAAATCGTTATATTGTCTTCTATTTACATGTCAAAGTGTTTAAATAGGCTCGTTCCTATCCTGACCGTACCTCAACGCTGGTAACTAAGATAGCTAAGTTTTCTAAGTGTTCCCTAAAAGATGACTTTCCCCTAATAATTATTTCAAAGCCATCACACATCAATACTCCGATGGACACCTGATTCTACACCTTAACCAACATTTAAACTTTGTTTGGGGGCGTGGTTCGAAATTCTTATCGTGGATTCATCAGATTCAACATTTGAGTTAGTGTTATAGGTTATGTTAGGGTTAGGCCCAGCGTCTAGACACTGAAAAAGGGTTTGAGTGACTTTTGCGAGCGATGGGAACTCCCCCCTCTCTTTTCTGTTGTCCCCTGTTCCCTACAATCTAAGTTCGTGGGCCGGTGTGTGCGGGGCTCCTCCTATTATGAATCTCTTTTCAAAGGCTGCGTCTCTTATTCTCTGGACTATTCTTTTTGCATGACTCTTTTTAGGCTATGGTAATCTTTTGCCCGTTTTGGAAGGGATTGGATATGGCCCGGTGCCTTTGTGGAGAACTGGACCTATTTCCACCTTGAATTGCCCTTGAAGCTTAGAAGGATTTCACGACCGCGAGTGTCTATAGCCGGAAATGTAAAGCCCAATTTCACCCTTCCAAAAACTTCGGAACCAATGGTGTACGCGAACAATTACTCAAGTCAAGGTACAAACTCTCCCACGTGAAGACCCTTTGGTTGAACCCCGTTCTGTTTTGTGTGGTGTGAAACCCCATTGTTGCTAAAAACCTACAGAGGTGCTCGCCGACGAACTAACGCAAGAAGGCTTCGAAACAACTATTATTCCCTATAAATAAATATCAGATTGCTAACCAACTATTGAGCCGTAACAATTCATTTTAAGTACAAATTTATCGAAGCGTCGCGTCGTCGAATATCCAAGTAATTATACGAACAGTTTCTAATCGATTTTCCAATTCCCGATTACACAATCTCCATCACTCCAGGTGCATCCTGCAACAAATTCATTAGTCACGCGATGAACAAACCGGACGTCACTCTAGGTGAAACTCCTCTCCATAACATTCGTCATTTCTAATAATTCTCTTGTTCTTAATGACCCAACCAAAATGGAAATCTAAATAACTGCAGTTGCACGCTAAAACAAAGTCATATTAGTTTCACGGAGGGGGGGGGGGTCGTTGTCCTAAACCGATTATTATTAACAATTACGACTCTAGGACAGTGTCCGAACCCTGGTTTCAACAAACGCGATTGTAGTTCTTTCCAGTTCCTATCCGTTTCGCGATTCCCCAAACTCAGCAGCGCGTATTCGGAAGTGTCGCTCAAAGCTCTGTCGAAATTCCAACCCCAACCCCTGGACTGCAGGTACCACCCACTGAGAAGTTGAAGTCTACCCCGTGTCGATCGTGGCTTTCTAGGACATTGCAAATCTCAATCGTAGGTCGTCTGCCCCACCCCACAAGATCGCTCCTTTTCCACCGCGAGGTACCGTTCTGCGAGCACTAGCATCCAGCACTGAAGCTCAGCCCAGCTGGAGAAGATCAAGACACGACCCCGAAACTGATCAGGACACGTCCGGCGGAAGATCAAGACACAGTCCGCGGCAGATCAGGACACGTCCGGTGGAAGATCAAGACACGACTCGAAAGTCGATCAGGACACATGACACCGGAAGATCAAGACACAGCCCGCGTCAGATCAGGACACATGACACCGGAAGATCAAGACACAGCCCGAAGGTAGATCAGGACACGTCGCCGCGGAGCTTGTTATCAGAGATAGATACGAGTGTTCGATGCAGGTTCCTCTTCCAATAGGCAGCGTTCTGTGTGAAGGGTTACAACCCCATGGATATGAAATTATACAATCTCTTCGAAGGCAAATGACGCACTCAGGTTTACCTCGGTTACTCGCGATACCCACACGGTCCAAAGGCTCTTGCTTTAGCTTAAAAACTCCCTGGTAAAGACGTCTCCCAAAGTACAACGCAATTTAATCCCGTAGGAGAAAGGAGGCGCGCACCGGCGCGAAATCTAACAAGCTTGATACTCATTTTCACGCGACACGCGAGCAAATGTGCAATTCCGGTATTTAGAAATATGGGATGAACAATCAAGCGCGAGTGGTGTGACGACTGCGACTCCGATGATGAAGAGCTTGGATGTAGACGGGGCAAATCACATCTACTACTACCGCGGCGCGGACGGGAATCTCTTCGATGACGGGCTGGACTGTGCTACAGTGGCGCGTGTGGCGATGAGTGTATTGGTAATCGGACGTCGGGTGTATTGTCGCGCATTTTATTTGGGAACGCCGAGATGCGGGCAATGGCACACGAGGAGGCCGCGTAATTTCGAGGTGCGGCGGAGCACATGGACATCGGCTGGTCTTCGGCGTGGAGTTGAGTGTGCATTATAGCTAAATTGTTTTATACCAGGTCTCGAACTTTTTGCGTGGACATTACACGGCTAGCGACATCTTTTAACCATGTGGTGAACTTGCATCGCACGCTCAATTCTCAATACACTTATTGATTTTTCCTCCGCGTGTTTTCGACCCGTACAAGCGGTGCGTTTCAATATCCACATCAAATATCCGACACAATATCAGCGAGCTTCAAAAATGACATGAAAAAATATGCCAGAGTCCCCAAAAAGACGGTGGACAATTACATTTACATGGAAATCAAAACATGACACAGACAAAAATACGCGCCGCACAAAAGTTATAGTCAAGTGAGTACATGGCAAGCAAATTTCACACAATATTATTGAAATCAGAGCACGACGCGGCGACAAGACAAAGACTTCTTTAGAGTGTGTGTAGTTTGAATAGCCCACCAGCCACCAGGAGATGCGTTTGAATTATCAGGCAAAAACGCGAATTAACGCAATAAATGATATTTTAGGTACATTCAAAAACCAATACAATGTTCAAAGAGACATAACTAGTACAAACATGTAAGTGAAAATAAGTGAAATTACGTACCATGAGTACACACAAATCAAACACTTCTTTCGCCCAGCAGGCGGATATAGGTTCTCCCTGCATTTCTTGCGCGAAGCTCTCGGATCCCGGCAAAAGACATAAAAATTTCCTTTTGCTCCTCGACCCCGCGGACCTTCAAGCTCAGCACACGTGATTTCACAAATATGGGCTCTGGCGCATTTAGAAACAGTTCAAACGGAGGAGGTTTAAAATTATTGCATGCCAGCGCCCTTATTTAATACATGATTGTTGATAATATTGATGATATCCATATTATGGTGAAATAAGGCGAAACCCCGCACTACCATGTCAGCCTTCTATTTGGGTCCATGGCAAGATACGGTATTGTTCTTCCAATTCAGGTACAGGTCCCTTATTTTAGCAGAAAATGGTGATTTTTGCGCACGACTTTTGACCTATCGCGTATCCCACTTATATTATACCTCCCGCGTAAATTATTCATTACACGCCCGTCTTCCCATTACCAAATTGGATTAAAGGATGAGACAAAACTTAAGGGAGGTCGACGACGTAGCAAAGACGACGGCGACGAAGACGTTTCGTTTTAATCACCCGCGCCACGGCGCGGCGGTGTGCAGCGCCAGAAACTCCGGTGAAAGAGACATTCCGGGCGTTTTATTTCATTATACATGGATTTAATCCGTATTTTGTACTCCACAGGTACCTCTCCTTTTCGCCTTGCGCTATACCTCTGAAGCAGTCACCTGTACCTTTGGCCATAAACTCAGAACGTGAGGCTTTTGCTCGAGGGAGTTCGAGAGGAGTATAGGTATCAGCCTGTGCCTAGGTACCTACCGCGCGTTCAGAGTGCAAGAGATATATTATTATTATACAGCGGGATAGGTATTATTTCGACGACAACATTGCTTATGCTAATTAATGCATAATATAATACCTCGGGTAGATTCTCCGGTGCAACCATGCGATGATGTGCTGCAACACGCGACCATAGGAGTTCTATTGTTCGATAATTCAATTAATTGATAATCAATGCTAAGAAAATTGTCCTCAACGAGCTGTGAGATCAAACGTGCCAAGCAAGGGTGTACTGTTTCAGTTTTAATGTAATTTATATCGGATTTGTTTGCGTGAAGTCACTGATATCAACTGCAGTTATAAAGTTGGATTTGAATGTACATTAATAATGGACACAACAAGTAAGAAGTGGACATACAAGTTGACAAGTATGAAGCTTGCAAATCAAAAGCGAGTGAAGCAATGGGCGGGCGTTCCATGAGAGTTGTACTGTATACTACATGCTACGATTAGGATCAATTACTGATCCATATCTACATCAAATATGAAAATATTTGATCTGACATCTGTTTTCGCTCATAAGATCAGTTAGACAATGTAACAGTTCAATGAGAAAAATTAACCATTCTCTTACTAAACCAATGTAGCGCACACTAAATTTCCTTATCAGTGACAATGGCCAAAATTTCATTGGAAAAATTCTACGTGCACGGCTTTCTGAACATTCACAGTTTTCTGATAATTTTCCAATAACTGTACGCGATACGAATGGGAATGTGTATGTATGTGTTAGCGGCGGTGCGGTGCTGGCAGGCGAATTTTAATCGCCCAGACGACATGTCTCGACATTAATCCGTTTTCCCTGGGCAATTACATTTCAGGATATAAACCAATTTTCCGGGTGGAGTTCTCCTTGCGGCAAAATAATAACGAAAGACAATGAACGACGGAGGAAAACCGCGTGGCGGCGGCGGCGGCGGCGAACTCCCGGACGTCAAGCGGGTTTTTCTACATCCAGTCTCCTCTCCAGTATAGTCCAGTCCAACACCAACATAACGAACGTTTTGGCGAGCCTTCTCAGATGGTCACGAGCTAGATAAGAAGAGAAAACATAACGCAGGCAACGAGATTAGCGCTAAATAGACAGAAAAAAATACACCATCACCCAGTTTAGCGCGTATATATTCGCCGCGTATGCCTGGACAGGATGAAATATGTACGACGGGGGCTGATGTGAGTTATGGCGACGTTTTAATGCACACATTTAATCAAAAACCTATTACTTTTATATAATATTTACATGGTCGGATTTTAATTCTGCTAATATCCTCCGTCAGTGAAAATTCTGCTGTTTGCCATACCCTGCACCGCGTATATTATAGCCGTTATATTAGGTATATATTTCATAATGTGCTCGAGGACGTGTGTGGTGCCCTCTACATATATTGCTTTGTTCGCAAGAACTGACTTTGCAAAAGTGGATGTGGTGTATTTTAAATTATACGAGTGCATCGTTACAGTACCAACCCGGTCCCGTTCTCTACTCAATTTGCCGAAGTGCAAGATAATACATTTAGCACATTTTCGGTTTACCCTAGCCTACATGGCGCGTGTTTTTTTTCGGTGCCTGCAGCTTCTGTTTCGAAAGAGTGGGAATCTAATTTCGTGCCGGTGCGCTGCTGAACGGGACCAAATTTGCACACAGTCGAACGATAATTTTGGTAGTTGAGCCGTGAATTCTGCTAGCTCTGGAGTTCATTAAGTACCTGCCTACCTATAGCTATACGGGAGAGGGTGCATGAAGCGCACCGCATTTCCTCAGCACCTCAGCGAATATATACCTAGTTAGTTGTGTGCAACGCAACGGATGTAATCCCACCTGAAGATATAAATTTGATTATATTACCGATCGCTGTATATTGAGCGACAAGTCCTCGAGGATCAAGTCGATGTAAGTATAATAACTGAAAACGGCAGCACCCAGGTGTATGGTTACTTGCTTTGGTGCTAGAAGGTCTTGGAAGTGTGGTTAAAGTGCCGCTATGTTGGTAATATAATATTGCTTTCCGAAGCTGCATAATCTTGGATTCTCTTGTATTATACTTCATCAAACATGTGTGTACCATGTTGTTAAGACTTTAAATCTCGCTGAAGTTCCGGGAGGGCTGTGGCTTTCAACAATAACATTACCTAAGTCTCCGACGACCCACAATCATCTTGCTCCTGAACATAAGATCATCACTAGTCCATGGACAACGCCAAGTTTGATAGGTAAATAAGTAGGTAATATACGCATCGAACTTCGTTTTATTTTGATTTGAAGTAGGAGCGGTCCCTTTTAACAGCATGTATGGCCATTTTGATCAGGCTACTCGTGAAAATAATTTCGACTTCAATGTAATGTACGGAGAAAACTCATCAACGAAATGGACTATCACTTTCACACGTTGTCATCAACCTGCATCCAACCATTTGGGCGTAGTTCATGAACAAAGATGAATGTTGAGAGACTATGATTGTAGTCATTCGGGTCCGGCCCCTGCCATAGCGAAGCGGCATTCAGGTGGTCCCAAAATGATGTTGCCGGCCAGCTCACTTTGGCCGTCGAGGCGCCACCACTGGAGAGGGCTTGTGTCGCACCTGGTGACTTATTACAGTGCAGCGGACACTGGAGTGAAGAAGGCAGGAGGGGGCCCTCAAGCGGCGTCCTGGAAGAACACAAAACATCGACAGATTATTGGGCCTCGGTAAAATCTAAAATAGGAATAACAATAAATTGACTTCGAAGTCGTCGACCTCGATCAGCTGAGAGCACACAGACGTAGATCAACTTTAGTGGCAGGCACCGCCAAAATGAATTGCTGCAGGCACAATATAAACAAAACCTAACCGGAGGCAGACGGCCGTCCGAATAGGGTCAACACTTAACAACGGGGATTTTACGATTCTAGCAAAATGAGTAAATTACGAAAATAACTTAAGAATAAGAGAGGCTGACTGTTATACGCAAAACACACTGGAAGTAAACACTCAGCTTTTGTACGGCGCTCTCGGGAAAATGTGAAATCGCCACTGCAGAAGGCCTCGACCGCTGCACCTCGATGACGGAAGCTGGTGGGGTCCACCCTTGTTGTTCACGGCCGTTCGCGTACGGTGGCGCATTGGAAGAGCAGGTACGCCGAAGCTTGAAACTGGAAGGGGGCGCTACGCCCAAGGGCTGCACGGTGGCCGGCGCGAAGCACGCGGTAGCAGTTGCGACATGCGGCCAGCAAGGCCGAACATGACACACGGTGTGCGTGGCTGGTTCTACAAGCGAGCTGGGCTCCCCAAAGCCGAAATAACGACGGCCGGCGTACTCTGAGGTCTCATGGCGTTTTCCACCATTTTCTTCAATTAGTCATGCGGTGCGAATTCAACGTGGCTGGCCGCAACTCCCCCCCCCCCCCATTTTAGCCACCTGAAACACGGACTTTCATCCGTGACTTTAGCATCATGCCAAAATCAACCGCTATTCTCTCACCTGGAATTGCTAGTAGGGGCGGTCGCGAGTAGCTGCAATTTTAGCTAGACATTGCCGGCTGCAACATTTTACGACGACTGGCAGTTTGTGACGCATGCTAGCGCTGCCACTACCATCAACCTAAAGAAGCTGTTCGACGAATTCGTCGCAAGCAGGGCCGGAATGAGCCCGCTCAAATTTTGTGCCGTACAACTTCCGAATTATTAATTCATATGGTCTATTGATCTAAGATTTTTCGTAGAAAGGTACTTCAATTTGATAGTGTATAACAGAAATAGTTACTTTTTATCATAAACTTGAAGGGTAGATTTCCTGTGAAAAATTGGTTCGAAAATACAGACATCGAT
Organism: Anaspis maculata; assembly: GCA_949128115.1. NCBI lineage: Eukaryota > Metazoa > Arthropoda > Insecta > Coleoptera > Scraptiidae > Anaspis > Anaspis maculata. The sequence goes on along the minus strand of OX421962.1, from coordinate 38,159,458 downwards.
ATTTTAAAATGCTCCGTTGAAGAAAATTCCCAGGGTGTTCAAATTGAATTTTTAGAATTGATTTTCTGGCCTGACTTTGAAAGTGTTTATTCGATTTTTATCTAAGTCGCCTAAAATATATAAGTATTTCCACGTATATTATCCAGATCATCTGGATACCTCAATATGATTTGTGGTGTTTATGCAGAAGCGACGTAATTTCAAATACACCTAGAATTTTCCCACACTGGTTTCGTAGGGACTAGCGTAGGGATTTATTCAGTGAATTGAGTCTAGCAGGGTCCCAAAGTTTCGAAATTAAGTTCTACCAGAAAGTGACAAGTGGGGTTTTTGCAAAGAACGCCTCAATTGTCATTGTTGAACAATTAAACTGCCATTGTAGTCGAAACTGCCATCTCAATCAAGCAATCTGTCATTTCAAGTGAGGTGAGGTGAGGTGAGGTCTGCACCAGACTATCTTTGGCTTGAGAATTGGTACTTGCTGTAGTCATCGGCTTATACCTATTTCGCGGAATTCGTAGTTATGGAAACGCAGCTAAAACCCTGTTTATTTCACATTAATTTAGAACAAACCACCCCACAAACATTTTCCATCCGGAAGATTATACTTGCTGCCAAATTTCCGCGCTGGAAATTTATCACATAATATCTGGAGGATTTAATATTTCCATTCTCTCACTCCTAAATACATACTCGCGCACATACACACATGCAGAGATGGAACACGCCTCCATCCCTGTAGCCTTTCTGTTAACATACCACGCGCGTTTCATTTAGTTTCATTCGACTGTTGTATAATTAAAATTTAAAATTGGAAAAGTTTCTCGTCGCTGCTGTGCATGTATGCGTGTGCTCTAGCGACCACTGTGTCCAAAGCCAAAAACACCGCACACCATTCCAATACGTAGGTATATGCATGACCCAGAGCGATTTGTACAAATTAATATGCACATGCACAATTTACCGAGACACAATTTTAAATAAACGTGGACAAAAAAGGGGAGCACGCCCGTTTCGATGCTTCTTTAATTTATTGCGGGACGGAATTCCGTACCACACGCCAACGGAAAAAAAAACGGTTTTGCGTACATTTTCTCCTCTCTAGGAGTTAATAACGTTCCCACATGCAATCACCGTCGGAATCATTAGTCATCTTCTCGAAAGCCAATCTGAGGGTAATGGATCGAAAAATGGAAATTGCGTAATGTGCGTTATTATTCTAGGGGAGAAGCATCATCCAGGCATTTTGCACGTCTGGATCGTTTTGCATTCCAACGAGGCGACAAATTGAAGATTGCGCTATGTTGTGAGTGCCGCCTCTACCCTACGCCTCCATTATCGAAAGCGAATTCCGAACAAACTTGCCGTTTTGATTGCTCACTCTGACTTTGGCTGTAAGAAAAGAAGATGCATTCAAATATCGGCCAGGGACGCCTCCAGTAGATTCTTATTTTCCTGCTAGTTTTTGGAGAGTTGGGAGCTCTGACGTTCAGATTTCACTCGAGTGGTTGCCAGCTCTCCTTGCATAGGTTTGAATTTCTTTTAGCTTTATTTGCTCGGGCGCCACCCCACTTGACAACAGGGCTATAGTAAATTCGAAAAAAAGTAAACTAGCAAGTGCTTTACAAGTATGTAGTATAAACTATTGACGATTAAAAGAGTTCCCTACACACATCAAGGACAGTGATTGTTAACTACACAAATAATAACAGCAATTTTTACACAAAAATGGCAGCCAAAAGATGCAATAACAAGAACCTGTCTCGCAAAGGATCCTACACAAAGCACGTAACGAGAAGGGAGGGCGTAACGTGGTACGAAGCAAAGTTTAACGGGGAGGTGTGGCGGTGCGACGTATGCGACGTGCACCTGACAAGCCCTTCTCTCGAATTTTTCCCCTCATTCATGTTTCTCGCTCTTCAGATCAGCTGTTGAACTGTGAACTAGCTACATTAGTAGATGACTGCGTGAACCCTAGATCTGTTCTATATCAGTTATGCCGTTCATTCAGCTATTTGACCAGAAACGTAGCATAGGTACCTAAATAAGCTACGTGCGTATACTTACCGTACCACCCAACGAACTAAAAATAAAATACAATAGTGATTTTAGTTCGCGAACGAACTGGAATAATGAACGATTCTTCAAAGTGCGAAAAACGAACGATTTTTCCCATGTCTACCTGTCTGTGAATGGCATGATGCGGATAGGTGAATTGTAATCAAATTCTTTTACGCTGACTCGCACGGTCTGCAGTCGCAGGTTGAAGCACGCGCGTAATCTTGTGGTGGTGCGTTGAACTAGTCGCGCGCCTGCTCGGGGTCGTGTGCGGCATGTTCAGTTGCCGCGATTTGGTGGTTTATTGCATCTTGACGCAAGAATTAAGGACAGAGTTTTATCTGTGAAATACGTCGTTGCGGAATCAATCAGTGTGGGTTTATTCCTGAACAGAATTTCACCATTCAAGTCTTTTTGGAAAGCAATACAGATGTACTTTGGTTTGAGCCTATAAACATTTTCAAAATCCAAAATTCAAAAATTATTTTTTCAAAACTTGTTTTTTTTTGGATTTGAAAATAAAAATTTTTGAAAATATCTATAGGCTCAAACCAAAGTACATCCTTGTAGCTATCCACAAAGACCTGAATGATAGATTACTCTCAAGGAATAAACTCAGACGGATTGATTCCGCGACGCTTATTTTACCAATATAAATTGGTAAAATATAAATTGGTAAAATGAGGCGTTGCGGAATCAATCCCTGTGGGTTGATTCCTTGTCAGAACACGGATATACTTTGGTTTGAGCCCATTAGAATTTCCAATATCCAAAAATTAAAAAATATTTTTCGATTTTGGAAATGCTAATGGGCTTAAACCAAAGTATATCCTTGTAGCTTCCGAAAAAGACCTAAATGGTAAGATTCTGTCAAGGAATAAACCCACAGGGATTGATTCCGCAACGCCTTATTTCACCAATTTTAACTCAGTCCTTGAGGACGGCATTTCCTAGCGTTCCTTTTTTAAACGTGAGTTATTATGAAAATCAGTGGAGTAGGAGACTTGTAGAGAAGAGTAATCTAAAATCCAAAATGAAAATTATTTAAAACTTTCAAACTTCAAAAGTCTTTTTTTTTCGAAATTTTCATATCTTTTTCAAAAAAGACCCTCATTCTCTTGCCAGCTCAGATGTGAATAACTCATTTTTTTTGTTACATTTTTAGCTGCACAGATTTGGCAGAAACCCACTCCACAAGAATCTATCTGTTTCTCTTTCGCTCTGCAGCTGATCCGCAGTCTGTTTCAGCCATTTTTTATGCTAGGAAATGTCGTCCTCAACGCACTGAGCGCGAAGTTGGCTGAGGCATTTGTCGTTTGACTGTCTTTCTCAAGATTTTACCGCCGAGCCAGTAAAATCCCATTTTCAAAGATCTTGATTGTAGTGTAGATCTTCTGCACGGAATAAATTGTAGTTTTGTTCCGCTTTCGTAATAAGTCATGTCGATGTGGCATTATTTATCAAATACTAACTCGACTCGACTGTGTTACTGGAACGAAAAGATCGAGTGCGTCGCGGGTTTGTTATCACCGGCCCACGAACGAAAATCGTGCTGTTGAAAATCCTGGATTTCGCCTGGCCAACCTAAATAACGGCGACGGCGGTTATTTTTTCGCGGCTGGCGCTCGCGATGCAAAGGTCCCCGGATATTTGCAGAGAAACGCAATTAATTAGGGGAAAATTTATAGGTAACTCGGAATCACAGTTTTCCGCCGTGAAATATCCATAATTCCCAGTTTAAATAAAACAACGGGGATTATATTTGAAATTCAAATGGCTCATATTCATAAATTAAGGGCCCCGGCCCATCCGGAACCGAGGTGTTTTCTTATTCCGTACCAGACCTGACCATACCCGCTTCACAGATGCAGTGCGGAGATAACATTAGAGGTTGCAATTTGTTATTCAATGTATAAATTCGAGATTAGATGGACCAAGCTTTGCTGCTGCAATACCTCTTCTTGAACCTCTCCCACACTCCTCCCCACGATGGAACTTATTCGATAAATCTCAGAAATAATGTTCCACTGACGGAACCGTTTAACTTGTTCTCGTACTTTGGTACTTACACCACTACCGTTCTGGAATACTTACATAAATCTCTAAATTGTGCTAAATACAAACGCGCGATGTTTTCTTCGCAGTGCGCGCGACGGGAGCGAGTTGCAAAGTTTTTTCTTTGTTCGGAGAGTTAGTGCCGGATTTTGGAAGCTCTTTCGGAGTCGTGGAGTCGTGGTGGCGCACTGAAACTTTGATCTATGCTGCCACTGAGCGCTGCTAGACATTGAAATTTTGTTTTTGTGTTTTCAGGTGCATTGGGTTCAGCAGCAGCACGAGAAAAGGAGGAAAAAGCGCGACTACGTCATACGGCCTTCTGTTTCGTCATCACCCTACTCCCAGTACGTCAGCGAAATAGCTCCAGGAGTCTCGCCCCATGGTCACCCTAGGTACCGAGCCGTATCGAGTGGTTCGTTTCCGGATCCTCTCTTCAAGGAACAGTGGTACTTGGTGAGTACTTTCTACTACTTAGAATAAGACATCGTTTCTTGGTTTTCAACCTGCGAAAACGTTATTTTCATTCGAATGTTTCTTGAAGTCACCATTTTGGACTTTTACAGTTTTAAACTGATCCACTTTGTGATCCGAGTAGTAACCTCTAAAAACGTCAAAATTTAAAATTTGACAAATATATATCGATTGTCTATTGAATGTAAGGTTGCGGACTCATAAAAGTTTACCCCGACGGCGATCGAGTGACCATGCTAATTCAGTTTTGACGTAATTTTGAATGGGCATGGCCACACGATTGTCATCGGTGTAAACTTTTATGAGTCCGCAACCGTACATGTTGATCAAAATCTGTAGTGAATCGGTTGGAAATTAAAAGTTAAAGATAGCAGTTTCTAAGGTAATGAAATTTTAAAATCGATTTTTCTTGAAAACCATGCATTTTATCGAATTTCAACAGAATCACCTTTCCTCTGTGTTAATATTTGAAAATTCATACTGTTGTGTTCAACCTTGAAAAAATTCACACGCAAAAATGTTGGGGGGGATTTTACTTGCCCCTCAATCAGTTTGACACCCCGCGGGGTATAATTTTGGAACGGACGTGACATCATACTGTGAAGCATAGAAACCTGAGTAACTGTACAAAATTCTGTCTTTCCATCACAAACTGTTTCGGAGATACGCCATCAAACTCAAACGTTTTAATTCATGCGGACCGAAGGAGTCCGCTCCGTGCAACAACCGCATTGAAAGTTGAATACTGTGCGGAGGGAACATTCAAGTGAGCGAGAACAAGTGCATGGTACAAGTCGTGTAATTTACACACGGAAAATAAATGAACTGGGAACACAATCACAATAACGCTCGCCGGGCCAGGTACAAGATACGATCAGTGAAGCTTCTCGTTTTGAAACACAAACAACACTGGCAGAGGGCCGCTTACAAACTTAACTGGAAAGAGTTGAAGACTCTCCCAAGTGAAGACGGGAGGCCAACACAATATGACAATTAAATTCAAAACGCAACGTGCCGGATCTACATAACTTCTAGCTTTCTACAAGCAGAAGAAAAATGGAAAGGAACTTCCCTGTGGCCGACGTGCGTTGCCGAACTTTGGCCCATCGATACATAATAAAACCACTAAACTCTGATTCGTTAGCCGGCGATGCAAGTAGCGGCGTAAGTTTGGCAGCGGGCACGGCTGGCGGTGTAGGGAGCGGCTCTCGGCCGGCCAAAACATCAGCGACCAGCCGCGGATGATCGCACCGGCGTCCAGCGGGAACCGATGATAATCCATGTGGAGGCTAAAGGCTACACCGGTACCGGCGCCGGAAAACGGCGGGAAACTTGCCGATGGCCATTGGTGCTGTGGAAATTGGCGGTGGCCGTGGAAACCTGTCGAACTCAGCGGTGACCGTGAAAAGTCCGGTGAGCGGTGGACGATGAGAGCTCCAGCGGCGGTGGGACGTGAAAAATAGCGATAGTCGGCGGCCGGCGGTGGAAACTTCAGCGGGGAAACGTGGAAAATAGCGATGGAAAATGGGCCCCGAAGGACGAACTTACCATGACGTGCCATTCCGCAGGGCGAGCAGTTCTTCATTTACTTGTAGAAGATGAGCCGAGGCGACCGGCGGCCGTTTTCCACTCGTGCAGCATTTTAGGTGCGAATTCGGCGACAGAAAAGAACGAGTTTTCCGCTCGAAACGATTTATATAGCTTGCGCTTATCGCCGAAAAACTTCATTGAAAAACACGAGCCTGCACGTCACACGTGAAACGGGTGGTCAAAATTCATAGATCTCACCAGAAGTAACCAGGAAATGGCACACGCGCAACTGGTGGTGTGCCTTGAAGCGAACCACCGTTCGTGCGAAAATCCGAACCTAACAAATTGTTCCAGTTTCTTATTACAAATTGAACGAATACTTTTGTACGTTTCACAATGACTGTTGAATACAAAGCCACGACTGCGTTCTTTTGGATAACCGTCCGTGGTTGAGTCGTCTCAACACTCTTTCCAATAATAATAATACATGAAACTGTTTGTGCTTGTTATGGGACTTTGTCTCACGGTGGCGAACCAATAAACTACTCACTCGATGGTGGAAAATAGAAAGGCATAACAAGCTTCGATCAGAAAATGCGATACAATAAATTGCCATCATGATCGTCGTCATCATCCTCCAGTTTCGATGGAGTTGGAGCCCCGCTAGTGGATGCACTCGCTGCAGTTTTCCCGAGTCGAGATTAACCGGCCAGGAGTGCGCGAGAGAAATCGCGCTCGACTTATTAGGCGAACGCGCGGGCGGAGTTCCTCTGATAAAGCAAGGCATCTGCTGCCAGGCGTTCTCAGGTCTTCTCGCTGAAAGACGATGGCACTTGAAAATCGCCCGGGATTCTCGCAAAAATAGGATTATTCCGCCAGCTTCACGTGAAGTACATGGCGGATTTCTTGGGCGGGCGGGCCGTAGAAGCTCTTATATAGAAATTCACTGAGGTGGGTGTAGGTATATAAAGACGACGCCGGCTTCAAGGAGGTGGAATGGAAAGAATCGCAGGAACAAGCACAAAAATGAATTATTATTGTCGATCATCGGCGATTTCTGTCACGTCTTGCGTCGCGCGCGTCCCCCACCCCCCACGCAGACCAACGGCACAAATTATTATTTTCACGAAAAACATTTCGCGCGCGATTTAAAATTACCGTCACATACGCCTTGAACTGGGGTCCGGACGGCCCCCTCCCTCCCCCTCCCCCACAATCTCTCGCTTGGAATAAAATAAATTTATTTTTATGGCCAACGGTTAACGGCCGTTTCGGGGACCCCTTATATTCGAAATCCTCGATTATTTTTCGAGTGGGACGGCGCGGCCTAATCGTCCGAAATAGGGTCGCCCTCCGGTGTCATCCAAAAACGATTACGTGTTATTAGAATAAATCTGGCGTGTATGCCCTTTTTTCCTTGAGCACGTCTCGGGCACAGTCTCCTGCGGGTAATATCTTTGGCATTTTGGAATTGAATTATTGGAAATGTATGGTAGAATAATGTGATGATGCCGCTGGAATTTTATGGAGACGGTCTGGTGATGTCTCAATTTCTGCTTTCGGCTCAGAACCATCACTCATGCACCTTCAGCGTCCGCCATAACAATGAACTACCATTCTCGTTTTTTCTCCACATCGGCGCCGCTGACGCTAAGAGAGTTATAAAAGGCAACGATAAATAACTGCTGTATGGTGTGTGGTATAGTGGTATAGAGCACGAACCAGACTAAGGGCATGTCTTGCGTATACATCTAAAACACATCGTATAACTCGGAACAATACGGACTACGTCATGTGCCTTTCCCACTACTACTACTATGAGACGGCGGCGTTGCCGGGACGAAATGATTTATGGTTATTCTTCGCTGTCAGGTTAGTGGTTATTGGTGTCATATCCTCCAGGATAATGGACTATTCAGACTTGATCCGGACCCAGCTGTCGTCATTGCCTTACGTCGTCGGTCCTTTCTTGCATCGTATATATGTATACAACATCAAGTTATATATTTCGCTTCGGCGTCGTCACCGTCGTCGCCGTATCCGCCGTATCCTTGCTTTACCAGAGAGAAGGTGTCCTTTCAACGCTAGGTCGAGCTGACGACGACTTGTCTTTTCTTGTCTGCGTGTGCCGACAGCGGCATGCGCAATTAAGCAGCTCCACTCGGCGAAAGGGAAGGGCGGATGAGGCTTCCTAAGGGATGACGGAAGATGTGTGAGAGATTGAATTGGGAAATAATTATTTTCAAGGACGCGTTATATTTAGTTCGATGTTATTGTCGTTTTGCTCCGGACGTAATTCCCAGCTGTTTCATTATCGAAAAATTAAACGACTCTCTACGACCAGCTGACTCGAGGGCACACGTGTCATGTCTCAAACTTTCATCTCGTATTTTTATCTGGTTCCGGTCTCCGTTTTTGTTTTATCCGACACCCTCGTCTATTTATTGTAACAAACTTAGAACCCTTATCAGGAAGTGGAGCTACAGTTTGGCGTAATTTCTAAGCCACTGGGAACACTTTCACTGGTTTACGTTTTTCTGGAAGTTGTGACCACAGAATCAATGCATATAACTCCGCCTCTTCCAACCCCATCAAGAAGATCAGTTCTCGCCACTTCCTTTCTGTCGAACACTTTGATCTTCTCTTATCCGTTTCCGTTTGAAGCAACGGAAGATCGATAAAGATTTCTGAAAGTTGAAGTTTGGGAAGCAAATTCACCGAATCTGCCTCAAATAATTAGCCGTTGCTGGATACTTTTTCTTCACGAATGAATTTATCAAAAGTTTAAATTGTGATGCCGAACAACAAGTAAGCGCGCTTCTTTCTTATTTCTCATCCCTAATCAGTTTGTCTGTCTCCAGGGACAGACCAATGTTTTTTGTGATTGAAAATTCGTGACACGTAATGCCTACTTGAAACCGAATTGCTATGCCATCTCAAAGCGCTTGCGTAGGCACATTAATTGATTTCAATTCTTTAGCTTTGCGGTCTTCGCTTCCTGCAAATCTGTCTTTTTCTTGTGTTGCTATCCTCTGGCTGCAACAGTTAAGTTTTTGCAGTAGGTAATTACTTACGTCATAGCTAGCCAATGGCGGCAAGCGCTGTGCTGAAGCGCAGCCAAGTCAAGACTGCCTTTTCTATCATTCAGCTTTGAATTCAATCACAGCAATGAAAGTTTTCCATAGATTCCTTTCTTCCCCTGGCCTTTCTAGTTCTTCTCTATCGCTGACCTTTTCTATCATTTTCATCATTCGCCTGTAGCACCACATTTTGAACGCTTTTATGTTTTTCTTATCTGCCTCCCCCACCGTTCATATTTCGCTGCTGTACAACGTCGTACTACTCGTACTTCATATGCATGTTCTCAAAAGCTCAAAAGGACCCCGCACGATTCTTGTGGGAAATGGGTCTCGGTCAAATTCCCTATTTTTTCTATATGTTGTAGCCCAATTTGACACGAGCCAAAAACCATCGTCCGTTACCCAAAAAAATGGACAGTTTTTTTTCTATAAGGGGTTGAAGATGAGTTATTTAAAGGTGAAAAAATATGTTCCAACGTAAGTGAGAACATTTCAACGTCCTTTTTAACACATATGGCTCATGACAATTCCTTTTTTCTTTTGTGAAAAAATCAACCCCCTCCCTCACCCCCAACACCTACTTGTGAGTATCAAATTCGAAATTACGTTTGAAAGTCATGCAGATGGTTCTATTTCGTCGAATTACTGATTTTGGCACGAATTTTTTTTCCAACCCCCAAATAGGGGGTGGGGTTGAAAAAAAACCATCGGTCAATTCGGCTGAATTTCTGATATTGTGCTTTACCAGTTACGCTAAACAAGATTACCAAGGGAAAACTCATTCGTATGACCAGTTTCCACCCCACAGAGGGTTGAAGTTGACTATAATGACTCATAAAACATTCTTCCATGTCATAAACAAAATGAATGAAAATAGTGGACTTCCATATCATCTTGTTTTGTAAAAATGCCTATCCTTCAAAAATAATTTCAACCCCGTCTCTCATCCACTATTCTTGTTTCTGAACATCATATTCGAAATAAATCTTTAAAATGAAGGAGAAGGTCTACTGTCGGATTCTCTGCATCTGATTGTGAATCCCTCTCAAAATTCACTTTCACTATTATGCTTATGTTAGCACCCTTACAGCAGGGTGGGACATACATTTGATTGAAGTACTTTTGGAGAATAGACATTTTTACGAAACAAGATGATATATGAAAGTCCACTATTTCCATTCATTTGGTTTATGACATGGAAAAATGTTTTATGCGTCATTATAGTCAACTTCAACCCTCTGTAGGGTGGAAACTGGTCATACGAATGAGTTTTCCCTTGGTAATCTTGTTAAGCGTAACTGGTAAAGCACAATATCAGAAATTCAGTCGAATTGACCGATGTTTTTTTTTTAACCCCATCCCCTATTTGGGGGTTGGAAAAAAAATTTGTGCCAGAATTAATAATTCGACAAAATAGAACCATCTGCATGACTTTCAAACGTAATTTCGAATTTGATACTCACAAGTAGGTGTTGGGGGTGAGGGAGGGGGTTGATTTTTTCACAAAAGAAAAAGGGAATTGTCATGAGCTATATGTGTCATAAAGGACGTTGGAATGTTCTTACTTACGTTGGAACATATTTTTTTAGCTTGAAATAACCCATCTTCAACCCCTTATAGAAAAAAAACTGTCCATTTTTTTGGGTAACGGACGATGGTTTTTGGCTCGTGTCAAATTGGGCTACAACATATAAAAAAATAGGGAATTTGACATAAAAAAATAGGAAATTTGACCGAGACCCATTTTCCATAAGAATCGTGCGGGGTCCTTTATCGTTCCCTTCTATGTAAATTTGGAACTTCTGAATGGCGCAGAAATACCGCAAGACACTCGTTTTCTGTGGCGTTATTGCTTTGGTTCTTTCGAGGAAATGGCTTATGTAAGTCACCACGTGCTCTTCGATTAGTACAAGGAGTCTACTCCTCTTAGTACCACTCAGCCACCATGATACCAAAAGTACCATGATGGAGTCTCATACAAAATTACAAAATACGATTATATTGCCCTAGGTTGATGCCTGGGTGAATAAAATCAATTACTGTTCAGTTAAAAGAATATTTAAAAAATCTTTGGCATCAAGAAAGGAAATAGAAATTCAGCTCATCACAGTCCATCTGTTTAAATCGAGTGAATAAGCGCGCCAAAAGCAGTACCGGGCTGCCGTTTATGGTTGCCACGTAAACGTCTAGGAACAGTCAACGTGACTCAATCAACATCAATATTTGCTGTTTGGTGTTCGAAACTGCCGCAAAAATGATCGGGTTTGAGCATGATAAATCTCCCAGAGGTCCCAGAGATCAGGATGCGGACCTGGTTCATAATTTCTGTCGGAGAAATGCCGATTGTTTAAAGACCTGTATCAACAAGCCCCGCTTTGTCTACCTGACGCAGGCGAAGAAGATTCACTTTGATCAAGTTGTAAAAAGAGCACCATCTGAAATAATCGGTATTCTACCTTGGTACATTGAAATGCGTGCAGCAAGTTGTCCAAATCATCGTCCTTCTATTGGTGTGCAACACTTTGCCTTGTAGCTCGACCATAAACCTGACCGAGTCACCTAATTTCTTAGCAGTTGCCATTTGGGAAGACGCAGCTTCTTTTGTCGAAGTAGCGAATGGAGATAATCCCTCTGATGGAATCATCACTTTGACGACACTTCCTCGTGAGAACCGAGGAACACAGCAAAACAGGAGAGATACACACATGAGTCTTGCGGAGACGTCATGTCGACATATAACCACACAAAATAAAAGAATTTGACATAGCAAACCTTTGGCAACGCTTTCTAGTTTTCTGTTGCAAAATTGCCACATTTATAGTGACTGTCACCACAATCCGAAAGAAAAATTATTCTCTGCTGATACATACATTCTCCGATATACAAAAAGATGCTGCATTGTGTTGTTTTGTTTTTCCGGGATTTTTCAATCATATCTAGTAAAAATTTATGGACTGTAGACTCCCTATCAATCTATCATACACAACCTGACAACAACGCTCAATGCATATTACACGATGACCTAGCCAGTGTGCAAGCGCGGAACAGGTTCTTGACGTCATCAACCTTTTAGTTCAATCTCCACCTGTTGCCGCCGAGATTTGCAACATTTCTTTCTGAAAAAAAAAAATGGACTTTTGGGACGAAATATTTTAATGCCTGTAGTGATATGAGTTTGTACTATCTTTTGAACAAATTAAAAAAAAGTGGTATAAGACCCCATACCATTCCACTCCTAGGCCATAATCAGATGCAACGGTCTGGATAGCTTCTGCAAGGCCATTTGAGAATTGGGATTCCATTTGAAACCACCAATGTGAAAAAATTCGGTACGAAGCGTCGATGCTAGACCGCCATTGCCAGATTCTTTGGAACTTCCTTTGTCTAGGTAGGACTCAGTATGCCATCTGTGACCCACACCTTTGCGTTTTAGTTCTCGACTATCATAGTCTCGCGCTGGATAACCTGAAGACCCCCTCCAACCTTCAAAGTCTCGACTTACTTGTCAAATCCTCGGTGACAAGTCATGGAAATAAACAAAATAATACAAAATGCTGCGGATCAGGCGTTGCCATGTAACTGACGTACCATGGAGCTCGAAAGGTAGCCTTCGGAACTGGAAGAGGTGTCGAGCTGGGATGGTAACGCGTTTGCTGGCTGAGAGCTTCCCCTTACCAGAACCAAGGCACAGTTTATCGTTTCTACCTGATATTTCAATTGACGTAGTCCTGCCTGAATCACGGCTGATGGTCTTTGGCGCAAAAATTCTCTTTTGAATCACGAAAAACTGAGCTCGGTAGGTCTGTGGCTCAGTTCTTGCAGCTTTGCCTTTTCACTACGAAGCCGTTTTTGCACTGGAATTGTAATCGAAAGCAGCAAACTCGTTAAACACACTTTTAAACAACCCCTTTCACAAACACACACGCGGCACCCACAACACGACTAGCATTGCGGGTGACCCCTGTCGTCGTTTGGGAGTTTCGGTTCGGTTTTCGATTAACGATGCGGAGTCGTGAGTTTGGACTCTCGGTTGTGCTTCGCAGTTCCGACCTTTTCACACCTTATTAATTTGGAATGATGTCCAAGCCGCTATAAAACGCAACTTGTCGAAAACATATACGCACCGCAGAGAAAGCCGAAGGACTTCTAATTAATATTCCGGGGACTTTGCAGCGGTGAACTTCATTGGTGTCCTGATGCGTGGTGGATAATATGGTCTATATACTAAACTGGCCAGAGAAAGGAGAAAGGGAGGCCACATAAACGAAATATGGAGGGCGCGCGGTCAAATGGCGGGTGCCATTTACAAGTATAATTTTGTTTTGAAAATTATTGTCAGCTATACAAGAGTACGACGATTGGGTTTGCCCCCGATTCAATATGCCGACGGAATGAGGGGTTGCCTGGTGCCTCGCTCGCGCGCACATGCCTAATATTTGGTTTATTTTCGACGCTCTCGCCGCTCGACGTCAAAGCTCCGAAGGGAAATTAGCGCCCCGTCAACGGCTATTTAGCACCTGGTGCTTTGAGGACCTTCCACGAGTAATTAGCTGGAAATAAAGAAAACGCGACTTGACTGTTTTGTTGGCAGCTCTGGCTGCTGCTCGGTGCTCGTGTTGCTAATGATTGTGTACATGCGAGCATCTCTTCATGACGGAAAAGGTTTCGTTGTTGCTCGACTGTTTTTTTTTTGAGGGCGTCGTCGTCGTGAAAAGCTCGTTGAAAATTACACGTCACTTTGAGAACCTTTCATTCACTGCGTGGCGGACATTTTTGTACTTTTGATTAGTCGCTCTCGGTTTTCCGGGTCTTTGACCGCGTTTATCCTTCTGGCTATTCTTGTCAATGTCCTTGAGAAATCCCCAAGCTCCCCTGGTAATCACAGGGATTCAGATCCGTCGGTTCCAATTAATTGTAATCCAGTATATAGCCATTTTGCTTGAAACTGCTTTAGACACCCTGACGGAATTCGGAACGTGCTGCTTTTGTACGTTACAGATTTAGGTTGTTCAAGGAATATAATTTTCGTGGCATTGTTCGTGAGACTTAGCTTGCCTCCTGCAATACGCAAAGAAAAACTCAGAGACAGTGGCAACTTTGCGCATTCAGCGAATTAACATAAAGCCGGGGTCCCACTCACGTGTTGCGCATCGGAAACGTCCATAAAATGTCATTTATGGCGTGAGAAAAATGGTTTTTGTAGAATGCGACCTGACAGCCATACCCCATACAGTGCTTTGTTATATCAACTTGAAATTGTCTTCCTGGTTACCTTTATCATGATACTGTACAATTTGTGGTAATAAATTATACATATTAGGTACTAGGGGTCGTCCGAAATTTCGGCTTCGTGCCTGAAAACCACTTATGTAACAGCCAACTCGTATCGTGATAGTACATTACGTAATAAGAGTAGTAAGTAGCATATTACGCACGCAGGGAAATGTTGCGCACGAGCGAGCAAAGCGAGCGAGTGCAGTATTCCTTAAGTGCGTAATTGCTTTACTACTCATATTATGTACCGTACTTTACCTACGACCCCCACCCCCACCTCTTTCTTTGCTGAGTGTTGAAAAAAATTAGCTGCAATATAGCTCCTTTATTTATTGTCGGATTTTCTTTATTGATAAAAGTTTCTACAAACTATACGTCATGGGGTAACGCGATCGTGTAAATTATAACAATGACAAATTAATTTGACACTAACTTGTCTAATATGCGCTTAGGTGCCTACTCCTACTTGATGCTAGCCCTATCATTCACAAAGATTGTTTAGTATAAAATTGAAAATCCCTTTCAAATACCCACCTGTAGGTGCCTAGTAACATAAATAATAATAAATATTGTTTACCCCTTTTCGACCTTACATTCGGCCATAGAAGTTTTGACACCTTCATTTTAAATTTTCGTCACAACAGTTTTATTATACACAATTATAATATTTCCTACAGCACCATTATTTCAACGTAGCGGTGTTTGGCCCAGAAAAGTGTCTTCCGCCGGCTGGAATCGAACCTCGGTCTGAGAGGAAGCGTTGAAATATGGGTTGTGAGCGCGTTGGTTTATGCTTCTGAGCCACCCAGCTGACCTATTAGGTGCTTAGTAACATGGTTGATATTGCATATTAGAATGAAACAACAAAATTGACGGTATTTCTGATCTTATATTCACTTATTACTAGAGAGCGGATTTATATGCGGTAAAAAAGCTCAAAATATGCAGTTTATATGCGCTTAAAAAGTATCAAAATATGCGGTAAAAATGTTCAAATAAAACAATATATGCGAGTAAATATGTGATATAAGCTGCAAAAAAAAGTGAAAATTCTAGCATTTACATGTAAAACCAACCAACCAACTTTGACCATCAGAGTAAAAAAAAAATATTTCTTTCGCAAATTCCAATTTTTTTTCTTGAAATGAAAAAATCGTGATTTTCTAGCTAATATATTTAGATGAAATGACCAGAATATTGACAAATATTCAGTTATATGCAAAAATATGGACTAAATATGCGGCTATATGCGATTATATGGACTATCAGTTTATATGCGGTAAAAAGTCAGAATAATAAATTATATGCGAAATAAAACTTGGTATTTAGGTTCCTTATAAATAGAAACGTCAAGCTGCAAGTCGATAGTTGCATCCAGCTTAGCGAATAGAACATGTAAAAAACTATAAATCCGCTCTCTACTTATTACACAGATGGAGATGGTACTAGAACAAACCGCGATGGTCAGTCAAAATACAGTTGCATTACGATTTCAAATTTGCTCGGGTAGACTTCGAAAGTTCATTTCATCCCAAAGCTTCGTGGAAGGAATACGAAGGCCTACTTATTGTGCGCTGTGCTGAAATTACCTGCATAACCGTGAATATTCCTTTTGCCTCCGTCTCAATTTGTGTCGCAGTAAATTGATCCAATTATGTATAAAGGGTAATCGGCGGGTATGCCAAATGTTTTCAAAACTGTGAATTAGTACTCGGAACAAACTAATCCATCGTCTGTTGTTACATCTCTACATATTTTTGGATGTTGTGTCACATCAAATGTCATTTTATCGCAGGCTGCCACAACCAAAAGTTAACAAAACCCAGAATCACCGAAAGCTAAATATTTCACACGATGCTACAAAATCCGCACTTTGTCAAGTGCAATTAAAAATTGTATGGTGTCACATACAAATTATTTGACTTTTAGCTTTAATTGTAGGTATGGCACTGCACAATTTTTTATAATAAAATTCATAACTTTATATTTCAACTTTAACTTACACGATAATAACTTATCATCGTGTAAATCCAACCCCATTAGTCGTGAAGCGTGTTCCGGTGGAATGTCGGAGATTGACCGCGAGTGGATGGGATGGATGTCTTCTCCTTATTCAAACTGCACTGCCCACATAGGAAGAATGATGATAGTATAATAAAACTTTGTAAATGTAAATGAGCATTGAATAAAACATATTCCAAATTATTGCAATTAAATGGATATATTATAGAAAGTTGAATTTTTACATCTCACCTCTTGTTGGGCACACGACGTAAGTACATAGGAGTTATCATTAATCAATCGGTTCAGTTATGGTCCGGTTTTTGATGGCAATAATGCGCAGTTATAATCAATTACAGATTTTTTAAATTATCGAATAAATTTCAAGCGGTTTGGCACGAAGAGAGTCGTGTCAAGTTTGGTACCAACTGTTTTAAATAGAAAATTCCCCAACTGTGCGTTATGGTAATCAAATCGCACAGCGTGCGTAATGATCCGCTTACTGGGTCTGTTGATTGAGCGCTATTCATCACTTACGGTAGTGGTCGTAGGTGAACTACTATTACGGCTTTCATTATACGTCAAATTTACAATAACTTCAACAGGCAGAAGAGATATTGATTCATCTTCAATGCTTATGCAACCAAAAAATACAAAACATAATGACTATTTTCAGTGGAGGCGTCTATTCATTGATGTCACGACTAAACAAACAGTTTTTATTGAAAACATGTATTGCAAAGAACTATGCGAGACGATAAGGAAGTAGATGGACGAATTTCACAGACGCCGAGGATCGAAGCAAAGGGTGCACGCCATGAAAGACGCAACAAGATTGACGGGGTTTATTGAAATTCGAAAGTAGCAAAATCGGTACACACAATGGGAAAAACATAAAGAACTAAAAGAGCCGATCTGCTCGGAACAGTTTACAAATGATTCGCTTTCATAAAAATATATTTCTTGAACTTGAAATGGGCGCACTCCATCATATTTCCCATTCCCCGGAAAGAATGGAAAGCGTCTGATTACCTTTATGTATTATTCTCGCGCAGTGAGTGCAGGTGACATGCCTAATGACGACGATATCCTCCTGAATGATGCTCCTTAGAGAAAATTCTCCGCGTCATTAATAACCAGTAACAATTTGACATCAAAAGCCAAGGGGATCCCTTCCCCATTCCCGTAATAACATCTTCCTCTGGTACTTACTTCTGCTCCTGGGTGCTTGCTGCTGGTGCTGCTGCTGCTCTTCACTATGGTGTATCGTAATAATAACAACTTTTATCTCATATCGTATTCTCTTTGTGATACGAAGGATCACAGCCGTGGCTTCGTCGAGCGTCATTACGGAAAACAAGGAAATTTCTTAAGGTTCGTTATTCTTATGATACGCGTCAGAAAACGCCAGGGAAGTATGTATAACTTCGCGAAAATAATGTCCGCTCGTTCATGTCCTTACGATGCGAGCAATGAAAATTTTGTATTGTTTTTACGAGGGTCGCAGGCAGGTACTCTGCAGTCGGACTCATTAAAAGTTCCAACTAATATGATTCGGGGGACGAAGAAGGGCAGCGAACGAGGTAGCGAAAGCATTGTAAAGTATTCTCCACACTCTTCTCAGTTCGTCCTGAAGGATTGTTATGAAAATATACTATGGTAACGGTATACCCAACGCATATTTTTGCCAGTTTTCCATGTCTAGATGATTTTCGTGATAAAAAAGAGTTCGCAGCACATTCGCGTGCGGTGCCAACTAATTTAACCGCCAGGAATTTTCAGTCAGACTTTATCGGGCATTCATAGATGGAGCTTCGCAGGGATGGAACGCGAAATATGGGCTTCCCACTCAATTCGAATAATGCGCTTCCTGAAATTGGAAATAGGCAGAGACACATATTTTCATTTAGAACTGAAGGCAGCTGGCTCTCGTGGTATTGTTGACGACTGAACGTAGCGCTTTTTGTGCTTTTGAAATTAGTTCGTTTTTTTTATATTTTTTGTCGCAGTTCCAACGAGCGCTTCTTTGATGAATGAGTGTTACTAGTTGCGTATGGGTGATGCTTTTTGAATCATGCCAGGCAGCAAAGGAACATTGATTGGAGATGAAAGAGAATATTTGGAAAATGAGGTATTTCTGATGATGATTGAGTCGAGTTGAGTAACAGTGACTCTGATAGAACTTTCGGTCCTGTCAGATAATTATTATTAGGGCTGTGCGTCCTTTGAAAATTGCCACCGGCATTGGGGTGAAGGGGTCATGGCCCAGGCTACAACTGATAAAAAAAAAGAATGGTCAAAAAGGAATGCAAGAGGAAGGAAAGATATGAGGGCAAGAAAAAGAAGCAAGAAAAAGCGAGAACACATAGCAAGAACGGAAAAGCCGGTCCTTCGGAGTTCTCCCGTTATCGGTATAACAAGAACTAGCGGCCTACTGTCATATGCCTATGTCTTTCGTCGACCTAGGGACGTATCTGCAATTTGATTTTTTTTTTTGAAGAGCTCCCAAAAGTTTCCAGTTTTACACTGGGTGTTGCACAAATCTTTGGTTAGGCCACCTAAATGTAAGACCTGGATTACAATGGATACAACAAAAACTGTCATTTCGTCAAGAGATAATTTATCGTCAGGGAGCGATTATTGCAGCATTAACTCCATTTCACAATTTTTAAGCTTTGCCAGATACAGTAACGGAGGCTATTTGTGGCCGTTTTTTCAATTCTTCCGAGCTGAATTTTCCTAAATCTTCCATATCTTCCGAATGGTTTAACATCTCGAGTTCCTTCTTTCGTTAATCAAATTTTATACCGGGTGATCATTTGAAAACTATCCACCTGCAATAACTCCCGATTCACCTTGTTATTGGACGTCAAGTCCATAAAAACAATAAATCTATTTATTTATTTATTTATTTATAACTCCCGATTCCTAGTCAAAATTTCTTCGAGCAAAAACAGGTCGATTTTTATATCGAGGGGGACATTCAAAACATACATTTCTATATTCAGCCCCCTCGCCCCCACTCACCCCAAATTTGAAATTTCAAATGACATTACCTACCTTGCTATACATCAAATTGAAGAGAATTAAGTTCTCTTTTCGAAAAAAATATTTTCAAAATTTTCAACTGTACCCCCCTTCTCCCTAAAAATTGTCCGAGTGTCCCATTGAATATTCTGGACCCCTCGATTCTCTTTAGTTTAGTCAGCATCATCCTAAATAACATCGAAGAAGGGAATTTTCGGTGGAAAAAGTGCCACCCAAATTCACACCGAAAGCTTGCATCTCGAAGAGTTGGAGACTTTTAACATCATTCGAAAAATGAAAAAAACACGAGCTGATAAGAACTATGGACTCTTTTAAAGTCAGAGATCAGAAAATACTCAATTTAACCGTGTTAAACCACATCAGTCAAACACGTCGCACGCTGGTTCGTTTCTGCAAAGTGTGTCATGTCTCAAAGCCCAACAATAATTAGTTGGATTGTTGTGCGACAGGTCGCAAATTACGTCCAGAAAATAATTTGTGCAAGGTGAATGATGCTTCCAATTCACGAAGGTAACCGTGTTTTGATGCGTTTTAAATGTCATTGCGTGTTCACGCGAAAAACGTGACGACGTCCAATAAAAAAACAGATCAACCGCCGCGCCATAATCTTTTCCACCATTTGAAGCGATAACGGCGCGTGCTTTACGAATTTCGATGGTGTAAAATTTTTGGATCGGTAAGTTAGTACACAACGACGAGTCTTTACGCCACTTGAACAGATAACGCAGGCGCTTTTCGAATGCGTATAAACATTTTGTGCTCAGTTCTAGCTCTGGGTGCCTGGGTGCCTCCGAGGCAGCACGGACATAAAAATTCATTTCGATTTCGAGGGAGATTCAGAGGGAACCACCGGGTGTGGTAATGGCGCACCTATAACCAGAAGTGCCGCTCGCACACAATACAAAAATATAAAAAGTATAGAAAAGATACCGCCGCCGATGCAAAATTGCCCGCGCAATAAAATCGTACAGGAATCGAAAAATCGTAAAAGTTCATTAGGACATAAAATACTCGTGCAATTGCGCGCTCGCTCTCCGATGGCGCGCAGACCTTTCCCTCTTGGGTTGGGTAATGGTAGAAAATACACAACAATAAAAGCGAGTGAGAATGGCGCATTCTTCGCGTGCGATAGAGATTTACTCTAAGGAGCCAATTATTTAGTTCAACTGCGCGAAATCTAAAGCCTTCGATCAAACAGAACGCGCGGAAATAATACACGACAGTGTATAGTGGCATAGGCATTTTATAAAAGAGATAAGGCTGTTTTTGGAAAAGCGCGATGTATTGTTAATCCCCAAGGGCAACGTGAATCTGACACACACTGCACCCGCAAAAAAATAATCCCTCTGCCTGGATGGTTCTAGCTATTAATCTTCATCTGGGTCGCGCGCGGGGTGAAAGTCGTCGTCCCTTTCTGGGACAATGAATATAAAACCGCGAGATTAAGTCGCCATATATCCTTATCAAGGACGGCTGTTGGCTCTCTGGGTGATGGTAGTAAAAATGCCTTCCAGATATACACACAAGAACCAATAAAAATCAAAAAAGAAGAAAACGACGACGACGACAACCAGGACGGCAGGGGAAAGGACCTTATAGGAGTCGTTTATTATGTCCGACGGGGATGGAGCTTTTAGCACCCAATTTTACTACAGCTGCGCGTCCCGTGCACGCGGGTTCCGAAGTTTCGACAAAAGAACACGACGGGAAGACAAGAAGCACACATACACAAAAAGATAGGATGTTGCGATGATAATATTTTTACAGCTCTTTTACGAGATGGATCCGAATGCTGTTGGGACCCACACCAGTCGAGTCCTGTGCACCGGGGCACCTGATTGCATCTCGACGGCATGAATTCGAAATGTAATGTCTTTGTTCTGCGATGATCTCCTCTTCTTCTTCCTCCTCATCCTCCTGCCGAAGGATAAGTCCGATGATGGTGGAGGCAGCTGTTACGTCCATAAAAATTCAAATGCGATCGTTGATTTGCGCGAAATCGTTCCGCATTTAGATTGATGTACAAATTAGATTGGGGATGGAAAAGAGGAATGCGAAGCCCGGGACTCGCGCGCGCGCTGGATAAGAGTACATTGGGAATAATCACCGTTCTACAAGAGCGCAGCCCAGCACGACCAAAAGCAAGAATATTGGAATTTGAGAAAGGCATCGCTCTGTGAAACGCAGTAATCAGTTATGGAGGACAAGCGTTGTTGACGTCAAGTGTCCTGGTGGAAAAAATGAAAGATGCAAAGTTTAATTCTGCATGCAAAATGAGATGTCGCTCGAGGAATATCAGAGCGAAGCTGAGTTGAACTTCAAGAAATGCGTGACTGATGAGAACTAGAATTTTGATGTTCTTACAGGATACTTTCAAAAGAAGCTCCAAAAGGCCACACTAGAAAGTTCGAGACAGCACACGAATAGAAAGCTAGCGGAAACCTTTCGGAATGCCGGTAAGATAATCCAGGTAATGGGTAGGTCCTGTCTTGCCAAAGGTCGCAGAGGGTCGAAAATTTGCAGTCTGGTACAGTTCTGTGCCCTAATTAACAAATTGAGCTTTCAACTTCGTAAAGCCGCCACTCGCTTCTTCATATTGACCCAAAAGAACAACTATTCACGAATCCACTGGTTCATTAGTCTCACCTACCGCAATTAAACTATATGACTCTACTGAAACCCTTGATAGCATTTGCGGCCACCTAAGTGCTATTCTTTGCGGTTGAAACATACTGGTTTCTTAAACAAACGTGTACATTTTCATATGGAAAGATTTTTTCTTATGCAGGAATATGACAAATTGACCTAACTCAAGATGAGTCCAATCAGCTGCTCAGCTTTCATCTTGGGCTCTTTGTGGTATCACAATTTTCATAACAAGTGTTCACACAGTGCACTGCAAGAGGTGTGAAATTGCCAGAGTCAGGAAATCTATCAATCTAAGTAGTTAGCTTGGACTATCTTCTATTTATACCTACCGCAAGCGATCGAATCTCGAAAGGCACCGGGAGTACAAGAAAAATATTTCTTCCCAAAGCGCGTGTGCATCACAAAGCCGCTACCTAAATATGTATAGTGATAAAAGAAGAAAAGCACAAAAATAGAATTATAATAATTATTATAATAAGGAGCTTCAATCAAGTTAGTTGAATCAACTTGAATTATGTCAGTTGTCATAATATTTCCACATGAGAAAAAACCTTTTCAACTAAATAAAAATTACGTTTTTCGAAGGAATCATTTTTGTGAATGCTATCAAGGGTTCCAATAGACATAATGGTTCCACTGCGGTAGGTGAGACGGCGGTGAACAGTGGATTGGTAAAAAGTGGGTCTTTTGGGCCCTTCGACACCATATTCTCAGGGTAGTTTCCAAGTCGAAACCATACTTTTCCGTCCAATGCAAACCCGTCAGGAAGCTCTCCTACTGGCTAACTCCGTAAGTAGTCAAGGCCCATTACGCACCAAAGACAAAAACACGCCAATTTGGAAGCATTGAAAACGCGCTAGCTATAGGTATTACAGCCGGGAAATAGGATTCCATCGCCGAGCTCTCTGCGCCGAGCAATTTCCCATTATTTCGTTACTTCCAATTTAAATGTAATTTCCAAGTTGGCATCCCGCAAAGCTACGAGGCAATTAAACGTATGAAATCAATCATTGCAGCAAGTTTTGTAAGAAATAATTCGCTCTAAACAGAAACCCCTGGTGGCCTCCCCCCCCCCCCATCCCCCCTCTGAAACCCGCAAACCCATGACGCTGTGTGCTAATTGCCACCGATCAGCCTGCCAGTTAGAGACCTCTTCCTCAAGAATGGAGTGCTGCTGCAAACTTTGACAGGCAAATTATAAATGATTAGAGTTGTACTTCCACCAACCCGAGGACCACCCCCTTAAGTTCCGTGTACACGGTGGTTGTGTCATTGTCTCTCGCCGCGCCGCGCCCTGATGCTTTCTTGCGATTGATTTGTTTTCTTCTTACTCGCAGTTGTTGTTGTTGTGTTCCACGTCTATGTTCCGCTCTCTCTGCAGAATCTCCCATACTACACGTGATATCCTTCTCATTTATTATCGTTAACTCGATTAACTATTAATTTGAAAGCGAGTCCACGGGACTGTGGCAATATAATTTAATTGTATTTGCTTTGGGGGTGGGAGAGAGCGAGAGGGAGAGTAAGAGGACAGAGGAGCCGAGAAGCACGCGGACGGAGAAGTGGAATGGCGTAAGAAGAGAAGGCACTGTTGGCTGTGAAGGAACGAAGAGAAGGGCAGAAGTTTGGGTCGGTCGGAGGGGGTCTATCTAAGCTTTTGGTAACTCGAAACTGGCGAGTGTCACTCAGAGTTTGGCAAAAGCCACTATACCGCCACCACCACGGCGCCGCCGCCGCCCCGGAATCCGAGGAGGGCCCCGAACTTGGGAGCTTGCGGTTTATTAGCGGGATTTAATTTACTCGCTCCCCGTGTGCGTCACGTGACTGTGATTGTTTGATTAAAACTATGCCGTGATTAAGGGGGCGGTTGGCTCTCACTCTCTCTATGCGGGTGATATGTCCTTGGGGCGGCGGAGGAGGCTCTTCCTTCGTCACCGAGACATGTCTGGAGATTTTTCTTTGAGCTTGGAGGAATTCTCGACCTATGCGCCTAATTCGGGAGCTTGATGAAATTCTTGGCATATTCTGATTAATTATCCTGTACTTTCTCCGCGTGCTGCTTTTCGTTGTTGAACAAAATAAAAAATTTCTAGCATAACGAGTGTCACTTACCTAAGTACTTCCAATATGCGCGAGTTTTTGTTCTCGATTACTTGGAAATTTATTTTGTTCCAAACGAAACAAGTCTGTTTTGAATTTTCCACGTTTGGGATTATTTTATTGTCTCCTTGATGTCAGTTAACACCTAGAACACTACTGTCATTTGGCCATGAACCAAACTAATAAGCGCTCTTGTTCCCGACTACTTGAGAGTTTTTCTTGTTTCCCAACAGAACAAGAATACTTTTATTTCAACCCTTAATTATCAAGCTTCCGAAGTCCTGTGACTCCTGTGCTGTGCACTACTCAATTTCTGTAGTGGTGCTAGCTCTCACCGGTTTTGATGATAAAACGCATGTCACTCACTGGGTAGTGTCTGGTGAATAGAAGTTTTCCAAAAGACGTTAATAACTGATAAAGAATGAGTAGCAAAAATCAAATGAATGTTAGTTTTTCGCGTGTTTTGGAATTTCTGCCTCGACTGTGAGGGTTATGTTGTCAACAAAACGCATGTCAGTGGATAGTGTCTGGTCAGTTGAAGGTTGAAGTTTTTCCAGAGGCGTAAACAGTTGATGGTGTTGTGGCGGCTCTCATATGGGCATGTGACGGAGGGACTGTTGTCTCCCCCGATAGCTTAGTGGTTAGAGTATCCATCCGGCAAATGGAAGACACAGGTTCGAATCCTGCTCAGGGCAGACACTTTTTCTACGTCACATCGCGCCATAAGAGTATCCATCCGGCAAATGAAAGACGCAGGTTCGAATCCTGTTCAGGGCAGACACTTTTTCTCCGTCACATCGCGCCATAGTGTATACCTGAGTAGCATGGTATGATAAAAATATTGTTTTTCGTGTGTTTTGTAATTTCTGCCTCGACTGTTTCACTATGAATATGGATTTTGAATCTGACAGATGCGAATCGATTGATCGATTGTCAATCGATTGATCAAACAAAGTGAATATGTTTTGGAAGTTCGAATCAGATAGATACCTATACAAATCGATAAGCAAACAGAGACAGACATGATGTGTTGATAATCCCAAGTCATTCTGTTGAAAATTTAAGAAAAAAGTGGCAGATGGTCACAAATTGAAAAATAAGTTATGAACTAAAATGCAAAATATGGGATTCGGTCGTCCGGGGTGTCATAAAATGCGCGAAAAGCCGAAAAGTCATCGTGGGCACGATAAATTCCGAAGCCATGCACTGTCGTTTGGGCAATTTTCATTAAGGATACACAGGAAATAATCATTGCGCGTTGCGCGACATGATTGTAGACGCTTTCCTCTATCTTACTGTAAACTGGCATTATTTTGAGATTTTATTCAAATGTTATGTCAATTACAACGGTTTTATACTAGGCTGCCACATTTGACATTGCAAAATTATTAAATTGCATCCCAGTAGTGACAGCGAGTTTTCCAGACCAATTTTAAAGAAATATGGAATGGGGCAATGGCTGCTGGTGCGGGAGGGCTCAGGGGCGGCGCCCCCCCAACGCTAAAGGCGGCAAGAGATTTTTATCGGTAGAAAGACATGGAATGCATTTTATTAATTACATTTATTCCAAAAATTTGGTTTACTGCAGAAACGTTCAGTCATTAGTCAATTAATATTGTAACAAAATAATTCTAAGCCATCGCACGGTCTAGGAAGTTCGTCTTGGGCTCCGCATTCAGCGCCCACCGCCGATGCGGTGATGCCGGGGTGTACCCGCGCAAAACATGTGCCGTAATCGTGGCAACGCGAGACGCGGCTCCCGCTCTATGGGCTCGGCCGCTCGAGCCCCCAGCCGATTGAAAAATCGATATAATTATTCATGTACTGCCCGGCTCTGCCTCGCTACCCGGCTCTGCCCCCCTTTCCCTACTAGTAGCCTAGTGCTAGGAACACGTAACTTTCATTAGTAATCAATTAACAAAAGCATTGTCGAGTTAAAAGTTCCAAATTTAGACAGTTTTCGATGATGTGTGTATATTACATCTCACCGTCGGCTGGTTTGTGTAGTTAATCAATACAACTAGCATTATAAATAGCTGTTGGAGAGGCGTCCCGGCGATAACCACGCTGACGAGACGTATGAGCGTCGAAACATCGGTGTCCGTGAATTCGGTTCATTCGGCTTTTTCAACAGCATACCGTAAACGACTTGATTAATCATTATTAATCGCAATTAATCTGATTAACAGAAATACAGTGCTCAACAATTGAAGTGGAACACCTGAAAATTTTGGTCTTATTAAAATGGTCGTATTTTCTCAAGAAAAAACCGAATTGCAATGAGTTTTTTTTCCTGGACAGCTAATGTCTCAAACTACAGCATTATATAATTCTTTCTTGCTACAAGTTTTTCATTTTATTCATACAGGGTGTAGTATTGGGGTACTGCAAAAAATGTAAAAATTGCACCGCTCCCGATCCGCGAAAACATCTTTTTGAATTTTTTCAACTGGTTCTGGGAAAACATTGAACCCATACCTCGAATCGATGTTTTGAGTTTTCGTCTATCTTTGTTATTTACAGGGTGATCTTAAAAAAGTGATATTTTAGGTTTTCAATTATAACTTCTTTCATTTCATTCCACACACAAAAAGGGTTAAAAAAGAATTGCAGAACTTGAAGAAGAATTGCATCGAGGATAATAATTTTTCAAGAGCTTTCAGCAGCGAAGAAATTACAATAGCAGTGAAGAAGATCAAGACTGGAAAAGCGCCTGAATTTGATGGCATCCACAACGAATTTATCGTAAACATGGGTGAAAATGCCAAGAAATGGCTAGCAAATTTTTTCACTGATATCCTTAACACCGGTATACTTCCCAAAGAGTTCAAAAAAACGAAAATTATTGCAATTTCGAAGCCAGGTAAACCGAGGGATCAAGCTGAAAGTTACAGGCCTATTTATCTTCTTAGTTCATGCTATAAATTGCTTGAAAGGCTTATTCTCGAACGAATTGAGACACAAATTAATGAACACATCCCAGTTGAACAAGCGGGATTCCGACCTGGGCGAAACTGCACTGATCAACTCTCGAGTTTGACTACCTTCATCGAGGCTCGATTTCAGGAGTGCCTGAAGACGTCTGTGGCTTTCGTAGACCTGACAGCAGCATACGACACTGTCTGGCGAGATGGACTGTTACTAAAGTTTCTACGTGTCATCCCCAACAAAAAGCTGGGCAAACTTCTGAATCTGATGCTGAGTGACAGGCTGTTTCAGGTAATCATGGGAGATGCATGCAGCAAGGTCAGAAAACTACAAAACGGCCTACCTCAAGGCTCGGTATCAGCGCCCATACTGTTCAACCTGTACATAGCTGATTTACCACACACAACATCAAAAAAGTTCATATATGCAGATGACTTGGCAATAGCTGTCAGAAAGTCAAAAATCGAAAGCACGGAACAAATCCTTAGCAACGATCTTCAAATCCTTGAAGAATATTATCATAAATGGAGACTAACACCAAGTTCAACTAAATCCGAATGTGCTTGCTTCCACCTGGATAACCGCCTTGCCAACCAACAAGTTGTAGTGCACTTCAACGGATCTCTGCTCAAACACAACCCTACACCGAAATACTTAGGTATTTCTATCGATAGGACCCTTACTTACAAGCAGCACTTACTGAACGTCGCCTGCAAAATTCGAACAAGAAACAACATCCTGCAAAAATTATGTGGCACCACATGGGGGCTACTGCTGATACTCTTCGATGTTCTGCGTTGGGTTTGGTCTACAGCTGTGCTGAATATGGAGCTCCTGTCTGGCTGAACAGTCATCATGTGGGGAGACTCGACACCATGCTGAACAACACTATGCGGATAATCACGGGATGTATCAAGTCTACCCCTACTTACTGGTTACCTGTCCTCAGCCATATTCCTCCGCCACACCTTCGTAGACAAGCAGCACTAGTTCGCCAATATAAAGCCATATTGAATAATCTAGAAATGCCGATACACCAAGACCTCGAAAGCGCTTTATCACACCGGTTACGATCCCGAAGCCCAGCAGTAAGAACGCCGAAAGAATTATACGCTGAGAACTACAATGTGGAAACATCCTGGACACGATCGCTACCTCCAGAAATTCAAGACATTGGTGTTGAAGACAAGCCCAGTGGTTTCGACATGCCCCGCAAAATTTGGAAAACAGCGAACAGAATCCGAACTGGTCACGGCCGAACCGCAGATTTACTGTTCAAGTGTGGTGTAATTCCTTCACCAATGTGCGACTGTGGTTTCCGTCAACAGACAATTGCCCACATCGTCCAAGATTGTGAACGCAGGACATATTATGCAGGAGAACGGTCGGAATTTTATAACCTACCGCCTGCTGCAATTCAATGGATCGAACAACTGGACCTAGATATATGACACTTTATTCTTATTTTATAATTTTACGCTATTTCTATACAATACTTTATACCTACACCCTACACCAGATATGTCTAATCTGCCATACGATAAATAAATAAATTGTTATCCGATTGTGAAGATCTTTGGCTCTATTGGAGCTCAAACTTCAGGCGAGAACGTTTTGAGGTCAAAACTTACTGAAGACAACATTTCAATATGAGAGGTCGTATAAGAAGTGACCTGAATGTGAAACAGCTTCCGAGTATCTGTTTGATGAAAGACAAAAACAACTTGAAACTTGTCTTCAGAGGATCCGCTTATTCGGACCATTCAGATCTGCTTTTCGCTTTAGTTTTTCAAGAAATGTCCGTAGTTGAATCAAAACTTGACTGCGTGTTTTCGCAAAAAATTGCATCCCTCATTTACCTGGAGGCGGCCGTAACCCAAGTTACAGAATTCAACACTGGCAGGAATACGTGTTTTATCGCCAAGGAGAATTTTTGAAACTATTGTGAATTTTGTAACTTGGGTTACGGTCGCCTACAACAGGTAAATAAGGGATGCGATTTTTCCACAAGAACACGCAGTCAAGTTTTGACTCTATACCACGGACATTTTTTGGACAACTAAAGCGAAAAGTAGATCAAAATGGTCCGAATTAGCAGATTCTCTAAAGACAAGTTTCAATTTGTTTTTGGCTTTCATCAAACGGATACTTGGAAGCTATTTCGCATTAGGGTCACTTCTCATACGCCCCCTTGTACTGATATGTTGTCTTCAGTAAGTTTTGACCTCACAACGTTCTTGCCTGACGTTTCAGCTTCAATATGAGCCAAAGATGTTGAAAACCGGATAACAATGGAAGAAGTTATCACTGAAAACCTAAAATATCACTTTTTTGAGATCACCCTGTAACTAACAAAGATAGACGAAAACTCAAAAAACCGTTTCGAGGTATGGGTTAACTGTTGTTCCAGGACCAGTTTAAAAAATTCAAAAAAATATTTCCGCGGATTGGGAGCGCTGCAAACTTGACAAATTTTTTGCAGTACCCCAATACTACACCCTCTATAAATAAAATGAATAGCTTGTAGCAACAAAGAATCATATAATGCTGTAGTCCAAGAGTTTTGTGAGTTCTCTCCATTTTTTTCAACTTTAGTTGTCGGGATGAATGAGGTGCCCTTGCTTTTGTTTTTTTTTTTTTTCTTACACCGCTGCTGCCATACTAATATGGACTTATTAGGACTACTAGACGCAGATACATCCTTGAACAAGCACACAATGCAGGCATGTATTTTGTTCGAATGTGACACGAACAAAATACACAAAGTATCACAGTATCACAGTTGATACTTTCGTCAAAATAGATGGTCGATACGTACTACTGATTGCATAGTAGCCAGGGGCAGTAGCCATCTGTTTCAATTGGAAACGTATATTTCTTTTCACG
Source organism: Anaspis maculata (assembly GCA_949128115.1). Taxonomy (NCBI): domain Eukaryota; kingdom Metazoa; phylum Arthropoda; class Insecta; order Coleoptera; family Scraptiidae; genus Anaspis; species Anaspis maculata. The sequence goes on along the minus strand of OX421962.1, from coordinate 38,129,378 downwards.
ACTATGTTAGAGCAGCGCGTTTTGCACTGCATTCACAATTAAGTTTTAAGGCAGCCATTCACGCGATATTAACTACATCTATGTTTTAAAGTGAACTGCTTTCGAAGTGCTCCCAAGAAAACGATAAAAGTGGATTAGATTTAATTCCATTTTAATCCAACTAGGAAGCGACGTTCTGTGTGTCAGGCGGCGCTGGGCCACAAGAAATATTTACACACGCCATTAAACAAATTGGAATCGGAGCCGTTTCGGCATCGGCCGTGGCCAAAAGGAACATCCGGGGACATCATAAGTTCCGGAGGGGGTTAATAATAATAATTACTCGCCGGGATAGTGAAATTCGGTCTACAGTTTGTCTTTTTAATGTTCGCTGAGCCAGCCCCAGTATAAAAGCAACCCGCACACACAAGCAGCCAGCCAGCCAACCAAGAGTTTTACTGGCGTAACCCTGGCGCGCTTGGAATAATTGTTTTAATAGCGACCAAGCGCGAGTTTTCCGGAAGATTCTCTCCACCGGCAGCAAATGATTATTCCATAGCATAAAAGATCGTAAATACTGCGCGGAGGCTGATCTAATGTGCGGAAGGAAGCCTTCTGAGGAACCGGTAGGGAAAACTGCATAATTACGAGTATATCAAATATCATCTCCAGCAGTTCTGCCGAAACCGGGTACATCAGCCGGAGCGCTCATGTCATGTTTACAGGAAAAAGCTTCCTGGGAACATCCGCGAAATTGATGACCCCCAGAAATATGGGGTTTCACTGGCGTCGTTATTGCGCCAAGGGCGCAGTGAGGCTAGACAAGTTGACGTTGTAACGGCTAATGATCGACTGATTTCCATGGCAATGTACCATCCAGTGATGTATCGTCTTATGTTGTTGGTCATGTTTTGAAAACGTTTGGACTGGGTTGAGTTGAATTGGCAAAGATATACAAATGTGCATGTCAATGAGTGAGGTCTAGTCAGTTGAAATTGACTCAAGACTTACTTGTGTTATGTGAAAGTTGCAATTTGCAATTGAAATCTGACAGATGACGTCCACTGTTACCAGCTCCACGTAATTTTCTCATTGGATCTTCAGGACCCCGGCTCTGTAAGTATTCACTCGCCGACATTATAGGTGTTGACATAGAGGTGTTGGTATCTTCTAGGCAAGGAGGACGCTAGTTGGTTCTCACTCTAGCGTCTTCACCTACTGATCCGATAAGTGCCTGCAGTGCAGGCTATATTTAGGTTATAAAGTGCTCGCCAATTGAAATGGTCCACCCAAAAAATACAGTCACATTGAAAGTGTCATAACTTTTGAATAAATTTACTATTTAGAATCGTTTTATGTTTTCTAATTAGCTCACATATTGGACTATAACATGTCATGACATATTTTTGGTACAAGTGTTTCGTATTAATTATACAGGGCCCTCAATCAGGTACCGCAAAAATGGAAAAGTTTGCACTGGTCCCATTTCACAAAAAATAGTTTTGAAATGTTTTGCCTATCTGCTTCAGTTACAGGGTGATCTCAAAAATGTAACCTTTTAGTTTTGCAGTAATAACTTTATTCGTTGTTGGCCGATTTTGGAAAATGAGGGCAAGGCTCAGATCAGAAGGATCGAGGATCAGAATTGACTTTGGATAAAAATTCTGGAAAAGGGATTGAATCAAAAGTGACTCAAATGACAAACTTGTTAGAGATCCGGTTTAGGAAAGGTATCAATCAAAAAACAACTTGTCTTCAAACAAACCATTCTTTCTGAACATTTTAATGTGTTTCTCATTTGTATGGAGTAAAAATTGTGGCAATGAATCCAAATCAGAAATGGATGCTTCCAACGAAGAATACTGGACGTTTTTCACCTAAAAATAGACGTAACCTGCGTTACGAAGATCATAACTGGTGCCTGTCTCTTTAAATGTGAAGGAAACATTCGACAATAAGAAGGTAACCTGGGTTACGTGCATTTTCAGTCGAGGAAGGTCCGGTATTATCTTCTGAAAAGTGAATTTGTGAAATGGGTCCCGCATCGACAATTTTTATCACTCAAAATCGGAAAATACCTCAAAATGTTCGGAAATAAAAGTCTGTTTGGAGGCAAGTTGATTTTTATTTAGTTCTTTTCCTGAACCTGATTTCTAGGGTGCTTCATATTTAGGTCACTTTTGATTCCTTCGCTTTTTCAAAATTTTTGTCTCCAGTCAGTTCCGATCCTCGAGCCTTCTCATCTGAGTCTTAAGCTTCAACAAGAGTCCTTATTTTCCAAAATCGACCAACAATTGAAATAGATATAAATGCCCGACCAAAAAGTTGCATTTTTGAGATCACTGTGTAATTGGAGGAGATAGACTCAAAATTTTGAAAACTGCCTCAAGGTATAGGAAAAACATCTTTCCTAAAACACTTGGAAGAAACCAAAAACCATTTTTTGTGAAATGGGACCAGTCCAAACTTTTCCATTTTTGCAGTACCTACCTGATTGAGCGCCCTGTATAATTGATATGAAACACCTGTACCAAAAACGGTCCATGACATGTTGTAATCCAACCCATGAGCTAATCAGAAAACATAAAACGATTCAAAATAGTTCATTCATTCAAGAGTTATGTCACTTTGAATGTGACTCAATTTTTTGGGTGGACCATTTCAATTGGCGAGCACTTTATTTATCATATGAAGAATTAAATTAATTCTAAGACTATGAAATTGTGACGAAGTTGTCAATTGGTTTACTGGGCATCATCTGACAGAGTCCGATAGCAACCTCTACATAAGACATCTATCGGCCAGTATCATCAGTAATTCAAACGAGCCTTGAGTTGATTGAAAGGTTCACGTTTTCCTCCGAATTTTCATGTTTCATGTTGAAAACTTGGGAGAATATACTTGGTGGATGACTAAATGCCATTTATACTAAAAGCGCATTTAAATTGGCTGATAATGCTGGGGGTAAAAAGTGTTTGATCAACTTCAAATAACCAGACCACACTCACTGACAAATTTTCATGTATTATCCGTTTCACCCTTATTTGCCACTCAGCAAGCTATGGAAAATTTCAGTTAAGTTGGTATCCTTGAGACGTACATGTGGTTTCAAGCAGTGAAGGTTATGTAGCTCTGACATTGACAATCCGAAGATTGATTTTTTCAAAGCTGTCAAACCGACTACTCACCAATATCACCACAATGATACCGTAATGACGCCGCGCCGTGGAGAAGAATTTGGACCAGGGGTCTAGGCCCAAGGAGAGCGAAAAAAAAAAGCACAGGTGAATCATTATTTGAAACTAAAACATAAATTGCTTGACTCCAAGTCAAACTTGAGCTGGGAGTGAAAGAACCGTAAGTTTTTACTTACCCCAAGAGCTAAAGCGGTTTCTCACCATCATGTTTCCGGCCACGTCTGACTGTAGGCGCTTAACGTGCCGAATATGCCGCAAACTTGTATTTTTGTTTGATGCGGTATGATTTGGCATCTTGAAGACTGATTTGACCTGACATTGTCAAAATTTGTAAATAAACTGATAGTTTCGTCGGTATGCAAAACCTAACAAAACAGTATCATGGCTTGCTGTGTGGCAAATAAAGGTGAAACGGATAATATATGCCGTTCACGTTTTAAATTCGGTAGAATGACATTTGGAGCAAAAAATTAGGTGACAAGCTTGGGGACTACGGCTACGGCTGATGGCACCTGCAAAGTTTTGAAACTATCAGCGGCTATCAGCCGTATATCAGCCGTATCCTCCCAGCGCTCCAGCTTGTCACTTTATTTTTGCTCCAAAAAGTCATATACTGAAAATAAAAAGTGAACGGGATATACTCGTAGTTCCTCAAACTAGTTTCCCTTTACATGGCAATACACCTATCTCGTCGGAAAATTTTGGACCAAGTGCGCAGGCAATATATTCAAAATTGAGGTTGGCAAGTCTGACGGGCATCAGCGCACATTATCTACTGTCAGTGTCAATTGTCTAGTTTCACATTTTTTTTATTCTTATCATTGCATTGCAACAGTTATCATTTAAGCATTAAAAACCATAGTAAAAACTGGTACTACCTAACTAAAATTGATAGTGATTATGGTTATGGTATGCAGGATCAAATTTATGACACTCATCAGATAAAATTGAAAATTAACCTCAAAAATGGTTTTAGTAAATAATCAACAGAAAATGAACTAAACATGTGAAGTTTAGTCTACTATAAATTAAACAACCTACTACCAGAATAGCCAATTATGTCCAAACCCCAAGCAAAATTTCCACATGCCACCGGCGCACGCAGCGGGTTCACGAGTTGATATCACGGTGGGATAGGTGTATTGTGCCACGCAGTAAAATTCCCACCACACAGTGGTGGCAACCTACATAACATTGCATCAGACCTACGATCTATGAGACCCACCCACTAACTAAGGTAAAGTTTCTTATGCAAATTATACAAGTCGTGGAAACAATACACGGTAGACTTATTTGTGGTGTGTCGTGGTTGAGACGTGCCTATGCAACCTGTGGGTCTAAGGCGCGGTGGACTTTTTGTATGTTTTGTTGGTTGCAACATGGAAGCTTATGTGACTGCATGGGTTTTTGTTTTTGCTCAGTATGCTACTTTTATGGTGGGATTCTTGGGTGGGACAATGCATATGGATCCCATTTCAGGACTGCAAGAATTGAAACGGGACCAGGATGGGATAGAGTTGTTCGTAAAAATTAGATCTGGGCAATAAGCCCCCCCCCCCTATAGACGGGGCGGACGACATAGTTCTTCCAGCGAAGAATTAAAGAAAAAGAGATGAAAACGATGAATAAAATATTTGAAAAAGATTTCGAATCCAAAGAAAGCTCTCAGACTGCGAAATGTAAAATACTCTCAACATATCAAGTTGTTTTAATGTTTCTTGCTGCCAGTACCCCGTTTCATGAAATATGCAAGTTGAAAATTATACGAGTGTGTAGCCTAGGTAACCTATCACCTATTGTTGCAATGGTAACCAAAGCCATGCACACTTGTAAATAATTGTAACTTGCAACTTCCGTGCGACGAGGCGCTGCCTGGTGGGATAGTAATAAAGTAAATAAATAATCCATTAGGGGCAGGCAATGTTTTTTCAGATGAATTCGGAGATAGTAATAAAACACACGCGTGAATTGTGCACGAACTTGTAGTTTTTATGTTTAAATGGTCAAAGCGCACTGGCCAACAACTGTGTTCCTTTATACGTCTCATTTTGATTAACTCGATAAAATGTCCCTCGCGTTCTGCGTTCATTATTAATGTTGCGGAATATACAACGGTTCGTAAAAACAAAACGATTTGTACTTAACATAAAATCTACGACGTCAAGAATTGTGTGAGAGAATGGAATTAATATAGCGTGGTTAAATATCGTCTGTCTTTGTACTTAATTTGTGATATCTCTTTTGTATAACGCAGCACAAAAGTATATAGGTATCCTATGATCTGACCGAATTAAAGTCGAGCATTTTCTTGCAGTAATTAAAAACCGATTTGAGTACACGCGCGTCAGAAACTCCCATTGCAGCTCCCCCAAAGTCGCTATGGAATTCGTTATGGATAATAACGATGAAGTTATTGTTATTTCAGCTTTGTTAGCACGGCATTAAATTCGTAATGAGCTTGAACGGCCGTCTGTCGCATAACAACAACAATTATTATTATTATTATGAGTACTATTATTGCCAAAACTAATGCTCCATGATGGCGTGGGCCCGTAAGAGTCCATTGTTATCAATTAATTATTACATCTTGTTTCGTAATTGGGCCGTTGCCGTTGAGGGTAAATTTGATAATTTCCACATGACCGTTCGGTGCCCTGCTGGACCACGGCCGGTGCTCTTGCGCGTCCCGAGGCTATCTGCAAACAATTCGAATAATTAATTAATATATGTATAGATACCTTAGTGTGTGTGTTTGTGTTTGTATGTGCAACTCTGTGTTGATCTTGTTAAGAAAAAACAGGAATGCAGTTATCATTCCAGCTCATTATAATAATCGTCTATGCAAATTGTTGCTTGGTTAGTAGTGGTAGGGTAGTAGTGGTAGTAGTGGTAGGGTGGTAGTAGTGGTAGTGGTAGTAGTAGTAGTAGTACCTAACAAGAAGTGCTTGTGAGAACGGTGGAGTGTCCCAGGCAGAAGTGAGGCTTGAAAGTCGCATAAAATAATTACTAATCAGTTGCTAATACCGATTTTCTGGATACAACAGATACCTATAATGTCACGAATTTGCATTGAGTTCTTTAATATTAATTGAAAAGACAATTTTTTCCAATTCCTTAATTTAACGTCGGCCTATTTCTGCAACGAGGCCTAACACCGACGCCGGTGAATGCTTTCCTCCCCTATACCGGAAATTTTGCCGAACTCCTGTAATGTTCCAACACAGGGTAGGAACTTTTTAACAAGCATCAGCATCGCATGGGGTCGGCACCATCGTTTGTATTTTACGTGCTATGCGACACACTTGCATTTAGTAAGCATTCCAACTTGATCAACGAGCTTGTAACGTATGGTCCGAAAGTTTTGGGAAATTGTTCAAAGCTAATAACTTTTTCTGAATAGTCTTCATTTTTTAACTTGATATTGCAAAAATTAACATCATGTATAACAATAACAAATTCATATTCAAGATATTGATCATGGACCATTATCTTCGATGGATCTCAATTTTCTTCTGCCATGTTCCATAATTTTTTGTATCAATTTCTCAAATTCGAAATTCTCTAATAGTATTGAAAAATGTGACGCCGTAACTGGTCTTCATTTGCAGCTTCCCATCTCTCGTCGTATACAATCCTGCTCAATACTTACCAAAAATCTTATATTGGTCGAGCTTGCGGTACATTGGGAGGCAGGAGCTCAGAGAAATTAATCCTGCTGTTGTCCAGAGAATGATCGAACATGGCTGAAGAAAACTGAGAGCCATCAAAAATAATGGTTCATCTCCAATGTGTTAAATATGAATTTGGTATTGTTGAAGATGATGCTAGTTCTTTCAATATTTAGTTACAAAATTACAACTATCCAAAAAAGTTATTAGCTTTAAAAAAAAACTCCCAGAACTCTCGGACATGGTCTCCTGGGTCTAGAGAATTGATGAATCAGCGGTCTGTGATCAGTAAAAATTTGGAATATTCCCCCATAAATATATGGTTGAAATCTTTTCAAATACCAACAAATCAGAGGAAGTCCCCTATGCATCATCGGCCAGTTAATTTTGGCTTAGCTCAACTGGCCATCCGCAAAAACTACGAATCTGTCATGTCCATTTGAAAGAGTTGCCCCTAACGCAGAATTTGATGAAATTTGATGCGTCGGTTTTCAAAATGAATGTTATCTTTTGAAAGATTTGGGAACTGTAAAATGAGTGGCTGGATTATTGCTGATTTCAGTATCTTGAAGGTTTCTGACATGTGTTCATTTTCTGACATTTTCTTTAGTAATTTGCGAACGCTACAAAACGTTTCGTTTCTTATGAATTTGAAGGCACGTGGTAATTTGTGTATAACTGCAATTTCTTCAGGGTCATGCAGGTGAAACCTCCTGTTCCGAAGTAATGAGTCCCAAGTACAACATTTTCTTCTGCAAAAATTTACACTTGCTCAGATTTAGTTTTTGATTCACCTTCCTCAGCCTGTGTAAAACTCGTATTAGGTTTTCGTCATATTGAAGATTAGTTATTTCTAAATACGCATAATATCTAAAGCCTGACATATCGCTTATCGCTATTGCAAGTTTACCGGGCTAGTCTTCAGTCCCATTAAAAAGCGTGTTAGCTCAAGTTTTCCCCGGCAGTCTGTCTGTAGTGGAAAGAAAGAGCAAACACGCAAGCCTATTGTGTGCCACAGCTCCTGAGTGTTGACTCCAACCATAGTCAAACCTGGCACTGTTAGTGAAAAATAAGGATTCAAAATTGAAACAATCGCTAGAAAAGTTAACCTCTCATTTTGATTATTAAAGGTCTTGACAAAGGAGAAGCTACATTCGTCTTCATCTTTACCCTCGTCTACTAACTGTGGTCGGTATTATTTTCTGCTCGTAATAACGTCGCAGTTAACTGTACCGGAAGTACGCGCTGCGTCGTTTAGTATTTTAATAAAATGCTGAAAATAATTAAAAGCAGAAGCAGCAGCAGCAGGAATAACGCACTCCTCCAACCTCTCCTTCTCTTCCAGAGTACCTACATCCGAACCCGAAAAGGCCAGCCAGGGAAAACGGGAACAATGAACAATAATGCGCCCTGGATAGTGTGTGGTGGTGGTGGTGCTTTCCAGGGTAGACAGAAGCCGCCACCACCATCAGACGAAGAAAGAAATACTGGCGAGAACACGTCCGTTGGCGTTGTGAAATATTGCGCTCAAAGTCGCAAATTAAGTTATGTACGTAATATTTAACGTTCCCAGTTTCAAATGAGAATTTGTAGGATTAATTTTTCAAACAAATATTAAAATACAACGTGTCTGCAGCTATATGCCGAGGCTCTATCCACCTGGATAGGTATGGCTGCTTTTCAGTACTATTATTAACTATGGTACAACAGTAACTCTGACTGTGCGCCGTTAGGGCCGTTGTGTCGTGCGGACCTATAAATTTCGAACATTCTGCGATCCCGGAGTAATAGTGATTTATCGCGATAAACGCCGGGGCGATTTAAACCGGAAACTTTAAAATACGAATAACCGGGTTCCGAGCAGTTAATTCAACTTTGTAATTTCTGAATTTGTCATCTTTACGCCTGAGGGAGCCGCCGGGACTGGCAAGCGAAAGAGCAGGACGACGCCGACGGTGGTATGGTAGTTGTGGCGGGCCGAATTCTGAGTCGGAAGGAAGGTGATGTATAACGGAATGGAATTCACTGCGGTCTTAATGGCCCCATAGTCTGGAGATTTTTCAAACCAACGGGAATAGTACGTAGAACTTTGAGGGCACGCTGGAGTCGAGCCGGTTGCAAGCGTTTCTACAAGACCGCAACGTGGCAAGTAAGTACTTTGAACGTGAACATTGTTTAGAGCCGAAACAAGCCAGGCCTTGTAGTCGGGGCGCTGTTGATTCTTTCCCAATAAGCTATGGGTCGAAATGTGGACTAGTGATGCCGACTGAATTCCGTTGAAAATAAAATAGTTGTGTTTTCTTCAGTCGAAAGTTACGAGGATTCCAAAACGGAAATTAACAAGTCAGTGCTCTACGATATTTCCCTTCACCATCCATCCGTCCATCGCTCCTGTCAGTCCCAGGAAGCTCTGAATTTTATTCGGGGAGTTGATTGAACATAGCTTCATTGGACACGTAGGCCTTGCTTTTCGGCTTGGACCCGTTATCACATGTCCAGACCAGCTGTACTCACCGAGCTGCAAGGTGATGCTTGAGTGCTTCATGTTGGGTCCATCCAAGCACTGAGGCCTCCAAACGCCCGTTACAGTAGGATTTTGCCAGACCTTCAGCCGCAGTGAAGGTATATTTATACCCGGCGCCCGTGGTGGTCCGTTCTTGGCTCCGTCTCGCCCCCCGTGGTGGTCCGTTCTTGGCTCCGTCTCGCCCCCCGCCCACGCTGGCGTCCAACTCCTTTACACATTGCCATAGCGACGGTTACTAGCGTAATACTCGAAGGCCATCCGAGGGGATTTATCAGCCTAATCAGAATTGGATGAGGTCACTCGGTCACCCATCCAAATTCTGACCTGATTCCGCGTTGCTGCAGTTGAATTTTATCCCGGCTGGAGCGATGTACCACGCGCTATGTGTTCTCCCACTTCCAGACAAATGAGCCTATCACCTGATTTATATTTGAACGATTTGGATATAATAATTTCGGGCCATCAGACGATTGTTTCATAATATACCATAGGTCTTCTACTGGCATTGAAAAGTCAGAGGTGAATTTCACGACTTGAACCTCACAACCGTCTCACCGTTCCGCGAAAGACGCCCGTTCTGTTTCCGCAAAATCGTCGGGCTTGAAGCGTTGTAAGGAGGAATCAAATACTAGTAGATTTTCTCCTTAAAGTATGTTTTGGTCTCCTCGGTAGTTATGTTTTTCCTCCTGATTTTTAGGGACCACAGGCGACTTGAGAAGAGATTTATTCGATCACTCGTTATTACGAAAGGCATAGTATGCATCATAGCCACGTCGTATGTCTACCTGTTCATATTCACGCAAAATAGAGTGTTTTGTTGAAAGATTGAACTCCACATCCACAAATAAAACTACGACGTTTAAATCTTTTCTAGTATTCGCAATCCCAGACGCCTGAGATTTTCAAAGGAAATTCTTCGAAGGAGCAAACACCTCTTAATAGAATTGACATCGGGAACTGCAAGAAGATTTGAGTGTCTGCTTATACGTAAAGTGAATTCCCGGGATGGAGTAAAAATTAAAGCGTCGCTGCTCTGGAAGCTTCCACATCCATCCATTATTCAAAATTATGCTCCTGGGCGCTCTTTTAATAAAATATAAAAACGCTGCATTATGCAAGGGCCACTGCAACCGTGCCCGCATGCAAAACGTGGGAGATTTAGCTGACGGTACACTAATGGAAGCTCAATGGCTTAACCATTAACCACAGTCCGAGCCGACTTTACCCTGCATAATTCAAGTCGGCCTTTAATAGATTAGCTTTGCAATGATAGCGCGACAGGAAGCACAGACACTCACACCGGGACCGTAAGCACATAAGAGGACATATTAGTTGGCAAAAATTCCAACTTGGTCGTTGAATTTTTATTACTCAGCCTTTTATATGCCTTATGCAACCATTTATGCGCAAATAATAATAAATAAATTATCGTTCTCCTTTCTCCTTACATTCTAATCGTACGCATTCAGTAATTGTAACATAATTCTGGCTAAAAACCACTGTTTGTCAGTTTGACAAGAATGAAACATGTATCACAAATACAAGAGACAACGGCCTTCATCGAAAGGAAGCAAGCTCTAGAAGTAGAATTATACCTATAATAGATCAAGGAATCTCCGCCCCTTGACAGAAACTTCACAATTTGTTTATTACCCTGTGTAGGTTCATGCATAGACAAGGAATGTCAAAACGCTGCGCTTACTTAGATCGGCAACTTGGCTTTAGAATTTAAGCCGTGTTCAGCGCTTTCAGCGCAATGGACGGGCACTAATCAGAGAAGTGTCTACTAGATTTTCCGTTTAAAATTGAAGACATCCAATTATTGTTGATGTGAACATTTTGCTCTTGCTCCGTTTGTGCGAGGAGTTGCTAAGGAAATTCCCCTAGCAACTTCTTGCACAAACGAAGTAGAGCAAAAATGCTTCTACAACACTTTTTCCCCTTTTTGTGGACGGTTGAGAATAACAGATATTAGTAAAAATCGAACATTTATGAAGAAAATGTGTACAAATAAAATTATTCTGTAACGGACGCAACAATGAGGTTCACTAAAAATTATTGTCCAGGCGGAGACAAACACTTTTAAGATGAACTCCAATTTTCACAAGCAGAGTCGAAGATGCGCAGGTGATGGGAACCGGAAGCAGCAAAGTCATCTTCTGAAGTTCTGAAGGTTCCTACTGCTGTGTTCAAAACCGGCTCCGGATGTCCTAGCTTGACTTGAGGGCTTGATGGGGATATGCGCGCACCTGGGCGAGGGGTCTTCAGGGAATCCAGAACTTGTTGAATAAAACGTTGCACAAAAACTACTTTGAATACTACCACACCATCCAATATCCAACACTAATCCACAGAATAACTTGCATGGACACTAAACTTGCTATAATAACTAATATTTTTGTTCAAAAGAAGAACGCTGAAAAATGAGGCTAACGAAAAAAAAGTTTATAATTCGTTGCTTTGGCAATCTCACAGTCACTGCGAAACCCTGCCCTACCGCGCTGCAAATTCCGATTTTGGAGGGCCGGATCGGGGAGTCTCGGGACTTGAGGTATGAATCGGTCGAGCCGAGAAACATCACCAATCAGGGGCGGGAAGAGTGACGCTGGCGCCACCTGGAAAGCAGGAGTCGCGGCTCAACCCCAGACGCCAACCTCTCGAAAACGTTGCCACGGCAGTTGCATGATTCAAGCTACAAGAAACAAGTAAAGTGATAACCAACGAATTTTTCAATCTCATTTCAATTTATTGAACACATCAGTTGCAAACAATTACAAAACATTGACTCTTAAAATTTTTAATTGTCAAGACTTTGGAGAAATAAGAAACACCAATTGAACGATTCTCCTTCTTCCCATGCATCAGGCCTCTTCCAAACTATTTTGTGCAGCCCATTCTCCATCCTCAAAGAATTCCACTGAGCTCAGGGAGCTTGGAATTCAGGCCCTTCACTGAGATTTTGCACCACTCTGGTCTGTCTTCGCCAAGCTCGTTCCTTCCAGCAAGTGAAGCAACAGCCGGGTCCTCGCGCTGCTCCTTCTTGAGCTCAGCCGTAGTCCAATTTATTGGGGTTTCAACAGCGATTGCTTTGACTTCGACATTTCCACGCTGTCGATTTGCCGTCTTGAAGTGCCTGCAGTCCCTGTTGCAGGGTCTTCGAGAAAAAGCATCCGCAGTGCCATGACTTTCCAGATGGATGATCTTGAATTCCTCGATCACAGTTCCCCGCTCCAGCATGGAACAGTCTGCTGAACGGTACCGTTGCCGGCAATTACGCCGCAGATGGCCATCCTTTACACAATCAAAGCAAGGCGGTCTTCCTTCTGTGCGATTGCTTTCTCTCGATTGATGACGTCCTCGATCAGCAGCTTCCCATTCCAGCCTGGAACGGTCTGTTGAAGAGTATCATTGCCTGCAGTCACGTTGCGGATATCCGATTGTTCCACAGCTGAAGCAGTGCAATCTTCCTACAGCTCGTGGCTTGTCTTGGGGCTCAATCCTGGACATAGAGCCCATAGATGAAGGTATCTTTTCCTACTTCTGACACCAATGTTGATATTAAGGAGACGAACGTTCAAACACACACTGTTTATTACTGCGTACTACTGCATACACGTCAGTTGAATACCACATGCCGGTAACCCTTTGCTCAAATTTGCCAATGTAGTCGCTCACTGTCGCTGTGAATTTGAATCTGACTCGTCCGGGCGACCCCGCGCTCGTGGTGTCGTGTTTCTCAGAATGTAGCATTCCAAAATCTAATATAGAATAAATTTACTAAGTAGGCACATTAGACGTCATAAGAAGAGTGACAAAAGTCAAGTATTTACTTCGAGGATTTTTCATCAAAATTTAGGTAGGCGATGCGAAAAGTTTTGAAGGGAAATAATAAATAAGAAAAATTAGATACGTCAGATTTGAAACTTTCGAGCGTTTTCGAGACTTTTTGTGTAACCCATCCCTCTGTTCGAGGTATGTACATTTTAAATTATTTAGGAAATAACTTATTAGTACAATTTTAGGGTGCATGGTATGGGGCATGATATGCCAGGCCATTGATGTCGAGAAAGTAACGCACATGGCTCTGTTTCTGCCACAAGCGAGCGTCTAGAACGAAACCGCCAAGTAACTTGCCCAGCGTTCGGCGTGAATTGGCGCTGTTTCTTCTTTACCTCTGTTATCTCTTCGGCTACCGTTAACGTCAGCAGCTGCGCTGCATTCTGCCTTGATCTCTTGGTGATCGTCTCGTGATCTACCGTTTATCATCAGCAGTGCATGCAATTGATAATTATCGTGCCGCTGGACTACCGTTGCCGTCGGCCGTGCCGTATTCTTTTGACGGTGAAACCAAACTGATAATAATTATTGTACATAATCTTTTCTTCAAAATTCTCCTAGACGTCCGTTTCATCCTTTTTCATCATTTTTTTCATCTGTACAAATTCATAAAATCATATTTAGGTATTTATCCGAGAACAGGTATCAATGGACCTATTTCTTTTTCACGCCCCTTTTGCCTCCTATCGCCGCTCATTGGCGAGATTTGCCTCACAATCTCCCATAGCAACTCTGTCAGTGCCACTGACTTTCTACTTGTCATTACCCCTGTCAACGATATGTTACGATTTGTCATCAGTTGTCAGTAGAACAGAACCAAAATGTGGAGCAAAAGTCTTGCCACGCTGCAACCTACACACTCGACAACGCTTTACTTTTTTATAAGAGTGTAAGCATCAAATGAAGGGGAACCAGCGTGATAAGGGGTTGAAGTATAGTGCGGAAGGATATTTTGAAGACGTAGTTGTGAATAACCTGGAGGTAAAAGCGGAGTGCTACAGGAGCCAGAGAAAGAAACAAGCTTCTCAAGAAAATATCCGGAACACCATTTGTTTTCAGCGTCTTCTTTGTACCAATCACTGGATGAATAGAAATCTTCCACTCTGAAGTGCCGTGAGCACACCAAAACTGAAGCAAAATATTGAGGTTTTGTTGTGAAGTTGCAGTAGGTAATTGCCAAATAGGAAGGTGAGATAGCATTCCCAGCACTTTGAACAGTGATTTGGGCGACCCCGCTTTTGGCCTTGTGCAACTTGTAAAACAGCTGAAATCGTTTCGTTCGCCTTTGAATTCTTCCTGATGCCGGTGTCTTCCAGTGACGGCCATCCATTTATTCCGCTCATTTTCGTCGGCAGGAAAACCGTGGAACGGAACATTTGGGGGAAATATTCCCTTGGACTTGTGCGGACAGCTTTTCACACAACAAACGGGCCTTTTTCAAATTAATTCGATCAGTTTAGCGACACGACACAGGTTGCAGTCATAAGTGACAGTGACAATTCTAATTCATTGTGACAGTATCGCCTTCCTCGAATTTCGCGCCTAATAATTAAAGGCCTTTAATTGGCCAGGGGTGTGGCTTAAAATTATTCATCCTTTTCCGAACGTCTCTGTTCCCCATAAGAAATAGGTCTATTGGTTGGAAGAAGGTAAGTCCAAAGCTCAGCTATTAAAAGGTAAACCGATATTATCGATCGATCAATAATATTAAGTCAAACAACCTTAAGAGTTAAGTTACCTGGTGAACTCTGCCTAAATTCCATCAATTTAAGCCTAAACTATATCTTGGTTTTTACCTACCTCTCATCATTCATCCTTTTGTAATATAGTTCCTGAAACTTATTCCTGTAAATATTTGTCATCCGTTTCATAAACAATACTTATTTATTGTATAAAGTATCTTTTGTAACAAACACCAAATCCTACCATCATAAAAAGGTTTTCCTGATTACACCAAAAATAAAGAAATCAGGTGGCGCCCAGTTTAAAGACTATACATTATCTGACGGTAAGTATCTACAAAAATAAACACTAATATCCACGACCCCTCTACACGACGAAAAGTTGCCGCGCTGAACCTTTTTTAAATTTCAACAGAGAAAAAAAAGGTTACAAGAACACTCCAGCAATGTTTGACAGTCTAGCTCTCGATCGCCCATTCCTGCCGCCTCCTCCGACGCCCATTGTGAGATGTGTCTTATTTAGGGATGGGCGATATAGTCAGGGGTCATCCGGTATTCCGTGGGCTCCTTCGTGAAGGGGGCAAGAGACCTTCAATTTCTTATAGTCCTATATGTGGAGATACCGAAATGTTTTGGTGCCACTTTCAAAATGGCGTCATTTCAAAATGGCGGCCAATTGTTTTCGGTGATATTTATTCGGTCCTAACTTGCTCTCACCCGATTTGAATTTTTTTTTCTTAGAAATACGTGAATCCATATTCTCTGTCCGCTGCTATCATCGGTTATCATTTATATCAATCTGTTTGACCGCGATTAGAAATAAACTGAAAATTATGATGACTTTTAGTCCTATAGGTTTCTCGACTGTTTCTCAGCCTAATTCAAATTGTATTGATCCTAACAGCATCTACAATGAATGAAGTTTACTAAAAACTCAGCTTGCTGGAACAGTAATGGCCACAAGTGATACAGTAGGTAAATAAAAGAGCGATATTCACGAAAAATGGTGAAATAAGGAAGGAAAGTGCCGTGTGTTTTTTCAGGAAGTAGGTATACGTGTTATTTTTTAGTTACTACTTCTCTGGCCTCTGAAGACACCGAAATGCTCTGGTACCAATTTCAAAATGGCGTCGTTCCAAAATGGCGACCATTTGATTTCGGTAACATGGATTCACACTCAACTGACGCCTATTTTCGCTCGACTCAAACTGATTTTGATGATTTTTCGTTTGATCAGGTATAGATTGATGTTCTCTATATGCTATCATCCGAAATTTGCATTTGTGCCACTTTCCTTCTCAATTTTACCATTTTTCGTGAATATTGCTCTTTTTTTCCCTACTGTATCACTTGTGGCCATTATTTTTTTAGCAAGCTGAGTTTTCAGTGAACTTCATTTATTGTAGATGCTGTTAGGATCAATACAACTTGAATTAGGTTCAGAAACAGTCGAGAAACCTATAGGACTAAGAGTCATCATAATTTTCTCTAATTCCGATCAGACAGATTGATATAAATGACAACCGATGACAGCAGCGGATAGAGAATATGAATTCACGTATTTCTGAAAATAATATTTTCAAATCGAGTGAGAATGAAGCAAGGTAGGTCCGGATAAATGTCACCGGAAACAAATGGCCGCCATTTTGAAATGACGCCATTAAGAAAGTGGCACCAAAACATTTTGGTATCTCCACATATAGGAATATAAGAAATAAAAAGTATCTTGCCCCCTTCACGAAGGAGCCCACGGGATCAGTTTTTTGAACCTATGGTACAGTTGGGAGCGAAATGATTCATACGGCACCGCTAGGAAGTCGGCTCGATTTCAGAAATGTTAGCTGCTTGGATCGTTCTTGAATGCCAGTTTTGATTACGATCAATCTCTAAGCAAAACTGGCAATCAAGAACAATCCAAGCAGCTAACATTTCTGAAATCCAGCCGACTTCCTTAGCGGTGCCGTATGAATCATTTCGCTCTCAACTGTACCTGACTAATATCGTGATCCGGGTATCAAAGTTTGATAAGAAAAAAATATCGATAATTATTGATATATCAAAAATTGATAATTATCAAAATATCGAAGGTCAGTAATTATCAAAGTATCAAAAATTGATCATTATGAAAATATCAATATGAAAATAAAGATATCGAGTAATTATATGGAATAATAAATCATTGATGGTTAATCTAGACTTGCATGATGAATGAAACTTACTTCTTTGGAAGCCTTTGGTGTTCTATCTTGTTATTTATTAATATTTCAATATGTTAACCATTGTCTATATTTCGATAATATGTTGACATTTATCAATATTTGATATACTGATAATTATTGACATTTGATATTTTGATAATTACCGATATTTGATATTTTGATAATTATCGATATTTGATACATCGATATGTTCTAAAACTGATATCATTAGTTGATCTATCGATATATTGATAAATTCATTGATAGATCAATAGTTTTGCCCATCCCTAGTCTTATTTGCACGTCAGAATCTCCAGCTTGCTCGAAGAGTTCAGAACCGCCGCGTTTGCTCTCGAATGTAGTGTAATCTCCCGACAACCTAGGAACTCGTAACAACTTGCTGTTGAAGTGTTTAGGAGTCATCCTAGGAATTCTAGAACGTAGAAAAATTGACAGTTGAAAAATCTCATTGATGCACTTGTGACTGTAAAATTGCGCGAAAAATTGCCTATGTTATTTAATGAATTGATAATTATTGTGTGTGACAAATTATATGTATAAGTATTTATGTTTTTCTACCATGTTAATAATAAATTAGAACAAACAATTTTTGTGATGTTATTCACTGTTTTATTATTATTATTATAATTTATTGTTCATCAAGAATTACATCCTTATAACAAGAGAAAAAGAAACAATAGAAAATAAAAACAAAAGAAGCCGGTAATTTGCACAGTTTGTATAATATTGTTAAATCAACTTAAATCGTACTGAAATAACTACTAACTAATAAATGTATAGAAAGACAAAGAAGGAGAAAAATATAAATACAAATAATCATTCATCTAACGCAAAAGCTCTTAATTTGAGAACGCCAATCAAGAAATTTGATAGGAGCTTCATCTTGGGTATGGTGATTTCATTCAAAACCTCTCTCAACTGCAGGATACCATTCAGATTTTTTACGAACCGAGGGCGAATCGGTCCATAGAGAGGGCAGCCAAACATAATATGTTCCAATGTCTCAAGAGACCTAGTGTTACAGAGCAAGCAGACTTGATCGGAATAAATGAGGTAGGCTGAACCACCGTATGTGAATTTCAATAGTTTTCTGCTGCATACTCTTAGTTGAGCTACAAGTCGTATGAAACACAAGTTCAAAGGTTGCTTCAGGTAAAATGGGGGCTCCTCGCCAACCGTAAAGTGAGAGTAAAAAAGAGGGTAGGAAGAGTCACGCAGCCGCTCGAGGTCACCCGCATACAAATAACGCTTAAATCTGACCAACAATTCACTCTGAACCGAATTGAGACGACCCAAGTCCAAACCCTCCCAGTAGTCACCAGCATTAATGAGAGTGAAAAACTCCCTGAGCTGCAAGGCCCAGTTGTACCGTATGTCACCATTACTACTCAACTGTAAGAGCCTCTGGAAACAAACTCTCGGGAAACGCGAATTATTCATAGACAACAGTCTACGCAACCAGTTGAGAGATTTTCCGAACAAAAGATAGGCAAGCTTTACAGTTCCAGTTTCAAGTCTTACAATGTAGTCCGGCGTACTTCTCGACAGGGACAACAATCTTTTGAAAAAGCCCACCTGAACCCTCTCAAGGATCTCACAGTACCGCAAACCAAAAACCACAGCACAATGCGAGAGAGACCCCAGGACAATCGACTGATAAAGCTTCATTCTAGCCTCCCACGAATTTATCTTCGAGTGCAACATAAGATCCATTACTGATGCAATAGCTCCCTTCGCCTTACAGACGGTGACCCCTGCCATTCCCCGAAAGACCACTGAAGAGGAGAACTCAACACCAAGGTATCTGTACCTGTTTACAATCTCGAGTGCAACGTTGTCAAACATAAAACTCTGATTCCGAACTCCGCGCCCCCCTCTGCGAAAACAAATAACTTTTGTTTTGTCTGTGTTAACTTGCAGGCGATTATCTGCCACGTACCGCTCTAGGAGGCGTAGTTTACGGGAGAGGTCGATCGGGGAGTCTCCAAGAAGGACCAAGTCATCAGCGTATAAAAGCATTAGGACGTCTACATTATTGTCAACATTCAATCCAGAAGCACCCGCCGCCCTGAAGTATTTTTCTATGTCGGATATGAATAAAGTGAAGAGAAGGGGACTCAACGGCTCTCCCTGGAGAACACCCTCATTTATATCGTACCTCTTTGAGAAACCACCCTGACTTTTGACAGACATGTTTGCTCCATCATAAATGCTTTTTATAATTCGTAGGATTTTCGTGCTGACTCCTAAAGAATGTAGCTTGGTCCAAAGAAGCGCGTGTGAGATGCTGTCAAAAGCACGCTTAAAATCCACAAATGCAGCGTAAATGCTCCTTCCCTTGAATCTAAGATTTATCTGGAGGACGGCATTCAGAACAAAAACGTTGTCCTGGCAACCCCTTCCCTCCCTGAATCCCGTCTGACATTCCGGGAGAATGCTTTCCTCATCAGCCCATACACTGAGTCTATTCAGCAGAATTTGTGTGAACATTTTTGGAATTACATTTACCAGAGCAATGCCCCTATAATTGCCGGGAACATCCACTGCACCCTTTTTGTGAATCATAAAAAGGATAATCTCGCACCACGCTGGAGGAACGGAGCCCCCGTCAAAGACGTTGTTAAGCAGACTGCAAAGATACAATAGCCAGTTTTGTGGGAGATTCTTAACAAATTCGCAAGAAATTCCGTCGCGACCCGGAGATTTACGATTTTTACATTTCTGCAAGACACGCATGAGCTCATCAAGCGAAATTGCCTCATCTAGTATAGGATTGTGGATAATCTGATGCGGCAAATCAAAAACAATTCGAGGCGATTGCATAGTGTCATAAAAATTCTCCCAGACATCAAGCGGCAGCGATAAGTTTTTGTACCGGCGGAACTTTTTTACCGTCCTCCAAAACACAGCCTGATTACTTACCTCACTGAGTTTTTCTATAATAGATATTTCGTGATTAGTTTTCTTGTTTCTAATAAGAGCTCTATGCGATTGTTTGGATTCTAAGGAATATCGATTCGTTGGAATATCGATAATTATTGATATATCAAAAATTGATAATTATCAAAATATCGAAGGTCAGTAATTATCAAAGTATCAAAAATTGATCATTATGAAAATATCAATATGAAAATAAAGATATCGAGTAATTATATGGAATAATAAATCATTGATGGTTAATCTAGACTTGCATGATGAATGAAACTTACTTCTTTGGAAGCCTTTGGTGTTCTATCTTGTTATTTATTAATATTTCAATATGTTAACCATTGTCTATATTTCGATAATATGTTGACATTTATCAATATTTGATATACTGATAATTATTGACATTTGATATTTTGATAATTACCGATATTTGATATTTTGATAATTATCGATATTTGATACATCGATATGTTCTAAAACTGATATCATTAGTTGATCTATCGATATATTGATAAATTCATTGATAGATCAATAGTTTTGCCCATCCCTAGTCTTATTTGCACGTCAGAATCTCCAGCTTGCTCGAAGAGTTCAGAACCGCCGCGTTTGCTCTCGAATGTAGTGTAATCTCCCGACAACCTAGGAACTCGTAACAACTTGCTGTTGAAGTGTTTAGGAGTCATCCTAGGAATTCTAGAACGTAGAAAAATTGACAGTTGAAAAATCTCATTGATGCACTTGTGACTGTAAAATTGCGCGAAAAATTGCCTATGTTATTTAATGAATTGATAATTATTGTGTGTGACAAATTATATGTATAAGTATTTATGTTTTTCTACCATGTTAATAATAAATTAGAACAAACAATTTTTGTGATGTTATTCACTGTTTTCGTGTAACTATTTTACAAGTTCTTTTTGTTTGCTGATTATTTTTCCAATATATAATAATCCAATTACATAATATTAGGCATTGACTATTATAATATAAACTGCTGGACAACGAAGTTGTCGGTATCGGAAAAATGGTCCGACTTTGGAGGCCAATATCTCCGGACTGCCGATTGCGATTTCCATTTTGTTTATTGCGTTGACTAGCTCAATCTTTCCTTAACACATCCTGAAATAATGAATGTTAAGAAACCTCATCTGAATTTTCCACAGGGTGATACGTAAAATAGTGCAAAATTGCAACGACTTCATCGTACCCCCATTTGTCAAAAAAAATTTTTTTATGTATTCCAGTACAAAAATCATTAAGTGTGGTGTCTTATCTCAAAAGTGTTTTGGAATTACCCAGATTGGAAGTCTAACATTGGAGATACAAATTTTTGTGTTGAATGTTACAGATTTGCCTTGTTGGCACGCGAGATTAAGTCACTTTTGATGAATGGATGTTGGTATTGAGCAAGATTGTTCGTACAACAGTCCAGGACAATTTGCTGTCAACACAACTTGAATATTTGGTGTGGGGCCAAACAGAGGGCGCTTTTTTGAGTGGTTGTCACTGCCTGTTTTTCGTACGTTGAATTTAGTCAGAATTTCATCGGAATTTCAGATGTGGAACATGTTCTAATTGCAAGTTCAAGCCCCTGAACATAATACCGATGTAAAACTATAGTTTCCGAGTGAAGCAAAGCCCCCCAGGATGTTATACTTTTTGTGCTTGTGCTATGCGTGAGTCAAGCAAATCTGCATTATTCAACATAAAAATTTATATCTTTGATGTTAGACTTCCAATCTGGGTAATTCCAAAACCGTTTCGAGATAAGACATCACACTTTATGATTTTTGTGTTAAAATAATAACAAAATATTTTTTTGAAAAATGGGGATACGAGGAAGTCGTTGAAATTTTGCACCATTTCACAAATCCCCCTGTAGAAAATTCACGTGAAGCTTCTCAAGATTCACTATTACAGGATGGGTTACGGAAAGATTGAGCTAGTTAACGCAACAAACAAAATGAAAATCGCAATCGGCAATCGGGAGATATTGGCCTCCAAAGTCGGACCATTTTTCCGATACCGACAACTTCGTTGTCCAGCAGTTTACTTCAAATTCATAACTAAATAATAACAATCACCGAACTGATACAGTTTATTAATGATATTGATATTGTCTGAAATAATGGCTACACGCCTAGTGTTACTATCATTATTAATATTGACATTATCAATAGCTCAGTCACAAGGGTCGTCGATGGCTTAAGGAACTTGAGTAGTCACTTGTCACAAACACAACAATAACCATGGGTCAAAAAAAAATGTGAGACTATCTATGGCATTTTACCCTAGAGTTAAAGTTACTATCGGGTCAGACCATCGGGTTACAGTTGAACGTAAACTGAAAAACATGTAATGGAAGGGTAACTTTTTGGTTTTGTAATCTCGTGGTTAAACGAACTATTACTGGCCCTACATTTTAATAAAAGACTCAAAAGCTCAAAATTTGACTTGGCATGATCACTCATAATGTAATATTATCATCAGCTAGCTCCCTGAAGCCCTACCACGATGAGCATAATAATTCTATGCCTGTGATGTCACGTTATCTATAGCCGCAGCCTATCAGGGGCCCTATTTTCGGAACCGGGGAACAGATCATCAGGTGATGTTGCCTAGGTGACAGCCAATCACAGCTCTGGTTGTCTAGCAACTTCGCATAGGAACGGATCACACGTTTTCCAAAAATAGGGCCCCAGAGAGGTGGTTACTACGCAACGTGACATCACTAACATAGTATTCTTCTAATCGTGATAGGACCCCTGGGGCCCTATTTTCGGGAGACGTGTGATCCATTCCTATGCGAAGTTGCTAGGCAACCAGGGCTGTGATTGGCTGTCACCTAGGCAACATCACCTGATGAGTTGGTCCCCGGTTCCGAATATAGGGCCCCTGGAGCCGTATTTTCTAGCTCGCTATGCACTTGAACCGACTGATATCGCTATCGGTAGTCAGGCAAAAGTCAAACACAATGGTGCTTGCCTAGCTACCGATAGCGATATCTGTCGGTTCGAGTGCATAGCGAGTTAAAAATACGGCTTCTGGTGGCTACCGTGGGGGTTCTATGGTTGGGCTACGATTCGGAGCCACCCCGGCATGCGTGCTAAACGAACCTTGAAGCACGAATTTTGATCGCCTCGAATCACAATACCATACCCTAAAATGAGAAATGACAACAATAACAAAAAGACACAAAGTTTAGCACCAGAGAGACAGAAAATAAATAATAAAGTTCCCTGCGTCTTGCGCTCAAGTTCTGTTCCCAAACTGCTTCCGCATCTTACGAAAGTACGAAACAACCTTTGCACATTATTTAGTGCAAAGTTGGGAGAGTTAGGTGCTGCGGGTCGCGCCTCTCTGCTCGTCTTTCCTCTTTCTTCTCTCGTGCGCTCATAAGTTTTCAATTATTATTGAGGGCATTGTCTACCGACTCGAAAATAACACCCCCCGAACCATATCATTTGAATTTCGGGCCTTTGCAGAGAGCTTTAGAAATTATTTAAAGGTGTGTGTGTGTATGTACGTGGATTATTCGAATGAAAACAATTACGGCATACGCGCGCGAGTTTCTGAGTGTCCATGCAGACTGCTCGCGAACACAATTAGCAGTATTTGGTTGAAGGGGCTATTTCGTTTTGTAGTTTTGTACTTTGCAAGCGAGCGCGGACTTTGCGCGTGGTTGAGCACTCGGAATTATTATTTCGTGGAGTGTAATCCCAAATTTGCAATTTTTGTGCAAATTTTCCGTGGATAGTTTCCAGAGCGGCTTAAAATGAAACCGTTCTGAAAGTTCCAGAAATATTTCTATTATACCTTGTGGCATTTTAAATTTCCCACATTCTCCACGAAGTGTACAACTTCAGGTTAGATTCGCAAAACCTGGATGCGTGGCGGGGATTGACCGAGTTGGCCTGTCGGGTGGGGAAGATCTGAGAGTTCACTCTGGGTGCCGCGGTCGAAGCGAACACAAGTTGGCAACAACAATTAAATTTTAACTTTTCGCCGCAGGCAATTATTTAAGTTGCAACCCTTTTGTGAAAAAAAGGCAAGTTCTCTCAGTTCTCTCTCTGCTCGGGGGCGGCTTTGGTTAATCTTCCGTTTCACCGTTTCAGGGTTTTTTTGCCGGGATGGTATTCCGAACCACCTAAAAAGTGGTGAAGAAAGTGGTTTTTTTGGGACCCGGCCGAAACCAACGAATTCCATATGCAAGTTTCCTTTCTTCTTCTCTCTTCGTCTTTCAACGAGCAAGATTTGAGCATAAAGCCTTCGGCACAGCCATCGTCTCGTCAGCAGAAAACTTCCACCACAGCTGCCAATCTCTTCCCCTAAGGACTCCGTCCAGGAGAGAGCTGCGCTGCCACCATAAGGAACAAGGCCAGGCCAGAACCTTTATTTCTTCTTTCTTAATTACCTTTTTAAAAATCAATTATTTGCCTCACTCTTCAAGTTTAACTATTTGCTTATTACCTTAATTTCTTTATCTTTTTGTTATGATTGAATATTGCAACGTTTTAGTAAGAACAAGTTTTTCCACCTATCTTCCCCTTTTTTGAGTGCACTCACAACGGGATTAATTAATTTAAAACCGCGTCGCGATTCTCTATATAAAAATTTGAATACCTACCGTCTCTCGCAATATTCCTTTAATTTCAATCAATTCTATTTTCTCCGTTTGTTTTATTTAAATTATCAAGTAATATTCTCAAATTTATCAACTATTGTTTATTCTACGTCTGAAGTATTATCCACACCAAGTTCTGAATAAAACTGACCATTCTTCCAAAAATTCATTTATTGTTCTCCACTTAATTATTTTAAAGTTCTCTCTCCTTTTAATTTTAAAACAACCGTTTGCCTTTAGTGATTCAGGCATAAGTGCAACTAAACAGGTAGAGATAAAAATTAATTTCGAATCACTTGGCGCCCGTCAACATCGAAATTTCAGGAAACGTCTAAAACCACCCGCGACCCACGCTCTCCAAATACTCGAGCGCCGTTCGCTCCGACGAAAGTTGGGTTATAACCTTTAAAGCGAGCCACGCAATCCTTTGTAAATTAAAGCCGTATGCCGTATATAATAGCACTCTTTGTTCTTCGCTCAACACCCAAGCACGGTATAGTATCGAATCGATTGGTAATTAGCCTAGTTCATTGCCGCGAAAGAGGACGATTCAACAAAGCTACTCCCCAGCATTCGCAAGAAGAATTTCCGACGCAGTGCTCTTCGTCTCTTCCTACGTGATAATAATAGTGTGACGGCGATTCGGCAGAAAAAGAGCCATCCTCTTTTGTTCCTGTGTTGTCTGTTCCTGGCAAGAGTTGGTCTTTTGCTGCAAAATTCGAAACTAATGACTGCTGGATGAGGCTAAGGCAATGATTAGTCCAAGAGCTTTTATTGCGAGTATAGTTTTTAACAACCAAGCAGCAGCAGCATTGGTTTTACCGAGGATTTCAGTTACCACAGACAGAGTATAAAGTTTGGAGGCGTAAAGTTAAGTGCGTTTTATGACTTGATTTTAATTTTAGTCGCAATTTTAATCGCAATTTTAGTCGGATTTTGGAAAGGAGCGATCACCAGGCGATCGCAGTGCAGCCAATCACAGCCCTTGTTGTCTAGCAACTTCGCGGATCACATCCTTTCTAGAAATAGGGCCCCTGGTTGTTCAAATCGGCTAGTTGCGCCACTGCAGGTGAGTGACACAGTGACACTAGTGACAGGCAAGATTTCCCCAAAGGCCCAAGGTTTTCTCCCTCCATCATGCCATTCTTCCGACAGATGTGATCGTTGCGATCGAGTTCTAATTATAAATTGACAAGAGGAACATGCTTACGAGCGATCCGACTAAAATTGCGATTAAAATTGCGACTAAAATTAAAATCGAGTTATAAATCGTACTTTAGGACTACGTAAGTTAGCAAATGCAGCGGTTTGATTTATAAATAGGCTTTGTTATAAGCCGTTGCCATTCTATGGTGATCCTTATTTACGACAGTCTGAACTGAACCCCCAACTTAGTGTTGACCTTTCAGTCAGTTTTAAAACCTACAAAAATAGTATTGCCGTATAATTAATATAGTTGACCGATGCCATAAAATGGGGTTTACCTTGCAAAAGGTCGCAAAAGTCGAAAATTTGCAGTTTGGTAGGGTTTCCCGCTTGATGTAGGTACTGAGTTTTCAAATTTAGTAAGCCGCTGCTCGCTGGTCCACATTGAAAAGATATTGTCGAAAGGCCCAAAAAAACCATCTTTTCACAAATCCACGGCCCATCGCCATCTCACTTACCGCAGTGGAACCATATGAATCTATTTAAACCACTGATAGATTTGCAGCCACGTCAGTGCCATTCTCCGCGGTGGTTCTAGGACAATTCGTCGCACGGACAATTTATCGCGGACAATTTATCGCGGACAATTCGTCGCGCTGACAATTCCTCGCACGGACAATTCGTCGCACGGACAATTCGTCGCGCGGACAATTCGGCGCACGGACAATTTGTCGCAAAAGGAACGGCACTTTTCGATGCGTGGCCGGACAATTAACACATAGGGGCTCATCAGGGTTTTACACTACACATGAGGACAAAAGGGAGCCAGATTGAGCTTCGAAGCCACGGAAAAATGCTACGGGGCTCAGCAGGGCTTCAAACTAAACTGCTTGACAATTGAACTGCAACACCTAAAAATTAGGTGCGTTTTCAAATTGAGATAGCTCGAAAAATATTTGACGGATTTCAGAAATTCAGGCATGTGAGGAAAGGTCATTCCTTTGACTATCGAGTGCTGGTATTTATGATAAGTTTGATTGTACAATTTGTCATATACCGGGTGCCAACGGAGAGCGTGCAGATATGGGCAATCTTTCACCTTGTACAACTTTCGAAAAAAAAATCCGAGATTTTTTCTATCGCCTGCTTTTGAAAGATTGAATCATTATGCCGAAACGGTTTTGAAATTTTGACCCTAACTTTTTTCTTCGAAAAATTGTGCTCAATTTTCTGAAATATGCACTTTCTGATCGAGTAAAAGAAATAGAGAAATTGTTTGTTTTCAAACGGCGTCCATATTGAATTTGCTTACGAAGATTTTTATTTGAGCCTCCACATCCCCTAGAAACTACCCCTTTTGGGACACCGTCTCACAACAAGATATGCAATGCTTCATTTAAAAGGCATAAGGTAATTACTTGTCAATAATTGGATTGAAATAAGGATACTGCGATGACCCCACACGTACAGCTCCCTAAAAACCACCCCTTGACTTCAAGGGACAGGGTTGGTATGATAAGACATGCAATATGTACATGAAAATTTCAAAAAACGTCTTTTTCAACTGTTCCACCAAAAAAGTGATGCTACACGATGACCTTCTGCGTAGGTCATCCCAACAGTAGCTACCCTCTCGGAAAAAGGACTACCCTTTAAAAAACCAGTACATACTTCCGCAATACCTCATTTGTTGGAATTTTTTCAAAATCTGTCGCAATAGTTTGCCGCTACGATGATTTCATTCACATATCTACCCGAAACTACCTCTTCAACTACCCCTCCAATATCGCATAGCCTTTACCTTGATGCGTGTAAGGTCATCGCGAAATCATTTTGAACTTATTCAATCGCACCTTCTCTGAGCTTCCAAATGAGGTATTGCATACCTTTTACTGAAGGGGCGATTTCTAGGGTAGTTTCAGGAAAGGTTTTGTACTATCATCGTAGAAAACACCATCATTTCAATGAAACTGTTAGTAGGCAAAAGTTTTTTCAACTCGTAAATAACGCATCAAGGTAGAGGCTATGCGATATTGGAGGGGTAGTTTCGGGTAGATATGTGACTGAAATCATCGTAGCAGCAAACTATTGCGACAGATTTCAAAAAAATCCTAACAAATGAGGTATTGCGGAAGTAGGTACTGGTTTTTCAAAGGGTAGTTCTTTTTTCGAGAGGTTAGCTACTGCTGGGATGACCTACGTAAAGGGTCATCGTGTAGCATCACTTTTTTAGTGGAACAGTTGAAAAAGACGTTTTTTGGAATTTTCATCTATTGCATGTCTTATCATACCAACCCTGTCCCTTGAAGTCAAGGGGTGGTTTTTAGAGAGCTGTACGTGTGGGGTCATCCTAGTATACTTATTTCAATCCAATTATTGATGAGTACTTTTCTTAGGCCTTTTAAATGAAGCATTGCATATCTTGTTGTGAGACGGTGTCCCAAAAGGGGTAGTTTCTAGGGGATGTGGAGGCTTAAATAAAAATCTTCGTAAGCAAATTCAATATGGACGCCGTTTGAAAACAAGCAATGTCTCTATTTCTTTTTCTTAATCAGAAAGTGCATATTTCAGAAAATTGAGCACAGTTTTTTTTAAAAAAAGTTAGGGTCAAAATTCCAAAACTGTTTCGGCATTATGATTCAACCTTTCAAAAGCACGCGATAGAAAAAATCTCGGACTTTTTTTTCGAAAGTTGCACAAGGTGCAAAATTGCCCATATCTGCACGCTCTCCGTTAACACCCTGTATATGACAAATTGTGCAATCAAACTTATCATTAATATCAGCACTCGATAGTCAAAGAAATGATCTTTCCTTACATGCCTGAACTTCTGGAATCCGTCAGACATTTTTTGAGCTATCTCAATTTGAAAACGCACCTAATTTTTAGGTGTTGCAGTTCAATTGTCAAGCAGTTTATATTGAGAACATAAGAAGGCCTAATGGAGCTCTCTATAACAAAACAAGGCAAAAGGAGGCTCACTGTAGTACTCTGAGAGTCAAGAAAAAACATAAGGGCTAATTAGGGCCCTAAACCACACTTGAGGACACAAGGGGGCTTGATAGGTCTCCGAACATCACATGAAAACACAAGGTGCCTATTTATGCACCAAAAGTCAAGGGAAATGTGAGGGGGCTCAGCAGGACCTCAAAACACGTTGAGGAAACAAGGGGGTCCAATGAAGTTTGCTTGAATTCAGATCGCCGGCTGTGAAAAAAACATAAGGGGGCTAATTGGGGCTCGACCCAATTACCAATACATGACCCTTTCGGACACAAGGGGGCCGATAGGGCTTCGAATATCACATGGAAGCACAAGAAACTCACTAATGCTCCAAAAGACACAGAAAACAGTGAGGGGGCTCAGCGGGGTCTCAAAAGACGTTGAAGAAACAATGGGGGCCCACGGAGGATCATGAGGGCCTCTAACAGCGCAAAAAGGCACAAGGGGGCTCATTGGAACTCTGAAGGCTACAAAAAAAGGGGGCTCATCAGGGTTCCAAACGATACTAGAGGGCACTAGGAAACCCGATAGAACGCCGTAAGCCACGTAAAAATGCTAGGGGGCTCAGCAGGGCTTCAAAACACGTTGATGAAACAAGAAGGACCTTAGAGGGCAACTAGGGCAACAAGGGGGCTTACTGATATTCTCAAAGCTACAGACGGAATAAGGGGGCTCATCAAGGTCCAAACGATACATGAGGAAACAAAGGGCCGGATGGAGCTCCGTAAGTCATGGAAAAATTCTATGGGGCCCAGCAGGGCTTCAAAAGACGTTGAAAGAACAAGGGGGCCCCTGGAGGGCCACTAGGGCCTCTAACATCGCAAGAAGGCACAAGAAGGCTCACTGGAATTCTGAAGCTACGGAAGAAATAAGGGGGCTCATCAGGGCTCCAAACGATACATGAGGAAATAAGGGGGCTCGATGGAGCTCCGTAATCCACGGAAAAATGCTACGGGGCTCAGCAGGGCTTCAAAAGACAATCAAGAAACAAGGGGGCTCTTGGAGGGCCACTAGGGCCTACAACAACGCAAGAAGGCAGAAAGGGGCTCACTGGAATTCTGAAAGCTACGCAAAGAATGAGGGGTCTCATCAAGGCTCCAAACGATACATGAAGACACAAGGGGTCCCGATAGAGCTCCGTAAGCCACGGGAAAATGCTATAGGGCTCAGCAGGGCTTTAAAAGACGTTAAAGAGACAAGGGGGCCCTTGGAGGGCAACTAGGGCAACAAGGGGGCTCACTGAAATTCTGAAAGCTACGAAAAGCATAAGGAGGCTCATCAGGGCTCCAAACGTCCAAACAATACATTAGGGCACAAGGGGGGCCCGATGGAGCTCCATGGCCCACGGAGAAATGCTAGGGGAAATGCTAGCAGGATTTCAAATGATGTAGGCGACACAATGGAGCCCGACTCTGTTTGACAAAAGAAGGCAAAAGGGGCTTACCTCTGGGCTTACTGATACCCTGAAAGCCATAAAAAACATGACGGGGCTAATTAAAACTACACTTGCAGAGGGAGGGGAGGCAACAAGAATCGGAATATTATATGATGACACAAGAGACACAAGAAATACAAGCGGGCATAACAAGGCTTCAAATCACACTGGGGTCCAGTGGGGCTCTTGATAACACAAGTTTGCAAAATGGGGGTTTCTGGAATTCTGAAAGCTATGAAAAATATAAGAAGGGTCATTAGGGCTCAAAACCACACTTAAGGACGTAAGGAGCCCGAGAGGGCTCCGAACACCAAATGAAGGCACAAGGGGCTTACTAGTGCTCCGACAGTCACGGAAAAATGTAAGCGGGCTCAGCAGAGCTTAAAAAAAATATAAGGGAACTCCAGGATAGGGCTCCGAATATGACATGGAAACACAAAGGTGCTTACTGCTACGAAAGTCACGGAGAAATGCAAGGGGCTCACCAAAGGCTTTAAACTGCACTGAAGACACAAGGAGGCCCAATGAAGGTCTGGATAGCACAAGAACGCAGCAGAGGGACACCGACTGACAGATTGACATACTACCGATCTGACTGACGCACATGACTGACGTAGCCCACGTGCCCCGTGACAGATAACGCACATCTGACTGACATTGCCCCGAATCAGCTGTTCAAAACGGAGCTGCGTGACGTCGTCAGTGGAAATGGTCTATTGTATTTCGTCGGGCGAAAACTTTTCGTGATTAGGTTTTCTTACATTTTTTTAATCTCAAGTCGAATTTCTAACATGTCAATAATGTACAGGAATTTCAGAAGAATGTTTTTTTCAAGTGGAATATGTACCTTTATATTTCTACATAGATTGAAAGATCTATTTTAACAGAACTCAAAAATATACCACACTTATATTTTTACGTTCATAAATAAATTTGAATCATGATATGAATTCTCATGCATGACATATTAGTTTTTGTCTGAGACGGTTGGTCTAATTTTTGGTCTAAGCATTGTGAACTTTGGTAACTACCTATACTTGATATAAGAGTAGAGTGCTTATGTATACTTGCCGGAATCCGAAAAACTGGAGAGATGAAATGCATCTAGTTAGTGAAAAATGCCCATATTTACTGACTCCACTATGGAGATAAATTCATCAGCAAACAGGTACATTCCGTATTTTCCGTCAGCCCCGTAGTGGCCCTCCTTTCTCTCTGCTCTGTTTCTGGCTAGCGGCTCTGATGGCATTTTATAGTTTCAGCTCCGTTGAACGCCATCAGCCGGCGGGGTTCGAACGGGGCTAAGGAGCAGAGTTCGAGAGAAGATGCGGGAGCTGCATTGCCCTCCTGTCGTGAGATGGTCCTTTAACTTTTTTATTTAATTTCAGAACGGCGGTGCCAAAGATGGATTGGACATGAATCTGGCGCCAGCCTGGCAGAAGGGATACACGGGCAAAGGAGTCGTCGTGTCAATTCTCGACGATGGCATTCAGACCAATCATCCGGACCTCGCTCAAAATTACGTGAGTTTTTACCCTCTCTTTCTCTCCCCTATCCACATCCCCATCACCCCCTCCTGGTTTTCCCTTCTCTCTACTTCTTATGCCAGCGGTGTAAGGAAACGAGACGTCTCGTTTTATCCGTTTTACGTTGATTTGAGACGTCCGTCCGTCGTCGCCGTCGCCGTCCGAAACCTGCGATAAGAGTCCAGAACTTTTATCCTGACAATATCTGCATGAGGATTAAGGAGAGAACATATTGAATTCCTTGATACCTTTCAATGTATAGATTTCAAAGAGGGGAAAATCCGTTTTTTCTAGAATGAGGGAGTGAAAATGCCTTGGAGATATGGTGCGTTATTGTTGCTTCGCGTTCCGGGAAATGGGAAATTAGCATGGGAAATCGAATAAAAAAGCACGTTCAGTCCGGAGGAAAATTGATATTGACACATGGCAGTTTATTCATAAGAATTGGCTCAACAATCGATCGCTTCAGTTTCCTTTGGGGCGTAATAACTAGCTGCGTTGATGCGCTGAGCTTACATTCTTTGTTTATATAAATTAACAACCGGCTATGTTGACGCTAATTTCCCCTAACACAACAGCTACACTGACAATGAATCATTAATACCTGCCTCTGCAGCGTGTAAATGTATACCTATTAGGTACTAATTATTACCGCACGCCTAGCCTTATTATCTTCTAAAAGCCCATCATGGCACCCATTGAAGTGATGTATAATATTTTGTGGTGCGGTGGGTGGGTGCCAATTCGAGTTTGAGAAATGCGACAAAGTTGAAAAGTCACGCACGGTCAAGCGACAAAAGAAGAATTTGACTCGACTTGGTTGGGAAGAGGGATTTTCTCTGTTGCTTGCTGTCAGATTCTGTCAGCTTTTAGTTTATTCCGCAGGGGAGTTTAACTATTAATTCCGCCAGCATCAGCGCCAAGCTTTTTCCTTTTCTCCACGGCTAAGTCCTTTCCGATTAAATATCAAGCAAGTTTGCAGAAGCACAGTGGATACGAGAAGGAACTAGCTAACTGTAACTACACTGCGCCATCCAAGTCTCTACTAACCAGTTTTATGCACGCGACCTCTTTAAGGTTTATAAAACTTGCGATGAAAATGTTTAATGAATGTCCTGAAGGAGCTCAGTCGCGGCTAATCGCTGTGACGTTTTGGTGAAAAATAGAGTTAGGGATGGCGTCACCCTATAGTGCGGACGTTAAGCGTATAGTTTCAGGTCGGACCTTGCTTTTTATTCTGCTGATGCTGTGGTGAAACTTTGCATAGTTATAGTGAGTACATACCCTCAGGCCTCAGGTCACTTTTAAGAAGTGGTGCCCGGTTGGGACCTGTGACAGGGTTGCGGTACAAGAGGTTGCCCTATCCGGCAGGGGTGATTTCTTGAAATTCCTTAAAATTCAATTATGCAATTTGCAGTGGCGGGGCTTTTACTATTTTGGTATGTATTTCCACCTGTGTTAAGGCTGTA
The DNA here is from genome assembly GCA_949128115.1 of Anaspis maculata. Classification (NCBI taxonomy): domain Eukaryota; kingdom Metazoa; phylum Arthropoda; class Insecta; order Coleoptera; family Scraptiidae; genus Anaspis; species Anaspis maculata. The sequence continues at coordinate 38,096,141 of OX421962.1, read as the reverse complement.
TTTGCAGGGTATTAATATTTCTTCTTAAATAATGGAGGTAAAGAGATATAATATGGAGATTTTGATGCGATTCCAATGAATGATCACCTTGTAACATTTTTTTAGAAGCCGAATCAAAGATGATTCATCCAAATCTCTGGGAAAGTTTCTAAAACATTGCCGGGACATTTTTTGACAGCCGAAAAAATTTTAAACTGTTTTATAATTATTTTGAGAGACGTAGAAAACTTAACACATGGCCGTTTTTTGAAGAAAGTTGTCACCAAGAAAGAAAAAAAAAATTTCCGCATAATTGAAAAAAACGCTTTGTATTACATTTCCAAACACACTCAGTACACCGTATAAAAAAAAATTAGTTTTTATCTTCATTACTGAGGGGAAAATATTGAAGTTACTTTTACCCTGCTGCGAAAACAGTCTTAAGCCCCACGAAATATTAATTTCAAGTGCAGACTTGTTGCAGACCATAGTTTGAGAAAAGATTGACTTGATTTTTGAGGGGGAAATTTCTGAAATTGGACCACCTGTTTTCGAGTTTTTCCCCCTGAAAAACTGCAAATTCCCATTTTGTCATCCCAAGAACCAATTTTCACCGTTTCTTTTTCAAACAACAGGTAAAGGCTGTCTGATGTCTACATGATACGAGTGGGCTGTGCTTCTGGTCGCCATCGGCTAATCCGCCCTGTATCGCAGCCCACTAGAATCATGTAGAAATTAGAGAGCTTCGAGGACAGCCTATAACTGGTTTTTTCGGAATTCGACCATGGTTAGTGGTCACCGCCCTCGTCCCCGCGTACGAGAAAGAAGCTTCCTTCTCCTTTTCAAGAAAAAATGACAAGCTTCGGAGATATGGGACTTGAATATGTTCTCTATCTAATTCTGAGCATCAGGTTTCCAATGTTTCAGCTCTTCATCTCAATTTATTCCTGGTTAAACCCGTGTTTCCTGGGCATCAAGTCGCATACGTAAAGGTATCGTACCTTAAACGCCGGGGGGCTCATTTTTTATCATTCCCGAAAGGATATCACGCTCAAATTTCTTCCGTTCGTTCAGTTCTACTTGCCGAGAAAGTTTTGGGGTGACACAACCGATTTTTTCTAATGCTATTGTTACGAGCGGCGATCCTGGCGAATTCGCGATGTATTTTATGCAACCAAGAGTTCATCAACTCATTCCACTCCATAAATAGCCCAGTCAAAATAGGTTTTAACCGGAAATAATTTCGGAAGTTGACGAAATTTGGTGGATCGATGCAGAATTTAACGTGGAATAACATACTGAAATTCCCGGAAATTCCAAGGCTTGGCTTTTTTTCTAGGACCAATAAAAGAGCGCCATCCTTGTGAATTTTCGATTTTTTCTGAATAACTTTTAAACTATCACCTTTAGAACACAAAAACCAGCGAAGCAAATGTAATAATAATAATGTGAGGCGCTACATCCCATGGCGGAACTTGGCCTACAAAGCGGAAGGTTAGAGCTTCCGTTCTTTGTCCTCGCTACCCGGTTGTCGCGGACCCCTGGAGGCCCGGGGTGATGTGGTAAGCATCACGCCTTAGACAAACCGCATTATTACCCCTTGTTCACACAGAACGCAGGTACCTAATTATTTATAGCGACTGGGTTGGTCGCTTTCCGGAAAAGTTAACGACAGCAGTAAATTTCTCATCACTGCCGACGCGTGGTATCGAGCCACCTACCTTTAGGTCCGGAGTCCAGCGCTCCAACCGCTGAGCTACCGCCGGCTCCGAAGCAAATGTAGCCCGTTAAATTCTCAAGAGATCAGTATCAAATTTATCACTTTGTGGTCAATAGTCTCTGAGATACAGCGTCTGCTAGAACGCAGTGAAAACGACTCAAAATTTATTCCCTGATTTTACGTAACAATTTGCATAGTGCCAGTTCAGGAGCTGTAACGTGGACAGCAAATGTGCGGATTTCAGTGTGTTTTACATTTTTGGAGACCCAATTCAACATTCGGTATCACACTTTTGTCTAGAAGTCGCCAACTTCAAAATGGTACTTTTCCTCGACCTTTGAAATCTATACTTGAAGTCCCGAAGAATCCTCAAAAATCGATTATTCTCATACCATGCCATTTGCTTCATTTTCCAAGTATGGAAAAACCATCCAGAGAATATGTGAAGGATTGAATACCAAAAAAATAACATGTTTTCCTAGTGATGGTTCCTCAGGTATACTGGTTGAAAGACGTAACGACCTATTTGGAAAAAATATTGGTAGTTCGGACAGTAACTGCTGAATACTGTACGGACCTTGCATTTTAGGTGTAAGATGCCACTTGGCAGACGTGGAAAGTACATAAGTATATCCACTACGTCTGCTGAGTGGCATTTTGTATCATCAAATCCAAGGTCCATACAGTATTCAGCAGTTAGTGTCGGGACTACCTATCTTTTTCTCTAAATAGGTCGTTTTAGTCTTTCAACCCATATAACTCATAAACCATCTATGGGAAAAACATTCTGAAACATCCAATTTTTTTTGTATTCAATTCTTCACATATTTCCTAGATGGTTTTGATCTACTTGAAAAATTAGGCAAATGGCATAGTATGAAAATAATCGATTTTTGGGGTTTCTTCGGGACTTCAAGTATCAGTTTCAAAGGTCGAGGAAAAGTACCATTTTGAAGTTGGCGACTTCAAGACAAAAATGTGATACCAAATGTTGAATTGGCTTTCCAAAAATGTGAAACACGTTGAAATCCGCACGTTTTCTGTCCACGTTAAAGTCTCTGAACTGACACTATGCAAATTGTTATGTGAAATCCGGAAATAAATTTTGAGCAGTTTTCACTGAGTTTTAGCAGACGCTGTATCTCAGAGACTATTGACCACAAAGTAATGAGTTCAGTACTGATCTTTTGAGAATTCAACGGGCTACATTTGATTCCCAAGTATAACCACGGGTTCCACCAAAAAAATTAAGAGCGGTTTTATCTAAACCGAGATTAAACGAACTTTTTTCTGGCCAATGTTGGTAGATTCGTTTTGGAAAATACGTTAAATCGCAAGTATACCACCCTTTGGTTAATAACTCAGCATGAAACCTGAATTTACACTGATCATTTGGCCAGAATCCATCAAAATAAATCTCGAGTTAGCTATCAGCTGGTTAAATATTTTGGTGGAACCCACAGTAAGTGTTCTAAAGGTAATATGTAGTTCACAAGTTATTCAGAAAAAATCGAAAAATTTCAAGGATGGCGCTTTTTTATTGGTTTTAAAAAAATCCAAGCCTTGGAATTTTCGGGAATTTCAGTATGTTATTCTACGTTAAATTCTGCATCGATCCACCAAATTTTGTCAACTTACGAATTTATTTCTGGTTTGGCCAGATTTTTGCTTAATTTGACTGGACTATTAGATCGCAGTGTACAAGTGCGGAGCGTTCTGGTGCATTCCAGAATATACGTGTAGGCTTTTGCCCGTGCAACTGAGTGGAGTCTTCAACGGTGGGTCAAGCCACATCTGTCCATTTTGGCGGAGGTGCCACACACCAGAACACACGGGAACCACGCGAAAGGTGTGTAGGATTATTCGAGAGTCGTCTAGAAACCATATGCCGGGTCACTGTGGAATTTGCGGGAGGATGATCGAAAGTTCGGGAACACTAATCAGAAGTACCGTCCTCAGCCTACGCAGGCAGTATTGAATGGGAAGTGATCGAGTGCGATAGAAGCCAAGTATAGTTACAGCGATATTCCTAAGTAAATAATTGTTGGCGTGTATTTATTGTAGTACGCAGTATTAAACAGTGTGTGTTTTAAAACAATCGTCACAATTAAAATCGAACCCGTACGCGAAATTTGTAACACTATGTTGATACCGTACTAGAGCTGTAAGAGGGCAATTCCGCAACGAGTAAACGTCCACAGTTTAATTTTTGCCCGCGTGCTTTTTGCAATGTAACGTTCGAGGTAACGTTCCTAAGAGATGTAATTACGCAGCCGATGCTGTGTTATTCATTAATTTCTCCTTGCTCTACGATATTTTTCAACCGCGCGGCGCCATCATGAGCAAAAACATTTTCCAGCAGCAGAAGCACCAGCACCACCAAAAGCAAGCTAACCGCGTGGGTATACGGGACGAGACAACTAATTTTTCCGGGCGGCAAGCAAACTTTATGTAGATTATCAAGCCGCAAGACGGCACCGAGCCACATAAAATTTATATGGAGTTGTATCTAATTGATAATTACGGTTGAAAAGGGCCATAAACGGCGGAATTTATGACGGTGTTATTGGGAAAACCATAATTTAAAGTTCTCGCGCCTCTGGTACTTACAAGTCGTGCAGCTATGGTGTACTTGTGCAACAATATTTCATTGCATCTGCCGTAAAAAACAGTTATTAGCAACCCTTAACTAGCACATTACCGATGGCATATCCTCCACCCCGAAGACCCCATAAGCCGGAACGAGCTGTCGTAGGTTTTCTAGAAAAGGAGGTTGACGATATCGTTGAACAAATCTATTGATGATGGATGGATGAAGGGTTCATAAATAATATGAAGAAGTAAGTCGCGTGGTCGTTTCAAGAACCATTGGAAATGGCGAAGTGAAACCAACCCAGCAATATAATATTTCAATTAAGCTTCTGAGTTGGTGATTTTTTTGCTAAAGTAAGACGTAGTATAAACATTTCAGTTACCAGCAGAGAGGGAGAGAAGTGAAGAACACAGTGTCCACAGTTTAACTGGCATCGGTGATAACAAGCTGAAAGCCCGTTTGGGACGAAAGTAGACCTATTATTCCTGGAAAACTCCCTGAAGAAGGAAGTGGCCTCAAACACTAACAGCTGGCCAAAGTCGCGAAGTCGCTGTTAAAATTTGTAACTGTTGAACGTTGAACCGGGTATTATCCCAAGCTTTTGATTCCGTAACGAGGTACCTATCTAACAAAAGTGTGATCCAAAATGCCGTTCATGAAAAAACGTCTTTCACGATTTCAAACCGCGGAGCAGATCTGTGTTAGCCAGTGCTTCCTTTACCAAGAACGATATTCTGGGTGTTGAACATAACACAACTTGTGGCAGTATCAGTTTCGGCTAGGGCTATTATAGGCTAGAGTTTCAACAGGAGGAAAAGTGTAGACAGATAAAATACTGCTCCACATAGGAAGAATACGATAACATTATTCCGCCCTTTTCGCCTTTACACAGCGATTAACGGCGTCAAAGTTCAAGGAGCAAAATCAAAGTTCAATCTGTGTGATTTAACAAAGCTCTTCTCTGCTCTGCTTCCCCGCTCTGGTGGATGAAAAACCCCTGTTCAAAATCAATTTTCATTATAACCTCTTACGATACGAATAATTAATATTCATCAGCTTTCCGCCATCGTTTCCGATTAGGAATACTGTCTGTGAAGAGGTTCAGCAGCAGTTTCGGCGACGGCATCAGCATAGCAGCAACATCAGGAGAATGTTTGTGCGACGCCAACGCTAGAGGGTGAGAAAGTTAACATAAAGTGAACCCGGGGAGTCGGAGAGTGAGAATGGGGGGTGGTGGATGTGTTGTTCTTGGCTTGTTAAATTGTTATATTTGTCTAATTAATGTCTTAACTACAGGGCTTATTTACCCATATACGTACCCTCTCTGTCCCGCTTAATGAACTAGTAGTGCGCTCTCTGGCTGGGCCCACAACAAATTCATTAGAGCACACACAGACCTCAAGACTCTTCTTAAAGTATACACACGGCTTGATTAAAACTTGATTTAAAACCGCAGCTTGATTAAAAAACGTCCGGAAAAACCGACTTCCGCATAGAGAAAACTAACAGAGCGCTTTGTTTATGCCCAGCGTTAAGGACGAGTTAATTGCGGGCCTAGTGCTATTCCCCGCTCTTCATATATAGTTTTCTGGAAAGTTTGGCAATGTTCGAGGGAGAATGGGGTCTGACAGGCAGCGAACGTCCTTGCAACTTTCCGTTATCTCTCGACCCGACCGTAGAAGAGATAACTCCTCTCTAATGCCGAATCTCTCCTCTTTTCTCCAGTGAGAAGCGAAGTGATCCTCTTTCCTGTTTGATGTATGCCCGCCGCCCTATAATCCCACTTCTAACTTTATATTAACACTTTAGCGGGGCTCTTAGCAGTAATAATAGGAGAGGGTGTGTGTAGCGAGTCAAAGGAGAGAAGAGGCTGGTTATACAAAATTGCTCCCCCAAACAATAACCTGGCTTTTAAATATTAGCATAACTGACGAGATGGATGGAAGAGGGGTAAATTTTCAATGCGGTTGAGAATGGAAGAAGGTGACGGATCTCTTCATCTGACTTGATGGGATTTGTGTACCATATTGCTTGGTGCTGACCTGATTTCCGACCTCGCTCAATGTAGGTCATGATAATATTTTACTGATGCAATATTTTTTTATTTACTCCTATTAAATAATTTTGACATTAACTATGCGTTTCTGATTAATTGATGACATTCATAACTCACTGCCTAAGCCCCGCCCCGTGGGTTATGGGCTCATAACCCAATGGTTCCAACCAACCACAAGTGGCAATTTCCGTAAATGTAACATAACAAGGAGGCTTATGAGATTACTTGATTTTTAGTCAAATGTCAAATAAAAAATTTACCAGGTGCCTGTCACTGTAAATTTTTATTTTGCTACATTCACGAAGTCAGAATGAATTCCTACGAAAACGTAGAGTATGAACCTCCAGAAATTTTAGAAGGGGCGAAATCAGTGGTCCTGAATCTACTACCGGAAAAGTCTCGACACAAGTCGACTTGTGTTGACTGCAGGTCGGCTGTCTTCTTGGCGGACTGCCGTCCACCATCCACCAACGCGGTGCGTGCTGCAATCCTTTGCAACCGCAGTGGCAGAATAATTCGTCAGGTGGTCATTCAGTGCGTCTCAATCATTGAACGGTTCAAATGGTAGAAACTTCATTATCAAACAAAATAATAATGGAGGTTCATTCAACAGAATTATTCTTATTCTTGAATTGTCGTAGATAAAGCATAGTATTCTACTTGCATATAATGGTTACAATGCACTCGGGTGTCTTACGACACTCGCTATCGCTCGTGTCCTACACTACACTCTTGTGGATTATAACTATCATTATATGCTCGTTGAATAATATACTATTATTATACCTAGGTATCTAGATATAATAATTTAGGCAGTGAATACGTTTTTCTTGGGGGCGGGGGGGGGGGGGGGGGGCTAAACTACCACCATCCCTGCAGTCAACAAGCTCAAGTCCCTTGGCGTGTCCGCTCGAGCGTTGACATCAAGAAACCATCAAATATAAATCGACTGCCAATTTGGTGACGAAAATTTACCACTTTGCTTGTACAAATACAACAGCATCAGCAAGCAAACGGCCCAAATTTCATCGAGGTGAATTACAAAGTAGATTTCGTTAAAAAACAAACACTTTCCGCCGAAAAACTTCGTAAAAAAGACCGAAAGAAGAACACTCCCCAGCTACTAACTGGAACGTTCTGAATAAATGAAGCGCCCCGATTAAAGATTAATGGTCGTGAAAGGGTTCCCGCGGGACATCTCGTGCAGTATTAACGAACTCCCATTAAAAGGTTTCCGTAACATTATTATGACCTAATTTGGTAAAGGAATTTTCAATAAAACTCGACAAACAGCGGCAAGCTATGGGGCGTTCGAAAGAACAATGCGGGGGTTGTCCTTGTCCCTTCATTGTGATAATTTCCATAAAATCATCTCCTGCGAGAAGGAGTTGAAAGAATTTAAAACAAAAAAAAAGCCCAATCACAGGCTTCAGTGTGAAAAAAATTCATTTTTGTTGAGCACCTGTACTTATTAAACGTTCAAAAACACCACACTGCTATCGTTCTTTTTAATTAACCCATCAAATCATAATTAATGGGATATACGATGAAAATTGAAGGAAAATATTTTTTAAGCGTGGCCGTGGCTGGCGTGGTCATAAGTGCTTAATCCTGTCAAACGCACTTGTTTTTTTTTCGCGTAAATATGAATTACCCATAATAGTATATTATATACCAAGGTTGAGAAAGTATTATTATAGCTGAAGCGCCAGTTTAGATCCCGAAGCGCAGCTGAGGGATATAAGGCGCTGAAGCTATAATAATTTTCTCAACCGTGGTTTATATAGTATTTTTTTTACTACTACACCTTTTCCAGTTGTAGTTCAGAAAATATCAGTTGTATTTCAGATATCGTCAATTGTAGTTCAGAAGACGTCAATTGCATTTCAGATTAGTAAAATGTAGTTCAGAAAGTATCAATTTTATTTCAGATTAGTCAAATGTATTTCAGAAACAGTCAATTGTATTTCAGATTAATAAATTGAATTTGAGAAAGCATCATTTGTATATCAGAAAGCGTGATTTGTATTTCAGAACATGTCATTTGTAGTTCAGAAAATAATTTATATGTATAATTTATCAATCAATGCAGCTCCAAGATAATTGTAGCATTTGTCGTTCTTCAGTGCTGCGGAAGCCGGTCGTGCGATTAACACCCCCGCAGGCATCTGTTACACAGAAGATGTGCCGAATATCTGCAGTTCATCATACAAGAAGATCAAGAGTTCGAAGCTGTGGCTGTGCAAAAGTGCCCCAATTTGCAGGAGTCCGAATAAAATTGATACTTTCTGAACTACATTTTACTAATCAGAGATGCAACTGATGTCTTCTGAACTACAATTGACGCCTTCTGAACTTCAATTGACGCTTTCTGAAATACAATTGACATAATCTGATGTACATTTCAAGTTTTCTGAACTACATTTGATAAATCTGAAATACAATTGACGCCTTCTGAACTACAAGTGACTAATCCGAAATACAATTGACGCTTTCTGAACTACACTTGATAAATTCTGAAATTCAATTGACGATATCTGAAATACAATTGATATTTTCTGAACTACAACTGGAAAAGGTGTAGAAAATCGCCATCCTAATTCAGGGAGAGGTTAATAATGATGCACTTCACGGCTAGTAGTGAAAAAAATTTTTTATTCAACAGCATTTTGGTACTCTTTCATGGTTTATTGGTCGCATCTGATGTATCGTTGTAAAATCTGCCATGTGTTAGACTGTGAAAGATCAGTTATAGTCAGTAATAATATAACAAGTGGTATGATTAATGAATATCATCGATTAATAATCATACCACGAGTTAAATTTAACAAGACTATACAGGGTGTTTCAGGGATGATAGCATAAAAATCAACTGTGGGTAGATCACGTCAAAATATGACGAAAACCTATATACCATTTTGTAAAATTCGCCTTATGACGAAGATACAGCTCTCCAAAGTTCACTTTTTTCGGATTTCAAAAATTTGTAACTCAGGAACGTTTTGACAATTTTAGCTTCAATTTAGCATGAGCTGGTTTGTCATTATTATCTATCAACCTGCCAAATTTGGGAAGAATCCAATCAGTGGCGTAGAAGTTATGAGGGGTCACCTTGAGTCAACTTTTCTTCGAATGCTTCTAAATTATTGACCCTCATAACTCCTACACCACTGGTTGGATTCTTTCCAAATTTGGCAGGTTCATAGATAATTATGACAAACCAACTTTTGCAGGATTAAAGCTAAAGGACCCCGCACGATTCCTATGGAAAATGGGTCTCGGTCAAATTCCCTAATTTTTTAATATTTTGTAGCCCAATTTGACACGAGCCAAAATCCATCGTCCGTTACCCAAAAAAAATTGACAGTTTTTTTCTATAAGGGGTTGAAAATGGGTTATTTCAAGGTAAAGAAATATGTTCCAACGTAAGTGAGAACATTTCAACGTCCTTTATAACATATATGGCTCATGACAATTCCCTTTTTCTTATGTGAAAAAATCAACCCCCTCCCTCACCTCCAACCCCTACTTGTGAGTATCAAATTCGAAATTACGTTTGAAAGTCATGCAGATGGTTCTATTTTGTCGAAATATGAATTTTGACACAAATTGTTTTTCCAACCCCCAAATATGGGGTGGGGTTGAAAAAAAAACCATCGGTCAATTCGGCTGAATTTCTGATATTGTGCTTCATCAGTTACGCTGAACAAGATGACCAAAGGAAGACTCATTCGTATGACCAGTTTTCACCCCATAGAGGGTTGAAGTTGACTATAATGAAGCATAAAACATTCTTCCATGTCATAAACCGAATGAATGAAAATAGTGGACTTTCATATCGTCTTGTTTTGTAAAAATGTCTATTCTTCAAAAATAATTTCAACCCCGTCTCTCATCCCCTATCCTTGTTTCTGAACATCATATTCGAAATAAATCTTGATAATGTAGGAGGTCTATGGTCGAATTTTCTGCATCTGGATTGTGAATCCCCTCTCAAAATTCACTTTCACTATGCTTACGTTAGAGTGCTAACATAAGCAGAGTGGGATATATTTTTTTTTTATTTTTGACTGGATTATTATTTAAAATATTGGTGTTCCTATCTAGTTTCAACTTCACAGCAGGTTAATTATGTTCACATGTACATAATTTCTAATTTTTCTCTTTTGTACGGATATACCTCAATTTATAGTTTAGATTGAAGAATTTAATGTCATTTGAATCGAAAGCTGCTCAATCAAGGCAAAATATTATGTCACACTCTTATTCCAGCTACTGCGACCATGTGAAGGATGAAATAAAAGTTATTTTAATTTTCAAGATTCAGGCATTTCGATTATGATGTTCAGAAACAGGGATAGGGGATGAAGGACGGGGTTGAGAGTATTTCCGAAGAATATACATTTTTACGAAACAAGATAATAGAAAGTCCACAATTTCCATTCATTTGGTTTATGACATGGAAGAATGTTTTATGCTTCATTATAGTCAACTTCAACCCTCTGTGGGGTGGAAACTGGTCATACGAATGAGTTTTCCCTTGGTAATCTCGTTTAGCGTAACTGGTAAAGCACAATATCAGAAATTCAGCCCAATTAACCGATGGTTTTTTTTCCAACCCCACCCCCTATTTGGGGGTTGGAAAAATAATTTGTGCCAAAATTCATAATTCGACAAAATAGAACCATCTGCATGACTTTCAAACGTAATTTCGAATTTGATACTCAAAAGTAGGGGTTGGGGGTGAGGGGTGGGGTTGATTTTTGCACAAAAGAAAAAGGGAATTGTCATGAGCCATATGTGTTAGAAAGGAGGTTGAAATGTTTTCACTTACGTTGGAACATATTTTTTTACCTTGAAATAACCCATCTTCAACCCCTTATAGACAAAAAACTGTCCATTTTTTTGGGTAACGGACGATGGTTTTTGACTAGTGTTGAATTGGGCTACAACATTTAAAAAAAATTAGAGAATTTGACCGAGACCCATTTTCCATAAGAATCGTGCGGGGTCCTTTGTCGAAACGTTCCTGAGTTACAAATTTTTGAAATTCGAAAAAAGTGAACTTTGGAGGGCTGTATCTTCGTCATTAGGCCGAACTTTGCAAATTGGTATATAGGTCTTCGTCATATTTTGACGAGATCTACTCACAGTTAAATTTTTTTGCTATCATCCCTGAAACACCCTGTATAGGGTGTTTCGCAATTACGGTTACAAACTATCTAGGGGATATTCTCCATCAAAAATGGACCAGGAAAAAATATAACTTCGATGTCCTAAAATGCTCCGTTACAAAGATACAGGTGTTCAAGTTGACACTTTAAAATCGATTTTTTGACATAACTTTTGAACCGTTCAACTGATTTTGTTCAAATTTGGAACGAAGGCAACCAGAATAGGTCTATATCGAAAAATAGTAACGTGTTTAAAAAAAAGATCAGGGGCGTAGATAATGGGGAATGTCGTCATATTTCCCCCCCTATTTTTACCCCCTAGCTATTTTTCAAAATTGTTTAAATTTTTGGATTCTACGTTCAATTTAAAAAAAGTTACCCCTGCAAAATTTTGATTAGAGGCTTCATTTTTGAGATATTTGGGTTTGAAACTTTGTAAAACATCTCGAAATCGCCACTTTCAATGAGCCCAATTTTTTTTTTCCCTGAAAACTTCTCATTTCTCAGAAAAAAATAGTGGTACATTAAGTTGAATTGAACGTAGAATTCAAAAATAGGAATAATTTGTAAAAATAGGGGTGCTAGGGGTGTGAAAAATAGGGGGGTAAAAATGAGGACACCCCCCATTATCTACACCCCTGAACTTTTTTTCTCAACACGTTACTATTATTCGATAGAGACTTATTCCAGCTAACTTTGTTGAAAATTTGAACAAAATCGGTCTAACGGTTCAAAACTTATATCAAAAAATCAGTTTTAAAAAGTCAACTTGAACACCCTGCTACTTTTCAACGCAGCATTTTAGGACATCGAAGTAATATTTTTTCCTGTTCCATTTTTGATAGGGAATCTCCCCTAGAAGTTTTTCCCCGTAATTGCGAAACACCCTGTATAACAAATTGAAAAAATTGAACTGTATACATCAGACATTTCAAGGCAAATCTAAGGTTCACCTATTTAGTGTCTATATGCATTACAAAAAAGCAATTCAAAGATTCGTCCATCGTTAGTAAAGCGTATTGCATGGACATGATTTTCCATGTTACGAGCAGATCCCATGTAAATCCACCCAATGTGACATTTCACATTGGTGGATTTAGACGCTTTTGACAGTAATCTTGTGGCGGTAAAAATCAATTTGAATCGCGAATGGACGCACCAAAAGAAGTAATTGATCAACCTCGAATTCATTTACTAGTCAGACACGCATGCATTATGGCAACGTCGTAACGTCGTGTCAGTGAGCAGGCAACCAGTAATTCGCCACGGTGTTCCATAGCATACGAAATACAAGCTCGGGTCTTAAGCCAAAAACTCGTGAAAGTGTAGGTAGTAGATAACTATTCAAGTTATCCAATACAAGGACAAAAACGCCATTCCACAATTCTTTATAAAGCTGCAGCAACGTATTGCAAGGTAGCTTATCGGGTATTTTAGGAACACCCTGGAAAGCCGTCCAGTGTAATTTCCTCTGGTTATTAAAAAGCGACGATGACGGGAAAAAAAACCGCAATGGCATGTCCACACACACACATACACCTACTCGTAGTACACAGATTCAAATGTTTTTCTTCCTTTAATTTCTGTTTGCTTTTTCCGCAGGATCCCTTAGCCAGCACGGACATTAACGGCAACGACGAGGATCCCATGCCGCAGGATAACGGCGATAATAAGCACGGTACCCGGTGTGCAGGAGAAGTCGCTGCTGTCGCCTACAACCAATTTTGCGGCATCGGAGTCGCCTACAACGCCAGCATCGGGGGTAAGGAAATGATGGCAACAACACGTTCACGATCACCACCTGATCGAACTGATCGAAGCTAAACTATTTGACGGTTTTTTATATTGAATCGTCAGGTTCAATCAGATCAGGTTCACGTTCAGTGATAACACATAATACATTATCACTTCACTGCAAGCTAAAATGCTAGACCGTTTTCAAACACCAGTGTCAATGAGTTAGTTTTCAAGTGTTTACTTCCGTCATAGAACGCATAGCTTATTGATCGCCACTTTTGACTGACTGTGGGCAATCTAGCCGAAAAATTCTTCTCCGTGCTTTGGCATCTAAGTAGGAGAGTTAGTATAACGAGTCCTTAGAAAAGGCCTATGTGCTTGGTGATGAAACACCGTAACGTCACTAATACGTAACTCACACGTAATACAGTAAAGAAAAGATGACTGATCTTCGGAAATAATTCCAGACACACAAATTGATTTGGCATAAAGTTGGTTTGCGTTAGATAACTCAGTGTAGGTAGAAATAATCCCAGCTGCGCCCCTAATCAGTCCTCGTAGCCCCAAAAGTCTCGCAAATTCTTTACATTAAATATTAAGTTTGGAACCGTTTTCATTAAATTAATTGCCGAGGCACGGGGATTCGCTAACGCTTCCTTTCTCTCTCTTGTTGGAGTAATAAGCCAAGAAATTCGTATTGTTTCGACGCTCTGGCGCTGTTAATAATACACCACTACTACCACCACCGCTTCGGCTGCCGGCTCCGAGCCACCCGCCACCACTTTCTGTGCTCCGTGCAGTTGGTGGCAGGAAGGCTGTTTCTTGTGCGACCGCACACAGGTATTGGCAAATTTCGATGTAGATAACTGGGCTCCAGCTCAGCACAGATTTTTGGTAGTACACTTTGATATTGACGACTCAAATCGAGGTATAGGCTGTCTGATTTCTATATGATTCTAGTGGCCGATGGCACAGACCGATGGCGACCAGAATTGCAGCCCACTAGAATCATATAGAAATCAGATAGCCTATAAGTAATTTTTTTGCCATACGTACTGACTTGAAAATGACTGCTTCCGGTGAAGACAATAGGCGTTTTTCTGTTACATGTGAGGTAAGTATGTAATCTTATTCCACCCTATCAACCACTTCATTCTCAATTTGGCCATTGACAGCGAATTGTCCACCGCGTAGGAGACGCAGGCGCTCAACCGATTGCCTAGATCTATACTAGGTTAAGCTCAAGCCACTGTTACATGTTTCATCGAAAATCTTGAACAAAACCTGTGCAAGATGTGCAAGAACAAAACATCGAAAAACAGTTAAGTAATGGTAGGCGGAAGGGATCGATGGCTTATGGCTCGACTTCCCACGGTAATCAGGGAGAAAAAGGTCGGGACTCGGGACTCACGATAAGGTTCTTACATTCTGACATATGTAATTGCAAAGTAGTTATCAGTGAGCAGAAATGACATGAAATGATTGGATATTTGAGAGACACCTAATATCGAAGAAATTAACTAGGTACGGTGGCAGAAAATAGAATGGGAACACTTTTGAAAAGTGTCAATTGCAAATTGTGACCTAAGGGAACTACCTACTCGCTTTTACAGTTTTGAGGATGTCTCCTCCATGTTTTGGGAGCAACATAAAACATATCTTCCTAAATCATGATCGTACGGCCGTGATTCGAATTCAGAAATTGACCAAGTTGAACGGCTGTTTTCATCCTATTATTATTACTACTACTATTATTATACGATTTTCATGAGACATAGTATTGTCACACGACTGGTTTTGGGTCACGACGAGCTTGCGAGCTCCTTTCTATCCTTTAACATCAACACCACTGGTGACCTTTCAAAATTGATGGCATTTTTAATTCTGCGTTCATTTTTTTGATATTTTATTGATTTTTCGATTTCTTTTCGATTGATAAAATTTCCGAACTCAATTCCGGTCTCGCTATGAGTACCTACGTATATAATTCTTTAGACATTTTTACAAAAGAACTTTCTTTCCATTTTTTTTTACTTGAAATCTGCTCCTTCAAATCAAATTCTCACTTTCCTTCCTTCTTGTTTCATGCTCATAACATTCCTTGCGTCCGCCTCAACTAGCTTCACCTATTGTACCTTATCATTTGCTGATGGCATTCCCTGGAGCAGTCTTCTCTCGGAAATACCTCCGGCATTCTTTTGCCTGAGTATTCAGCAGACGTCACCATCAAAGATTTTGAGACGTGTATGGTACTATTAATTTGATAAGCGAAATATCGCAATAGTGAGCCTCCCAGTGCAATAGGTACCAATTCCCATGATGCCTCAAGGAACTATTGTCTTTGTTTAATTTCTCATTAAAGACCCTCCTCCGGTTAGATCCATCCGGTTCGTCCCCTCGGCTCATTGTAACACCAAAACCATTCCACTCCTAGGACAGGACCTACACAGAAATGTATTGTGCTATGAAATCAGTCTGCAAGGATCGTATAAGACCGGGCCTAATAATACACTGACCCACTCCATCACTTGAGCTACGTCAAGGTGCAAATGAATACAAAAAGGCAATGGTTTTAATTTTAGGAGACAATTCTAAATTAAAAACCTCTTCGTAAGCTAAATAATACCAGATGATAACAAATAGCCAAATGCATACCAGCCCCACAATGCGTAGGTATAGATAAAAACATCAGGTCGTACCTGCTACTGGCAGTGAATTCCAAAAGGCCGTCCCATCCCCCGGCCCCGGCATACTTATCAAAAACTGCGCGACATCCAATTATGCAGGCACCAAACGTCCTCTTTGCAAAACCCCTTCTCTCTGATGCACAATTCCGATGGTTATCTCTACTCCTCTCTGTTCCTTGTCCCTGTTCTCTGGAAAACATTCCCGCAGAGGCACAAAGTAATCTAAAATAATTCATTTTTGCGCGCCGCGTCCCTTAACCCATTAGCGTTTCGGCCTCCTGAAATTATATTTCAGAAGGGTCCTCTAATGATTTTAATTTATTCATCACGGTCGTGCGAAGTTTTCTTCTCCTCCTCTTCCTCTTGCTCTGTATACTCTTTATCCTGGTTCAGAACTGCGGGCCGGCTCTGGAGAAGGTCCGCTCTGGCCCGCTTGCTGGCTCCGGCGCTCCCGCTCGCGCTCGAGCAAAATCCTATTTGCATTTTAGACCACTCCTTTGGAATTATATAAAAATTTAATGCCGATGGTGGTGGTGGTGGTAGTCGTAGCTCCTGCCTACTCCTCCACCTTGTTCTTCGTCAAGTGAGAGAATGCGCCTGATTAAGTTTACCGATAATAAGCGAACGGAATCCTTAAATTTATTCATACATAGAGGGCGCGCGGGCGGTTGGATGAAGGTAGGGTGGGCGCCCGATAATTAAACCGAGCTGCAAATTAACGAAGTTTGCGTGAAAGAAAAACTCCCTCGAGTGTCACTCGAACTGGTGGTGAAAGTGCGCCGGTGGTTTTTTTAGCGCATCAAAGAAAGGGGTAGTAGAAGTAAAGGTATACCTACGCGCTCTCTAAGATAATACCACGCGATAATTGGTTAATTAAAACAGTTCCTTTACAACTTTTTTCCTAGGCAGATTTGAGCTATGTAGCTCAAAGGAACTGCAGTATGAACCTGGCGTGAAAGGAAAAGGGGACGAAAAATTGCGATGGAGTTGAGAAGTGTTCGGCATAGTTTGGTTAATTATGCGGTCACGTCCAGTTTCAGAACTAAATCGCAATCGAGATCGCAATTGAATTTCACTCTACATCTACCTAGCTGAAACGCTGAACAAATTAATGTTCGCAAATAATTCGGGATGATAGTCAAAGCTGTATTGATCTTTGCTCTATAGTTTTGGTGAAATGCGTAGGTTAACTCAAGATCTCCAAACGGAACTGATGGTGGCTCGGATGGTGGTGATCACCGGAGCGAATGGAGTTAAAACTGAACATCACAAACCAAAAATTCCAACTGGGGCCCTATTTTTGGAACCGGGGAACAGCTCATCAGGTGATGTTACCTAGGTGACAGCCAATCACAGCCCAGGGGCCTATTTTCGAGACCGGGGAACAGATCATCAGGTGATGTTGCCTAGGTGACAGCCAATCACAGCCTAGCTACTTCACATGTGAACAGATCACGTGTGTCCCGAAAATAGGGCCTCTGGTTGCTTAGCAACTTCACATGTCAACGGATCACACGTCTCCCGAAAATAGGGCCCCTGGTAGCAAGGCATCACTCCTTGTTCTACTCGTAGGAGCTTGCATAGTATATCCTGTGGGATTGTCTGAATGTGTCACTTGGCACTGGGATCTGGGAAGAATAGCATATAAACATATGTCACATAACTCGTATGTACGTAGTAGAGATCATGACATAATGTAAGCGGCAACCAGCTGGAATAGCATGGGGAGAGGGTCGCAGCCGCAGGCCGCAGCCAGTATTATTTAGAGGTTGCTAATTTGCGGTATTCAAAATTATGATGAAAGAGGCCTTCCTTGAAGTCTCAAATAAAGAGATTTTGTAAATAGACTGATGCTCATTCATAATCGTTACTTGAGGTCCACCTTGTCGAAGTATCACTTAAAAACAAGGTAGACCTCAAGTACCACTTCTGTTTCACAGACAAATATTCGGCTATTCTCGGAACAGAGTCTTTCTTGAGAACCTCTTTTCATGATCACTACCCTAGCGGAAAGAAAATGACTAGATTTCTTTCAAGATTTGACAGATTTTGACATCCGCTCTCGACATAGAAGTTATCTAGAAATAATCGAATCCATGAGTGTTGTTGTGTTGTTGTTATTGAAAGTGAATGTTGTATTGTAGAGTTTATTGTGTTTGAGGAAACAAGCCTAGACGTACCTAAGTAGAAGGTCCAAGTCCATTTTTAAAATCTGTATCTATTTGTTACATTGTTGTGGATATTATATAAAACTGTGACTTAGCATAAAAACCTCCATGTCGCAAACTTGGTGGATTACATTTTTAAATAAATATTATCGAAAACAACGAATGATGAGCAGTTTTCGGAGGCCTGGAAAGAAATAGCCCGGATGTACAACAGCCAACCTGTGTTTCCCAGAAACGCGAACACGAACTGAAAAAGCTGTGGGGTAATTTAAAACAAAATTATGTACAGGGTGATCACTGCAAATTCCTCCCCCTTCCCTTTCCCTAATGGAGGCTTCCCTCTTCGCAATGATTTGCAAAGAAAAAACTTTACCTGAGCGATTTTTTCCGTAGATTTCAAAATTGAATTTTTTCATCACTTGTCCTAGGGTGTAATTGGAAGCAACTTCTTGTTTTTACGATATTCTGTATTTTTTATTTCACCTGATGTTGTTTTTCATCCTGGACACAAATAGGTTCAACATGGTTATATTTTCTCTTTTTTTTTTTCAAAAAATTCCAAAAAATTCATAAGGTTGCATTTTATCCGACCTGAACTCTGAAATAAATTGAAGTTATGGGTGTAAAAATGTCAAATTGGGATGGAAAAAGGATTCTTCTGATTTTTTTTGTAGAATATAATAATAATAAATTAAAGGTTTTTCTCCTTCTCGGCTTATCAGCGCCATAGGAGTTTTTGCGCCTTTTATTGATAACTGTGGATTATTACATGAGAATTACAATATACGCAAATTTTTCAACAAACACAAAACATCCATGACTTACCGGGATTCGAACCCGCGCCATCCGCACCACAGGCGGCAGACGACCGACTGTGCTACGGGGCCGTCGCTTTTTTTTAGCTTTGCGCAGTGGCAATATCGTAACCAATGAGGTAAATCCGAGGTGCGATTATTGCTAGTTGAAAACTTTAACCAAACTTTTTTGTAGAATTCAAAAATATGTTCAGCACATTGACGTAAAATTGAATTCTAGTGGGAATAATGCAACTTTTGTTGAATTTGTTGACATTTTTGTATTTTTCTTAGAAAAATCCCACTTTACTATGTCATAGGTATGCAGGGTGTTTAATTTTTTTTGTAATATTTTAGGAAATGGTAAAGCATCAAAAAATTGGTCGACTCTCTCAAAAAAAAGTTATATCAAAAACGCATTATAACAGAGATGGAGGCTTTCAAAGTTGAGTTTTGGAAATTTATTAGTATCAAGAGAGTTTCTTGATGCTCTACCATCTCGAAATATTGACGAGAAAAGTGAAATATCCTCTATATTTATTTTGTGTGCAGGGTTGAAGACCACATCAGATAAAATAAAAAATACACAAGAGTGTCACATAGACAGTTTTTTGCCACACCCTGTATATGACCGGTGGTAGAAAATTATGCATACTTTTCAATCACGAAATCTACAAAAAAAAAACATCGTTCAAGGAAGTTTTCTCCCCTTTCAAATTATTGCAGTGGGAAAGCTTCCAATAGAAGGCGGAATTCTCGCGTGATCACCCTGTATCTGATTATCTGATTGAATTGTTATATAAAAATTGAAATAAGCAAATAAGTATTCCATGACATAATTGTCAGCTTCAGAACAAGGAAAGCAAATATTTCTCAAGTGATACTTGAACTTGAGGCAGAGAAGGGGTGGGTCTACCGCATCGTCAATAAGTTATACTTGAGAAGAACTTTCACATCTATGAAACGCGATTCTGGTCGAAGTTATACTCAAGTGTCAAGGTGGACCTTAAGTAACGACCATGAATACGGGCATGACAGCTAGCAACGTTTCCCTGCCGTCATTTGATAAAGGTCAGTTCAGAGGTGTTTGCTTGTTTTCCGGCGAAGAGCCGTTGCTTTCTACGGAACAAGGCGTTTGAAAAAACTGGGAATGACACAGTCGACCATACATTCTGGTTCAGATTCAATATAAAATGTGTTGACTCATTTTACTCATCCGTCTGATTCGGAAAATACATGACAATATGCTTACTAAGAAAAATACAGGGACAGGGTGTCAAAGATAACTTTTTCGAACTAACATTATTAACTCATAAACGGTTTAATTCTCCATGGGTTCAATGAAATTCGCTGTAATTTACCCTTGGGTAGTTTGTAAATAGTGTCCGTCTACCTGCCTGTCAAGTTTCACTTAAATCCAACCGGTGACCTCGAAGTTACCAGGGCTGCTGAAAAAAAATGGAATGCTAGGTAATGAACCTGATTATTGGAAAATGGTTCCATAAACGAACTAATCAATGCACGCACGAATGGGCTGAGTGAGTCCATAAATCCATACATCAGGATTACAAGTTCCACTTGGAAAGTGCGTTATCAAAATAAATAGGAACCTTGCTCTTGCGTGAAAACCATTGCGGCTAAACAACTGCCGTCCTCAGCCCCAGCCGCCCTCTCCCCCGTTGTTTGAAAAATAATTTACAACAGTTTGTTGTTAATTTTATTATTGTAGTAGGGTGATCGCCTAAGGCTACGAACCCATGCCTTTTGAACACGTTGGACACCCTTTCACTCCGCCATTGAGAGTATACGATTTCTCTTACTATTCATCTGTTTGATGTAGAACAAAATAACCCTAAGAACGCGTCTTCGTCATACTGTAGCAGCCAATTTCTTCAACAACAGACTTTTTTAGCACAGGTAAGCAAGCGTTATGAGTATGACCACTAGAGACACGGATGGAATGAAAGGCCCAGGCTTCACTGATCACTGATGATTTTGACATAAATATCACAGGAAATAACTAAATGTCCCCAAGATGTGTAATTGGCTACCCGAAATCAGAAAGTAGCATGATGGCCACGTGGTTTTCAATCATTCTCGAAGACCCCTGTTCAACTTGTGCAATGTGCAAGTCTGAAATGGTAACATAAACTCACTCAAATTGACGGGTAATCAATCCATCGTACTCAAAAAGCGACGGTGCTTTGGTTTGGCGAATCACTTCTACGGATTTGTTTGAATGAAACTTTATATCTTCCAGAATAAGAGTAAGCTGAGACGGGCCCAAAAACGACGAGCAAACAAGCAAAAACCATTAACTACGTAAAACCTGCGTTGTTCACCGCCCATCCTATTTTCAGGAAATATGGAGGAGGGGGACATGTGCCTCGCTCCAACCCTCCAACTCAGAACCCCCCATCTCCGCTACCCTACACATACCCCATTTCCAACAAATTTAAATATCAAGTTACGCAAGAACATCGTTCCAGATAAATTTGTATTGAACAAAAGGCGGCGCGCAACAAGAAACAAGGTTCGAAGGACGGAGAAGAAAAAGGATCGACGGAAAAGAAATCTGACAAAATCAAACTTTTGCACAAAAGTGTAACATTAGCCATACCACATCCGGAATCCTCCCGCAACCTCCTACACTCTAATACAGAGATGAAGTTTTGCGTTATTGATTCCCGTGCCTCCAGGCTTTATAGCACTGGGTGGTGGTGGTGGCGCGGCGGTGTGTTTGTAGAACTGTTTTAAGTAATAAAAAGCAAATACCCCTCGCAGTATGCAAGACTCGCGCAATGCTCTTAGGATATAATTGGGCCCCCGGGGCCGGTAATATAAAACGGTGACATTATTGTGTGTATTCCTCGTTCTTATCCTTACCCGGGATCTGGTTTTACGTTTTGCTCCAGATAGTAGCAGGCGTACCGTGGCGGAAAGGCCTGTGTGCCCTATATTTCCGCAAAAATATATTGCTTATTATTATTATCGTCGTCTCATTATCGCGATTGTTTTATTATGGGAAGCTGTAAAAGCAAGCAAGCGGGGCCCTTAAAAGTAAAAATTAAAGAACATGCCGCGTCTCGCGGTGTGTTTCGTGGCGCAGAGAACATGATTGTAAGGAGCAAGCAAGGACCAAGGAAGTGTAACTTGTAGGGTTTCCAAAAGGACGAAACGTGATACTAAAACGTCGTGCGGCTCAGATGAGCAGGGTAATTAAAAATATCGCCTTGAATGTTAATGTTTTACAAGTTTTCCCATTAATAAAGTTTGATGTGTCGTAAATTTTCCCCTGTGTGTTCTTCTTCAAGGAGCGCGCTGCGGCTCTGCGGCATGAATCTGTGTGGAGAACTGGAAATCGTAAGGTTTCGTGATCGCTTTGAAGCAATTAGCATGTCGCTAGGTAAAACAATCCACGTTTCAAATAAAAACTGCCTCTCTTTAATCGTGAAGTCACTAAATAGACGCCGCCACTGGAAATATGTGGACAGTACCTATGCTTTGTGAACATAATATCTGCATCTGTCTGACTACAGCGGTTACAGAAAAAATAGATTTCTGACTACAGAGTTGAGTGTTATCAGAGTAGGTACTGAGGTCTCACATAGTTTACAGTAGGCAATTTGAAGTTTGATAGAAACGTGTACCAAGAACCCACTGAATGTCCCGTCGACGCTAATAACCTGATGGAGTTGATGGTCACAGAGGCTTGAAGACGAGAAATAAAAGGCACTGCTCCTCAAAGGAGGAAGAATAAGGTTTGATGCTAGGAATTTCTCTGCATCATTTATCCATAAAACTTGGCGAGGCATTTATAGAAATGACTCACTGACAGTGGTGGCAGTGCGAAGAAACGCACGGCACTGGTGATACTTTCGTCAAATTATATACAGGGTGATTTTTTGAAAAGTTTCCACCTCTGATTTCTTGCCGCCAAAATTTTTTAAAGGAAAACGCCGAAACAGGTCTATTTTTCTTTCAAGGGGGACATTTAGGGCACATATTACCAAATTTTTATCTTGAACCCCTTCGCCCCCGCCCCTCCCTGCTTTGAAATTTTAAATAGCATGACCTATTTTGTGATACATCAAATTGAAGACAATAAAATTCTCTTTCTGTTAAACATATTTTAAAAATTTTCAAACCACCCCCTACTTTTGTGAAAATCCTCTTTTCGTTAATGAAAGGACAATGTTCCCCCTATAAACTCTCGATTCTTGAGAAATAGACTTTCCAGCAAAAACAGGTCGATTTTTATTTTAGTGGGGTCATCTAAGACAAGTATGGCCAAACTTTTATCTTCAACCCCTTCGCCCCCACCCTACCCTACTTCAAAGGGGTGGTTTAAAAAAAATAGAAATATGTTTGCGGGAAAGAGTTTTTATTGCCTTCAATTTCATGTATCACAAGATAGGTAATGCTATTCGAAATTTCAAAGTAAGGTAGGGTGAGGGCGAAGGGGTTGAAGATCAAAATTTGGCCACTCGTGTCTAAGATGACCCCATTGAAATAAGAATCGACCTGTTTTTGCTGGGAAGTCTATTTCTCAGGAATCAAGAGTTTATAGGGGAACATTGTCCTTCCATTAACGAAAAGAGGATTTTCAGAAGGGTTGGGGGGGTGATTTAAAAAAAATTGAAATATGTTTAACGGAAAGAGAATTTTATTGCCTTCAATTTGATGTATCACAAAGTAGGTCATGCTATTTGAAATTTTAAAGCAGGGTGGGGCGGGGGCGAAGGGGTTCAAGATAAAAATTTGGTGATATGTGCCCTAGATGACCCCCTCGAAACAAAAATTGACCTGTTTCGGCGTTTTCCTGTGAAACATTTTGGCGGCGAGAAACAAGGGGTGGAAACTTTTCAAAAAATCACCCTGTATAGTCGATATATATTAATGGTTGCTTATTACCAGGGGCAGATCGTCTATCTTCTCTAATTGGAAACGTCTGTACCGCAAACAAGTGTTCAAAACGGCTTGCTTGTATCACAATTTGCAGCATACTCCCGACTCCCGGCATTCTTGGTGTATACCGCCTCACCTGCACTACTACATTTTCTGAGGTTGTTCGCGATACTGGAAACGTGCATGGAATTTTTTCCGATCGCATGGACCCGATCCTATCTTTGAATTAATGGGGTTCCCCCTGTTTCCCGCAATAATTTAACTAACTGCCTCACAAATCAGCTTTGCAATTGTGTTCTGCTAGCGATCAGAAATAGGAAGACTACGACGCTATCTACGGAAATTTATAAGGCATTCAGCATCAATAAAAAATGTTTGATAACAAACTTGACTACGATGATTGTGAAATGACAGTAATCACTTAGTAGGTATAGGTGGAAGGTATCTTAATCCAAAGCATAGCTAATTCTATTTTTTTTTATCTAATTTGCGTTACCGTTGGCGGAGTCATGTGAGTTTATCAATGAAATCGGCGTGGTTTATTGACCATTCAAGAATAAAACTCAGTTGACGTCCAAGAACCAGATCACTGTAGAATAGTTTTCAGTTCTCAGTTGTAGAATAGTTTTCCAAGAAACGCTCGATCGTCATTTTCGTTTATTTGAATTCAAAGAGAATTCAAACATCAGCAGTTTACATTTAGTACGAGTCCAATTTTGACTCAAAATAGACATCCCACTATGCCAATAAGATAGTCAGTTCCGCTATCCCTCATTTTGCTTGCTTGTTGGCGCGACTTAAACACCCCGCTGCCGTCTGGATTCACTCGGAAAGTACAGCACTACAGATAGTGAGTGATTTCGCAAGTTTCACCTGTTCATAGCACAAAACTTGAAGCTCCAAGTTCTTATTTTTGCTAGGAACTAATGACATATAAGTCAAGTAGTTTGAAAGAAAAATTCTCACGAAATCAGGTCATTATATATGACGCACCCTGTATTTGACCATTAGTACAATGACAAAAGCGTTATTATGAATCATGTTGATACATACACCCGTGCCGTGAGAAAAATTCTATGCCAGGGCCAATGTATTTTATGCAACCAAGAGTTCATCAACTCATTCCACTCCATAAATAGCCCAGTCAAAATAGGTTTTAACCGGAAATAAATTCGGAAGTTGACGAAATTTGGTGAATTGATGCAGAATTTAACGTAGAATAACCTACTGAAATTCCCAAAAATTCCAAGGCTTGGCTTTTTTTCTAGGACCTATAAAAGAGCGCCATCCTTGAAAATTATCGCTTTTTTCTGAATAACTTGTAAACTATTACCTTTAGGACACAAAAACCTGAGCTACCGCCGGCTCCGGAGCAAATGTAGCCCGTTAAATTCCCAAGAGATCAGCACTAAACTCATCACTTTGTGGTCGATGGTCCTTGAGATACAGCGTCTGTTAAAACGCAGTGAAAATTCCTCAAAATTTATTTTTGGATTTTCCGTAACAATTTGCATAGTGTCAGTTCGGAGGCTGTAACGTGGAAAGAAAACCAGCAGATTTTGATGTGTTTTACATGTTTGGACAGCCAATTCAACATTCGGTATCACATTTTTGTCTAGAAGTCGCCAACTTCAAAATGGTACTTTTCCTCGACCTTTGAAGTCGATACTTGATGTCTCGAAGAATCCCCAAAAATCGATCTTTTTTATACCATGCCATTCGCTCAATTCCCCGATTTGGGCAAAACCATCCAGGGAATACATGAAGAATTGAATACCAAAAAATAAAATGTTTTGGAATCTTTTTCCTAGTGATGGTTCCTGAGTTATCCGGGTTGGAAGACTAAAACGACCTATTTGGGAAAAAGATAGGTGGTCCGGACACCAACTGCTGAATATTGTACGGACCTTGCATCTGATAATACAAAATGCCACTTAGCAGACGTATTAAATATACTCATGTATTTTTCACGTCCGCCAAGTGGCATTTTACACCTCAAATGCAAGGTCTTTACAGTATTCAGCAGTTAGTGCCTGGACTACCTATTTTTTTTCTAAATAGATCGTTTTAGTCTCTCAACCCATATAACTCAAGAACCATCACTAGGATTCCGAAACACTTTGTTTTTTGGTATTCAATTCTCCATAATATTCCCTGAATGGTTTTGTCCTACTTGCAAAATAAAACAAATGGCATGGTTACAAAAAAATTGATTTTTGGAGATTCTTTGGGAAATCAATCATCGAATTCAAAGGTCGAGGAAAAGTGTACCATGTTGAAGTTAGCGACTTCTAGACAGAAATGTGATACCGAATGTTGAATTGGCTTTCCAGATATGTAAAACTCATTTAAATCCGCCCATTGCAGTCCAGGTTACAGCACTTGAACTGACACTATGCAAATTGTTACGTAAAATCCGGAAATTAATTTTGAGTAATTTCAACTGCGTTTTTGTAGCCGCTGTATCTCAGAGACTATTGACCACAATGTAATGAATTTAATACTGATCTCTTGCGAATTCAACAGGCTACATTCGCTTCGCTGGTTGTTGTGTTCTAAAGGTAATAGTTTACAAGTAATTCAGAAAAAATCGAAAATTTTCAAGGATGGCGCTCTTTTATTGATCCTAAGAAAGAATCCAAGCGTTGAAATTTTTGGGAATTTCAGTATGTTATTCTACGTTTAATTCTGCATCGATCCACCAAATTTTGTCAACTTCCGAATTTATTTCCGGTTTGACCCGATTTTTGCTTAATTTGACTGGACTAAAAAGGTTGTATCGCTTGTTGCATAATTATCTTATTTTTGGGATTGAAGAGATCAGAAGAAGTGAATATTTGCGTCCGTCTTCTTTTGGCTCCGAAATATTTTTTCTGTTGGAGACAGTTTTAGACAATTTCAATTCTAATTTTGAATTATTGTTCCGTCAGGTGTGAGGATGCTCGATGGCGTGGTGAACGATGCCGTGGAAGCCAGAGCGCTGGGTCTGAACCCCGAACACATCGACATCTACAGCGCCTCGTGGGGCCCGGAGGACGACGGCAAAACCGTGGACGGTCCAGGACCGCTGGCCAGACGCGCATTCATCTACGGCGTAACCAGCGGACGCAAAGGCAAAGGTTCCATCTTCGTCTGGGCCTCTGGAAACGGGGGCAGGCACACCGATTCGTGTAACTGCGACGGATACACCAACAGCATTTTCACCTTGAGCATATCCAGCGCCACTCAAGGAGGGTGAGTTGTTGATATTTATATTTTCGTTTTCCCCTCTTACAACAAGTAATTTTGTTTTTCTCTTATTGAAAGTATTTCTGTTTTCCTCGAGGATATAGTTTTTTTTCCAAGTATAAGGTATATGCTGGTTTGCGTGGATGCTGTGTAGGTGAGTAGTGTGGCACTCGTAGTTTCCAAACAATGTTTTGCCAGAAAACAGCGCTTCGCCCGATATCAGAAGTGGAAGTTACACTTTACAAGTACACTTATATTCTTCTTTTATCACGATTATGTTTTGATCCAATTTTCTGTTGGAAAGTTTGAGAATACCCACGCTAGTACACAGAGAACAGAGTACTAATCAGTGAAAGCCGTAGTGGAAAGCTGTAATAATTTCAAACTATACAATTTGTAAGATTGTCTCTCGGATTTTCCACTTTATTCACTCTCAGTTGGTTTTAAAGTTCTTAGGGTATATCATTAGATAATGTGTTACCTCTGTGTATTCTTGTTAAAATGTCAGTGGCTTTAATTCTTTATTGCTATAGTTTGCCTTTGCCCTTATAAATTACAATTCCAAAAAAATTAATTCTCAAAACTAGGTACCTTATTGGAATTCTTCATGAGTTTTTTTATGCTGCTAATGAATTCTAAACTCCGATAGAGGATTGCAATTTCGATTGTAACCATATTTTGTAGTTTACTTTTGTAACTTGTTAGGAAGCGTCATTGATGCCGTCCCGAGGTGCTGTTCCAAGACGCATTTAAATGTTCTTTGATTTCTCTATTTATCGTTAATTTTGTTCTTACTGAAGAGCTTTTTTGTATAAATAAGATTGTTCCTACCTACCTACATTATTGATATACTTATTTTCAGATACAAACCGTGGTATTTAGAAGAGTGTTCCTCGACGCTGGCCACCACTTACAGTTCCGGCACGCCCGGTCACGACAAGAGCGTCGCAACTGTCGACATGGACGCCCGATTGCGCCCGGACCACATCTGCACCGTCGAACACACCGGAACTTCCGCCTCGGCCCCTCTCGCCGCAGGAATTTGCGCCCTCGCCCTCGAAGCCAACCCCAGTCTAACCTGGAGGGATCTCCAATATCTCGTCGTTCTCACGTCCAGGTGTGTAATTACCTACTACTGCAGCTAGTCGTTTTCGGTCCGCAGGGACCGACCCTTCTTGTGTCTTTAGGATAAGTACAGTTTTCTTAGCGTGTTGGCTGTTAACGTCGGTGTTGTTAACGCACGAAGTTTCCACCATGCTTTATCAATCGAGGACTAACACGAGTCTCGCGTTCCAGACCGCAACCGCTCGAAAAAGAAAACGGTTGGATAACCAACGGAGTCAACCGCAAAGTGTCGCACAAGTTCGGCTACGGCCTCATGGATGCGGGAGCTCTGGTCAGCTTGGCCGAGAAGTGGACCACGGTTCCTCCGCAGCACATTTGCAAGTCGCAGGAGCTGATCGAGGACAGGCAGGTCGATTCGGCGTACGGCACCACGCTGAACTTCCACATGGACGTGGACGCCTGCAGCAATTCCCTCAACGAGGTCCACTTTCTCGAGCACGTCCAGTGCAAGATTTCGTTGCGGTTCTTCCCGCGCGGCAACTTGCGCATCTTGCTGACCTCGCCGATGGGCACCACGTCGACGCTACTTTTCGAGAGGCCGCGCGACGTCGTCAGTTCCAACTTCGACGACTGGCCGTTCCTCAGCGTGCACTTCTGGGGCGAAAAGGCCGAAGGCCGGTGGACGCTGCAGGTGATCAACGCCGGCAACAGGCACGTCAATCAGCCCGGAGTGCTGAAAAAGTGGCAGCTGATCTTTTACGGCACCTCCGTCAATCCGATACGTGTCCGTCCGGCCGGCCGGCCGTTGTCCAATCCCTGGAAGTCACCGCTGAACACCTTCACGTTCCCCACGCTCTCGGAATCCGTGACGCAGGTAACGGATAACTTCTTCAACGCAGACCCTTTCAAGGTACAACGTTTTTTCATTTCTGTAGAAGTTATAGAGAAATGAGGTAACATTTTTTAACGACAAAAATCTATTGTTTAGTCAGCTCTCCATCATTTGAACATTGCACCTACCAAAATTAATTGTTACGGCAGTTTTGGCTAGGGTAGGCAGCCCAACAAAAAATTGTCGGGTCGAGTACACTTAACGGCTACATTTTAAACACTTTTTACAACCACGAAACAAACTCTGTGGCCTTCTACTCGTATCATAATTATCCATCAACCTGCCAAATTTGGGAAGAATCCAACCAGTGGTGTAGGAGTTACGAGGGTCAACAATTTAGAAGCATCCGAAGAAAAGTTGACTCAAGGTGACCCCTTATATTTTCTACGCTGCTGATTGGATTCTCTCCAAATTTGACAGGTTGATAGATAATTATGGCAAACCCGCTTATGCTGAATTAAAGCTAAATTTGTCGAAACGTTCCTGAGTTACACATTTTTGAAATACGAAAAGAGTAAACTTTGGAGGGCTGTATGTTCGTTATCAGGACGAACTTTGCAAAATGGTATATAGGTTTTCGTCATATTTTGACAAGATTTACCAACAGTTGAATGTTTTGCTACCATCCCTGAAACACCCTGTATTGTTGGTAAGTCTTGAGTCACTGTATCCCGTACCTGCTCTAATTTTCCACTGAAGTGATGTAGGCAACCAACAATACAACAACATTCAGAAACTTGAACTGTTCTTTTAACGCATTGTTCCTTCTTTATTTTTTTGCGAACATTTCTGGATAATCCGCAAATTTTATTATAATTCATCATTCCACACGCCATTCTGAGTGATTTGCCTATTTTTTCGTTTGAATTTGCGTGTGGCCGTTATCTGTATTGGACCCATATTGTCTAGACATTGTTTAGTATCTAAATAGTATAGAAAAAAAAATTGTGATATATGTGACGTGATGAACTAGCAGGTATATGTTTTCGCAAGAAAGACTCACCATGACAAGTTCGCCAACTTTGGCATGCAACTTTCTGGGTCGCCCCAAAGATGGCAAATCATATATGGATATCAAGTGAGGGACACAGGTCGTGAAATTAGATAAAATCATCATTGTGGATAAAACAACACTTGTTTTTTGTGTACTAAACACTGAGTTCGATTTTCTTTCATTGCAAAATTTGCCTGGTTAATTTGCCGCACTTGAATTTTGGATTCTCATTCTACGTTTAATTTGAAAGAAGACGTCTCTACAAAAAAAAAAAAGTGTTAAACACCTGGTATTTCCTACGACTTCGGCTTTGATTAAAAATTCACTGGCGCTTAAAAGTCAGTACGAATAGGAAACGGTATAGATATATTGAATTGGATATCAGTGTATTACAAAAGGAGTTTCCAATATTGAGAGGCCGTATTTTGCGAAATAGCTGAGATTGGAATATAACATGCACAGTAACATTGAAAAATATGGGAATATACGAGTAGAACGTCGCTCGCCGGGCTGCTATACATTCAACAGGAATGCTATATATTTGTCTGAATTTTCCAATTTCATAATCAACAAATATATCATCTTCTAAATCACAAAGTTCTAAACACTGAAACAAAGATATTTACCGGATAACTACCTACTTGCGTAATATGTGATCTTTGACAAGAAGTAGTCTCTGGCATTTATTATTCTTGCATATATTAATTACATAATAATAATATTATAAGTTTCTTCGACGATTGTCTCTTAGTCGCCATAATAGACCATTCCTTCCAATTTTACCGGTGCTGTTGGGGCTCGGCAAGTGCTACATTTGTCAAGTCACTTGAATGGTATTTCATCTTTTTTTCTTTAAACTTCCATGGTTACCTTTTTTTCTGTGCCTTTGCTGTAGAGTTTTTGTATTAGCGAAAGTCTTTGACCTTCTAGAAGCTTCAAAATCCTAAACGTTCGAATCAATAACGACATGAACATAAAACACGTACAGTGCCGAACAGTAAAATGGGAACACTTTTGAAAAGTCTCAATTTTTGTATAACGTTTCATAGGTAAATAAAATTAGATAGCCAGGATAGGAACTTTTCATTGTTTCAAATACCATATTTCAAGTTTTCAAAGAAAAAACAACAGAAAAGAATTCCAGAATAGGAAGTCATTAAAATCGAGCAGCTAAAAACCCCGATAGATTGCAATTATCGATTGTATAATGGCCTCTTCATACCCAACTTCACGAAGTATCATGTTGGAGGAATTTTTTTGTAGGTTCTTGTAGGCCTGTGAGGGTGAGTCATGAAATTAAAAAAAAAGAATTCCTCTAAAAACTCTTGAAATTCCTTGATGGAAAATCGTGTGACCTGCTCTACGTTTGCTGAGAATCGGTTGAGGGACCAACCAAATAGTTAAGAGGCATCTGACTCCCCCTGTATGTATAGAAAATAAAAACTCAATACACATCCAGTGGTTGATATTTTTTTTGTCATAAATTCTGCCACCAATAAATTCCCTGGAGTATTTTGAAATTACGTGACTATACATATACTATACTGATTTCGAAGGACCACCCTTTTGACTCTTCATAACTTCGAAAATAAAGGTCCAAGAATTTTCCATTTTTTTGCTTTATTAAAAAATTCATATACTGTGTTGTGGTACCTATTGTAGTACCTACAGCTTTGATCTGATCTCGGGATAACCTTGTAGGTACCTATTCTTGTATGGTTCGCCTTCGTCGCGATTGTCTCTGGTCCGTCGTCATTATTTATTGAGTTTTTGTACTGAGTTTAATTCGGCGATTTTCTTTTAATCATCATAATCAAGCTCTTGCATTTAATCGCCGGCGACGAGTCACTTTTATACTGAGCCGCCTTCGGCGAGCATCTCTGACTCGTGATAATGAGTTTTTGTACTGAGTCGCTTTCGGCGATTGTTTCTGAATCGTCATATTTCTATTCTTGCATTTCAGTGTATCTTTCTAGTCTTAAAAATCAAGTTCTCGTACTGAGTCGCCTTCGGCGTTTCTCTCAATTCATCATAATCGATGCACTAACCTCGGGTTCCACCAAAATTTTAAGAGCAGATTAAATCTATCACGCTGATGTTGCTATGCACCAGCCAATAGGATGACCAGTTGCTTAGTTACTATCAGAGTGATAAAGTTATCGCGTTGATAAAAGTTTGGTGGAACCCGAGGTATGTCGTATTAAGCGATTGAATTTTGAGTCGCATAAGTGAGTTTGTAATAAGAATTCGTTAGTAAAGAATCAGATACCATTGTAGTTTTAAGCAGCTTGCGAACTTCAAAAGTAAGTGCACGAAAATGCCAATCTGTAACAATAATTATGGTCGGCTACTCTTAGAATTCAATAGTTTACTTTTAATTTACTCAACATGCCCTTAAGATATTAATAATAACTGTCAACTAGTTGTAAAAAGTCTCTTTTGAAATCAATGCCTGACCAAATCAATGTTTGTTCCACGCAGGGTTTCCACAACTTCCCTAACGTCTATTCCTTTTCTGGCTCCGAACCCGAACAAGCGATCAGCTCTTTGGACAGCAAGAAAACCAAAATTCGCGACAACGACAGCAACAACGACGAAAATGACGTGGAAACTAAAGAGAACTGCGACGAGCAGTGCGACGACCAGGGATGCTTCGGCAGG
Source organism: Anaspis maculata (assembly GCA_949128115.1). Lineage (NCBI taxonomy): Eukaryota > Metazoa > Arthropoda > Insecta > Coleoptera > Scraptiidae > Anaspis > Anaspis maculata. Next base: position 38,063,485 of record OX421962.1, on the reverse strand, counting down.
GGCCCCTCCAAGTGCATAGCCTGCAAAAACAAGCGGATGGACAAGTGAGATTTTCACTTTCCCCGAGAACATTTCAAGCCTAAAATTTTACCTGTTTCACCCTTTACAGAGCTTGCGTCAGCACGTGTCCTCCAAGAAGCTATGCAGATTCCCAAAGCGTATGTCAGCCGTGCCACGAGGCGTGCGACACGTGCACCGGTTCGGACCAGAAGAGTTGCCTCAGTTGTTCGCCCGGCCACGTGAGGGTCATCGATCTGGACATTTGTCTGCAGCAGTGTCCCGAAGGATACTTTGAAAGTAAGCCATTATTTTCATTTCTGGCAGCACTCTGACGGGTATTTGTGTTACATTCGACAATATTCTATTTACATGTGACATTGTAGAGCCGCCGCGGAAATGGGCTGCGGTTGTAAATACACGAAATAAACGGAGCGTGGAGGGAAAAGCGGTCCAATTTAATGGTTCACATTATGATTCATTGCTTCATTATTGTAATATTGTTGCAGATTACGCAGACAAGACATGCACGCCGTGCCAGCCGAACTGCGCCGGTTGCCAGGATCGCCCGGATCATTGTACCAGTTGCGACCACCACCTGCTGTTGTACCAGAACAAGTGTTTGGCGTTCTGTCCGGTCAACACTTTCGAAACCGAAGATTACAGGTGCTGCCCTTTAGAATCAATGCACACTTGCAGCGCAGTTAGCTTTAGCTTTGCGTAATTATTCTAAAAACAACAAGATGTTACTAAAAAAAGGAACTCTTCGCCTCGCTCTTTGCCCTTGACAAGAAACGCAAATGTTTGGAATTTCTGTTTTCACCCCAGACTCGTCGATATTGAAAAATTGACAAACTGAGTGATGTGAGAGAAGACGTAATAAAGCTGAGACCCGTGATTCAACATTTCATGGAAAATTGTTTTTTTCATTATTTCTTGCTTAGCGAATAATAGTAGTTCCCCAAAGTAGAAATTTACTCCCAAAAAAAACGAAAGATTTTGTTGCTGGCAAAAGAAATACGAGTTTCATGCTAAGAACAATGAAAAACCAGCAGGAGAACATGATAAATTCATTATTCACCTGAAATTGACAGGTAATGGATACTTTACAGGCGTAGGTACGTCTTTTGAGGAAGAAAGTAATAAAGGCTTTCCTGCCTAGGACGGTAAAGTCTTTGCAAGACTCAACTGGGCCTTTACCTTGGAAATACTAAGTTTATGTCAGCGCGTTGAATGGTGAGCGTGACGTGTCCCACTTTTATTTAATTGACTTCTCAAATCACGACATATGGTTTCGATTATAGGCGGTTGCGGATAAAACGTCATGCATAACTACGCCAGGAAAGTGTCTATACAACTCGCAGGCTTCCATGACTGTGTAACGCTAGTGCTAGTCTTGGAAGCTTTTTCCTGCCTAATAACGACGTAATTAAAAGATAAATCTGCATATTCCAAGATAAGCGTTAGTGAGTGAAAACATTTCCCTGGCGTAGTTAGGTACGTATGACGTTTTACCGTCAACTGCGAGCATAACTGCCTTGAATCGAAACCGCACTTCCATTTCCAAAGTAAGGACAATTGAGTTCTAGCGGTATGAAGAAGATGAAATATTCATTCCGATGAACTATTACGTAAGAAGGCAGAACAGTGAAACTTATTTCACATGACAAAGTAAGAGGCGTGTTGTCTCCTCGCAGCAATAGCCAGCCAGTCCTGCGGAAACACTTTCCTGTCGTATTGCATACCTACAACTTTTTTCCTGCAACTGCCTCAATGAATCATAAAAATTGATCAAATTGAGTTTCCAAGATGAGGGCCCAAACGAGTCATGCCAAACTGCCAAACCTTTTTCTGTCAAGTCACGTAAAGTCATATTTAGCTGCGTCTAAAGACTGGATCATTTCTTGATAGTTGCAGGCTGCAATTAAAATTCATTTCATTGACGCTGGATCCCAGGAAATATTATCTAATCAATTATTACAGGATTTCTGTTTTTGTCAACAACATCTGGTAGAACATGAAAATGCTGCAGTTTCTTGTATTATAGTTTAGCAATGAGATTGACAATAGATTTTCCACAACTTCTAAGGGTTTATCTTGATCAATCAGACAGAATTTGCCAAAGAAAAAATGACGTAATCGGATGATCGTTTCTGAAACCGGCGGTGAAGATATGCATCTCATAAATTAAACCAGATGGATCAGTGCAAAGAACCGGATAGATGCGTTATTCTATTCTAACACGTCGAATTAAGGGATTTCAGGTGTTTTGCTTGAAAATACCACGTTTATTGCACCTGTAGGCACAGTTCAGAGAAAGAATGGCTGCATTCGTAAGTCACAACAGTTGTGGAGCACTTCCACGCGATTCGTCGAAATTTTAATTTTGACCAATGGTGTAGAAGTACTCCACAACTGTTGTGACTTACGAATGCGGCCAATGACCTACATCAAGTGATCATGAAGGTGAACTAGGTAATTTGATTGAAATTGTGAGTACGTTGAATCCTGTATGAAGCATACAGAAGATGAGAAATTCGTATATCAAGTGAAGGGCCCACTGTAAAAACCAAAAATTTGATATTCATGTGACCAAATTATTGAGAAATCGCACTTTAACGGAACGCGGAAAATAGTTCAAACAGACAGAATCTGTTACAAGGGAGTTGTTATTCCGTATTATATCAATCGATGAAGTGGTTATTGAGAAGATCTCACCAATACCAATAAAATGTGAATTTTCAAATTTTTGGTAATAAAGTACAGAGTTTGAAATACAAAATACATTTTTACAATAGGTGTTTGTTGGGAAAAAAAATCGAAATGTATCGCTTTACAGCTGTGCCCCATGCCACGAAACGTGTCAGTCCTGCAGCGGTTCCAACAGCTCCCAGTGCATATCCTGCGAACAGGGCCGCTTCTGGCACGAGGGCAGGTGCGTCAAAGAGTGTCCTGCCCACCACTACGCCGATTCCCACCAACGGGAGTGTATTGAATGCCCTCCGGGATGTTCGGAATGCAACAAAACGACCTGCATCTCTTGCCTGGACGACTGGCAGGTCAACACGAAAGGCCGCTGCGTGCCTCACGGCAGCGACCGCTGTGATACTGGTGAGACTTCTTCTTCTTTTCTATGACATTTATCGGCTTCATTTTATCAAGGAAATTGATTTTGAGCTCTACTTGATATTTCTGAATTATACAGATCAATACTTCGACGGTGGTCTCTGCAAGCCGTGCCATTCAACGTGCGAGTCCTGCGATGGACCCACCGAGCACGCCTGCCTCTCGTGCGCCAGCCCCTTGATTTTGCAGGGCACGCGATGCGTCGCCGTCTGTGATAAAGGCTCGTTCCATGACAAGGATGGCCGATTGTGCGAGCCGTGTGTCCACACGTGCTCCAAGTGCATCTCAAAGACTAATTGCACCGAGTGCATCTCAGGTCTACAGGTGGGTATTGCAACACTTCAAGCCTAAACTATCACTAATATACCGATTAATTCACTCGTTTACATCTGGCTAGTGACTTGTGTTGAATTTCTGAAGTTCTTCAGCACTTTATCAGTTTCTAGAATCCTACAGCTTTCTGGAACTGATCTCTTAGGGCTCGATTTCAACTTGACGGTACTTCCGCCCTAAGAAACTTCTCCATGATAACGGCGGATAACAATCTCTTTCAACAAATCAGATTGCCGTCTTGGTCATTTACACCGCCAGTCTACTAAAATTGCGTCGCTAGTCAGTAGCCACTTTCAAATTATTGTCTTCAAGAAAGTTGCAATGTTGTAATTATAAAATCTGTTTCTTTGTCCTGATCCAACTTACTCGGAGCAGAAGTTGCCTAGCAACGACCAATCAGACATCTCTATTTTCTGCTCTAAGCGCTCCGAGTAATTTGGAGCAGCGCGAAGGAACAGACCTATAGTGAAGTTTGTTAAACCAGCGCGGTGACTCATGCCTGTTGCGAATATACACGAATGGGACACGAACACGGCCCTGTCCCTACCAAAAACTGCCGTTCACGTATTATTCATCGTAGACTTATCTGGTATAGTGATCTGCAGCAACTGAGGAGTCGGAAAAAACAACCAGAAAGTAACTTTCATTTCTGCAATAAGAGGCGTACATATCCACCAGAAAAGTCTGCAAGAAATTATACGACGCTACGGCAGTTTGGGCAGGGATTGGACCGCTGTTCGTGTCCCATTCGTATTAAGGCCGCTCTGTGGAAATACGCGGCCGCAGCCGCTAAGCAATAGGGCGCAGCGTTCCTGATTGGCTTGCAAGGTAATCGCAAAACCATCGCAACGCAACCGAGCCAATCAGGAACGTTGCGTTTCGCGTTGCGGGTCTGCGTTGCAAATTTTCATAGAGCGGCCATTAGATTGAGTCACTACACCAGTTTAACGAACTCCACAATAGGTAATTCAAACCGATTATAACATTCTACATTCGATCCAGCTCCAAAGTGGTGAATGCAGTTCAACCTGTGCAGCTGGTTACTACAGTGACAAGGGCATTTGCGAGAGGTGCTACATGAGCTGCAAAACTTGCAGCGGCCCGGCGCACAGCCAGTGCGTCAATTGCCCCATCGGATGGCAACTGCTGTCCGGCGAGTGCAGGCCTGACTGCCCGGAAGGTTACTATAAAACCGAATATGGGTGTCAAAAGTGCCATTATTCATGCAGGAATTGCATAGGTACCGTATCTCGTGCTTCTTTTCTTGCAAAATATTCACTCTTATAATTGGACTTTGTTTTAGGATGCAAGGTGCAAGAAGACAAGCGAAGAATTGACGTGCAAGCCTTGCTGCTGAGCGCTCAGCCGGTGTCAACGCTTCAACTCATTAACCCGTTCAATTTCATAACGGGTCTGGCAATTATAGCCGGACTGTGCGTCATCATCCTTTTTGTAACCATTTTTATAGTGCTGCAGGTGAGCTCAACTTTTCAAAACTTTTGTTGCGCGTGTTAGGTATTTACTGTAATTTGATGACAGCCTAATAATACGTTATGCACGATTTTGTTTGAATAGAACTATACTTTCTAGTTTGTGGCCTACCAAGTTGCATATGTGGTAGATGAAACTAGATCAAATCGCACGTAACATCAACTCAGTAATATGTATTTCTGAAGTGAAACTTCTTTAGCCATGGTACCTTGAAATTGTCTGCTCAAAAGCAAGAGTGGTTACTGTTACTGGTTATAGGTATAATTCAAGATTCGATAGAATAATGAGATTGAATATTTGTAGAGGTGCTCATATCAAATATTTTACCAAATTTTTTAATGATTATAACCAATTGTTGATCTTCAATCTGTGGTAGTTGTGGAAAAGAAATCCACGTATTTTATCTAACTTATTATCTCATGTTACAACATAAGTTCGTATTGTAGAAGTCATATGGAGAAGTTTCACTTCAGTCTGTCTTATTGCGTGATGTCAATCGCAACAATGGATCATATTTTTTTCATAAAATCATAAAACCACCAGAGCTAACAGCATTTTTGTAATTTACAGAGGAACAGCGTTCAAGCGACGCAGCGGGGCTATAGCAGGGTATCCATAAAGAAGCCTAAAGTAACTTGTAATTACAATGTAGTGGCTGTGAGTGACGGAGATTCAAGCGATTCGGACAGTTCAGAGGGCCACAAGCTCATAACACCTAAACCTGATCGGACTGCTTGTTGAGTAACCTAGTTTAATACGAAGAGAAAAAACAAAAAACCGATATAGAAGAAGCAACAACCAACAGTGTAAATATTAAAAAAAAATTATTACTGTCTTCATTGCCTGTGTTGTGTTTGATACTACTTGACCCTCGACTTGACCTCTCTTACTACTACTATACTACTATAATTATTAAACCTACTATAACACGAAAGTTGGGCGTACACAAGCTTGACGCATAATTTATTGCAGATTATTGTATAAAAAATAAAATGTTATGTAAATATTGTGAACCCTACTATGGAACAAAATGATTACCACTTGTACCAAAATCCTATGTGTTATTTTGTAAGATGTTTTTAAATAATAACGATGATATTAAATGATCAATGAAGACAGCTCAATGTATAATATTATAATTAAATAAACAGAGAAAAAAGAGATAATTCGATGGAAGCAGAAGTAAAATTTTAAGATGCGAAACTTAAGTGCTCTTGATATTTCATGTCGTAAATATAGTTATTTTTAAATGTACACTTTGTATATAATCAAAATAGATGATTGTTTCAATGTTATCCGATGAAATTTTACCATTTATACATCCAGTGATACCAAAAAATCCATGATTTTGAATGTTTTTGATTTTGTGGTTATATTTTGGCTCAATAGATGTTTATCATTTAATAAATACCTACGCTTTGTGTTTCTATATCTATCTAAAAGAAGTCTGCTATAAACCTTACTGGTATAAATAATATCAAGGCTGTGGCTATTCGCAATTTCCATTGACATTCAGCCAGGTGGCGGAACAAAGTTTAGACACGCGGTCACGCGAGATTATACCTACATAATATGATGACATCTCGGGAGCCCAGGAAATTGTATATTCGCGCTAGGAAGCAATTCATGATGGAAGCTTTTCAATTTATCAATTTATGGACGTTTGATAATCTACCATAAAAATTTCCAAAAACCCATTATTTCTAACGCAAATGTCAAATTTCACAGCCAACAACAGCCGTTTTTGCGACGGCTTTGCCAGATCTGCTCACTTGTCGCAGTTGAATTGACAAATAGCGGCTCTCAAACTCTTCACACTGCTTATATTATGTATTCACAATGCGTTTTTACAAGCTACAGAAACTTGATGGCATTATATTCACAAATATCGACGGTACACAAATTTTTGATGCAACTTATAAACTTTCCGTAGGTTTTTGAGAACTTCTCGTATTTTAGCCGAGATTTTAGCTAGCATATGCTACAAGCTAGCATGATGCAGCAGCAAAAAGTCTTCTAGAAGAACAAGAGTGAAACGCCTAGAAGAGAAAGGAACAGGAGAAGAGACGTATAGAGAGAAGGAAGAATTGAAGAATCTCTCACAGGAACAGCTCCTAGTAAAGAAATTTCAAGGCATTTGCTTGCCGTGACCCACATAGTGAAGTGAGAACTGCGGCTTTATCCTAAAGGAATTTAAAAAAATGAAGGGTAAACTACTCACCATCTACTCTGCCGTACTTTGGCAAAGTAATGTATTCGCAAAAATGTCATTTTGCAGGAGAAGCGATTGAAGTTATATTTCTTGCCAAGACTGTATTTCTTCATAGATTCCGTTCAAAACTTGACCGTAGGTGACGAAGGAGAGTGTAAGGAATAGTTCTACGTAAATTTCAAACTTCAAGTCCACCTTGGAGAAAAAATACGTCGCTTACAGTGTCTTGCCGTTGTTTCGTCAGTGATTTGTGTCCATATGACGCGCGCATTTAACGTCTTTTGCCTCTGTATGAGATCAAAAGTGGGAAGAAAAACTAATGTATTGTACATTACCGTGTTTTGCCTTTATATTGACTGGCGAATTTATGCGTGTAGCTCGTTTTACCTCTGCTTCGTCTGGGAAAAAGTGATATTACAGTGTTCCACCCATATGGTTCCACCACACCATTATTTCGGCCAATTTTTGTTGTAGAGTATTAAGAAAAATACCATTGGATAGAGGGTTTAGGATAGGGGGTTTTAAATCCTATCTAGAAATTGATGGAAAACTTCTTGTTTTTTGTCTACTTGTGTTTCATTGTGATCCACCGGAGTTCTATTGTGTACCAGCTCAAAAGCGCAATAGACCATTTCCACATGACGTCACACGCACGTGTCGAACGGCTGGTTCGGGGCAACGTCAACATGATGCCAACTATAGGTCGCGGGAACATAACCGTCACCCTGGCACCCGCTATGGCAACGTTGCAGGCACGCCGGCACAACAAAGCCGAGAACGAAGCGCCTCTTGGCAGCTTCTTGCCCGCGTTTGCGCATTGGGGGGTGCCAAGGTAGCGCAGTAGAAATTTGCTCGTTTTTACTTATTACTCAGCCAAATCTTGAGTTCAGCGCATTAATTTTTTTTAATACAGCGACAATTCTTCGATAGTTTATCCTTGTATTTATTACAACCAAAGAAAATTATATTACCAAGTACTATAGTGAAGATAACATCATACCATATACTCATCTTTAGGCAGCCATTTTTGTTCCCGCGACCTCAAGTGCCACGTGCCAGTTTGTCAAAACTTTGGGACACCAGTGACTTTCACACCGACACCGACTGACAGATTGACATACTACCAATCTGACTTACGCACATGGCGCAGGCGGTCGAGTGGCTGCCTGCGACGCGGAAGTCCCGGGTTTGATTCCTGGTGAGTCTGGGTGTTGGATTGTCCGAAATTTGCACTTTTCTAAGTTTATAAATCTAATAAATAAACGGGCAAACTCCTATGGCGAGAAAAAGCCGATAAGGAGAAAAACATTTATTTATTTTTATTTAATCTGACTTACGCACATGACTGACGTGGCCCACGTGCCCCGTGACAGATAACGCACATCTGACTGACGGAGCTACGTGACGTCAGTGGAAATGGTCTATATATATCTTATATATATTTAAGCTGTATTCCTTTTACACGAAATCTCAGATAATCTTACCTCAGATAGAGAGAGAAAGAACGAGAATTGCATGAGGGGGAAGAGCACAACTAGCAATTGGAGTGAGAATTCTCAGTTCAGATGATAAAAGGAACGTTCTCCTACTCTACTTCTCCAGTAATATTCCACCACATTTGTCAGAACGAACATCATGCACGTCAAAGAATGACCATGAAATAATACCGCTCTGTTTTCTTAAGTTTTCTAGACGAGTCCGATCAGCCGATAAAACGTTTTGAAAGTATTATCGTGATGTCACTTGGGAAAATATTTTCACCCTTGGCATGGAGGGCATTATATACCCTCCATGACCCTTGGTTTAGTATAAAAGGTGTTTCACCTCCGATTTTCACCTATCACGTTCCCATGGTCTTGTTATTGCTATTGTCGTTTTGACAAACGTCAATGTCTTCAAACAATCAGTAATAATTATGGCAGGCTTGAAACCGTCGTCGTCTCATCGGCAACGGAATCAGGTACAGGTATGCCCGTGAGTAGCTATAGGTAGCCCGTGAAAATGTCCCCTCTGACGTCATTCTCGTTGTTAATTATAACCGCAGCGCCTGCCACGACATAAGTAAATTTACAAGACTCTGTGCAATCGACAATCGTTCTAGTTTTTTCAACTCTTTCATCTGAGACCAACTTGTATTTTGTGTTGTGGTCTCCTTCGAAATTGGAAACGTCGATTGCGCAGTAAGTGGAAATTCCAGCTGCTAAAAACAGAAATATTCGACAAGTAAAAGTGACACTTCGCGACTTCGCCTACCTTCTAAGCAATAGATTGTTTTTTTTTGCTGTATGAAACGGTCTCAAATATATCTTATTATTATAAATATCTCGTAACAGGATTGCGACCATCTAAATAATGTGGCCTCAATTCCAAATACCAAGGCGACTACGATTCTTTATTCTTCAAAATAAACCTGAAGATAAACCTTGAGGGCAAGGAGCTTGAGGGTGTCAAAATTTCAACATTTCAATTTCTAATACAGGTTTCCTAAATTGAGCGTCTCTTTCTGGCCCGTGACGTCACGTTCGATTGCGCAGTAAATCGTCGCAGTCCTAGTGTGCCAACATTGCCCTGATTCCATAAGCCGAACATGTGTTTTGATGGTGTTATTATTGGTATTTAATATTTATACAGTTTTCGCAAGTATTTATGGAAAATAAATGTTGTGTGCCACTATGCAAGTCCACAAGTTATTCAGCGAATGTGTCCCTAAGCATGGATCCATAAAGTACGACGTGACACTCGAAGAAGTAAAAAGAACCCAAAGCCCTTCAGCGTTACAGTAGCGTTCCTGCTTAGTTCATTAATTATTATTAATTCAAGGGTACACTTGGCCACAATGTTGCATCAAACACTGCAAATTTATAATGATGGCTATAATACACCACAAAAAAATATTAAAACTGGGACCTGGGACACGCACTCACCTGTGCTTTCTGCGCACGTCCATATATCGTTGATATATCCGTTACAAAAATAGTTGTATACGGACATCAAATGCCTCTCTGGCAAATTCTTCTCTGCGGAATATTCATTCGCAATATTCATTGAGAAGTTCGTTATATTTTTTAGCGACTTTTTCAGCATGGTTCACTTCAAAATTCAAAAAATAAAAGGCACTTTTAACACGGCGGAGCAATGTGAATACAAATGGCGCCATCACTCATGGCACACTGTACGCAAAACGTGCCGAAAACAGCTGCGCAGAATCGCGGATTCCCCATCTCTTTTTTGAGGAAACCTGTATTGGTAGCATTCATGAAAATGCATTTTTGCTTCCCCTGAAAAAAATGGAACATCCGTAGGTATAACCGAAAATATTATGATGTTGTAGACATTTTGCAACTATAAAACCAATCAAAACCCTTGCTTGTTTTTTTTTTTTAGTTTTCCAAACAAAGAGGCCTCTATGAAAGAATTATTAAGGATGGACGGACCCCCTGTGTGAGAAACAGCTCGTTATCTAATTTGACAGCCACACTTCCGCTTGATTGATCCACGATCGCGACAAAAACCGTCTAGTGTTGATACTATTCGCGCGTGCCGCATTTGGTGCATCAGTTAAATTCGCGATTTCAACTACCAAGGGGGCGCTGCGAAACGCCAACAAGATGTACGACTGTAACCTCCGGTTCCACCAAACTTTCAACAAATGAATCACTCTCATAGGAACCAAGCAACTGGCCATGCTGTTAGCTGGTGCGTAGCAAAACTATCAGCGTGTTTAAATTAAAAGATTATTTTTCTGTTAAACTATACCTACCCCACATCCTATTATAAAAAAACAAGTATACAGATTACTGTAAAAAAGAATAACTTTATTTCCTCAAGTTTTAGAACTACAAAAATGTAACGAAACTGAACATGTAACGATTAAACATACTTACAATACTAAATACAAAAAAAAATGAACAAAAAGTTACGCCAATGCCAAAATGTTGTAGTCCAGCAACTTCTGATAACACAACTGGTTATTTTCAAACAAGTGAACGTGGAGGGGATCCCTGGACGTAATCCTCACGTGCAGGGATTTTTTAACAATGCTGTTCAGCTGGTGTATCACAAAATCGACCGTTTGCTGCGAGTGGTCTATTAGCCTGATGTCGATTCTTGCCAAGTAGTTGGATACAGGAACGTGAAGCCATTGCGGGTTCATAGCTCTGACGGACTCGCAATCCACCATGTCCACGACCCCCAAATCGACGAGGTACGCCAGCACGAAACCGCACCGGACATTGTCGACGCTGTGGATGTAACCGCGCCTCCAAATTCCACTCTCGGTTTGTTTGCAAACGCAAAGCTGGTTCAGCTCGAAGTCTGTCATAGCCGGTTGGGATTCGGCCTGACTTTGCATCTCAGCATGCAAAGTCGCCAAGGCGGCGGCATGTGGGCCGCTTTTGTTCAAAACGTCCAACACCACTGTGTCGTACGATCTCACAGCCATAAGGCACATATTGGCGGGGGAATCAGGTAACGGTGCGTACGTGAAATCCGTGAGTTCGGATTCGTCAGTCTCTTTCTCTTCTTCGTCTTCGCTACTAGCTGCAGCATCGCTCGCGTTGGCCCGTATGCCAGCTTCATATTCGTTATCGTCTTCGCTTTCTTGGTCAGTGGTCACTTGTTCTGATACAAAATTATCACGTCTGATCAATCGCAACAAATTCGGGGACAACCCCGCGATCATGTCATTCAAGCTCTCTCCACTTGCGTGAAAGACTTCGGCAAATGGGATCGGAACATCTAGAGGATCTATGATGTGAACAGTTACTGTGTCGCTTGCCGCTGCGATCAGCCTGTCAATATCCTCAGCCAGCCAATGTTCGTACCTGGAAGGACGTGAAATTCCTAGTTAAACAGTTCTGTCGGTTTATGCACTTTAAAAAAATTACCAGAGGCTCGAAGTTTAGCTTGTTACGCAAATAACGAGTGATCGAATAAATTTCTCCTCAAGTCGCCTATGATTCCAGAAAATCTGGCGAAAAATCATGGCTGAAATTTATTCAATCACTCTTTATTTACCTAAACGTTGAACATTCTTTCATTCATTGTAGAATAAATAATGTTGGTTTAATTTAAACTACGCAACAATGGGCCTGTACAGCGTACTTTAAATTAGCTATTTCATTGTGTCACTTGAATATACAAGCCAAACAGTGAATATTCATCTAAATATATTCATTTGTTTTGCCCTACAAAATTTGTAAAACAATAATGCAGTGGCGTACCAAGAGGGGGCGGGGGTGCGCTCTGCACCGGGTACCGAACAGTAAGGGAGTGTCAGTGTCGAATTATTCGCGGTGCAAAAAGAGTCTACAGAATTGGGGCTCAAGGCTTTGGAGAGTGCAAAACGAGCTGGTGAAAACCCGTTTTCCGAACAAAAATCCGCCTGCAGCGCTTCTTTCTCGCATAAGTGACTATTTGTAGTGTTTTCAGCTTTGTCAAGAAATCGTTATCCTATGTCTAAGAATACCACGTCATCAATCAGCTGGGGCGCGATTTCTCGATCCTAAAAATCTCAAAGGGCAAAATGGTCTTATTCGGCACAGAGGGTGTCACTATAGTCTGCTAATTATTTTCTAGGTAGGTTTGGAGGAGGGGGTGTCACAGTATAGTTCGCCTCAGGTGCCAAATACGCTAGGTACGCCACAGCAATAATGAAAAGTGCTACAATCAGCCGACATAATTAAACGCCAAGATCGAGCGTCATTTGTGACGTCACCGTCCCCGACCAATAATGCAACTTCCCACCTTCCCACCGCGAGGATGGCACTGGAATTGTGACAGCGGGTTGGATCAGTAGCGTACTATCATGCCAATGTAGTAGCGTACTATCATGCCAATGTAGTGCAGTATAAGTCAGGAATTCAACGACTTCTCATGAAGTTCATTCAAACTCAAGTTCATTGCTTTGTTACATCAACAACTATTTTTTGTCCTATCTAAATCACCCTAAATTAATTTTAATCTTGAGGCTGTATTCGCAGGGTATTGGTATTTCTCTCTCAAAAATTAAGATAGAGATACAGAGATTTTGATGTGATTCCATTAAATGTTTGTTCATCTTGCTTCCGTTTGGATTAGCCCACATTTTTTTGGAAACCGAATAGCCCTAAATCACTGTAAAAGTTTCTAAAAGTTGCTGCGACATCTTTTGGCAAGAGACTTTTTCCCTCAAATGTTCTTTTCTTGAACAAAACAAATACATTTTTTTTCGAATTGCAATCACAACAGTTTATTTGAAATGAGAAGATGGAATTTAGTAGGAAACGACACCAAAATTGTCAATTTCGTCCGAAATTACGAAAAAAGAAAATCTGTGCCGCGGCTGAAACTATCCCCTACCATTTCCCCTCCTTTTGTGATATTGACATTTGTTGTGGTGAAGTTTTACTGTGAAGGGCTACTGCTACTGCATTGATAGACGTCACTTTTGAATGAGCTCGATAACCGGCTTCAGTTTTTGCCCCTGAAAGATAGGCAAATGTCAATTCTGACAGTTGCACGGTGGTTTCATCGTGGGTCCACCTCGCATTTAGTGAAGGACAGTCTGTAGAGCGTATATGCCAAGTTTCATGCTTTTATCACAAAATGCAAGGTGGTTCTCAGTTCTCACTAACCGCCGCACTAACCCCGGGTTCCACCAAAATTTTAAGAGCAGATTAAATCTATCACGCTGATAGTTGCTATGCACCAGCCAATAGGATGGCCAGTTGCTTAGTTACTATCAGAGTGATGAAGTTATCGCGTTGATAAAAGATTGGTGGAACTCGAGGTAAGACAGTCAATAAGGTATCAACCAATTGGTCTAGAAACGGCGAGACTTCGTGTTGATAATCTCACACTTCACTAATATTGATGTTTAATATCACCTTTGGTCACTACGACGCCTTCGTCGCCGATTATAGAGTAGCACATATCAGTTTTACGACTTTTTTCATTAGAGTAAGCCATTACGAATGATACGATGTTAACGTCTTGACAGCTAGATATCTATCTATGAGGAATAGAGGTTTTCAATTAAGAAGTCGTCTCTGTTGGAGAACACCCTTACAACCGCGCAGGTTTTGCTATCTCACTTTTTTCAAAAACCTCTATCCTGAGTTTCCTTGAAGTAAAAATTGGCTGCGGTAAGTGACATCGTTTCTACTGGTTGGTGGCTCTTCGCTAATGCTGTTAGGTTAATGGTGGCCTCAGTGGAGTTGAAAAAACTTTCTTAGATGGACACTAATTGATAGAGTTGGACTGCACGAGATCGGACACGCGTGTGAATGCACTGTGCTGGAAGATTTATATGAGCAAGAGTAGGTGGTACTCACTACTCAATGATGAACATCAAAAGATCCTTTGGACAGTGAGCATTTCGTTAGTACTACCGCGCTTGGGCATAATTTTTTCAGTGGCACTACCTAACAGCACTAGCGAAAAGCGACCTTGTCCCAGTTCAGAGCAATTCGTCAACACCACTGGCCAAAAAACCATACAGGTTACGTACATACACTGGTACCATTTCAAGATTTTGATTTCACCATGATTCGGCTATCAAGTACACACATCAGTAAACCCATTTTGAGAAGAAAAATTCAATTGTTCCCACGCGTCCATCAGTTACAGCGATTTTAAAAATTCGCGTGATGTCATAAGTGCTTCCATAAGCGCTGTGCATGGAACAAACATAGCATGCGAGTGTGGCGGTGAGAGGAGTAGGGATGGATACGCGGCAGTGACGTCACCAGCGTCCTATTTTAATTTTTTAAGACACTTAGGATTGAGACATCGCTCTGCGGTTTTCACCATAAATAATATAACAAATGAAAGCATCATTCAAAACCAGTCCAGTAGCCTATTGACCAATAGCATCATCTAAAATTGTCCTGAACCAGGGCGGTTCTGACGCTATTACGCTGTGGTGGACTATAACTACCACAGCGCCATGATCCCATAACATATTGCATATGGCAAGAGTCCCACGCTCATGATGTCCCCACCAACAACAAGGTGTCCGACGTCACTTGATGTCAATCCAGCCCTGCCCTGCCTGCAGCAGCAGTATCATAGACATGGGGTAGTATTTAATAAAAAATAAGCAAAAGCATTTGCTTGGATTTCATGGGCGTTGCCAGGGAAAGTCTGCTTAGCAACTCCCCAAAAATCTAAGCAAATGCTTATGCTAATTTTTTATTAATACTACTCAGTGGCTTTCGCGAATGCACAGTTTTGCGTTCACCTAATGTACCATCTCTGTGATATGCAATATGTTATTGTAGCATGCCACAGCGCAGCGATGTTTACGATCATCTGACTGAGTAACGCATACACTTGTTGTAGCCATTGTAGCACGCAGCAATCTAGATTTTGCATTGGAATTTTGCGAGAAGCTTGAAACAACCCTGCGTTTTGCGACCACTACAGATGAGATTCAAAAGTCGATAAACGTACCTAGAGACTACATCGTAAAGGCGAATGCTGTTGACAAACGGCGGTAAATCAGGATACATGATTTGTCGGTAGAGATCCTGGCGCGGGATCATGTGATCGCTTCCAAAGTCAATCATGACTGCAGCAATCTGACTGGCGTCTGGTGCTGCGTCTGCTATCACGCGACCCCGGTACCATTTTCCGTCAAAGTGGATTGTGCACATCATTCCTTTGCGCCAATTGACGCGCTTCTTGGGATACTTGGCGAAATCAAAGTGCTCGCAGAGGCTCTTTTCCATTTCCAGGTACACCTGAAAGAAAATTGATTTATCTAATGTGGGAAGAAATGCTGAGAATTTGTTCATTTGTAAGTCAAATAGAACTCTTTACCTTGTGCATTTCCATGTCGCACACCGACAACATCGGTTCATCGTCAATATACGTGAGAACGGCTTTGAATTCAGTCTTGGTGAACGGCAAAGGGGGCAGCCAATCGGCCACGGGTTGACTCTGCTGCGTCTCGTCCTCCACCACCAAATCGTACCAGCTGGTCTGTCCGTTATTCACAGCACCGGCAGGCGACGTCGATGAAGAAGGAGCATCGTCACTTTCCGAATCGACCGCGGCTGGTTCTTGAACCGAAGCAACGAGATTGCTGGCAGATGAGCTCGAGGTAATGTCGCTGTTTTCGCTCTCGCCTTCCAGCGGAGCCGGAAGAAGTGGTTGATGGGTGCTATGATATGGACAGTTGATGGCCAAACCGGCCTCCACCAGCGCCTTGTTCACGCAAATGTAGTTCTGCCTGGACGGCTGCAGGGCATTGCCAGGAGTGGTCTTCTCGTACCACATCAGCACGGGCATGGACTTGCTGCCTGGCGCGATTTCACCAGGCACCTGAAAATGATTTTGGAGTCATACAGGTGTCCAGGTCAAGGTTGGCGATAGACTAATCAGTAGGAATTATCAACTACTGGGTGTGCACTGAAAGTCGATTTAGTATACAGGGTGATTCATAAATCTAAACAGAAATTCAGTGCACACCCATTGGTTGATCATTTTTACTGTTCAGTCTACCACAAACAGTTCCTCTAAATCACTTCAAATAATGGAAATAGAGGGTGGCGAACTTCCATCCTTCGACTCCCCAGATCTTTAAAAATAAACGTCATTAACTTTTTCAAATACAGGGTGATTCAAAAGTGTCGGACCATCTCAACGGTGCGTAATATGGAGGTGGTGCTGGAGTATGGAGGAGTAAGGTGGAGATAGAGTAAGGTGGAGGTGTAGTATGGAGGTAGAGTGCTGGAGAGTTGTTAAAAAAATTCTGTCTTTTATTTTGAGGTTATGGAGGGACAAAAGTTGGTCCTTTGATTGCTTCTATTTCCGTTGTTTCAAAAGATTTTAGTAAACTGTTTATGGAAAAATAATGAATACAAAAAATCAACCTCTGAATCTGTATTGAATTTCTGTTTACTGTACAGGGTGAATCATAAACTACAAAAATTTAGTTTTCCTAAAAAACCAGAAGCAACAGAATTCTATTAAAATTGATAGTGTTTTATAGTTTTATTGTGCTCTACATAGGTTATGGGACCAATGTGGCTGATTACAGGCACTTTCAGAAAAAAATAATTTTTGGGATTCATGACTCACCCTGTATACAAACCAGAAAGTATTTAGATTCAGAGGTTGATTTTTTGCGCTCATTTTTTTCCATAAACAGTTTACTAAAATCTTTGAAAACAACCAAAATAGAAGCGATCGAAGGACCAGCTTTTGTCCCTCCATAACTTCAAAATTAGAAGACAGAATTTTTTCAAAAACTTTCCAGCACTCTACGACACTTCCATCTTACGCACCTCCAAGGTGGTCCGACACTTTTGAATCACCCTGTATGTTTCTCATGTTCTTGAGTGGATTCTATATACCGCTCTGGACTCGGAATGCGATACTTTTTCGACATCCTGTATTTACTTTACTTTACCCACATTTTGCTTTTATATTTGTTTTCAAGGGAGATAAGCCTTTCCCTGCGACTACTACACAGGATGACCCAGGTTTTAGTCGACAAACTTTAGAGGCTGATAGAGCATGGAAAAAGAAGTCAACTTATCCCAATAAGAACTATCTAAAATGCATATTAACAAAGTTACAGGCCTTCAAAGTTGGAGAAAAAATTAAATTGTTTCTTTTTCTTCATAACTTTTGAACAGCTTTGCCAATTTCGCTCAAATTTTGCACAGATAGTTAGAGATACGTTCCCAGTGATTTCTAGAAAAAAAATCTGTCAGGATTGAATATCTACGCAGTGTCGTAGATATGGGGAGGGGGGGGGGGGGTGTTCCACCATAATTATGAGCCAAATTATTGATCAAGAAACTTTGGATTGAAAAAAAGTTTGAAGTGAATGGATCAAAGCTTGCTCGAATTTTGAAAAATTTGCGTAATTCTGTGTTTTTAAACCTTAAAACACAAATATCTCCAAAACCACTGCTCCAAATGTAAGAATGACACGCCATTTTTCCTTTCAGAACTGAACGCGGAATTCAACACTTTCATCGGTTTTACTTTTTTAAATATCCAGTAGTGGCATAGAAAGTAGGGGTGAGAGGGTTAGTAACCCCCCCCCCATATCTTGGGCAGAGCGTCATTCTGACAGAAATTTTTCAAAGAAATCATAGGGACGTGTTTTTCCATCTATGCAAAATTTGAGCGAAACCGGTGAAGCCGTTCAAAGGTTATCAAGAAAAAAAAAGTGTCTCTGTAACTTTGAAGATTTGAACTTTGATATGCATTTTAGATAGATACTTTTTGGAGTGAGTTGACTTCTTTCCGATTTATTTTTAGCGCATTTTCTATCTTGATGAAAATCGCTATATGGCGTTTTTCACTTTGAAAGAAGTGCGCACGCTCTGCTTCCGTTGCCATGGGAATTCGCCAGGAAGCTCTGCTTGCTATTGGTCTGTGCTCACAGTCAAGGCAGTTTAGTGATCCCAGATTTAGTGTGCACTTTGGTTCAAAGTGGAAAACGCCATTAGCTTCTTTGCAGTTACCTTTCTGACGTAGACGGTTTTGTACATGTCGAGCATCTCCTGCAGCATCTCAATGGCCGACTGCGACCATTTTCCGCTGTCGCCGGCCGGTTTCACATTGGCCAAATGACATTTGTAGACGAATTGGCGGTACTTTTCGCGGAAAAACTTGGCGTAGATGTAGATGTCCTTCCCAAGAACGACCACGTCTCGCACTTGGTCGAACAAATGAACCTTGTAAATCGGTTCGGCGCTTTCGTCGGCGTGGACGATGCGCCCTCTGACGAAATTGTTGTTTTGTGCGTCCCAGACGACGCAATGTTCGTTCACGGTCCAATGTGTCTGCTGGTGGCGAGTTTTGGCCGCGCCATAGTGCACCTGGAATTTAATTCTTCAATAATAAGAAGACACTTTTAAATTGGAGTAAATCAAAGGATATCCAATTTCTCAAAATGTTTAGTTTACCACTGCTTACACTCGCAACTTATTTTCGATTAATACTTGGTGGGCATCAATAACATGCTAGATTATATTACGGGCTGGCGTTACCAGAAAAACAACCCAAGAACTGGGGAATTAAAAATTTCATTATCAATTTGATATCAATTTCGACATGTCTTGTAGGAATCTGCAAAAACTGTAAGGAATTTGTCTTTTGCTTTTCAATACAACACTGGTCTTCTGTAAAGAGAATAATTTCTTGACTATCAAAGAGTTCTCCATACCTGCATGTATTTGAACATTTCATTTTCGATGTCCTTCAAAGCGGAAAATTTGATGTGAATGGCACTGGGGTTGTCTGCTCGTACGACGGTGACCTGTTGCCACGCACCTTTTTTCACTTCAGGGTCGCTGTCCTCCATTATGATCGCTTCGGACTTTTTGATCAGTTGCGTATGAAGATGCTCCTCGTTGATTCTATCTTGGACTTGATTCTGGAGCCAATTCACCGTTTCGGAACTGAAATCAGTTGTAATGTTTGTTAAGCTTTCTTGAGTGTGACACGGTCTACCACTACAGATCGACAGAAATAACAATAAACAATAAACTATAGGTGCTTTCCATTTACCACAAAACCCGCTGATCTGATCTAAGTTAGAGAGAAATAGCGAGAAATCACATGCGCGAAAGTGAGATACCACTAACAGCTTAGGTCAGAATACTTAGTTCAGGTTGTAAAAGGAAAGCACCTAATGAGTATTAATGACTGTACCTAAGCATGCTGTCAAAAAATGTGCGTTATGAACGTGGGCTTTTAATTCAACAGAATGTGGTGAAATTCGCCGAGGCATACTCTGTAATTTTAGATACAATTGGAAGGTTGGAAGGTTGAAGGGCTATATCTCCGTTATTATGCACTTCTAATTTTTTTTTTCGAGAATGTCCTTTCCATTTTTGATTCCTATCATTTTTCAAAATTTATGTATCAAAAACTGGACCATCCTGTAATGTACGGTCCAACGGCGGTAGGCACTCAGTAATCAAGAAAACTGTTTCTTTCTCTAGAGGTTCCATCTCACCCGCGCCTACTTGACATAAATTGGTGTAAAGGCCGGACTGATGACACTAGCTTAGAACCGATCTTAGAACTCGACGTGCTTCCAACTTTGAAATTTTACTATTTCTCCAATGAAACTCTGCACATGGATCGTTTTCCTATTCTCGACTATCGTGGCGCACGCGTCAGCCAGAGCGGTACACACGATCTCGAACGGTACGAAAACAGATTTGGATAGCGACGGCCGGGAGCCAGATTCGCAGTACTTGTACCACCTGCACGGCGAATCATCTGGTCTCCGTCATTTTTTCTACCGCTTCTTATATGCGGTTCATGTGGTTGTCCAGCAGCTTTCGTTCAGAACTAGATCTACCAATAACCTGCTGAGCTCGCCCAAATGTGTGAGGTTCCAAAATTCTTTTGCATTTTGTCTGAAACGGGCACTCGAGGCACTGAAACGATTTGGAGCCAGCTGTCACCATTTTGAAGTTGTCCAAATCGGTTGATCGTCCAGAGGTACTGTCATTTCAAGTAATACTTGTGCATGGTCTTGAACGAACACTCTGTGCATCTGTGCGTTTTGTCTCCATGCATCAAGAAATGGTATTTTGAATACCATTTTTAGTGCACCTGATACCTTACATTATACAGGGTGGATGGTCAAAAGTTGGTCCTTTGATGGCTTCTATTTCCGTTGTTTCGAAAGATTTTAGTAAACTGTTTATGGAAAAAAAATGAGTACAAAAAATCAACTTCTGAATCTGTATAAATTTCTGTTCTCTATACAGGGTGAATTATAAACTACAAAAATTGAGTTTTCCTAAAAAACCAATAGAATTCTATAAGAACGAAATAATTGGGTTTCATAGTTTTATTGTACTCTACATAGGTTATGGGACCAATGTGGCTGTTTGCAGGTACAGGTGTTCACGATAAAATTCACCCCCCCCCCCTCTAGGAGATTCCTCTTTCGAGATATTTTGAAAAACTAAAAACTTTTTCTCAACCATTTTTCCCAAGGGTCTTGAATCGATCGTCTAAAAGTTTTCAATTGGTACCGTATACAGGGTGTGAGATGTAACTTTTTTTATTTCAAATGCAACACCCTATATTTTATTACGTCATTTGATGAAGCCTTTCTTTCTGATTACAAAAATATATAACATTTGTGAATTTGTGATTTATTTTGACGAGGAAGCTGTCAAAATAATAATAAAATAGGTACTCAAATAAATTGAAAATTAAAAATTACGCGACACCCTGTATTAGGAACGAATTAGACCATTTGTCCATGTAGAGTTGAATTCAGCAGACAAAATGCTGCGAGAATAACTTTTTTTCAAGTAAACTGTAGAAACCAAAGCCATCTTGCCGCGAAACAAAATTATTTGACTGCCTATTTTATCATTTTTCCGACAACTTACTTGTCAAAATAAATCATAAGTGTAAAATATATTTGTGATTAGAAAAAAAGGCTCCATCAAATAACGGAATAAAATATAGGGTGTTGCGTTTAAAATAAAGAAGTTGAAATAAAAAGTTTGTTCTTCGAAATATCTTGAAAGGGAATCGGGAATCTACTGGAGGCTGGAGGGGGGTGAATTTCATCGTGAACACCCTGTACATTTAGAAAAAAATATTTTTCAGGATCATTACTCACCTGTATACAAAACAGAAATTCTTTGTAGATTCAGAGGTTGATTTTTTGTATTCGTTCTTTTCCCATCAACAGTTTACTAAAATCTTTTACGTGTTTGTTGTGTTAATACATGAGATGTAATGACTTTTATGTAAGTTGTATATGGATATTACAGTTTATGTATTCAAGTTGACACTTGTCAAAATAACCTCAAAAATTACAAAAATTTCACAATTTTCAATAGAACAAACACGTAAAATGTTGTACAACACTCGTGGCTTGTTACACAAGATGCTTTCCGACACTCAGCCTCTCACAGAACTCGGGCTGCGCCCTCGTTCTGCAAATTTCGGCTTCGTGTCTGAAAACCACTTATGTAACAGCCAACTTGTATTGTAAACTACTATTGAAACAATGAAAACAGAAGCGATCGAATGCCCAACTTTTGTCCCACCGTAACTTCAAAATTGGAAGACACAGAATTTTTCTAACAACTTTCCAGCACTCTACTGCACTTCCATACTACACACCTTCAAGGTGGTCCGACACTTTTGAATCACCCTGTATATTTGGGAGGTGACCGTGTCATAAAAGGGACCCGAAGCCGCACATTTTACAGTAACGATTCTACCACCATTCTCTTCCTTATGCAATTTTGCGTCGATGTAGATACGGAAGATTGCGATTTACTTACGTTAACTATTCTATTTTCGCACTTGAACATCGCCCACTGACGTTTCATTCACAACTGTCAACGTCTGACAGCTAGCCGACCGCTACGTGCGACATTCCGGCATTGCTCATTACAGGAAAGGAATTAAACACAGAAAAGGGGGAGAAAGTCGCGAAAAATAGGTAACTGAGGCAACAATCAATACGGCTAAAGAGGAACGTCTCCGCTATACATTTGTGATGGTAGCGAGCCAGCAGAACGCGTTGACGGGAATTTTGTATCAGTACCAGCACGGGTTAAAGAGAGATGGTGCATTTCGTAGATTTATCAATAATTTCGAACAAGCGAAAAATAAATAAATTTTGTTTTCAGGACCTGACAGGTAACGATATAGACTTTGGCGCCGAGTGCTTTTGAAAAAATTAACGCCGGTGTTGATATAGAAAAAATGCAAATATCCACTTCCACAAGGAATAAATTACTTAAATGTACCTTCTATCGCTATAAACCTCTGATTGCGCTGTTTTCTGAAGAATTATCAAAATATAAACGCAATCATGCCTTTCAAAATATGTGTGGTTCTTTTGAAAATTGAATATTATAGCTCCCTTGTATTTCAGGGTTCTCTGTTGAACACACGGCATTCGGTGAAAACCGCGGCTATAGTTCGCCTGCAGAATATTAGATATGACCTCGCGTGAAAGATCTGATACTTGCATTGACTTACTGTATCTATTAATAGCTAGCCCGCGCAGATGAGATATAGTGGAGGCTGTGCAAGCCTTATAAATTTCTTCACGTCATTTATTACGTACTTGTGGAAAAAACCTTCATAAAATGCTGGAGTCGTTCCCCTTAAGAACAGCGAGACGCGACGCGGAGCTACAGCGGACGAGTAAGGAAACTGGGCGATGTTCAAGTGCGAAAATGGAATAGTTAACGTAAGTAAATCGCATTCTTCCGTACCTACATCGACTCAAAATTGCATAAGGGAATGGTGGTGGAATCGTTACTGTAAAATGTGCGGCTTCAGGTTCCCTTTATGGCACTGTCGCCTATTTGGAAGAAAAAACTCTTGTGCGAGCTTTTGACCAATTCTCAAAATGTCTGGCAGAATTAAGACACGTTTAGTCGAAAAACTCGTATCGTTTACATTCGTACAAGTGTTCGTATCCTGAATGAGAATGAATGCAGTCTGATTGTTTCAAGTGTTCATATAAACAAACTGAGCCAAAATTGAAGTGGATCACCCGGAATCACCCAGAAATTTTTCCTTGGTTAAGAAGAAAGTATCTGGGAAAAAATTGCCCAAAATAGAAATTTTTCTGGTGATCGATGAAGTAATTTCGAGTTGTAATCATTTTACAGAATGCTCGGACTCTTTAAGCCGCTGTGACATGTTCACAAATTTTATGAGCAGCCCCGATACTGGCATCTTTCAGTGTGTTCATCCACTCTCCAATGGAACCAGCCGCAGGCCACAATATGGGTCTCCCACCGTTGTACATCGGGCAAATAAAAAAAAAGTGTTCAGGAGAATCTTGAACATGTATTGTATATAGGTTGCAAATAGTGCGGTACCTTGTAGTAAAAAAAAAGAACTATGGAGTACCACAAGAGTTTTCAGAATCAGGGAGTTTTTTTTCTCGATATCCCTATTTTAACCGAAACAAAATTAATTTTGGGGTGCTCCGCTTTAATTTTGGCCCAGTTTTAGTTGCAACTTACTGTTGCAGTTGTATTCGCAGTGCGAGCACGAAAATGGTTCCAGTAGGTACAGTTGATTTGAACGGTTCTCATCTGAACATATTGTGTTTTTGCACAGTGATGGTCGAGTTAAACGCGAAAATCGACTCATAGGAACGGCGTATTATATATGCATTCGAACACTCCAGCACGTACGAAGGAACGCCCATAGCGATAATCAGTCGCTGAAGAACACCTGTTTTGATCTATTACAATCTTTGCTTTTACGTCGATCAGTTTTTAACTTTTTAATCTTTTATTTCTTTTTGAGGTTATGTTGAAGTTGAAACGTCAACGTCACTTTTGACATTAATCGATTTTTTTCGCGAGTAAAGCTTCGTCTACAATGAATGGTAACTTCAGCCGCAACCGCAAGCCGTAAACCGTAATACTGAGCTGTATTACAACACTACACAATTTCTTATTGACAGATTATTCAAGAAATTGTACAAGAAATTGTACAAGAAATTGTGTAGTGTCCACTTCATATCTCCATAATAGCTGTATTACACTACACAATAATTTCATGAACAATCTGCCAAAATAGTATCAAAAAACAATGAACTTGATTGTTGATTTGACAGATTGATCAAAAAATTATACAAGGAATTCTGTAGTGTAGTGTAATACAGCTATAATATAAATATGCGAAAGAAAAAAAAATCCGAGAAAAAACGATAAAAAAATCTGCAACATTCAACATAAAAATTTATATCTCTAATGTTAGACTTCCAATCCGGAAAATTCCAAAACCGTTTCAAGATAAGACACCACACTTCATAATTTTTGTATTAGAATACACAACAAATTTTTTTTTTTGACAAATGGGGGCACGATGAAGTCGTTGCAATTTTGCACCATTTTACGCATCACCCTGTAGAAAATTTACATGAAGATTCTCAACATTCACTGTTATAGGATGGGTTACGGAAAGATTAGGCTAGTTAACGCAAGAAACAAAATGGAAATCGCAATTGGCAATCGAGAGATATTGACTTCCAAAGTCGGACCATTTTTCCGATACCGACAACTTCGTTGTCCAGCAGTTTATATAGAGATTTGAAGTGAGATCTCCAAATGCCAGTTAAAAGAAAATCACCGGTTACGATTTAGAGGTCTTTTAGTTGGACCCACTCTGAGCATACAGAGGACTCTTAATAGCACGGTCACAAATGCGAGTGATGTGTAACTCTGAAATGGGAAACGAATTAAAAAAAGTCATCAACTTACAGTTTTCCAGTCCCAAGTGCAAAACCAGCTTTGACCATGAGGGCATTGAGACAAAGATCATTCTGAGAGAGAGTCTGGAAGAGAGCAACTGCAAGAGGATCCCTGGTGTTCACAACCATTTTGCACTCATTCTTGGTATTCGCAAGGTGCTTCTTCAGGAACTCAGTGGCAGGTTCTGGCCAACTTATTTCGTTATTGGGTGGTTCAATGTCTGCCAATTTCACAACGATCGCCTGTGGAAAAAGTATTATTTATAAATTATTATTATTATTTTACCCGCGTCCTTCTATCTTGCGTCCAATTAGCTAATTATTGGTTTTATTGTTTTTCAACTCACTTGAGATTCAACTCTGGTGAATTCTTCAGTCAGCATTTTGATATTAGTCCAGGCGACCTTCTGCGTTACACCCCAGTCGACGAAATACACGTGAGCACTTTTCGTGTCCTTGTCGACGGAAACGACGTGAGCTCGGTGCCATTCACCGTGAACCCTGTCAAAGTGCCTCACCACAACATCTGAACCCTGGACGGGGATGCACGACACGTAGTTCTTTTCATAGAAAACTTTCATGTTTTCCTTCATCTGCTGCAGCACACCAACGTTTTGTTGCTGAAATTATGCCATTATTAGGAATGAACTTTCGTTTATCTGAAGCGACCACATACGATTTGAACACAGATACTGTGGGGATCTTCCACATGGCTGACGACAACGGAATCTACTTGGCCAACAAGGAAAGACTTGCTGTTAGTGTAGAGCTTGAACCTGTGGCAGCTGTTCTGAGTAATCTGAAAAGAGAAATGCAACAATAGGGTCATTGCAGGTTATTCTTTATTATATCAAATGATGCTATGGTATAGCCACATGAAATCATAAATAGTGGTTTCCCGAAAATCTCCATGATTTTTTTAAATTCTGCAAACTTAAAACTGAAAAACTGTAATGTATGCAACTTTCATGCGCCTGGGCCTCGTGCAATATGATGGAATGGCGTCTTAAGAGTTATTCTGTTCTACACTAAACAGATGTAAGCTGGCTAATGGACCCGAATCCGAGAACAAAGAGTACAGAATAAAAAAACAAACAGATGAATGCCCTGCGTAAGAGAAATCGTTTATTCTCAATGACGGAGTCATAGGACAGAGTGAAAGGGTGGCCAACGTGTGCAATGGACACGGGCTCGTAGCCTTGCAGGGTCCACGAGCCCCCTGCTACAATAATAAAATTAACAACAAATTACAGTTATAAAACAAAACAAAAATGTCGGCGTGACGTCAACATATTCAGTATGTTGTAAGAGGTCAATCAATGTAGCCGTGTTTTTGGCGCGAAAAAAATCAAACTGTGATCTTCATTTAAAGGATGGACAATTTTTTTTTTGGCGGACATCACTGTGAATAACGTTTTTAATGATTTTATGAAGTAGTCTTGAAATGAAATTCATGCAAGGATCCATTGCATTTATTTTATAAAGATAATCAAAAACTTCTATATCCTGTCTCATCAGGAATCATCTTTTAGGAATTGAAAAAACTTGTAGGATTTACTCCCGGTAGTACCAAGAATTTAATTATGAAACAGCTAATTGTAAATTTTCATTAGTAAATTCTATGTCAATGTCAATTGACTGACCACAGGAAATGCGTACAAGTTGTTGTGAACAAACATTTTGACATAATCTCTCATAAAACTGCGATTTACATTACGCTAAAACTCACTAAGGAAAATTCCAAGTTAGCCATTGCATGATTAAATTCATTGGTGCAACCAGGGATTGATTATTTACAAATCATAAACTTAGATAACTAACTTTACCACGCTGATAGTTGCTATGCCACAGCCAATAGCATGTCGCTTAGTTACTATGAGAGTGATGAAGTTATTTCGTTCATAAAAGTTTGATGAAATTGGAGGTCAGTCTACAGATTGAAGATTAAATATGAAAGTTGGCGAAAACTTACCGCATTTGACCGTGGTCCCTCGGACTGAGCCATGATGTCGATTATGGATACAAAATCACCATTGGAGTTAGCAACTAAAACATCGACCTCGTCGACTTTATTAGTGTTTTTGATGAATTTGATGAAAAGTTCCTTCCTAAAATAAGCAAGTTATCGATCAGAGGAAATGAATAATCGCTAGAGACGAAAACACTTACTCGCTGATAATTTGAGCCATATGCAATCGGGCATTATCTGGCAAAACGGTTCCCTCAGGAAGGTGCAATTTGCATTCGAAAGCGTATGGTGCACGATCAGCCAACTGCAGACTGATCGTTTTCAATCTAAATAACAATAAAACACACATTAAGTATCTATGTATCAAATTACATTTTTTTTTTAAATATTGTTTGTCAATGATGGGAGGGCTTTATAGTACAGTCGACCGATACATTAAAATAGGGTTTACCTTGCAAAAGGTCGCGGAGATTCGAAAATTTGCAGTCTGGTACAGTTTTGTGTCCTGATTAACACACTAAGTTTTCGAATTCGGCAAGCCGCCGCTCGCTCCTCCACATTGGAAAGATGATGGCGAAGGACCAAAAAAGAACCAATTTTTACCAATTCACTGTTTATCGTCGTCTCACCTACCGCAATGGGAACCAATGACATTGTTGGAACTATTGATGCATTTGCTGCCACGCCAGTCCCATTCTTCGCGGTTAAAGACAAATAATTCCTTCGGAAAACATCTAGTTTTTCTTGATTCTGAAAAGATTTTTTTTCTCACGCGGAAATATGACCAGCTGACCTAACTCAAGTGAATTTTGATCAGCTTCTTTCTTCTAGCGCTAGTTCTGGTCTCATAGTTTTCATAACATCATTTGTTAACAAGGTGCACTGCAAGAAATGTTGAATTGCCAACACCAAATTTAACAGTCATTTTTTCATAATTGCCAGTGATCATGAAGTTCAATTCCAACAGGAACTGATAGCTTCGACTGTTTTCTGTTTATTCAGCATGCGATCGATTTTCGAAATTCACGTGGGAGTACGAAAAAATCAATTTTCTGTTTAGCGCGCGTTAATCTGCAAAACCGCATTTAAACACCTGAAAATGGTCGTAACCAACACAACATAAATTTGAACAATAAGTAACCTGAACGGGTTCTTCTGTCTTTCATTGTTTTGAGTTTTGTAGTGTTGGTTACGACTATTTTCAGGTGTTCAGATGCAGCTTTGCAGATTTACGCGCACTCTGAAAAGAATTTATTTTTTGGTATTCTCACGGGCATTTGGGGATTCGGTCCATGTTGTATAAGCAGAAAACATTCCAAGGTATCATTTCCTGTGAAATTCAAAATTCCTGACCGATGGCAATAATGAAAAAATGACTGTTGATTTGGTGTTGGCAATTTTACACTTCTTGCAATACATCTTGTCAACAAATGCTGTTAAAGAAATTATGAGACCAGGACGAGCTTAAGAAGAAAGAAGCTGATCGAAATCAACCTGAGTTAGGTCAGTTTGTGATATTTCCGCATGAGAGAAAATTCTTCCCAAAATCAAGAAAAACTAGACGTTTGCCAAGGGAATTATTTCTTTTTAAACGCGAAGAATTACACTGGCGTGGCAGTTAATGCTATCAAGGGCTTCACTACTATCATGTGGTTCCATTGCGGTAAGTCAGACGGCGATACACAATAGATTGGTGAAAAGTGGCTCTTTTTGGGTCCTTCGACACCAACTTTTCGATGTGGAGGACTGAGCGGCGGCTTACCGAATTCGAAAACTCCGTATGTTAATCAGGACACAAAACTGTACCAGACGGCAAATTTTCGACTCTCCGCGACCTTTTGCAAAGTAGAACCTACCCATTGCCTGGACTATTATTGTGTAACGATTACTTGAATAAAAATTTAAAACCATTATTCATCCAAACTTCTCATATGAGTATAAAAAGTTTGTGCTAAATTATTAACAGATACTTTATCTTATGCTAATGAGCATTGCAGACTGTTAAAAAACTTTCGTTGCCTCGCATTGTAAGTAGGTACGGTTGCGGCCAAAATAAAGTGGACGACAACGTCAATGAGTTGGCTTGCTGTCATGCGACGTTCAGGCCAGAATCCTGAAAAATCTGTCAGCTGTCGTCCACTTTAAAAAGGCCGCAATAGTACGTAAAACTACATCAATTAATATTTGGAATGAACAGTGTAAAATATACTCACTTATCTTTGGTGACAAGCTGAGTATTGCCGTAGTCCAAATAGAATACGTTGTACAGCTCGTCTTCTTCGCCTGGCCGGATAATATCGATCAGTTTTGCACGTCTCCATTGAGACTGGTTTTTGCATGTGTACAGCGAAGCATAGACTCGACCTGTGTGAAAAAAAGATGCTGAAGCTGAACTCAAAACTTCTGATTTCCCAATGTGAATGATCTACGAGTGCAAATGCCCGTCGTCTGTGGTACTCAGCGCTAGTCGTACAATAACGTTTCATGTACGACTAGCCCTGGACTGATCTCCATGCCAACACCTTGAGCCCTTGAGCTTCAAAGCCAAAATTAAGCTGGCAAATGAGGTCCTTAATCACTTATTATTGACAATTTCCACGAAAGTAATGAACAAAATAATGCGTTCTGAAAGCTTACCCAAATGGAATTTGGAACCGTCCTTTGGTCGTTTACTGGAAATGATCTTGTTGAGTTCAGTCAGACTATGCAACGCAGTGGTTTTTTGGCAAAAGAAACTGTTGACGTCGTTCAGATGTGTTATTACTGCACACTTCACAGAGTCTGGAAAAACAGAGCTATGATAAAATTCGAAAGAGAAGGTCACAGCTTCACCTTTTTGATGTTTGTTGTGAACAAACTGACGTTGCTGCTGTTGCTTGGGCTGAAGATTTGACAAAGCAGCTGTGAACAAAAAGAATGTCGATTGAAGTTGTCGTTCACGTGGAAGCGAATTCAAGGGCGATTTAGTACGGCTGGTACTAGCTAAAAAAGGGAAAAAGGGGACTGCCCCCCCACTATCTACGCCACTGGGCATTTTTGTTCAAATACGCCATCATTGTTCAATAGTATCAATAGAAACGTATATCAACACACCCTGGTTGACATTTGGGCAAAATCGGCTCAGTCGTATAAATAAAAGTTATTAATGAAAAACGGATTAAAAAATTGGACTTTGAAGGCCTGTAACTTTTTTTAGGGGCACTTTTATATAAAAAAAATAGCACAAGCCTCATATCACAATGCTCATATCTTGGAAATCTGAATCTGAGGTGGAAAGGATAGCACTTATTTGTGGGTGGTCCAGGTTATAGTAGCAATAATTCACCATTCGATGGTCCATCGAAAAGTAGGTCGACATGCATAATTTTTTTTCCAAAACGCTTCCTAAGACAGATACAGCCGTTCAAAGTTCAGTTCTCTCAATCTTCTTTTTCCAATAACTCTCAGGTCATCTAAGCGAATTTGACCAAATTTGCTACAAATACTTATGAAATAGATCCCCATCACTTGACGCAAACAACTTTTGCCAAAATTGTCCAGTGGCGTAGGTATGAGGATTGTTCCACTTTCTCCGTCCCATTTTCTACACCACTGGATATTTTTGACAAAAGTTGTTTGCGTCAAGTGTTGGGAATCTATT
Source organism: Anaspis maculata (assembly GCA_949128115.1). NCBI lineage: Eukaryota > Metazoa > Arthropoda > Insecta > Coleoptera > Scraptiidae > Anaspis > Anaspis maculata. The sequence continues at coordinate 38,032,497 of OX421962.1, read as the reverse complement.
TTGTCAGTACTTGTGGCAAATTTGGTCAAAATCGCTTCAATGACCTGAGAGTTATTACAAAAAAATTCTTAAAACTGAACTTTGAAGGGCTGTATCTCCCATAGGAAGCGTTTTGGGGAAAAATAAAATTATGCGAGTCGACTTATTTTTCCATTGATCAACTACTGGTGGAGTCATTTTTTTATGAACTGAGGTATCCTATTTTCGGCCTTGCGAGGTATCTCTTTTATTTTTATCATACCTTATAACTAAATTATCTCGCAAACGAAGCCTCCAATCAAAATTTCACAAGAGTAACTTTTTAAAAATTGAACAAGGAATTCGAAAAGAGTATAATTTTCCAAAAATATTCAGTGACGTAGAAAATGGGGCGGGAGAAGTGTTTTGACAAAAGTTGTCTACGTCAAGTGATGGGTATATATTTCATAAGTATTTGTACTAAATTTGGTCAAAATCGCTTTGATGACCTGAGAGTTATTACAAAAAGAAAATTTAAAAAACTGAACTTTGAAGAGCTGTATCTCTCTTAGGAAGCGTTTTGGAACAAAATTATACCTATTGTGCATGTCGACCTAGTTTTCGATGAACCATCGAATGGTGAATTATTGCTACTATAACCTAGAGCACCTGTATATTTATATCGTGCGAACAACTGTGAATAACCATTTACAACAATTTTTAGTATATTATTCAACAAGCGGGTAATGATTGCTTTTTACTTATGATGATGCAATTTGCCGACACGAGTCTTGGCGAGTGTCGTAAAGCATCCGAATGAGTGATTGCCATTACCTGCGAGTAGAATACTATGCTTTATCCAGTCTTATTGGAAAATGCAGGCATGTGTGCGCGTGATAATGCGCGCATTATTCAATCGGATTGGATAAAAGTATATTATTCAACAAGCGGGTAATGATTTCTTCTTACTCATAAGGATGCAGTTTGCCGTAAAGCATCCGAATTGAGTAATAGCCATTACCCGCTAGTAGAATACTATGCTTTATCCAGTCTTACTGAAAAATGCAGGCATGTATGCGCCTGATAATGCGTGCATTATTCAATAGGATTGGATAAACTTTATTACCGCACTGATTTTTTATAGCGCAAACAATCGATCAAGTATAAACAGGAAACTTTGAGGTTTCTTTGAAAAAAAGATCGTGGATTTTTTTCAAGGTGAAAAATAACCCCCAAACCAAGATTTACCATTTCTAGGCTTACGCTCTGCCGGAACTGCTTTGCCGCCAAGGACCGGTGCTCCAAGAGAAGATGGAGGTCGCTGCTGGGTCTGGATAGGTGGTGAAACTTCAACATCTTCAGCCTCAGACGCGAAATTTAAATTTTCGATCGGCGCCAGGCGATAGTCGTTCGCGACGGACCTTTTCAACTCGAAACAGTCTTCAATGCGATCGAATGTTTCGTTTGGCAAAAACCTATAGAAAATAAGCTGAAGAAAATCACAAAGTCTAAATAAAACGAAAACTATCAACTGATCCTACTTCTTGTCTGGTCGTTTAACAGAGTATTTCTTATAATTATATTATAATATAATAATATAATATTTTAGTAATTATACAAAAAAAAACTGTCCGTTATTCCCGTGACACCGAAGAAATACTCTGTGAAACTGAAACCTTACTGGATTTGTCCAATTCTGCCGCTGTCGGACACCAGCTGACAAGGAGTATTCTTGAGCACTTTGGCCTCCTCGTAGAGCGCTCGCACGTTGAGCTGATTGTTCTTCGACTTGGCGTCGAAAAACTTCAAAACATGTGTGGCTTTGAACAGGGCCGCTTTCACATTGTACGCGATGTCTTCCAAGTCGACGTCTTCGACTTTCAAACTTGGCAGTTTGTCTCGCAGTCCTTTTTCCACCACATGCAGCTTGCCGTGAAGGTCAGAAAAGTAACATCTGATTTCGTTGTCTATGCGGTCTGTGTCAAAATTCTTCAGCTCTTGAACTTTCTGCAAAGAAATCAAACAACACATAAAATTAATATATTTGTTAATTGTTAGTTTATTATATCTATTCAGGTAACAGAGTGGTCCGTGGGAAAGTTTTTTTCCAATACGTATTCGATAACTAAATGAAGTAAGGCTAAATGAGATCTTTTTCAGACGGTTCAATCATCAAACAATTTAAAACTGGAATTGTATCATTGACAATAACGCGTACGGGCATAATGCCCCTGTTAAAACCGAATCACGTGAAATAAGATATTACGTAAAAATGTGTTCTGGATTCGAGCAATTTAAGCTTCATTAAAATTAATCGAGTGTCTGTTATTATGTATGAAGTTTAAATTAATTGTTGAAACATATCCGCAGGTGGCAATAAATCCAATTTTTATTTACTATAATCATTATTATCATTCCTGATTTGAACTGTAAATTCAGATTTCTTTTGAAAATGCAACTTTGTTGTGACGGATGAAGGTCCGGTTCGGCTTAGATAGATACCTATCACGCTTTCTGATAAGTTTCGTTTGGTTGTTTTATTAGTTTACGAGTTAGTTTATGAACTATTGGTTCACTTTTAACTTCTCTGTAATTGATTATTTTATTAGTTATAAATCTGAATTGCTTCGACAAGAAAACAGCTAATTAGTTTTCATTTACATTCTTTCAATCTATTGAAATAAAAGCAACTACAAGACGTTTAAACTTGGGGTTTCAACTTTATCTAGAAGTTGATGAATAAAATTGATGGGACGATCGTTTCTATGGCACTTACTTTTGAGTTAAGAGTAAGCAGTGTGAGCGGGTAAGCGATATTATGCCCTCACGTTGTGAGTCTATGTCTGTCTGTGCATAAAGGTCTGTGTTTGTGTGTCCGTCACAGTATCTATAAACTACTCAAAGTAGTCGAGGTAGAAACAACAGACCCCTGCTCCAGGAAACATGTGTTATTTTGTGCGGTGATATGTAATTTTTGCTTCTTTTATTGACGCGTTTTATCATTTTCGGTCTCTTATTATTTTGAACTTTTGATTCGCATAATTTATGCGGTCTCTTAAAAAATGTCTTTTTATTGTATTAATTTAAAAAACCACGCGTTCTTCCTTTTGTGGAATAATTTTAAACGTACGGTGTGTGTCGCCCCTTGATTTACGTTCAGAACCGGACCCAAATTATTTGATTGATGACTCTTTGAATATTTCGACCCATATTCTGTCAAATATGTACGTACTTTCAAATCAAGCACGTCACTGGAGTTATTTTTGGATTGTTTCCTTTTGTCTGTACGAAATTACCTGCGCTATTTACTTAGTACCTGATGTGTCATGATCTTTGTGTCAATATTCAGAGCTCTCCGTCTGCTCCGGTTCTCAAATATTTTCTTGTTGAAGTGAACTGAATTGAATTGAAATATTTTTCCTTTTTGTTTCTTATTTACTCACTGTTATTTTGCAAATGGCGCTTGCGAGTATGATCGAGCCTTGATGTACAGTTGGGAGCGAAATGATTCATACGACACCGCCAGGAAATCGGCTGGATCTCAAAAATGTTAGCCGCTTAGATTGTTCTTGAATGTCAGTTTTGATTAGAGATTGATCGTTATCAAAACTGGCATTCAAGAACGATCCAAGCAGCCAACATTTCTGAAATCCAGCCGACTTCCTAGCGGGGCCGTATGAATCATTTCGCTCCCAACTGTACCTATTTTACTAATATTTTCTTGAATACCGTGAAAGTCGTTCCTGTACTATCAACCACTTCTACCCAGCCTAAAATTGACTTTCACAATGTTTACTTTTGTCTATGTGTCAGGGGGCTTTTAGCGTCCAAGCAGGTTGTACGGTACTTTTTATTGGGAAGTCATGTTCATTAATTCTGCTTTGTTTGTTATGAGATGATTTGATGCTACCTGCCAGGGAGGGACAGGGTCTGCCATGGTAGATATGGACGATTGGTTACAACTTAGTCGCTTGCGACTCGCGTAACGAGGCACATGTCAGTTTTTGTGGGATAGGTTCTCTTACAGTGTCCTCGAGTACAGGTTCTCAACAGGATTGGGCACAGGCCTCAACAAGATTGGGGAACAGGCACCAACACATCAGATTGAATAGTTCACTTCAAAGCAAATTTATTTCCGACGTATTTCATCTCCAAATCTGATTTTGGGGGTTATTCAGATCTGCGTCACTTTTGATGCAGACTCTCAATTTCAAGTTTTCTTCTGCATCAATTCCGAAGACCTATTCTTGTTCCCTGAAGCTTCAGCTTAAACATGAGCTACAGATTATAAAAATCGGCAAACCACTAAAAAAGCTATAACCAAAGAACCAAGAAGTTGTTGTTTCTTTTTCGAATTGCCCTGTAGTTTAGGAAGATAATCGGAAAATGGACCTTTTCAGAAAAGAGAGACAGATGCGTGCGCGTTCGTACAGCGCAGTTGGTGGTGTCTAGCTATAACGGCGCCTAATATCTCCAAGGGAAACTCCGTTCGTTATGAAGTGCGCGGCACCATACTGCGGTCATGTGGGGCTGTGACGTAAATCGTGCGAGGGAGCGCGCCTTTGTTGAAAAAGTCTATTGAAAAGCCGTTTCAAAATATGGATGTACCAACCTCCCTGGACCAGTCGAAAATATTCCAAAATATGTTTTTCGGAATTGGGAGTTACTCAACTTTTTAGTTTTTGCAGGGTCTTACACGACGCCCTGTACAACAAACACGGAAAATCTGAACTTTATTCTGTATCCACCCTGTGATAGACAAAAAGCGCAGGTATTTGGAAACAGAAAAAATTTGGAATTGGTCTTATTGTTTCGGGAGCTAGGGCACTTGAAAGTTTATTAAAATTTTTGGGTAAGCCACTTCAATTGTTGAGTAGTTCAATATGAACTATGGTTCAAAACTACGAATTGAAAAAATAGCCCAGGCGCCAGGTAAAACAATAAGGAAATAATTGTTTCCTGGCTGGAAACTAGCTTAAAACGATCTGTGTAGCTTAGGTTTTGACATACTAGTTTCCCCCCTTTCGGAAATGTCGGCGTCATGTCGCCATCATCAACAAGAAGTGCACCAGCGTGGTTTTTGCCGAATATTTTAATTTTAGGTCATCTGACAGCAAAAGATGTAAGGAGTCATTTTGAAGCCTATGAAATTCCCTACAGTTTGGTTTTTCAATAAATTTTCTGCGACCTATGGTCTTTGAGATAGAGCTTCTGGAAGCGAGAGTCATTGTGGTGAAAGCCCCATGGCCACTTGACTCGAAAAACTAAAATGTCGATGTGACAAAAAAAAAATTCAAAATGAGATTACTCGAGAACTCTTTATGCTATAGTTGCGATGATAGTCTCAAACTCTTCCTCTTGAACCGTAGATTACGAATATTGAAAAGTCAAATACGTCACATTGTACATATACAGGGTGTACTACGGGAATCAAATCAGAACAGAGAAATTCGACATATTTCTTCGATTTAGCCTATGAGAAACTCTAAGCACTTATCACGAGTCCAATATCCATATGCATTGCTCTGTAAGCTTCACTTGATACACTTAAGGAGTGGTCAGCTCACAGCCTTCCTGTAAAATGTTTTGAAGGCCCTCTGAAATCATCAAAATTTACAGTAGCAAGGAACGTATTTAACAGTATATTATATACCAAGGAATCAAAGTGAATTTTTGATCCTTTGGGTGAGTTTGTTGCTCGAAGGCCTTTTGGGTCCAAATCTCCAAATTAAATATTCACCTTGGTCCCTTGGTATATAATATACTGTTATATACATACTTTGGTACGGTAAAGTTTTAATATTTTGATGATTTCAGAGGGCCTTCAAAACATTTTACAGTAAAGCTGTGAGCTGACCACTTCTTTCGTGTATTAAGTGAAGCTTATAGAGCAAATCCATATTGATATTGGACTCGTGTTAGGTGCTTAGAGTGTCGCATATAGGCTAAATCGAAGAAATATGTAAAATTTCTCTGATCTGATTTGATTCCCTAAGTACACCCTGTATATGTACAATGTGACGTTTTTGACTTTTCTATATTCGTAATCAACGGTTCAAGAGAAAGAGTTTAAGACCATCACCGGAACTATAGCATGAAGGATTCTCGAGAAATCTCATTCTGAAATTATTTTGTCACATCGACATTTTAGTTTTTCGAGTCAAGTGACCATGGAGCTTTTACGACAATGCCTCTCGCTTCCAGAAGCTCTATCTCAAAAACCATAGGTCGCAGAAAGGTCATTTAAAAACTATTCCGTAGGTAATTTCATTGGTTTCAAATTGACTTCTTACATCTTTTGCTGTCAGATGGCCCAAAATCAAGATATTCGGCAAAAACCACGCTGGTGCACTTCTTGTTGATGATGGCGACGTGACGCCGACATTTCCGAAAGCGGGGAAATTAGTATGTCGAAATCTAAGCTACACAGATCGTTTTAAGCTAGTTTCCAGCCAGGAAACAATTATTTCCTTATTGAGCTGATTTTTGCTCCCTGGCGCCTGGGCTAAAAGTCAAAACTTACTGGAGCAACATTCGACAAAAGTTAGATTTTTGTGGAATTTCCAAAGAATAGACCCTCCATTTGCGCTTGTTCTTTTCTATTGTTACGTGACGTCATGATTTTGCGCAGCTTGGGACAACAATTGTCAAAACCATTCTCTATCTTTTATTTTTGGAAAGGTCAATTCCATTTATACACAATGAACTCGCTGAATTCCAACAAGAGTCACAATTCATAATAATTGTATTATTTTATCTGGCTTGCATAGTTTTATAGTGACTGCCTAAGATAACACTGTTTTATTCCTTTTTACTACACGTCTGAAACCTTGTGAAAATCGCTGGACTTCTGCTCTTGCTAAGAATTCTGCGCTACAACGACACGGCAGAAACAATGTTCTAGGTCTGACCATCATAGGTCTAATACATTTTGGCCTGTATCGTAGATTATACGTGTCATAAAACTTGTTTGGAAATTATTAAGTTGTGGGTTTTAAGTATCATCTGTGTTAAGTATCATTTACATAGACCTTAACCGTAACAATAACAGCAACGGCAACCTTAGTGTGGAAGTTTGGACCTGTATAATATATCATCCCTGAGGCCGATAGCACAACAAAAGCAGGTTGTCGACGCCTGGACCGGAAACCAGCAACCTGCTTTCGTTGCGTTCTCGGCCTCACTGGTGGAATGAACAGATCCAAACTTCTACACTAAGGTTAGCGTTGCTGTTACTATTACGGTTAAGGTCTATGTAAATGAGCCATTAGCATTTCAAGAACTGCGATACCTACTTATGACAGCGATGACACGAGGAATGGGTTTCACGAGGAATTTCAAATGTGCCATCAAAAGCACTGTCTGTAATTGCTTTTACCTTCGCCAAGAAACTATCTTGCAGGGAAAATCAAAATCTGAAAACTTGAAACAAATCCAAAATTCTTGAGACTCACTTTGACGGCCTTCCAAACCTGATTATAACAGAAAATTTTGCTTCGACATGAAATACTGCAGAAGATTCCTGACAGGAAAAGTCAGGTAGGTTCAAAGTCAGCAAAGCCTGAAGCGTCATTTCCGACTTTTCTAGGTATTTTTTCAATGGACCGCGAATACTCTCTGCACGACCGGCCAAATACCGCCTTGAGGTAACATGAAAGTAATGAACCGAGCACACCATCGTGAAGACTACGCTCCTGCTGGTGTTGTTATTACCAAGCACAGCACTGGTTCTATACCCAACGACCAAGAAGCTAAACAGGCAGTCGTTCGCGAGATGCCGACAAAGTTTGTTGTTAAAAGTAACTTTCACTCTTCTCTTCTGCTGCTGCAGTAAAATGAAACACAATCTGACGACGTGTTTGGTACATGCCTCGGTACTGATTTTGGGATACTATTTGCTGACTATCGGTGAGTACACCCTTCTCTTATACAGAAGCCAAAAAAAAACGGAAAGATGAAAGAAAGTGCGGATGAGTACCTACTAACGAGTTTCTCCCACAGTAGTTCAATAGTAGCTGATGCATCGTTACATAATTTTCATTATATTAAGAATCCGCACACTGCACCTTACCGAATCTGATTGCTACGCACACCTCTGCGGTACAACAATATCATCGTAACGAGTCATGAATACTCATGAGTCATAATGCTCTCTCACATCTTTGTTTTCCTTCATGTCTCAAGAATCTGGGATTCAGGCCATTCATTTGTGCAGCTACTTTATCACTTTTTTTCGAAGTTCAAGGATCGTAAATTTTGACCAGTTTTCTTACACGGTTGTCTTAGAAGTATTGATTCCGACAGTACTACGGTATGTATATGAACCTTCTATGAATTCTACAAAAAAATATAAAAAAAATTCTTCGACTTTAATTTTTGAACTTATGAAGGATCAAATACATGGTGGTTCTTCGACCCCTTCTAGTTTCGTTATTTAGAAAATTTTAGTGAAACAGTTATGGCAAAACTACTAGACTCACCCTATATACAAAAATAAGTAGCAAAGTCCGCACGGACGTGAGTCTCATGAGCGCATTCTTGAAGTGCAGATAAGTAGACTGTCAACTGTTACACCTATATTCGAGTACCTTCAATTTGGCATTTTCCTTGCATTTTCAATCCCACGGGCCGGTCGACATTGTCTTGGTGCCACCACGACAAATTATTCGCCTCGTTCCACGCGCCCGAGCGGTTTGACTTTACGGGCGACGCGACGCCAGCACTTCCCCCTGGCACTCGAAACGGATTTCGACGCCAGGCTCAATTTCTCACAAAAACAGTGCCGGCGAAATTTTACGCGTCTGAAGTTTACGTTTTTCCCTGTATCTGAGAGCGTATGGGTGGCGTCCTTCCACGGTTATTCTTGACTCCAATACCGTAGTAGGTACTGTCAAAATGCAATACATACTTTCGAGACACCCTGTACAGGCGTGTGTCTGTGTGATTGTTGCGAACCAACGTCCTTATTCCATATACCTTGGATTCAATGTTAGCGTGCTTGATTGTGTTGTAGCTTGGTAGGCCTGAGGCAGGGTGCACACCTACTTCGAAATTATGAAACATGGATTCCATGGGAATGCAACGCTCGCGCAAAAAAGATCTAACATGCTTTCAATCTCAGTTTCAAATCGTTCCGAACGTGTTTATCGATATATTATTGATAATTACATAGGAAATTGGAGACCAGTGAATAGCAAAAACCCCTAATTATAAGCGCAGCAAGCAGTTTTCCGCTTGTGCGATCAAAGCAGGAGCGCTCGTGAAGTTGTAAACCCAGCAAGGACAAAAAGGTTTCGCTACAACATTCAGTTTTCATCCATCAATTGAATTGCGACAGCGAGGAAATGTTTTTTTCTTCGGCTGTCATAGCTGTCGCAACGCAAGAGGAAACGACCTTGAAATATTATTCTCAAATATTTATAAAGAAGATGCGCGTTTAGTGAATATTCTGTCAATCATTATTTTCAATTGTTGTTTCGCCAGCATCAAGATCAATAAACCCGCAACGGTTGCACAATCGGAATGACTTTGTCGTATACCTCTTCGAATCAGTGAAATCCCCCATGGCGAGCCGGTTATCTGGGACACTGCACATGGTGATCATAATAAATCAAGGCTCTTGTCTTGGGAGATGAAAAAAATTGAAATTTGCCATGCCGCCAGGTGCATTATTACTACCAAGTATAAGAGTTTAGCTCACTGCTATCTTCTATTGTTAATGTGCAATTATAACTTTTACGGTGATACTTCTACTTCATTTGCAGCTCGACCCAGCACTTCTAGTAAAATCAAGCTGATGAATGTCTATCAATAATTGTTAACATATCATGACCTCCTATAGGCCATGAAGATATCATATAGATATATTGATGAAACTTATTTAAAATTTATAACACCACTAGTTCTTCAGTTCATGTCCAAGCACAGTTTGTCACAGTAGGTACCCAGGAACAAAAACCGATGCGCAATAAAGAAGAGCAAAACAAATTTTCACTAAATCAAGGTTGAAAAGATGATCAACCGGAGGATTTACCAATCCTTTTGTATATGATTAGAATTTTTATTGCTAATTTTTCGGTTATTGAATCCGGATCAAAAACAACAACCTAATAACTCACAAACCGTGGAATTCTAACACGGAATTTTTTCGTGAAATCCACAAAATTAATACAATCATTTATTAATCATTATTATCTAGAATGAAACACACGTTTCATACTACATACCACCCTACCAACGGGTACGACCTACCTCCCTGAATTTGGAAAAACTGCAGTGCAAACTTCGACATGCGGTGAGCCCCGCGAAATATTGATTTTAGAGGCAGACATGCTGGGATGAAAGTTGGAGAAAAAATTAAATTATTTTTGGAGGTAATACTTTCGAAATCGGACCCAAGGTTTTCGAGTTTTCTTCTAAAAATTGAACCTGCAAATTTTCCAACTTTTTATCCCGTGAACAGATTTTCACCCATTTTTTTTAAACAAGAGGTAACTGGTTCCTAAATATGTTGCAACAATTTCCCTGAGAATTTCCCTGTTGAAAATGTAAAACCGGACTGGGTATTGAGACCGGACTCAAATTATGGAGCTCAAAATGAACCCCTTACTAAGAAAAATATCTCAGTTCTTCAATCCTTTTCTCAAATTCCAACTTCCTACCCGAAGGGACGTCCCATACAAAAATGTCCATTCGTTCCTTGCTACTCGCCGGGAAAGTTTTGGAATGACACAACCAGTTTTTTTTCAATTTCCCGGGAACTTCCCTGTTGAAAATGTAAAACCGGTCTGGGTTATCGAGACTCGACTTGAATGATGGAGCTCATAGTGAAGTCTTGATTGACGATTTTTACAATAAGATGATTTTTTGAGAAAAGATTTGAGGTTTTCCCAGAAAATTCAAATTTTCAAAAGTTTCAATTTCCTGCAAATTATTTTCAATCTTTTTCTCTAATTCCAACTTCCCACCCGAGAGGACGTTTTGAACAAAAATTTCCATAGGTTCCTGGATAAAATTCGGGAAAGTTTTGGGGCGACACAACCAATTTTTTAGGCTATTTTACTTTGTTCTGCTAAATTCGTGAGAACCTGAGTTGCATTTCCTCCAGGTTGCAGACTGCTAGTTTTTTGTTTTGCGTTTTTCGATTTCATATTTTTTCCTTCCTCAAAAACTTGTCTACTAGTAAGGGAGACGGACGCGGTTTTAGTACCCTTATTGAGTTATGTGTAGATACTATCATCTATGTATCGAGAAAATATGTGTAACTATGGAATGGCAATCCTGCCTAAGTAAATCATGCCGGAATGGTAATCAATTAAATAATTTAAAAATTGTAGAACACAACCTTCAAAATTCTTGCTAACAAATGTCAGTCACATTGTTGATGGCACACAACAATCACCCCTTTTACGGGGCCACTGACAGAAACTCATTTAGTTTTGCGTACGCGATGCGTACGCGTAACTATAGTTGATAGTTGCTTAGCAGCACCATGTAAGTTCTGGCAGTGGAGCGTGAAAGGGGTGATTGTTGTGTGCCATCAACAATGTGACTGACATTTGTAGACAAAAATTTTGAAGGTTGAATTTGACAATTTTTAAATTTATTCATTAATTAATTAACTGCATTTCCGGTAGAATTTACTTAGGCAGGATTGCCATTCCATGGTTACACATATTTTCTCGATACATAGATGATAGTCTCAAAACATAACTCGATCGGGGGGGTACTAAACATGCGTCCGTCTCCCGGACTATACGTTCTAAACTCCTTATATGTATTGTTACGAGCAGCGATTCTGCATAACACGCGATCTTTCTAGACTCTTCCCGTTAGGTCGCAGTGTACAAGTGCGGAGCGTTCTAGTGCATTCCACAGCGTGCGTGTAGGCTTTTGCCCGTGAAACTGAATGGGGAGATTTCAATGGTCGATCGGAAAACATCAGCCGAATTGGCGGAGGTGCCGTAATTCCAGAACACACGGGAAGCACGCGAAAGGTGTGTGATTATTCGGAAGTCGTCTAGAAACCATATGCCGGGTCACTGTGGAATTTGCTGGAGGATGATGGAAAGTTCGGGAACACTAATCGGAGTCATATATAAGCACCGTCCTCAGCCTACGCAGCCAGTAATGAATGCGAAGTAGTAGCGATCGGATTAAAAGCGAGTAGTAATCACAGCGATATTTCCAAGCGTAAATAATTGTTGGCGTGTATTTATTGCAGTACGCACTACGCAGTAATAAACAGTGTGTTTTAAAACAATCGTCTCAATTTATAAACGAACCCGTACGCGAAATACGTAACAATATACTCGTCAAAAAATAACTGTGGAGCCATAACAAATTTATTTTATTTGTCTACTACCATAACTAATTATTATCCAGTAACTTCAAGTTTCAATTTCGGTTTTCGGTTTACAACTTTTTCATATTGCGGTTTTCGGTTCCCGTTTTTCTAGAATACTAATTTCCGTTCGGGTTTCGAATCCAATTAGCAAAAAGTTTGCGGTCTCGGTGCGGTTTCAGTTCCAATTTTTGCAGTCTGAAGGAGCGATTTAGTTTTAAGATGACCATTTGTACGTTATACGGGGTCCTGGAGCAGTGCGTCAGGTTTTCCTAGCGCCCTTAAAAAAGTTTAGATTTTTTCATAATTCGCTGTACGGTGGAGTACGACAGACCCAATTGGTGGGATCGACGACGGATTGACGTTTTTGGTTGATCTGGAAAGTTATCTCTTCCAGTCATTTTTTGTGGTTAATTGTCTAGCAGTTAGTAGAAAAAAGTTCAGTTAATCTGCAATCAGCCATGATCGCTGATCATCTTTTTTGTGGAACTGACGGTAAAACCATTTTCAGTCGTGTAGCGCTTCATAGACAATTTTGTACACCTTTGTACTTCACAAGTATCGCCTTGACATTGAAAACTACTTGGAAATGTCAAAAATACAGCGTCTTCTCATGTGGAAACCCAATTCGAATCACCCTTTGAATCGCCTAAAATATCAACATAGGCAACTGCATTTTAATCTTAATCTTTGGAAAATGCAGCTTGTTCAAGGGCAAAGAACTCACCACAAAAAGAAAACTACTTGTTATTACTACTGATTACTGCAATCGCTATAATTATGCTAAAATTACGGCAAATACTGAAGTGACAGTACTGCTGGAGTTTTGTTTCAACAATACAGAAGTTAAAGACTATATCCTTCAGTTGATATTAATTCAAGTATCAATTATTGTTTTTAGTCGCCCGTAATAATTGAATTCACATCGTAAAAAATCGGAGACAAGAAACCACATTAGAGAGGTTGAAATCGTAAAAACCAATTATATTCTTCGAAACTGCTATCGCGAAATAATTATGTAATTAATTATAAAATATAGCCAGCTAATCATACATCATTTGTATCATGACTGCCATGAGGTTTGACATTGATATAACATGTTGGGAGTGGCCATTTTTATCACAGACAGAGAGGTGTTTTGAATAGATAGTCTAATTTTCAGTTCACTGACATTTAACGAAGTCCATACCAGTCAACACTTCTTATTTCAATAGTCGACGCAAATTGAGGGTATTATTATTTGCGTTGCCTGAATCGGTTCAAGTGTATTTTTATCAAGTTCTATTTGATGTTTTCAGATGGTTACGAGCAAAAAACTAGAGTTAAACGGGTCAGGGACTCAAATCCACCACAAGAAGATCCAGATAACAATGTCGACGATGACTACGATGATAAGAGAGACAATGACTTGGACTCGCAGTATGCCAAAATTCCACATGAATTTTTAAGCCCCTCCGTCTTGGAATACATGGAATTAGGAAAAGCCGTACCTGGTATGTATTATGCATGTTAAAGGTTCTAAGGCACTAGTTTATACCTGTAACATTTGAAATTCGATAAGAACAATTCTAACCTAGTGAAACGAGTTCAATTTTCCGTCGAAGCAAGACCCTTTGGCCTGCTCAGAATTATTGGCAAAATAATGAACGCCTCGGTAGTCTGCCGGGAGCAGCAGGATTTACGCGTAAAAAGTATATTTATCGGAATTTCAAAGAAACCAGTCGTTTAAAGTAGCTTACTGGACCGAAATTGATGTGACTACCTTCAATTTTCCGCCGTTGAGAGACCCGCGCGAGACGAGTCTGTATGTTTGTGTTGGCGGGGTCTGACCGCCGCCAAGACGAGTCCCGAATAAGTGAAATTCGAAAGAGGCCCGTGTGACTTTGGTGTGTACGACGATAAAGACGTTTCTACGGCCCCCGAGTCGCATTTCTACTATGTCACGGTCAATTTTCCAAGATTTCAACGTTCGACAGGCAACATAACTTGACTTTTGGACCAGCCAGCTTCACACTAGGTAACAAGGCGGCAAACCTACAATGCTAAGCTAGAAAATTTGTCCAGAACACTCGAATCACAGCTCAGCTCGAAGGACTATTATAACTAAGCTCGACACGATAACAATAATTGTTGTAGAACCAGAGAGAACTGATAACTCCCCTACGAAGTAGGTAGTGGAGTTTGGAGCCCGTGTCCAGCAATAACTATGAATCACCCTGCAGATCGCTTCTTGGGGGTAATTCTTTTAGGTACTTTAACATAATTATACAATAATCCACTTGCCTCACAGACAGACTGCTGTGCATGCTCAAGAGTTCATCAGTTATGTATTACACAATATGTGCTTCTGCAAAAAAATCCCGATCCTATCGATTTCAAAAATCCCAGCAACTAGAAACGAAGAGTTCTTCCGGCCCACACCGGTTTCTCAGTGCTATCTTCAAACACTCATGTTCACTTCGCTTTCTATTTGATTCCTCACCACCTCACCTTCAAGGCACTGTCTCTAGTATACCTAGTGAAAATGATGTAACTTTGCACAGCAACCCACACACACTCACACATGCCATATACACAAGACTGGATTTTAAATTTAAAAACATTTGAGTAGAACGTGCATGTAGGATTGTAGGATCGTTGCAATTAATTGTCTTGTGAGTGAGCTTAAACAAAAACGGCGTTTGTCTGTTGTATGTGATTGCACAGTAAAAATTCTATTGTTTGAATTCAATTTGCTTTGTTCGAAAGCATCCACGCAAAGTGAATTATCTTAGTGGGAGGACCAAAATTTGGCACCTTTAAAATTGACTTTGGTCATCGCAATTTTTTTATGGCGATTAATTGGCTGACATTTCGCTTTTATGAACAGTGCAAAATTTGAATAATCCTAAAATTAGTGTCGAAATACTCACTTGATTGAAGATGTTACAGAGAAGATCAGAGGAAGTAATTATTGATAGATGAATGTTTTAGGGTAATTTGAATACAAATTGCTGTTTGAATCGGAATAGTTCAAATTTAAAGTTGTGACACCATTTTTTTCAAAATCAGGTATTCTAATTACATGTATTGTCATTTACAAATATATCCCGTTCACTTTTAATCTTCAGCAGAATGACTTCTTCGAGCAAAAATAAAGTGACGAGCTGGGGAGCTGGGAGGATACGGCTGATGGCCGCTGATAGGAGTGATGGTTTCGCTCTAAAACTTTGCAGGTGCCATCAGCCGTAACCGTAGCCCCCGAGCTTGTCACTTATTCAGATTTCAGTTCCGTTGATTTTCTCTTAAGCGCAAATAAATAAAAAAGAAAACAAGGGTATAATGATAAATATCCATTTCTTTATGCAACAAAATTTTATCTTTAGTCGCAGTGAATTTTCTAGATTAGTATATGATTCTATGGCACCTTCGCATCAATTTCTGAACTATTGCAGATATTAATAAAAAGTTCCTTTGTAAGGTTCTATGTATTGCAGATACATGCAAGAAAAATGTCAGTGGAAGGAATTATTTCGATTGCTAAGTTGCTAAGATATTACTGCAATTTCTGGCTCATCCTTCTTGGTAAAAATGTTTACTCACAACCACTATGGTAATTGATTCATTACATACCTAGTAGGAGGTCGGGAAGTGACTCATTGCCGACCTCCCGACAAAGTGAAGAAATGGTATCTTTAGAAGAGAAATTTCTAAATATGCATCCAACCAAACAATAAGTGTGTTAATCAGTATTTCCTGAACCACGTTTCAGCAAAATTAATCGGCCTATCTGGAAGTTATGACAGGAAGTTAATTTTCAGATTTCAACTTTTGAACGCCTGTAATCCTGCAAGCTGAGTACATGGTTGTGAGTAAAATAGTATACATACTCTCGACGGTAAATATATCATTCCAGCTTCGTGCTAGCCTGGAGGCTCTCTGTGCCCTCAGCAGTAATGATGTATTTCCCGTCTCGGTATGTGATATACTATTCCCGCATCGTACTGCGGAAGCGCGAAATTTCCTCTGATTCGTATAAAATCATTGTTATGACCAACATTTTCAACTACTAAAGCATAATAAAGAACGTCATCTGAAATTGGATTTTCATCTATGAAATTTCTTTGTGCATTCGTTTTCGAATATTATTCGATACTATGTTATATGTAGTAATTAATAGCAGAAAATTCATGCCAACACGTCGCAAACAAAGCGCTCCATTTGAAACAAACTGTGTTGCTGTGGCTACTCATTATTCAATGTCCAATATTTATATTTTATTGTTAGTATCGATTGAATTATAGACTGACATTTGCAAACCTATGAGGACGTGTCTATAAATCGAAATGTTAAATTTAAATTCTACGAGTCAAACTTTTGATAGCTATGATTATGCGTGCGCAGGCTAGCCTTATTTTCACCATCACACAACAGACAATATTATTTATCATTACGACTTGATACCATTCATCTAAATTATTTTAGCATGAATAAACCGAGAACAATTTTCGAAAAAATAAGAAATGAAATTCAAGGTTTTGCATAAAATCCAAGGAATTCCAGGTTCTTAGTCACGACGGGGTCCAGAAAATTCAAATGAACTCTCGCGATCAGTGGGCGGGTGGGTCAAGTTCAATACTAATTATTGTTATTTTGTCCTCGTTGAATTAACAACGGTAGGCATGACCAAAACGCCAATGTCAGTGAGATCGATTTGTTTAGAGAACCTTATTATTATCGGAAAATATTGCACACACCACACCTTCAATTCCCCACAATCCATCATTAATCTTGAGCACCTACAGACAAGAGGTAACGTGTCTTGAGCTCAGTCAAAAACTTCAATCGCATGCGGTTTTGCCATTTATACTAATAATCAATTTCACGGCTTTTTTCATCACAGTAAGCTATGGAAAAAAGGTGTTGTGATGGTACGAATGGTAGGTACCTTGCCAACTTGATGCTGACGTCTTGATAATCGTGTGTTAAAATGAATTTTCAATTTAGGCAAACTGTCTGTGGCCTAGTCAAATTCACAGGTGTGAAGCTGCGTTTGACCATGACACAGTCTGCCTAAATGAAAAATTCATTTGATATTTGATCACACGATATATGTGCTATGATCTGACAGTTGTCGTCGTGACATCGCGACGTAATGTATGCGCAAGTTGAAATGTTCCGAGATTACGTACCGAAAATCGTCTATTGGTTGGTGGCTCTTCGCTAATGCTGTTAGGTAGTGGTGACCACTGAAGAAAAATGATGCTCATCCGCGGCAGTACTAAAGAAAATGGAATAATCAAAGCTATCAGTTTTGATGAAAGGGGTAGATACAAGAAATTGACACAGTTCACTCACGCGCTTGTCTTGTCTTAATTCTCGTGCATACCAACTGACAAATGTCACATTATACATAGCACATGCAGACAACTAGCGACCAAGACGTTACCATCAAGTAAGCATCGTATCATTCGTGCCAGCACAATATTTTTTTTTCCATAGCTTACCGGATGTAAGTATCTGTTTTGAGACCCTTCAAGGCGATTAAGACCATTTTCAGAGTGATGTCGCTGTCTGTCCATCTGTCTGTAATATTCCACTATAACTGCCGAACCCGTTGTACGTATTTTGAAATCTGATACAAATGCAATCCGGGTTCTAAATTATGCAAACTTTGAGCAAACAAACATCTTAGGGAACAAACAATGCATTCTTGAGATACTACAACAATTAACTTTCTGAAGTAATTAATAAATATGATTTCGCGAAGGAATAACTGAAACGCAATAACTTTTGAATGACACCACTTCAGTTGTTTTGAGAGTTGGTTAGCTCAATCTTTCCGTTATCTATTTTCAGGAGGTGAAGATCAGGGAGCTCCAAATAAAATATCTACAAAGTGATATGTATGTCGAGCAGTGCCAAACTGTCGAGCCCCCATTGGAAACCTTTTTTTCAAACGTTGATGAAACGATCACGAAGCGTGATGTTTTAGCTTGCGTCCCGTTCGAAATTTTTGGAATCGGAAGTCTGGTTCTGAGATGATTTTTTATCTTGAACGATACGGGCTTATCCTATCGAATCCCCCCAGAATTCAACATAGTATACAAAATAAAAATACGCCAAAGGGCGGAGTTCGGATTTGCATCCGCTCTTCCACTCAACCGCCAATCAGAGTTCAGAGTCAACTTCAGGGTTATCACGCTAACCTAGAACTTGACTAGGTCTTCTCATAGGTTGGTTTGACGTGTGCGTTGAATGACTTATTCCGAACAGTCTCTGGTCCTGGTTGGGCGTCATTTTTTCAAAGTTGGATATTCTCTTCAGTTGCATTGTTCGCGCCTTGCGATTGCTTTCGGCACTGCATCCCTCCCTGGCCTGCGATTATCAACAAAGAACTGAACAAGGTCCAAGGTCCTAGACCTCGTTCTTCACAGTAGCCGCATTCGATGACGTATCTCGAGTCCAGACTGACGTATCGCTAGTCGCTACTAAGTACTACCGTGTCAGTATTTCCATCCCGCGGGTCAACTCTACCCTGAGGCCCTGGAGGCGAGGATTAAGGCCCTGATGTTAACTCATGGTTGAATAGCATAGCAACGAATGTTGGAATAATAGTATCTAAGGCACTTAACCTTTTGGTTGAAGTTAACCAGAGATTGGAAATAGTGGCCCTCGAATTTTTATTAAGAAATTTCATACGTGATGATCATGTTTTATTATCAAAAAATCGTATTGCTTCCAAATGAAAATCTGAATTCCAAAGTTGTGTAAATTATTTTTAATAACAGATTTTTACTCATTGCAAGAAGTCACAAACTAAGATTAATTTTCTAATTGTAACTAGCCATTGCTTGAAATACTATACTTATGGCTCAAAGATAACTTCTAGTAATGCGCTCTTTCTAAAGAAATTTTGGTGTAAGGTTTCTCGTCACCAGATACTTGATTGAATTACAGCGTTAGGCAATATTTTTGAGAAAAAAAACAATAGCTCCTATGGTGCATCTGCACCATCTGAGAGAAATGTAGCAGCAAAGCGCAAGTAATTATCGCGTTAAATAACCAGTCCATCATATAATAATGTAATTTTCAACTTTTCATTCCGTCTAATTGGATTTAGAACTTGGAAAGTTCTGAACTAACGGATCTGGCATAAAATCACATCATAGTGTTGTTCAGGCGGAAACATTCAGAGCTCCAACGTGTAATTATTATTTAATTCAATAATTGAGATCCCACTTTTTTTCTTCGATGCAGCACGAGGATCATTATCCAAGAGAGGGCTATCTGATAAACTGCATTAACATCACGAGGCAGGAAAATTTTAGAAAGAGGAAAGTTTTCACAAGTAGTGTGCAGATTACAATTTTTTATAAAAGAAAAAATTCCTTACGACATCTTCTCTGCTGCCAATTAAAATAAACATGCTAGCGCACAACACAATATGGCAATAATAATGCTAAATGTAAAGATGGCACAGAAATTCAAATGAATGTGTTCGACGACAGCGATGAAAAATCGCGCAATATACACAGTGCGCCTGAACCTTGAATAAGTTTCATGAAAATGACACCAAAAACGGGCTTCGGATCTTTGTAGCCGAACACTAGGGGAACTGAAATCAAGTTAAAACAAAATCGTACCAGATCCTTAACTCAAATAATATCAAATCTTAGATTTAGTTTACGTCAGAAGTGATATACTTCAACTTTTTTTATTATTGGATCACAGTTTATGAGTTTTAGTGAGCAACATCAACTTCTATTGGTACAGTAAAACTCTAAAAAGTATAAAACCATCAAATATTTAACCAAAAAACATAGTACGTAGATTGAAAAATAATTAGGTTACTCAACTTCGAAAAAATCATAGTGTCACCCTACAAAATTTTGCGCCTTTTTAAATTCAGGAAATCCTGGTTTGCTACATAGGTACCTTTTGAATTCTCTTCGAACTGTTCGTTACAAGTCTGTATTGTTGCAAAATACAAGGTGTTCACCTCGGTGTTCGCATAATATTTCTACAGGGTGTTGAATTCAACCTAACAAATTTCCAATAATTCAACATAATTATTATGTTCCTATTTGAGGGAATACAATATTTTTGTATTTCAACACTAATGTCATGAAGATAGATCTCATCTCTCTACGCAGTTTTTGAATATTCTTCTTTTATTTACAGGATGATCGAAAAATGACAGTCAACAACAACAAGTTTTTCAATGATAACTCTTTTCCAGGTCAACCGATTCCCACAATATCAGACTCATGTTGCAGTTGAAACTTTAAATATAAAAAACCTAAAAAGTCGGAATCGACTTCAGGCAAACATTCAAAATACAGAGTTGCATCAAAAATGACCCAAATTTGAATGGTACCCGAAATTCCGTTTAAACAAAGATGTTTGAAAATCAATTTGCTTTCTAACAGATCATTCATTCCGAACACTTCAAGATTTTTCTTGCTTGTATGAATGTCAAAAATTAAATTTTCTTTATCGTCCAAAGATCTTGATCACAACAGATGGTTTTCATGGCTGAATCAGTCCCTTGGGCCTTGGGCAGTTGAAAATGATCGCAACCTAAGCTACAAAAACCAGAACAATCACGGTTTTTGAGCGCACTTCTCCAAACGGGAAGGCGCTTTTGTCCTCGCTTTGTCCGTCCGTCCGTCCGTCCGTCACAGCATCTAGTCCTAGACGAAATGGTTTTTGCAAAAAAAAAATCTCCATTGGGTAGCTCATGACCTTGTATCCCGAACCAAGAAAAATCTCGACCAAATAATAATAAACAATGACAATAATAACTTTAGTGTGACGCGGCATCGCCGTTGAATGCTGCATTTCAGAAGCCGGCCCGATCTCGAAAGTTTAGTACAAGAAAGATAGATTCCAACCTCGGAATAAATATGGACGTCCTGAAAATTTGACATTCTGTTCAGAATTGAATGCTCTAAAACATATCCAAAATCGCCAAAAATCGCACCCAGGGGTTTTGAGTTATTGGAGGGGGGGTGAAAAATTGTAACTTAAAATGGAGGGGGTTGGAAGCGAATACGTTATAATTCGACGCATCATATCCCGTTGATACCATTTTGGCACAAAAAGTGTCGATTACTGTTGGAGGGGGGTCGTGGGGGGGCGAAGCTCTGCTAGGTGGTCCATTTTGTTTTTCTGGCCATGTAGTACCGATCACGACAAGTTTGGTATCTTTTCCGACTAAATTCAATCTCCTGAACTCGAATCCTATGTGTAAATTTGGATGAAAACAAGTTTGAACAAGTTAACTTGGAAAAACTTGTTTTTTCTTTGACAATTTTGACGATTTTTTTTTTCACTGCTAGAGGTATTCATCTTCCAAAAAATTTCAGGGGTCATTAGATTGAAGTGTATTCTTCACGAAAATCATCCACTCAATGTATAATTTTGTTTCTCGAGTTCAAAATATCGATTTGAACGTGAGCCGGCTCGGCGCGTCGTCTACTACTGACCAGAACACTACAGCATGCACCTTAAAATGAAAATAGCTCAAACTTTCGAAGAGATAACAACTCATCTTTGAAAATTTGATCATATGTCCAGAATTGAATTCTCCATAACATATACAAAATCGTCGTGAATCGCACTGCAGGATTTTGAGTTATTCAATGGGAAGGATAACATTTTCTCAAGATTCGTGCTCTATGAACTGTTACCTCTCCCCTCAAATAACTCAAAATCCTGCAGTGCGATTCATGACGGTTTTGTTTATGTTATAGGGGATTCAATTCTGCACAGATGATCTAATTTTCAAAGATAAGTTGTTGTCTTTTCGAAAGTTTGAGCTATTTTCATTACAAGGTGCATGCTGTAGTGTTCTGGTCAGTAGTAGACGACGCGCCGAGCCGGCTCAGGTTCAAATCGATTTTTTGAACTCGAGAAACAAAATTATACATTGAGTGAATGATTTTCGTGAAAAATACACTTCAATCTAATGACCGCTGGAAATTTTTTGAAGATGAACACCTCTAAAAGTGAAAAATAAATTCGTCAAAATTGTCAAAAAATAATCAAGTTTTTTCAAGTTAACTTGTTCAAACTTGTTTTCATCCAAAGGACCCCGCACGATTCTTATGGAAAATGGGTCTCGGTCAAATTCCCTAATTTTCTCATATGTTGTAGCCCAATTTGACACGAGCCAAAAACCATCGTCCGTTACTCAAAAAAATGGACAGTTTTTTTTCTATAAGGGGTTGAAGGTGGGTTATTTCAAGGTAAAAAAATATGTTCCAACGTAAGTGAGAACATTTCAACGTCCTTTCTGACACATATAGCTCATGACAATTCCCTTTTTCTTTTGTGAAAAAATCAACCCCCTCCCTCACCCCCAACCCCTACTTGTGAGTATCAAATTCGAAATTACGTTTGAAAGTCATGCAGGTGGTTCTATTTTGTCGAATTATCAATTTTGGCACAAATTTTTTTCCAACCCCCAAATAGGGGGTGGGGTTGAAAAAAAAACCATCGGTCAATTCGACTGAATTTCTGATATTGTGCTTTACCAGTTACGCCAAACAAGATTATCAAGGGAAAACTCATTCGTATGACCAGTTTCCACCCCACAGAGGGTTGAAGTTGACTATAATGACGCATAAAACATTCTTCCATGTCATAAAACCAAATGAATGGAAATAGTGGACTTTCATATCATCTTGTTTCGTAAAAATGTCTATTCTCCAAAAATACTTTCAATCCCGTCCTTCATCCCCTATCCCTGTTTCTGAACATCATATTCGAAACAAATCTTGGAAATTATATCAATTTTTATTTCATCCTTCAAATAGTCGCAGTAGCTAGAAAAAGAGTGACATAATATTTTGCTTTGATTGAGCAGCTTTCGCTCCAAATGCATAAAATTCTTCAATCTAAACTATAAGTAGAGGTGTATCCGTACAAAAGAAAAAAGTTTGAAACTATGTAGGTACAGGTGAACATAATTAACCTGCTGTCAAGTTGTTCCTGCTGTATGTAAAGTAAACCTGCTGTATTTTAATAATAATCCAGGCAAAAAATCATTCAATCAAATGTATGTCCCACCCTGTTGTAAGGGTGCTAACATAAACATAATAGTGAAAGTGAATTTTGAGAGAGGATTCACAATCAGATGCAGAGAATCCGACCGTAGACCTTCTCCTTCATTTTCAAGATTTATTTCGAATATGATGTTCAGAAACAAGAATAGGGGATGAGAGACGGGGTTGAAATTATTTCTGAAGGATAGGTAATTTTTACAAAACAAGATGATATGAAAGTCCACTATTTTCATTCATTTTGTTTATGACATGGAAGAATGTTTTATGAGTCAATATAGTCAACTTCAACCCTCTGTGGGGTGGAAATTGGTCATACGAATGAGTTTTCCCTTGGTAATCTTGTTTAGCATAACTGGTAAAGCACAACATCAAGATGATATGAAAGTCTACTATTTTCATTCATTTTGTTTATGACATGGAAGAATGTTTTATGAGTCATTATAGTCAACTTCAACCCTCTGTGGGGTGGAAACTGGTCATACGAATGAGTTTTCCCTTGGTAATCTTGTTTAGCGTAACTGGTTAAGCACAATATCAGAAATTCAGCCGAATTGACCGATGGTTTTTTTTTCAACCCCACCCCCTATTTGGGGGTTGGAAAAAAAATTTGTGCCAAAATTAGTAATTCGACAAAATAGAACCATCTGCATGACTTTCAAACGTAATTTCGAATTTGATACTCACAAGTAGGTGTTGGGGGTGAGGGAGGGGGTTGATTTTTTTCACAAAAAAAAAGGGAATTGTCATGAGCCATATGTGTTGAAAAGGACGTTGAAATGTTCTGACTTACGTTGGAACATATTTTTTTACCTTGAAATAACCCATCTTCAACCCTTTATAGAAAAAAAACTGTCCATTTTTTTGGGTAACGGACGATGGTTTTTGGCTCGTGTCAAATTGGGCTACAACATATAAAAAAATTAGGGAATTTGACCGAGACCCATTTCCCATAAGAATCGTGCGGGGTCCTTTACAGATCGGATTCGAGTTCAGAAGATTGGATTTAGTCGGAAAAGATACCAAACTTGTTGTGATCGGTTCTACATGGCCAGAAGAACAAAATGGACCACCTAGCAGAGCTTCGCCCCCCCACGACCCCCCTTCAACAGTGATTGGCACTTTTTGTGTCAAAATGGTATCAACGGGATATGATGCGTCGAATCATAACGTAACTGCTTCCAATGGATTGACGGGTTTCATCCCCTCCATTTTAAGTTGCAATTTTTTACCCCCCCTCCAATAACTCAAAACCCCCGGGTGCGATTTTTGGCGATTTTGGATACGTTGTAGAGCACTCAATTCTGAACAGAATATCAAATTTTCAGGACGTCCATATTTTTTCCGAGGTTTTGCAGATTTTTTTACTATTTTTCCTGTACTAAGTTATCACATGCGAGGAAGTACCTGATCTTATCATTTTACCATAATACATATGCGGAATTATATTTAGAGGATGATTTGAACTTTATTTTAATGAAAATTTCACATCGGTGCGAGGTGCAGGCCAATAGTTATTAATTTTTGAAAATGACTCCGAAACTACGGCTTGGCCGCAAATGATTTATTCGTTGCTGGCTGGTGCTTGATATCCTTTCCTCCGAACAAAACGAAATTCAATACAGAAAATATTTCAACTCGAATGGGTAGCTCATGGCCTTGGTACGCGAATCAAAAAAAAATTTGCCGAAATAATCATGAACAATTACAAAAATAACATTTTGGTGTAGGGCGGCTTCGCCGATCAAGTGCTGGCATTCGCGGTAAGATGTAGAAAGTTGCGATATGCAGGCAACTACAATTTCTTAATGAAATACATCACTGCATGTACGGCATTATATTTAGAGAACAATTTGAACTTTCTTTTGACAAAAACCCCACTTCGATCCGACCGTCGGGTCAATTGTTATCAATTTTTGAAAACGACCGCAAAGCCACGGCTCGGCGCACATTACACGACCCTACAAATTGAAAATCAGACGTGCCGAAATAGTAATTGAACATTTTGAAATAGCCAATACTAGGTACCTGAAGGATAATGGCACTCAAATTACGAAACATGTTTGCTCAAAAAAAAAAGTAGGTAGGTATCACTAAAAATCATGTGACAGGCTACCATTTTTTCGGTTTTTCGATAAAAAAGAAATGTTCCAATTCAAAAGTGAACCCGACATTCGTGTTCAGGAGGTCGAAATCAGTTGGAGAACATTTTTTTATATAAGTAACAGAATGACGCTTATGTGGCCGGTTTGTCTGTCTGTCTGTCTGTCCGAGTTCGTGCAGAAATTAAGACGATGTACTCCTTCTCGAGAATTGAAACATGAGTCTTGGAACTTTTTTCCGATTAATAGCTGATGTCCCCAGGGGTGGCCAATAAGCACTATTTTTGTTATCCATACATCGTTATCATTATTCTCAAAAAACAGAGATCTCCTGTGCACTTCGATGAAGTTGAACTTCTTCTCGGGAACTAAAGCTACAGCCCTTGAAGATTGAACTTTATCCGGTTGATAGCTTAGGTTCTCAAGGACCAAATAGGCAGAATGGCTTTCATAATTTGGCCGCCATCTTGGCTGCCATATTGAAATTTCTAATTAGTGAAACGATTGTCATGAAACTTGAAACTTACCCTTGTCTAGTACGATCATTCTTATTTTCAAGCCAAATTTCATGATTGCCCCACCATCTTGGCCGCCATATTGAAATCTCTTATAAGTGGGAGGATTTTCATGAAACTTGAGAGCTACGCTTGTCTCGTACGATCATTCCTATTTTCAAGCTGAGTTTCATAATTCTGCCGCCATCTTGGCCGCCCTAATAAGAGATAATATTCCACTAATAAGAGATTTCAACTCTTATTAGTGGAACGATTTTCATGAAACTTGGAACTTACCCTTGTCTAGTACAATTATTCTGATTTTCAAGCCGAATTTCATGATTCTGTCGATATTTTGGCCGCCATATTGGAATTTTTTGCCCAAGACGGTAGAACCCTAATTACTTAACATCTTGCGTTCACTAATCCTCCAAAAAGGAAGTGCGCTACTGAGCCTCATGCCCATGAGACGTATTCGCTTGTCTGTTACTCTTTTCAACTGATTGTTGTGATTTTCGTAGCGTAGCGAAGGTTGCGACTATTTTCAGCTGCCCAAGGGACTGAATCAGTCATGAGAACATACAATTATAATTAGTAGGTATCCTTGGCCAATAATTTTTGACTAATACAAGCAAGAAAAATCTTGGATTTTCATTTATATATTTTACAATAGAGACTTGTAGCTATAATTTTTTTATATTAGGTCTGAGGGGCGAATCAAGTACTAGCTTATTAGCGCCCTTTTTTCGGTGACTTCCTCCGATTCACCTTTTTTACCTTAGCGTGACCGCTCGGTTAGTACACGCCAAAGTATTAAAGGGCGCATAGAAAAAAGCCACCGGCTCCGGCGGGATTTGAACTCTGGACCTCTTGGTTTGAAGCCAGAGACGAAGCCCACCGATCTATCGCCAGGATCGATAGCTAAAGAATTGAGCTATTGAATAATTTGTACAGAATTCAGAAGGTATGTAGAAAACCACAGTTACCTAAGTTTAAAAAGGCGCAAAATTTTGTGGGGTGTGCCATCAACATTTTTGCGAAGTTATTATATTTTTCAATCTACGTAGTATGTTTTTTGGCTTAATTTGAAAGTTTTTGGATGGCTTGATACTTTTTATAGTTTTTCTGTACTAACAGAAGTTGATGTTACTTACTAAAACTCATAAACTGTGATCCAATAATAAAAAAAGTTGAAGTATTTCACTTCTGACGTAAACTAAATCTAAGATTTGATATTATTTGAGTTAGGTATCTGGTACGATTTTGTTTTAACTTGATTTCAGTTCCCCTAGTGTTCGGCTACAAAGATCCGAAGCCCGTTTTTGGTGTCATTTTCATGAAACTTATTCAAGGTTCAGGCGCACTGTGTATAATACCCACAAGCGGTGGACGGAAAAAAAGCAACTTTTGAATTAAATGTAAGTACACAGTTTGATTTTATGTGGTCATTGATAAAGTTACGACTATATTATTAATGGCATTTTAAATCAGAAATTTTGCACCGATTTAAGCAACACATGTATAAATAGAAAGAGCTAATATATAATCGACCACTTATTAGTTGGATAGCTAGTATCTTTAAGCCTACCACTGGTTTTCTAAATAAATATTTATTGCTATAGGAAGCACCAAATTTCGATGCAACGTAAAGAGCTATAAATCAATGTAGTTTATGGCTCTACATCGGAAGAATGGTCATCGAACAAAATACACTTCCTGTTTCATACCTGATGGACATCAGGATTTATGTTGGAATTTTTTTTTATATAATTATATCAACAAAAAATTGCATTTGGTTTCAGGACGACCAGGCACGGACTACCCCATAATGGGAGTGGTGCCCTATACGAACTTCTACTGCGACGAACAGCCCTACCCTGGATTCTACGCCGACGAAGAAACAAGATGCCAAACGTGGCACTACTGTGATATAGACGGACGCCAGACGACGTTCCTGTGTCCAAACGGCACCCAATTTAGCCAACTGGTTTTCGTTTGCGACTGGTGGTTCAACGTTCGTTGCGATTTGAGCAGCAAGTACGTTTTTCTTTCTCCTTCAATTTTTCCGGGATCATTTTCCAAACTAATAAATCGTAAAATTTGCAGATTGTACGTGCTTAACAGCAGACTATACGGAAGACCGAAGCTCGACCCTGCACGACCGCATAGAACGATCACGAAGCAAATTTTAGAAGACATATTCAACGACGAGGCGAAATAAGAACAAACTAATTGTACAAGAAAAATGTGTGATCGGTGGTCAGTTGATTCAACAAGGAGAAAACCAGACAAAATTGTACAAAGACTTATTTTCTTTTTAAATTTAGTTAGGTTTATAGAAATGTGTGTCCATATGTATTTGTTACCTATAGAAGTAGATTGTTGAATAATATAAAATTTAGAAATTGTACATAAACTAGTAGTATAGGTAATTACACAAAAAAAAAAATAAACGTTAACTGAATTTGTTGAAAACCCATTTTAATGAAAGTGCCAATCAAAAAATATTTAATTATTATTACTGATGAAAATTATTAAGTTGTGCTGCGTGATCAAGGAAGAGTGAAGTCATAAATATCGTCATTATAACCAAACAATATGTACCCTACCCAACTCATAGTATTAAATATGTAAATAGTATAAAAAAATCTTGGAAGTCACAAATTTTATGCAAGTCCTTGAAAATCACATCAAAATTCGAAAGTACTAATGATTTATGTTCGGCGATCACGACGTGACAGCTTTGTACTGTTAGCATGATATTTTTAATCTACACTGATTACTTTTAATTGCTCACATCAATTTCAGGATTTTTTCAGCACTTCTCAAGTAACACCTTCTAAATGGTTACGCACATTAAATTCCGAGGTAATTATTACGAGATCAATTGAAAACACGAGTGGATGAAGGTGCTGTGTCACGATTGAAAAACTTCAAATTTCTTAAAGTAAATATCAATTTTGAGGCTACAAATAGAAATTAATAGACTGAATGCAAAGAACTTCGTACCTTGGAGAGAACTGGGATGGAGTTGCATTTTATGCCGAAAGACACAGAGCGGTGCAATAATAATAATAATAATAATGGTATTTTATGCAATCGTAAGGCAATGGGTAGTATTAATAAAAAATAAGCATAAGCATTTGCTTGGATTTCATAGGCGTTGCTAGGGAAAGTCTGCTTAGCAACTCTTCAAAAACCTAAGCAAATGCTTATGCTTATTTTTTATTAATACTACCCATTATCTACTGTGGAATTTTCGAATTTCTTACAAACATTCGAGGCAAACTAGATAAAATAGTATATTACATTCGTTTAATAAGACGTTTCGTCACACTACTTCCTTTGGTGCGACAGTCGTGTGACAAACTTCGTCTTATTAAACTCGTATAATAATATACGAGTTGGTTGATGCTTAGTTGCGACCAATAAAAATTGAGCAGGTAGTCGCTTTTCGCAATGCCCTTGGCAACATATGGGGTAGTATTAATAAAAAATAAGCATAAGCATTTGCTTAGATTTTTGAGGAGTTAATAATAATAATAATAATAATAATAAGTTTATTTTTTCCAACAGACAACAGCAGACCTTCCCTAGCAACGCCTATTCCAAGCAAATGCTTATGCTTATTTTTAATTAATACTGCCCATGGACACTCTGATTTTTTTCAATTTTCCAGGTTCTATTCTAATGGGGTGTTTCTCCGCTGAAAAAGACGTAGATGACAGCAGAAGCCCACCGGGTTTATCCTCAGATTCCTGTTGGTAGTGACCTCAAAGTCCCTAGGTACTGATGCGGCAAGATGTTCATGTCAAAGATGTATTAGTGGCGGGGTTAACGGCCAAAAATGGAATGATCTGTGCATTTTGTGATCAAAGCATGAAATTTGGCATACGTGTTCAGAAGACCCTCCTTTGCAATTTCAGATGTGGCGCCACGCAAGATTTCGCACCCGAGGCACTGTATTGCGGTTAGCATACCTGCTAGGGGTAAATTCTGCAAAAATGGTTCCTGGCCGTTCTCTGGTACCGCACTCGGTATTTTTTAGTTCTGTTTAGCTAAAACTACATGTAGAAATGAGTGAGGAGTGCATTTTCACAAGCAAAGTTCCAAATGCTGCCTTTATACGTTGTTTGATTACATTTTAAGGCCAACTTTGTTTTAGTACAGGAAACATGGTAAAAAAATTGCCAAAACCTCGGCAAAGATATGAACGTCCTGAAAATTTGATATTCTGCTCAGAATAAAGTGCCCTATTACATATCTATGAGTGCCAAAAATCGCACCCCGGGGCTTCGAGTTATTGGAGGGGGGGTGAAAAATTGCAACTCAAAATTAAAGGTATAGAACCCGATGGAACCCGTCAATCCAATGGATGCAAATACGTCGTCGTTCGACGCATCACATCCCGTTGATACAATTTTGGCACAAAAAGTGTCGATCATTGTTGTAGGGGGGTCGTGGGGGAGGGCGAAACTCGACTGGGTGGCTCTTTTTCTTCCTGGGCCATGAAGAATCGATCACGACAAGATTGGTATCTTTTCCGACTAAATTCAATGTCCTGAACTTAAATCCGATGTATAAATTTGGACAAAAACAAGTTCAAACAAGTCAACTTGAGAAAACCTGTTTTTTCTTTGACAATTTTCACGAAACTTTTTTTTGCTGTGAGAGGTATTCATCTTCGAAAATATCTCAGAGGCCATTAGACTAAATTGTATTCTTCACGAAAATCATCCATTCGATCTGTAACTTTGTTTTTTGAGGTAGGAAAAATTGATTTGAACTTTAGTCGGCACAGCCCGTCGTCTACTACTGACCAGAACACTACACCATACATCTTCAAATGAAAATAGCCCAAACTATCTGAAAAATTATAACTCATCTTTGAAAGTTCGAGGATCTGTGCAGAACTGAATTCCCTATAACATAAACAAAATCGTCATAAATCGCAATGCAGGGTATTGAGTTATTACTTGAAGGTGCATGCTGTAGTGTTCTGGTCATTAGTAGACGCCGGGCAGTGCCGACTAAAGTTCAAATCGGTTTTTTCTATGTCGGAAAACAAAATTACAGATCGAATGGATAATTTTCGTTAGGAATACAGTTCAATCTAATGGCCCCTGAAATATTCTCATAGATGAATACCTCAAACAGTAAAAAAAAGTTTCGTGGAAATTGTCTAAGAAAAAACAGGTTTTCTCAAGTTAACTTGTTCGAACTTGTTTTTTTTTTTTTTTTTTTTTTTTTTTTTTTTTTTTTTTTTCCCTGCATCAACTACTTGGTTATTAGCAGGTTTTTTCAGTAGGGTTTTTCAGTAACGAGATAACATTTAGGTGCGACGTATGTACATTAACAATTTTAATTTTGGTTCAGTAGGGGTAAATCAGTGGGGTTTGTTTTCGATGGCTTTTTTCGTTTCATCCCTCTTCCCGGGGCATCACCGCACGGTAGTAGATGCCCCGGTACTAAGAAACGCGTGAAAAAGTCCATCTGGCCCAGTGCGGATTTGAACCCGGGTCCTCTGCCTTTGAAAGCAGCGCCGAGTCCACCGTGCTACCGACCGGGTTCGAACTTGTTTTGATCCAAATTTACACATCGGATTCAAGTTCAGGACATTGAATTTAGTCGGAAAAGATACCAATCTTGTCGGGATCGATTCCTCATGGCCCAGGAAGAAAAAGAGCCACCCAGCCGAGTTTCGCCCTTCCCCACGACCCCCCTTCAACAATGATCGACACTTTTTGTGCTAAAATTGTATCAACTGGTTGTGATGCGTCAAACTACTACGTATTTGCATCCATTGGATTGACGGGTTCCATCGGGTTCTATACCTTTCATTTTGAGTTGCAATTTTTTACCCCCCCTCCAATAACTCAAAGCCTCGGGGTGCGATTTTTGGCAATTTTAGATATGTAGTAGGGTACATAATTCTGGACAGAGTATCAAATTTTCAGGACGTTCATATCTTTGCCGAGGTATTGGCAATTTTTTTACCAAGTTTCCTGTACTAAAACAAAGTTGGCCTTAAAATGTATTTAAACAACGTATAAAGGCAGCATTTGGAACTTTGCTTGTGAAAATGTACTACTCAATCATTTCTACATGTAGTTTTAACTGAACAGAACTAAAAAATACCGACTACGGTACCAGAGGCCGGCCAGGAACCATTTTTGCAGAATTTACCCCTAGCAGGTATATTAACCGCAATACAGCGTCTCTGGCGCAAAATCTCGCGTGGCGCCACATCTGGAATTGCGAAGGAGGGTCTTCTGAACAAGTATGCCAAATTTCATGCTTTGATCACAAAATGCACAGACCATTCCGCTAACCCCCCCACTATGGGCTATGTGCATTCACACGGAAAGTGGAGGGATGAGACAGCAAGCGCGTTAGGTGGCGAAATTCTAACTTGCCGTGCGTCCTAGGGACTTTTGTATTCGTATGTTAATTGTTTTAGTTCCAAATTCAATGTCATCTGTGATGTGAACATAACCTCATCTGTCAGAGTGCCGGCAAACTGAAAGTAGTGAAATCTGAAATCGAAATGAAAAACGAAAAAAGACCAAAGACATCATATAAACGCACTTGTTGTGTTGAAGGGTGTTTCAAGGAGTCACTTCCAGTAAAACACATGAAAAACCAGACAACACAAGTTGATTTTTTCGAAGATGCAAAAAAAGTCTGTAACATTTTTATATGTAATCGGCTTGTTGAGAACAACATCTGTGAAGCAGAGGTCCAAGCTTGCATTGCCACTTGTGAAAGTTATAAGCAAGACTTTTAAAAAAATCGTCAAAGTGAAGGACACCAGTTGTGGACCAACTTTCAAAGCAGAATCTATTGATCGGTCTGGCGGTCCAGAGGCTGCAGATTTGGATTCACATTCACATTAAATAAACAACAGACACAGTAAACGACGAAAACAATATTGCGGCGGTTTGTGTTGATGTGAGGCATAGAAATGTGAGGTGCGCGCGTATGTCAGATTCTGGTGCTAGTGAATATCGTTATACCAACATTCTCTGATGGTGAGAAGTAAATCCCCTAACTCGACCGGCTATAGTTATTTGCTTCACCCAGCGGGCACCACACGTTCGAATGCACATAGCCCATATTGAGAATTCAAGGTGTCATGGTGAAGTTATGTATAGTCATAATGGGGTGGATTCTATTACGCAGTAACTGCTGCAGTCAGTACTGCAGTTACCTGCAAGAATTTCTGGCTTTCTCGAGAATAAGCAACTGTCGGGAAATGGAAGAGCACAAGCAGAGCATCTACAGCAATCGGTTTCGTTTAGCTACGTAGTCAACAAACAGACGATGGTAAAAGAACGGGAATTGCTGAGCAGCCGATTGCGCGGTCGGTGTAAAAGAACGGTTATCTGCGAAAACTGCAGCAGTGACTGCATAAAAGAACGCACCCATGATTTCAAGGCAGCCGTTTTGTCATGTTTGTCCCGAACTATAACGCGCACAGTAAACGCATAATGCATAATGGATGATACAGCACCAACTTCAAAAGATTACGGAACTTGAGTTCATGAGTTCTCAATGATTTTATAAAAGAAAAGAATGTCCTAAGTCGTGGGAAAAGACTCATCTCCTGTCACGGTTCAAGCTGTCTAAAAAAGACCCCCTGAACCACTACGAAATTATGGTGGCTCACTTCTCAAATGATGAAGCAAGGTCTCCTGAACTCCTAAACCTGATCGGGCCTGCAAAAAATATTCTACAGAAAAATTAGCTAACATCTGACTTTGGTCCACCAGACTAGCCCCCGCTGTGTCCTGGTTTCTATCAACAGTGTCTTCACAGTGGCAGCACTCTGCACCTTCGCATTTACACATGTACAATGTGACGTAAAAGAGAGAGATGAGTTGACATTAGATTCGTGAGACCTGAAGACATCAAAATCAAAACAGAACTCCCTTGTCCTCCGTGACAGAACAACTGGACTGGAAAGCCCCCATTACGAGGCGAAGTCTTGTCGTAACCGCAGAAGTAAATTGTTAATTGTGTGAAGGTGGTCGACGTTTTGGTAACCTCTACGATGTGCCCTTGCACAGGACTAGCAAGTTCAAAGGCTGTTTCAGCTATGCCCCTGCAATGCTTCAAGCCCACGTATTGCTATTAGGCACTCTGCGGATTTGCTTCCAACGCCAAAAGTACCGATTTTTTGCACTTTATGCAGAAAGTTATGTTTCCATAACAACAATGTCATTTTGAAATGTGCCACCTACAAATGTCAATTTTAACAATTCAGAAACTTCAATTTTGACAATTCTCCTTACAAACATGTTCGCAACTGCCGCATGAGGGTGCTGAAACTGAGGGGAGATTAGGGTTGCTAGATTATCGACAGTTTTGGCCGGTCACGTGATAATCAGGGTTCCTAGGGGAGATTCAAAATGTGTACAGCGCCTATGTTCGATGATTGTACCAATATGTAGTACCCATTTTGATTCTTTTAAAAAACTCATGAAATTGAGCCTTCTTGAAAGCTAACTGTTGTTAACTTCATTTCAGTGTTGTATTGTAATGATGTTGTGTCTGTTACCTAAGGTAAACGCGGGTGAAAGTGAACGGGGATTGAGTGTTAACATCGTTCTTGAAAACCACTCTTTCATGATTGAGGGTCGGTGTCAGCTGAAAAAAGTAGACAACCTTAGGAAGTTGAGAAGTTTCAGTTGAGTTTACACTTGCCCCAATCGAGGGGTAAGTGTGAACCTAAGCGTCGTAGTAATTTTTATCTTATGTATGATTACATTGTTAACATAACAATATTTTGAAGAATGTAAATTGAAGAAGACATGTAAGACATGTTCAAGAGCATGCCTTCAAAAAATTATGCTTTAGTATTGCGTCGTCAACTGACCAGAAATTTTTTAAATCATCCCTTCGAAAAAGCGTTCTCAGTTACCCGTATTTACCTTACTTATTTTACTTTCCCGGCCCCACCAACATGGAGGGAAAGTATTGCAATGGTGCAGAAAAAAAGTTTTGAGATTTCACCGGATATATCCATTTTGAGGTCCCCCAAGTCGATTAAGACCATTTCCAGAATGATGTCTGTCTGTGGGTGTGTGTGTGTGTGTGTGTGTGTGTGTGTGATCTTCCACGATAACTGCCGAACCGTTTATCCGATCGATTTGAAATTTGATATGCAGACATGGTTTCGCCCTGGAATGACCGGATTAGTTTTTGGCTGTCATCTGTCAAACAGAAGTGTCACTATCAGCAAATGACAGAAGCTACATCTCACGGAACTTGACTTGCGATATGTCATTTGAAAGCCCTTGATGAACTGTATTCAGAACAGTTAAAAATATTTTCCTGCCTGTTATCTGTCAAATTATAAAAAATATCAAAGTCTGGAACTTTGCCATTTAATTATTCAAAATCTATATGACAGATGTGAACCAAACCCTTCAGGAAGCAACATTACCAAAGAATCAAACTAATGCTGAAGTTGGAGTTTCCCACCGTTTTCCGGACAAGCGCTATGAATTTTCAAAGTTTGGCCTGGCCGAATTCAGCCGGGCTTGCCTGTTCCT
This sequence comes from Anaspis maculata, assembly GCA_949128115.1. Lineage (NCBI taxonomy): Eukaryota > Metazoa > Arthropoda > Insecta > Coleoptera > Scraptiidae > Anaspis > Anaspis maculata. The sequence continues at coordinate 37,996,995 of OX421962.1, read as the reverse complement.
CGATTTTTGGCCTATTCAATTTTTTTAGCAACATGGCAACCAAACCGGTAGGTAACTACGTTTTTGTTACGAATCGTATCAATGTCAAAGTGACAACATGAACGCTGTTCTCGGCAGGTTCTCGGTGTTTTCTTTTGTATCTTCTTGCATTATTTGGGGCAACAGTGCGAACCGATCCTTTGTGTTGTTTGGGGCTCCGTAAACCCCCTTGTGTTTTCTGTAGTTTTAGCAACTCCAGTATGCTAATTCCATTGACGTATATGTACAAACTGTAATGTGTGCAGTTCCCTTATTTGATTCGGTACCAGGGCCCCATCCCCATGGTGTCTGCTGTTCAAGGCCCTGATGGGGCCCCCATCTGTGTCTATCAGATTTTGCCGTTTCAGGCCAAAACTGCGGCCTTGTGTCTTCTTGGGTTCGTTGAAGCCCTCTAGGCTCCTGGTGTCTACGGGTGTCTCTTGAAGCCCCACTGAGCCCCCCCTTTTTTTAGTTTTCAGAACTATCGTGCCTTCAGGTGTGGTTCGGACCTAACTTCTTGATGGGCTCGAAGTCTCATTTCAGAGGTCACCACTTGGGGGCCCTGAATTGCACTCAATTAGAACTCTGCCCCAGGTTTTCAATCCGCGACTGATTTTCACCGGCTATTTTTCAAACAATAATTTAGGTTGCATCATTGAAGGCAACAGTGCGCCCCGATTAATTGTGTCTTCAGGTGTTGTTTGGGGCTGCGTAAACCCCTTTGTGTGGAACTAGCATTGCATTCTTGAGATATCACAACAGTTAACTACCTGTAGCTCCAATCAAATCGAAATCAGGTACGAAAACATAAGGTCAGCCTGGAATGACCTGATTAGTTTTTGGATAGATGATTTCGATCGGGAGTCCTCAAGGGACACATTGGGTCTGGGCTTGTCTGGATGCAGCATTGCATTCTCCAAATTCGCAACAATTGTCTTCCTAGTTCTACCTTTCGAAGTATTTTATCACTATGGAAACCCAAGAACCTGTCACTTATTTTGTAGGCTCAACAATGGATGCAGAATGATCGCATAACGCACAACTTACTAGAACTTTTTTAATCAACTTTTCAATTAAATCCAATTTCCCCGAAGGGACGCCTAAATCAAACTCATTACTGACGTCCCTGAATACCGCCGGGAAAGTTTTGTGTCGCCCCACAACAGATTTTTTGGGTGAAATGGTGGGATCGGCCTTTGACCGGAATCTTCTACCTTTTGTGTATATTTTATTTAGAAATAAACTGTTCATTTATTATTTATTTATTCAAGTCTTCAGAGTACTTATTGTTAGTAGATAATTTCCATGAAAGAATGTTCACAAATCTGACAGAAGTAGGTTCGACAGCCCTTTCTGTCTTATTTCAGTTACTTCCGGCCTCATAATATTTTAGGGTGGGTTTAGTCAGCTTATTTAGTCGCAAGTTTTAATTTTAGTGATTGAATTAAATTGAATTAGGGCCAGTTTTTCCATATCCAGTTGATCGATTAAACTATAATATAAACGCCATATAGATGATGGGAGTAATTGGAATTGGTACTTCCACGATGAGTGAATTGTACCGTCGAGTGAAAAATTATGAGAAAGAGCCGCCACTGTGCCACCGGTGATACTTTTGACACTGATAATGGTTTTGACAAGGTATTCGCTTGCTATGATCACATGGTGAGGTGAGAACTGCGGCTTTTATTTATCATTTTCAATGTTAGCGATAATTTTCAATCCTGTCTTTAATCATGTGAAAACAATTTTCGGGAAAATAGAATACGGAACGATGAGGATCAAAGCAACACCAAAGTTTTACAAAAACCCACCAAATACAGTAATGTATTGATAATCCGAATCCTCTTTAATCCGAAGTACCCTTTAATCCGAACACCCCAACAGAGTAAAATGATATGCATAATCCGAACTCTCAACTCTTGTAGTCTGAAATCCAAACTATCACTTGGGCATCTTAGAATGGTATGGTGCTAAATCTTCACGTGAGTTTGTCATCATTTTATTCATGTTTGAGATTTTCTTCTAAACTTTGACGACGGCCATTGTGTATTAACCTTATTGTGTAATCGTAACATACCGAAGTTTTCGTAATCCAAACAAGGTCGGGCAATTTTCGAACTATCCAGATATTATTCTACTATGTATATATCACAACTGTAGTTTAATGGTCAAAACTAATGCACGATCTCCGCCGGGGACGGATTTTCGCCTCGAAAACAAGCTTCTTGGTTTAGTTGGAATGCTTGCTAAATGCAAGACGCGCCGTGTGTCGCATGGCACGTAAAATACGAACTATGGTGCCGACCCCCATGCGATGTTGGTGGTCGTTGAAAATCCCTACCCTGTGTTGGAACACACAGGGGTTCGGCAAAATTTCCGGTATAGTGGAGGAAAGCATTCACCGGCGTCGGTGTTAGGCCTCGTTGCGGAAATAGGCCGACGTTAAATAAACGAATCAAAAAAAAAACTAATGAAGAGCCCCAGACTACACAGAAGGGTCGCCCACAGCCAGCCTTTTGCCTCTAGGGGCGGCATTTTATAAGTAACTTCTGCTTACAGGGAGGGATGCTCAAAATCTGAGGTAAAATTACGCATGACAAAGATCCCAGATAATTGAGGTGAACTTACGCATCATAAAGCTTTCGTAGGTTCCATGAAAATGAACTCACCTGAAACAAAACAAAGGATGTCAGTAAGTTGTTCTTACTTGTTCAAGTATTGCTTTTGTACAAATACCATACTTTTTACGAATTATTATGAAATCAAGTTTATTTTTGGTGTTTTGCATACATCAATGCATACATTACTCCTTCGATAATTCAAGACAAAGAGATGAAATGGATTATAGTATTTACTATTTAGTAAATAGACTGAGTAGACTTTACAGTAGGGTGCAAAGATTAAAATCAACTTTTTTTTTATTTTAATCATTTGATTCAAATCATTTTATCGTATTTGAATCCCCGGTACAGTTTCCTTGACGATATACCGCCAAACTTCGTCTTCTTTTCGTCCAGACATTTTTCTCTGAGCGCTGAGCAAATATTTCGTAGACCACCACAATCAGCCAACCCCACCTCCGACGAACGAGGAACCATCCTCAAGATGTAACGACACCTGTTGTTTTAACAAGTACCTATTGTAAGTGATTGCATGTTGTTGAATAGAACAAGTATGGGTTACGATTTCGCATTGCATTACACTTGTTATGAGTTCCTAGAGTTCCAGCTTCTCTGGAAAAAAAAACCAAGAAGTTCAAATATGTATAAAAGAAACAAAGGATCTGGACACCGGAAGAGTATCTATTGTGTGATCAAATGAATTCTTATTTTAGGTAGGCTGTGGCCTAGCCGAACGCAGCTTCGCACCCCTGAATTTGACCAGGCCACAGCCTACTCAAAATAAGAATTCATTTGATCACACGATATATTATTTGTACTACTATATTCATTATTACTATACTACTGTATTTTAGCCTTATTTGCCACAGATTTTTAAAATGGGCAAACAATTTGTTTGTGACCGGATATAGCTGGAAAAAATCAAATCTGATTTAAATAAAAAAATCCGATTTAAATTGAAAAAAATGATGTTTTTAATTTATTTATTTAAATCACGACTTCTTGCACTCTGCTATACAGTTTGTTACACACTACATTATAGGCAAATGGTTACGTTCGAGAAAGGTGAGGAGTGCAAAGCTGTTGTAAAGGTTGCCTAACGTCTTAAGGCGGGATCCACTGCAAGGTAATTTAACCGATCAGAACTTGGATCAAGTGCCCCGACATCATGGGATGCATATATCAAAACACAAGACGACAGACATTCATAATTTGCTTACAATTCAAGTAACACCACAAATGATTTTTAAATAATTCAAGTATTACAGGCTAACGAAAAAATTCTCAGCAGCCATGGCTAAAGAACCAGCGACCACAGAAGCAGAAGTTCAAATACAATCAACAAGGGACTAGTTCTGATCTGAAATCGGATACTGCAATCATCTACAGTCGGAGTACTTTTATCATCTAATTAGATCAACAGTACATAAACAATGTAAAGGACCTTTTAAGGAACACAACGAAAATTTGATCAGCACAGCACGGCACGGCACGACGTTCCTCCTCCATGCCTCCAGACACTCGCACATATCCGAGACCTTGCAAAACAAGCAAACACCCTATTAATTATTTTCAGTTCCTTTCAAATGCGTTTACAATGTCGTAACGATTTGACCCACGAACAAAAGCCATAAAATCTCGTGTGTCTCCATATAAAAGCACACCTACCCGGCAAGGAGTCGTGCAAGGACATTTTGATTGCCTGAAGAGAAAAAAGTGACGGCAAAATGTGTGCAAAAATTATGAAAATCAAAAACAACAAAACGAAATCTATCAAAAGGAGTGACTTAATGAGATGCTTCATCAGCGCCGACATTAGCATACAATGACGGATAACGAGGTAACTTGTAACGCAAGACGAAGGAGAATAAATATTAGCGCCTAGAAAGGAGGCGAAATAAAAACTCACGGTATATAGGGAGGCCACGTGACAAACTATGAGATGGAGCCATTTAATACTCTACTTAAAAAGTGGAAGTAAAGTGCGGAAAGTGTCTAGAAGTTCCAGAAGTTCTCAACTCTGTGTTATCTTGTGACGAGTTTTCTAGGACTGATGTGAAAATCCTGGAAGATTCCAATTTCCCCAGCATTAAATTATAATGTCCTAATGTTCTACTATCGTGCCGCCAGATTTATCCTAATCGAAATTATACAGCCACCAGCTGATTTACTCACACCCCAAAATTTTGCCTTACCTTCGGGTCTTTTTACCTGAAGTTTTTAAGCTGAAGTACCGGAAGCGTCAACATGAGCCCAAAATTTGGAAAATCGGAGAGGAAAAATTATCGAAACCAAAGTTGATTTTTCATTTAATTTCGTTGTATGTAATACGTGATAACGTTCTACCGTTCTTTACACAATAATCACTATTAGTCCAAATATTTGCTGTTTATTGATGAATGAAGGCATTTTGACTGCCTTCTGTCCCCCCCCCCCCCCCCCCCTCCCATCAATTTCCGGCTCTCATCTGTCAGACATGAAAGTCACTGTCAAAAAATGACAGGATCTTCAATTCACAGAACTTGAAATAGTGGCGGGGTTAACGGCCAAAAATGGAATGATCTGTGCATTTTGTGATCAAAGCATGAAATTTGGCATACGTGTTCAGAAGACCCTCCTTTGCAATTCCAGATGTGGCGCCACGCAAGATATCGCACCAGAGGCACTGTATTGCGGTTAATATACCTGCTAGGGGTGAATTCTGCAAAAATGGTTCCTGGCTGATCTCTGGTACCGCAGTCGGTATTTTTTAGTTCTGTTTAGCTAAAACTACATGTAGAAATGAGCGAGGAGTGCATTTTCACAAGCAAAGTTCCAAATGCTGCCTTTATACGTTGTTTTGATACATTTTAAGGCCAACTTTGTTTTAGTACAGGAAACATGGTAAAAAAATTGCCAAAACCTCGGTAGAGATATGAACGTCCTGAGAATTTTATATTCTGTTCAGAATGGAGTGGCCTACTACATATCTAAAATTGCCAAAAATCGCACCCCGAGGCTTCGAGTTATTGGAGGGGGGTAAAAAATTGCAACTCAAAATTGAAGGTATAGAACCCAATGGAACCCGTCAATCCAATGGATGCAAATACGTCATAGTTCGACGCAACACATCCCGTTGATACAATTTTGGCACAAAAAGTGTCGATCATTGTTGAAGGGGGGTCGCGGAGGAGGGCGAAACTCGGCTGGGTGGCTCTTTTTCTTCCTGGGCCATGAAGAATCGATCACGACAAGATTAGTATCTTTTCCGACTAAATTCAATGTCCTGAACTTGAATCCGATGTGTAAATTTGGACAAAAACAAGTTTAAACAAGTTAACTTGAAAAAACCTGTTTTTTCTTCGATAATTTTCACAAAACTTTTTTTTACTGTTAGAGGCATTCATCTTCGAAAATATTTCAGATGCCATTAAATTGGACTGTATTCTTCACGAAAATCATCCATTCGATCTGTAACTTTGTTTTTCGAGATAAAAAAAATCGATTTGAACTTTAGTCGGCACAGCCCGTCGTCTACTACTGACCAGAACACAACACCATGCATCTTTGAATGAAAATAGCCCAAACTATCTGAAAAATTATAACTAATCTTTGAAAGTTCGAGGATCTGTGCAGAACTGAATTCCCTATAACATAAACAAAATTGTCATAAATCGCAATGCAGGTTATTGAGTTATTACTTGAAGGTGCATGCTGTAGTGTTCTGGTCATTAGTAGACGCCGGGCAGTGCCGACTAAAGTTCAAATTGATTTTTCCTACCTCAAAAAACAAAGTTACAGATCGAATGGATGATTTTCGTGAAGAATACAATTTAGTCTAATGGCCTCTGAGATATTTTCGAAGATGAATACCTCTCACAGCAAAAAAAAGTTTCGTGAAAATTGTCAAAGAAAAAACAGGTTTTCTCAAGTTGACTTGTTTGAACTTGTTTTTATCCAAATTTACACATCGGATTCAAGTTCAGGACATTGAATTTAGTCGGAAAAGATACCAATCTTGTCGTGATCGATTCTTCATGGCCCAGGAAGAAAAAGAGCCACCCAGCCGAGTTTCGCCCTTCCCCACGATCCCCCTTCAACAATGATCGACACTTTTTGTGCCAAAATTGTATCAACTGGCTGTGATGCGTCGAACTACGACGTATTTGCATCCATTGCCTTGACGGGTTCCATCGGGTTCTACACCTTTCATTTTGAGTTGCAATTTTTTACCCCCCCTCCAATAACTCGAAGCCTCGGGGTGCGATTTTTGACAATTTTAGATATGTAGTAGGGCACATAATTCTGGACAGAATATCAAATTTTCAGGACGTTCATATCTTTGCCGAGGTTTTGGCAATTTTTTTACCATGTCTCCTGTACTAAAACAAAGTTGGCCTTAAAATGTATTAAAACAACGTATGAAGACATCATTTGGAACTTCGCTTGTGAAAATGTACTCCTCACTCATTTCTATATGTAGTTTTAACTAAACAGAAATCAAAAATACCGACTGCGGTACCAGAGACCGGCCAGGAACCATTTTTGCAGAATTTACCCCTAGCAGATATATTAACCGCAATACAGTGTCTCTGGCGCAAAATCTCGCGTGGCGCCACATCTGGAATGGCGAAGGAGGGTCTTCTGAACAAGTATGCCAAATTTCATGCTTTGATCACAAAATGCACAGACCATTCCGCTAACCCCCCCACTAAAATGCAATATGTCGTTCGAAAGCCTTTGGAAAACAGTTTTCAGAACAGTTAAAAGCACTTCTTCATCTGTCATATGTCAAATATTAAAAAATATCCAAATTCAAAACTTTGCGATTTAATTATTCAAAATCTATTGGATCGATTTGAACCAAATTCAGCAAAGAGCAACAGAATAAAAGAGTCAAATTAAGTCTGCAGTTAGGGTTTTCCATCACTCTCAGTCAGGCGCTACGAGATTTGGCGGCACTTATTCCTTTCTTGCTTAAAACATCTATGTTCCGCACACTTGCTGGACGGGAGCTTTTGGTATGTTGTTCAGCATTGCTTGGGAGCCATTTGTGCAAATTTTCAAAAGGGACATATTTATTTCAGGGTTTGACAAAAATTTCACCTAAAATTCCTGGGCTATAAGTATTCCCATCACGACAACTAATAAACATACATACTGTGAAATTGGATTGCGCAAAATTTTATGAAGTAGGAAACTGAAACTGGGTACATGAGAAACCATCACCAACACCAGCACAATCATATAAGTGAAGGTTTCGCATCAATGATTCAGACGGCATTAAAAACCAAAGTGTCTAAAAAATTGAAGTGTAACAAAATTTTAATCATTTCGACCTGAAAGCGGTCCAATAACAAGAGGAAAAGTGCCAAATTGGGTCTTTAGTTAAGCCAACTAAAATAATTTCATCACCCGGTCGATAATAAGGAGAATCACTAAATTGAAGAGAAAGAAAATTCTATTAAAAAAAAAAAACTGGTGTGCCACAAAGCTCTGTTTCAGTGTCAATTCTATAGACTCGGGCTGATCTGAGAGTGAGAGCTTAGTGGTTACAACTTTTAACGCTGAAGTTGGACGTTTTTAACTGGATCAAATGCCAATAAGTTGCCCATTCAAAATTCGCTTTCTAAATGAATTTCAAAGGGAACATAAAAGGGCTTTTCACTCAATATCATCAAATTGTCAAAATAAGCACACCATCACAGACAAAAAAAACAAAGCAATTACAGTGGCTTCAAACACACGCAGACAAATGGAAATTGAAGATTTTCTACCGGTGGGCGATTTTTTTTTCTCATCCCATATCGTTTTACCACAGCTTCATTTGACTAGACGGAGCAGAGTGCAGTGGAGGGTTTCCATCAGAGCCATCAGCCAGAAACGGTGCGATAATACTTGGGAAAGCAATTAGCGCGTGGATGCCCTGGATGCGAAATAAACATTTCCACCAGTTAGTAGTTCTGTTGTTGACCGTTAATTACAAAATACGGACATATCTAGTCCGGGAAAGGAGAGGACTGAACCACTGCTACGGTGCTGAGCTGTATGCCTGTGTGTGTTCCGAGTTTATCTCATTAAATGGAAATTCTGCGGTATGGTTGTGGACATTACCAGGTGCGCATAATGAGATAAATGAGTTGCCCAATAATTAAGCGGTTGAGTAAATTTTTGTCTACCAAATGAACTGCACCGATGGATGCGTTAGTCAGTACCTACACCGTATAATTATCTCAATAATAATAATAATTATTGTTTAATCGCTCGGCATTATTCAACACCAATAATACGTTCTGTTTGTGTCGATTATCTATCCATTGAGTAACTTTTCTGGTAGTTTTAATTAAACCATCATCTACCAGATGACACAATATGGTTTCTTACACTATCATAGGTACACACATTATGGAATACAAAATTTCTGTTTGTTTGCATTTGAAAAATAGGCACAAAATACTCGTTAGCAAGTCACAACAGCACATTTTCCCACTTGGTAATTAGCAGCTACCTCAACATTATAATTAGGAAGTTATTAATTAAAAATGAAAGGGCAGCCGCCTAAAAAATATACACAACGTTTTGAGACATGGGTGAAAATATTCTAAACTGAAATTATCCTGGAAAAATATCATGAGTCCCATATGCTGAAAAAAAAAAAAGCTCTAATTACAGGCTGTCCGGATTTCTTATCCGGAAATTCAGTTCATAAAGCATCGAAGACCAATTTGTACGGAGAACATATTCGAAAAACTGATAATCAGAAAAATATAGCCATTCAAAGTTTAAATTAAAAGAAAAAGTCTCTCCGACGTCAACTTTTAAACCCTTGACCGATTTTTCCTAAATTTTGCACGTGTATTATAGCTTTCAGATACATACCTATATTTCGATAAAGGTGGGTTTAGTCAGCTTATTTAGAGTTATTTTAGTCGCAAGCGCAGGGACGCACATGGGCTCTTATAAACCAGCCTCCTCAAAACAGCCAATAAGCGATGCAACGCAAGCACCTTAATGAAGTCAAACTAAAGTCACAATTAAGATATTTGGAGGGGGGGGGGGAGGTGCCCCAACCCATCCACTTGTTATTTTGGAGGATTTAAATTCTACGTTGACTTGGAAGAAAAAACTACACTTCCAAAATTTTTGATAAGAGGCACGGTTTACGAGGGTTCGTTTGAGAAATCTCAAAAACACCTTTTTCAAGGGCCTAAAATTGAAATCCCAAAAAATCATTTTTCAATTGGAATAGGTTTTCTAGTGCTCGGTTTCACAAAAGCATTTTTAGCGCATTTTCGTAGGAAATACGCTATTAGCCGCGCTTTGATGTCCGTCCGTCTGTCCGTCTTGTAGTTGAACTCCTAAACGAAAAGTCGTAGTGGTATCGGGTTTTTTGCAAATAAATGCTGATTGCCTGCGGATGGGAATAGACACAAGAAATATTTGGTCAGACCGCACGATTGCAAGAAAAAAAAAATAAAATGTTTAAAAAGTCGGTATTCAACGCTACGGTGTGAACTTCTGCATCGAGGAATCTAACGAACCGTTCTAGATACATGCAGCGAACGAAATATGCGGAAATTGATGGATACATTTTCAGTAAAAAAATCATTTTGATTCCTTTATTGCAATAGAAGGTACAATTTTTTTAAGAAAAGGTTTCGCCCCACGATTCTTCATTTGTCGGTTTTTAACGTTACAGTGTGAACTTCTACATCGAGGAATCTTGCAAACTGTTCTAGATACATGCATACATCCAGCGAACGAAAGATGCAGGTAAAAATTGAGAAATCTTTCGTGAAAAAATCAACCTGATTGATTCATTCTCAAGGAAGATATCTCTATTTTAATGCAGAATCTATACTTATGCACTTATTATGCATTCAGCTTTTATTTGCAACAGAGCAGGCCTTGGAATTTTGTTTTTAGGTTTTTTCAAATTTAAAATACCTAGACATCACTTGACACTTCAGCTATTACTGCTGCCAGTCAGTGTCAGTGTTAATACTCTGTCAGGTCATACCAGCTGATATGAAGCAATGTTGTCTTTCCCCTTGCCGCTTAATTTTTGTGCTCACATCAGGGTAGGTGCTCACTGTATTTGATAAAAAAAGCCGGATGTTTCTGACAGTTTCTGACTTGGTTTCTGATGTCAAAGCAGTTACACAGTTTATGTAAGATGGATTTTGACCTTTGGGTCTGTGCTTTGGGTGTGGTTGAAGGAAGATTGGAATAACGTGAGAAAATCTTTTTGAACATCACCAGATGTGAAAACTATTATTCTGCCTACACACATTTTGTGAAACTCCTTTCTTCAGTACTTTTTGGCTAGCCACCTACAGTGCCCAGTAAAGCTAGCAGCGAAATGGAAAAATTAATGAAGATGGAAACGGAACGAGGACCTAGCTGATGAAAGTCCGTTTCAGACAGGATGGCTGAAAAGAAACTTAAGAAGCTTGTTCTGTTGCGAGCTCAAGTAATGGACAGTCCCTACCTTATCTCTACAAATTTCCGGAGTCCGAAATGTTCCGAGTTCAAGTACCTTGTTTCTAAAAGTACCTACCCTAATAAAAATAAATAGGCCAGAGCCATCATTCGTTTCAATTCAAAGGTCTTCACTTTTATTGTTATTGGTAAATGCCAGTACCAGATCGATCTCTATCGACTGAAAGAAACACGGCTTTCATGACACAGCTTCTTTCTTGGTTAATACAGCCAAATTTTAAATTTATTTTCTCACTTTGTATAGCACCCCCTGTACAACTTCGTTTGTTCCGTATGTAGAATTAACAAGAACTTTTCCACTGTGCTTGAAGAATGACAAGCGGTTGATAGTCTATGTCATTCGGACATTTAATCAATCAAAAATGAACTTGCAACGCTGTTCTGGATTTTGAAGTAAAGCGATAACCCCAGAAAATAATGCATAACCTAAACTGTGGCATTCCACTGACAGCGCTTTTACAGGGTGGATTCTGTCAAACTAGGCTCGCCTGCTTTGTTGCAAATAAAAGCTGAATGCATAATATATGCGGATGCGATTTCCAAGTCGCGGCGCTGCGCTGTGGTTCAACAAGCTGCTTCTGGCTCCGTGCTTGTGATCGATATATGTAGGTATAATTCTCACTCATTCAGGATATTTTTCAGTTTTGAATAATTATGTAGTTATGTACTCGTGTTTTCATAAAGACTGATGATTTCTTGAGGTAGTTTTGAGAGAATCTGTTTACAGGTAACAGTGAACAGTGTACTCATCTGCACTCCGAAAATGCGCTCATGAGACTCACCCCCGTGAGGACTTTGCTACTTGTTTCCGTATACGACGTGTTTAATTTATACTCGGGGGTTTTACAACTGCCGTCGTATAGCTCCGACAAAAGCTATGTATAACACTACACAAATTTGTGTCATCTTATAAACTGCGCAACAAATATGTTGTCGCAAGGGAAAAATTGGTCCGACTTTGGACCACAATAACTTTTGAATGACACAAACCATTTCGAGTTTGTTTTCACGGTTAGTGAGATCAGTCTTTCTGTTATTCACCTTCAGGAGGTGAAGATCAGGAAGCTTGATGTAAAATATTTACAGGGTGAAATGTGAAACAGTGCAAAATTTTAGCAAATTAAACGGACTCCCATTTTCAGAATAGTTTTTTTTTTACAAATGCAAATGAAAGGATCATAAAACGTGATGTTTTGGCTTGCGCCCAGTTTCGGAATTTTTGGAATCGGAACTCTGGTTCTGACTTTATTATTTTTTTTCTCTTGGGGGATGCTGATTTATCCTATCGCTACAAGAAAGACTATGTTAGCCTAGGGAGCCTGTCATCATCAAAAACTGAAATTGATCATCAGCATCAAGTTCAGGAGGTTAAAATCACAAAGAAAGCTTGTTTCAGTTGTGAAAATCTGATCCAATTCAATTTTTAAGAAAAACACCTGTGTCGCCCATTTTGAATGAGCCCCTTCTTTGAAGCCTTGATTAAGATATTTCAGATGGTCTGCGAATTCAGTTGCTGAGAACCGTTTAAGCAACAATATTAGTGAATTGCAACCTCCCATCATCAGAGTAACATAGTCTTCTTTGTACCGATAGGATAAATCAGCATCTTCCAAGAGAAAAAAATCATAAAGTCAGAGCCAGACTTCCGATTTTAAAAATTTCAAAACTAGGCGCAAGCTAAAACATAACGCTTTATAATCTTTTTATTTGCATTCGAGAAAAAAATTATTCTGAAAATGGAGGTCCGTTTAATTTGCTAAAATTTTGTACTGTTTTACATTTCACCCTGTAGATATTTTACATAGAGCTTCCAGATCTTCACCTCCTGAAGGTGAATAACGGAAAGACTGATCTCACTCGCCGTCAAAACAGAATCTAAATGGTTTGTGTCATTCTAAAGTTATTGGGGTCCAAACTCGGACCAATTTTTCCCTCGCGACAACATATTTGTTGCGCAATTTAAATAGGACGACGTACTTTTCAGCTTTGTGAAACCCAGCAAAAGTATATCTAAGATACTTGTGTTTGATGAGCCAGAATTTTATAAGAGAAAATAAGTTTTCAAGGAACATTTTTTTCGACCCTGCGAGGTCATAACCAAAATTCATTCCACTCATTAAAAATATTGACCATCATCAGGTGTGTATGCGCAAAATATAATCCACTGTTTTCTCAAAAATGCAAAAATAGCAATGATATTGTTTCCTCTGCAAAGAGGCAACGTTTTAGATTGAGGCTACTCTTTTCATGATGGAATAATTGTATGCTAGAGTCCTTACCCGGTTTGAGATAACGGCCATCAGCAGAAAAAAGTTGACTAAAATAGTTGGCGCCAATATTGAATACTGGTCATTTTCCATTTCTTACATCTTACAATGTATAAATACCAATAGCCACATGAACATCTTGAAAAACATTGATTTATTGAAAATCTGAAATTTTATAACAATTTTAGTTTTTTCAGGATATTTCAGAAACTCTTCAAGATATTTGACAGTTGTTGGATGCGACCTCAACTTAAACAAATGCAAAACTGACTTCAACTCTGAGATAACGGGTGATCCATTTAGAGGTACTTTTTCTAGTAGGCTTTTTACGACAGATCAAATTGTCAAACAATCAAATTGCCATGGCATATTTGTTCAGTATTGTTTGACATTTGATTATGGAAAAACTTACCCCGGCAAAGCGTCTACAGATTGTTCAGCTGTATTATGAAAATCAGCGTTCTACAAGAAATGTGTTTCGTGCGCTTAGAGCAATTTATGGTCTACATAATCGGCCTACCGAACGCACAATTCGCTATACCATCGAGAAATTTGAAACCCAATTTTCATTATTGGATAAGACGCTACCAAATAGACCACATCCACTACGTAGCGAAGAAAATATAGCGGCGGTAGCTGAGAGTGTACGCGAGGACTGTGATGAATCGATTCGGCGACGTTCTCAACACCTTGGCTTGTCGTATGGAACAACTTGGCGTATTTTACGCAAGGATCTTGGTTTAAAGGCATACAAAATTCAACTTGTGCAAGAATTAAAGCCAGCCGACCTTCCAAATCGTCACCGTTTCAGTCTTTGGGCTCTTGAAAAGCTTGAAGAAGATCCACTGTTTTCGATCACGCTTCGGACCGGTGAATTGGCCGCCTAGATCGTGTGATATCACGCCTTTAGACTTCTTTCTTTGGGGCTACGTGAAGTCCAAAGTCTACGTGAATAAGCCGGCTACGATTGAGCAATTGGAAGCGAACATTTCTCGCGTCATTCGCGAAATACCAGTCGATATGCTCGAACGCGTCGTGCAAAATTGGAACTCCAGAATGGACCTCCTTAGACGTAGTAACGGCCAACATTTGAAAGAAATAATATTTAAGAAGTAAATGTCAAAAATCCTTTTGTCGTACGATAATTAAAATTACCCAGTAAAATTATTATTTTGATATTTTTTTAATTTTTGAAAAAAGTACCTCTAAATGGATCACCCGTTATATCATGTATTATCTGGCATTGAATTCTGAGCCGGCACTTGGCTTACAACTTGATTTACAACAAATAACACACATATATGTACACACACAAACATGCATGAACTTGCGTCCATTATACAAAACATGCATGTCCGATGGAAGCCAATCAGGAAGCCGATGATTGGCTCGCTTCAATTTTCGAAAGCGTGCACCTATTGATGAGTTGCGGGGACAAACATATATTGAAATTAAACCGGGACAAATAGAAGAAAAACGAACTGTGCATGGCACAATGTATGCTGTTGTATGATGCAATAATTATTGTTCTCGAGTTGGGCACTTCCGTGAGCTGAATATCATTATGATATATTTTGATGCGACGATTGTTTGGAATGCAACAGGAGCGAGTGTCGGATCCGATACTCCGCATTTTGATATGGCACCGTGGTGCGCCGTCCCCGCTTCTGATTTCCCCGGAGTTTTATAGAGATTCGAGCATAGTTTGCATGAAAAATGTTACAGCTAATATAAGTAATAATCATCACGAACGAGGTCTCTATACTGTCCCTATAGTCCACGGTAGAGGACTGGCCTCGGGTTCCACCAAAATTTTAAGAGCAGATTAAACCTATCACGCTGATAGTTGCTATGCACCAGCCAATAGGATGACCAGTTGCTTAGTTACTATCAGAATGATAAAGTTATCGCGTTGATAAAAGTTTGGTGGAACCCGAGGTGGAGGAGATAAAATTTTAAAACAAACGTCTTTATGAAAAAGGATATACCTGAACAAAACACAGAATATATCAACTTTGATGCATGTATTTTGAATATTTAAAAAAAAAACCTGGCATGCAAATGTCAGTTTGTGTCCTACCGTTGATTCACAAGACAAAAGGTACCGTATGATCAAAAACTTTTCTACTTGCGGTAGGCTGTGGCCTGGTCATTGGCAGGCAAACTAGGCTGATTTTAGCCAGGCCACAGCCTACCGCAAGTAAGTAGAAAAGTTTTTGATCATCCGGTAGTAACACAGTAACACAATAAGATTTGCGCTTGATCGGGGTTCTAGTCATACCTATATCCCTATTTCCAAAATAAAGGTACAAAACGTGATTTCTACTAATAGTGCAAGAGAGATAGATTTCAACCTCGGAAAAAATATGGATGTCCTGAAAATTTGATATTCTGTTCAGAATTGAGTGCTTCACAATATATCCAAAATCGCCAAAAATCGCACACGGGAGTTTTGAGTTATTGGAGGAGGGGTAAAAAATTGCAATTTAAAATGAAGGGGATGAAGCCCGTCAATCCATTGGAAGCAAATTCGATTCGACGCATCATATCTCGTTGATACCATTTTGGCACAAAAAGTGTCGATCATTGTTGAAGGGGGGGTCGTGGGGGCCGAAGCTCTGCTAGGTGATCCATTTTGTTTTTCTGACCATGTCGAGGACTATGTAGAACCGATCATGACAAGTTTGGTATCTTTTCCGACAAAATTCAATCTCTGAACTCGAATCCGATGTAGAAATTTAGATGAAAACAAATTTGAACAAGTTAACTTGAAAAAAGTAGTTTTTTCGTTGACAATTTTGACGACTTTTGTGTGCTGACTGTTCATCTTTGAAAAATGTTCAGGGTCCATTAAATTGAAGTGTTTTCTCCACGAAAATCATCCACTCGATGTATAATTTTGTTTCTCGAGTTTAAAAAATCGATTTGAACCTGAGCCGGCCCGGCGCGGCTTCTACACACATCAAAAGAATCTAGGGGACAAGCAAATTCAGACGATTTCTAAAATCATCATAACTTTTGATTTCCGCAAGCGATTTCATATCGGTTTTCGGTGTTCGATTGCCCAATCTTTCGTTTTCATGCCTTGATCACGTCAAATACGAACAGTGTTTCATAAGGTTGCTACAGGGTGATTAATGGAACAGTGTAAAATTGCCGAAAGTTCAGTACGAGCGCGATTTCCCAAAAAAAATATTACATGCATTTCAATAGCACAGTTATGAAGACCGGTGTTTCAGCTTCAGTAACAACTTTGAATTTAGAAAATCGAAGGTGAATTGCCAAAGATATTGATGATTTTATGCCGCCATGTTGAACTTCCAAGAAAAAAACAAGTGAGTATGCCTTCACGTGCGTGAGTCTCAGTAGCGCATTTTCTCAAAGAGGCATATTGTGGACGTAAAGAAAGTTGGTTGAAGAAGAAACACCATTCCTTGCCCACTTTCTTCATTCGAAATTCATTGTTATATTCTGTTATCAGAATGGGGTACTTGCCAATGAAATAGATTTGAATGAAAATTTTTTCACTCATCAATATTTTTTTGTTTGAGGGCGGGAGCTGGGAGCGGCGACTAATCAACAGTAGTCTATTCTCTCCCATTTTTGTCGGCTATCCAAATAGTGGAAGAATTAGATCGCTATGTTTTCGGGTTTATGTTTTCCATTTATCTCTTACTTTGAGGGCAGCGTGTGGGGGTGGCAGCATTCGGCAAAGTAACTGTTGCACAGTTTGAGTTAGAAGTTTCTAAATGTTCAAGGAAATATGACAATCAGTGAAAATTGTGAAAATTGCATTTTTTTTTTGTTTGGGGGCGGGAGCTGGAGGCGGCGACTAATCAAAAGTGGCCTATCTCTTCCCATTTTCAGTCAGCTATCTATATAGCGGAACAATTAGATCGCTATGTCTTCAGGGTTATGTTTTACATTTATCTCTTACTTTGGGGGCGGCGTGTGGGAGCGGCAGAGTTTGGCAAAGAAATTCTTGCACAGTTTGAGTCAAGAGTTTCTAAATGTTCGAGGTAACATTATCAGCTAAATCAGTGAAAATTGTTGGAAGTTGCACTTTTTCCTTTTGGGGGCAGAAGCTGGAGGCGGCGCCATATCAAAAGTAGCCTATCCTTTTCCATTTTTAGTTAGCTATCCATATAGCGAAAAACTTAGATCGCTATGTCTTTGGGTTCATGTTTTTCATTTATCTCTTACCTTGGGGGCGGCGTGTTGGAGCGGCAGCGTTCGGCTGAGCAAATGTTGCATAATTTGAGTTGGCAGTTCCTAATGTTTAAGGGAACATCTCAATCAGTAACATTTGTGAAAGTTGCACTTTTTATCGTTTGGGGGCGGAATGTGGGGGCGGCGACTAACCAAAAGTAACCTATTCTTTCCCATTTTTAGTCAGCTATTTATATACCGAAAGAATCAGATCGCTATGTCTTCGGGTTTATATTTTTCATTTCAAAGTGATTGGGGGCGGTTTTCAGCAGTTTTTTCATGTCGGCGGCGCATATTGAAGACGGAATGTTTCTTGGCTCACGTTTATAAGTGGCAACTATGTATTATTCAAAAAATGAGAATACCAGAGCATCAGGTCTGGTAGAAAGTGCAATATTATGTTATTTTAAGTTTATCGGGGGCGGTTTTCTCTATGTTGGCGGCGCAATATGGACATCCAATATAGCCTAGCCCTCCTTTGGGAGTGGCAGCTATGTAACAGCGAAAAAATTAGAAAGCTAGGTCGTCTAGTTTGGGAGGAGTTCGAGGAACGGACGGACGGACGGACGGACGGACGGACGGGCGGACGGACGGACAAAGCGGTTGCAATAGCGATTTTCATCAAGATGGAAAATGCGCTAAAAAGTGGTCCGATTTCATTGAAACTTGGCACACACTCATGTCTGGTTCAAGTAATTGGAATTTCAAGGTCAAATGTCACTTTCGATCACTTTCGAGGCGCTATATTGAACTTTCAACATAAATGATTCAATGAAAGTTTCAATGAAATCGGATCACTTCTTGAGAGTTCAACATGGCGGCACAAAATGATCAATATCTTTGGCAATTTACCTTCGATTTACAAAATTCAAAAACGTTACTGGAGCTGAAATACCAGTCTTCATAACTGTGCTATTGAAATGCATAAAAATTTGTTTTTGGGAAATCGCGCTCCGCGCTCGTACTAAACTTTCGGCAATTTTACACTGTTCCATTGATCACCTTGTAGAAACTTTATAAAACATTGTTCGTATCCGACGTGATCAAGACATGAAAACGAAGGATTGGGCTATCGAACACTGAAAACAGACATGAAATCGCTGGCGGCAATCAAATGTTATGATAATTTTAGAAATCGTCTGAATTTGCTTGTCCCCTAGATTCTTTTGATGTGTGTACTTATGACCAGAAGACTACAACATCCCCACGAGCTCACTTCAACAATGATCGAAACTTTCTGTACCAAAATGATTGATATCAACGGGATACAATGCGTCGAATTACGATGTATTTGCATCCAATGGATTGATGGGTTTCATCTCCTCCATTTGAAGTTGCAATTTTTTACCCTCCTACAATAACTCAAGAGCCCCAGCCCCAGGTGCGATTTTTGGCGATTTTGGACATGTAGTAGAGCATTCAATTCTGAACAGAATATCAAATTTTCTGGACGTCCATATTTTTTCCGAGGTGTTGCCGATTTTTTTACTATTTTTCCTGTACTACATATTTATAATACACTTTTTTAGTGGCATCAGAAACCCCTGAATTTTGATCAATCTTCTAATAATTTTTTTGACAAGTTTATTAAAACCCTTGACTGGCGTCGTGAAAAATCTGCGCGTAAGCACCGTCGTGCGGTCCCACGGACCGCATATTGAAAACGTTAGAAATGAACTACGTGACTATGAAGAATCGATTGCATGTATATAATTAGGAAGTATAATATAAAAGACATCTCATATACATCCAAATCTTCAAAAAACTTGAATAGTCGAAAAACAACAAATCAAACTCGAATGGTTGATATTTTACGAATGAAATGGCATCGCTTGATCAAAAAAGTTATAATTCAGAAACGAAACAAAATCAGGACAAAACCAAATAAGGATAAACTCTATACATATAAGCAAATATAAAAGAGTCTACAGAACAGAAAAAAAAATTGCAGAAAAAAAAACCTGCAAGGGGTTAGAATAGTAAATTTTTGATCAGCCAGGTTTGTTGTTGGCGCATTCTAGACAAATTTTTCTGCTGCATTCTAAGCAGGCTTTTTTCAAGAATGACACAAGTACCTATGCAGTTTTCCTTTTTTTTTTTTGACGGGCAAAGATAGCATGTTTTCCTTCAAGCATCGAAAGTTCTCCCCCCAAGATTCGGCCGATAGAGCATCACCTCATCCTCAAAATCTGAATAATCGTACCTTACTGCATCAGGAACAGGTATTTTTGCCATCTTGTGGAGTCTAAAGTGTGAAAACCGTGTTATTTGCAAATATAGAAGAATCTCGATTCATTGCCTGCCGTGCGTCGTGAGGTCCGTGGGACCGCAACACCCAAATATTATCTAAATTAGCAGGTCGACCTCGGCGACAATTCACCCAGGTTTGCAAGACACTGAATGCGGAAGGTACTGGGAGAAACGGCGCAAAATAATAAAAAGTGGCGGAGGTAGTGACAAAAATATATTCGGAGCGGTCCCTGGGACACCACAACGCCAGTTAAGGGTTAAAAACTATAATGACGAGTTTCGTCTTTTTTGTCCGCTAGTTTCTACAACAGTGAAGATACATACTTCAAAACTTTTCACGGTCGAAAATTTCTGGTTCAATCTTGAAATAACACAACGGGCAATTATAAAATTTAGATTGGAGGTTTCGTCCTCCTCAAGATATTCGAGTTTAAATATTTGAACTCCTCCAAAACCACAATTTCAAAAACTTCTATGTTGTGGAAAGTCATGTATTTCTTATTGAAACTGATTCTTCATAGTCCAGGAATTATAGAAAAAATAGCGAACAAAAATGATAACTAGCCGGATTTTTGTATATAAGCTCAGTTAAGCATGTAGTTCAACATAGTAAAAGTCCTCAAGAATCCGGTGTGAGCTTCGGCCGTGGTGGCCTCGAGAAGAATTTTTTGCAAAAATTTGAATATTTTGAGCGATTTTAACTTGAAATTTTCTTTGTCAAAATCTCGGGCAACTGCCAGGCGGCCAGCACTGGTCGTCGCGTCGCTTTTTGAAACAGTGACCGACAGACAAGAATGTGATATTGTGCCCCTCCCCTACATCTCTCTACTACGCCCCCCTGGTTGGTAACTCCCGTTACCAGAAAACAATAAATTACCAATATAATTTTCTTACATGTTATAAAATTTTTGGCATATAGGTATTTGGGCTTCAGAAATGTACAATAGAGGAGAGAAAGATGTGTTGCTGTAGAATGGGACTGCAAAGTTATTGAGGATGGTACCCACCCACTAGATAATTCACCGCTAATGAAGTTTTGAATGAATTTTCTTTGAAAAAAAAATTATAAGGAGATTTTGTAAGCGTAAGCATCACAAAAAATGCATTGCGCAAACTCTCTAATTTCTTCTCTTCAATTTCAGCTTTCAACGGCCTGTAATATTGGTTGCCTGTTTTATAAGCGCCCTTGTCCTTTGTTTTAATTACCAATCAAATGCTCTTGACTAACGGATTGGAAACTCTGTAGATTGCAAACAACTTCTCTAAATTAGGCATTGAAACAGGCATTCTTGGAGCGCAAGGATGAATTCGTACCAAACACCACAAATTTGCTTGCAGGATTTGATGAATATGTATACGAAATGAGATCAATTCAGTTCAGAAGTTTGCAATAATTAAACCCTGGTGCAGTAATAGTTGGCGTCGAACAACAACCTTACTGATTCGCTGCCGACAAAACGAAGCTTTTGCTTTGGAGTGACGTCTTATTTATCTCGAAAACCATCATCCGAGAATGGCAGTGCCTATTATTTACGCTCGAGGCGGCAATTGTTTCAATTTTTCTACATTATTGTACATCTCTCATTTCCTTTCAAACTCAAGGGTCACTGTTCAATCTTTATCATCGCAGCCAGCGGCCAGAAATATTACTGCCGAGGATTTTTCATTATCAGTTCCATTATTCATCTTACAACCGCGACATAAATGTGGCTTCAACCTATAGTGATTTATTAAAGTATATTATTCCAATACTCCATTTTCGTTATTGTCCAGAAGTATTTTTGAAAAACATCCACAAACAAAAAGCTCTCTGAAGGTCATGCTATTGTCGCAACACTCACAAGAAGTAGAATTGGGCATGCTTATCAAAAAGGGACCAAGCGATATTTTTGCTGGAAATGAGTTATTGCCACCAACCAACTCAATTGTGTACAAGGAGTCGTTCTGATACAAAATAAAGAAACAAATTTGAATTATGAGAAAGTCACATCGAAAGAGCCAACCTTCGGTATCGGACAGGAACTAAGCGATCACTGTAGAATTATTCAGAAAAGAACTAACACCACAAATTAACAAATAACGCGTCTTGGAACTTTTGTCGTAGCATAAAACTCATTTTGAATTTATACACCTTACTGGAGTACAACCTTACTGGAGTACAAACAAGTAGCCAAGTCCTCACGGGGGTTTAATGAGCGCATTTCCGGAGTGCAGATGAGTACACTGTTCACTGTTATCTTATCTTCTTCGAGAATGAATCAATAAGGTTGATTTTTTCACGAGAAATTTCTTAATTTCTTTCTGCATCTTTCATTCGCTGGAAGTATGCATGTATCTAGAACAGTTTGCGAGATTTCTCGATGATGAAGTTCACACTGTAGCGTTAAATACCGACAAATGTGAAATCGCGGAGCGAAACCTCTTATTAAAAAAATTATATCTTCTATTGCAATAAAGGAATCAAAATGATTCTTTCACTAAAAATGTATCCATCAATTTCCGCATATTTCGTTCGCTGCATGTATGCATGTATCTAGAACGGTTCGCAAGATTCCTCGATGTAGAAGTTCACACCGTAGCGTTGAATACCGACTTTTTAAACATTTTAATTTTACTTTCCCGGCCCACCCACGAACACGGAGGGAAAGTATTGTAATCGTGCAGAAAAAAAGTTTCGCGATTTCACCGGATATATCCGTTTTGAGGTCCTCCAAGACGATTAAGACCATTTTCAGAATGATGTCTGTCTGTGTGTGTGTGTGTGTGTGTGTATGTGTGTATGTGTGTGTGTGTATGTGTGTCTGTCTGTGATCTTCCACGATAACTGCCGTAACGTTGACTGGATCGACTTGATATTTGGTATACAAACATGATTGTTTCCTGAAAAGATCCCATTAGTTTTTGGCTGTCATCTGTCAAACCCAACTGTCACTATCATCAAATGTCAGAAGCTATATCTCACGGAACTCAACTTGCAATATGTCATTTGAAAGCCCTTGAAAAACTGTATTCAGAACAGTTGAAAACATTGCCCTATCTGTCATCTGTCAAATAATAAAAAATGTTAAAGTTCAAAACTTTACCAATTGATTATTCAAAATCTATCCGATGGATTGGAACCAGATTTGGCAGGAAGCAACACAACAAAAGAGTCAAATTGAGGCCGCAGTTGCAGTTTTCCACCATTCTCCAGTTGAGCGTAATGAATTTTCGAAATTTCTCCTGGCCGTTGCCACTCAGGAGGGGCTCTCGCCGGTGTTTCGACCAGCACGACTCGCTTTTGTAGCAGGACTCCACTCAAAAATTTATTCCTGCTCGGGGATCGACTTTTTTTTGGAAATTTCAACTGATATCGAGAGTAGATTGTATTGAGCGTCGTGCAGGTCTATTTTCAGAGTTGACACGGTTTCGGTTTCCCGACTGTAATTTTTTCAAAATGAAATTTGCACATTCCGTGAATTTGAGAAAAACGCAATGCAAACTTCTACATGCGGTAGGCCCCACGAAATATTAATTTTAGGTGCAGACATGCTGTGAATAAAAGTTAGAGAAAAGATTGAGCTAATTTTTGGAGGAAAAAGTTTCGAAATCGGATCAACAGTTGCCGAGTTTTCCTCTCTGGAAAAACTGCAAATTTTCCAACTTTTTATTCAGTGAACAGATTTCTCGGAATTGTTTTTTTTAGAGAATAGATAACTGGTTCTTGAACATTTTCCAATAATTTTTCTCCAATTTCCCGGAAATTTTCCTCCTGAAAATATAAAACCACTCATGCGATCGTACAAATTAAGCGGTTCTGTCACGATAATTACCGAATTATTGATCCGATCAAATCGAAATCAGGTACGGAGGCCTAAGTTCAGCCTGGAATGTTCTGATTAGACTTTGGGTGGATGATTTTGATCGGAAGCCCTCAGGTGGCACATTGGGTCTGGGTTTGTCTGCCCAAGCTCTAAATTGAAAATATAGAGTTGAAATTTGACACAAAGATGCAGTGAAAGTTTTCAATCAAGTTTTTGTAATTTCATCATCATATCTGAAGTAGGAACAAAAATTTCAATAAGGAACCAGCATTGCATTTTTGAGATATCACAGCAGTTAGCTACCTAGTTCTACCTTTTTGATCATTTCATCACCTTGGAAAACTGACCTAACCTGTCATTTTTTCTGTCCGCTCAACAATGGATGCAGGATGCTCGCTAAACGCTCGACTAAATAGAATTTTTTCATCAATTTCCAAATCGAATCGCCCCCTCCCGAAGGGACACTTCGATCAAAATCATTACTGACGTCTCTGGATACCGCCGGGAAAGTTTTGTGTCGCCCCACAACAGATTTTTTTCTTGCAATCGTGCGGTCTGACCAAATATTTTTTGTGCCTGTTCCCATCCGCAGACAATCAGCATTAATTTGCAAAAAAAACCCGATACCGCTACGACTTTTCGTTTAGGGGTTCAACTACAAGACGGACAGACAGACGGACTTCAAAGCGCGGCTAATAGCGGATTTCCTACGGAAATGCGCTAAAAATTGGAAAAGAACAAATCGTCAACTGTCTACGCGCTTCACAGTGTCACAGTTCAACGGTAATTCTGAACATTTTGCCATGTGTCGCTTGGTCTGTTTCTGATAAGCATAGTTCAATCATCATAAGCATATCCAAGTACATAACAGCCACCAATAACGCAAAACAAATTCTTAGAAAAACGTTTCTCAGTGTAATGAGAATATAAAAAAAATGCATGGTAATCTTGAAGGTATAATCAGATAATCTCGGTAATCTAGAGCTTAATGGGAATTCATTGTTGATCCATTACATCTCGAAAGGCTCGAAATCCACGCGCTCGCTTGATTGCCTAAAAAGCTCATTACTCACGTGTCCCATGAATAAGGATTGATTAATAAATTTCACAAAATACCTTCCTCTCTGCCACCCAATCGCCAGCCTTTTCTGTAACTGTAATTTCAATGCCATGAGACGTCATATTAAATTTGCGATCTCTTTTCCCTTTTGAATTTCCCCAGCGCTCGAGAATCTAATTATTTTTCTCACAAATATGCAGTTCGTCGATGCATAATTTAATATTTTATACTCCTAGTAAAACTAAGTTTTCTCATTTCCGACACTCGATGTAGTGCATATTATTCAAAGCACGTACAAAGGAGTTGCTTGCTTGTAACAATGTTTTGTATAACAAATGACGTGACTTAACTTCTACCTCACATTACTATGAAAATGTGCCGAACAAAATGATGTTTACGGGCGATTTCATGTGTCTAGTCCCGTTTTAGAGAAAGTACAGCGGCCTTTTTTCCGTTACATTTCAAAAAAAAAATCTGTATATTTGTTTGAGCTGACCAATACGTAATGATACCTAGGCAGCACAGCCCTATTCTAACTTTCAATAAAATTATTATTCATTAGGTACTCAGGTTAGAAATTGTCCATCTGAGGCAAAGTCGTGTGTCTGTGCATTTCTATGTGCAAAGAACCCATCACATGGTCACCGAGCGCGCTTAGTGAAATTAGAAATGTGAGAAAAAAAAACAGAAGTCACGAATCAGATTGGGAGAGTTCACCTTCAAAAATCGTGACGGTAGGTATACATGATACACGCTCTCGCAAATGAAAGGTCCATTAGGGCTTGAAACGACAATGCAAGGACTTTGATTCCAATAATTTCTATGCAACTGGTCATTGGAACTTGGGTTAAAGTTGACGATAGCTAAACCTCGTTAATAATATACCGGGTGGGCCATAAAAAACCGTACTGTTTTATTTTCATCGCAGATTTTTTGTTTCTTGACCGATTTCGACAAGGTTGGTATCATTGTGTAGCTAATTGGAAAGGCCATCAGAGCCATATACAAATGGTTCCTAAGTGTCAAAATTCAAAATGGCGCAAACAACTGAAAATAGGCTTTCTTTTGCAGTCGTTTTTTTCAATTAAAATTTGACAGAATAACTGAACTAAAGACATTTTCTGAAAGAATCAACAATTTTCTACATTTTGAGACCACAACTAGCTCAATTGGTTCATTCGTTGGGGAGATGTGGCAAATTGAAAAAAAGCCTATTCGCCATTGTTTCAATCCAAAATGAATAATAGAAAATATTGTTTTGCCTGCCAAATTTTTGTTTCTAGGGCGATTTTGACAGGTTTGGTATCATTATGTAACTAATTAAATAGGCTTTAAGTGTCATATACGAATATGATCTAAATGTCAAAATTCAAAATGGCGGACACAACTGAAAATGAGCCTTCTCTCGCAGTCGTTTTTTTAAATTGAAATTTGACAGAATGACAGAACTAGAAGCGTTTTTTGGAAGAACGAACTGTTTTTCACATTTTGGCACCACAACTAGCTCAATTGGTTCATTCGTTAAGGAGATGTGGCAAACTGAAAAAAAGATTATTTGCCATTGTTTCAATCCAAAACGAATAATAAAAAATATTATTTTGTCTCATTGAATAAATTTTTTAAAACTATTTTGAATTGAAAATTATTTTACAGGGTCTTCACTGGGTAGGTTCCTATCTATGGACGCAGACTCTCTGGATGCAAACATTTGAGGACTATCCTCTATTTTTTCTATTTGTGTTGGTCAAAGTTGTTCTTGATTACTTGAATCCATTGTTAGCCTCAAAATAGACATGCAAGATAGGTTTTAATTTTATTGATGGTGGAAAAATAATCTAATAGTCTTTTCCACAACATTTGCACATCATTTTTATTTAAAAAGCCCAAATTCTGTCAAATTTCAATGAAAAAAAAAAAGACTGCAAAAGAAGACTTGTTTTAAGTTGTGTCCGCTATTTTGAATTTTGACATTTAGATCCTTTTTCGTACATGACACCCGTAGCCTATTCAACTGGCTACACAATGACAAAAAACCTATCATAATCGCTTCAAGAACAAAAAATTTACAGACAAAACAATATTTTTCATTATTCATTTTGGATTAAAACAATGGCAAATAAGCTTTTTTTCAATTTGCCACATCTCCTCAACGAATGAACCAATTGAGCTAGTTGCGGTGTCAAAATGTGAAAAACAATTCGTTCTTCAAAAAAACGCTTCTAGTTCTCTCATTATGTCAAATTTGAATTTAAAAAAACGACTGCGAAAGAATGCTTGTTTAGTTGTGTCAGCCATTTTGAATTTTGACATTTTGATCATATTCGTATATGACACTTGAAGCCTATTTTATTGATTACACAATGATACTAAACCTGTCAAAATCGCTCCAGAAGCAGAAATTTGACAGACGAAACAATATTTTTTATTATTCATTTTGGATTGAAACAGTGGCAAATAAGCTTTTTTTAAATTTGCCACATCTCCCCAACGAATGAACCAATTGAGCTAGTTGTGGTCTCAAAATGTAGAAAATGTTCATTCTTCCAGAAAACGTCTTTAGTTCGGTTATTCTGTCAAATTTTATATTAAAAAAACGACTGCAAAAGAAGGTCTATTTTCAAACGTTTTCAAACGTTTCCGCCATTTTGAATTTTGACACTTGAGAGAGTCATTTGTATATGGTTCTGGTAGCCTCTTCAATTAGCTACACAATGATACCAAGCTTGTTCAAATCGGTCAAGAAACAAAAAATCGGCGAGGAAAATAAAACAGTACGGTTTTTTATGGCCCACCCGGTACATAGAGTAATAGTGCGATTCTGTAAAAAATTACATACCATAAACGCTCTGTTATGTAAAAAATCCTGTCTGCCATTGGCTGTTGCCTAGGTAATAACAGCGTAACAGAGCCTTTATGGAATGTTATTTTTTAGAGAATCGCACCATTAGTCTGAACAAATTTCACAGTCTGCACGCACAAATTTCACAGTCTGGCACAAATTCTACAACTAAGTTTATCTATAAAAACACAAAATATCCGGAAAATTCCAAAATTCAACCGGACGTGCAGCACTTTTACCTCCACTCAGAATGTCCTAACACAGAGAGATATTTGACCTATATTTGCTTGTGCCAAGAACATTATGCTCGACATAATTATGCTGCTGCAGAGATTAGAATAGTTAACTATTGTTGAAACGGTATGAAAAATGTTTCTTTAAATTTGACTTAGCACTTCTCGCAGAGGCGTTGAGTCTATAAATACAGGGTAGGCCAAAAGTCAGAGTAGATTTTGAAAAGGAGGTATAACTCTTTGATATGTCAAGACTTCAAGAGTTAAAAATTTTCTTTTTAACCAATAAACTAGAAACAACGGAGATTTGATTAATGACAATTACGGAAAACGATATCTTCTGAATACCCTCCAGTTTCCGCCTAGTAAACCTCAGCTCTTTTGAGATCATTTTTCATTACAACTCTGAAATTTCTGGCTGTAGCGCTCCGACTTCAGCTTCAAAGTTACCTACAGCTGCTGAATAGTTCCAGTATACAATGGTTCCAGGTTACTTATTGCGATAAATGCGGTCTTTCAGGTACCCCAATAAGAAGTGGAGGGGCTGTAAGAGCGGGCTAATTAGGGTTGCTAGATTATCGACAGCTTTGGCTGTACAAGGGTTACGCAATCATCCGTTGCTAAGGGCCGATGGGAGGGGCTAAAATTCAGCTATGTGTCAAAATTTATCATGAGCGGAGAGAAAAGGAAATTTGCGGGGTCCGGTGCTGTTGCTTGATGTCCGCAACCGAACATACATGAAAATTTCATTCATATAGCAGCATAAAAGACGTGTTTTGGAACTCATCGGGCAAGTCATATCCACCTCTCACACGAATTTGTACACCTAAATCCAAAATGAACACGCTCTTGACAGCCAGAGCCCGTTGAGACGGACGCCTATGGCCTTCCGTGATGCCGACAGCTGTCACTCCCTAACTCCGTGAGGCCATTTAGTAAACAAACGCTCAGCCAGAATGCGGTACCCTTACGCCGGCCGACCGGTCGCGTGATAATTAGGTTCCCTAGGGCTAATGTGATACCCAGGTTAATTCGGAATTGCTTGGAATTATTCGCTCCTCGAAAATATTCCTAATGATGGTCATGGTGGTGCCTCCAGCATGTGCAGTTGGAATAATAATATTGTTAGAGCCATATTACAGGTTTATCTTCTGTAGAACTGTATTTTTTTACGCCCTGCTGGTAGTCGATATGCTCGTTTAGTATAAATAATCCATGTGTGAGTTTGGAACCAAAACTCTACCACTGTTAGATACTTTTCCTGGAATGGTGAAATTTGCCATAATTTTTTCTTTGTGCTCTTGGCCTTGGAATTTGCCATTATAAAACTCCCAGCTGTCAGCTGATACAAACAAAATAAGTCAATGTCAAAAGCCCTAGCGACAAAAAAGTTATTTGCTTCTAAAACCTATTCTGATTTTTCACCCATCCAGTATAATTATATATCCCATACACTTTCTATTTTCAGTAGAATGACTTTTTGAAGCAAAAATATAGTGACAAGCTGCGCTGGCGAGATACGGCCGATGGTTGCTGATAGTTTCGCTCCAAAACTTTGCAGGCGTCATCAGCCGTAGCCGTAGCCCCCCAAGCTTGTCACTTTATTTTTGCTCCAAAAAGTTATTCTACTGAAAATGGAAAGTGTATGAGACAGTGGCGGCTGGTGAGGGAGGGCTCAAGGGCGGCGCCCCCCCAACGCTAAAGGCGGCAAGAGATTTTTATCGGTAGGAAGACATGGAATGCATTTTATAATTATACTTATTCCTAGTGATGCGAGGAAGGGAACGTTCCTTTTATGCTCCTGAGAACGTTCGCGAATGTTCGCGCACGAAAAAACGCTTGTGCGCGAACGTTCTCCTCAAAAGCACTTTGAGCATATTCAGCACTTTCAGCACGTTCTCGAGCACGATCCCGACCAATGGTTTCTCTTACTTCCCGCACTATAAAGCCAAAAAAATGGAAGTTGGCGAGGAAGTTGGTCAATTTTGCTTCGATTTTTGCATGAAATGTTGAAGTAACCACTGGAAAAATTCCAGTTTCCAAGTTTTTCAACTTATTTCACCATTTTTATCTAACATTCATGATAGGTTTTCATAACCCACGTGGAAAAATGAACTCAAAATTGACCAAAGTTTTGTTTTTGCTGTATCAATTTTGAACCTTGTTTTGAACCAAGGTCAACGTGTGTGATAGGTAGTTATATCGTTAAATGGGCTAATGGACTCCATTTTCTTATTTTTTCTAAATGAAACTACATTTTTTCATACAATTTATAGTGAAAGCTGCAGCGCGATATCTCTATTTTAAGTGCTTCAAAAATTTGAAGAAAAAAAACGCTGGTGACGTCACTGCCCCATATAGGACTATCTTCCATCCCTACTTCTCTCACCGCGACACTTGCATGCTGTGTTCCTAACCTTAAGGGTTAACCTAACCGAAAGGTGGTCGATTGCTAGGCAAAATCGTGTACACCTTACTCCATACTTCAAGTACTTCACAACTATTTCAAGTACTCCACAAGAACTTTAGTTGGGTACTTCATTTATTTAGTTAGGTACTTCACAAGTACTTCAAGATTTTCACGAGGGATTTCAAGTGATTCTGAAGTATTTAAATAGTTTAGGTACTCCATAAGAACTTTAGATACATGTACTGCAGCCATTGAAATGAGACCAAATTGCTTTGGATAGCGAAATATTGCGTGGAAATAGCTATATATACATTGTATATATTAAAAATCATCGACTCTAGGCATACGATATAACGACGCATATATGGACTACGATGTTAAAATAATCAATCGGGCACTGCTCTATTTGAATATAATCTTTTGGTTCGAAAAGAACATGGAAAACTCTTTTTAGTTAGGTAGGTAAAAGGTTGATTTCAGGAGAAATATCGGAGAAATTTGAGAAATTTGAGAATTTTCGGAATTTTCAGAATTTATCTAAAAAACCATTTCAAAGCATTCATTATTTGTTTAAAAACATATATGCTCGGGTTGTTCTCGTTACTGCTCGTTTATTCTCGTTCATGCTCGTTCGTGCTCCGAGAACGTTCTCCAAAAATACGTGCTCGAGCATTTTACATCACTACTTATTCCAAAGATTTGGTTTAGTGCAAAAACGTTCAGTCATTGGTCAATTATTATTTTAACAAAATAATTCTAAGCGATCGCACGGTCGAAGAAGTTCGTCTTGGGCTCCGCATTCGCCGCCCACCGCCGATGCGGTGATGCCGGGTTGTACCCGCGCAAAACATGTGTCGTAACCATGGCAACGCGAGACGCGGCTCCCGCTCTATACTGCAGATATGGGCTCCGTTTCTCGAGCCCCCAGCCGATTGAAATAATCTATCTAATTATTTATGTACTCTTCGATTAGTCAACAGTTGCAAACATGGAAATAGCTGACCTAAAAAAAAATACATTCAGGTCATCAAGCCTACAAGAAGAAATAAATGCAAAAAAACAACGGACGTCCGATTACAGCATTGATTTACTGAATATAAAGCAAATCAAACCCGCAAGAATAAATTCGTGGTGCATCTCACACGTAATTTTGACAAAACAGTAAATGATAAAACTCCATATGGTTGTGATGCGGATACGACAAACAAGTTTTCGTCTCGAGTTTCGTCATTTCGCGAACTGAGAACTGTTCTATATGCACTCTTTGTAGAAAATGTTTTTCGAACTTCGAACCAACAAAACATGGACGAAATGTTTCATGATTTGAACAATTAGATCAGAAACGCGGAAAGGGGATAAAAGCCTCTTTCTCTAGTTTCTGATCTAGTATTGTTTATATCAGGAAACATTTTGTCCATGTTTTGCTGGTTCGAAGTTCGAAAAACATTTTCTACAAGAAGTGCAGAAGATAGAACAATATAGTTCTCAGCTCGCGAATTTGTTATTAACTTGAGCCCTCCTTGCAAAAAACTCACGAGCCGCCACTGGTATGAGATATAGCTCCTTTTTCCAAGTAATTTTTTCCTTACCCATTTTTTGCAGGTGGTATCTCACTTCGCAATGTCCAGTGAGTAGACCCGTGAGTAGTCTTATTTCGTTCTTAGAGAGCGACAGGATGAGCTGCGTCTTTGTTTTGGAGAACGCAATAAGCTGTTTGGCTTGTCGTTGGCCTGGAATGCTCTTCCAGTAGGCCTCTATCTGCCAATTCTCCCATTTATCGACTTCTTCCCTTATTAGGGATGACGACATCCCACATGTGGGCTCCGGTCCAATAAATGTTGGTTGAGCTCCTTTTTTCGCAACAGAGGCGAGGGGTTTCCTACTGAACGATCCAAATCCAACTATATGACACCCATATAAACGGTTTTTTGCTCAGTCAGATACAATTTTGAAATGCTATTTGTATACCTATTCATTATTGCTAATCCATAGCACCTTGCTTAATTTACACCCATTTGACACACCGCATCTTGTTATCCTTGCACTTTCTTGCATTAGTATACATTAACAAAACCACAAAATGACCGACAAATGTCAAACAAAAAATTCTTCGCGCACTTAATCTTCACCTTGATCGAAATTTACCAAGTGTAAAACACGATATAAAATTCTTGCTCAACTTCTGCCGGACATATCGATGGCTTTGTGCCACTGCGGCTGCCTGCTGCTTCTTCTTCTCCACCTCCGCCGCCTTATTATGCCATATTATACTAACGTCCTTCACAAGGTAACCCGGTAGGCATAGTGAAAACGGTCTTCTCATCCATCGATGAACTCGCGCGAGCGAGTAGGTGACTTCGCTTGAAATTTTCACTCCACTCATGGGTCACTCTTCATTCTTGTGGCTTCTGTTTGACGGGTGGGAGGACCACCATCATCAACGACAACAACACCACATGCACACCACGCGCTCGTGCAGAATTAGTCACTTTTACTCGAGAGAGGGACTTTCAAAGTATTCCGATTCAACTTGGTTGTTTTGTTGATAGTCGTAGTGTCGGTTGTCGGTATGGGATTGCTGCAAGCGTGCACTTGTGACATGACAGTGATATGTTAGTGAAGTACCGGACGTTTCAGTGCATGGGTAGAGAAAAACCCAAAATTTAACAACTATTAATTAGAAGAATCAAACAACTGCCGCCACAAGCTCGAAATGACCAAGAGCTCAGTAATATTTTTGCGCACGCTGACAATTTTTTCGGGTAAGTGTAATTAGGTAAAAGAGCATACAATCACGGGCATGGGCATCACGCGCACGCAATTCCACAAATTTCACCTTTTTTTCTTGGCAGTTCTTTCAATTTGTGCAGCTTTCCGAGATTGAAATGATTATGCCCTCTTTGTGCGTGATCCTATCATTATGTCTTCTTACAAAGTGTACAACATTCTTTAAATAAAATTAGATACGACAACTATTAATGTAAATGGGTAGTTGGAAGCTCTTGAATTGGTTTAAATTCTCTTAAAATTGTTGAATATTCTCTATCTTTGAATTATTTCCAATATTACGAGTATAGGATCTAACGGTTCGATGCCAAGTTGAAGGCGAAAAGTAAGGACGGCGTAATTTACCATGCAAATACAGTGTTCTGATTGATTAATAAACTTGTTTTAAGCCGGTGCTATGCTTAATATCTGAGCCTCAACTTGATATTAAGCCGTAAGTGCTCAATTTCAAGTTCGACTTGCAAGCGATGCACTTGCATCCAGCTATCTAACTGAAACAGATCAATAGCAACAACTGGACGACAATAGGAGTGAAAACCTTCCTCTTATATAACTAGTGAAGATTTGGCACTTACGGATAATGTAAATCGAAAACAAAATTTGGCGTTTTGTGTTTCATTTCGAGAGCGTGCAACTTTCCACGGGTTGCAAGACAAACTTGGAATCAAGTCCTAGGTACCAAGTGCATTTAAGACTGTCCAGAATTTTACATTTGGCAATTTTTCGCGATATACATACATGAGTCACATGAAAATAGCAGCTGGCACTTATTTGCTATGCAACATGTGATATCGTAAACCGAATTCGAAGCTGATCTGTTGAACGGTAAGAGAGTCAGGTTGAATTTTTTTTCAATATTTTGAGAGGGGTATTCTTAGGGGGCACCTTTTGCAATTCGTTCTTATAAGCAAACTTCACATTTTTTAAAGCTGAATCCGATAACATATATAGATAGGTATTTACTTCTGAATATCACTCACAGATTACACACAGCATACATACAGGAACATATACGTTGTTTCAGAAATATTGCTATCCCAGTAGGTCATGAAAATCTAAATGCAGCTTTAGATTTAGTTACAAAAAACGTCAAATCAAAAGTGTAAATATCATGGAAACTTCATTATTTATTTTCAGGTTATAAGTCAGATCTTTCACTCCTTTCAGTCAGAAAGTATTTCTTCAGTTTTTTATTGAGTATCACGTGCGGCACCCCATTCAAGGTGCACTTGAAGAAAGATACATGCAGTTTTGATGTCGAACCGTCTCTGTTTCCAGTCACAGGACTAAAAAAAATAGGCACCCGGGGAGTCAGCAGATTTCGTTCTTGCCACAGTCTCAATCAACATTGTGCACATATCACACAGGTAGATAGTAAAGCAGTAAAGCAAACTCCATGGCCTTGAGAGGGATCAGATATCAAGGAAGATCTGCTTCTGAAGCCGAGTTACGCTGTTCTACTTCAACTGAGCCCTTTAGTGAAGACAGAAGCACGAAATCTGGTAGGATATGGCACAACAGACTGTACTGTACCTCCTCTTTTGATTGAGAACGGGCGCCTGGCTGATTTTTCTCTTGACTGGGCTCAGGGATCCACGGCCACTTTTTAGTTGTAAGTAGTGACAAATCTGGCTTCTTTTTGCCAGTATGCGTTTGACCGTGCAGTACGTTCCTGAAGATCAAAGCAATGCTGGCAGCTGCATTGTTGGAATCTCTGAAGAATTCTTCGTAACAGCGTCAAAGTGTTTCACGTTCTCTCGCAGATAAACGAACTGGATCCCCACACATGGCGTGAAAACTATCAGGTAATCAAAACCAATGAAGGAACAACACAACAGTAACAGTAGGTATAACGTAACAGGAACAACAGTAACTGTATAAGTAACACGTACAGATTCTTAAAACTAGCTTCGATAGGAGCTTATTACGATTTTCTTTCCAAAAGCTATCTAGGTGGACAGAAACATGACAGTTTGGACGACAGTAAAAAACTTCGCGTTGATTTTGATTGACATGTCACACTGACTTGGAACTAAAACAATAAACGTTTTAGAACTAGACAAAGCTAAAGCGACTTTTACCATTCACTTCCAGTGCCTACTGAGATAGCAATCAATCTGAAACAACGTATAGGCATGCTCGCGAATACTATACCATATACCAAGAAGGTGTAGCAGTAAGCTTTTACAGCCAGAACGCCGTTTAAAGCCGCAAGACGAGGGTTATACAATAATTGAACCAGCTCTAAAATGATGTGTCACTAAACCTCAGTTGCCGATTAGTTTCCGAAGGGGCTGCCATCTCAACTACGGGGATGAAACTTCACAGTTGAATTAATAGCACTTGTACATCCCCCTTGTTATTTTGGGTTATTTGTTATTTTGAAAAAATGAGGTGAGGTGCCCAAAAATCTGTCATTGTCACGTTTTTGTTCGATCAACCTGCACCTGTAATGACTCTCAACCAGAATTGAACAGTAGTGACTGCAGGATTTCAATTGAAACAAGTAGCAAAGTCCTCACGGGGGTGAGTCTCATGAGCGCATTTTCGGAGTGCAGATGAGTACACTGTTCAGTGTTACCTGTAAACAGGTTGTCCCAAAAGTACCACAAGAAATCATCAATCTTTATGAAAACACGAGTAGTCAATAATAAATGAAAACAACAGAATTACATCAACCAAAACTATAAAATGTCCTATATGCAAGAATTATACCTACCTATATCGATCACAAGCACGGAGCCAGAAGCTTGATGAACCGCAGCACCGCGACTTGAAAATCGCATCCGCATATGGATAGAGTATAGACTTCGCATAAAATTAGAAATATCTTTCTTGAGAATGAATCAATCAGGTTAATTTTTCCACTGAAAATTTCTTTATTTCTTTCTGCATCTTCCGTTTGCTTGATCTAGATGCATGTATCTAGAACGGTTCGCAAGATTCCTCGATGTAGAAGTTCACACTGTAGCGTTAAATACCGAAAAATGTGGAATCGCGTGGCGAAGCCGTTTCTTAAAAAAATTGTATACCTCCTATTGCAATAAAGGAATCGAAATGATTCTTCCACTGAAAATGTCTCCATTAATTAGTGTATATTTCGTTCGCTGCATGTAAGCATGTATCTAGAACGATTCGCAAGATTCCTCGATGTAGAAGTTCACACCGTAGGTAGCGTTGAATGCCGACTTTTAGACATTTTAATTTTTTTCTTCCAATCGCGCGGTCTCACCAAATATTTTTTGTGTCTATTCCCATCCGCAGACAATCAGCATTACTGTGCAAAAAACCCGATACCGCTACGACTTTTCGTTTAGGAGGAGTTCAACTACAAGACGGACAGGCGGACAGACGGACGGACATCAAAGCGCGGCTAATAGCGTATTTCCGCTAAAAATGTCATGGCACGCGTCAAGGGACAATAAATGATAGGGTAATTATTGACTTCTTCTCCCTAAGCCTATAGAGCTCAAGCTCAAACGCAACATTCGACAAAGCTGAAAACTTTTGAGAGATAGCCTTAGACTTAGACATATTGGTTTATGTTTATGGTCATAACTCATAAGTACCTAAACGATGCAAATTTAGTTCGACTGACTCAGATATTGTTATTCTACCTCCCTGTCTTAATTATACACTTTTTCGGGCAGAAATTTGTAAAACACTGACCACTGACCAAGAATATCAACATAAAATTCTAGAAGCGCACGAACAAGATGTGCATAAAAAAATCGCTTTCGCCGTTCTCGCAGCTCTTCTCAATCATCACACGACTTGTCAGAGAAGTCATTATACCGGTTTCAAACATTACCGCAAGAAGTTACTACTCGATACACCTACGTTCAAAAATGAACAAAAATTTCAGAGGTCCTATCAGAGAAATCCACTAATTGGAACAAAGCTTTGCGTGGGTTTTGAAATGCAACGAAATGTAATCCTACGATCTGTAGGTATAGAAGACAACTTACAATACATCATATAAAAATTATGTCATTACGATCAGATTTTTACCTTTCGCCAAATAGGCGAACGCAAGTTAATCCGGCCCCGAGTGGTGCCTATCAACAAAGCCGCAAGTTTCGCAGACATGTGTCACTTTGAGAGGTGAGATAGAATTTGAGATCATTTGCACGATAAGTAACTGAGGCTTATAACAGGGATCGCGCTTATAATAATAACGGGGCGGTGAAAGAAATTGTAATGGATCACAATCACCAAAAAGACGTCGTTTCCGCAGTTACTAAATATCAACAATGAGATGTAGAGCAGTTGGTTGTTTTATTGTTATTGCTTTCCAATGGGAAAGAAACTTCGAATACGTATAGTAATTGTATCAACATTTTGTGGAATTACATAACGCTCTTCCAAAATTATTGAAAGAGCCACATCATTAATTTTGAATGAAAGTTAGCCAAAATATCAACTCAAAATTCTGTCCAAATTCGGAATAAAGGTCAGATTTTGAGAATGGAAACCAAGTTTACAATCCCTTCTCCATAATCTTTGATTCAATATAAATTGTAGTATGCTGCTTTTTTGTCGTTATAGCACACATAAATATCCTGTGTTTATGTCTACCTGTCGATTATTATCCATCATCAAAAAATTCGACGATTGCGATTACGACAGAAAGTAGGCCGAAACCTCCGTGTTCAAGTATACAGTGAACATTACCTAATTATTATAAAATCCAATGTGTTGCCTCGGCTTTGCTCTCTATTATATTGTAATTTCATGCCGGGTGTATAATGGAGCGCGTGCACATACTTATAAGAAAATATAATTATTGGAATACTATTTACACGCTCTATGTGATGTTTTGTTAAATAACCGATTAAGAAGTCATGAATTATACATTCTTGGGTAAATAAACCAAATAAGAAAGTAAAATGGCAATAGTGCACTTCGTAGACGAAAAATGTGCAATGACGATGTTTCTGCATCGCGCTAGTTAGTTATCGACAATCGTACCGAACACCCAGAAGAAAAATATTATTGAGCTAAGAGCATCATACATGAATGACTAGAAATAAGAAGAAAGTCAAAAGTGTGAATCGATTGAATAGGTACAGGTAATGTAAGCCAACCGTTTAAATATTTAATTTATACAAACAACAGATGCTCAATGAAAACAAAATTGTATACAAAGCAAGTAATATACAGTCAATTATTTTGGCTGTTTATTTTTTAAAGGAAGAGTCAACGTATTTCGCTTTCTTCAACCATGTTCTCTAAATGATAGTATTATGATAGATTGCACACATTAATTTGTTTGGACTTCAGCTATTTAGAACTGGTTTCATGTTATTAAACATCTTATCTCTAGTAACAACTCGAAAATTTGAAAAGCCGCGAGATGTTACAGTGGCAAAAAATTAAGGAGAACCAAGAACGCCAAATTGCATAATCTATTAATTAATTCGATCAGGTGTTTGCTATCAGCAATTAAAATAATTTATGTGGCTTCCTCGTGGGTCCAACGAGGAAGAACTTTACCCATCAAAATATCAGATAGTTTCAATCTTCTCATTCGAAATCTTTATATTGGAAAAAATACAGCAAATATAACAAGTTAAATAACAAAGGATTGGGATCTAGCGTCTTGAGTAAGGCCTCTTTGATGTAAAGTTGTACTTTACGAACTTAATACCGGTGAAGCAAATATTGCAAAGTATGAGTTATTGATTTTGCGCCATCTGCAAATGTCTGATTGAAAGTTATTTGCATGCAGTACATGCAAGATTTCTACTACTTTATGCAGAAACTCTAGGAAATTAGCAAAAAATTTGAAATTAAACTTGTCAATTATTATTAATTAAGTGGTAGTAGTGGCGAAGCTAAAAAAATGTGTTGAAAGTTTGTAATTCATAACCTCCATAAATGGCTGGTTTTAAAAATTCTTCAATAATTACAGGGTGGCTACAAAAATAAAACATGCGGAGTGCGGACCAAAGTTAGCAAAAAAAACAACACCTGTATGAAACCCAAACAAGTGAATAGGTCCTCACTAACGTGAAGCTCAATAGCGCATTTTCTTTCGGGTGGATCCACATAGTAATGATTGAAAGTCAATATGGCGGGCCAAGATGGCAGCGAATCGTAAAGCTGATTTAGACATTACAGATTGTTATACGGACAAATTATTGTTTCAAATTTCATCACAATCGTTCACTTACGAAAAAGTTCAACTATATGGCGGCCGGGCCTAGATGGCAGTAAATCGTGAATTCGACATTACAGTCATAAATCGTTAGACGGGACCAAAGTATGCTGCAAGTTCAATATGGCGCGCCAAGATGTCGGCGGATGGAAAAAAAAACAAGCTTAATTTCACGTTTCTCAGTATGAGGCGGAGTGTGTTCCACATTTCATTTGAATTTATCAACTTATAACAAAGCTCAATATGGCGGTCCACGATGGCAGCGGATAGCAAAATCAGAAATGAAAACATACCCATCCCACAAGATACGAGTGTGTTCCAAATTTTATCAAAATTAGTTAATACGAAAGTGCAATATGGCGGACCAAGATGATGTCACAATTCCAAAACAAAAATGCCCACTGTCTACACTTTTGGACATAAGCTTTCTTTCGGAAAAAAGTTACAAGGCTCGAACTTTATGTCTTGAGGAGTTCAACTGCAAAAATGTACACAGACAAACAACCAGGCAAACCGGCCACAATAGAGCACTTTTTTAGAAAATGCGCTTAAAGGTGAAGAATGATACATACAATAGTGAAAGAACTTTTGAAATCCGTCATTCAGATCAGAGTCACAAGCACCCAAACTTGGTGATTTTTTCTGCTGTGCCATTCAAATTGACGACTAGTTTTAGTCAGTTTTCGAACTATCTAACCTCGGCGGGTTTCACCAAATCTGTGTTAGTTCAACACACTGTTAGTGAAATTTCGCTTGATCAATTCCTGTTAGTGGGCGACAGAAATCCAAATTTTACAAAACAGAGCAAAGCAATCATTAATTTTCTCAAGATGGTCTGCAACTAGCATTGGCCAAAACAAAATCCATTCAAGTGCGTTCAGCTTCAACACTTTGTTACTTTTTGGAGGAATCTGCGGTAAATACTTGCAAGATAGAGGTAACAAAAATAAATCGTGAATAAAAAGAAATGTCGCTGCGTAAGATCAGATCGCAGATCACAAATTGCAGGTAATTGTTTATAACGTTAAAATCGCACCATAAGAGTCTGGGGGGTTCTTTCGACCAGGTATGAACAGAGAAGCCTTGAGGAATACGAATTACAATCTACCGCACTGGGCGACATGTTTTAAAAAAAATCAATAGAAGTTATGTGATATGAAATCTCGAAATTATTATTGCCAAAATGTTCCGCCAATTAAAACATTCAAATTCAATTTCCGCTTCTGAACTACGTGACCGTATGAAAAGGCAATTAATTTATTAGATCGGTTACGCGTCAAAAATAATTAAACTGCATAGAATAGGACAACTGGGATATAGGCAAATATTGTGTTAGAAGCTAACTAACGAAACACTGTATCACCTTTGCGTTGTCCAATCTGAGGAAACTTACCAAACGAAAAATAAATAACGTGTGCCACTTCTGTAACTGCAATTTCGGAGAGTTATGAACCACACTCTAATTATCCTGTGAATTTATCACGCCTCTTCATAACTAGTGTTGTAAATGTTGTTGCTAAAATGTCTACGAATTTTAGAAGTACAGAATAAATATGGGCCAAAATAAATATGGAGAGTCCGCGAAATATTAGTTACAGAATTGTAAATCGAAATAGGTATCATGCGTTAAAATAAATTTCACCGCAAGTCGCCTATGACTCCTGGGTGTCTAATTCTAAGATGTGTGATGGGAAAGGTCCCATCATTTTTCAGCTTGCCTAGGAATGAAACCAAGGCCCCCACAAATGAACCATACAGTAGACTGACGCGTTAGTCCACTGCGTTATGAGATCCTTTTATTCAAGTCACATTAATAGAAGCAAGCGAATATGCCTCATGGGAATGAGGCTCAGTAGCGCATGGATGGATCTTGATGTGGTTTACATTGCCTGCAAATTTCATTCCAATCGGATCACATTTAGAGAAATTCAAAATGGCGGCAAAGTAACAAAAAAACAAAAGTTAACGTGACATTCTGGACATATGTACTATTGATAAGCGTTTACACCACATCGATATATTTTTTTACAGACGGTACAGACGGACGGACGGACGGACGTACAAAGTGAAGCTGAAAACTTCTTTTTTCCATTTTTTTGGGAAAGTGCGCTGAAAATGTCGATATGCTCAATGAAATTTAGAACTCCTCAAAGGTAAAGTGAAGTGACTATTCAGTCCGGTCGCACATAATATTATATATAATGTAAAACTCATAAAACTAAACATAATTCCAGGTACAATATGTACAGTAACACAGACAGCAGTGAAAAATTAGTATTCATAGTTGAGAGCTCTCGATTTGCTCCGGGGTACAAACACAAACCCGGAAAATTTGTTTAAGGGTGCATCCATGCACCGGCCGACCGAACGTTCTACTGTAAATCCAGCAAATAATGTGCATGATAATTATTTTATTATTCGGATTATCGTACAGGTGAATACGTGCTTTTGTTGATCGTTAATCGAACCGTGAACGTGCAATTTTTTCCCTTTGTCGAATATACCTGTTGCTAAAACTACAGAACATCCACAATTACATATCTGATGATGCTATATAGGTACGCGAAATTTGTTTGACGAACCGTTAATTTTCTGCGGTGGACTAATCTGTACATGATACGCAGATAATACAAATACACGAACGCACTGATATTCTATAATAAAACTAGTACTTCCAGTAACAAATTAGCAATGCAAATAGAACCTTGAATTGCACGGAATATGGGGCTTTCTCCTAATTTGAAAATCCCGAGCATTGCAGAAATGTGTTTACAATGGCATGGCAGTTTGTTGGTTCGGCTAGTGGTTCGAGGTTAAATTGTAAGTAACTGTATTAGTGGCCGGACATGCACAAGGAACAGGACACGTTCCCTGTTAATAGGACGCCATCTGATATTATTATTGCAGTTTTTTGCTTTGTGTCAGTATTCTAGGTTGGGTTGGTAAATTATTTAATGGGTCGAAACTTTGCGACTTTTTCGTCTCAAGGGCGTCTGCAGCTAATTAATGATAATTATTATACCGGTACATACAAACCTACTGCTTAGTAATCCACGCTAAGTAATACATGGTATATTATTTTGTACCTGACGAAACAATATCATAGCAGTTACCTCGATTGTACAACGATGA
This sequence comes from Anaspis maculata, assembly GCA_949128115.1. NCBI lineage: Eukaryota > Metazoa > Arthropoda > Insecta > Coleoptera > Scraptiidae > Anaspis > Anaspis maculata. Next base: position 37,954,722 of record OX421962.1, on the reverse strand, counting down.
GGGCATGACATTCGCCTACGGCTCGTGTTGCAAGCTTCCATACTTACAGAAATGGCCACTTCTCTAGAGTTTCATGCTATGCCTTTAGTACGGGTACGTCTTTCGATTCAACTTGAAGGGGGTTTAGACTCGACTGTAACTTTCAGAAATTTCCTATCATTATGACAGTGACAGTCTAAACGCACGTCGAGTGAAGTTGACTTGAGGATCGATTATGATCATAGCAGTCAACTATCGCTGTCGCAATGAAAAAGAATCTCCGAAGTCACAGGCTTAACGCACTTCAAGTGAAGTTGACTTCAAAGTCGCTTATGAGATCGGCCGCAAGGTTCGAATTTTTCCCAGCACAATGTTTATAATAAACGTTCATTATTGAAAGATATTGAAACAACATTATTATTCGTGAATTACACAAAAAAAAATTACACGATCAGTTGATTCGCGATTTGTGTTTGCCAATTTGTAGCTGACTGATCAATGAAAATGCTCGTTGATCTGTGGATAGTGAAAGGAGGATGGGTCTTGTACAGATTTCAAGCATTTTAGCGCCCTCGTAGGAAATACGCTATTAGCCGCGCTTTGATGTCCGTCCGTCTGTCCGTCTTGTAGTTGAACTCCTCCTAAACGAAAAGTCGTAGCGGTATCGGGTTTTTTGCAAATTAATGCTGATTGTCTGCGGATGGGAATAGGCACAAAAGATATTTGGTTAGACCGCACGATTGCAAGAAAGAAAAATTAAATGTTTAAAAAGTCGTTATTCAAACGCTACGGTGTGAACTTCTGCATCGACGAATCTTATGAACCGTTTAGATACATGCATACATGCAGCGAACGAAATATGCGGAAATTGATGGATACATTTTTAGTGAAAGAATCATTTTGATTCCTTTATTGTAATAGAAGATATAATTTTTTTAAGAAAAGGTTTCGCTCCGCGATTCCACATTTGTCGGTATTTAACGCTACAGTGTGAACTTCTACATCGAGGAATCTTGCAAACTGTTCTAGATACATGCATACATTCAACGAACGGAAGATGCATAAAGAAATAAAGACATTTTTCGTGAAAAAAACAACCTGATTCATTCATTCTCAAGGAAGATATCTTTATTTTTATGCGGAATCTATACTTATGCACTTATATGGTTTAACAAACTGATGCTTCTGACTCCATGCTTGTGATCGATATAGGTATAAGTCTCACTCATTCAGGATATTTTCTAGTTTTGGTTGATGGCATTCTGTTCTTTTAATTTATTATTGACTACTCGTGTTTTCATAAAGATTGATGATTTCTTGTGGTAGTTTTAAGACAATCTACAGGTAACAGTGAACAGTGTACTCATCTGCACTCCGAAAATGCGCTCATGAGACTCACCCCCGTGAGGACTTTGCTACTTGTTTGTGGTTAATCGACTAGCATTCAGCAGAGAAAAGTTCAGTTAACCTATAATCAGCCTGATCGCTGATCATATTTTTTTGTGGGACTGAGGCCGGCCGGTAACAATCGCTGCAGAGTTCAACTTATTTTTACTTTTTTTCGACATGACGCAGAGGAAATGGATTGTCTTTATTCATTTTTCCTTTTATATTTTATTACGTGTTATACACATACCGTTCACCTACCTACAGTTCTAACCAAGCTATACCCAGGCTATAGCAAACACAGTAGCATTTCGCCGATGAGACGATCAAGCAACATTTTTATTTTATTAATTAGAAAAGTGGATTAGCAGATGTGGTAAATCTGTTACTGTTCCATGAAGTAACCAAAGATGTTATGTCCCTGTGCTGGTGTAAATCCAAATGAAAATTAATTTTTAGAGCTAAAGCTGTTGTAAATACCGCGCTATGAGCTCTCGAGGAGGAAATCAGATTAATGCTATACCGCTTAGTGCTTGATATAACATCAGATTGTGAGGTGTTTCGTCTCACTTGGATGCACATGCAGCAAGATACATGGAAGAATCGCAAAAAGTACTCAATCTGAAAGTCGTGTTGAGGAAATCATAATTATGACTTAATTCGTCAACCTTAGAACACAGGATGATCACATAACCGATGTTCATCGGCTGCTTTTCTACTCACAAGAAAATTATCATTTTACTGAACCAAATGAGCCCGAAAAGTGCAACCCTTGCCACTGTCACGTTTTGAAGCCTGAATTAGCTTTACTAAGTAGCTAGAATTTCATCAAAGAGAAGCACCAGAGTAAGACCAAACACCTGACAAGTTGATGGAGGCCAATTATTATCAAAGAAAATGCGCACTTGGATGTTTTCAGAGCGAAGAATTCCGTAAATCATGACATCCCACTGATTATATTTGAAAATATCTCCCACACATTGGCTACGTTTACACCGTGCCTTTGGTCCGCGACCTAAGCACTAAATTCGACCCAAATAAATTGAGTCCACGTGGTGTAAACGATCGTAGACAAAGACCAAATCCACGTTTCCCGAAAGGCTTCTGCGCATACCTGTGAAAGTAGGACGTTGCCATATCTAGATAACGACAACAAGTTGACAACACTGTAAAACGGTGTGCGTGTGTAATATAATGCAAATTTCAGCTGACAGCGCTTGACGTCGATTTGACGTTTCGACAGATCTAGCCAAATAACGCTCTTGTTTCGTTGATCGCCTTGCAGCTCGTTGTGTTTCGTATCAGCGTCTCTGCGTCTTTCTGCCGTACGGCACGTAACATTTCATTCTGAACAATATTAAATGTTGAATGGTCCTTAAGAGGTTATGTTTGTTGTTTGTTTACATTTCGATTATTGATTGAGAGTTGCCATTGGCAGTGACACTTCGTGCGTCAAAGTTGAAATTACCGCGCTCTGCAGGTATGCGTTCTCATGTATGCGCTGAAGTGATGTACGTGATGGTAAACGTGGATTAGGACCAAGTAGCTTTGGTCAGGTCTCCGGTTAGCCGTGGACTGAAGTAAATTCAGTTTTTATATATTTTAAAGTTTAACGATCGTAGACAAAGACCAAATTAGGACCAAGTAGCTTGGGTCAGGTCTCCGGTTAGCCGTGGACTGAAGTAAATTCAGTTTTTATATTTATCAAGTTTAAGTTCATATTTTAAAATAGGTCGGCCGCGTAAGTCTGTCGGTGAAAACGCTGGAAGAGAAGAATTACTTTTGGTGGAATTTGGGTCAGTGCTTGGGTCAGTTCAGCTTTAGTCCACCGGTGTAAACGTAGCCATTGTCAAAGCTAAGCCTGGTATCTACCAAAAAAAAAAGTGATGTCTTCACGGGCGTGAGTCCCAGTAGTGCATTTTCTCAAAAGGGGCATTGGATAAAAGAGAATTGGTCGAAGAATTATCAAAGTATTCTTAGAATGTACAATTCCGCCGGTCCGCCCCTCACTCGAAAATGGGTATACCTACATACTCGTATGTGCTGATTCATAAGAATCATCAGGAATTCTGTAAGCTGCTTTCTGCGCTTGGGGGCGGCGACAAATCAAAAGTAACCTATATTTCGTCTCGTTTAGTCAACTATCCATAATAATAATAATAATAATGATAGTCCAGTCAAAGTAGGTTTAAACCGGAAATAAATCCGGAAGTTGACGAAATTTGGTGGATCGATGCAGAATTTAACGTAAAATAACATACTGAAATTCCCGAAAATTCCAAGGCTTGGCTTTTTTTAAGACCAATAAAAAAGCGCCATCCTTGAATTATTTTTTTTAATAACTTGTAAACTATTACCTTTAGAACACAAAACACCAGCGAAGCAAATGAACCCTGTTATATTCCCGAGAGATCAGTACAAAACTCATTACTTTGTGGTCAATAGCCTCTGAGATACCGCGTCTGCAAAAACGCAGTGAAAATTACTCAAAATCTATTTGCGGATTCTACGTAACAATTTGCATAGTGTCAGTTAAGGGGCTACAACGTGGACAGCAAATGTGCGGATTTCAATGTGTTTTACACGTGTGGAAAGCCAATTCAACATTCAACATTCGGATCACACTTTTGTCTAGAAGTCGCAAACTTCAAAATGGTATTTTTCCTCAACCTTTGAAATCGATACTTTATGTCCCGAAGAATATCCAAAATTCGATTTTTTCATACCGTGACATTTGTCTAATTTTTCAAGTAGGGCAAAACCATATGGACTGGAGTATAAAGGAACCAATTAGACCGCTGTCTTCTGGCTTGTGAGGAGTTGCTTTTTTGACTTAGGGGAGGCGCATGGAACATTTGAGAAAGCATGCTTATCAGTGAAAGTTGTGGAGTTGGGGGGCGGAGGCTGGGAGCGACAACAAATCAAAAGCAGCCTATCCCTCCTCATTTTTGGTCAGCTATCCATCAGCGAAAGAATTAGTCCTCATTTTTAGTCAGCTTTCCATCAGCAAAAGAATTAGATGGCTATGTCTTTGGGTGCATGCTTTTTATTTCAAGTTGGTTTAGGGACGTTTTATTTATGTCGGCAGTGCATTTTGGGTAGGGTGGCCTGAGGGTAGCAGCTACGAATTCTCGAAATAATTAGGACGCCAAATCATCTAGGTCTAGGAGGAATTGCAACATTTATGTATAGGGTGTCCTAGCTAAAACAATCCAGCGCGATTTTCTCAGAAAATATCAAGGCAACCAAAAAATGTCTCAATTGGGGAGAAGCCTGACCCTTTAGCACTCTTTTGAGGAGACGCCGATGCTTGTAGGTGCTCTAGTTTCCAAGAAAATGCAGTTTGATTCGGGCGAGTCACAAGAATTCAAAAATTCATGAACGACAAAACAAAATACTTCAGAGGAAGAAAATCCTCTATCTCTGGGCTTTCCATTGATGTGTCGCCGATGTCTGTACCTGGCCCAGTAAGCCAGATATTCTGCCTTACAGCCCAGCAAACACAATACTAGGAATTCATGACGACGTCACCGATCACATACTTGTTGATTTCAACATCAGCCAGTATTCATTGCTATGGTGAATCCAGGTATGGTAAGTGAAAAAGTCTTAGTAACGACTAGTGTTAAAGTCAACAAATGTGTGATCGGTGACGTCATGAATTCTGATTATTGTGTTTGCCGGACTGTAAGGCAAAATATCTGGCTTACTGAGCCAGGTACAGACATCGGCGACACATCAATGGAAAGCCCAGAGAAAGAGGTTTTTTTTTCATCTAGTACCAAGTATTTTGTTTTGTCCATCAGGAAATTTCGAGTTCTTGTGACTTGCCCGATTAAAATTGCATTTTCTTGGAAACCAGAGCACCACCTACAAGCATCGGCGCCCCCTCAAAAGGAAGCTAAAAGGTCAGGCTTCTCCCCAATTGAAATTTTTTTTGTTGTCTTGATATTTACTGAAAAAATCGCGCTGGATTGTTTGAGCTGGGACACCCTGTATATCCTATACACTTTTTTATTTTCAGTAGAATGACTTTTTGGAGCAATAATAAAGTGACAAGCTGCAGCGCTATGAGAATACGGCCGATGGCCGCTGATAGTTTCGCTCCCAAACTTTGCAGGTATCATCAGCCGTAGTAGTAGCCTCCCAGCTTGTCACTTTATTTTTGCTCCATAAAGTCATTCTACTAAAAATATATGTATATGGGATATAATTTCAAGTTTATCGGGGGCGGTTTTCTCAGCTATGTCTCAGCGAAAAAATTAGAAAGCTAAGACACCACTGGACACCAGACGGATAAAGCGGCTGCATGCAATAGCGATTTTCAAAAGTGAGGAAATTTGCGAAAAATCATCGACATTTACCAGTTCTTTTTTTGTATATTGGGTCTTATTACAATGCTTTTTAAAAAAAGACAAAATTGAAAGACAATAACAATATTGCCAAGATCACGGATCACAATAATCGCAAGCGTTGGCATTAGCGTAAGTACCTTGTTATGGCACCTTTTAATATTGTTAACAATTTGATAGATACGACACTTGGCTTTGAAACGGCAGCACAGCAGAGCGCAATATTTCTCACTTTCATTAATTTCGGGTGATCGTTTTCGGATGTAATGACCCTCTGAGCATCACCTCATTGTTAGAAAAAATAATAATCCCGGGTCTCAGTGAGAAGAAAGTCTGCAAGTTTGCTTTCCACAAACACGCACGCACATACAAAAATTTAATTACTCAATTACCATAATACGTATGTATAAACGAAACTTCCCCATTTCTCCCTCCATTCATTCATACCAAGATTTTTTTCCCTCGGATTCTTGCCTCAGAGACGCCTATACGTATGCTCTTTTGTTGGATGTATCTAAAACTTACCCAACATAAATTTCCCATAGACCTTTTTGTCTTGAGCGGAAACAATGACGACGGTAGAAAATGGTTTATTAAATGCTTTACCATGTTGTATGCTAATCTGAAGGAATTAGCATTTATTAATCACTTTATTTAAGCCACTTGATCCAACAAAATTACGTGCCGTGCACCGTATAATCTTGTCGAAATTTTTTTGGAAAAGGTATCACGCGGCATTTAGATACTGCTGTACCTGGACCAGATTTCTCAAGACGTCCTGATGGTTTTGAAGCGGCTGATGAATAGAAAAGTGAATTGCAGAGATGGATGGCGAAATAGTATTGACAGACCAGTAAACAAAGAGCTTGATTTGGTTGAAGGGCGAAGAACTATGGAATAGTGAAGGAAAAAAATCACGATTTTAAGAACAACGTTTGCTCACATTATTATACTTTACAACATTTAAGTGTGTCACGGTGTCGTCAACGTGACAGTTTTTTGATTAATTAAAACAAGAAAAGATAGTTTTGCACATTATTATTATATACGTGTGTCCCTGTTACTTCACAAACTTGCCGCACAAATTACGTTTCGGTTGAACTGCTTAGGAGGGACACGACGTTTAAAATAAGGAAGTGCCTCCGTAGCCGGAGCGTAGCCAGAGCCGGCTATCTGAATTGGTAGCCGGTACCAAGTGAGTCATAGTGCACTACTGCCAGCTAATAATTTTCGTATCCTAGAAGTAAGTGACAGATAACCCCTGAGTCCCTGACTGACTGAAATCGTTGGAAGGTCCTCTGGTTCTGATGTTCGGTATTTATCGAAGAGAGAACGTTACTGTTATATGATTACGTCTCTATTGGCATCACAAGCATTTGAAATATTGGTATGTATTCCGATTGAGCGAATTCGAAATTTTCCGAAAGTCTGAGCTTTAGGCCATTTTTAATCGCCTAGAATTCGTGCGAAGTCGCCGTCTGAACTGAAACTATTTCTAAATTCACCTGATTTCAACATTGAGAATTCAATTTTACCACGAGATATCATGATATGACACGAATAGCCGGTCAGCTAATATGCAAATAGCCGGCTCCAGCTACGATACACAAAGCTAATTCGGGCTACGAAAACACTTCTTGAAAAAAAAAACGCATATTCAGAGTTTTTCTGTACTGATAATACCACTCTATTTAACGGTTACATGTTTAACAGATACATTTTCAGGTCTTCGAAATTGCAGTAATAGCTGTTTTCTAGAACCCAACGTTTTTGCGGCGATCCACCCCAGATTTTTCGCCGCCAATTTTTTTTCCCAGGAAAACGCCGAAATAGGTTGGTTTTTATTTCAAGGCGGACATCTAGCACATAAATTGTCAAATTTCCATCTTCAACCCCTTCGCCCCCACCCCACCCTATTTTAACCTATCTTGTGATACATCAAATAAAGGCAATAAAATTCTCTTTCAGGGTCTTTTTCAAAAAATCACCCAGTTCAACAAGCCATATTCAAAAGAAAAAGATTATAATACATACCAGGTGTTGATTTGAAAACTCACCACTCAAGTCTACTGTCTCACCCGCAGAGACAAAGTAGCTAAAAGAACAAACTTTTTAAAACCGCTTTTTGCTCTTGACTCCTCTTCCCTTTTGTGCCAGGTAAGTTATTACCCTCGCCCACCCTCTTCTTCTGTCCAAGAATGTATCATCTCCCACCACTCTTAAAATTACATATTCGTACGGGTTTCATACTTACTTATATCCCGTTCACTTTCTTTTTGCGGTAGAATGACTTTTTGGAGAAAAAATAAAGTGGCAAGGTGGAGCGCTGGGAGGATACGGCTGATAGCTGCTGATAGTTTCGCTCCTAAACTTTGCAGGTGCCATCAGCCGTAGCCGTAGCCCCCCAGCTTGTCACTCAATTTTGGCTCCAAAAAGTCTTTCCACTGAATTTAAAACGTGAACGGCATATATACTTGAAGCTTACATTATCCGGGAAGAAGAATCTAGGCGGTAGCAGACTGAACGAAAACCAACTCACCTGCAACAAGAAAAAAAAATCAGTCCATTACGTAACTAATATTTGCTTGACCTTCTCCAAAACAAAAATGGTCAGGTCAGGTCAGATCAATACCTAGAGCAGGGTTTCCCAACCTTTCTTTTGTTGAGCCCCTCCGGATTAACGATAATATTTTCATGCCCCCCTTTAATTTTTGTACTGCAAAGAACGCACATTATGTTGAGTATTATTATTATGAAAATATACCTACGTTAGTTGTCGAAACTTATTCAACAGCGACTGACGTCGTCGCATTTTGAAACAGTGACCAACAGAATCAGTGAATGTGCTATTGTGATGTTTAATTTATGCGTTAAATTATTTTTCTTTCGAAAATGCAAACGGATCCCGCCCCCTTTGACATCCATCTACGCCTCCCTAGGGAGCGCGCCCCCCTTGTTGGGAACTCCTGACCTAGAGGAACCTATGCCCCTAAGTTTTACCATGCTCACTCATCCTAACTTCCAACATAATGGAACTTATTATACTAAATATCCAAATTTCTAATTGCACCACCTATCTTTTGAAACATAGAATTCATCAGAGAAGTGAATTCACTATTGTGCTTTATTAGTCGAGTTTGGTCAAAAAAAGTTTGGTCTCTACAGGAGTCCGTTTGAGCCTTCGAAACAAGATCAACACAGACACTCCATGTGGGAAAAAAAGGATTGTTGTGCCGCGAATTAATTATTATTTCTTTATTCATTATTTATTATTATTAAGTTCGGCTGTCAGTAAATCACAACAATGAAAAGAGTATAAATAAAATCAACAAGAAATCACAACAAATGTACTCAAAATAGCCCAGGCATTTCAGTCGAGAAAGTGACAAAACATTAAACAAGTTGATCCACGATGAGTCTCTTCGGTTTTTGATTCACAAGACCAAACTTGTTGAAAATATTCTTTGGCAGAGGTCAAAAAATCAAAGGTCAAGGTTTATTATTTTTTTTCATGCAAAAAAACGATGAGTTCAAATGTTCTGTTGAGTTCCCAACCAAATTACATTCCATGAACCCAATTATTATGAAGACAAAATTTTCAAGACATCTTCCAAAGAAATGGTGACCGCTTCTAGTCCAGTAAAATGAAGATTCAAGTTGGAACTAATTGAGAGCTGCATGAAAAAATATGGCAAGGCAGAGAATGGAACACTGAATAAAAAAAAAACAAACATGTATTCCACCGTCCCGGCAACAATGGTAAACAAGTGAGTATGCCTTCACGTGCGTGAGTCTCAGTAGCGCATTTTCTCAAAGAGGCATATTGTGGACGTAAAGAAATTTGGTTGAAGGAGAAACACCATTCCTTGCCCACTTTCTTCATTCGAAACTCATTGTGATATTTTGTTATCAGAATGGGGTACTTGCCAATGAAATAGATTTGAATGAAAATTCTTTCGCTCATCAATATTTTTTTGTTTGAGGGCGGGAGCTGGGAGCGGCGACTAATCAACAATTGTCTATTCTTTCCCATTTTTAGTCGGCGATCCAAATAGCGAAAGAATTAGATCGCTATGCCTTCGGGTTTATGTATTCCATTTATCTCTTACTTTGAGGGCACTGTGTGGGGATGGCAGCAATCGGCAAAGTAACTGTTGCACAGTTTGAGTTAGGAGTTTCTAAATGTTCAAGGAAATATGACAATCAGTAAAAATTGTGAAAGTTGCATTTTTTTTTGTTTGGGGGCGGGAGCTGGAGGCGGCGACTAATCAAAAGTGGCCTATCTCTTCCCATTTTTAGTCAGCTATCTATATAGCGGAACAATTAGATCGCTATGTCTTCAGAGTTATGTTTTACATTTATCTCTTACTTTGGGGGCGGCGTGTGGGAGCGGCAGAGTTTGGCAAAGAAATTCTTCCACAGTTTGAGTTTGGAGTTTCTGAATGTTTGAGGTAACATTAAAATGTAAATCAGTGGAAATTATTGAAAGTTGCACTTTTTCTTTTGGGGGTGGAAGTTGGAGACGGCGCCATATCAAAAGTAGCCTATTCTTCCCCATTTTCATTTAGCTATCCATATAGCGAAAGAATTAGATTGTTATGTCTTCGGGTTTATGTTTTTCATTCATCTCTCACTTTGGGGGCAGCGTGTGGGGGCGGCAGCATTCGGCAAAGTAACTGTTGCACAGTTTGAGTTAAGAGTTTCTAAATGTAAGGGAAATATGACAATCAGTGAAAATCGTGAAAGTTGCATTTTTTTTTGTTTGGAGGCGGCAGCTGGAGGCGGCGGCTAATTAAAAGTGGCCTATCTTTTTCCAATTCCAGTCAGCTATCAATATAGTGAAAGAATTAGATCGCTATGTCTTCAGGTTTATGTTTTACATTCATCTCTCACTTTGGGGGCGGCGTGAGGGAGCGGCAGAGTTTGGCAAATAAATTCTTGCACAGTTTGAGTCAAGAGTTTCTAAATGTTCGAGGTAACATTATCAGCTAAATCAGTGAATATTGTTGAAAGTTGCACTTTTTTTTCTTCTGGGGGCAGAAGCTGGAGGCGGCGCCATATCAAAAGTAGCCTATCCTTTTCCATTTTCAGTTAGCTATCCATATAGCGAAAAACTTAGATCGCTATGTCTTCGGGTTCATGTTTTTCATTTATCTCTTACTTTGGGGGCGGCGTGTGGGAGCGGCAGCGTTCGGCTGAGCAAATGTTGCATAATTTGAGTTGACAGTTCCTAATGTTTAAGAGAACATCTCAATCAGTAACATTTGTGAAAGTTGCACTTTTTATCGTTTGGGAGCGGAATCTGGGGGCGGCGACTAACCAAAAGTAGCCTATCCTTTCCTATTTTTAGTCAGCTATTTATATACCGAAAGAATCAGATCGCTATGTCTTCGGGTTTATGTTTTTCATTTTTAAGTGATTGGGGGCGGTTTTTTCATGTCGGCGGCGCATATTGAAGACGGAATGTTTCTTGGCTTACGTTTATAAGTGGCAACTATGTATTATTCAAAAAATGAGAACACCAGAGCATCAGGTCTGGTAGAAAGTGCAATATTATGTTATTTCAAGTTTATCGGGGGCGGTTTTCTCTATGTTGGCGGCGCAATATGGACATCCAATATAGCCTAGCCCTCCTTCGGGAGTGGCAGCTATGTAACAGCGAAAAAATTAGAAAGCTAGGTCGTCTAGTTTGGGAGGAGTTCGAGGAACGGACGGACGGACGGACGGACGGACGGACGGACGGACGGACGGACGGACGGACGGACGGACGGACGGACGGACGGACAAAGCGGTTGCAATAGCGATTTTCATCAAGATGGAAAATGCGCTAAAAAAGGAAGATGGAAAAACTTGCACCGCGGCCTTTCTCCTGGAACGATGAGAGAACGGTAAGAGAAATAATTATGAAAATTATGAAAGACAAACTTGTGTGGAATTCGATGCTTTGCAAAGGTCCATAAGGGCATATGTCTAACTTCTCCAGCAAAGCCGTTCCGTTAGTCGCGTTCAAGTTCAGTAAAATGGAAAAATCATCGACGTGACATTCGTTCTTGAATGTTGAGAGAACCACAAAGATATCCGAAAATTGCGAACAACAAGGTTGTAGAGGATTGAATATTCTACAAAAAAAATCTTTCCCTATAATAGTGCGGAGGTTAACGGGTTCAACCTTGCTTTTCATTCTGCTGGGATGAAACTTTGCATGTAATGAGTACATATCCTCAGGTCACTTTTAAGAAGTGGTGCTCAGTTGGGACCCGTGACAGGACCACGGTACAAGAGGTTGCCCTACCCGACAGGAGCGATTTCTTGAAATTCCTTAAAAATGAAGTTTGCAGTGGCGGGGCTTTCAATATTTTGGTCAGAAATGATCCCTTGCCTTGTATGGATGTACTTTGTGATAATTTAAAGTCCCACCGCACTAAAAATGTCGCGGGTTGTCTATTATTCAGGCGTAATTTGCAGAATTCAATGAGCAGCTTACTAGTACGGACGTTGGGTGAACCAAGAACCCATTTTACCCCAATGCAAAACGCTTTTGCATGTAAGTAGTAGGTACCTATAAGTAACTTTTAAGAAGTGGTGCCCCGATGGGACCCGCAGCTGGCGTGCCTCGTAGGAGGTCGAAGGTCCAAGAAATTACCATTTTTGAAATCGTTGCTTTTCGTATACTTTTTAAATTGGGCTACATAACTTCAAGGTCGAGGAATACAATGCAGTAAGTTTGAAGGAAGTGTCATGCACCAGTGGCGTGCCAGACGGCTGCGAAGAGGCCGAGGTGCGATTTTTCTCAAAATCTTCTGGTAAACCGTGACCAACACTTTTTTTGACATGTTTGGTATCATTTCTGACCAAATCGCACATTCTGATTCCAGAAATAAGTACGAGATTCTGTTGAAGAAGTGTTTGAATAGGTTTTATCAGGAGAAACATGATTTTTTTTACCCTCAAAATTAATGTTTTGTGATTCTAGTTCCATCATTGTCCAATGTATTTATAACTATGATTTTACCTTGGACAGTTGGTTTGGGATATTTTACACACAAATATCATTTGCTGAAGTTTTTTCCAATTTTTGCAAAGTCACGGAGTGATTTTGTTTCTTGAGATGTATCATGTCAAACCTTGATTTGACGAACCGTGCTATTTCACAGCAAAAATTAGCCTGGGACCAGAATGTAGCTTTGATTTGGCACTTTATCCATTTCAAGGCATGGAAATAGTTCCTTCTATCAAACAAAATAGAAAAAACTGAAATCGGAGCCGTATTTTAGTTATGACCTGATTTTTGTTTTGATATTGCGAGCTTCTGAGATAAAATTTTTTCATGATGCACGTTTTGAAACCAAACAACCGTGTGACTCTGTAACAGCGATAGAAACTTCTAGTGTTATAAATTCTTCCACAAAGCAGTTCAGTTGTACAATCTGTGTCAAAATTGTGATCGTGGGTATTCTAAACCTCGATCAAAATGGAGCTACAAAACGACGAATTCATAGGTCGAAACTTGCGTTTTTCACGAAATTTATCTCGCATCGCCGGAAGAAAAATTATGTCATAACTAAAATACGGCTCTGATTTTAGTTTGCTTTGTTTTGTTCGATAGAAAAAATTATTCTTGTGCAATGGAACGAATAAAGTACCAAATCAAAGTTATACTATCGCCCTAGCATAATTATTTGCACGTTTCATCAATCAAACTTTGAAATGTTACATCGCAAGAAACAAAATTACTCCGTGACTTTGTGAAACAGGAGAAAAAGAACAGAAAATCATATTTGTGTGTGAAATAGCCCAAACCACCTGTCCAAGTGAAAAATCATAGTTGAAAATACATTGGACAATGATGGAATTTGAATTACAAAACATCAATTTTGATGGTGAAACAAATCATGTTTTTCCTGATAAAACCGGTCTAAACACGTCTCTATCAAATTTGTATATTGATTTTTGGAATCAGAATGTGCAATTTGCTCGAAAAGATACCAAACATGTCAAAAACAAGTTATAATCACGGTTTACCATGACTTTGTGAAAAATCGCACCTCGACTCCGTCGCAGCCCTCTATTACGCCACTGGTGCAATACACTTTCTGGAAAATTATTGCATTGTGCTCCTTGACCTTGAAAATAGGTAGTCCAATGAAAAAAAAGATAAAAAAGCGACGATTTTGAAAATGGTAATTTCTTGGACCTTCGACCTCCTACGAAGCACGCCAGTCGCGGGTCCCATCGGTGCATCACTTCCAAAATGTTACTGGTAGGTACGTACTACTCACGTGCAAAAGCGTTATGCATCGGAATGAAATGCAAGGTTGGTTCCCCTAACGTAAGCTGTTCATTGAATTCTGCAAACTACGCCTGATGAGTAGGCAGCCCGCGCCATCTTCGGCGCGGGGGACTTGAAATTGTCACAGGCTATATTCAGACAGTCCAAGGGATCATTTCTGACTAAAATAGTGAAAGCGCCACTGCAAATTGAATCTTGAGGAATTTCAAGAAATCTCCCGTGCCTGGTAGGGCAACCTCTTGTACCGTGGCCCTGCCACGGGCCCCAACCGGGCACCACTTCTCAAAAGTGACCTGATGGTATGTACTCATCACATGCAAAGTTTCATACCAGCAGAATGAAAAGCAAGGCTCGACCTAAAATCGACCTTTAACGTCCGCACTATAAAGGGAAAAATCTAAAAATCTTCAGAGGCCAATTATGAGCTTTTCTGATTTAGCCGTAAACCACGTTTCTAAGTAGCGCAAAAATCTAGTTGATAAAAGTTGTTTTAGAAACCTTACGAAGATCCTAGACTCGATTTGAAGAAAATCCTAGATACCTGGTATCATTTCATGACTTGCTACAAATAGCCCAGGCGCCAGGGAAAACAATAAGGAAATAATTGTTTCCTGGCTGGAAACTAGCTTAAAACGATCTGTGTAGCTTAGGTTTTGACATACTAGTTTCCCCCCTTTCGGAAATGTCGGCGTCATGTCGCCATCATCAACAAGAAGTGCACCAGCGTGATTTTCGCCGAATATCTTGATTTTGGGTCATCTGACAGCAAAAGATGTAAGGAGTCATTTTGAAGCCTATGAAATTCCCTACAGTTTGGTTTTTCAATCAATTCTCTGCGACCTATGGTCTTTGAGATAGAGCTTCTGGGAGCGAGAGTCATTGTCGTGAAAGCTCCATGGCCACTTGACTAAAAAAACTAAAATGTCGATGTGACAAAAAAAATTTCAAAATAAGATTACTCTAGAATTCTTCATGCTATAGTTGTGGTGATGGTCTTAAACTCTTCCACTTGAACCGTAGATTACGAATATTGAAAAGTCAAAAACGTCACATTGTACATATACAGGGTGTACTACGGGAATCAAATCAGAACAGAAAAATTTGACATATTTCTTCGATATAGCCTATGCGAAACTCTAAGCACTTATCACGAGTCCAATATCAATATGCATTGCTCTGTAAGCTTCACCTGATACACTCAAGAAGTGGTCAGCTCACAGCCTTCCTGTAAAATGTTTTGAAGGCCCTCTGAAATCATCAAAATTTACAGTAGCAAGAAATGTATGTAACAGTATATTATATACCAAGGAACCAAAGTAAATTTTTGATCCCTTGGGTGAAGTTTGTTGCTCGAGGGCCCTTTGGGCCCAAATCCCTAAATCAAAAATTCACTTTGGTCCCTTGGTATATAATATACTGTTATATACATTCCTTGGTACTGAATTTTCAATATTTTGATGAATTCAGAGGGCATTCAAAACATTTTACAGTAAAGCTGTGAGCTGACCACTTCTTAAGTGTATTAAGTGGAGCTTATAGAGCAAATCCATATTGATATTGGACTCGTGTTAGGTGCTTAGAGTGTCGCATATAGGCTAAATCGAAGAAATATGTAAAATTTCTCTGATCTGATTTGATTCCCTCAGTCCACCCTGTATATGTACAATGTGACGTTTTTGACTTTTCTGTATTCGTAATCAACGGTTCAAGAGAAAAAGTTTAAGACCATCACCGCAACTATAGCATGAAGGATTCTCGAGAAATCTCATTTTGAAATTTTTTTGTCATATGGACATTTCAGTTTTTTGAGTCAAGTGGCCATGGAGCTTTTACGACAATGCCTCTCGCGTCCAGAAGCTCTATCTCAAAAACCATAGGTCGTAGAAAGGTCATTCAAAAAGTATTCTGTAGGGAATTTCATTGGTTTCCAAATGACTCCTTACATCTTTTGCGGTCAGATGGCCTAAAATAAAGATATTTGGCAAAAACCACGCTGGTGCACTTCTTGTTGATGATGGGGACATGACGCCGACATTTCTGAAAGGGGGGAAATTAGTATGTCAAAACCTAAGCCACACAGATCGTTTTAAGCTAGTTTCCAGCCAGGAAACAATTATTTCCTTATTGAGCTGATTTTTGCTCCCTGGCGCCTGGGCTAAAAGTTCATTCGGCTGTTTTTTGTTTATCAAATGAAACTTACAAGCGCTGTACCTCCTTTAGGGAGCCGAATTTTTCGAGACCAACTTCACAGTCACACTATTTCAAGATTACGTAACGTCGTTATGAAGTTACTGCCGAATTTGTGGCAAAACCGCATCGACCCATAACCATAGGCCTTTTTAGCAACATTCAGTCGAAACCAGCGACTATAAATACAAAGAAGTGAGTTACTGCGCTGTTCTTGAACAGAAATCCATGCAGCATCAATTTTCCTTTGTATCCGGGTCCAGTCGGATGCGGTGTCCAAAACTGTAATCACTGAACTGGATATTTTGTATAATTGTCCCGTAAATAGAATTACTGATGCTTTTTTTTTTTCAACCACGGCCTTTTCCACTACCCGTCCGCATTTCCCGAATCGGAAAATCGTGCCTGCGGCCTTGTTTATGTGTTCGAATTCAAATATTTACACGAAATTTGCTAGGCTGTTGAATGCTGTATGAATCCTCGTGTACATGTCTACAATAATTTGTACAATTTGTATGTTGTATCGGAAATCGCTCCAAGTCATGTTCGCAGGATTTCCGCACCGCGTCCAGTCGTGTTCCCGGTTGCATCCGACAGATGCACCGCTGATCCTGTTTTCCTTCCTATATCTTCCTACAATATATATCTGGTGTATGTTGAAATTGCAAATTCAATGCCACACGCGCGTGCACGCTCTGGCTTCATTAAAAGAGCTGTTGTTTACCCGAAGCAGGACGGGAACAGCGCCTCCACTACCGCCAACTCCAACGCGACCACCGCTGCAAGTAGATCCCACTGCAACCCCTTGCACCTCTGTTTTACCCCACACTTGACTGCAGCTTTGTGCAATTTATATTCACGCCCACTTGACTTTTTTCTGTGCTCCTTCGCTGCCTGCATATACACTCTATGTAATGGCATGCATGTTTGTTCTTGCTCGATCCCGCAAAGGTCAGAGCTCAGAGGATCTTTTCGCCGGCGTATTCATCATAATCCCAGAGCAGTTTTGTTTGCTTCCTTGGAAAACAACTCTCTTAAAAAGTAAAAAGACCATAAATAATTGATTCAGAAGTTCATTAAATTATTTCAATACCATGTACCAATTTGACCATAATAGTTATTTCCCTTGCAATTTGGCTTTTCTACGTATTCTGGAATTGGGTCAAAAGTTTACCCATAAAATGAGGATATCGGGTTAAGCATACCGAGACCATTAATAGTTTTGGTTTAATCACCTCTGGTGGAAGATGGAGGTATGCAGGGGCCAGTTTTACAATAGCCGTCTAGCACTACACCACCATGCACTACAGCAAGACCGCGATTTCTCTTCAAGTCACCTGTGATTCGTGACAGCTCTGACATTTGAGGATATTTTTTGAATTTAACACATCAAATATGTATGTACAATATGTAATTACATTTCCAATTGCCAACATGCTTCAGGAAAAGTTGAAAATAGAAACCTATAGGGTGTCTGAGAAGTAATGCCCCCTTTTCAATTGCCCACTATTTTGACCTGAGCCTTTAGCTTCAAACAAGAGCCCTCATTTTCCAAAATCGGCGAACAACGAATAAGGTTATTACTGAAAAACCAAAAAGCCACATTATTGAGATCACTCTGTAATTGAAGAAGATATACCCAAAATTTGGAAAACCACCTCGAGGTATGGGAACCAACATCTCACCTAAAACACTTGGAAAAAACCAAAAAAAACATTTCTTGTGAAATGAGAGCTGTTTAAACTTTTCTGTTTTTCGAGTACCTGATTGAGCGCCCTGCATAATTAATACGAAGCACGTGTATCAAAAATTACCCATGACACATGACATGTTGTAGTTTAAAATGTGAGCTAATCAGAAAACAGAAAATAATTCAAAATAATTTCCTCATTCAAGAGTCATGTCACTTTGAATGCGACTGAATTTTTTGAGTGGCCCACTTCAATTATTGATATTTATTCAATTATTCCACTTCATTATTGTATTAAACCCAGTTGCACCAAAGAACTTAAGTCATGAAATAGCTAATCGACGATTTTCTTGGGTGAATTTTGGCATATTGACCATTGAAAACGCGGTTTTACACAAGGTTATGGGAAAAAGTTCAGTTCACAACAGCTTATATAATTATGGATTTCCTATGATCAATCAACAGGCCTTGACCTAGAATTCACCAGAGAAAATTCGCAATAAGCTATTTCACGATTACATTTTTTGGTACAACCGGTAATTTATAATTAATTATATTGCACCTAAATTTTACAAGCATCTCAATCAACAAAGTGAATAAAAATCACCCAGTCTGCTACTCATAAAATAATGCAAAAACCATAGCTAGCTTTGACAGACTGTCACTAGATATGAGCAGACATACTTGATTTGAACCACCAGCACCAGTCAGTCGACATTTTTGTAATAGGCGATTTACATTAGAAAAACGCCACCTGGTGTAGAGCTCGGTACTTGATCGTCGAGGACGTTTTTACGAGGAAAACATACTCCGACGTCTAGTAGCCTAGGTGGGCACTAGTGGATACCTGTAATACCCACATATTGACATGGAAATTTGACAAGTAGAAATAATCTGAAAAAGGAGTTTGCATTTGTCTCTTCTTTCATGTTATGGTTGGCGTATTTAGCAGCTTTGTAGTAGATCTAGCTCCAGAGGTGCGCAGCTGAAAGACTACGCCCCCAGCAATGCACTACATTATTGCGATAAAAAAAGACAACGTTTACGTCGCGAACACAGAGGTAGCTACGGCGAGCTTGTTCGAATGAAAAATGCGGATCTCCAGCTGAAGTCGAAGCAGGAAATCTTTAGAAAAAAGCGAGGAAAAAAGGTAGGTGGTGGTTGACTCTGCACGGCCAGCCCGAGGTGATTTTTTCTTGGCTGGCAGGCTGGTCGACGGGCTTGTGTGTTTCCCTCCGTGCGGGTGTGACAGAGTCTGTTGCTCTTCCTTGGGCGGAAGCTATGGATGATTTAGAGAAAGGTCTGCGACGACGCTGGTCATCAACATGGGGCCCAATAACGAGCCTATGGGGTCCCAAGGGTTCACAGGAACGAAAGTTTGCTTGTAGCGTACTGCACAAGACAGCAAAGTGACAGTTTTGACATGCCACCAATTGACGTAACCACCGCCGTTGCCGGACGGCAACTTACACCAGTTCTAAAAATTAATGCCCTAAAACTTCCTCGACGAAACGGCCATTTTCCCCAATAAGGTCAATCGCCTATAGACCGGAGAAGTGTGACGTAACAATATGGCGGTTGACATTTGTTTGACATTTTCTGGAGGCAAACTAACGTCACATCGTTGAATTCAACGGTGACATGAACGTGACGTTCCTGTGTTTTCGTAATCGTTTCATAGATACATAACGCGCAAAGTAATACATAATCAAAAATATAAGTTTTGCAGTTTATATACCTAGCATGACATTTGTCAAAGTAATGTCAAAATTTACGGAAAATTCGAGTTTTTTCTCAATTTAAGCGACCATTACGAAAAACGTTGTTCGACACACGAGCGCTGTGCCTTTTCAGGCCCTCAGCCTCTTTTGCAGCATTCGGCTACATCTCATGATGGCAAACAAGGCTTCGGGCCTGAAAACGCGCTCTTGTATCGAAAAATAATATTGTTTGTGTTTGTCAAATTTTTACGAAGGTAAATAGCGGAAATGGATAACAAGATTCATATTTTGAGCTATATCAGGTGAAGGAAATCAAACTATGATCTTGATCCATCCATCTTGATCGAAAATTCGAACGTTGGACCTTACTCGGGCCGAAAGACGGAACGTGGAGGGATCGAGGGGTCAGTCGGAACTCGGAAGCATAGAAGTCGGAAGCGAGGAGAAGCACAAGACGGATTGCGCAACCAGGCAGCATCTTATTGTCCCGGTTGAGACTAGTTCTTTGGAATTACACTTCTTGTTAAAAAACCCGTCAAGATTAGGTACTTTTTTATTGTTATCCGAACATCAGAAATGGCAAGTTTTCACGTGGGCGCCTTTTGCGCGGTGGGGTATTCTGTGCAGGGAGCAGATACTGTAGTTGTGCGACCAAGAATGGATCTCGCTCACACTATCGTCATCGATCTCACAGAAACGTCACGTTCATGTGACGTTTGTTTGCCTCCAGAAAATGTCAACCGCCATGTTGTGTTGCATCACTTCTCCGGTAATATAATCATCAAAATACCAACTCCTGCTTAGTTATTCTATTCAAGCTGGATTGTCTGAAATACCTCAAACAACTTTAAATCACTCGAGGACCAGTTTCAATTTAATCGAAAGTCGAGTGATTTTTTCTTATGCCTACATAATAGAGTAAATTGAGCCTATTCCCTCGTGATATGACAGTTGTTTCGACTTAAATCCAAACCAACCCGATCAAAAACAAATCATCTGTGATATTACTGTTGATTATAAGATTCGCTTTTCCTTCAATCACTAGCTGAAAGGTCAAATTTGAGGCTTATAGAAAAGTGAACAATGTGACCGTCAACAAAATAAGACTACTCCTATTAAAGTTGGCGTAATGACCGGAAGAGTCACGAAAAAGGCATAAAAACGCCGAGAAACTTTTTAATAACTACTATGAACACCGATAACAATTATAAATCTCAAACATGTATAGATATTGACTTTCAAAAAAGTGCAACACCTTCGTTCTACAAGAAGGCGCTCTTCATTACACTTGATGTGATAATAAGCACAAAAGCAAAAATGGAATTTGTTCCTGGAAACATCACTCTATTATTCTTGAGCTTCAGTGAATCTGCTCATCGCGCTATTTAAATCTTGGGCATGTGTACACACATCAAAATAATCTAGGGGACAAGCAAATTCAGACGACTTCTAAAATCATCATAGCTTTTGATTGCCGTCACCGATTCCATATCGGTTTCCAGTGTTCGATAGCCCAATCCTTCGCTTTCATGCCTTGCTCACGTCGAATATGAACAATGTTTTATAAAGTTTCTACAGGGTGATCAATGGAACAGTGTAAAATTGCCAAAAGGTCAGTACGAGCGCGATTTCCCAAAAAAGAAAATTCATGCATTCCAATAGCACATCAGTTATGGATACTTTGGTGTTTCAGCTTCGGTAACGTTTTTGAATTTTGGAAATCGAAGGTGAATTGCCAAAGACATTGATCGTTTTGTGCCGCCATGTTGAACTTCCAAGAAAGCGATTCGATTTAATTAAAACTTGGATCACACTCATGTCTGGTTCAAGTAATTAGAATTTCAAGGTCAAATGTCTTCTTCGGTCACTTTCAAGCCGCCACATAGAACGTTTATGTGAATGATTCGATTCTAGTGTGTTTCAAAGTTTTATTCGAATCGAATCATTTATGAAAAAAGTTCAATATAGCGGCTCTAAAGTGATCGAAAGTGTCATTTGACCTTGAAATTCCAATTACTTGAACCAGATATGAGTGTGTTCCAAGTTCCAATAAAATCGAATCACTTTTTCTTTCTTGGAAGTTCAACACGGCGGCATAAAATGATCAATATCTTTAGCAATTCACCTTCGATTTTCAAAATTCAAAAACGTCACTGAAGCTGAAACACCAGTCTTCATAACTGTGCTATTACAATGCATGAGTTCTCTTTTTTGGGAAATCGCGCTCGTACTGAACTTTTGGCAATTTTACACTGTTTCATTGATCACCCTGTAGAAACTTTATAAAACATTGTTTATATTTGACGTGATCAAGGCATGAAAACGAAAGATTGGGCTATCGAACACTGAAAACCGATATATAATCGGTGACGGCAACCAAAAGTTATGATGATTTTAGAAATCGTCTGAATTTGCTTGTCCCCTAGATTCTTTTGATGTGTGTATGTATTATAGTGGTGGGGTCAAAAGAAGACGACAGGAAGTAGGTCCAAAAGACTGAATTCGTCTAAACATGGTAGTTGCTGAGATCAGTCACTCTAGGGCTGTAGTTCAGTCATCTCCAATCGTACCTACCATTTATCCTTAACATTTTACAGCAGCCACTCCAAGACGAACATTTTCACGAAGAACAAAAAGTGGCGGAGAACCAGACCTCCTTTGTCGACTATAATTAGCCTTCTTGGTCTATTGATCGATTTCTGTCACTGAAACACATTTGCTGTGGAAATTTCTTCGGTTTATGGCATTTTGGTGGTGCACTTTTTTGGAATTCTATACAATGTTCAACTTCAAGGACTTATCAAGACGTGAAATGTTAGCCATAATAATACCCAATATTAGGTGATAATCAAATCTAGTGGCATTATCGTACAGTGAACACCCCTCAATTACCATTATTCAATTACCAATCGACTAATCACATATTATGCACTGGCTAAAAACTATTTCGCAACTCCATAGGCAGCAGACCTATAATATACAGGTTGGTTCATCTTGGCGTGATTTATTCCATAGCGGCCTCAACATTCAAACTAGGAAGAAAGATGGAAGAGAAAAGTTGTATGGTTTAAGGAGACCTATAACCTTGATTTACGGAACTGAGAAATGAAAATCAACATGGTGACAGTCGAATTTTCATGTCAAAAAGTTGCGATTTTATGATACACACTTCACAAAAAAACTTCGTAATTTAAAAGCAAGCTCCCAATTTATAAACGCTATCTGAAAAGCAAGCTCCCAATTTTATAACGCTATCTGATATCTTTTTTATCCGCTTTTCATTTTTACTTGGGGTGCCCTATCTCTTAACTTCATAGTTTTCGAGATAATCGAGAGTTTTACTAAAATCCTCTATTTTTTACGAACACTGAACACAAAAATGCAATAAAATAGTGTTCCATTGAAAAAAAGAAGATTTTTTCACCTCGTCAAAATGGCACACCTGCACACCTGTATAGCTGACAGTAATTTCTACATCTTTTTTTATCATTAACGGTAAGGCCGCTATGCATGATATAATTACCCTAGGATGAACCACCTGTAGGTACAACGTCTATACAGGGTGGTGAAAATTTCGATGCTCACCATTGGTATCTCGGAAACGGTAAGAGATACGAAGTCGGTTAAATTAGAAAAAAAGTTGCGCATTTTTGTGGCGATTGAGAATCTGAAAAGAAACTTCGAATATTTTGATTGGCTCTCGATTTATCACGCAAAAACTCAAAATTCTGATTTCAGAAATTATTTTTTATTTTTCCAAGCATCCAAGCTATTTCAATCAAACTTGGTAGTCTTATGTTTTCGATCACTCCGAGTCGAATAACGTTGACAGAAATTTTCCGGGCCTTCTAGATTCCAAATTATGATAGTCAACTTTATTTTTTCTTATGGCCGTAAATTTTCGTAAATTATTGACAAAATCGGGAATGCTTCAAAAAACAATTAAAATATTATCAATAGCAACAACAAAAAAGTGACAGATTGTGTGCCATTGACGTATCTAACTTCTTAATCGTGTTTTGTGCTTGTTTGCTTGAGAGTTCATAAATCAAATGAGTCAAGGTTGCCTATGAATTCAAAAACGTCTGTGGAAACTAGGGTAATCCCCCATTTTCTTCTTTTGTAATAAATTTGTCAAACTTAACAAGAACGATGCTAGTTCTGACAGACGTTTTTAAACTGACACCCTTGACCAGAGGCGTATCTACGGGGAGGCACGTGGGGCACGTGCTATGGGCGCACTTTGATCCTCAGGGCGCAAATGAGAGGAAAAGATGAAAATTTAAAAAATAAAAAAAATGAAATACATAATGTAGATGTTTGAGCTGTTGGGCGCAATTCGTGTGAACAATAATTGACAAGCGAAATGGGATCGGGAGAGAAAAAGAGGAAAAAAACAAAACCAATACATTCAAACAGACGATCAACTTTCGACTTTTTCATCTGATCCGGGTATAGCCTAATATTGGGGCCCAACTCGAGGCCCAATTTGTCGTTGGCCCACCTGAATTCTGAGAAAAAAACGCCTGCGACGCATTTTTCAAGATTTCTCATTCAAGGGCGCAAATTTCATGTTTTGCCAGTTTACCCTAGATACGCCACTGTCCTTGACCCATTTAATTTATGAACTCTCTTGTTAAGTTTGACAAATTTATTACGAAAGGAGTAAATGGGGGATTACCCTAGTTTCGACAGACGTTTTTGAATTCATAGGCACCCTTAACTCATTTAATTTATGAACTCTCAAGCAAACAAGCACAAAACACGATTAAGAAGTTAGATACGTCAATGGTACACAATCTGTCACTTTTTTGTTGTTGCTATTGATAATATTTCAATTGTTTTTTGAAGCATTCCCGATTTTGTCAATAATTTACGAAACATTTTCAATTTGACGCTAAAAATGTCATGAAAAGAACATGTTAGTTACTAATTCAAATAGCTAATTTTTTTCTTTATCTATAAGTGCAAAAATCCAATATGGCGGCCATAAGAAAAAATAAAGTTGACTATAATAATTTGAAATCTAGAAGGCCTGGAAAATTTCTGTCAACGTTATTCGACTCGGAGTGATCAAAAACATAAGACTACCAAGTTTGATTGAAATAGCTTGAATGCTTGGAAAGATAAGAAATTATTTATGAATTCAGAATTTTTAGTTTTCTCGTGATAAATCGAGAACCAATCAAAATATTCAAAGTCTCTTTTCAGATTCTCAATCGCCACAAAAATGCGCAACTTTTTTCTAATTTAACCGACCTCGTATCTCTTACCGTTTCCAAGATACCAATGGTGAGCATCGAAATTTTCACCACCCTGTATATGTACCGAGCGTTCATAAATTAAATGGGTCAAGGGTGCCTGTGACATTGAAAACATCTGTCGGAACTAGCATCGTTCATTTGATGTCTGTAATTTTTTGGTTATCGTAGGTAATTTGTCAAACCAGTCGCAGTTTTCGTTTTTGGGAACATTTTCAATGTGGTTTCCACGACAAGGCACAAAACCTACATGATCGAGGAGTATTTTCGAACTTGAAGTATTCTCGTGCACTTATGGCAGATCAGAGATCAATAATATGGGACGTAACTTGTCAAAGTTTGACAAATTTATTACAAAAGGATTACGCTAGTTTCGACAGACGTTTTTAAATCCACAGGCACCCTTGACCCATTTAATTTATGAACTCTGGATACCAAAAGATGTGTACAATTTTGAATCCCTTGACATTCTCGACAATTATGCATTATTCAGAAGGAGCACTTATACATAGAAAGTGAAAGAAGATTTTAGGTTTTCTTAAATTTTAAATTATACACTCATGATGATTTAAAACACTTCCGGTATTTCTCCATGCAATATCCTCAAAATGAAGTAAAATAAACGATAATCATAACAGCACTTCACCAGGAACAATTTCTTACACTAAAGAAACCCAACCTCGCAATAATATATCTACACAGTAAAATTACAGGGTCTGTTACTTAACTGGGCGTTGCAGTCTCTTTTCGCGAAACGGGAGACGCCTAACGTGTGCGGAACTTCAAGAGGAATTAATTAGCACTTTTGAACCCAAACATACACCATCAATAATGACATGTTTACTGGCTATTTATTTCATAGGAAGCTACGATGTGGCAAAAAGGTTGCGAACTGGAAACAAGAAATATAAAAGTCGTCAATAGTGCAAAATACAACGCGCCACCCAGACGAAACATCCCATTCAATTAGATTCACTTCGGAAAAGCAATGCACAGCTTCCTCTATATTACAGAGAACGATGCAAGACGCAAGAGCTTCGACAAAGGCGTCAAGCTGAGGCAATCACCGCTTTGATATAGTCTGTTGTGTTTGTCTACTGCTCGCGCCCAGGTATATCGGTGGAGTATTATAACAATACAAATTTGTTATTAGCGGAGTTTTCCTTCCGCCATGATGGTTTCAACTTCAGAATAGGTTGAGGTTGCGCTAGACCTAGAGAAAGCATAGGATGATGCAGTTTACTCAAAGTTTATGTCATGATAATGCAAAGCGCAGTTTGTTAATTAGCAATTACCTAAGTTGGGAGACCTCTGCGATATACCAATTATCAGAAACAAAAACCCCTGGAGGCGAGAAGTGGAAGCGTGCACGTAACTTGTATACAGGAGAACTAGCGGAGCCGTCAACCGGAATTTTGCGTTTCGGGAGCTTTTGATGGTTGATGCGGAATCTCTAAACTATACCTATGCACATAGCAGCCAAACGAATTCGGTTCAGTTAGTGCTCGCCTCTTTGTTTCCGATTACCGCTTTGTTAAAGCAAATTTCAGTTAGGTATACCGGATCACTCTTCTTTCAGTGGTACACAAAATTCAATATGACAGCTCAAAAATATGCCGTATCATCTCAAGATCAGTGTTAGCAAGTCGTTCGGTAACAATGGAAGTTGTGTTGAAAGTTTCATTTACATAAAACGTACAACCAAAACACATAACCGCAGATAGATTACAGTAAATCACAGCTTAAAATGTAAATGCAAACGTAAATTTGAATACATAATGGTGGAATCGCGAAATATCACACCAATAATGAAGCATCATATAACTATTCTGAAACCTCCTAACAAGTGTTAAGATACGTACATTACATGATGTACAATTTCTTGTATCTTTTGAATCACAGTTGAATACAGATATGCGCAATGGGGTACTTGCCAATGAAACAGATTTGACTGAAAATACTTTTAATCATCAACAAGAGTAATAAAGAGTATTTCCTGAAAATTTCCGGAAAATATAACCATTGGTTAAAAAGATTTTTTTTTATTTTTTATTTTTCAAAGGGTTGGTAACAGTAGGGAAACGTCAGTGGGATTTTCATGTCTGTATTTTTCAAATATTGTAATGTCATTCTAACAGTTTTTTGAGTTTCCAATCCAACAGTGCTATTTGTTTAGTTTTTAGTATATTTGTGACGTCACAAATATATTTTTGAAACACGCATCACGGCCGCAATTTTGGGAATTTAGGAAAAAGAGAAAATACGGGTACATTATTTTCAACCACACTATCGATTAAGCCAATAAAAAAAAATTGGGCAAGTACCCCATTTGGTATACATGAGAGGTGCAATGCCTTAGGTGAGAAAACAAAATAAGGCCGTGAAAAACTATAGGTACGTACCTATTATTTCAGAATAAATAGTGCTAAGCAGGTCGGAGCCGGCAGCCAACGTACGACCGGTAGACAGCATTCGCGGAACTCAGTATAGTGCGGCGGTTAACGACCATTTTTCAGGGAAACCTTGCATTTTGTGATAAAAGCATAAAATTTGGCATATACGCTCTACAGACTCTCCTTTACTATTTACGAGGCGGACCCACGATGGAACCGCCGTACAGCTGTCAGAATTGCCATTTGCCTACCTTCCAGGGGCAAAAACTGAAGTCGGTTATCGAGCTGATTCAAAAGTGACGCCTATCAATGCAGTAGACCTTCACAATATAACTTCACCAAAACAGATGTCAATATTACAAAAGGTGGGAGAATGGGAGGGGATAGTTCAAGTCGCGGCACAGATTTTTTTTATTTGTTAGTTTCGGACCAAATTGATAAGTTTGGTGTCGTTTCCGACTGAATTACATCGTCTGAATCCAAATTGAATGTTGTAACTGCAGTTTGAAAAAAAAGATTTTGCTTTGTTACCAAAAAAAACATATTTCAGAAAAAAATCTAGGCTTTTTTCATTTTGACATTTATCCTAATTCAAGACATTCGAAGTGGAAATCGTTATTTGATTCACTTCTCCAAAGCTTTCTGCACATGAAAACCATGTACGAGACCTGATTTTCACTTTGACAAGTTCGTGGGCCTCATTTTTCCCTAAAGTCGTGAAAGTAATATGCAATCATTTCCATGTACGAATGGAAGTGTGCGTGCAAAGGTATCGTGGCGACAGCAGCTTTTATATCGTAAAGGACAGTCCATAGAACATGTATGCTAAGTTTCAGGCTTTTATCACAAACTGCAAGGCTTCGCACGTACACCTCCATTCGTACATGAAAATTAATAAAATTATTGGATATTACTTCTACGACTTTAGAAACAAATGAGGCTCACGATCTTGTCAGAGTAAAAATCAGGTCTCGTACATGGTTTTTATGTACAGGAAGCTTTAAAGAAGTGAACTAAATAAGGATATCTACTTCGAATGCCCGGAAGTAAGATGAAAGTCAAATTGAAAAAAGACTAAGATTTTTTTCTGGAATATATTTTTTTTCAACAAAACAAAAAAAAAAATTTTTAAACTGCAATCACAACATTCAATTTGAACTCAGGAGATGTAATTTAGTTGAAAACGACACCAAACTTGTCAATTTGGTCCGAAATTAACAAATAAAAAAATCTGTGCCGCGGCTAGAACTATCCCCTCCCATTCCCCCTACTTTCGTAATATTGACATCTGTTTGGATGAAGTTGTACTGTGAAGGTCTACTGCATTGATAGACGTCACTTTTGAATCAACTTGATAACCGACTTCAGTTTTTGCCCCTGGAAGGTAGGCAAATGCCAATTCTGACAGCTGCACGGCGGTTCCATCGTGGGTCCGCCTCGTAAATAGTAAAGGACAGTCTGTAGAGCGTATGTGCCAAATTTCATGCTTTTATCACAAAATGCAAGGTGGTTCTTACTAACCGCCGCACTAGTATCAAGTTCGCATGTTACACAAATCGCTCACCAAAAAATGGTGACTCATTGATCCAATAGGTAGAGT
Source organism: Anaspis maculata (assembly GCA_949128115.1). Classification (NCBI taxonomy): domain Eukaryota; kingdom Metazoa; phylum Arthropoda; class Insecta; order Coleoptera; family Scraptiidae; genus Anaspis; species Anaspis maculata. The sequence continues at coordinate 37,925,863 of OX421962.1, read as the reverse complement.
TATGTCTTAGCGATCCCTTGGTGGCAGGTCTGTTGTAGCAGGATCGATTCTCCGCCGCAGTGGCGTAACTGAGCGGGTAATTGGGAGCAATCCATTGCCTAAATTTAAACTAGGCTGATGGTCGACCCTTATCCACAACACCCCAAAATTGCAAATAGACACGAAATCACCAACTGAGTTTTGAGCAGCATTTTTATTATTTTTCTAACGATTTATCGAAACCCATAAAAAATGAAATTTTCCGCCTAAATTTGAGATTTTTTCCAATTTTGCGGCAAAATTTTTGATTTTCATTTATCTCAAAAACTAATAAAAATATTTTAAACATTTTGGATGATCTGCAATAATCATGAAATTGCACGAAACTTTTCTAATTCAACCGACTCTGTATCTCCCATAATCCATAATAACAAAGTTACCCATAGTGGTATCACCAATTTGGGACACACTGTACCTGTACATATTACGATTATTAAATTTAGAGGTTGCATTCAGTAAAATCGAAAGTTGAAGTTTTTGGCTAAGCCCTTGATGAATCATGAATTTCTATGTCATCTTTATCTGATTAGAAGATGTAATCTGAATGACATCTTCACAAACCGGTAACTATCTATCACACGTAAGGAAAGGAAATTGGAAGTTAGCAAAATTACAGAGTTACAAAATTAGCATGAATTAAATTAGGCATAGAAAAAGCAAACGTAATAACCCACCATTACGAGATCATATGAGCGTACCTGTATCATTATCTTCTCGTGTTTCACTGATCATGTATCTAGATAAATGGGTCGAAATCATGAGAAGAACCGGCAGCCTGGGTACACGATAATGAGGTCCCATAAATCTTTTGATGTGGACTCGAACCATCCGTTGTCTAAATTAATTGGCATGGGAAGTCAGTTTCTCATTTTTGGAAATCACCATGAAGTACCGATTTATATGTTAGTATGATTGTTATGATAGATTGTTGACGGCACACCACAGGGACCCGTGGGCGGGGCTGAACAGAAAAACAAAGATCGTTTTTGGCGAATCCGTGTGTTGAAATAGGGGAAGCAACACCGCCCGCTGAAGTGGTGGACCATTACCAGGTCACAGGCGAACCTAAAATCCCACTGCAAATCTAGGTGCATCACTAGATGAACTCAGTTCCCGAAGTTATAGGTCATCCACAATGATGTTAATGTTAACGTAATGTTATCCGGCGATGGTAATGTTAGCATTCAATGCAATGAGTTTCAAATGGTGACGTTCACAATCATGTTAGTGGCAATGGTAAGCATTACCCATTGAAACGCGTTGCTTTGAAATGCTAACATTACCATTGCCGATAACATTACGTTAACATCAACATCATTGTGGATGGGCTATTAGGCTCCGCCCACAGGTCCCTCTGGTATTCCGAGTACTCTAAGCTAATAATGGCTTGGAGTTCAACCTTTCTGTCAATATTGATGTATACATTTTTCTTTTTTTTTTTGTTCACAAATTACGCAGATAAACGGTGTGGTTATCGCGCGAACCACTCTGCTGAGTTTCAAATCGTTATTGTATCCGCTTTGTCTGCCCGTCCGTCCGCCTGTCCGTTATTGCAACTCCCTCAAGACCAGACTAGTTCTAGTTTTGTAAAAAATATACGGTTCATGCACTGCAGTCTAGAACTTTACCCCATTCATGTGTTTGGACTCGATTAGGCTATCAGCCGATTTTTTTTTTTATTGAAGCACATGGAACTTGGAATGGTGTGAAAGTGGTTCAAAACAATTGTTTTATCAGTTTGTTTGTAGACCAGAAAACACCCTTGATTGGATATGAATTATCATTTTTTAGACAAAGCGACAAACTGTGTAACTGTCTGACTTGTGTAAGCAATTTATTATATTGTAATAGGCACCAATAAATATTATCTTATCTTATCTTATCTTATCTTAAACTTATAAGCAATGCAAGTTTCTATACAGGGTGATTTTTTGTAAAGGACCCACCCCAGATTTCTAGCTGCCAAATGTTTGTTCAGGAAAGCGCCGAAACAGGTCGATTTTTATTTTGAGGGGGACATCTAGGACACACATTGTCAAATTTTCATCTTCAACCCCTTCGCCCCCACCCTACCCTAACTCAGGATTTCAAATAGCACTACCTATGTTGTGATGCATCAAAATAAAGGACTTTTTTGTCAAACATATTTTGAAATATTTTAAACCACCCCAAACCCTTCCTAAAAATTCTTCATTGTCAAATAGAGGGAAGTTTTCCCCCCAATAACTGCGGATTCTTGAGAAATAGATTTTTCAGCAAAAACAGGTCGATTTTTATTTCAAAGGGGACAAAGCATAAAAAACAATAAGAGCAACTATAAAAGCATATATCGAAAATATGAAAATAAAGGATCTTAGCCTTGTCCAATGCAACAATAGCACATTGGACAGTTATGTATAGGTAGTCGGAATTTTTTCATTTCCTGATGGGAATGTCAATCCTTACGAAACAAACGAATGTGTGCGCTTATAAATTCCACCACAATTCACACTTCAGCTTCGTTTCACTCTGCTATGCGTTTTTTTTGCACAATGATGTAAATTTCAGCACGACCCAAAATAAAAAAAAAAGTATGTTTGCATTTTAAATTGATGTAAATGATGATTTTCAATCACATAATTCTATGTAATCAAATCTAGAACTTGGGCTGTGATAGCATAAGAGTTTCGTAAACGAAAATCGGAATGCTAAGATACTTTTAGCGCCTTTCACTGGTGGTGTCCATCATTTGCATGCGTTACAAAATTTTGTTTGTTGCTCTATCGGCAAGAAGCCCAGCAACATCGCGCTCGCACTATTTTTCAACACCTCGACGAGGAAGTAAAATGCATACCTACCTATCTTATCTGCATGGTCGCGGATTATTAAAATAATTACCGTTCGCTTGTACACAGCAGGTATGGAGAAAAACGGATTTTCTATTGTGCACGGGTTGCAAAATTTCAAGAAACTTTATAATGTTTCGCAAATAATCAAGAATTTAAGCAAAAAACCACAGGAGACGCCGCGCACTGGTGGATGTTTTGCAGAGTGTGAGAGTTACGATCATGCACAATGGCGTGTTGAATGAAATTCTCGAGTTTCAATTCTTTTTTGGGAGACTATCAGAGATTATCTGAAGACTTCGTCAAGTCGTACATCACCAAGTTCCTTGCTACATTCACCAGTCTCTGTGCATTCACGTTTTATTTGAATTTGAATAGGAGCCACTGGAGTGACTGATTTTGTGTCAACTGGTTGTGTCAATTGGCGAACTCACTTGACTGCGCCAGAGCTGTTCGGACAATCGAACAGATCTGGAGCAGTGAAATTAATTCTGCATCGATTTTTTGTTTAGAATGGTGGAAAACATGAACACTAGATGTATAACTGAATCGTGAGCTTTCACCCGATGGTTGGAAGTCGGAACTCTAATGGGGGGTTTTCTCTGTAGTTATCAAGGTGTCAAGTAGATGGCGGCAGGGGCCAACTCGGGTTATTTTCCCGCTACTTTTTGAACGGTTCTCACATGGAGGGGGTTTTTCTTTTGACTTTGATGTCTGCCTGTCGGGTCGGCTGTCATGTCAAGTAGAGTGTGAATGCCGTCAACAAAGAATATAAACATCATAGAATGAACAATCGTCAATGCTGGCCATCGTGAGTGACCACTCACCCCGGACATATTTTTCATTGGTTTGGTACATTGTCGCCGGCGACACCAAGGATGTCTATACAAATAGCTTGATCTGACGCTGTGCCCGTTGGGATTGTCATCGTGACGTTCGTGATGGACGCCGCCAGCCTCTTGTGCATCCATGGCGAATTATCGTTAACACAACAAGCGGACCCCGCAACATAACACTTTTTGTTGCAAGTAATTGACTAATTGCTATCATTTTACAAGACCTGGCCTGGCAGCAAACTTCTAAACGGGTCCATATTCAGCAGTCCACGGCGAAATCAGCCCACTGGCCAAACTTCCTACCGGAAAAAAGTCCACGACTCATCTATTCCCGAGTTCTATACCACCGCGAAAACATCCACTGCTAAAACGATCCACCGGAAAAAGGTCCACCACGCATTTATCCACTGTCAGGTGACTTCGCCCATGGACATTGCAAAACTAGGGACTTGGAAATTCCAACTGTCGGCATTTAGTCAGCGGTAACCTCCCTCCCTATCCCCTTATGATTTTGTCCCTGGAGAGCATTCCATTCAAAAATGATTTGTGAAGTTGTGGCACTGAAATTTGCAAATTTCACTGTTAGATGACTGTTGCTGTTGCTGTTGCTTGTTGATGAACGAGCAATTGTCGAGTAATATTATGGACAAGAAATAAACTGCTGCTAGTTTTCATGCTGATATAATTATGCAATCAAACATACGTTCAACAGACCATCTACTAGTTTTGAAATGTCTATGGGTGTAGGCGGCATATGATAGTGGCTAAATGAGCGGTGGACTTATTCCGGGGGGCATTTGAGCTGTGGGATGATTTATCGGTGTGAAGACTCGGGGATAAATGCGTGGTGGACCTTTTCCCGGTGGACCGTTAGAGCAGTGGATGTCTTTGCGGTGCACATAGGGGTAAATGGTCGAATGGTCAGGACAAAAGTATTTGGATCCAAACGTTCGAGGTTCGAATCTCCGCCAAGTCTCTTTTTCTTTTGCTTTTTTTGCATTAGAAAGCTCGACAAGGAAATCGCACTGTTTGATACCAGTTTGATACCGCTTTCAGTACTTACAGGTTGAAGATATTCAGTGGTAAAGTTGAAATTTTCAATAATTTTTGTATTTTCTGATTCTAGAAGAAAAAATCAATAAAATCAAGAAGGGCATATGGGGGCAGGATTTTTTCTTATGATCTAGCATACAAATGTCTGTTCTTTTCAATGGTATGAAACAATTTACACAACCCAGCAAAACCTGTAACTAAATCAATTTTGAAAAGTTGGAATTCGCGGAAAATTTTCCCAAAATTCTCAACACAAGAAAGTGGCGAAACTACTTACAGTGAAAACATGAAAAGATTATCCATAACGTTAAACTGAAGTACATACCCGGTACTGATGGATCCATCATCGAAAACTTTCTACTTTGTCTATGGAACGTAAAATCTTCTTCTAAAGTTGGGGTCTGTTTGATAGTTTTATACAGCGACGCATTCTCTTTCAACAAGTGACAACTTCTGACCAGAAATACGACAAGACGGTTAATGTGATCAAGTTTAAAACCAGATTACATGTACCATCCACTATTTAACTTTATTAAACGGGGAAATTCGCTTAGCTAGGGCAACTTTTGTAAAATTGACTTTTGTCCAGCTATTTGGCTTGAATACCCCTATGTGGGGTGTCAGAATTCGGGGATAAATGCGTGGTGGACTTTTTTCCGGTGGATCGTTTCAGCAGAGGATGTCTTCGCGGTGGGAGAACTCGGAGTAAGTGAGTCGTGGACTTTTTTTCCGGTGGGACTTTCCACTTCGGAAAAAATAGTAGAGGTTTGAAATTTTGTACACACGTTTCTCTGATGGTCATGAATGAGCTATAAAAAGTCCCCTAAAATCCGAGCTTAGGAACCCATGATAATGGCCATCAAGTGTTGAAAACTCGTTTCTTCAGCGAAGAAATCCTTGTCTTGACTCAAGATTTTTCTTTTTACAATTGAATGATTTCATATGACCATCTTAACAATAGCCATATACGATTTCATCATTTGCATAGGAGGCGGATCCAAAATGGCGGCCAAAAAGAAAAAACAGTTGACATCTCGGTTGACTTTTTTCTGAAAATAATAGATCTAGACATTGAATGACGATCATATTTTATTTCTTACACGATTTTCAATAGAAAACTCAAGTTATATTTCAGCATCGCAAAAAATCATTGATTTATTGAGGAAAAAAGGATTTGGTAAATTATTCAGTTTTTCCAGGAAATTTCAAAAACGGTGTGAGATACTTCATAGCACCTTCAACAGCATAAAATCAGGAATATATTTGGAGATTTTTATATCTTCAGCTCTCATGATTCCTGAGACAGGAGTTTTTATTTATTAATTTTTTTCACCTGCAGTTTATGAATTCGACTGTTTTTTCCCTTAAAACATAATAAAAGCAACATTCTAATTTTGTTATCTCAGGAGCTAAAAAAGAGCTGGATATATAAAAATTACCATACATATTCACAATTTTATGCTTTTGATGGTGCTCCAAGCCATTCAAAAAAATCTTCGCCGTTTTAAAGTATTTGGAAAGAAACAAAAAATCAACAAATTCCCGTTTTTTTCTTTCTTTCAATAAATCAGATATTTTCTTAGGTACTGGAGTGTAACTTGGTTCTTATATTGAAAATTATAAATGAAATGAAACGTGACCATCAACCAATGTGCACAATTGCTATTCTCGAAAATAATGTGGTCAACTGTTTTTCCTTCTTGGCCGCCATCTTGGATCCGCCTTCTAGGCAAGTGCCAAAACGTTGCATGGAAATTCTTGAAATTGTAACATGCAATCATCCAATTGCAAAAAGAAAAATCTTGAGCTAAACAATGACTTCTTCGCCCAAAAAAAAAACTGGTTTCAACACTTGATGGCCTTTATCATGGGTTCCTAAGCTCGAATTTTAGGGGACTTCTTTAGTTCATTCCTCACTACTTGAAGAACATGTGCACAAAATTTCAACTCTCTACTATTTTTTACAAAGTTGCTAGGGTTTTTTGAACATAGTGACTGGACTATTATCTCAGCTCCTGCTGTAATTGAGAATTTTGAATAGAATAGAATAGATTTTTATTCATGATTTCTGTACCTACATGAAAAATTTATGTATGTAACACAAAAAAGAACATAGAGTAGGTACATTTACATGTCAATGAAAAGGTACATAAAACAATCCAGAAAAGAACAGGCACCTTAATAAGTGGGTATCCATACTTGGAGAAATTTTACAAAATTTTCAAACACTATCAACAAAACATTGTAGAACATTCTAGTACCTATGAGGTACCAATATTTACATCACAATATTAAAATTTGTGCTGGAGAAACTATTCATGGGAATAAAAGGCATAAAAGGAAAAGGTAGTTCCACTCCCTACCCTAAATTAGTTCCAACCATGGGGGTGAAAAATGATCACTTAAATTTGGTGTTCGTGTTTTCTAAAAGAGATCAACTGAATTCTCAGATACAATGTTGACGAGAAAAGGAAAAAAGAATCCGACTTTCAAAAATTCTAACTTCAGAATGGGTTGACAGATTTTTCTTCAACTGCTGTGAAGACAAATCAAAGACCTTCTGAATGATGTGCAGCTCGACTCCTACTCCCATTTAAAATGTTTTAAAGAATAGTCACCCTGTCTGGGGGGCTGAAACGGCAAGATCGAAAATACACTAGTTGTATGTCCCCCTCGAAAAGAAAATCGACCTTTTCAAGCTTTTCTAAGAAAAAAAATTGTGCAGAGGAAAACTGGAAGAAGGTCCTTTTCTAAAACTCACCCCGTTTAATTCGAGGACTCTGCTCTTACGTGTAATTTGATATAAAATTTTCATTTCAACTACTTATTATCAACAGTTCGTTCATCACAATTCTCAATTCAACCAAATTCAACCTAGGCTGATAGATGTCCAAGGTGCTATTATCAAAATCTAACAATACGTCAACGAAGTAACGGCCAATAATTGAGCGTTTCCAAAGATCAGCAGTTAATTGCAAAACAGAAAAATTGAAGCAAGGGCAGTTTGAAGGTTTTATAAAATATTTTGATGCATAAAAGACTTGACAAAAGTGCTTCTGGGCCAGCAGGACTGTAAAGCATTTGTGAAAATACTGAAAATAGCACTTCTACCCGCGACAAAGTGATTAGATTAGCAAACAAAATTTTCTGGCCGCTCTGGTCCCGACAGAAAATCAATTGTTAAGCTAACCAGAGGGCAATTTGCTGCACTAATCCAAACAAGGTGATCCCCTACAGGCAGCCTAGCACTTACCTTGACTGTACAATGTAAACTCTTACTATTAACATACATGCGGCAATTTATATCAATCTAATTATTATTTAATACACTACCATGAAACGGTTGAAGAATCTTCGCCGGTCAGTTTTACTTCCAACCTATATGAGCGCACTTTATGTGTATGATCACTTTTTCATGCTTTTACATAAGTAATCGCTATTAGAAGTTCTTCGTGAACGGTGTCAATTACTTGCTTTCTAAAATTATATTTTGCAGCTCATTTGGTGGATTCTAGCATTACCTACTACGAGGTTCGTGATCGTGAATAATATAAAAAAAAAATTATGTAACATTCACAAACTTGGGACTGTGTAAGTTTATCAATTAATTGCGTTAGTAAATTATTCTGATTTGAGCTAGAGGCTGGAAAAAAATTGGCGCTATATCAAGATGATTTATAGAAGAGCATATTATACATAGTTATATACCGCGCGCGAAAGAACTAGAGGCCTTCAGAAACCTATATAAACCATCATCAAAGAACTACATAGTTAATTAAAAGAGCCAATTTTGTAACGATTGCAATCAGTAACGTTTTTGGGTGCGTTGTGTAAATTTTGATTTCCGCCTTCTGGCATTGTGATGGTAGAATTTGAGGCGTGCAAGAAAATCTTATTAGGTATATTAGTGATGATGGCTGCCAAGGTTCTCCATCAAGTTATTATTACCGAGCATTACAAAGCGTGTTACAGGCTATTATGAAGTGTTAATGTATCACTCGGAGGCGTAATTTCGTCCGAAAAAGGAAATACCGACAGAAAATCGCTGCACTGTATGTTCCTAAAAAATTGCGTGAATAGGTAACGTGCTGCTATTACGAAGTGACCTGCAACCACTCAAATTCGTGTTGCAAAGAGATCTAGAGGTTGTACTGTATCTATTAGGAAAACGTTACGAGTACTGTTTCTTGACTGACCGCTCACTTGACTCGTTGGAAATGTCTTCGATTTCAGAAATGTTAGAAGGCTAATAAATGATTGTGGTGGCGAAGGAGCAATTGGAAAATTTGCAATAATTCCTCCTGGGCAGGCATTCGAGAAAGCACTTACAGTTTACAAAAGTTTTTTATACCTACTCCAAGTTATCAAATAATAATGGTTTTGGGGCCTACTAGAATTTTTTTTCAAGGAATATAGTACACACAGAATCAGTGAACCATATTTTAATACTAATGTTAATACGAGCACTTGGTCATAATAAAACTGAAATGTAGTTTCAAAACAATTCACCATACCCGGAATAGAAACACGAATCGATTGTTAAAATTCAGTGCTGAAAGCTCCACCTGGCAAGCAGATAAAATTATTACCATACTTAAAATTTTATGTCATGAAAGTAACCAACAACATGCTCGACGTGGCTCAATGAAATCACAACCATTGTATCAACCACTCTCGGGAAGGTGTACGGCTTTAACGCGCCATCTAAGGCCATTATGCCTCAATAAATAAATTAATGATGGAACGTTGCCTGAATGCATTATTGGTTCTTGCAAAAACCAACAAGCCCACTGATGTACTACTTCTTTAGCACAATAATATCGATTTCGACAATTGGCATTTTTTTTTCAAATTGGCATACGTACGATAACAAATTAACCAAAGAAAAGTAAAGAAAACATCTCTGGTTCCTTTGTGGGATTGTGTTATGAATTACTTTCACATGGACATGTAGGGCGTCCTTCACAGTTCGTGATTCTCATCGTGATGACTTTCAGCAAAGCTACTTCCAGCTTTGACTCGCTTGATCAAATAAAATCGCAAATCGCCGGAAAGAAGAATGCGACGAGATTGCATAATAACCCATCCAAGGGTTGCAGTAATGCTACACTGCTACACATGGTTAATAACCGGCGATAATTGAAATTCCGATCAGCACTTGTATTTGTATAGGTTTTAATCAATATTTGGTTATGAATCACAGTAATTTAAATTTTGCGCGGTATTTGGGTATTTAAAAAATATATATTTCAAGCTTGATTGTGCATGATGATAGGATGTCGTGGGAACATGAGCATTTTAAACATGCATGCAACCACTGAGTTGGCCATCTGGGGGTTACTAAGATTTAAAATATGCACAGTAGGTAAATGAAATAGATCACGGAAAAAATGTCAACAGCTGTGTTTGAGTAACTATGGTGGATTATGTAAAGACGATAAACTCAACTGGGTATATGAAATGTTTTCAGCTATACCTAAGCTACTAATGGAACTAGATGTTTGCATGTGCCCTGGTAGTATACTCAAGGGGGAATTTGCTTTCACTGTGTGATGCGTATCTTTTGCATTTACTACAGTAAAATAAAAGATCTGAAGAGAAGGGAAAAAAGTGCTCATTCGCTTCCGCGGAATACATTTTTTCCATTGTTTCAAGTACTTGAATTCCTTATTTAGAACGATCGTCGCCTACACTTTTACTAATTTAATAACTCATTATTATAGCCGTTGCTGCCAATAATCTCAATATAATACGAAGATGTTGTTTCAGCGTTGCCGGCCATACTTCAAGCTATCAGTTCCGTTCATCATGATAAACCTGAAGAAGTCCAGCTGACCAAGATGGCCATCAAAATGCGAAGCAACGTCACAAACCATCGAGTGCCATTAAATGTAACGATACTCAACAGTGAACGCCAAAAACGACTGCTCCTCCCGTACATGAACTATTACAATTACCAAAAAGCTCCCAGTGAAAACAGTGCTCATCGAAATTCTGAACCAAAAGAGTTCACACCGTTCCTCAAAAGCAACGCTCTAACCGGGCCGTTTATCCCGATGAACATAAGAAACGTAGACTACGAAGAAGCGCCTCCACCTCCTCCACCACCTCCCAATTACAGTACGATATACGACAAACTCTCCAGGCTGAAGCTAGTGCAGCATATTCAACCCACAAGATTCCAAAAACCTCAAGTATACATTGGAACGCCTTTCAAAGCGAGTGTTGATACATACACTCCGACCACAATAGACGTGCCTCAAGCTCCTCCACGAGAAGAGTATAAACCCAGAAAGCCTATAGTCTACAAAATTTTCAGGGCCAAACCGGCACCTCAATACATCACGCTTGAGGTGGCGCAACAGTACCAACCACAGCAGGAGTACTATAAAGAAAAAGAGCCACCAAAACCGTTCGTGTATTACCCTCAAAAACCCGTTGTTTACGAAGAACACACTCTTCAGAAGCCTTACACCACCACTACAAGGCCAATCGTAAATACTATTGTAGACGACGAGTACGTCGCGCAAAAATTCACACAAGTGCCTCCACAACACGTGCCAAAGACTTACCATCACAAATATGAACCGGTGTATTTCCCGACTACCCCTTTACCCGCATCCCAAGACAATTCGAACGTCCTCCAACAGATCCTCAACGAACTCCAGAGAACTAACACTTTACCTTCATCGCTGACGCCGTCCAATATCGATAACAGTATTAGAACTCTAGTGAAAATATTGGATGCCCTGAAGAAGCAACAAAAGTTCACGAAACCCATAGTGGTGGCCGAAGAGAATTCGGCCGAGGAAATTCCAGAGTTGCAACACCACCCTGTGGCGCAGGTTCCAGAAGTGCACCACCATCCAGTGACGGCAATTCCAGACGTACAACATCACCAACACCACCACCACCAACTTCCAGTGGAAGTGATACAAGAAGTACCTGCAGTAGAATTCGTACCGCAGCCGATCGAAGAGCACGAACAGTCGTATTCGCAAAGCTTTCCGGCCAATACGGTCGAAGGGGGCACGCCTGGTAGGCCAGGAATAGATTATCCAGCGCTGTCCACAATACCTCAGACCAGCTTCAATTGCAAAACGCAGAGGTACAAGGGATTTTTCGGAGATCCTCACACAAACTGCCAGGTTAGTTTTGAAACTTGTGAACTTCTCTTGAAACTCGAAAATATTTGCTGTCAATAATTCAGGATGTTCAAGTGTCCCAGCTTACACATACCAGCTCGATTTCCTCAGAAAATATCAGGACAAGAAACACTTTTTTTTTAAAATAAGAAAGCTTCAACTTAGAGCTTTCTGTTGACAGGGCGCCATGGACCTGTTAATTATTGTGGGTGCTCTTATTTCGAAAAAATACAATTTCAAATGGGCGAGTCACAATAATTCGAATATCCATGATCTGGAAAACAAAATAAACTGTGCACAAATTATCGAAAATTAGATTATTTTTAAAAAATTAGATATTTTTAAATGACAACCATGATTCGATTTGCGTTGTTCCTCAGCTTCATTCTTTAGCAATCTATCCCATTGTTGCGAAACTTCAGCACTTCTATTGATTTTTTTACAGGGTGATACATAAAGCGGTGCAAAATCAAGTTCAACATGCTTATTCTTGGCACTTGACATCGTCATTTGACGTTGTCTCGATTGATCTTTGCCATATTAGCAATTTGCCTTCTACATGTAATCGCCTTATTAGTTGAGTATTTGAAAAACCTGCCTTATTAGTTGAGTATTTGAAAAACCTAACTTCGTCACTTTTTTATTTTAAATGTGTTCACTTCATAATTATTGCGACTCTCTAAATGTATTTTCATTGTTTGATGTCCGATCTGAAAAATTACAAAACCGTTTCGAAATAAGACATCAAACTCCATAATTGCATTATTGAAACTCAAAACTTTTTTTTTCAAAAATGGGCACATGTTGAACTAACGATAATTTTGCATCACTTTACACATTCACCCGTAAAAAAGTGGAATTCTGAAAAATTAAACAAGATGGCATGGGATGTTTTTTTTCGCCTATTAACCTGTAATTACTAATTTTAAACCAAAATAAACTTGTTACATAATTCATTCAAAGTGAAACTTGACAAAATAATCACCATCGTCCCCTCACATTACTTTTTTGACTTCAATTTGAAGATATCATTTTTTTACTGAGAAACACTTTACATAACTAGGAAACAAAGTAATCAGCCGCCAATGTAATGTATAATATTTATTGTGAAACCACTTCCAGGTTTGGCATTACTGCGACCTGAACGGAGGTCAAGCTTCATTCCTGTGCCCCAACGGAACCATTTTCAGCCAAGTGGCCCTCACTTGCGATTGGTGGTACAACGTCAAGTGCTCCTCAACAGCTCAATTATACGTTCTCAACGAGAGGCTATACAAGTACATCCTACCGTTATCGCCGAAGTTCCCCGAAGATTACAGCGGACCTTTGGTAGACAAGTTAGTATCATTCAGGAGTTAAGGTGCGTTCAGTCAGCTTATTTAGCCGCAAGTTTTAATTTTAGTCGTAAGCGCTGCATCGCTTATTGGCTGTTCTGAGGAGGCTGGCTCATAAGAGCCAATGGGCGTTGCTGCGCTTGCGACTCAAATTAAAACTTGCGGCTAAATAAGCTGACTGAACGCACCTTTAATTTGCCAAGGCACTCGACAGGGCGCCATGGGAATAGAAAACTCACCTCTAACAATATTTAACGGAAATTCCAGATACCTGGCACTCAAATTCAAAGAGATGGAAGAAAAAATGCGAAAGCAAAAAAACCGGAAACAAGACAGCGGGGAGGATGACGACGAAGAAGAAGCAGCGGAAGACAGCGAAAGTGACAATGCGACGACGGAGAAATCCCAATCGGAACAAACCTAGACTGTATAAACTGTCGTTATTATTATTGCTGTTATGTACGACAGAGTTCTATTTTTCAATAATTATTATTAATTTATTACTATCAATTCGAGTGAGTGAGTGAATGATGAAGATTATTGAAAAAATGTGTAAATATCTGCCATGAGACCAAGAACTGCTTTCACCTCCATCCATACAAGTAGCTGGAAGGATTCCTTTCCTTTTGTCGTTATGAAGTAAAAATCCGCGCGCAATGCTGGAAAATGAGAGGCGGCATTCAGAATTTCAGTCCCTGGACTAATTTGCGATCGCTAAATGAAACTTTGCTGCAGAGATTCCGCTTCAATGCTTCGCCCTAAGCTGGCCTGCCAACATTGGCATATAATCTATAAGCAGTATAGAAATGAGGTTGGTTGAAGAAAAAGTCCTGCGTCAATTAAAATATCCTTCGAATGTTAAAAACGTCAATTTACATAATCCATAATCGTCCTTTAGGCAAGATTACGGTTCACTGATCACATCAAAGTGACAGGACACAACATTAAAAACAGTAGTTATTCACAAACAAAAGGCAAGAATCGTTTATTTTCAAGAAATACTCAAGAAACGCTTTGCCTTGGCAGTGAAACCTGATAAACTAACAGTGACCTAGAAGCGCGGAATCGTCCGAAAATTTCTTTCGCTCTTCCACCATCTGTTATGTTGATCAATAATGGCTGGAAATTTCTCAGTGCATCCACTATCACTTTTCACTGTAATAATGATCAAGATTAAGCGAAACCGGCAACCTTAACATTAAACTTTGCATGCGAGCACACATAATTCGCCATTATTTTCCGCATAATGTTGAACCAGATCTAGAACCCATTATGTAATCCTATACACAATGAACTACTTATTAATTACTCTTATTTACTTCTTCTGATTAATTGATTCTATATTTTACACTAAAGCTAATGTTGCTATTATTCAGTCACCAACTTTGACGATGCACACAGGGGGAGGTGCATGCTCATCCAATATCAATAATAAATACGCGATCATACTTAAACAATATGCAAGGTAACGACTTAGTAAGAGTGAGAAATGAATATTTTCATTATAAAAGCAATTATTATTGGGAATTGCGTATTGTAACTCGGCTCACAAACAGCTGTTGGTAAGTTGTTTCTTTCTATATTTAACCATTTTGAGAGTTATTCTCGAAAGTTGATAGCAGGATTAAAATCCAACAGCAGAAAGGAGAAAATCCACGGGCTCTGGTATTGGAAAAGCGGCAAAAATGTTTACGACAAGTTCAGTTCAAAGGAATAACTTGCATCTCTGCGATGTTTGTGAATGTCTAAATACATAGAAAACCGACAGGTAGATCTGCCGTCTTTCCAGCTGCGAAGTTTCTTTGAAGTGAAACGTGAACGGAAAATTCGGTTTGGTCTTGAAAATGACGGGCTGGTAGATATTACCAATATACAAGATCCTGCAACAGTGCGTCAAGCTTTCCTAGCGCCCTTCCCGTGGAACATAGAAAAAAGCAAAAAAGTTTGATAATAAATTACATGGAATTGGTCTGAAAATTATCTACGTCGTGAAATTGTCTTCGACTCTTCAACAATACATCATTTCTATACTATAACAAATACAAAAGCTTTTTTTGAATGGAATGCCCTACTCTTGATTTCATTTTTTTGCTCAGCTTTTCAAGCTTCGTTATTCGCGATTTAAATTAATTTTTCCCGCCACAAAATGGCTGCGAAAGGCGAAATTCAACTGACAACCCGAGGTGACATGAGATGTCACACTCACAACTTACAACCTCACTTTTATTGTATCAGTCACCCACCACTCAGTCTTCACCGTTTACTCCAGTTTACTATCGGCTTGGCTTCCTAGTGTGGTCCCAGTTAGTGATAGTGCGTCTGTTGGCTGTAGGTATTCTAGTTTTGCGAGTGGCCTTCACGCGCAAAGCAGGGTTCTTCAGAGGTCTTCGTGAAGGTGACACCTGAAGCTGCCGATTGCCTGGGGAATATGGACTTGGACTTACAACTTCCTGCCAAAATCAGTCCATTTACCTGTGGTACTTGTTCCATGTAGAACTATGTGGTTAGTATTTACTACTGCTTCACCTTCCACAAAGTTCCGGGAGCTTGGAGAGGCGGCACGCAAATAATCCACGTTTCCCACGACAGCTTCACTCATACTTGCGAACCACAGATGTTGCGAACCCAGAACTAGCGGTCTCTAGTAGCCGTTTGTACTAGCGGGAGTATGCGCTCACAAGTACGCGCGTAAGTGATTTCTATCATGGGAAAGGTGGATTGTAGATCTCTCCCAACGGCAAACGAATATCTCATTACAGTCGTAATAAAAACAAATAACACAACAATCACTTCAAATTTATCGCAAAACTAGAATACAGCAAACAGACGCACTATTACTAACTGGGACCACACTATAGGAAGCCAAGCAGAGAGTAAACTGAAGTAAACAGGAAACACTGAGTGGTGGGTGACTGATACAATAAAAGTGAGGTTGTAAGTTGTGAGTGTGACATCTCATGTCACCTCGGGTTGTCAGTTGAATTCCGCCTTTCGCAGCCATTTTGTGGCGGGAAAAATTAATTTAAATCGCGAATACCGTAAAATAAAAATTATCTTAGTCAAGTATGCCTATGGATTTGAAAAAATCTGTCTGAGGTAGCGTCGCGTTTTCCAATCTTGGAAAAACCGCTATTAGCCGCACTTTACCGTCCGTCCGTCCTGTCACGTATCTCCTCCTAAACGTAAACGACGAATTGTAGAACCGTATTTTTTTTTCAATTGCTACTACATACCTCTGAGCAGTGTACACTTGTACAGACATAAAAAATTAACTCAAATTAGGAAGTTCCATGCATTTTTATGATGAGAAATTTTATTTTCTTCATTACTGACCAAGAAATCGGCGAGTGAAAATCCCAATTTAAAAAATGTCACGAGATTGCAAACGGGACGTCATTGGTATGACGTAGATGGGCAGGGAACCACGCCACGCCTGACTTGTTTGAAGGTGTCCTTCTCCCCGAGTCAAGAATGTCACTGTCATGGACTGTCAAGAATCTTCAGCGTTTGGCAGCATAAGGGATTCTCGTCCCAATTTCGGATGAACCTTATAATAGTCCAGACTCCAGGAAGCACTGAACTTTTTTTTTGACTAATTTTCCCATTCGTTAAATGTCGATAGGATTGTTATACCGAGAGTTCATAAATTAAATGGGCCAAGGATGCCTGTAAGTTTGAAAACGTCTGTCGGAACTAGCATTGTTCTTGTCAAAGTTTGACTTTATTACAAAAGGAATAAGGATTATCCTCGTTTCAAGAGACGTTTTTGAATTCACAAGCACCCTTGACCCATTTAATTTATGAACTCTCGGTATTAGTGATACTAACCGTATATTCCTGAGTCTGGCGAAAATTTTCCAGTAGGTTCCATTCCTACTAATGGAAGCAAATACTGACAGTTTTTCAGAAAACGCTAGTGTGGCTGGAGTACATAATTCAAAACTTACATCCAAATGTCATCAGTGTCAAAGTCATCAAATTGATTTCACCAATGTACCTGTCACATGTCTGTCATTGTTAAAGAGGTTAGAAATAAAAATTCCACAAACGTCCCATTGACCATATTTTACTTGAAATTTTGCGAAACGTTCTATTCGGTTCACGATGGCATAATTACTACCGAATGTTCGTTAAAATCATGAATTAGGGCAGGCTGTGAACTTCGAAACGTATGTCCAAAATGTATTCCATGACGACGGCTCATCATGTTGACATCAAATTTGAGTGATTATTGATAAATTCACGACATTACGTTTTTACTTCCATGGCCTGCCCTAATTCATGATTTTAACGAACATACGGTATAAGCGCTCTACACATTTTGAATATCCCGCCCGTTTCAGCACCCTCATGCGGCAGTAGCGAACATAATATAAGTGAGGAAAATTGTCAATATTGGAGTTTATTAATTGTTGAAATTGACATTTGCAGGTGGTATAATTATTTAAATGGCATTGTTGTTATGGAAATAGATAACTTCCTGCAGGAAAAGTACAAAAAAGCCGCAACTTTTGGCGCTGAAGCAAATCTGCAGAGTGCCTATAGCACGTAATAGCTGCCTATTAGGTACGTCAAAAAGACAGTTTTCAAAATTAGTCAGTGATGAATCTTGAATTTCTACAAGAAAAAAAGCAGTCGTATGACCAGAGCTGAACTGTTGACAGTGTGTTGGAGTAGGAGAACAGACGGAGCTTCCAGAAGCGATCCAGGGCTTCCAGCGGTCATCACGTGTAGAGTCATGCAGCTGTCAAAATTTCTTACAGAATGTGAACACTCAAAAGATATAAAACACCTCGCAAAAGGTCTCTGTAGAGTATTAAACTTGAATGCCAGCCGTTCAATAATACCGCAAATTTGAATTACTCCAGCCACCCCAGCGCCTCCATTCAAATGAGCTCACGGTTCAAGTTATCATGGTACCATTCGCACCAACACAACACATTTTTTTCCATAGCTTACTCCAATGAAAAAAAGCTGTGAAACTGATCATCCATACCTACTTACGCTGATGACTTGAAAATAATATACCACGCTATAAAAAAATGAGGTGTCAAGTTATTTTCGAATTAAAACTGAATTGCAACAGACGCGACATAGTGAAAAAACTGATGCGTCACGTCAGCATTTGGTACTTTAGGGTTTCTTTCAAGGAATACTTGTGACTCCAGGGATATTTTTGTGTACCTACGTCTACATTCCATCTTTTGTATGACATGGGTTGGATCCTTGAACGTTGAAGCACTGATAATTAAGTCCCTGAAGGCGAACCTAACAGCGTTTCCGAGTTATACTTGCACTGTCTCAGTTCAGAGCAATTTGCTGTAAAGTCAGTGGTTAATAAATTTCAACCGACTTTTTTTTTATACTTTTTTCATCAATATTCTGAGATGGTAGAGCATCAAAAAAAAAAGTGATGGACTTCCTCGGAAAAATGTATATCGAAAAAGGATTATAACGGAGATAGAGGCTTCCAAAATTGAGTTTTGAAAACGGATTTTCTTGTTTTTTGTTATAACTCCAAATTTAATAACTGGATCTCATCTCGTTCAAGTTTTGGAATTCGCGATTTTGTAGAAAAGCTCTTTTCGAGTTGACTAGAAACTTGCCTAAACGCTATAAAAGTGCGTTCATACTACCAAGCTAAAGGTGCGAGCTAAGCCTAATTTAATTTGAATTGTAAAATTTTTCATCGACGTCTGGAACTTTTTGCTTTTTTTCATCAGCCTAAGTTTAAACTTTAAATTCAAAATTTGCACATACTTATGAAAAACCATCAGTATCCATCTGTCAAATTTGTCTTTTTTGTATTTTTCAAGGCCGCAATGTGCATTTCCTAATCACAAGAAAACCACCATAATCATCTGCCACCATTCCATGGCCACTCGTCCACCACCAGTCGATTCATCCGATGGATCAACTTCAGGACACTTTCGCTTATAGGCCATCCACAATGATGTTTATGTTAACGTAATGTTATCGGCAATGGTAATGTTAGCATTTCAAAGCAATGAGATTCAAATGGTGACGTTCACAATCATGTTAGTGGCAATGGTAAGCATTACCCATTGAAACTCGTTGCTTTGAAATGCTAACATTACCATTGCCGATAACATTACGTTAACATTAACATCATTGTGGGCGGGCTATTAGGCTTTTGCAATCGGCACTTTCGCCGAAAGCTAGTCTTCATGATAATTATTGTATTATGTGCATTTTTTAGCAAGGAAATAAAAAAAATACCTAGAAAATGGTCCTTCTGTTTACATCAATAAACTCTGCGAAAAAAGTCACAACAAAATAGGTACTTCTTTATCTACAGCAAATACTATTAGTCAGGTATGACCTCTATTAGGCACACTTATCGCCAACGAAATGACCTTTTTGCGCATAAAAAATCTCGATTCACAAAAGAATAAATATGTGTTATTTCAACAAACAATAATAAATATTAGTGATGTAAGACATTTTTAAAAGTGTCTAAATATGCCCGGACAATTGTCCCTATGTGTCCGGTCAACATGATACTAGTCCGGGCAATTTTGAAATTGTCCAATATTGCACGAATACGACGGCTCCATGAGGTATAACTCAAAGTACGGACGTTAGTGGGAAATATCGTATGATCAAAAACTTTTCTCCTCTAGGCAGGCTGTGGCCTGGTCAAAATCAGCCTCGTTTGCCTGCCAATGACCAGACCACAGCCTGCCTAGAGGAAAGTTTTTGATCATAAGGTACCTTGCACTTTTATACCAAGTAATGTCACTTCACAAGCCCGTTGCTGAGACCACCCTCGACCAGTCTGGATGTGGAGCCATCTACGCAAATCGTGCACACTTTATACAGGGTGCAGTAGAAAAAAAACTGTTGAAAAATCGTAAATCGTGAACCATAACCGGTGGACGTATGGAAATCAGGATATTGATGACTGATTTCATACTCATGAAGATGCGCAAACAGTTTTGAAATATCTTGAGGCGTTCCTGGAAAACTCTGGAAGAAGTGATTTTTTTCTTTTTTCGATAAATCACTTGTTTATTGGAGATATCGAGCTGCAACTTGATATTCTGAGAAACAATCCACGAAGGGTAATTTGAAGAAGGCGCTTACGATGGAAAAAAGGTTGAAGATCTCAGTTTCGAATCTAGCAGGCTTTGTTGACCGCTCCACACCGCTTTTTATTAAAAAACATAATTGTTTGTAGGAATATCAAGTTGCAGTTCGATATCTCCAAAATCCACTGATTTATCGAAAAAAGAAAACAATTAAACGTCTCAAGATATATCAAAACTGTTTGCAGCATCTTCATGAGCATCAGTCATCAATATCCTGATTTACATACATTCACCAGTTATGGTTCACGATTTAGGATTTTCCAACTTTTCTTTTCTACAGCGCCCTGTATAAAGTGTCTACACGATTTGCGCAGATGGCTCCATATCCAGATTGGTCAAGGGTGGTCTCAGCAACAGGCATGCGAAGTGACAATGTTTGGTATAAAAGTGCAAGGTACCACTTATTTTTTGCCCTTGACGTCCGGACTATAATAAATATTTTAGGCGACCATTACAAAAATTGAAAAGACATTGATTTTAGCATTATATTATATTATATTATAGTGACAGTGGTCAACTCTCACTTTTTTGTATGCATATCTGTCACATCCTTTGTTTGTTTAGGGTCTATTTCTTGGAGTTAGTATCTCAATTTTTTGAGATATTCACTTGAAAAACGATGTGTGTAGGGATACTAAAATCACTTTTAGGGCTTCGGTAGGTACAAAAAATACTATTTTTACACGTCATGAGAATCAAGACAAGCATAGATCTTCATTTCACATTTTTATAAAATTCATGAAACAAATTGACTACACCTTTTCCAGTTGTAGTTCAGAAAATATCAATTGTATTTCAGATATCGTCAATTGAATTTCATAATTTATCAAGTGTAGTTCAGAAAGCGTCAATTGTATTTCGGATTAGTCACTTGTAGTTCAGAAGGCGTCAATTGAATTTCAGATTTATCAAATGTAGTTCAGAAAACTTGAACTGTACATCAGATTATGTCAATTGTATTTCAGAAAGCGTTAATTGAAGTTCAGAAGGCGTCAATTGTAGTTCAGAAGACATCAGTTGCATCTCAGATTAGTAAAATGTAGTTCAGAAAGTATCATATTTATTCGGACTCCTGCAAATTGGGGCACTTTTGCACAACCACAGCTTCGAGCTCTTGATCTTCTTGTATGATGAACTGCAGATATTCGGCACATCTTCTGTGTAACAGATGCCTGCGGGGGTGTTAATCGCACGACCAGCTTCCGCAGCATTGAAGAACGACAAATACTACAATTATCTTGGAGCTGCATTGATTGATAAATTATACATATAAATTATTTTCTGAACTACAAATGACATGTTCTGAAATACAAATCACGCTTTCTGATATTCAAATGATCATTTCTGATATACAAATGATGCTTTCTCAAATTCAATTTATTAATCTGAAATACAATTGACTGTTTCTGAAATACATTTGACTAATCTGAAATAAAATTGATACTTTCTGAACTACATTTTACTAATCTGAAATGCAATTGACGTCTTCTGAACTACAATTGACGATATCTGAAATACAACTGATATTTTCTGAACTACAACTGGAAAAGGTGTAGTAGCCAACATCGTTTATTCCATCCCATAGATGTTTTCATCCCAAAGGATGAGTCCTACTCTTATTCCAAAATTATTTTTTGTCAGCTGTTTAAACCTTTCCAACGAGAAAAAAAACACCCATATACAAGTGTCCCGAAAATATACCGACAACGTTCTAGGGCAGCTTCCTCTCATCAAAACAAGAAAAAAAGTTCCTATAAACATTGGTCTGGAAATGCTTCCTAAAGCAGCTACAGGCACCTAAAGGTGGGACCCTGAAAATGTTTTTTATTCAATATCTCCGAAACGGTTCCAGGGAAATCAATCAAACTTGACACATCCACTAACCTTCTTATGCCCAACAAAATGCAGCAAGATTAATTCCAAAATTATTCACCAGGGGTGTGTCAAGATGAGGGGTGAGGGTAAAAATAACCCTAACTTTTTTTAATGTGAATTGTTTCCTAATTTAACAAAAAAATATGGAATATTGGAGTTTTCACCAAAATAAGGTATCTTTGTTCAACCTCGATAGATGCATCGTTTGCGAGATATTTGAGTTTGAATGTATGAAAACTGGTCAGAAATGCTGATTTTTTAATTACGATATTCAAGGTGAAAGAAAAACTATTTCAAAGCAACTTCATTTATGTAAGGCATATAAATTTTGTTAGGCACAAGAAGGTTATTAAATGTGTCAAGTTTGATTCATATCTCTTGAACGGTTTCGGAAATACTAAACACCATCTTCAGGGTCCCACCTTTAGGGGCCTGTAGCTCCCTCAGGAAGCGTTTTCAGACCCATGTTCATAGGAACTTTTTTTCTTGTTTTGATGAGAGGAAGCTGCCCTAGAACGTTGTTGGTGTATTTTTGGGACACACTGTATAGTAAGTGCAAGGATTTTCTACCTAGTAAATAGCTCTTTATTGTGCTTATCACTTTGTTCTCAATGTGCAATTCACGTAATAAAGAACAAAACCATGACACCACATTAGAAATAGAAGTTTCAAACTTGGAAATGTGTAATTTAGGGGGTGGGGTGGAGTGTTACCTACGCCAAAAACGCGGCGCCCATCAACAGAACAGAGCTCCAATAGTAATAGTGACTTTTCGATTCTTATTTATACAGCCCGCACTGTTATATTCAGAGTTTTTATTTTCTTAAAAAATAAATGCTGTGGAAAGTTGAATTGGCTTAAAAATCATACCTTTTGTGTCACACGGAGCTGGTTGATCACTTGTTGTGCAGCCGATTGCAGCAAAGGCATCTCTTTCTCTTCTTCTTCATTCTAAACCAAAACATAACAATTAAAAAGGATTCACAAAGCAAAAATTCATACTAACAAGTTTGAACAAATAACGAGAAATATGTCCGTTGTGGTCTTCCAGGAAACAGTAGCAACAAACAGGAAGGTTGCAAGTTTCGCAAGTCATATTCAGGAAATTAGACCCGGGATGTATGGGACATGCATCAAATTCCATGGAGGTCAGGAATTCTTGGCAATTCTCCTGCAGTATTTCTGTAATGCAAGTACAGAAGTTTATAAAAATGTTGGGAATTATTTCTAATGGATCATTACCATCCAATGCACTGTCTGGTTCAGAAGTGCTTTCGAAACATGTCTGGATCGGATCTTTTTTGCTCAAAGTGAACCCACCAGAAACAAATCCCCCTTCCGTTTTCGCAGGCTGTTTTCTGGCCATCTGTCCATTCTTGCACCACATCAAGTAACCCACCAACGCATAATGCGGCGTGAAATGTTCAGGTAGCTTTGTCAAATGAGACACTGGGCACACATACTTTACTTTGCACGTAAAACATTTGATGTGACCAGAGACGTGCGACTTTTTAATGCAGTCCTCGCAAAACGTGTGTTTGCAGGGAAGGATCAGCGGGACTTTGCTTATATTTGTGTTTGTCCTTTCTAGAAAAAAAAAACAAATTTAGGTTAAGTATAAGTTCCTGCATGAAACTTTAATAAGTATACTTACTTAGAAAATCGTACGTAATTAGGCAATTTGGACATTTTCCAAAAGTTTGTGCTTGTTGCTCCATGTCGGAGAACCCGCTGGGGTGGTTTCTTGGAGAAAAAGTGGAGCTAATGTTTTCCTCGCTGGAAATTATCGAACCAGAGGACATTTTTACAGACGCTGAAGTCTGTTTTTGCGTCTTCATCCGATACTGGAACAAGAAATTGCAAGCTCAGACACTTTTTACTGCCTTTTTACTTTTTATGCGATTTTCCGTTTGGATCTTCGACATCGCAGAATTCGCAGTTTGCTTTTTTTGCGGTCTGTCGTCTGTCAAGTTACCAGATGACAGATGCAGGAAAAGACATCCTTGGCAGGAAACAATGCAGGGTTGCCAGCACTTGGAATAATAAATCCACTAGTAAGCCGCCTTCGGCAGTTCCGGTTGGTTCCGGTGTAAACTGTGTAAAAAGTGCGGGACGTGTATGTGTGCGGGACAGGAGCTCAGGAGCAGTGTAGATACGGGGCGGGGGTAGAACGATAGTCACGTGACCAAGAGCACTGAACTGAAAAAACCGCTCTCGGCGCGAAAAGTGCATAGGTTCAACAGGGTTCAACGGTTCAACACTCTGGTTTAACATTGACAGTTCATTTTCGCATTTTCTGACAGTCCATGCGTAACATCCGGCACGACATGCGCTGTAGCGCTGTAGCCTGTAGGTAGTGATGATGTGAAGCCATAGACTACCATGCATACCACTTGTATGATACAGTTTTTTAATACGGTATTTTTGTATGTACGGGGTGTTTATAAGAAACTGGATCGCGGCAGGCATGGGTCGGGCCGAAAAACGCAGTAACAGGCGTAATTGTAGTGATCGAAAGCGGATTCCAAAGGTGATGCGATCACAAACGTTTATAAACACCCGGTATAATTGGAAACTCCTTCGTATATGTTATTGCGTGCTTTCCACCTAGCCCCAAGTTCGGTACACCCGCCATATACGCATGTGCGGGTGTCAAACGGTGCTTTCCATCTACGTGTTCCTACTCGGTTCTGTGCCGTTCATTGGATCACCTAAAATTTTGTGCCACACGATGGAACATGTGCCGTCTGGTGGTATTTGTACCGTCTAGGTGGAAATCACCCATTATAACTTATAACGGGTGTTTTTTTTTAATCTGGCGTCCAAGCATGCTGTGCTCCGGCCGAATGAGGCTTGATCTTTTCGGCTGGAGCATCCTTGACTGGAGGCTGGAGCACAGCATACTTGGACGCCAGCTTAAAAAAAGCACCCGTTACAATCGTTTGGCGTTTGACAGATATGACAGATTTGACATTTACTTTAGAGGTTAATGGTGGCCCTACAGTGGGCGTCTTCCATTTACCGACACAATAAGTCGACTTGTGTCGACACAAATCGACACAAATGCGTTCCATTTGATCTGTGTTCCTTTGTATCATCGACATAAGCTAACACAAGCTGACACAAACCGACACAAATGTTTTAAATGGAAAGCGCCCAGAGCATCAAATGCTGCAGCTTTCTTTGCAGCAGAATGCTGATTGGATGGGCAAAATTCAAAAAGTTTTGCCACCATGCTGCTAAAGAAGTTGGCTGGACGTGAACTTCTTGAGCAGCATGGCGACAGAACTTTTTGAATTTTGCCCATCCAATCAGAATTCTGCTGCAGCTTTTTTAGCTGCTGAGCTCTCATTGGTCACCTGTTGATTCAAATTTTGCCGCAACGGCATGTGACAATACAGTGCCGGATCTAAATAGGCTTTTCTTCAGAGGGTGCAAAATCCAATTTTGCCGCCCCCCATCGATACGCGGGAAGTGATGGGCGGTCTGGGGCCGAGGGGGTCCCTAGTAGTGCCGCAGAGATAAAAACTCTTCGAATTTGAGAGGGTTCTTTTTGAGCAAAGTACCCCCCCCCCTTTCTTCCATAAATTTTCCCAATACGAAAATATACAAATTGCTGATAGCCCATCCAGGCGCCAGGGAGCAAAAATCAGCTCAATGAGGAAATAATTGTTTACTCATAACCACTATGATAATTGACAATATTCACCTCACTCTTATTTAAAATAGTAGGCCGTATAAGTGTATTACCACCAAGGTCATTGGTGAAAACACCCCTCCAGAATGGCCAACCTTGAATATTCTCAGATCCTCAGGTCTTCTTGCCTAAATTTTCAGCTTCAATATGAGCCACTAATTTTTAAAATCGGTCAACGACGAAAAAAGTTATCCATGCAAAACCCAAAAGATGATTACTTTGTGCTCACCCTGTAAATAAAGGAGATAAGCAGAGAATTTCAACACCACCTTATACTTCAAGACGTACCTACTTCGTCTTCTTTGTGGTAAAAATTCAAGAGAAAAAAATTCTTTTTCGAACGGGAGCTTCTTGACGATTCAGAAGTTTTGCACTGCCTTATTGAACACCCTGTACAAAATGCATGTGGATTATCTAGTGTCTTGCAAAACCACGGACTGATAGCCAAAGGATGAAGTCAACGGACACTTCAAACAGAATGCAAATTCATTGTAGTAATCCAAATTTACATCAAATTGAAAAAAGGCAAATTTTCTTGGAACGACGTATTGACTTGTGCGTAGTTTAGTATACATACTCTCGACGGTAAATACATCATTACTGCTGAGGGCACAGAGAGACTCCAGGCTTTGCTATGGCTATTGGTATGTAATATACTATTACTGGCTGGAAACTAGCTTAAAACGATCTGTGTGGCTTAGGTTTTGACATACTAATTTCCCCCCTTTCGGAAATGTCGGCGTCATGTTGCCATCATCAACAAGAAATGCACCAGGGTGGTTTTTGCCGAATATCTTGATTTTGGGTCATCTGACAGCAAGAGATGTAAGGAGTCATTTTGAAAGCAATGAAATTCCCTACAGAATAGTTTTTAAATTAACTTTCTGCGACCTATGGTTTTTGAGATAGAGCTTCTGGAAGCGAGAGGCATTGTCTTTGAAGCTCCATGGTCACTTGACTCGAAAAACTAAAATGTCGATGTGACAGAAAAATTTCAAAATGAGATATTTGTTAAGTTAAATGTTAGTTTGATGATATTAGATGATAGTTGGAGTTGAATTTCTTTGATCTGATTTGATTTCTTTAGTACACCCTGTATAAGTAAAATGTGACGTTTTTGACTTTTCAATATTCGTAATCTACGGTTCAAGGGGAAGAGTTTAAGATAAGACCATCACCGGCGCAACTATAGCATGAAGGATTCTCGAGTAATCTCATTTTGAATTTTTTTTTTGTCACATCGACATTTTAGTTTTTTGAGTCAAGTGACCATGGAGCTTTAAAGACAATGCCTCTCGCTTCCAGAAGCTTTATCTCAAAGACCATAGGTCGCAGAGAGTTGATTTAAAAACCAAACTGTAGGGAATTTCATAGGCTTCAAAATGACTTATTACATTTTTTGCTGTCAGATGACCCAATATTAAGATATTCGGCAAAATCCACGCTGGTGCACTTCTTGTTGATGATGGCGACATGACGCCGACATTTCCGAAAGGGGGGAAACTAGTATGTCAAAACCTAAGCTACACAGATCGTTTTGAGCTAGTTTCCAGCCAGTAAACAATCATTTCCTTATTGTTTTCCCTGGCGCCTGGGCTATGAAGTACAGTTGGGAGCGAAATGATTCATATTCATACGGCACCACTAAGAAGTCGGCTGGATTTCAGAAATGTTGGCTTCTTGGATCATTCTTGAATGCCTGTTTTGATTAGAGATTGATTATAATCAAGACTGGCATTCAAGAACGATCCAAGCAGCTAACATTTCCGAAATCGAGCCGACTTCCTAGCGGTGCCGTATGAATCATTTCGCTCCCAACTGTACCTACTGCACTGCAAAACTTTTTTTGCCCCTTTCTCCAACTACTTTGCTTTTACCCATTTTTCTCCACACTTGACGCTGGGTGGTGGTTTTTTGTCTTTGCGTAAGAAAATAGAACATGTAAGTTTTCCGGTTTCAGTTCTTTCATGCAGGCGCAATTTTGTTTCAGCTTTGCTTTATGGAGGCTTTACAGAACTTCGTATCGTATGTCGCCGGCGACATCAGTGTCGCTGGCCAATAGGATTCGATCTGCCTGTTGCCTGTAGGTACTCCCCTACCTCAGGTATATGCCTACCTCCCTCCATAATTCCCGCGACACGAGTTTCTGTCGTCGTGTCGTTCAAATTATTCAACAGGTCCCCCAAGACGATTAAGAACATTAATTTTGTGTGTGTTTCGGTATGCGGACATTGTTGGTCCGTGGAATGAGCCCATAAGTTTTTGGCTGTAATCTGTTAAACGGAAATGTCACTATCAAAAAATGACAGAAGTTATACATCACGGAACTTGACTTGCAATATGTCATCCAGAGTCATCTGAAAGCCCTCAAAACCTCTATTCAAGGACGGCATATCCCAGTGTTTTTTCTTTACGTGAGTTTCATGAAAACCAGTGGAGTAGGAGACTTGAAAAAAAGAAGGCTATTCTAAAATCTGGAATGATGAATAAGTATTAGAAAATTTTAAAATTAAAAAAAAATCGTTTTTTTTTTTAATTTTTATATTTTCTCCAAAAAATAGGTACCATAAGTTTTTTGCCAACCCAGATTTGAATAACTCATTTTATTGTTACATTCTTAGCTGCACAGATTTGGCAGAACCAGAAACTCACGCTACAAGTACTATCTATATGTTTATCCAATCCTATTGAATAATGCACGCATTATCACACGCATACATGCCTGCAGTTTTCAATAAGACTGGATAAAGCATATTATAGTATTCTACTCGCGGGTAATGACTATTACTCATTCAGATGCTTTACGACACTCACCAAGGCTCGTGTCGGCAAACTGCATCCTATTGAGTAAGAAGCAATCATTACCCGCTTGTTGAATAATATATACTATTCTCTTTCGCTCTGCAGCTAATCCGCAGTCTGTTTCAGCCATTTTTTATGCTAGAAAATGACGTTCTCAAAGCTGTTGAAAATTTTTGTTCATCTATCATCTGTCAAAAATATTAAAAAATATCAAAGTTCAAGACTTTACCATGTAATTATTCAAAACCTATCCGATGGATTGGATCCAAATTTGGCTTTTTTACTCACAATTTGTGCTATTCTCAATTATTATTCTCAACATTATTGCTACCATTTAAAAAAAATCGCTTGAGATGCTATTTTTTCATTCCCTAGGTCATGAAGGCGCGCAAGCGCGCCTTTAACCAAAAGTCAGGTGGTCCTGAACATTGAATCAACTTGAAGATTGAATAATCTCGAAAATTGAATAATCTCAAAGAATGAATACCCACCCTTAAAATTATTCGAAATTTTTTTTTATCCGTTATTGTAGAACACACAATGAAAAATAAATCAATTTTTGAGATCATTAACATTTCATAGCTTGAGATATCTTCTTTCCAAAATCTGATGTAACATTCGGAGGCCACCATATATATAATTATTTATTAAACAAATAAATAATGCCTTCCTACATGATCGTAGGTTGCCAAAATGACAAAGGATACTAAACTGCTCAAAAGTGAATAGGGGTAATCAAAAATTTCGCATTTTTTCACATAGGAATATCCCGGAAAAAAATTACCCGATTTCAAAAAAGAAGACGACTCCAGATAGGACCTTCTTCCAACTACGTGGTGATGGACTGGATAATTTCATTATCAAAAATGTACATGATATACAGGGTGTCAAAAGGAGGAGTGTCCAAAAGGTCAATTTTCAACGTTGTGCCATTTTTCGAAAAAAAAATAGTGGATTATTTCTAATGTCATTTTTGGAAAGGTAGCATTAATATCTCGAAACGGTTTTTTACGAGGTTTTTTAGTTCCACAAATATTTCTTTCGTTTCATAGGCTACGTGATTTTTTTCTAAAATTTACAGTTTTTGATTACGAATCTCTAATTGGCCATATTATTGACATAAATTTGGCAGATATGAATGAATTCTCTCAATATACCTTCCCACGACAAAATTCCACCCCAACGACCCCCAAGGGGGCTACCCCTGGTGAACGTCAGCAACCTGGTTCGCCAAAATATGTGCGATGGTAAGACCGCTATGGGATAATTAACGCTAGGATGGACCACCCTGTACATACAAACATCCAGCAAACGAAATATGCAGTATTGGAGAAATTTCTCGTAACGGAATCATTTTAAATTTTGATTCCTCCATTGCTATAGAAGATACAATTTTTTTTTAAGAAGCGGATTCCTTCCCTCAAAGTGAAAATTATCTGTAGAGGTACTGACCATCATTATCATCTGGCGGCAGAGCATCAATTGTCGAAAATTGGATGTATATTGATGTGGTTTATAATAGCGAGCTGCGTTCCTTTTATCATCTGAACTGAGAATTCTCACTTCAATTGCTAGTTGTATCTCTCTCCCACTCATGCAATTCTCGCTGTTTCTCTCTCTAACTGAGGTGAGATTATCTGAGATTTCGTGTAAAAGGAATGCAGCTATTGCCTGCAAATTTCGTTCAAACGGATCACTTTTCGAGAAATTCAAAATGGCGGATCAAAGGTGGCGGCAAAGTAACAAAGAACCAAAAGTCAAGTTGACATCCTGGACACATGTACTACTGATCAGCGTTTACACCACATCGATATAACTCTTTTTCCTGAAGAGTTATGCCGGGTACGGACGGACACGGACAAAGTGAAGCTAAAAGCCCTCTTTTCCTATTTTTTGGAAAATTGCGCTAAAAAGGGGGCAAAATCATCGATTTTGAAAATAGTTCAGAAGCTTATGTAAATGAAAAGCATTCCGTGGGATTTTGAATAAAAGAGTATAGTAAATGCATTCCTTGAATCGGCATCAATCACACCTCATATATATCGGGTGTTTTGCTTGAATTTCTTGCAGGGGATTCATACATGGGTGAAACAGGAGAAAAAAAAATTATATACCGTGAACTATAGAAGGTGGAGCAGTACAAATCACCAGGTGGATGCCCGACTCGATGATTTTGAAGGTTTTGCTTGAAAAATTGACATTCGTGGTAAATAGAGTGAAAAGCACAAAAACTTGAAAATTAAATTTATTATTTAAAAAAAAAATCGGCTGTACGGCATGAGTGGATATGCATACAGGCTACTATAACGAGAGTCAAGTATCGCCGGCAGAAGCCAGAACCTGGATGGGTGACCGGTGGAAAGCTGCGCGCGAAGAGATCGGACACAGCGTAGTGTACTTGCCCAAGGGGGCTCCATTTCTATTACCTGTGCACGCACAGGAACTACATGACTGTAGGTAGTAGCATAAATCCATAGTGCGGCTCGGTGCGCCCGACACCTCGACACCCAGTTTGGTAAAAGAGGTTCCGATTATATATATTTTAAAAAAATCACCGTCGGAGAACCGAAACCGTGTCGGATTTGAAAATAGACCTACACGACGCCCAATGCAATCGATATCCCGTAACCGATATCAGTTGAAATTTTTCGAAAAAAGTAAACGTTCAACTGGGAATTGATGGAAAGCTGCAACTACGGGCTTGATTTGATTCTTTTGTTTTGTTGCTTCCTACCAACTTTGGCTCCAATCCATTGGATAGATATTGAATAATTATAAATGGCAAAGTTTTTTTAGAGAAGATTACGGAGCTGTCTTGGTTTAGTATGAAAGGTGGTTAGACACGCCTAACATTTTGACGACCGCACGTGACGTCACCAAATGCAAACTGAGGTTGGTATGAATTTTCTATAAATTAAAAAATACCACTATTTGGCCGGGGACTTCGAAAAATGCTATAATGCCCGCTCTATGAAAATTCACAGCAATCGCAACGTTTCTGATTGGCTCGCAAGGTATTCGCAAAGCCATCGCAACGACGCGAAAGGCTTATTGCGAGCCATTCAGAAAAGTTGCGCTCTGCGTTGCGGTTGCGTTGCGTAATTTCATAGAACGGCCTTAAGGATCTCTCGGTTTTGAACCTATGTAATCATAATATTTTCATATAAGATTCACAAATCAATAAAAATGAGTTTGAATGAAATAAAGTGAGGTATCTATTTTATTTCTAAACTTTTATTAGCATAAACAATACATTTCAACATTTTTCGTGTCCGTCATTTTTGCAATTTTTTACCATTCGTGCGTTCTGGTCTCGGTTCTGGTCCTATATGCGGATTTCCGGTTTAGCTCACGGAAACGGATAAAAGTTCGTGTTTTTGTGAGGCAGTCATGGACCTGTGAGGCAGTGTACAATTTCAGACAGTACCTATAGCAACTTGTCACTGCTGTCGTACCTACCGTATTTTTGGCGACTTTATCAAAAATGTGGCAGTTGTAGTCTTTTAGATAACTGATCGCACTGAAACTCTTGAAAAAGTATGTCCATTTTCATTGCACACTGCCACAGATACTTTAAGGGATATGATAGATGCCCCTGTGGAATAAAACTGATCCAATCTGGGTTATTGGAGTCCAAATTGAAATTCTCTTTCTCAAGTGTTAATTGCGTGTATTTTCCACTTGAACCTGCAAGTGACATATTATCCAACTACGTATTTCAGTCCCTCAGCAGTCTCAGCACCATTTCTGCGCAGTCATTCTCAAACCTGGCCAATACCGTTTCATCGTCTTCATCACGCTCTTTACTATTGTCCCAGTCGAGGTCCCGAGTACTAAAAATATCAATACAGTTCCAACACGTCTTGGTTGAGTCTATACATCTTGATGCTCGAAGTGCCATAGCTTTGTTTTAAATGTCCGTACAGAGAGCGCAGAGATTTGTTGTTCACCAATATGTATCAATAAACAGTGATGTAGAGTAATTCTCAAAAAATACCACAGCTTGAACAAGACTGCATGGGGTTCTAAAAAAGAATACAAATAAGTCTACTGAAATCGTGAACGTGTGAATATTGTACCGTGTTGGAATGGTAGCAAAGCATTGTGTTTTCCAACCCTCTCATTGTACTGATGATGTCGTTCATTTTCTCAGTAAAATGGCGAGAACACACTACTAGGTCTACAAAATCAAAATTAACAGCAATTAGACAATTTCCAGTATGAAGATCAAATAGAGAACTGAACTCAGAAGAACCGTGCCGCCAAAACGGTATGCGTAGCACCAACGGTTTTTGGAACGAAAACTGGTCAACGCGCAGTGCCCAGTGCAGTGGCGGGAAAAAAACACGCGATTCTTCTCAGTTCAATTATTTTCTAACAGTATACTTACTTTTACCTAGATATTTGCACAAAGTTACATTCACTTTATTCTGCAATCCACAAGCACTTATCCACTTGACCAAAAACTCTTCAGATTTGAGAGAAGTGAAATACTTCAAAAGGGCAATTTTTTCGACAAAGAATTTTTCTTCATGCTGAAATAAACTGCAAACAAAAGGAAAAAATCTCACGAATTGTGGCATTTAAATTTTCGGCGGTAGGTGCGGAATTATGAGTGTAAGTAGGTACCTACCTTTTACGGGCGGGTTTTTGTGGAGTCGATAAGATAGCGGGGAATAGAAAAAAGTCAGTGAAGCCAGAGCATTGAACGAAAGAGGCACAAAGTCACGAGGCGGCCGAGGAAATTTTATTTTACCAAGTGGTAATAATAACTTCGGTACAAAAATCGAGCCTCCATTTGGTCGGACTTCCGGTGAGTCGAATCGATTACCAATCGACGTAGACGTCATGTTAGATTTTTTAGGAAAAGCCTCCGTTCCCAAGTTCTTGGGTTGCCTAGATGCCACCGCTCTGATGAAAACGTGTGTGGAACTGCCACGTTTCAATTACGATAAGAGGCTTTACTCGATGTCCAACTCACAGATGTCCAACTATAATAGCTGAAGAAGACCACGCTCCCACACTTACGCTATCCATTTTCGTTGAACCCAAGGCTCAAGACTCAACCCCGATCGTCGGACATTACCTATCGTCATCAGGATTGCTACACTGGTCCAGCCTAATTAGATGTAAACTGAGTAAGATTCACGTTTGTGTTCATCCTGCTGTTGAGCAGCCCTACAGCATGTTATTTACCACCCAATAATTTTCGCGGTTAGGATGCGCCTATTAGAGGTCTGAGCTCAGAGTTAGTACTAACGCGTCACGGGTCCATCAATGTCCCCGCTGAAGTTTTCAATCCGGCGGATGCTGTATAGAGGAACCACAATAGGGTGAATTCACACATTGGAATCGGCAATCGGCCCAGTAGTTTTCACTCACATTTTTATATTATTTATCTTCAATAGTTTTTGTTTGTTAACTTCAATTTGGAACCAAACCGGTGTAACAATTTCATATTACCAGTAATAATTCGATCTGGCTATCTATCAGTAAATCTATACTAAACGAAATTGAATACCCTGGTTCAACTTACCTATTTAAAATTTCTTCTCGGCAAATTTCAGTAGATAGGAAGTTATCCGTTATTTTTTTTTTATTTTACACCATACTAGCTGGCTGCTTATGAACGGATTGGCGATTGGCGCATAAAAAAATAAGTTAAAGTTAACCAAGTAGTCCAAGTACCTACTATTCACTTCCCAGTTAGTATGAGATTCATAGTAAGAAGCCATTGTTTCGTATAAATCTAACCCTAACAAATAAACTCACGACCCATCGCGCCATTGAAAAATAGGGTACAGAATGGACCTTTTCAGGCGGTCTCTCTCGCACGATTTACGTCAGAGCCCCCACATGGCCGCAGTGTGGTGCCGCGCACATCTCTGTCGAACCAGCGCGCAGAATATTTGAAAAAGTTCGTTCGCAACAAACGGAGTTTCCCTTGAAGATATTAGGCGCCGTAATAGCTAGACACCACCAACTGCGTGGTACGAACGCGCACGCATCTGTCTCTTTTTTCTGAAAAGGTCCATTACACGTGTGTAGTATGGGGGCATAGGTCGTGCCGTGTGCAGCTTCGTAAAGATATATAGAGTTTTGTCTTGATCGATTCCTGGTGGATCAAGGACCATGAAAAATTATGGTGGAATATTGGCATCTACTGCAGACAAATATGGTGGAGGCGCCAAGATGGGCTTCATCTGGTAATAAGAAACTGGCTGTAGCTTGTTTGTTTTTCAACGGATTTCGACATCTGGAACGTCATTTTGTAGACAAAAAAATTCTTTTTTTATTTCATACCTAAATTCACAATTGTCATTTCGTGAAACTGTCAAAATTGTCTTCATAAGATATGCTAAATTCCGCCAGTTTCTGAAGGTTATCCGATATTTTTGAAACCTGGCAGTATAGCTACTCCCTGGCAGTATCATAGTTATGATAGTTAGGTATGACTTTTGGAAATACTTTATGTATACCTATGGGGAACACCAATAAATACTTACTTACTTACTTACTTACATAGATCTTGAGGTGCCCTTCCCGAATTTCTGCTTTTCCACTTCGTATCTTTTCCGTTTTGGCCGCCATACTGAAAAGATGGCGCCCAAAAAACAGTTTTTTGTCAATATCTTGATCAACTGACTCAAGTTTGAAACGTGTGTATGCGTAGGAAAGCCCATTCAAATTTCTACGATTTGACATATCACTCATTTATGTGCAATTTACGGTTCTTGAGTTAGAGCTTTTAGAACATACGGAAGCATCAACTTTCGGCATTCAATCAGCATGTTAAATTGATACCACCGCCATGTAGTAAGCAGATTAACCATGAATAGCTCTTGGCCATTAACCATAGATGATAAAAATTCAGAAAATCGATCATGGTGATGTTAATTGTATAATTACAGGGTGAACTGTGGAAGCAAACTGACTTTAGAAAGAAATAAAGGTAATAGGTATAGCATTTGAAGGATATCAGATACATTCGAAACTCATTATTATGATGAAATTTGGGGTCATCATTCAGAATATCCACTTTCCACTTCGTATCTCTGCTGTTCTGGCCATAATTTTGAAAAGATAACGCTTAAAAAAACATTTTAAATTTTTTTTTGGAAAATTCGTTGTAAGGTCTATTAAATTCTCTAAAATTTGACATCTGAATCACTCATGTGCGACTTACGGTTCTCAAGCTATACTTTTTCAAAGTCAATTTTCCCTTAGAGTTCACCGTGTAGTTGCATAACAACCGTTACCCTGATTGATTTTCTGGATATTAATTATCTCTGGTTGACAACTCATTATTATTTATGGTTAATTTGACTGCCACGTGGAGCTAAGATCAACTTGCCATGCTGACTGGATGACAAAAGTTGATGCTTCAAGGAGTTCTAGAAGCCATAACCCAAGAACCGGAAATAGCACGTACACGAGTAAGGTGTCGAAATTGTAGCGAATTGAATAAGCTTCCATTCACATACAAACGCTTCCATCTGACATTGACTGAGATGAAGATTTTGACAAAAAACTGTTTTTTGGGCGCCATCTTTTCAATATGGCGGCCAAATCGGGGAAGGTACGAAGTGGAAAAGTGAAAATTCGGAAAGGGCACCTCAAGATCTATAATACTGCCAAGTTTAAAAAATATCAGATAACCTTCAAAAAAGGCCGGAGTTTAGCATTATCTTATACCTAAAGACAATTTTGACAGTTTCCCGAAATGACGTTTGTAAATTTAGGTGTGAAATAAGAAGAAAATTTTTTTGTCTACAAAATGACGTTCCAGATGTCGAAATTCGTTGAAAAACAAACGAGCTACAGCCAGTTTCTTATTACCAGATGAAGCCTATTTTGGCGCCTCCACCATATTTGCCTGCAGCAGATGTCAATATTCCATCATAATTTTTCATGGTCCTTGATCGCCCAGGAATCGATTAGGACATATGTCTATTATATATCTTCACGAAGTTGCACACGGCCAAGCCTTTTTTGACCCTATGCTCCCAGACTAGTGTTTTTTTTTGACCCTATGCTCCCAGACTAGTGTTTAAAATTTGTGAACTTAGGAGGGTTTCAACTAGGTTGTAACGTAACTCCTTATTTGCCCAAAAAAATACGTATGGAAATTTCATTGCTTTGTGATCATTTCTATTTGAATAGAATTTGATTTAAACATACAGGGCGTTATCGTTGCATGGTTAAGTAAGTGTTGATTCAGTTTGGAAAAAAGGCGATTTTAAAATTGAAATCATTATTATAGTCCGGTGGATTAGCGCCAAAAAATGCCTGAACTATGCATTTTGTGATAAAGCAAGGGGCTTCTAGATTTACGTCCTTGAGATTCAACTTGACAATTCCAGAATTGGCGCCAACGAGTTTAGTGTGGCAGGCGACCTCAGGAGCCATCCGTGAGTATGGAAGAACAAAAATTTCGTTGCCTTTATTTAAATGCTTGAAAACGATCACAAATAATTATTTTTGTATCGTGTTGCAGCCTTTCTAGTTGAAAGCAGTCCTATTTGTGTTGCTTGTGGAGTTAGTATAGAAATCAAGCATGTTGATGGCGTGTTCTTGAGGAAGAACTGATTTTTCTTTTAGTTTGACAAAGCAGTGAGCATTTTACACATTTCGCGAGATTCCAATTTTGATTTCTGTTCTTGTTCATTAGCAATCATTATTTCCATAATATACAGGCTGTCCCGCGACATTATAACCCTTTTCTTGGGGTCTTTCTCTTTGCAATGATCTCAAAAAAAAACTTTCCATTGTCAATTTTCATGAAGATTTCAAAATATTAGTTAGCTATCTTTAATTTTTTGCCTCTTTTCATGTACAGGGTGTTACAGACTGTTCACAGCCTGTAGGTTACAGGGTGTTACAAATTGTTCACAGTCCCCAGGTAGGCTATTATACATATATAGGTACCTAATACCTTGGGGGTGCTATTTGATGTGGTTGTGATGATGACTCATGTGCACTATGAGGATGTGCTCAACGTATCCATGTGCACCATGGGGATGTGCTTAAAGTATTCATGGGGATGTGAGATGTGACTCTGGTTGGTGCACATGAGCACGTTGGGCAGATTCTTTTGTATTTTGAGCACATCCTCATGATGCACATGGGAACGTTGAGCACATCTGAATAATGCACATGGGAACGTTGAGCACATCTTCATGGTAAGCAATGCCATGGGGCACATATGTGTTCCAAAATGTGCCCATGGGCACTTTTCTACCAGGGAATTAGACTCACGGAATGTGATTTGGTTGATTACTCAATAGAACATCATAATTAATCGTTTCCTTGTCAAAAAGAAAAAAACAGGTCTCTTAATCTCAACAAAAGAATTTTTTTTTTCAAGTTAGGAGAATGGAACGAACACGGCGACAATTGCTACCAACATTTCTGATAGACTCATAAGCTTCCTTTATGACACATGACGATAATCAATGGTCGTTTTGTGAAACTTCTTTTTTCTTCAAAGTTTGAAGGGCCCATTCGCCTCCTTATTGACGAAATTTCAAGTGCTGCGAGTCTAATCATGTCTATTGGTATAAGGTTCGCACATGAAAAAATTCGTTGCCCTAGCCCAAAATGCAGTATCGATGTACTCGGATCGCATTACTCGGTATCTCGATTGGGAAAAAAAATCAGGAAAAATATCAAAGTTTTTACTGCAGGTTTATTAATTTTCGAAGACATCTGGAATCGAAATTGTTTTATATTGTATCAGTCACAGGTCTCTTAATGATGAAAAACATACACTGGATATGTCTTTTGTTTTTACAAGATGATTAAAAGGATTTGTTTCGAAAGTTATTTTATGTCAACTTTGAACACTGTTATTGACGCACCTCCACACGAAAAATCATATTGTGCATGCTATACAGATCCGATATCATATTTGTTGCTTTTACACGGAGAAACAATTCTTCCTCCGCAAGACAAAGTTGAAAACCGTACAATAGAGTCTGTATTTATGACGCAACACGTTTTCAAAGTGAAGCATGCGTCACTTATCAGGTGCCGTGTTGATGCAAAACCGCCCTCGCGACCAAACACTTGATGAGCTTGTGAAGATGGGAAGCATATCTAATATATCTTTTTCAATCTAAGAAAAGTGAAAAGTAACTGAATATGCAAGAATAAATGGAATGCCTGTGGAGAGGAGTGAAAACCATGAGGTTAAAGTTGAATATCAAAAAAGCGTGTTTTTTCACACAAACTTGTTCAAACATGTTTCTAACGTAACTTGAACACTTTATTCGAACTCAGAACGTCGATTTTGGTTACCTGAGGTTACCTGCCACACCAAACTCGTTGGCGCCATTTCTGGAATTGTGAAGTTCAGTCTCAAGAATGTAAATCCAGAAGCCCTTTGCTTTATCACAAAATGCATAGTTTAGGCGCTAATCCACCGGACAATCAATTTTTTGAAAATGATGTGTTTGATCGATATACTTATTACTTAGCTAGAAGTAGAGCACTTTTTTGGTAAGTACCTATCCTCGTACCTATCAGTTTCTTCCCTATTAAATGCCATGCCGTTCCTAATACTTCAACTAAGGCTATCACAATACCTACTCAAAAAAAGATGATCACGCCTTTTTTTCCGAACAAATTTTTGCCCGCGGCGCGCACCTTCGGCACTGCTCGCTTCGCTCGCACTTTTTCTCTCTCTTACTTGTGCTCCCCCCCCCCCAATAATTATACACTTCCCCCGCCCCTGCGTACAAATGCCTGAAACCGAAAAAAAGGCATTTTGCCTAAAATCCGGTCCGGAAAGTAAGTTAAGTGATGCCAAAATAACTTTTCCATTTAAACTATGCTGCCTATCCCCTGCATTTTTGTACCTTATGTTTAAAACTAGCATAACCATGTAGCTACAAGCATCATGTAATAATTTTGATCGCACGAGAGTCACTCGGGAAAATTCTATCTCATAAATATCCGTATTTCCCAAGCGCTGTTAAAATAACCTTTCCAGACTATATTCTATATTCATGAAATTCCTTATTCTTCGAGTCCAATCACTCAAGATATGGTTAGATGCACCAAGCAGATGAACCGATTTCCATTCAAATTACACCTCGAGTTGGACAGGACCTCATTACTTTGAAATCTGTGGGGACGCCCGTAATGAACATCAGCGGCGTGAAAATTTCCCACAGACCAATACCAAATCAAATAATTATACGACTACGTTCACTCAGATTATTAGACCCAACCTGGAGGGGAGGATCTTGCGATGCACCTGCTCGGATAAGACAGGTGAACTCTTTTGACAACCAGGTCGATTCTTGCCAATGAATTATTCGATGCCCTCGGAAATCTAATATTTGAATTTGCGGACGTTCTAGAGAGGAGAGTCTGCGAATATTTGGGGGGATTATATTGGGGGGAAAAGAGTCAACCCACCTGCAGGTTCGCGCCCTGAAATGGGGGATGGCAACTGGTAGCTACCCCTTAATTAAATCAGAATTTGAAGGGGTAGTGCATCCATCGTTGCACGCACGATAGGTGCGAAACGTACATCATTGCACATGCTCTAAAACTCCAGGGTATGGTACAATCTAACTTACAAAATAATTGGATTAGTTGCGTTGTGACTGAGTCCGGGAAAACTAGCACATTGGCACACACCGGAAAAGTTGCTGCAAGCAGTCAGACGTTTCTACCCTTCCGGGACGCACTGCAGTTTCTGGCTGCATTCGCGAATTGAACATTTTCTTCGAAAAAGTTTCCGGATGCTCTTGATTTTACTCCAACAACCACCGATGGATAAATAACAATAATACCTAGTTGAAAATAACTTTGAGTTAACAACCTTATAAACTGCATCCGAGAGTTGATCATCGCGCAACAGGTCAAGTCGTCTGCTTCAGCTGAGAATCAAGTTCAAGGTAAAGCGCCATCGATTTACTCCTCGAGGTTGAGCCATGTCTTCGGGAAATGGAAAATCAGCAGCGTTGCATGCCATTCACCCAAAATTCAGTTTCTTTGAAAAAGAAGTTCATGCATGCACGTAAGTCAATATCGAGGTCAATATAACACTTATTCAGTCAGTAGGTAGTGGTTCGCTTTGAGCCATATTATAATTTGAAGAGTGATTTCATACTGAATAATTGCTATCAATTTCGCAATAATCTGCATGCATCATATTCGGCGTACCTATGTGTCTCGTCGCTGGATAATAACAAAGTTGGTCAAAAATACTGCTGGAAAAGTCATACTTCTTCTCGCTTCCATCATGCATGTTCTCCTAAAACTTATCAAAACGGCTAACTGAACTATTTTTACAATTTTCTGAACTGAATATTTTTTAAATGTATAAATAGGTAACTATACTCAAAATAAATCCCTTTTGTTTAATCAAAATTTGTTCGTTATTTTCTCCCTTTCGTAAAATAAGTAAGTAATTGGATAGGTAGGTAGGCCCTACTTGTCTATTTTAGTAGAAACTGTAGGGGAGCGGTATTCAAACTCAAATTACTACTCAAGAGGGTTCGCGTTTGAGACAGGGCAGATGCCATGATGCAAAAATAAAGGCTAAAAAGCAGTACCTATATAAGTATATATAATTGATTTATGCTTTAGGTACTTACATGCCTACAACTACATTTTGAGCACAACAATAAATTATAAGATAGGTACCTACTTTTTTGTGGGTTTGCTTCATTCCAATAAACACAATGAGAAAAAACGTAGGGTAGGTACTACCTATGGCAGTAATTTAGTCTTTGCTAGGAATCCGCTAAGGGATGAAGGGGAATTTCCACACAAACAACTTTTCAAGTTCACGAAATAGTCGAAACAGGTACCTGTCAAAAAATTTCACTATGAAGCGGGAAATGCATTAAATTGATGAACATTTTTCACTGATGTAGGATGTAGGGCGGAATGAATCGCAACCTCTCGTTTCCATTTTCGCATTTTGCGCTTTGCCTAATTAGTTAGACCAGAAGATGTACAGTTACGGATTGCAGAATCCTAGCTCGCTGCACCTTTGATTTATAAGCAGCTACCTACCCAGGAAGAACCGGAATTCACTTCAGCTTTTTTATTATTAAATAAATACCGATAAACTAATCAATTAATTAATAGTAGAGGTACCTCTATGCATTTTCAAGTATGAAGAAAAAAATTTGGCAATACGTGTCTTAGATGTCCCACTTGAAATAAAAATCGACCTTTTTTGGCGTTTTCCAGGAAAAAAAATTGATGCCAAAAAATCTGAGGTCGAAAGTTCGAAAATAAACACCAGTATGATCATAATAGATAGAATATCAAATCATAATCATATTATTTGGACTTGAAAGGGAAATCGCATCATTTCCAATAGGTACATATTTGAATACAGAGGGGTGCCAAAAAAATTTGAAAGTTTATTTTAAACATCCTGTATACTGCAAGATGTAGAAAATGTTGGTGTCTAAATTTGAATTGTAGGGAAAACATTGTTACGAAAATTGTTTTTCCCTGCCCATTCATTCCAACGGGGAAAATTCTAATAGGGGGGCACTCTCGGTGAATCACCCTGTACAATCACGCGCAAAAAAAGCGAAAGGAAGCTATTTTGTTGAACTTGTTAGACTACATTGTTTTCCAGTAAAATCGATTGGAATTTTTTTTGCATTGTTGCCATAAAAATGCCACGGTTTTAGCCGTGAAATACGCTAATGTGAACTAAGGGCTGATTCTGCGACCAGAACAAAGTCGGTCGTCTACAAATTCATTTCTTCAGACGCAAAAAAATTCAAATAAACGATTGGATGAAAAAAATATGGCGATGTAGAGAATGAAAAACTAAATAATATTACGTACTTCGCGTACAGATTCGATTATAATTGAGACGATCGTTTTAAAACACAAACTTGTTTTATTACTGCGTACTACAATAAATACACGTCAACAATTATTTACGCTTGGAATTATCCCTGGGACTATCGCTTCTTATCCGCTCGCTGTCTCTTCCAATTTAATACTGACTGTCGCGCTAAGGACGGTGCTTACATATGCCTCCGATTAGTGTTCCCGAACATTCTTTCCGTCATCCTCCAGCAATTTCCATAGTGACCCGGCATATGGTTTCTAGACGACTCCCGAATAATCACACACCTTTCGCGTGCTTCCCGTGTGTTCTGGTGTGTGGCACCTCCGCCAAAATGGACAGATGTAGCTTGACCCACTGCTGAAGTCTCCATACAGTTGTACGGGAAAAAGCCTACACGCGCGCTCTGGAACACACCAGAACGCTTCGCATTTGTACACTGCGACCTAACGGGAAGAGTCTAGAAAGATCGCGTGTTATCCAGAATCGCCGCTCGTAACAATAAGAAAAACCAAAGTTTTATTTCCAGCCATCAGGGAACCATGGAGAGAAAATGGAAAACATAACATGCGTCGCGGTCTTTCTTCTGAAACGGTGAGGGAACGGTGAGAGATGCGTTGAAGCTGTCATGAACAAAGTTGTAGCGAATTCAATAATCTACAAAAAAGTCTCCGAGGCATATGTCCAACGTCCTGAGTTGAGCCTTTAATTGCGGTCAAAGTTGCACGCCGATTGAATGTTCCACTAGAAAATCTTCGAGGCCAAGTATTAGCATTTCTAGTTGAGCCGTGAACGACGTTCGAAGTTGTGCGACAATCCTGTTAAGGAAGTGGTTCTTTTGGAAAACTTGACTCTTAAAGCTTGTTTGTGCACATTTTCTATATTTATTACGTTTATTTCAGTATTCAATGAGGAAGCTATAGAAGTGCTAATCGCTATTTTTCAAGTTTTTCTTTTTTTTTCTTTAGGTTTCCCGGAATGGTGTGGAATGAAACTTTGCTGTTTCAAGTCCAATTTTTCATCCTCTACAATGCCATAATTTTATCATCGAGTCTAGAATTTTTGTGAGTTTTCCAAAAGAACCACTTCATTTACAAGATTGTTGCGCAGCTTCGAACGTTTCACAGCTAAACTAGAAGAGCTAATAATTGGCCTCGAAGATTTTTTAGTGGAACATTCAATTCTATGCAACTTTATCGCTCACAATTTTCGGATTTCTCTTGTCGTTCTCGCAGCGTTCAAGAAGGAAGGTTACGCGGAGTTTTTCCGCTTTACTGGACGGGCGCGCAACTTTGTCTGCGAATAACGGCTAAACTGAAGAAGTTAGACATTCAGCCCTGGGGACTTTTTTGTGAACTACTGAATTCTCTACAACTTTGTCTTTGACAGTTTTCTCACATCTCCCACCGTTCTCTCGCCGTTTCAGAAGAAAGACCGCGGCGCATGTTTCTTCTCCAATTTTTTTTTCATGGTTCCCGGGATGGCTGGAAATTAAACTTCCGTTTGTCTTATTCAGTTTCTTATTCTCCACGTCGCCATATTTTTTTTATCCGGCCCCTAATTACTCAGTTCCAACTATGGCAAAAAAAATCGCCTCATTTTACTGGACTATAATTATCAGACATACTGTGTACAAAAATCCGTTTGGATTCCATTTTTGTTTTCAGAGCATAGATAAAGCATTCTGCCTTTTAACGTCTAATAGCCCAGGCAAAACAGGTTTTAACCCGGAATAAATTAAAGAATTCATACTTTTTTCATTGGACCTTATATTTTCAAGGTCGAGGAACCCAATGAGATAAGTTTCCAGAAAGTGTAATGCACCAGTGGCATACCAGACGACTGCGAAGTGGTGCAATTTTTGACAAAGTCTTGTAGTAAACCGTGACTAACACCTTTTTTGACATGCTTGGTATCATTTTTAACTAAATCGCACTCTCTGATTCCA
Organism: Anaspis maculata; assembly: GCA_949128115.1. Taxonomy (NCBI): domain Eukaryota; kingdom Metazoa; phylum Arthropoda; class Insecta; order Coleoptera; family Scraptiidae; genus Anaspis; species Anaspis maculata. The sequence continues at coordinate 37,881,360 of OX421962.1, read as the reverse complement.
AAAATAAGTATGAAATTTTGATAGAGACGTGATTAAACCGGTTTCATCAGAAAAAAACATGATTTTTTTCACCCTCAAATTTGATGTTTTATAGCTCTAGTTCTATCAGTGTCCAATGTATTCCGAACCCTGATTTTGATTTGGACAGTTAGTTTGGACTATTTCACACACAAATATCATTTTCAGATTCCTTTTCCCGTTTTTACAAAGTCACGGAGTTATTTTGTTTCTTGAGATGCACCATGTCAAAGTTTGACTTGATGAAACGTGCTATTTCACAGGAAAAATTAGGCTGCGTTCAGAATGTAGCTTTTTATTTGGTTCTTTATTCATTACAAGGCATGAAAATAGTTTTCTCTATCAAACAACACGGAAAAAACTAATAACTGAGCCGTATTTTAGTCATGACATCATTTTTCCTCCAACAATACGAGCTTTCGAAATTAAATTTCTACATGATACATGTTTTGGAACAAAATTACCGTGTGACTTTGTAACAACGATAGAAACTTCTAGTTATGGAATTCAGCCATTAAATAGTTCAATTGAACAATCTATATCAAAATTGTGATCATGGGTGTTTTGAACCACGATGGAAATGGCGAAATGGAGCTACAAAACGACAAATTTATAGATCGAAACTTGGCGTTTCTCTGCGAAATTTATTCCGCATTTTTGGAATGAAAAAAGAAAAATGATGTCATGACTAAAATACGGCTCCGATTTTTGTTTCCCTCATTTTGTTTGATAGAGGAACTATGTTCATGCCATAAAATGATTAAAGTATCAATTCAAAGCTACATTCTGATCGTAGCCTAATTTTTCTTGTGAAATAGCACGTTTCGTTAAATCAAACTTTGGCATGATACATCTCAAGAAACAAAATCACCCCGTGACTTTTTAAAAACAGGAAAAAAAATCATTGAATGATATTTGTGTGTAAAATAGCTCAAACCAACTGTTCAAATCAAAATCATAGTTAGAAATAAATTGGACACTGATGGAATTAGAGCTACAAAGCATCAAATTTGAGGATAAAAAAAATCATATTTCTTTCTGATATAACTGGTTTGAACACGTCTCTACCAGAATTCACACCTACTTGTGGAATCGGAATGTGCGATTTGATAAGAAATGATACCAAACATGTCAAAAAAGCTGTTAGTCACGGTTTACCATACGACTTTATGAAAAATCGCACCTCGGCCACTTTGCAGCCGTCTGGTACGCCACTGGTGCATTATACTTTCTGGTAATCATTGCATTGGGTTCCTCGACCTTGAAAATATGGAGTTCAATGGGAAAATTCGCAAAAAAATACCAACTTTGAAAATGGTAATTTCCTGTACCTTCAACCTCCCACAGAAAAAATATCAAGCCTCGGACAGATGGGGACCTTCAGTATGTTGTTCCCCATCAAATTCTAAAGGGATCCTCAAATTTTCAGATTTTCCCTCCGATTTTCCCTAATTTATTCCGGGTTGCATCGAAATTTTGCATTTCTTTCCTGGGCTATAAAGCTTACATCCGGGTTACATTTTACATTTCAAGTCCGAGTTGCAATCGATGCAAAGTTGCACCGTCAAACCATCTTAGCGTCAAACGTCGAAAAAATGTCAAACTTTCACGCCGATTTGCAGCCTTCTTTCTACAGAGTATAGTCTAAACCTCAAACAGATCCATGGCGAATGGAGTATGAAAACGGAAGTGAAGACGAATACCGGAAGGTCTTCTGGTTAAGACTTGGGGCTTGGGGATGATACAAGGTGAGTCATTTGTTTGGGAAGGCTTTTTCCTGCGAAAAACAGGTACAAATGAGCTTGTCTTTCGTTTTTCCCCGAGTTTCTGGATCGATTGCAATACAATTTTGTGGACATATTGCGTCTGATAGTGTAGCCAGACGTGAAAATAAGTTTTTGGCTCCGAAACGTCAATCAGGTGTACCTACCATAACATAATTATAAAGAAAGTTTATAAAGAGAAAAACGTCCGCTTTTTTCACATCTCATTTGAATAACTTTATTCACAGCTTTTGATGGAAGCATACTCGGTTTTGGTACATGAGTACCGTATGATCAAACACTTTTCTACTTGCGGTAGGCTGTGGCTTGGTCATTGGCAGGCAAACGAGGCTGATTTTGGCTAGGCCACAGCCTACCGCAATTATAAAAGTGTTTGATCATACGGTATTATGAGAGGTGGAACGTTTGGTTAAATATTGTTGACGTCAAGCAATGACGGCCGCAACAACTGAAAAAAAAAGTGGAAAATATTCAAATTTCTGTGAAATGACAAAAATTTCAGACCGCGACGGGGTACCGTTGCGGACTTTTTAAAGTGGACGACAGTTGACAGATTTCTCAGGATTCTGGCCTGAACGTCGCATGACAGCAAGCCAACTCGTTGACATTGTCGTCCACTTTATTTTGGCCGCAATCGTACCAGGAATAGTGAAAATTTGTATACACATCTAGCAAGAGGTCTAATTAGGAAACACTCTGGAAAAGTGTTTGAAACAAAAATCAGCCCAAAAGGACGCTGTCTCGTTCTCCAGATTTGATTTTGTGAAAATAATAAACGGCGAATTTTGTATTGAAATAACTTCTCGGTTTTGCATTTAAATTCATATATTCGCAAATGATACAGCAATTTTGATCTGATTCAGTATAGGGGGTTGGAGTCTTAGGAAAAAATGTCCGGTATAAAAATACTCGACACTAGCTGATGATGATCACCAACTGGAAAAATACTCGGAAAAATATAGGTATCTCGAAAATAAATAATTTGATTTGATAATTTGATAGAATTAAAATAATCATACAGCTCCATGCAAGTGAACATGATGACGATGATTTAAAAAAAAATGCGTCGACAGATAGGTACTGGTTAAAAAAATCGAAAGGCACTTGATTTTTGGGATATCAAGTTTCGTGGGCGTCCCATGAAAAACAACAGCGTCTGATGAATTCTAACATACAGGTTAGGTAGGTACTGATTATTACAAACTTTGAGAGATGATTTCTCATCAAAATAAGGCCGAAAGAGAATAAAAGTCATAATGGTTCTAGAATGCTTCCTTGAAAAGATACAGGGTGTTGAGGTTGACTTTTTTAAATCGTTTTTTCAACGTAACTTTCGAACTGCTGAACCGATTTTAATGAAATTCGAACCAAAGTTCACTTAGACTGCATACCAAATTTGGTCAAAATCGGTCAGACAGTATGAAAAGAAATTGAGGGACAGACACACATACAGGGTGTCCATTTTTCGAGGCTAAGCATGGGTATCTCGCTTATCGTGAGAGATACAAAGTCGGTTAAATTAGGAAAAAGTTGCGCATTTTCATGACGATCACTGATCCAAAAAGAAATTTGACGTATCGATTTTAGTTTTTGAGATATCGTGAAAAAACAGGAATTTGAGTTCTTGTTTTCATTTTTTATTCAAAAAACGGTTGAAGATGGCCTTTTCTAATCTAGGGCCAGGGCACTTTTTCAAGGGGAATTCAAAGCTGCAAAAATCTTTATTCTAGCTTTCAAAGCAACCGAGATACGACGTTCAACTTTTTTCTCTAATGGGCGCCATATTGGATTTTGATATTTTTTAATACGGTATTCTTTTCTGGTTACAACGATGTGCCACATGTCACTGTTGAATAAATGTTCAACATTTACGTTTTTTTATTGTCGGTGCTGATTTTGTTTCCAAAGCACTCTTTAAAAATTAAAGAAAAAATTTTTTGCTCAAAAGCATGAATTCAACAGTGGCATGTGACACATCGTTGTAACCAGAAAAAAATATTGTTTTCAAAAATGTTGAAATCAAATATGGCGCCCATGAGAGAAAAAAAAGTTGGATGTCATATCTCGGTTGTTTTGAAAGCTAGAATGAAAATTTTGGCAACATTGAATTCCCCTTGAAAAAGTGCCTCCACAATGTCTTAGTTAGAAAAGGCTATCTTCAACTGTTTTTCAAATAAAAAATAAAAACAAAAATTACAAATTTCTGCTTTTTCTCGATATCTCGAAAACTAAAACTGACAAGTCAAATATCTCTTTGGATCATTGATTGTCATGAAATTTCGCAACTTTTTTCTAATTTAACCGACTCTGTATCTCTAAAGATAAGCGAGATACCCATGCTTAGCCTCGAAAAACGGACACCCTGTATAGCTACATACATACTGACCGACCGACACGGAAAAAACATTTTTTTACAGATCCCGACGACGCACAGTGGTCGAATTGAATAATCTACCTGTGCAAAAGTCCAGGAATAAGTAGTGATAAAACTTGATAATTTTGATAGGTTTCTGTACAGAATTGACCAGTGGTTACTGAAACAATATTAGAAAAAAATTGGCCCACAAGGTAAGTAGGCGTAGGACAAATAAAAGCCGAGTGAGTTTAAAAACGCAAAAACGTCGAAAGTTTGTAAACCTTCTCTAGTGTGTTTTTGCATAAACTATGGATATTTTCACTATAGTTATGTATTGTTTAAGTCTAAATGATGATATCGACTTATTTTGGATCATATTTGAGTCAAATGCGACATTAAATGACGTGTTTATCCAAAATTTCATTCATTTTTTAATTTATAAGACCAAAAGTATCTATATCCGCTTATATTCGACTAGTAACACTTTTTTCCATAAAAACCAAAGAGTTAGTTGTTGAATTTCAAAAAATTCAACTGCATAAAGTTGCAATCAAGTGAATATCGAATTATTTTAGGTATTGTGTCCGTATCTCGGAGAGAGTTTTTTGACATTGACGCAAAGAAAAAACGTCAATTGCGAAAAATTCTGCGGTGTTTTCACACGTTTGGACAAGATTGGGACTAGACAACACGCAGATGATAATTTGAAAAAAGAAATAAAAATTTCAAATGGCATCTCAAAAAAAAAATCATTTTTTGAGAATAATGGATTCATTTCAGCATTCAGATGTGTCCAAGATATTTCGTTTTTATTTTAAATGACATAGAATTACATAAAATGACTCGTAAAATACCCAGGACATGTTCAAATTCTAGAATGAATTCATCGTAAAGAAATATTTTTTTTAGATGCAACTGAAGATTTTTCAATTTTTTTTTTCTGAAGAAAAAAGTTCAGAAGTGTTATGCATATTCGTAATCAGGATGTAATAATAATGTGCATTGGGCATCGATTGTGGTGATCAAATAGAGTGTTTCAAAAAAGGCAAAAAAATGCGACACCCTGTATATGGGACGAAATGGAAAATTATACTTGACATACTAGACTACGGGCAAAATTGTTGAAGGAATTTTTTTCTTTTTTTAATTATCATAAAGGGAAAGTATTTCATGGGGGTTATCCGTCTTGCGAGGACACCCTGTACATATAAAAGTCACATCAGAGTGTAGATTGGGAAGTTGATATCTTTGTAGTGTTGTTTTGTTACTTGGTGTGGGAAGTCAATAAAATTGTCTCATACATGAGTTGACATACATGAATTCTATGAAATTCTTTCATTTTGTGTCACCCTGTATTTATCACCATCATCTAATTCAAGTACATAATGGTCTATATCACTCACTATAATCAATAAATGCAACAGTTCACATTAAAACCAAACATGTGTTCAATTTTGATTTTTGCACAGCTAGATTATTCAATTCGACCACTGTGCGACGTTTTAGCATACGGAGATTCCAAAAAACAAAACAAAATTAAATTTAAAAAAAAAATTTTTTTTTCGTGATTAGGTAGGTATACCTACTTACCTTCTCATTTTTTCGAAGAATTCTATGAGAAATAAACAGACTAGGGATTGTTTGAAAATTATCATGGGTTCAGGCAAATTCCACCTCAAGAATTTATTTGAACGCCATTTTTTTTTACAATAACTAATAACCAAATTTTTTATGAAGTGGGCTTGTTTAGCGAGCCCGAAAAAAACAAAGAAATGGGTGATGATCATTCATCATTCATGTCATCTTAATAATGTCACTTGTCATCGTAAGTCGTGACAGTGACACTGACAAGAGGTCAAGAGGATTTTAAAAGAATATCACTCGAACTTGGACAGCAGGAAGAAGAGATACTACAGCAGGAGCAGGTAAGAAACTTGATATATTGCAATATAATGGTTTTTCCAGCTAAGCCGGCCCAGCATGGTATGCAACCAAAGATGCAGCCGTGTAATTTATTACGTGGCCGTTGCCGAAATAAGCTGACCGACCGAATCTCACACTACTGGCGAAGCGTAATTAAACCCATCGCCCATGCGACAGCCAGCATTCTCTCGGGATAAATCGCCCATAGTCACGATGCGATTTTCAAAAGTGTAGCGCCCCCCCCCCCCCCGATTGGAACCCCCCCAGTAAATCCGCCCTGTTCGCGTCCCAAAAACTGCCCCCCGTGGAACTCCTGGTAACTTTTACATCAACTACCAGCACCACATCCCCAGCGTCGAAAACAAACCGATGTAACAGTACTACTGCCGTAAAGTGTGTGTGAGTGAGTGAGTGTGTGTGAGTAGTAAAGCTCCTCTGCAGTTTGCATGGCAGTGAAGGAGGTAGGAAACTGGGTGGCGTTGTGATGACAGGAACGGGGCAAAAAGGTGAGTTTTGGGGACCTCATCTCGGGGGGGTGATCGAAATTCGCCGGAAGGTGGGTCGCGTTCTGCAAGCGGCGTCGAAATAGTCCTGCGACCAGCAGGAAGCTTCGGGACCCAGCCAGCCGCATATAAAATCCACAATGGCGGTAAAAGGTGACGAACGAACGTGGTCCGCGGCTTAGGTTTTGTTGTGGTGGTGTTTGACTTTTCATTTTGTGTTTTGGCCCAACACGCACCAGTTACGCAATCTCTTGTGCATTTTCGGAGTCGGGCCGCTACCGAAAATTCCTCCGCGTTTTTCTGGTTTTGCTGGAGCAGGAATTCCGAAAATGGTGGGATAGTACTGTTAAGGGCATGGAGGTACATTGTCATCATCACCGTTCTTTCTAAACGGGATCCGTTGAAAGCCCCGTTCTCGTCAAGAGTCGTTTCTATGAAATCAGTTTTAACAAAACGCCCGTTTGCAGGTACCTAATAATTCACCACCGGAAGAAGAAAAATATGGATCAACAGTTCTGCCTGCGTTGGAACAACCACCCCACGAACTTGACGGACGTGCTGAGCAGCCTCCTGAAGAGGGAGGCCTTGTGTGACGTCACGCTGGCCTGCGACGGGGAGACGTTTAAGGCCCATCAAACAATACTGAGCGCATGCAGTCCGTACTTTGAAACGATATTCATCCAGAATGGCCATCCCCATCCGATCGTGTTCTTGAAGGACATCACGTACAACGAAATGAGGGCGCTTTTAGGTTGTTATTTTTATAATAATTACAAACTCCATGCTTGTCAGTTTTGACCCTTGTTGTAAGATACGATCAATGCTTGATCAACCAGGTGCCTGGTTTTTCAGAAGAGATGCATTATCCTTTATTGATTAAGACTGTTTAGAATGAGATCTAAAAGGAAAGAACATGAACAGGTAAAATTTCACTGAGTTATCTGGATATTATCTACTCGGTAGTGGGTAGGTACCTAAGTACTCGAAGTACCTGCATGTGGAAGTTTATAATTGCCAGTAATGCCAATTGCACAGATTTAAGTCTAGGAAATTTTTCTTTGTAATGAAATTCAATTGCAATGATCAATTGAATGCGAAATTTCACTAACTTTCAACATAATGCTGTCTCTGACGATTTTTCCCTGCATGCCCTAAAGTCAGCTGCATATTTGAAATCTTGCTTGAAACTAGGGGTCCATGACGCTTAAGGGACACATTGTAATTTTTTTTTTACAACCACAAAACAAACTGGCCAGGGCCGGCTCTAGAGTGTGGCGAGCTAGGCGACCGCCTCAGGCGCCAATCTTTAGGGGGCACCTGAGCGCCCTTTATCTCTATTACCTCGAACAAAATTCGCCTGCGGCGCTTTTTCACTCACAGTTTTTGCAATTCTCAATTATTATCAACATTATTGTTATCATTTGAGAAAAAAATCGCTTGAGATGCAATTTTTTCATTCCTAAAAGGGCGCATCACACAACTTCGCCTTGGGCGCCAAAAGCTGTAAAGCCGGCCCTGTGTGTTGCCTTCTATTCACGATGATTAGTCCCGACCGAGGGAGAAATTACGATCACACTTATGGTTTCTTTGCAGTTGAATTGTTTACGTTGTACTGCTCTTCTTTGCGGTGTCCATCTCTGGCCCGCGCACAACATTGCGCAACATTGTTTAGTTGATAAGTCATGAGTCACTGTACCCCGTACTTTCTCTAATTTTCCACTGAAGTGATGTAGACAACCAACAATACAACAAGATCCAGAAACAAACTGTTCTCTTTGAACACGTTGTCCCTTCTTCATTTTATTTTGCAAAAATTTCTGGATAATCCGCAAATTTTATTTTAGATTATCATTCCACACGCCATTCTGAGTGATATGCCTATTTTTTCGTTTCGATTTGCGTGTTTCCCTTGAGTGTAGTGGACCCGAAACTAGATTGCAACACCATCTAATGAGCCAGTGTGTCAAAGTCTCAATTTTTAGCCCATTTTCCACCTTGGTGAAAATATACACTTTGTCCGTTTGTCTGTCTATCTGTCGGTCCGTCCATTCGTCCGTCCGTCTGTCTGTCCATATGTCCGTTATTGCAAATCTTCAAGACCAGATGTTGTAGTGTCTAATTATTTCACTAATACCCCAAATCTGGACTAGGCTATATTAAATTTCTCTAACTCGCCACCGGCCGGCCGGCCCTCACCTTGCCACCCCCAAAGCGGAACCGCCCCGGTTTCCACACGCTGCATCCAATTTCCACAAAAAACATTTAATTAGCACTTTGTTCAAACTGTGAATTTGCTTTCTGAACTTCTGTAGTCGCCGCCGGTCCAGCACCGCCCTCAGGACTAAAGCTGTTTTAATTTGACGCAGCCCAAATGCGAAATTCATATGTATTCACAATAGAACCTTTCAGCCTGTGGTTAGGTGATTTTCATTCCTATTTATATCCCATACATTTTCTATTTTCAGTAGAATGATTTTTCGGAGCAAAAATTAAGTGACAAGCTAGAGGGCTACGACTACGGCTGATGGCACCTGTAAAGTTTGGGAGCGAAACTATCAGCGACCATCGGCCGTATTCTCCCAGCGCTCCAGCTTGTCACTTTATTTCTGCTCCAAAAAGTCATTCTGCCGAAAATAGGAAGTGTATAGGGCATATATATTGATAGATATGTTCTCCTCTCCCTAAACAGAAGCGTCATTTCATAGATGGGCCATTGTTAAGTCAGTGTAATTTATTCTTTTGGCTTTCATTGCTTGAACCATGAACAAAAACAGCCTCTCCTGCTAGTGTCTTGGGGCCTTTTTCACCTTTTCAGGAGTTCAGTGTCGAGTGCAGTGCGGGGAGCACGCCGTCTGTCCACGAATTTCGTATACGAAGCTTGCGTATTTTCTTTTGTATAAACTTGCGTATTGTCATTCGTCTTTGCAATCGCAATCGGAAACGATCGTAAAAAGTCGTGCCCGTGGATGAAGGCCGCCATATCGCTAAAATTTTAGCGACGAAGAGGGAAGATGCAGATACAGGGTCCTGCAACAGTGCGTCGGGCTTTCCTAGCGCCATTACCTTGCAAAATAGAGAAAAAAGTGTAATACATAAAATTATTGATTTGAAAAGTTCTACCTCGTGAAATTATTTTCAACTATAAAGGGTGTTCAATTTTTGCGCTGTAACAAAAACAAAGATTTGTTTTTACAAGTGTATTACAAAAAAGTGTAATCCACGTTTCCCGAAAGGCTTCTGCGCATACCTGTGAAAGTAGGACGTTGCCATATCTATATCACGACAACAAGTTGACAACACTGTAATACGGTGTGCGTGTGTAATGTCACGCAAATTTCAGCTGACAGCGCTTGACGTCGATTTGACGTTTCGACAGACCTAACCAAATAACGCTCTTGTTTCGTCGATCGCCTTGCAGCTCGTTGTGTTTTGATACGATCGTATCACCTGAATCTTTTCTGCGTCTTTCTGCTATACGGCCCGTAACATTTCATTCTGAACAGTATCAAATGTTGAATGGTTAGGAGAAGGTTATGTTTGTTGTTTGTTTACATTTCGATTATTGATTGACAGTTGCCATTGACAGTGACACTTCGTGCGTCCAAATTGAAATTACCGCGCTCTGCAGGTATGCGTTCTCATGTATGCGCTGAAGTGATGTACGTGATGGTAAACGTGGATTACAAGTGTAATTTTGTTTTCCCAATTTGTGGCAGTGCTACAAACTGAAAATTAGAAATCGAATTTTTTTGTAATTTCAAGGTTCATTTTGGAAAATCGTAAAGGCCTTGGTTTTTTGTGATTGAGGAATGAAATGTGGCATAACGGTAGCCGAACAGAAGCTGAATAACTTCATGACAAAAAACTCGAGGTTCATCATACAGGGTGTGCAATTTTTTTTTTTCGAACTTTGCAAATTTCAAAATGCCATAAGTCATTTTTTTCAAATGGAATGTCCCCTATTTTATCTCATCATTCGATAGCTTTTTTCTTCCTCTTTCATTTTTACTAGGGATACCCTACTCCTAAATTCCATAATTTCAGAGATAATCGATAATTTTGATAAAAATAGTCGTTTATTTGGATTTTTTATGTTCTTAGTAGGTCCTGATACAGAAAAATATATGTCAAAATGAAACCACCTCTCGATTTGACAGTTTGATGGTTTTTGAAGTCGAGAAACCGCTTTACTCTTTACTAAGCTCTATTTGAATTTTCTCTGTTCCATCGCGCAACGAAATTTTTTTTCAAGTATTTTCTTCAGATTGGAATTTAGCGCAGCTATTCAATAAAAAAAACTGGTTTTTAGCATCAAACCAAGCAAAATGTGTCAATCAGACATTTGTTGATGATCACCATGGCCTGCCCGGGGTGAAAAATTTTTATAAACAGCAATTTTCATCAAAATGATCGATTATCTCGAAAATTATCAAATGTAGAGGTAGGGTATCCCGGTAAAAATGAAAGGGAAGAAAAAAAGCTATCAAATAATGAAATAGAATAGGGGGCATTTCATTTGAAAAAATGACTTACTGCATTTTGAAATTTGCGAAGTTCGAAAAAAAACTGAACACCCTGATCAATAAATCTGATGTTTTTTGTCATGAAATTATTCACCTTCTATTCGACTATTGTTGTGAAAAATTTCATTCCTTGATTGCAAAAAACGAGGCTCCTACGATCTTTCAAAACAAACCTTGAAATTACAAACAAAAAACAATTTTTTATTTTTAGCTAGTAGCACTGCCTCAAATTGGAAAAACAAAAATACGTTTATAATAGAGCTTGAAAAGCTGAACAAGAAAATGAAGTCAAAAGTGGGGCATTTCATTTAAAAAAAAACCTTGATTTTGTTATAGCGCAAAAATGGAACATCCTGTATAGTTGAAAATAATTTCACTGGTTAGAACTTTTCAAATCAATAATTTTATGTATTACACCTTTGTCTCTATCTCGTGAGGGAAGGGCGCTAGGAAAGCCCGACGCATTGTTGCAGGACCCTGTATATTATGCTAGACAAAAGGTGCGTTCAGTCAGCTTATTTAGCCGCACGTTTTAATTTTAGTCGTAAGCACAGCATCGCTTATGGGCTGATCTGAAGAGGCTGGTTCATGACAGCCAATGAGCATCGCTGCGCTTACGACTAAAATTAAAACTTGCGGCTAAATAAGCTGACTGAACGCACTTAAAGACAAGAAAGATCGACACTTCACGCAACACTCAAGGTCTTCGTATTTGTACGGAGCTTGCGGGCTGTGCATAGGCACGGTTGTGGGTAGGATACGCAGGGGGCTGGTCGATTTTTATGAAATACAAAAGTGGCGTGCTCGCAAAATCCGGATACGAAAACGAACTTCGTAACCGTTTGAACGCATGCCCTGCACAGGGCAGAAGGCGCAAGGGATTGGGCCATATTCACTATCTACGAAACATGAAAGTGGCGTGCTAGCAAAATTCGTATACGAACACGAATTTCGTAACCGATTGACGGCGTGCTTCCACCACAGCTTCCAGTTTTTCATAAGCGAAGGAGATTACTTGCCCTATCATGAGATATTTAGAGAATATTCCATCATCTATTAGAGGCCCAGCATTTCTATCACTTTTCCCTAAAGAACTTTATCCTCGACTTTGCCACTCGGGGATGTATGCCCGAAAAATACCTTCCCAACTTTTCTTACTGACCTATAATTATCACAACACTATGAAACACTACAAGATGAAGATTGAACCCTTTTGAACTTGGTGCTGAATGCTGAGTTTAGTCGACGTCATGTTGACGCTTGTTGGAAGTACCAATCAGGATCATTGGCCGCAGAATGCGCGCGCAACCAAGGTAAAACTGAAAAGGTCTGTTGGGAAGTGACATGAACGTATCAAATTCACCTTTTCTACATATGCGGCCGCCACCAACAGCGCCGCCCCCAATACTGAAGCGCTATTTATTATTCAGTTTTGTCCAAAGATGGAACAAATACTGCTATACTGATTTTCTATTGAAAACCGACATGTACCTACCCTACATACCTACTCAAATCACTTTCAAAATTTGATGCCGCCGCCAACAACACCGCCCCCAGGATTAAAGCCCTTTTCATTCCACTCCGCCCAAATGGGAAAGTCATACATATTTCCAATTATTCAGAAGCAGCATGAACGTATCGAATTTTATTTTTTCATTCGTAGCTCCATCAATGGCGCCGGCCCCAATACTGATGTACTTTTTATTCCATGATGCTCGAAAACTGAATAAATTCTCATTTCCAAACTGAAAACCGACTAGCATATCTACATGCCGAAGGCCGAAGTCATATTTGTAACATTTGATGCCGCCGCTACCAGCACCTCCCCCAATATTTGACCACCTTTCATTGAATTTAGCTGAATCATGGAACAGTTGGTCTTTGTTTTTATTTGATCTTCAGAGGTTCGTTTTGTTTTCAAGCTGTACTTCAGGATACTTATATAAAAATGTAGCCTCCATACCATCCACGTTGACGTGAAGCACTATTATTGACCCTTGTTATTGACAGCTCGGTATGAGATCGATTCAAATTCCGCGGCCGAAACGTATAACTTGAGCGGCTATCAGTGGCGCCATCCCTCGGTAATTGAAATCGCTAATAGCCGAATGACTTTGTGTGAAATTGATAACAAGATTGCGAACCTTTCTTTGTCGCCTGAGTTTATATCGGGGCTCTGCATGTGACAATGCACTATGGCAGTATGTTCGTACAGGAATCCTACACAGTTCACTGAAGTGCGGATGAGCATTGGCCTTTGGGAGAATCTCTAGCTTCAGGTTGTAAGTGAATAAGACAACTCTCCCAGAATCAGATCGCGGTGTCGATTCCCACTCACATTTTATAGATTTCCACTCAAATTCCCATCTACTAATAGTGCGGCGGCCGGCCCGGCCTAAGTGCTCGTTTTTAAGAGCGACCCAATATCGAAGTATAAAGTTATGAGACCTATACAGATCGATTTGTAGGAAAATTCTGCATTAGAAATGGAAATTCACGACTCTCTGCTGTGGTCGTGACTAATGTTGTAGAGGAAAAACAGAGGAAAATGTTACTTTTCAAGCGCTACTTTTACCTTCTCTTATCTCAGTGTCTATAAGAGATATCGACCTGAAATCTTCATGATCTGATAGCCCTGTCATTTCTCTGTAAAACTGTGTCTACAGTATCCGCCCGCTTTGATTTTTCATGATAATAAATAGACCATTTTTACCAAAATGTCAGTTTTTCCAGACATTTCTTCACGTTCAAAGCGCTATAACCCGGTTACCGTATGAGATATCGAAAAAAAATTCTCGTATAAAAAAAGTCACAAATTTTGCAAGGAACATTTCATTCGCTGCATGTATGCATTTACCTTCAATAATAAAGCTTCCAGAAGTTATTTTGTTCATTAATGCAAGCGCGCGCGCGCTGCCGCTCGCATCGCCACCCCTTGCCTCTGCCACCCGCGAGTCCTACAAGTACTCGTCAGTCGGCTATCCACATTAGTATTTATCAAACCAATTTTCGATATTGAGTTATAGAACCTTCACAAATCGATTTCTAGGAAAATTCTACGTAAGAAGTTGGAATTACGATTCGTTGCTGTGTTCGTGACTTAATTTGTGGGTAAAAATCCAAGAAAATCGCTACTTCTCTAGAGATGCTGGCTCTTAGTTCAGTTTCTTCAGCAGATATCGATCTGAAATTCGAATGAGTTTATAGCCCTGTAGATGATCTGTGAAATGTGAAACTGTTTGCCAGCATAATGCGCCAGCTCAAATAAATTATATTATTAAATAAATATTTTTTCAAATTTTTAAAAAGTCATTGTATTCATCTAATAAATCGTCATCATCTGTGTCTAATGGCAAAATGTTTCCACACAGCATCTTGCACTTGCATTCGGGAATGCAACACATTCCCTCGCTTTTGCAAATACATTTTTGTGTATAGAAAGTTTTTCTCATTGCAAATGAGGTTTATTATTTACTCTTATGGTGATGGTTGAGATCGGTGGTTGTGTCAAAATATTGGATGGCAATTATCTTCATTTTCCTTTAATTCATATTCCTCCAGGTTGATTGTGGCATCGAAGGTGAAATGCTGATTTTACTTCAGTTTTTCACTTAGAAGTAGCATCTGAAATAAAAATTGCGGAATAAACTATGTATATCATCGCGTATGTATATCGCGTGAGAGAAATAATTCATTAGTGGCTTGGCGAAAAATCTGCAGTCGAAAAGAATCTTCCGTTGAAGGAATTTCTTCAACCGATTTCGATTTTTTTTTGTGTGTGAAGTTAATTTCAGTCTCACATCATTTAGATCAACAGAAAGTGTGTTGCCTTTATAGATTCAATACAAATTTTCTTGCTATGTTGATGTTGTTTTCAATATTCTCTTCACCAAATCTATGAAGGTCGAGATTTTTAGAGTTTGTAACAAAAATGTGCATTTTTGTCGATTTAAAAAAAAAATATTTGTCCTGTCGCATTCCGCGTGATTGCATGAAAAGCTATAGCAACTCATTGCATAAGAATTTTCTTAAAGCCTTTGCTGTTTTGTGAATAGATATGAACTGCTTTTCATTCGTGGAAAAAGTGTTGTGTTGGGATGTGACGGGATGTGACACGACAAATTCATTTTTTAAAATCGGAAAAAAATCGGCTTGAGACATTTTTGTTAAAAATTCGAAAAATCTCAACTTACAAAGATTTGGAAAAGAGAATGTTGAAAAGAGCATCAACACAGCCAGAAAATTTGTGTTGCTCTTATATAGACAACAAAATGCGGTTGATCTAAATGATGCTAGGCTAAAGTTGACTTTGAATACAAAAAAATCGGCCAAAGAAATTCCTCCGACAGAAGATTCTTTTCGACTGCATATTCTTTGGTAAGCCATTAATGGGTTCTATTACGCGATAAAGCCTATTTCCCAATTTTCATTTCAGATGCTACCTCCAAGTGAAATTATGGATCAGCAGCGTATTACCTTCGATGCCACCTCTGAATTTGTAGGAATGTGGGTGGAAAAAAAAACTAAGTTGATTGCTATCCAATGTTCATGTCAAAACCGCCAATCCCAGACACCATCAGAAGTCTGATTAATCTTATTTGCAGTGAAAAAAACTGTTCTACACAAAAATGCATCTGCAAAAGCGAGGGAATGTTTTGCATTCCCGAATGCAAGTGCAAGATGCTGTGTGGAAACATTTGCCAGTAGACACAGATGATGACGATGTATTAGAAGAGAACAATGATTTTTACAAAAATTGTGACAATATTTATTTATTAATATAAATTATTTAAGCTGGCGCATAATGCTGGCTTACAGTTTCACAGATCATCTATCAACAGGGCGATTTTCTTGGATTTTTATCCACAAATTAAGTCACGACTACAGCAACGAGTCGTAATTCCAACTTCTTATGTAGAATTTTCCTAGAAATCGATTTGTAAAGGTTCTATAACTCAATATCGAAAATTGGTTTGATAAATAGTAATTAAATACTAATGTGGATAGCCGACTGACGAGTACTTGTAGGGACTCGCGGGTGGCAGAGGCAAGGGGTGGCGATGCGAGCGGCAGCGCGCGCGGCTTGCATTGATGAACAAAATAACTTCTGGAAGCTTTATTATTGAAGATAAGTGCATACATGCAGCGAATGAAATGTTCCTTACAAAATTGGTGACCTTTTTTATACGAGACTTTTTTTCGATATCTCATACGGTAACCGAGTTATAGCGCTTTGAACGTGAAGAAATGTCTTGGAAAACTGACATTTTGGTAGAAATGGTCTATTTATTATCATGAACAATCAAAGCGGGCGGATACTGTAGACACAGTTTTACAGAAAAATGACAGGGCTATCAGCTCCTGAAAATTTCAGGTCGATATCTCTTATAGACACTGAGATAAGAGAAGGTAAAAGTAGCGCTTGAAAAGTAACATTTTCCTCCGTTTTTCCTCTACAACATTAGTCACGACCACAGCAGAGAGTCGTGAATTTCCATTTCTAATACAGAATTTTCCTACGAATCGATCTGTATGGGTCTCACAACTTTATACCTCGATATTGGGTTAATGACACCTTTTGCATCCTCGGCCGCCGCACTATAAAACAAGCAGAGTATTATTTCTCACTCGCTTTCTCCAGATTGCAGTGCCAGCCCATACCTACCCTTGGAGCTATGGACATTCCAGAGTATCGTCCCGTTGCCCTCCAAATATGAACAGCTACACTTACCAGTGTAGTCCCATAATTGTCCGTGTTGAAAGCGATTTGGGATCATGAAAAACTAATTGAATCTCACTCTATTTGTGCTGTTAGATACATCTATCTATCTGTCTATTTGTGATGGTCTGTGATGAATTACTACCAATAGACATTGAGGTGATTTTTCAATTGAACTGCAGCAAATGCCAGTTTTGTTTTGCGCTGCGGTTATTTTTGCAGATTCTTTCATGTTTTTCGTGCTGTTATCCCGCCCTATGAAACTCTGACGAAATCTCAATATTACCCTTTGCCATGTCGATTTATTTTTCTTGATCCAGCCTCCAGCCCTACCACCGCCCTCCGAATTCCATCTGTATCACTCATACAAGCTCAAATAATGTTGACAATCACAACAACGTATTCCTACACCTTGAACTACGAGTACGAGAAGAGCCAAGATACGCTGACCAATCAATTTTATTGGATACTTATTACTTATTACCCTCAGTTTTGTTACGATCACGAATTTTACTGTTCAACTGTGTTTTATGAAATGCGCTACAAGCCCTCTCCGTTCATTTTGAAAAAAAGGAATGCGACCGTTTAGGTGTGTGTACTTTATAGCGAGTCGTAATGATGGAAATTTCACGTTTTGCATGATGTAGCATGACTTCTAAATACAGGGTTCCCGTGAATAATTACTATGCCTAGAATCCTAGATTCGTTGAAAATTTCTTCTTCCAAGAAAAGAGTCATTACCTACACAGTAATTTTAATACCATTTTATAGTGTGGTCACATGTGAGATTATTGAAATTTGACGACAAGTTTACAAAGTGTATTTTTTAGCAAATTTAGGCTATATTTTGCTTATAATCGTTCCTAAAATTAACAATCGAATATACTGCTTTCAAAACAACTGCAACCCAGTCGGTAGCACGGTGAGGTCTGCCTCGCTTTTAAAGGCGAAGGTCCCGGGTTCAAATTCACACTGGACCAGATAGACTTTTTCACGCGTTCCTTAGAACTGGGCCCGAGGGGTTAACCACTTGGCAATTTTGGCGTACAGCCGTGAGCGAATTTCTGGCAATTGTGGCAATTTTCTAGCAATTGTGTGGCAATTTTCGGGCAATTGGCGATTTTGGTGTACACATTTTGCTCAGGTGGTCAACCCCTCGACTGGGCCATTTACTATCTTGCGGTGATGCCCCGGGAAAAGGGAAGAGACGAGAAAGCCATCGAAACCAAACCCCACTAATTCAAACATGTCTTTGTTGTTATTGTCATCACTGTTATAGTTACTGGAAAACCCCCACTGGAAAACCTGCTAATAACCTAGTAGTTGATGCAGGACGAAAAAAATGAATAAATGAACGCAACACTTTCGTCATCCAAGAAAGCGCCTTATTCACCTACTAACTACTACTACTATCGACATGAAAGCTCCAAAACAAAAGCGAAATTCGTTTCTGAAAACATAATCAGTATTATCCTTGAGCTTCAGTGATTCTGCTCACCGCACTATTTAAGTCTTCGGCAAGTATAAGTGGTAGGCTCAAAAGAGGACGACAGGAATCAGGTCCAGAAGATCGAATTTGTCGTGTCGTTTGTCTGGTATTTGCCGATATCAGACATTCTAGGACTGCACTCCAATCATATCCGATCGTACCTACCATATTATTGTCTTCAGATGAGGGAAAACTGGTGGAGGACCAGACCTTCTTTGTCGGCCATAATTTACCTCTCTGATCCATTCATTGGTTGATTTGAGTCGTTGAAACGTTAGTCGTTGCTTGTTTTCTATTTATGTTCAAATTTCATCAATACACGGTGTCAGTTACTTGAGGTGCGTTCAGTCAGCTTATTCAGCCACAAGTTTTGATTTTAGTCGCAAGCGCAGCGATGCCCATTGGCTCTCACGAACCAGCCTCCTCAGAAGTTAGAACAGCCAATAAGCGACGCAGCGCGTACGGCTAAAATTAAAACTTGCGGCTAAAGGTGCGTTCAGTCAGCTTATTTAGCCGCAAGTTTTAATTTTAGTCGCAAGCGCAGCGACGCCTATTGGCTCTTATGACCCAGCCTCCCTAGAACAGCCAATAAGCGATGCAGCGCTTACGACTAAAATTAAAACTTGCGGCTAAATAAGCTGACTGAACGCACCTTCAATAAGCTGACTGAACGCACCTTTACCTTCACTCCATCTCCATCCACTTTTGTCGAACAAAATCATAAACCACCTAAAATAGTGCCTGAAATAAGAATTCAAAATAAAAAATGCGAACCATCAAAAAGCCATAAAATTCGACCGAAGAGTGTCATAAAAGTCATAAAACTTGATATAAAAAAATCGAAAATTAGTGGTGGGATCCCTGTATATCGTATTTTCCATTCTTCAACTTCTATTAAAATAAAATAAATGTTTTAGTTGTAGACTTTTCGGTGGTTTGTATATTGAGGCGATTAAAATTGTTCGCGACATACAAGGGGCGGTAATATAATCTACAGAGTGATAATTCTATTTTATTATAGTACTTAACGCCTACTCATGACCTACCCCCAGTAGCTTTTCAAGAAAGCCGAACAAAAGCTACAAATGGTTACAATAAATATGCGGTTTGCCTGTTAGGCTCTCAACAAGAATAAAAAGCATTCATAGAGAATCCGTCACTAATTTACTATCCCTGGGTTAGAAACATGTTGTACCGGTCATAAAAAACATAGAGGATTCCCTGAAAAGAAACCGCAATACTATTTACTTGAGTCTACCTGCTCTCAAACATAAAGGACACTTACTACTGGTCATAACAGAGTCAAGTGACAAAGACATGGGCAAGGTAAAAAAAGCACAATAAATCCTGCGCATCCCCAATAAGATTCCTGCCGATACAATTAAATAATAAATACTTTTTTTTTAATTTGTGCAACCCCATCTCCGGTGTTACGGTTGTTACGAATGACATTTAGGAGTTCTGCATTGAATCAACATTTACTTGAAGGCTTCAATAATTGACAAGAGCGTTGGAGAATTTTTTGTAATAAACTCAAATACGAAAATTGGAATTAGAAAAAAAAATTGTAATAATTATTGTCGCTCGTCTTTTAGACTTCATGTACAAGGGCGAAGTCAACGTCTCTCAGAACCTCCTACCGACGTTCCTAAAGACGGCCGAGGCTCTCCAGATCCGGGGCCTGACAGACAACAATTCGCTGACGCCGGGCCGCAACGACGATCTAGCCGAAGTGCCAACGACGAATTCGAGTGGCGGTGGCTGCGGTCGAAGGGGCAACAGCGACAGGGATCAGCGGCTCCAGCTCATGGACGACTCGCCGCCCATGCCCGTCCTCAACGAGGGCAAACGGAAACGGAAATCGTCTTCAAACTGTGATAATGCAACAACGGCGAACTCGGCGGACCGATTCAACGACTTGCAGGTTGAAATTTAAAAACAAATTTTAAAAAAAGTTGATAATCTAATAAAGCTGTATCAGCGAAGGATTACACTAAAACCTCGTGAATTTTTCCAGGGCAACTATAAGGCAAGTCCGACGCTGCCAAAGCTAAATCCTATCTCGCCGGTTGACAGGGACAGCAGCATGAGCGGAGCGGAGGACATGAGGATGTCGCCGCTCATCAAACAGGAACCGTTGCTCGACTCGTCGCACGTGGACTCGTTCCATTCGATGTCGGAAGCTTTACAGACTGTAAGTTTGACGGATTTTCGGTTTGAAATTAGTTTAAAGCAAAAAAACACGAAACTTCTGGTTTTATGGAAAAGCGAAACGCTTGCATGATAGTCGTTTTGGTCATTTAGGCGTAGCTCTGTGTTTTCATACAAAGAGACGCCCCTTCACGTTACTTATAGATGGCACAGAATAGTCGTATAGAATGCTCGTTGTGGATATCATACCTCATTGAGCTTTATGGTGTCATTATAAACGGACTCATTAGCACTCTACTTTGACACCAGTATCTCCCTAGTGAGCTTCTTACTATGAAGCTCGATTTCTGAAAAGAATTTCATATAAATTTTAAGATACTGGACGTACAGGCAAAATATTTTGTTTGTGGGTCTAGTTGAGGAGAATTTTCATGTTTGGCATTGTGAACTACCGCTTTATCGTCTGATTCAGGCTTTGAAATGTGAAATCATGTCATCTATAAACCCAATGTTGAAAAAGAAAACTCTGATCTCATAATTCTATTTTGTTTATTCGGCTAATTGGTTGATTGTATCAGAGCTTCTATTGATCTGTACTGTAAAAGCTGCTCTCAAAACTTTTATTCAAAGTCAAGTGCGTAAAATTTTTGCCAGACACCTGATGCCGGTCACATTTTGACTTTGACCGGCACTTTTTTCTGTTGTTTGAAAATCAATGCTTAAATTAGCCTTTTCCAAAGTCACTAGCCCCTATTCTAATTTGGTAAAAATGTCTCCAAAAGTTGGGCCTATTCTAGAAAATTTTAATGGGACCAGTCAGCCTGTTTTGGTTGGAAAATCGACCCATATGTTTGATTTGCGCTTGACAGACCTTGTCTGTCTCACGCACACCCAGGGGGATCAAAAGCTACTTTTTGATACAGCCTATCTGCCAAGCGTCTTTCAAGTTGAAATTTGCAAAGACCATGATCTGTTGCAAAGTCATGGGAACTTTCAATACCTAATTGAGATTTGAAAACCTAAACCTAAAAGCATATTCTCCAATAGGTATCGTTCTTGCTTGAAGCACGACATATTTTGCCTTTAGTAATAATGATGTTATTGTAAATGTTTATTATTAATCGTTGCATCAATCGTTCTTTTCAATAATAGCGAATTCTCATACCGCTCGCTCGCGTCTCGCAGTTATTCGTACAAATCTTTCAAGTATTGATCAAACACGAGGTTTCTACTACCTTGTACTACTTCTGTTGATGTTCCAAAAATAAAATTCCCTCATGTGCCTTGTGTTTGATTTGTAGTTTATCACTTCATCAGACATCAGTTTATACATAGTATTTACGACACTTCAAAGTGTCGTTTTTGCTGTTCCTCCTAGGTTTTAGCGCACTTTCTCACTTGCGAAAATAACTATTGCAGCCGCCTTGTCCGTCCAGTGTCAGCCGCCACCCCCTTACGAAAGAAATCAGCTCTCAGAAGTTTTTCTGATTGCCATGCTTCCATTGCTTCTACAAACTCTTCGAACTTCCCAACCACACTTTCAGTCGCCCCTAGTCACCTTGGGGTCAGTCAGGAGAAAGTCAACTTTCAGAATGTTCGCTGATTGCCATGCTTCCTTATACACGGTATACCTAGTGATGTGACTGTTGAAAAGGCGGGTAAAAAGGCTACACCTACTGAATTCATCGTCGCCCCCGTGTCAAAAAGTAACTCTTCATAAGTCAAAATACAACGATCTAGTTTTTTAGCTAATGAACAGTTAACTAAACGAGGCGGAATATAGGCTACTTTTGATTAGTCGCCGCCCCCCAAACGCAAAAAGCACCATTCGCAGTTTTTGCCGATTGTCCCAAATCAGCACAATCGAAGAATACTTTGACCAATAGGCTACTTCGTTTGGACAGGTGCGCATACTTGACGGCTCCAAATTTTGTAAACTTTCGTACACCTGTCAGTTGAATGGCAACGCTGCATGCTCTGTCTAGCCGCCTGACCAACAACTGGCTACTGGCTGGCAACTGTCAGCATCTCTTCGTAGCTTCTTTGAACTTCCTTCTTGGTGCAGCCATTTTCAACAGGTTCTGTTCTTTCGACAAAACATGAGCAAAGGGAATGTAGGTCAGGTAGAAACGAGAAGTGACCATAATTATTGTCACAAGTGACAGTTGGCGCCGATGTCTTGTTGTTTTCAGCGCTGTTGCCATTTTTGTATGTTCCTGAACTTCCATAAATGAACATAAATGAATTTAATTCCAATGAAACATTTCCTTTGAATATAAATATGGTATCTAACATTCAACCAAATTATTTGTGAAATTTTAGGTGCACTACAATATTTTTTTGTGTTAATTTTCAATATTGGTGTACGAAACTATGAAATTCGCGCCAGACATGCGCACTCAAAAAAACCGAAACGAAGGGACCTATTCTTTTTACATTGAAAATCTAATGCCCCTCTAAAGAAATTGCGCTATTGAGACTCACGCCCGTGAAGGCATATTCACTTGTTTACAATTTGTTGGAGCCTGAACTGATCTGAGCTAAGCAACGCGTGTTCCAGTCATCTCGTCACATTTTGTTCTTTAACTTTCGAGGAAGTGCATTTTCAAATCAAATATGGTGCCAAATTATTAACGCTTTTCTTGCCGAAGTTCATGTTCGCGTCGAACTTGCATTTCTGAAAGTTCTTCCAGCAGCTTTTCCACTCGAATTGTTGTAGTTGTTGGTTATGGTCTAAAACGTGAAAATAAACTTGCAGTTTTGCTGATAGAAATAATAGAAAAAAGTTGACCATCAGATGGAAACCAAGCTTGATGTCTTGTAACTTATTCTCCACAAGTTTAATCGCTTCGAGCTCACTCATGGCTGCCGTATTAACGTCAACAACGCTATCTTATTGCAATTACAGGGTCGTCCAAAAGAGAGCCACAAAACTTGGTTCGATTAAACTAACATTACGTGTTACGTGTTTCCGCGGATTACAACATTTGAAATTTGAAAAAAGAGAAAAATGGATGAAGTTGTGTGAGTGCTTTTTTAGAAGTCTTTTCTTATTTTCCAATTAAGAGAGATACAAAATTGGCAATATAGGAAGTTTTTTTATGTAAATTGTGAAAAGATAGCATGGCAGAGTAAATACTTACTTGTAGAGGAAGTATCTTTGTCATGGTGACTCTCAGGAAACTGCGTACAACATTTGGTCCAAACGCGGTCCCTGGTGTAAATGCGTCAAAAATATTTGAATATCGATTGGAGAACATGTGGTTCCAGCAGGACAAAGCTACTCCCCATTCTTCTTGTAAAGCAATGAATTTATTGAGAACATTGTTTCCGGACCGTTTAATCTCAAAAACCAGCGATGTGGACTTGCCCCAGAGGTCTTGTGATTCAACCTCATTGGACTTTTTCCTTTGGGGCTACCTCAAGCCTGAAGTTCACGCCGATGACGCCCAAACAATTGAGCACTACACGAGCGCCGCAATCATTAATATAGAGCCGGGCTTGTATGAAACCGTCATGCAAAATGCAGTTCGATGTGCGGAGGTCTACCGAAGGATGTGTGTGGCCACCTTAAGGGATTTCGGATGTGGCTGAAAAACTTATTGACGGGAATAGGTTTTTGTTAATTTTTTTCTTCAAGTTGACCATAACTGGACAGTTTACATACGGTAACTCAAAACAGCCACGAATTTTGAATATATACTGCCCGCTCAAAAAAAGTGCAACACCTCGGAACACAAGCGTCGGAACAAAAGTGGAATTCGTCCCTGAAAACATCCTTCTATTTATCTTCAGTTCCACTAATTTGCTTATCGCACCATTCAAGTCTTCGGCATGTCGTCCTCTTGCAGTCAAAAGAGGACGACAGAAATTAGGTCCGTAAGACGGAACTCGTCTAAAATTGGTATTCGCCGTGATCAGACATTCTAGGGCCGCAGTCCAATTATCTCCTATCCTACCTATAATTTGTTCCTAACATCTTATAGCAGCCACTCGAAGACAAACATTTTCACTAAGAACAAAAACTGGTGGAGGATCAGATTTTTTTTGCCGTTCACAATTTGCTTCGGTCCATTGGTTGATTCGAGTCTTTCAAACACATTTTCTGTGAATATTTGATCAAAATATGGTTCACGACATTTTGGTGTTGCACTTTTTTTGGCAGGCAGTATTTATATACCGTAAATAAATATCATATATTATATTCAATTGAATGGTGCCCGCTCTTTTAACGTGGCGATTGCGAGAACTCCCTGTTACCATCATTGTGTTCTGTACGCTTATGGGGAACAAGTTTGATGGGTTGTGTGAATAGAAAACAGACTAGTTCCAGCTAGGAGTTGTGCTAAGAAGAATGTTCTTATCAACTCTTAGGAAAATCGAGGTGAAAGCATAAGCTACTTTTACTCACACGGCCCAGTGTGCTAGTACATGATTGAAACAAAGACAACTGAGAAGAGACCACCGAATCCGAATGTTTCATGAAAAGCCAAAAGTGATGAGACAGTACTTTTCCATTTCATTGTCGGGTTACCAAAAGTTTATTACAAAACTTCAAAACTATGTGGATACAATTTTCAACGATGCAAAGCTGAACTCTTCATGCAGTTACCAAAGTGAACATTTTTAAAATGCTATCGAGTTTACCAAAGCTGTTTTCATGTTGAAAAGTTGAGAAACGTACTTGCAGAAGTTCACTGCAACTGCAGTAGGTACCTATTTGCTGATTATTCATACCTGCAAGCTGCAATGGCAAAATAATTACCATTTTCATCACTCAGCACGCGCCATTTATTTTACTACATCGGTTTAACGATAATAACGAGGATATGTGTTGGTGAAAGTTTTTTTTCGTGTTGGCAATATTCTCTCCCCCACGGAAGAAGGACGGGATGATTTTGATGCACAAAAAATTGACAGTAATACCTTTTGTCGTTTCCAAACGCAAAAAGTTTTACTTTCAATGCGTCTTCAAAATGTGAATTCATTCACACATATCCTTTCCTTCTTTTTTGTTAACAGACGAGTGACTCGTGGGGGAGAGACGTGGTGCTGGAACCTCTGAAGGTGGTGCCTGTGGACCAAGCAGTAACAACTCCTGCAGGACCACCAACATCACTTCCGCCTTTCAAAGTGACTCTCATTGCACTCGGAGAAGAAGGGCAAGCAATTAGCGGAGAAAGTTCATCCTCTGGTAATTGGGTGGCGGAAGCGGAGGACGACCAAAAGAAGTCGGCGATAGAAAATCTGGAAGGTGAACAACAACTGAAAGACCAGAAGCAGCAGAATGTCGGCAGAAGGGGAAGCAGGTTCAGGCCAGCTTGGATGAACTCGTACTCGTGGTTGAAGTACGACGCCAAAGAAAATTTGATGTACTGCAAGTACTGCAGAAAGTGGAGCAAAGAAATGCCGGACATCAGGACGTCGTTTGCCGAGGGCAGCACCAATTTCCGGTTGGAAATCGTGAACCATCATGACAAATGCAAGGCTCACAGGCTGTGCGTAACCAGGGAGATGACTGGAAGTTGGAGTGTCATATAGGAACTCTTACTTGTATTCTCAGGGCTCACGTTGAGCTAGATGCAAAGAAAATTCGATATCCATGGCTTCGGTCGATCCAAACAAGTTTTAGTTTCATCCCTTTTCCAAATTGACGAACTAACTAGCGTTATTTTAAGCGCAGAAAGTAGGACATGGGGTTGAATTAGTAACATTTCAGCTGCATCTCACAAGTTGTTGTGATGAAAACTGTTAACTAGTTGGAGCTAATTACTCGAGTCATTAGATATAACCTAGAAACTATCGCATTTCACGTCAGTTTTAACTTACAAAACTCCAATATCGAATCGCTAAAATGTAGTGACATGCTTAGTGCAGTTTGTAATACACTTTTAAAGGAAGAAAAGTTGGGGAAATGGTAAAACAAATTTACAAGAACTCCGCGACCCGTCCAGCTCTGGAAATCGGGAGGAATGCAATTAGAGAGTTAATTAAATTTTGCATTGCAGTCAAATCAAGGTTGCATTTCGAAGTGAAGACTTCAACTGAGTACAGCGTTGTAGTGAATTGTTAATATTATTATTAGTCAACGACTTCTTTCAGTCATGTAATTACAGTTTCCAAGTCAACCTGTAATTTACAAATTAATTACAGCTACGTACCAATCGATAGGAGGAATAATTCTTCCAATCAACATCTGGCGATTAGTGTAAATAATTTCTTTGCACCAGTTCGACATGAGTTCTAAACAAGTTGCACATTTAATTTAGATTTAGTAGTTTATGACTAATCAAAATAGAAATTAGTTGCGGATTGCGCGCTTTATTTTGCCTTTTTTTGCCTTCCGGAAGAAGTGATCAAAATTGTGATTTAATATTATGTTCTTGATAATAAAATTTGAAAATAGGTCTGTGGTAAAGGAACCATCTGTGGGAGGTAGGCAAATTCTACTTTTTTACTTATAAATTTTATTCTAATAATAATTTTTAAAAGAAAAATATCGGAAAAAGGCTAGTGTCATAGAATTAGAAGTAAATTGCTTTTATAGTGTTAGAAACTGTTACATACATATTATTTGTTCAGTTTTTATTTTTATATATACGTATTATTGTTGTCTTCAGTTTAAGTGAAATATTTTAAAAGTCATGTTCTAGAAATTGTTTTTTTTTTATGTAAGTACATACTTGAATAAAAGTTATCGTTTTATTGTCATTCAGCCTTTGATTTGCAGCAGTTCTAGGCTATACAAAGAAGCAAACAGTTTTAAACTTGAATTAATCGGTGCCAATTTTCCTGCAGGGCGGGAGCTTAAGCGTTCATCCTGAAGACGTCAAAACAATGCTGGGTCCACATTCGATGTCCGATCAGACCGAATCTGATGGCACTCCTCCAATACCTCCTCCCGACGCCTCAGATACTGTAGATGGTAAGTTGTTGGTAAATCTTGTTATTATTTAGCATGCCTAGCTTTTTTAAAAAAAACTATTATCATAATACTAAAGATAGTTGTACATACTATTTCTTCCATTTTTCTTCAACCATTTTTGTGTATTTTGCTATTTATCTTTCGTTTCTTTTGATATATTGGCAACTTTGGCATGTTGATCTTTTTATGTTAGATGGGAATAAACAGTGTCTCTGCTTTCTTGTAATTATCGCTCCTATTAATGCGTGTTGAAAGAAAAAATTGCGTGATTTTTGTAGTGTGTGGTGTGGAAAACGACAACAAAATTCTGTCGGCGAGTGTTACTGGAATACCTTATTTCAATCGGAAAAAAACGTCTTGAGGTGTTTAACGGTTTTACCTATACGTTTTTTTTTTATGATGCAAGTAATGCATAATGAGGTTTTCAAGTGGTGTCGGCGTGTTTTCTTTGATCCCACAATACGCACTGCTCCCTTTTCAGAAATTCTACAGCTCGACTTAATAATGTTCACGTGTATAAAACAGCGCTATTCGTCCTAGTTTAAATTTTAGTTGTAATGAACGTGGTTGTTCAGACTTGAAGAGCGGAAATTCACTTATTCTTGACAAAAAAATCTAGCAGTGGGCATTAGAAGCCCTCGCATTGGCTAATTTTATTACGGTTCTTCAAATAAAAAATTTACGTTGATAATGCAGGATAACGGGAACGTGAATCTGTGGTATCTGAAATTCCCCTTGCGGTTTTATTGCAACAGCAATAATACTTGACTGATGAAACGAGGAATTGAAGTAAAACGACACCTTTTTTTAATCGAAAAATCTGCATTCGAAAATAACGTGAGCTCGTGCGTTATTAATGAAGGTAGGCGTGTGAGTTCTGAATGCCAGATTGAAAATTACATTATTTGAAAACTGGTTGCTGCCTCCCTCTGGGCGATTTCATAAAGCATTTTCAAAGAGGAGTGCATACGGCTGAAAGCTAGGTGTCTAAAATGGTAAAATGTATTTTCACAATGGAAGAGAATTGTTGCGAAGTAGGAGTTAGTTTTATTCTGAGAGTGAGATATTTTAAAGTTTAGTTGTCGCGCATTCAGTGCCTGCCTGGTCTTGACAACTGCACTGAACTTGAGAGATTTCAAATGTTTCTTCGGCATTGATCCGGGAATTTTTTGGCTTTTTATTTTTCTTATTCGATAAAGTACTGACAAAGATTTAAATTCAGTTCGATAACGGCTTGGAATTAATGGAATGTCAGAAGCAATGATTTCGAACTTTGAACGCATCGATCACGTACGAAACTCAATTAAAATACATATTGGATGGTTTTGCGAAAGAGCAACACAAGCAATCATAAATGCCCTCTTCCGCTGCTGCTGTTCTCTTGAGGGCTTTAATGTTGTAGTGAAATACTAAATGTATCGCTAGCTTTGTGTTCCCGATAGATGGTGATGATGGATGCTCTCTCTGTTCCAGCTACGTGGCAGGAACAGGGACAGGCGCTGCATCTGTCATCTTTCAGCTATCAGCCACTACCGAACGCCCAAGAGTCACAGCAGCAGCAACAACACGAAATGAAATATTGCCCTCCTCAAATGTTGCACGTTCAGCAACAGCAACAACAACCACCTTCAGAGTTTTCTCCTGCTACTTCTACCACTCCTTCTATGCGCAATTCTTCGACCACGTCCGCCACGGCCGATTATTGTGAAATGTTCAACAAGATTTCGGAATCGCCCAATTTGTACACGTGTAAAATCTGCGGGAAAACCGTGAGCAATCGGTGGCACCACTCGTCGATTCACCGGCCGCAGTCGAACCGTTGTCCCATGTGCCAGCAGTCGTTCACTAGAAAAGACAATATGAAGGCGCATTTCAGGCTCAAACACGGTCCGATGAACTATTTCGAATTGATGGGCGGCGATAATGGAAAGGAATTCTTTTAGATGAGCTCGGAATACCCCTGTAGATTGCTTTTGAGTTCAAGTCACATTGTTGAAATCTCGTTTTGATTAGTATTTGAAAAACTGCTGATAGGTTTATCTACTCAAAATCTCATTCGAGGCAGTGCTAATAATAGTCCAGGAGCTTATGTAATCCCGTGGGATTTTGAATGCAGGAGCATAGCGACTTTGTGGAATATATTCCTTAGATGGCCAGCAATAACACCTCACCGGGTGTTTTGCTTGCATTTCTTGCAGGGGATTTATACAGGGTGTGACAGAAAAAATTAATAAAAATTCGTAGCTCCAGACTGGGGAAAGGTAGAAAGCTTAAACTGCAGAAGTGATTTGACTTCTTTGTTATGTTGCTTTCTGCTGAATTTGGTCTAATCCATCGGATAAATTTTGCAAAATTGAATATCAAAGTTTTGAACTTCAACATTTTTCAATATTTGACAGATGACAGGCGGAGAAATACTTTCAACAGTTTTGAATACAGTTTTTCAAGAGCTTTTAAATGGCATATTGCAAGTCAGGTTTCGTAAGATATAATTTTTGATAGTGACATTTCCGTTTGACAGATGACAACCAAAACGTAATAGGCTCATTCGACAGCAAAACTGTGTCCGCATACCGAATTTCAAGTCGATTGGATTAACGTTGCAGCTGTTATCGTGGAAGATTACAGACATAGACACACACAGCTCCGTAATCTTCTTAAAAAAACTTTGCCATTCAATTATTCAAAATCTATCCGATGAATTGGAATCGAATTTGGTAGGAAGCAACAAAACAACAGAATCAAATTGAGCCCGCAGTTGCAGCTTTCCACCATTTCCCAGTTGGACGTTACGAGTTTTTGAATTTTCTCCTGGCCGTTACCACCGGAGTCGGCCGCTCGCTCGGATTTTGACCAGGACGACCCGTGTTTGGTGCAGGACTCAACTCGGCCGTGCTTTCCTAGTGGGGGATTTTTTTTTCGAAAAATTCCAAATACTACGAAAGTAGATTGCATTGGGCGTCGTGTAGGCCCATTTCCAAATTCGACATGGTTTCGGTTTTTTGACGGTGATTTCTCAAAATAATAAATTTAATTTTCAAGTTTTCTTGTTTTTTACCCCATGAGTGTCATTTTTTTTGAGCAAAACCTTCAAAAGCATAGAGTCGGGCATTCGTCTGGTGATTCCTACCGCTTCACCTTCTATAGTTCGCGGTATAACATTTTTTTTCCTGTTACACCCTGTATAAATCCCCTGCATGAATTCAAGCAAAACACCCGGTGAGGTGTGATTGCTGCCCATTCAAGGAATGTATTCCACATGGTCTCTATGTTCCTTTATTCCAAATCTCACGGAATGCTTTTTAATTACATAAGCCCCTGGACTACAAGCGGCGCCGGCGTACAGACTTGTTCAATGATCATTCTTACGCGCTCACACGAACGTATTTGTGGAAACTTTTTATGCTGCCATTTTAACCAACAGTGTTCATGATGAATGCATTTGGAAATGCACAGAGAGATTGTCCTTGCTACAGCTGCCCAAGCCAAGTTCGGTGCATCCAAGTAAATACAGGTGTTCAGTCGATATGGCCACTTTTCGCAAGGTCCAACATACTGAATGTAGGTAGAGTTTTCGTCCGAATTAGTTCCGAATGACACAATGTTTTATAAATTTGAAAAGTTTGATTTTACGCACCAAGAAGTGTTCACTTGTTTCCTGAACGTTTAATCTCAGAAAATCAACTGGCCGGCGAAATGACCCGATCTAACGCCGCCAGAGTTTTATCTGTATAGTTTCTTGAAAGCATAGTGGATGAGCTGAAAACCAATATTAGAGTCGGAAACTTTCAAACTTGGTTAGCAAAAAATTAACGAATCGTGTTTAGATACAAGGTTTTTCCGCTTTTCCCTTTTGGGTCTGCATACCTCCAAGACGCGTATATTAATAATCTTGTGCGTGTAAATCTCCTCCACACGCAAGTATTAAAGTTCAAAAATTGTTCGCGCAAAATGCTGTGGTCTACCTACGGCTTTGGAATAACAATAAAACCCCTTCCAGATGGATAAAATTATTATTATTATCATTATTAGTGTTTCAAATCCACAAAGCACTTCGCAGTCTCTCATTTTTTTCCCAGTGAGAAACTTTGAATGTAGGAACCAGCTTGGTGTTGGGCTGCTACATTGAATTAGGATCAATTGTGTCCTCGCTTTGTTCCTCGCTCACTGACAAGCATCATTTCTATGGAAACCAATGCAGACACCACAGCACTCCCAAACCATTCGAAAAACGACCTTCGTATTTTTCAATTTATCATTATTCTCACTTGCATGACATTAACTGTTTCTTATTTGGAACATCCGCGTAAGTGAACCAAATATTTTATTATTCACTATAAATATCATCATCTTGCAGATTTCAACTGCAACCTTTCCACTATTAGACTACTCGGTACTTTGAGCAAGTTCAACTGACCAGTCGTGTATCAGTAAAGTTGAAAAACATAGGTATCATTTATTAACAAAAAAAAAATCAAAATCTAGCAGATCAAACTAATTGCAACTTTTGCTTTGGACTTTATCCCAGAGGATACATTGAAATATAAGTTGTGGGTAAGCCAGGGCAGCGGTTTTGTTGCTTTTGAGACACCCAACCAGAAGCGCAGTAAACCTTTTCTGCAAATTTCCACCACTAATGGCTGCTCCTCAGTACGCGTTTCCGAGTGAAGGAAATAGATAATCTGCCCCTGGTTCTGTGCAATCACTCAACCAGTAACACACATCGACCCCCTACTTCACTCCCCCCACTTAATCCAGAATCCAGATCGACCCCTATTTTGACGGAATATCACCAGAGCCGTGCGCTCGTGCGTTCCTTCGCAACGATCACGTATCAGACAACAAATGTGGCTTGAGAGCTAGAGAAAGCAAGAGCACCTCACGATTTTGGAGAAATTGGCTTTTCGCACAATTCGTCCCTAGTTCTTATGTCACCAACAAACGACCTTCGATTTCAGTGCCGGCCTCAATTCAGTGACGTCACGGTTAGAGAGACAATTTTTATTGGAAATATGTGTTGACCAGAACTCAGTCACTGAGAGATGTAGAGTGAAGATACTGTAGATTATGAGACATTTTTTTAGGTTGCCTATTATGAGATAGGTACCTCGTTTAAAAATCGTGTTTTTTTCACTATTTTGGAAATTTGAACATTTTACGTAGGGGAGATGAACTAACACAGATCTTCTGAAAAATTAGGAAATTTTTTTGTCATCATCAAACACTCCGGGCTTTTAGTCAAGTTCAACTGACCAGACCTCAGTAATTGACAAATTTCGTTCACCAAAAGAGAAAAATTAACTTGAAAAGCTTGTGTGACTCAATTCAAAAGCAATCGACCTTAATTTAGAGACTAACTGAAAAGGACGTCAAAATCTTGCAACATTAATTCTTGTTTGATTTTGAACCCCACGTGATCTACGAAAGCAAGATTTCTTCGTCCTGGAAAATCTTAGCTGTACTGTGACTTAAGTATAGTGTATACTCACCTGCTGTTACGCGGTATAAAATACTCCACATCAAAAACGAAAACCAGTATTTTTAATTGAAATAATGTTACTACTGAATGATTACCAATAAAAAAGTTACTTCATGAAATTCCACTGTCTTACGATGTTTGTCTTATTAGTTACAGCTGTTATCCAACAAATATATCCCATGATAAAAAGAGATGAAAATTTCTTCCTTGACAAATGTCCTCTTCAAAATTATCGAATCAAATAATTTTATAACGCTACTAAAATATAATCGTATCACGGGCTTCGTCAGCAACAAAAGAAACAAGTCGTTCGGAACACAAGTAAAGTAAAATTACCATTATTACACAAAATTCACATGTAAATGTATGAAATGAACTTTCACAACTATCAAGATGGCACATCATTCAGACTATAGTAACATTTTTCATCCGTCATGTCATGGAGAAGCCATTTTTGATGCAGTTACGTCAGGATTTTATTCATCTTTGTAAATGGCCGCCTACACTGGTCGCAAAACGTCAAACGCCCCAAAACGGTAGCAAATGGCAAATTGAAAGTAATCGATCATATCAACTCCGGTCCAATACGCAACTTTGGATGGTTGGGTCTTTTCAAATTTGGATTATTCAAATGTTTACACATGAATCCTGCTGATGGGGCAGACCGCCGCGCCGGGGCGTTTTTTGTTTTGCCAGTAATTTGTTGGTCAAGAGCACGGACCAGAGACATACTAGCAACTTTTTGAATTGGAGTTGATGCCGCCATAATCGTTCCCTGACGATGAATCATCACCTGATGAAGTGATAACTCATTTTTTTGTATTTATTATTTATTGTAATCCATGTTGTACATGTAGTTTGGCAAAATTGGTGCGACATCTATTGTGAAACTGAAAACTTTCGAGAGCTCTACAAAAAGATTAAAATTATAACTCGCTACTACGTCTCGTGGCCGACGAATCCTCTAGGGCTTGGCGCATATTATTGACCAGAGCACGCCAAAGGATCGGTGCTTCTGCTACGACATGTTTTTTGGAGCTACAGCATCGCATTTTTTTAGAACCGTCGTAAAATCAAACTCGCTCCAAAAGATAAGTAATATATTCTCAATTGTAAATGTCCCTGAGCCACTTTGATTTCTTGTCTCTTTGTTGATTGACGAAAATTGAAAACAATAAAAACCTACGCTATTTTCCAATAAACTGTAGAAAGGCGCCAGACATCTTGCCCCGCAAAATGTATCTGTTGTGGAAAAGTGCAAAAACGGGTTTCAAAAGTGGTCCGGACGACATTTGTGTGTCGTTTGGATTATCGTGCCGAATATCGCCAGTGCAACAGACCGCAAAATTTTGGGGATTTTCTGTAGTTCAGATTTGAACTACGCATCGGCGGAACGGAAGTTGGGCGTATTTGGCTCACACACTCGGAGCGGACTACGCGTAGGTACGCCTTCTGAAGTTTCCATGGAAGCTGGTTCCGTGCGCAAACATGGTCAGCTCTGTGCAGCGTCAAAGCGTGCGAGCTGAAAATGTCACTAGAAACAAAATTTCTTAGGTCGCTCGAATCACGGTCCCGCTGGACGTACTATAGTACTTTTAGGCGCCCGACCATTTTCTTATCACACCTAACCACTTTAGGCTTAGAATTTCACGATTTACCAAGACGATGTATTTATTATACAACACATTAAATTGAGTATAGGAAAGTTCAATAATAATAATTATTAAGCAGGTTGGCAAATTATCACTTGGAAGCTTTCTTTCAATCCATTTAACGCCGTGAACAGTAATTTGACTACAGTTAACACTTGACCCGGCATTTTAGCATCAATAAACAGAAGCATAATTTTAATCAATGTCCAGAATAATAATTGATTGACGTCACTTAGTTATTTCATTTCACAATATTCGAATTTTTTTGTACATCATGCGGAAACTAAAGTTTCCATTGCCTAAGTTTTTCCAATGAGCATTGTGTGAAACACGATTCTTGATTTGTCCACTCGCTCCAATAATAACGAATCGTATTTCATTGATTGACTTGATTTGTGCTTTTATTTTTTCTTCCTTTTTTATTCTCGACCACTGACTAGGTTGAATCGAGTTGAAATAAAACATGCGGAATTTAGTTACTAAGCCAAAGAAGAGGATCGCCGTCAACTCCGTTGGATTCACGTCTTCGTCACTCCTCTACTTTTTACACTATACGAAAAACTTTTCTTTATCCTATACCTTTTATACGATATGGTGGTGCAGGTTTACACTCTTTTAATTTTTAATCCTTTTCACTTTGCATGCGTTCAGAATTTTCCGCAAATAATCTCCAAATAACCAAAACAATAGAAAAAAAAACCTTGAATAATAAACGGCTCGGCAGCTTTGTACATTTATTCTTGGTACCAGAATGAGAGGCACGCTCTTTCTCTGAGCATACTTAGTATTCTGGTTTAGGATAAGGTCTGGGATGAACTCTTTTTGGAGAATCAAAATTTTTCAGTTTCTAGAGAAGCCTGAATACATTCTGGTGCCGGGAACTTCACTTGCTCTGGGGTGCACCATTTTTTTGTCACTATATTCTGCTGTCACAAAATAATATTAATATTAATAATTAATTTAATTTACATAATTATATAACTTTTATATTAACACCTACTTTTAACGAATATTACACTTTTTGCTGCCTCTTATTACTTTTTTCACAACAACAATAGTAATTAATTGTGGGTCTTTTGATGAAGTTAAGATATAAACTGCTGTTTTCGTTTTTGCAGGTTCAAAAACCTGGCACATGCGGCTAACGTTTGACAAGCTGCCAGGTGGCTGCAACCTGCACCGGTGCAAATTGTGTGGGAAAATAGTGACGCACATTCGCAACCACTATCATGTGCACTTCCCGGGCAGGTTTGAGTGTCCCCTGTGCCGAGCCACATATACCCGCAGCGATAACCTGCGTACCCATTGCAAATTCAAACACCCGCGCTACAATCCCGACACCAGGAAGTACGAAGCACCCTCGATTACCAATGACACTTCGGCCGATTGATTTTGGCTCTACTACTACTACCTGTACTGCAGGGCGCTGTGCCCTTAGCCGCCGCCGTTTCACACCTCAACCTCTACCACCACAACTACTACTGCTACTACTACTACTACTCCAACCTACTACAACAACCAGAAACACGACCCAGAACGTAGCAGAAGCTAAGTTTTTAGAGCTGCTACAGCATCAGAGCTGCTTGCTACTCTTCTCCAAGTTATATAATATGGTAACTGAACAACGGATGATAAAGTACCTTTACGAGACTCACTACTTCTACTAAAGACTTGGGATGGCCCGTGCGCCATCCTCTTCGGACCACTAAACCTACTCTATTATTGTATTTCTAGTGAAATTTTTACAATAATCAATGACTGAAATTCTGCCCGGCTAAGGCACTAGATACTGCGCTAGTGCGCGCCCGCCGCGCTAATGTAAGGTATTTTTCTCAAGCTGTTTCAATGCAAGGATATTTTTAAACGCTGTCGTCGTCGATCTCCTCTCATAATATACCTATATTAAAATATTGAAAGATATAGAAAATTCGAAACGCAAAAGGTTCACTCTAGTCTCTTAATTAATAATGAAAAAAGTTCATCTTCGTCAATTAGGAAACGTGGCATGTGGCAAAGCGAGAGCGTTTTGTTTTTTGTTTTCTTTGTTTTTAAGTTTTTCGGGTGCGCGCGTGTTCGTTTGCATTCGAACTGATGGCGCGATGTGTGAGAAATGTGGGAATGTAAACTTAAGGATTTTTAAAAAGTCTGTGATGTTATACAACATGGTGTTGGCGTACAGGGTCCGCTGACCAACATTTATTCGTGCTTAGTAGATTTTTTGATGTTTTTTCGAGAGAATTTCTAACGGAAGCTGGTTTTCCAAGAGTTCTCGATAGAACGGCAGTTGAGTGATGTCGGTTTTGTTTCGTTCAATTTTTTCATTCGCTAGTCTGGTAAGCACAAATTAATGCGAGAGTTGAAAAAAAACTTGAAGCCTGCCTTTCCAAAACTTATGTTGACGAAAATACGATTTTACAATGAGCAAAATATCATGCTTATTTCACGAGTGAAATTGTTTTAAGTAGGTAGGTACTCAAATGCGGATGGTTTTCTCGACATTTTTTATTCACTTGCATTATGGACAGAAAGAAGAGCAGTTTTACCTGATTTTTGGAAACTTAATGTGAACGATAAAGTTACGTAACATAACTAAAGTAGAAAATACGTTTCATAAGGCTTTGGAGTTGGTTAGTCCTTGGTGATTTGACCCACATAGAATAGAATGGAATTGTGCTATTCTTGAAACCTTATAATAAGAATATGGCTTAAAATATAACGTTGATTGTTTTGAACGAATGCAATGAAGTGTTTTGCAGCACACATTTCTTTTTTTCAAAAATAACATCTCATTAATATTTTATTTGGTTTAAAAAATCGCACAATTTCTTTTTTTTTTTCATATGTATGAAATTACTTTGACACCATTTCGCAGGTAGCTTTCATCAAAATATTTCCTGCAAGCGTGAAAGCCAGTTTGACTAGAGATGGCATCTCGGAAAAAGCTAATGTATTGCAGCTGAACGCACGTAGATCATAGCCAACCTGGTTAGGAAACGAAAGGACCTACTACCTCCAGTCCATCTCACAAGCTACTTAACATCATATTGTCATTTAGCTTGCGTCTACCCTGACCATTTGTGACTGGTATTCTTTCTTGATTATCGGCGTTACATTCCTC
This sequence comes from Anaspis maculata, assembly GCA_949128115.1. Classification (NCBI taxonomy): domain Eukaryota; kingdom Metazoa; phylum Arthropoda; class Insecta; order Coleoptera; family Scraptiidae; genus Anaspis; species Anaspis maculata. The sequence continues at coordinate 37,843,720 of OX421962.1, read as the reverse complement.
GAAACGTAAATTCATAAATATGTAACCGAATCATACATAACTCCGTAAGTGGAACTAAATTATTGCTGGATACCGGACAGCATTCCCATTGTCATAACTTTAATTCAAACCATCTCTAGTTTCTATTACTAATGCAGTAGGTAAAGTAGTTTTGCCTTCAACCTAATTTACACAGTTGAATGAAGTTCTCACATTCAAACTAGGACTAGCAAACTGCTCTTTTTTCACCAGAAAATTCACATGTGAAAATAGAAATGTCAATTCTTTGTCAGTCTGAGGCTTGAAAAATGGAAATTTTTGCAGGTTTATTTTCCATGATGAAGTCTCTAACTCAGAATCTGTACATATTTTCTTTGATTCCATTCAAGAATAATTTTACTTATTTAAATTGAAACGTTGATGGAGAGTGGAAGTAATGAGAAAGTGTCCAGGTATAAAGGAATAAAGAAATCATCATAAAAAGAATCTGGAAAAAAGTTTTTCCAATCTTTCACTCAACTATCAATAAATAATTGACGTTTGTGACACTTGTTAAGCTGAAGTCACCGTCTTAAAGCAAGTTTTTTTGTGAGATCCCAGAGCTCGTGCATTTTGCAGAAAGTACCGAAGCACCGTTTACCCTTGGAAATTTATCTTCTGTAACTTTTTTGTTCTTTAATGATGTAACAATATCATTTTCCAATCAAAATCTGTAGGTTTTCGGTAAAAACCACATCATGATAATTTGGATCGTTTTCTGGCAGATTTATAGAAAACCTTTTTTTTTCACCAAGTTGTAACTTGAAAAAGCGAATGATCTTCTGACACTTTGTTACCTTGCCAACATGAGTAAAATGGCAGTTGAAAAAGCAATTGAATCTCACAAGACAATTCAGACATTCACCTGATGTCAGGTCAATAAAAAATTTACATGTTCAAGGCCTCAAGTCAGTTAAATATTGAACCAACGATGTGTCCAGCTTTCATCTAAGTAGCAAATGAACACCAATGTAATCTGAGGTTCCGGGTATTTCGTGTCAGTATGTTTCATCATAGCATCCTAGATTCCTCAAACGACATTATTCAATAAACAGAGCTCTCTGATCACAAAGTTCTCTGACTACCACAACCTCTCAACCTCTCGCCTCGCACTATCTCGCTATGGCCGGCCGTGAGAGGTGCAGTCATTTTTTTGCCTGTGTATGTTTCTTGACATCATTAAAATAAAACTATTTATTTTTTAACGACAGATATTAGGCGTCTGAATTCTTCTGAAAAATTCGAATCGTTTCAACGCTGCTTTTTTTTCAGAGCTGACAATTTCATCTGTCATTTTTTTTTCCAAAAAGCTCGAAACTTGAAAGACAAGCGGTAACTTTTCTAGAGTAGCTAAGAGCTTTCCAGTGGGTTTACACTTGGAGATCTTCAAGTTTGGTCTACACAATATATCTACAGGAAAATATGGACAAATTATACAGCTCTACATAGAAAAGCCCAAAGTTGAAAAATATTGACAAGTATTATGAATCACGGAAGAAAGATCGTCCAGTTTTCACCAGTTCAAGTGCACAATACCGCGCGCTATTAGAAACATACTGTACACCTTTGTAGCTTGTTGCATAGTTGAAAGTATCCAGGGAAGGTATCCTCAACACCTCGTCTTCATTACAAAACAAGAAAGGAAAGGTATTGAAAAGGCAGTTCTTTAATTTTTTACCAGACTAGAAAAAAAATTGACCAGTGATGAAAAATTCAATTTTATGGTGCTTCGTGAAAGTTATGTTGATGAAAATCATAAAATATTTGGGTCCATTTGGAACACGGTTGGAAAGCTGCACACTCTATCGGAAAAATTGAAACACCACAGCTTCTGGCGCGAAAAAATTGGTAATTTTACACGTAACTCGCCAAAGACGTAACAATTTTTGTGTAGCAAAAAAGAAACGGAAGTTCTTATGAAACGAAAACTGAAAAATTAAAATTATTAGAAATATGTACGCAACTTCTCGATTTTTTCGAGACTGCTGCCAACCCTGTATGTCTGCGCGCGCGTTTTTCTAGTAGAGACGCGAAAGAAAAACATTTAGTTTTTTTGAAACGGAAAAAAAGAGACTCTCAAAAAATATTTGAACTCATTGTAGCTTATACGCCCGTCCGTTTAATCGAGGGTTTTCGCATTATATTATTATTATTACTACTACTAAAAAATATTTAGAAATTGAATGTAAAACCAGATTCTTTTACAAGTCAATTCTCCTTGTATTAACTTAATTTATATATCTTATTATTATTATTTAAATATTGCCAAACTAACTAGTTGTGTAATTTTAAGTGCAATTTTATTATTATATATTTGATATTACCTCATATTCTCAAACTCAAACACTCAACGCGGTCGCGTGGGGTTTTTCCTTGCGCGCAAAATACTGTAGAAAGAATCTCTCTTAACTTGTAGAATGGCGGCCTTTTGATAGTTAAAAAATGCCTATTGTGTAGGAGTCTGCTCTATCTCTCTCGATGATCAACTTCACGTGATACTGTACCTTAGTTAAGTCGGTTCTTTTTTTTTAGGTGTTTTGAGGTGTTTGAAGGGTATTGATTTTTAAGAAAAAAGATTTGCTTATTATAATACATAATATATACATACACACAAGATGTTTATTTTATAATAAATCTAGTGCATTAACCTAATTAAGAGCATGTTTTTTTATCTCTTGAAAACTGATGTTGTTAGTTTACGATAATAATTGTACTAAAGATTTTTATTATTGTGCGGGGTGTAATATCATTTGCGTGTTGTTGCAATGTTTTTTTTTTAATATGTAATTGATTTCGATTTTTATTAATGTCAAATTTTTGTGTTTTATATAATTTTTTTTCGGAAACGTGCAATCTGTTAATTCTACACTAATTGGAAGATCCTAACTACTACTATTTACATGGAATGCCTTGTGTATTGTAAGAGAAATTTAAAATGTTGGGCGAGCAACAGGAATGATTGTGATAATATAGGTTTGGTGCTAACAACCTTGTAACTATTTGAAATAAATATAAAATGTGCAATATTTAGTTATAACTATTTTGTTGTTGTACTTCTAAGTACTGTCCTTGAATAAAAGAGATCACATGTACATTTTGTAAAAGGATTTATTGTATATTGAACTGTTCAAAATGTGAAAGAAAAAAGAACAAATGATAATTTTGTTATATTGTTGATTTTTGTAATGATGATTGAGATTCTTGCGATATGAATTATTTTTAGATAATTCTTTAAATATCCAATTTCTAAGGTTGCGGTTTTAATTAAAAGAAACATAAACAATTTAGAAAATGATAAGTTTACATGTGTAAGTTTTTTGTAACAGATTATTTTTTCATGATGATGATGATGGTCATAATGTGTATACATTATGTAAAAAATGATTTCATTACATGTCTGATACGCTCAATGATCAATAATATTACAGAACAAAAAATCATCAAAAAAAAACAATACTGCTTTTATCATTTTCACCACCATCCAGTGTTACTTAAAAATTATTAGTGTTTAAGTGATGTAAAACATTATATAGGCTGAATATGCATTCATTAAGGCATTTATTATGTATTTTATTATTTTTTATTAAAAATGGTGTGTTTGATTTATTATTGTGTACTTTTAATGTCCTTATTGTGATATTTTTGTGGAGTGTCTAGCGTTTTCCGGTATTATTATGAGTGATGAGCAAGTAGTAGTGATTTTGTTTTTATTTATTGAAACATAACGTAGTGACATGCTTCTGAGTAATTTTAGTACAAAAAAAATGCGACACTTAAGCTGTCACAATAGCATGCTTCATTTCCGCTGGAAATCCAAATTTGAATCGGTAATGCCAGCATTGTTTTTTTTTCCAGAGCAAATGGTTAATTTTTCGATTTTTTTGTTTCAGATATAAAGTGCTACAAGGTGTCTCAGTTGTTTGAAAGAGTCGGTTCGATGGATGAAAGGAGGCGATGTGTGCTATGCGGGAAAATTGTGAGCAACACACGTAACCATTACTATGTACATTTTCCAGGACAGTACTCATGTTCGCATTGTCCAGCAGTGTATACACGTAGTGACACGTTGTTGCTGCACATGAGGACGAAACATCCCACAGTTGCTTAGCTGGTATTCGATGGGTAGTAGGTCAAAAGGAGAGAAACAAAGCTTCAATTTTGTACATACACAGAGTGAGAAATAAGCGGAATATTCTCCCGGGGTTTTGGTCGATGCGCTAGCAATAATTCATACCAAATAGAGAAGAGTTTATATTTTATTTATTATTATATTATTATTTTTATGTTTATGGGTTATTGTTGTTATATTGACTAAAATTTTAATCACTTCACTAGTCAGCAACGATTAAGTAATATAACAATCTTCCCTGCTCAGTGTTTTCCAAATTGTACAAATATGAAGTTTCATGCAGCAATTTTCAATCTAGTCATAATATAAATACTTTCTTGCAATAAATTGACTTTACGTGCCATTACTCTAGTCGCGTTTTTAAAATGAAAACGCATATTTGTACACTTCCCCCAGTGATCATAAGTTATGTGACTGAAATAGTAGCGTTTTATAGTGTTGTTACCAAAACCTGACAATGTTAAGAATTAAGAATATATTTTTAAGGATATAGCGAAGTGTTAATATAAATAACAAAGTTTGTACTATCTATATTTACCAAATTACTATTACTACAAACTTTTGATAATTTTAGAAAATACGTATTTTTAAGGTCTCTTCTATTTCTTAGTGCCCAGTAATCTAGTCATTAAGGTGGCCAAAGTAAAAAATTGCCAAAATTATTTTTAAATTCTACTATTACTAGTCCTTGTATCAAAGATTTTTTGTAAATATAACGCTCATTATTGTCAATTCTGTGTGTTTAGGCAGGCTAATTTTAAAAAGATCATGCAGTAATACTCTTCCACACAAAAAAGGCGCTTGCATGATCACTATTTTACCATCATAGATATGCACACGATTTTCAAACTATTCTAGCAAAACTGTGTTTGCATGTCAATCATTTTTGGATTTGCTTTATCAGTCGTCTACTGGTGTAAATATTTCAAAAAAAAAAATCGTCTGTAAAAAATTTGAATGATGGTCATGAAGTAGATAAAAAATTTATCTGTATAAAATACTAATTGTGTACAATGTCCATTTTTGCCAGTCTAAATTTTTCTTCGTCGTTAGTTTTGTACAATGTAGGTGAAAGCAGGTTTGATGCGTTGAATTAAACTTTTTACTTTACCAAGAATTTGCTGTGTTTCACTGACCGACACTTCCTGCTTCAAAAGGTGAGAAAGCAGAGACACTTATCTCAACAATGTTTCTTTTGATTTTGTGTACCTACCTATACATATTCTTTTAACAGAGCAAAATGGGAGTTCGACTATGTGCTACAATGAAATGTTTGAACCGTCCGCATCGAACATAATGCTGTGGAGATGCAAAGTGTGCAGCAAGGAAGTGACCAACAGATGGCACCACTTCCAGTCCCATACTCCACAAAGGTCATTCTGTCCTTACTGTCCTGCGACCTACAGCCGCATCGACACTTTGAAAAGTCACATGAAGTCCAAGCATAGGTTTTTCACCAAATGCAACAATTTGTAATCAGTCCCTGTCCTGTGTACTTGGTTCACTCTTCAGAAAAAAACCCATGGCGTAAAAACCAGTAACTCGCTCTAAATTTATAGCCAACTTCTTGGTGTGGAGCAGGGCGTAATTTCATATTTATCTTATCTCAACAAAATATAACTTATATGTGACTCAAAGTTGTAGGTATGCAGTTTTGTGATATTATTATAATAACTGTTTTTATTTATTGCTTATAATTTATGTCTGAATAAATTACTTTTACGAAATGTTCTTTGCTATGCTTCTTAGATATCCCGACCTCCCTTTTCAAGTTGTTTGAATCAGTCGTACTGAAGGTACTCACCACAATATAGCAGCACAGACGAAGCCGCGGGGACACCTAGTAGTTGGTGTGCCCCATTGGCCAACATACATATAACCTTGGTTTCTCTATAGGGATTGCCAGGCAAAACGGGGCACCGTAAACTCAAAAAATTGTGGAATTTTCAACTTGGCAAACCATGCGGTTATGGATGCATTGAACATTTTAGATTATATTACTGAAGCAGCGATAGATACATTGTTTGATATTTTTTCTGGTTCTTTAATTCCTGTTACAGTCATTTCACGTAGACCGCTTAGTTTTAGGTTGTTGTTATTGTACTTTGTACTACCTATATTCTATCATATAGAATACACAACAGAACAGGATTTCAGGTACAGGCTGTACAAAAGGGATAAAGTGAAAAAATTCATTTTAAAATTGAGCTTTTGTAACTTTTGAATCAATGGGTGCTTTCCATTTACTTAAAACATTTGTGTACTTGTGTCGGTTTGTGTTAGCTTGTGTCGATGACACAAAGCGTGCTTTCCACCTAGCCCCAAGTTCGGTACACCTGCCATTTACGCATGTGCGGGTGCCAAACGGTGCTTTCCATCTACGTGTTCCTACTCGGTTCTGCGCCGTTCATTGGATCACCTAAAATTATAGTCTTTTTCGAGCGAATAACCTTTTGTAACCGGTTGGTTATTAGCGGTTGACATTAGATTGACAGATACTGTCATTTTTTTTATATCTGACATTTCTCGCTGAAACGTTGCGGTTATAACTGTGGTTATCAGCATTTGGCGGGAAAAGAGTAAATTTAATTGAAAAAGAAAATTCTGCGGTACTTGGCGGTACTGACAAGGGAATAAAAACTTAATTTCCTGGAAACTTTTTGTTTTTATCTGAAATATTGGTATCCTACTTTAAAACCCCTTATCCTAATTTTAAATCTCCGATAAATCTGAGCCACGGCTAGAAAACAATTTAAAAACTCCAACTTTTAAGGGTGATATCTTGGTAATGAAGCTACAATTAAAAAACTACGTAAATGGCACTTTTACGCAAGGAGAATCCCCGAATCCCCCCCTTGAAGTTTATAACACCAGCTTGGAAACACCCTGTAGAATCCATTCAAAACATGAATCATTTACTACGTTTCCATGGAGAATTGAAATCGATTTGAAAACGGTATCGGGATTGAAAACTGCATGTAAACACTTGCAACATTGTATTCAAATCGATTTGAGTCTCAAGGTCGATTCGGCAAATTCTGGGATCGTATCGGGATCGGATCGAAATAATACTCATGGAAACCCAATCGGATTGGATCGAAACATCAACAAATAGAAACTGATACATAGCAACATATACCCATAGCAATGAGTAAAACCGCAGCTGTTCTGGTCGCATCAAGGGTCGCATTCATACTTGCACCTGTTGTCTGCACTTCTGCCTTCTGCACACTTGCAGTTTGCAGAGTACTTTCACTTTCTTTGATACGTTAGGTTGAGATAGTTTTAGGTTAGGGCTAGACTTACATGACAGATATGTAAACAGAATTCAAATCGATTTGAATACCGAGTTCGAACCTCTCATGTGAACACTTCCGTATTCAATCCCGATTGATCCCGATACGATATCAAATCGATTTCAATTCTCCATGGAAACGTAGTAATAGTAATAGATCATAGGGGTTAACCATAGGCGGCCATCGGACGTCTGGATTACCCGATGTTCTTGTGGGTCCATCGCAGATGAGTCCATCGTCTTCGATTTTTCTCGTCGCCAACGCCAAGTCAAGTTGTCAAGTTTTTGAGGTTAGGTTAGGTACGTTTCACGTTTGGAAATTCTGGACCGCTGCTTGTTTTAAATTCAAATCTGTTGCCGCCAAAATTTGTTCCCCCACCATAACAATAACCAGCCTCATGACCAGGTTATGAAATGTATAACCGGTGATGATATCAAAATGGCGGCACTTCCTTTATCGCTTATAACCAATCCTCGCTCAAACGTCAAATTCTATAACCAAGTGTAACCGGTCATGAAGGGTTATTCGCTCGAAAACGACTTTTTGTGCCACACGCACCATGGAACATGTGCCGTCTGCCCGTCTGGTGGTATTTGTACAGTCTAGACGGTACAAATACCACCAGACGGAACATGTTCCACGATTGGGTACACCTAGATGGAAAGCACCGGCATCGTTGACCGACGCGACATCTCTGGTCTGGAGGCGAAAGAGGACTATGGCATTCAGAAATAAATAAATGGCAGCGTAAATCTTAATCGATCCTACGTTATCCCTGCAGAGAAATAAAATAAAACACGGATGCATGGATGAAACGACACAGAGAGAGACATATGACAACGGAGTGCTGGATTACAGCTGACGGTACGTCATTTGTCGCATCCGTTTCCGGTGTGCCTTCCGACGGCACAAAATGCGTGCTTTCCACCTAGCCTCAAGTTCGGTACACCTGCCATTTACGCATGTGCGGGTTCCAAACGGTGCTTTCCATCTACGTGTTTCTACTCGGTTCTGCGCCGTTCATTGGATCACGTAAAATTTTGTGCCACACCATGGAACATGTGCCGTCTGGTGGTATTTGTACCGTCTAGGTGGAAAGCACCCAATGGGTGCTTTCCACCTAGCTCCAAGTTTGGTACACCTTCCATTTGCGCACGTGCGGGCTCCAAACGGTGCTTTCCGCATCTACGTGTTCTTACCCGGTTCCGTGCTGTTCATTGGGTCACCTAAAATTCTGTGTCAAACTATGGAACATGTGCCGTCTGGTGGTATTTGTACCGTATAGGTGGAAAGCACCAATAGTTTGGCCCAGAATTTTAGGTGACCCAATGAACGGCACGGAACCGGGTATAGTGCGGACGTTAAAGGTCGATTTCAGGTCGAACCTTGCTTTTCATTCTGCTGGGATGAAACTTTGCATGTGATGAGTACATACCATCTGGTCACTTTTGAGAAGTGGTGCCCGGTTGGGACCCGTGACAGGGCCACGGTACAAGAGGTTGCCCTACCAGGCGCGGGAGATTTCTTGAAATTTCTTAAAATTCAATTTGTAGTGGCAGGGCTTTCACTATTTTAGTCAGAAATGATCCCTTGGATTGTCTGAATATAGTCTGTGACAATTTAAAGTCAGTTCTCAGTTTGATGAGTGGGGCTGCCTACTCATCAGGTGTAATTTGCAGAATTCAATGAACAGCTTACGTTAGGGGAACCAACCTTGCATTTCATTCCGATGCATAACGCTTTTGCACGTGAGTAGTACGTACCTACAGGTAACTTTTTGGAAGTGATGCTCCGGATGGGACCCGCGACTGGCGTGCTTCGTAGGAGGTCGAAGGTCCAAGAAAAATTACCATTTTTGAAATCGTCGCTTTTTCATCCTTTTTTCATTAGACTATCTATTTTCAAGATCAAGGAGCACAATCCAATAATTTTCAAAAAAGTGTATTGCACCAGTGGCGTAACAGTCGGCTGCGAAGGAGTCGAGGTGCGATTTTTCACAAAGTCTTATGATAAACACTTTTTTTTGACACGTTTGGTATCTTTTCGAGCAAATCGCACATTCTGATTCCAAAAATGAGTATACAAATTTGATAGAGACGTGTTTAGACCGGTTTTATCAGGAAAAACATGATTTGTTTTGCTATCAAAATTGATGTTTTGTAATTCAAATTCCATCATTGTCCAATTAGCCCAGTCATCCTAGCTCATTTCAGGGCTTGAGGTCGGAATCTCTCCCATAAAGCTGGATTTTTGCACACATGTCCAGAAAACAGCCCTCTTTCTATTAGTGATGAAAAAATTTTCTGAGACCCGGAGCGTTTTCCGCCATTTTAAAAAAACTGTCAATTTTTTCAGTTTTTCTTGAATAACTCTGTAAATATTCAACTTATTGACATAAATTTTTTTACAGTGATTAGAGCTTGAGCTTCTGCAACCAATGTTGCCAAAAACATTTTTCTAGATTCAATGGTTTCTGAGAAATGTCAAATGAGTTGAACGACTTCATTCACTTTCATCATTTCATTTGACCAATTGGAAAAAAATTATCGGGCTTTCAACAGATCTGCCCTCTTTCACATTCGAGTATACATAAAAAAGGCTTCCAAAAAATATTCATATGTCGGTCGGTCTGCAGGTCTAACGGTCAGTCTGGTGGTCGGTCTGTTGAATTTTGTGCCCAGATTTATTCCCAAGCCGTTGAACCAATCCCGAGCAAATTTGGTAGATTCGTAAGTGACAAGGTTTCAACGACAAAATCCAAATGTCATCTTGATCTGTCACTCAGGAGTGTCACTACAAAAGAATGACAGAATGTCTATCTCACCGAATGCAACTTGTGATACATAATTTTAAAGCCCTCGAAAAAATGCATACAAAATGGTCAGTGAGAACCTTCAATGTTGCGTCTGTCAAAAAATCACAAGCTGTCAAACTTTAAATTTTAACTTTTCATAACTCTTGAACTACGGAACGGAATTGCACCAAATTTTGTTCCCAACAAGAGTACCTCGCAATAATTTGATGGATCATGAAATGTACCAGCAGCAGACAGGGATGCAACCTGGAAAAAAAATTGCCTAGTCATCCAAGACTGTAGTGTACCTACTTGAAATAGTCAAAAAATCATCTCTTGCTCGAAGGAAGTTGTTTCCAAACGGTTTTCTTGCTATATGGTTAGCTCTTCCCCACCTCTTCAACATGGTAAAAGCAGACATTCCTGTGACGTGTAGTATTTAGTATACAGGGTGAAAATTGAAAAATGAATATTTGAAAATGTTTTTCTGTTCAAATAATCCTCGAGAAAAACAGTCTTTCATCATTAAGCAACTTTATAGTCTCCTGCTGAACATGTGAAAAATGTACCACTCCATAGCCGCTTGTATTCTACGTACAGGGTGCAATCGATTTTTTCTAATATTTCTATCTTTATCGAATGAATCAAGACAAAAACCATTTTCAGCCCTGTTACAAGCCTATAATCTCTTATTCAAGATACAAAAATGTCAGATTCATCAAACTGCAAAAACACAACATACAGGGTTAATCAATAATAAAGATCAAACCACCATCAATAGTTGAAGTCGCTTGCTATCAGGGCGGTTGTTCTGAATGATTTATTTTTGCTTCTGCACGTCACCTTGGATATGAACTTTTTATGGTTATTATTTGCCGTCAAAAAACTGCAGAAAAGGCCTTTCTCTATCTGCTGGAAGCCGTTTCTACGCCAGAAATGAGCCAGATTGTGAAGTCGATCCTCAGCCGTACTTCTTATACGTTCCCTTATTTACTGATAAAGCTTCCCAGTCTTATATTTTTTGTACAAGTAGATATATACTTACTTATACTTAGTATATAGTCAATACTTCACGGTCTCCTATCAAACATGTGAAAAATGCACCCCTCCAATAGCCGCTGGTATTCTACGTAAAGTTGCGGCCTCATAAAAGTTTACACCGATGGCGATCGAGTGGCCATGCTAATTCAATTTTGACGTAATTTTGAATGAGCATGGTCACACGATTGTCATCGGTGTAAACTTTTATGAGGCCGCAACTCTGCCGTGCTAAGCCTAAAGCGCGTATCTACACTTTGATAAATTTGTTACACTGCATTTTCATGCTCATATTTTAGGGGCTATGATGTTCGCGATCATATGGTTATGATTATACATGGATAGCGCAATAATAAGAGTTCTCAAATAACTGCTCTATTCATATTATACTATAACATAAAGGCATGAAAACTTGGCATAAAACTGCAGTGTATCAAATTCATCAAAATGTAGATACGCGCATTAGGGTTAGCACGGCAGAACTGTACAGGGTGAATGTGAAATCAATTTTTTGTCTCACCCTGTACGTTGTGTTTTTGCAGTTTGAGGAATCTGACATTTTTGTGTCTTAAATGAGAAACTAATGGCTTGTAACAGAGCTGGAAATGGTTTTTGTCTTGATTTATTCGATAAAGATGAAAAATATTGGAAAAAATCGATTGCACCCTGTACGTAGAATACCAGCGGCTATGGAGTGGTACATTTTTTACATGTTCAACAGGAGACTATAAAGTTGTTAAATAATGAAAGCCTGTTTTTCTCGAGAATTATTTCAACGGAATAAACATTTTTAAATACCTATTCATTTTTCAATCTTCACCCTGTATACTAAGTAGTACACGTCACAGGGATGTCTGCTTTTACCATGTTGAAGAGGTGGGGAAGAGCTAACCATATAGCAAGAAAACCGTTTGGAAACAACTTCCTTCGAGCAAGAGATGATTTTTTGACTATTTCAGGTTGGTACACTACAGGCTCGGATGACTGGGCAAATTTTTTTTCTCAGGTTGTATCCCTGTCTGCTGCCGGTACATTTCATGATCCATCAAATTACTGTGAGGCACTATTGTTGGGAACAGCATTTGGTTCAATTCCGTTCCGTACTTCAAGAGTTATGAAAAGTTGAAATTGAAAGTTTGACAGCTTGTGATTTTTTGACAGACGCAACATTGGAGGTTTTCATTGGCTATTTTGTATGCATTTTTTTGAGGGCTTTAAAATGATGTATCACAGGTTGCATTCGGTGAGATAGACCTTCCGTCATTTTTTTGTAGTGACATTTCCAAGTGACAGATCAGGATGACAATTAAATTTTGTCGTTCAAAACTTGTCACTTATGAATCAACATAATTTGGTCGGGATTGGTTCAACGGCTTAGGAATAAATCTGGGCATAAAATTCAACAGACCGACCACCAGACTGACCGTTAGACCTGCAGACCGACCGATATATGAATATTTTTTGGAAGCCTTTTTTATGTATACTCGAATGCAAAAGAGTGCAGATCTGTTGAAAGCTCGATATTTTTTTTTTCAATTGGTCAAATGGAATGATGAAAGTGAATAAAGTCGCTTAGCTCATTTGACATTTCTCACAAACCATGGATCCTAAAAAAATATTTTTGGCAGCATTGGATGGAGAATTTCAATCTCTAATCACTTCAAAAACTTCCATGCCAATAAGTTGAATATTTACAGAGTTATTCAAGAAAAACTGAAAAAATTGACAGTTTTTTCAAAATGGCGAAAAACGCTCCGGGTCTCAGAAATTTTTTTTATCACTAATAGAAAGAGAGCTGTTTTCTGGACATGTATGCAAAAATCCAGCTTTATGGGAGAGATTCCGACCTCGAATGCTAGGATGACTGGGCTAAATGTGTTTTCAACTATGATTTTTCACTTGGACAGGTGGTTTGGGCTATTTCACACACAAATGTCATTTTCTGTTTTTTTTCCTGTTTTTAAAAGTCACAGAGTAATTTTGTTTCTTGCGATGTAACATTTCGAAGTTTGATTGATGAAACATGCAAATAATTATTCTAGGGCGATAGTGTAACTTTGATTTGGTACTTTATTTGTTCCATTGCATAAGAATAGTTTTCTCTATCGAACAAGAGAAAGAAAACTAAAATCAGAGCCGTATTTTAGTTATGACATAATTTTTCTTCCGGCGATGCGAGATAAGTTTCGTGAAAAACGCAAGTTTCGACCTATGAATTCGTTGTTTTGTAGCTCCATTTTGATCGAAGTTTAGAATACCCACGATCACAATTTTGACACAGATTGTACAACTGAACTGCTTTGTAGAAGAATTTATAACACTAGAAGTTTCTATCGCTGTTACAAAGTCACACGGTTGTTTTGTTTCAAAACGTGCATCATGAAGAAATTTCATCTCAGAAGCTCGCAATATCAAAAGAAAAATGAGGTCATGACTAAAATACGGCTCCGATTCCAGTTTTTTCTATTTTGTTTGATAGAGGAAACTATTTTCATGCCTTGAAATGGATAAAGTGCCAAATCAAAGCTACATTCTGGTCCCAGGCTAATTTTTCCTGTGAAATAGCACGGTTCGTGAAATCAAGGTTTGACACTCGGTTTGACATGATACATCTCAAGAAACAAAACCACTCCGTGACTTTGCGAAATTGGGAAAAAACTCCAGCAAATGATATTTGTGTGTAAAATAGCCCAAACTAACTGTCCAAGGTAAAATCATAGATATAAATACCTTGGACAATGATGGAACTAGAATTACAAAACAATTATTTTGAGGATGAAAAAAATCATGTTTTTCTGATAAAACGTATTTAAACACGTCCTAAACAAAATTCCATACTTATTTTCGGAATCAGAATGTGCGATTTGGTTAGAAATGATACCAAACATGTCAAAAAAGTGTTGGTCACGGTTTACCAGAAGACTTTGAGAAAAATCGCAACTCGGCCTCTTCGCAGCCGTCTGGCACGTTACTGGTGCATGACACTTCCTTAAAACTTACTGCATTGTATTCCTCGACCTTCAAAATATGTAGCCCAATTGAAAAAGTATACGAAAAGCAACGATTTTAAAAATGGTAATTTCTTGGACCTTCGACCTCCTACGAAGCACGCCAGCTGCGGGTCCCATCGGGGCACCACTTCTTGAAAGTTACCTATAGGTACCTACTACTCACATGCAAAAGCGTTTTGCATTGGAATGAAATGGGTTCTTGGTTCACCCGACATCCGTACTAGTAAGCTGTTCATTGAATTCTGCAAATTACGCCTGATTAATAGACAACCCGTGACGTTTTCAGTGCGGTGGGGCTTGAAATTACCACAAAGTATTTACATCCATACAAGGCAAGGGATCATTTCTGACCAAAATATTGAAAGCCCCGCCATTGCAAACTTCATTTTTGAGAAATTTCAAGAAATCGCCTCTGTCGGGTAGGGCAACCTCTTGTACCGTGGCCCTGTCACGGGTCCCAACCGGGCATCACTTCCTAAAAGTGACCTGAGGATATGTACTCATCACATGCAAAGTTTCATCCCAGCAGAATTAAAAGCAAGGTTGATCCTGTTAACCTCCGCACTAGTAAGAACACGTAGATGGAAAGCACCGTTTGGAACCCGCACGTGCGCAAATGGAAGGTGTACCAAACTTGGAGCTAGGTGGAAAGCCACCCATTAGTACCTAACCTACCTACTTGTTGATACAATTTTCTTCAGTGGTAAAGTTGTAATTATTTATTTATTTAGCGTATGGCATACATGCTACAGACAAGAGGTACCTCGAGAGGTACTATAATAGTAATAGAAAGTACTTAATATAACGAGTATATAAAAAAGTAAATAAATAAATAAATAAGAAGAAATAATTCATCAGATCCCGATGTCCAAGTTTTCAATCCAAGTGACTGTATCTGGGGAAAGGGTGTAAAAGTCGGAGAAATTGCCAGGGTATGCCTTTCGTTCGCACTCCTGAACAATGTGCACGACAGTTTGACGTGGATTTCCACAGTCACAGTGTCCAGATTGAACTTTACCACATTTATACAAAAAGTCGGCGGTTCTACCGTGGTTGCATCTAATTCGGTTCGCAGTCTTCCAGATTTTCCTTGGAAGGTCGAATCCACTCGGCTTCTGGTCGACTGGTAAATATAAGTTTACATCTTGGGTTGTTGTCTGACTCCATAATTCCTCCCACTTATGTATGATATTGAAGTTTTCAACGCGAAGTTGATTGGGCGATTTGATGGGTGGTCTACGCGATTTTAATCGAGTTGAAGACGTGGTGACAATATCTTCGTGTATAGGTAGATGTCCGTTTTCCATCACCTTTCCGAATTGACGAAATAAAGCAGCTTGTCTTCGGAGAAAGGGAGGCGCAATTTGGCTAAGTGTGGGGAGCCAGTAAGTCGGTGTAGATTTAATGCATCCCGTGATAATGCGCATTGCACTATTGAGTACGGTGTCGATTTTGTGCACGTGATGGCTGTTCAGCCAGACTGGAGCTCCGTATTCTGCGGCACTGTAAACCAAACTCATTGCCGAACATCTGAGTGTGTCTGCTGAGGCACCCCATGTTGTACCACATAGCTTCTGGAGTATGTTATTCCTCGTTCGTGCTTTAGCTGCCACATTAGACAGATGATAGCTGTACGTAAGGGTTCTGTCAAGAGTGATGCCAAGATATTTTGGTGTTGGATTGTTTCTGAGCAAAGTTCCATTGAAATATATAGTGAGATGATGGTTGGCGAGTCTGTTATCCAAATGAAAACAAGCACATTCAGTCTTCGTAGGGCTTGGGGTCAATCTCCATTTACGGTAGAACTCGGCAAGAATTCTAAGATCGTCGGTCAGGATTTTTTCCGTGCTTTCGATTGTTTTCCGTCTAACGGCTATCGCCAGGTCATCTGCGTACATAAATTTCTTAGAGGTAGTTGGTGGTAGGTCAGCTGTGTATAAGTTGAATAAGATGGGGGCCAGTACTGAGCCTTGAGGTAAGCCATTCTGTAGTTTTCGAACTCTGCTTATCACGTCTCCCATGGTAACTTGAAATGGCCTGTCACATAACATGATGTTTTAAAGTTTGGCCAATTTTTGATTTGGGATAACACGGAGGAATTTGTACATCAAGCCATCCCGCCAGACCGTATCATAGGCGGCCGTTAGATCTACAATAAAGGCGACAGATGTTTTGAAGCATTCTTGGAAGCCAGCTTCAATGAAAGTAGTTAGACTTGAAACTTGATCTGTACAGCTGCGTGAAGGTCGGAAGCCTGCTTGTGTAACCGGAACGTGTTCGTTAATTTTAGTTTCGATTCTTCCAAGAATTATTCTCTCCAAGAGCTTGTAGCAAGAATTTAAAAGAGAAATTGGTCTGTAGTTCTCGACTCTATCCTTTGCTCTACCGGGTTTGAGATAGTTATTATTTTAGCTTTCTTGAAGTTTTTAGGAAGAAAGTTGGTATCGAGGATGTCTGAGAAAAAACAGGCCAACCATTTTCCATTAGCCAACCATTATTGTAACACCTACAATTATCCCTTTGGTCAGCTACGAGGGTGGATCACTATGATCGAGGGTGTCCCGCTGCTCAGAAGGCTGGAGGGGTGGGTATTGTTCGAAATTAAAATTCAAGGGGGCGCCACACTCTTAGTTACACCCGTCGATCGGTCAAGAGTGAGACCTGTGACCGAACCTCGCACCCTACCGACCAAATTCAGGATTTAAAACTTACTCGATTAGAAGAATACTCACTATTTCGGGGTTGCAAAGGGGTTGTTCAATAAAACTTGAGTTCCCAATTATGGATTTATTCCCGCAGATATTTCAGACCGGCACAGTAAATAAAGAAAAATAACAGTTTGTAATTCGAGGGAGATTTGATAAGTTCAAGTCGAAGTTACGTAATTATTTATACACAAGTGATGTTCATTTAAATAATTTTAAAAAAAAGGCACACTAATTGTCAATCCAAATACACAAGGGAGAAGGGTACTCTTTTATTTTATCTTAACGTAATTACCTACTTCCAAAACCGGAAGTCAAAAATATTAACCTTGCAAACTAACTGAACCCCGTGACGTCACGTTCTTCACCTGAAATTTGCGCAATGACTACTCTTGAGTCACGAACTCATATGGACTAGCGAAGATAAAAGAGGTACCTGACCCTAACGTAGGCAAGTGATAATTAAATATTATTATTAATAGAACGACAAATAAATGAGATTTTCACAACGAAAGCACTGTAACTACACGACGAGTATTGATTACTTGATGATTTTCCAAAGTAAATCGGTGAAATACACAATAAAAACAATAAATTTTAGCATGAGGTACTCAACACTTCTTCTTGCTGGTTATCCAAGCTGCAGATTTCTCGCACAAGAAAGCACGGCGTTGACGTCACGAATTGACACGTGGTGTTGATGTTGACTTGACCCTCGGAAAAACACAGGGTGGTGAGTTGCTGACGTCACCGGTCACTCAACTTCCACAGGAAAGACGATTTATCCCAGTCAGATGAAGAAATAGACAAAGCGGATGAAGTAGAACGGCGTGAATCACATAAATGGGAGCCTCGAAGGTGGTGTGAAAATCGGCTCACACGACTCACTTTTCTTCAGGAAAATCGGGAGGTAAAACACCCACTCTGGAGACTGTAGGTAATAAAAGAAATTGTAGGTGGCGAAGAAAATAGTGGACGCAAAATAGCTTACCAGAAGAGCCTGTAATTTTGCTTTCAATTTTCGGTTTCGAAGATAACGAGAAGCGGTAGCTACAAGATGGAAAACGTCGGTGCTCGAGCGTAAAAATCCGCAATACTTGCGTAGAAAATCGGACCTTTTGCCATGTACCGTTTCAATAATAAAATTTCGTAGCCGTGGAATCCCAGAAGACCTCTCTGGTAGGAAAATAACAAATCCTTTTGGCTTCGGAAATTTTCAACGCTCTCAGCACGACTTTAAAACTAGCTTCCACTATCTAACTTTTTTTGAGCTCGCCGAAATTCACTAAGAAGTGGCGCGGTAAGGCCGGTTCTCTCCTTTTTGTCCTATCTATTTATTTCAAGTTCCTGGTGCGAAAATTGAGCGTTACAAACAGGCCAACCATTTTCTTGCATATTTTCCAGTGTTGACCAGAAACTCATTGTGGATCCCATCAAATCCTGGGGCCTTTCCAGTTTTAATATTCTTCAACGCCATGGTGATCTCTTCGCTGTCGAAGGGTCTCGAAAAATGGTCTTCTTTTGATTCTTTTCTCTTCAGATTTTTCAGGTCTTGTTTTATTCGTTTAGTATGGGAACGATCTCTAGGTGCCCTGGACATTGAAATAATCCGATCTGCAACTTGATTCGGAGAAATTTCTGGAATCACGCGAGACACTGGATTACTTGCTCCTAATTTCTTGAGCAAGCTCCAGGCTTTTCTGCTGGAGTGTTTGAAATCTGTATTTTCAGTTATTTCATGCCATTTTTTCCTCCGCGCAGCATCAAGGGAGTGTAGTAGATCGTCTCCTATAGTGGTATCTCCACTCGACAGGAAATTGTGATATAGAGCTTCGGCTTCGTTGTTCCAGCCTGGAATATATTCCTTTCGATACCCTCTAGGAATGTGTTTCTTGGCAACACACAAAGTAGCTCCCATGAACCTGTTATAGTTTTCAGCCTTTGGGGGGATCCATCTAAGGCATTTGTCCAGTTCCGAAGAGAAGTCGCACCATTTAGCTTTTCTAAAGTTCCATCTCGGCCGTGGAAACGATGTTATGATAGCAATTACGATACCAACTTCAAGAAGAATAGGTCTATGTTGGCTGCGAGGGAAGTTCTCCGAGGCCGGTCCTTTGTTGAGGTAGAGTTTTTTGTCTGTATGCATGGAGCCAGGAGATCCAGAGCGGATAGGTCTGGCTGCCAATTGTTCTAGCCCTTTATTGGAGAAGGGCACCTAGTAGAGGCGAACTAGATTTGCACCTTATACAGCTTGTATTCTTGAATTCCGGAGGAATCCAAGAATTTTGTTGTCAGTTGCTGACAGTTGACTTGAATAATCAAGTCAAAAATATATTAAATAATATATAGAGATAATTTATTGAACAATTCTCGCTTTATCATAAAAAATTAATGTGCTAAACTCAAGATGTAACTGCAAGGCTGTGCACGAGTACTTTTTTTTTGTACTCAAGTACGATCGAGTACGAATACTTTCCACTTTTGCTTGTGCGATTACGAGTACGAAAACCCATTTTTCAAAAAAGTAATCGAGTACCTACGAGTACGAATACTTTGTATTCGGATACCTCGTAATAGTACAAATACAATCATAATCTACGAGTACAAAAGTGCGAGTACACGATATTATTTTGATATTATTGTGATCGCATATAGGTACAGGGTGTTTCAGTGACCTTGCACAATACTCCGGAAGGTGATTTCACTCAAAAAGATGAGTCGAAAATTAGGAGTAACATTTTTTCCCAAAGTACGTGCTTCCTAAGGGAGTTGAACGCCCTCAAAAGCAGAGAATCTCAAAAGTACGAAGTAAAACAGGGTTTTTACCACGATTTTAGGCAACATTCGCTACATCAGTGTACTGCGGAATGTATTGTGTATGAATGTATTGAATCTATCCTTGGTGACCCGTTTCGGAGTGAAATTTTTCCGGTTACACAGCTTCACCCACCGTGCACATTGTCACATTCCTCGCAAGACTTTACATGTTTTTCAAATTTCTCCAGTACCAAGTTTTTACGGTATTTTAAGCACGTTTTTGGGAATCGGATAAAGAAATACATATTTTTGTCATTATACCGACTATCACTGTGCCAATTCCCATGAGTACAATGTTTCACGGCCCCTTTCACTTGTTTTTCCATGATTTTTGGAAGGATAACACCGCTGATTTAGTTTTAAAAAAGACTGATTTTTATACTTTGAAGAGCACAGGGCCGCTATTATTGAATCGTGTGGGAGAAGTCCCTGGGAGTAAAATACATTCCGCAGTACACTGATGTAGCGAATGTTGCCTAAAATCGTGGTTTTTAGGCAACTTTCGCTAGTCAAACTGAAAATAGAGTTGTTGGGGGTTGCGTACGCACATCCGATCAATGTAAAACGCACTTATTTATAATTTAATGAACAATGCGGACTTTTTGATGAAGAATAAGTAATCACTAGTGTGTATTAACCTCTAGCCTATTACCCTGTTCGCTGCGGCGCGTATTTTTCAACTCTATGGCGGTTTTTCACGTCATTTTCTAGCATTTGTTCGCAAATTTTGTATTTGACGCCATTACTTCACAAGACGAGTATGCGCGCTGATGGCGCGCTGAATAATGAAAGGTACTATTCTACAAAGTTTTGGAGCGAAACTATCAGGGGCCATCGGCCGTTTTTTCCCAGCGCTCCAGCTTGTCACTCCATTTTTGCTCCAAAAAGTCATTCTACTGAAAATAGAAAGTGTATGGGATATACATGCAAAATTTCACACAAATCTGACCAGTGGCGGCGAAGTTACAGGGGGTTGGGGTAGCTTAAGCTGCCAGAAAAATATTGTCTGTGACCCGATCGTATTTTTGTTTGCACATTTGACAGACTCGTTTCAAAGTTCAAAGTTTTTTCGTAGGATGCACCGTTCACGACGAGTAGAAGTGTAAAAACCACGCACATGTTGGATAATTTTCTTCTGGTAGTTAACTCCGGGGAAAAAACAAAGCCAAGGCACCTGATAAAGGTAAAATCAATAACGTGACCAGACGTTCCGATTTGATCGGAACTGTACCGTTTTCGGGAGACACTTTCCGATTCGACTTTCTGTTCCGTTAATGTTCCGATTTGAGTAACTGTTCCGTAAATGCTCCGATTTCCGATCTGAGCAACGAACATTTCAAATTTTTTTCACCTCTTCTATATTTTCGGTAAAAGTTGAAATTCATGTAGATTGTAGTTTATTTACAAAATTGAATTTATTTCGATTGGCACCCATGCTATGCAAGTGGGTCTCGACCGAGGTCTCCACTGTCTGCAGAATGTGCCGTATGATCAAAAACTTTCTTACTCGAGGGAGGCTGTGGCCTCGCCAAAATCAGCCTCGTTTGCCTGCCAATGACCAGGACCTCAGCCTTCCTTGAATAAGAAAGTTTTTTATCATACGGTATAGGTACATTAGTGTGGTCCAAAAAGATTTTTTTCCAATTTTGGATGGGGCCACCCTCCATTTTTGTTACACATACCCATAGAGATTTCCTGGTGAAATTTCAATTCTCTACCATGGCAGGCAGGGGGTGCTCATTAACCATCAAAATTTGAATATCCCAGATTTATCCGTAGGAGTTTGTAGCATCCAGATTCAACAAAATACGAAGTAATATATGAATTATTGTTCGTTTGGTGTACCTAAGTGAAGAATTATGTAAAAGAAAAATTAAAATGAAGCGGAATTATAATGTTCAACTAACATGGTATGATTTTCCTTTAGACTACGTTGATCAAACGTTTCTGGTCGTCCAAATAGGCACCATTTTCCAATTGGTCTACCATATGCAACAGAAGCATCTTTTCATTCTTGTCATTGGTCAGTAGTTAGTTGTATTTCTCGAACAATAGACCTTTCCAAATTTGCGCTTGTCCTTTTCTATTATGACGTCATGATTTTGCGTAGATTGGGACAACTGTCAGTGTACAGTCATCTCATAGTTGAAGTGTCAGAGGCATAGGCAAGCACCGAGCGTAGAAAGGAAAGACTTGCAAAAGTGGTTACTTATTGCTGTGTTACCTTGTGCGAAAATAATTTGAAGAAGCCTCATGGTTCCATGTACAATTTTACGAAATACACCGATGTGGCTTTATTGAGAGTTGAAGAAACAAAATTCACCTAGGCAAGACACGACCCATTTTGTGCAAGAGAACCCCAGGGCTGTTCAAATTTTTATCTGGCTTCTCCTTCCTACGAAACCACTCGTCGAAGTTTTTACCCCTGGAACTGTGAGAGTGGTGCAAAGTATTTCTGGTGGCATCATCCAAAATCGGGAACTGCTGAAGTTTTGATGGACCAGTACCCATCAAATTTGTCTTTTCCGCTTAGCACTTGTCATAAATCAGGGCACTAAAATCCCTTTAACTGCGATAATGGAGTGGTGAATCCTCTGCAGCTATACAATTCTACAGATAGATCAACAGTAGTTGTCGAGATACAGCTTTGCCTGAATGAATACGCATTGGTATTTCCGCCTGTCTTCGCTTTCACTATGACTTCTTCCTGATACTCCGTTTCTCCATCTGGAAGGATTTTCTTCCAGTGTACACTTCACTGATGATTTCTTCATCGTTTTTCCGACCAAAACAAACAGAGATTTTGAGGACATGCTCATGACGCATGGAATCTGACGTTAACATGACATCATGCAACCGCGAAATGTGCGCAATACGCGAAATGCTTTGCGTAGATTGGGACAACTGTCAAAATCATTCTCTATCCTTTATTTTTGGAAAGGTCAATTGGACACCCCTTTCAGCAGTATCGTTTACCACCCGTAAATTTATACCTATATGCCGATCAGCTTTTAAATTCAGCACTAGAACGGTAATTTTCTTACGCCAAGTTGGCAATTCTGCGATAATTGGGGATGCTCAAATTTGTAATGTTGGATCACTTTTTCCCTAGATGACCTTGAATTTTTATTGTCAATCGAGTACAGCGCTGTTGCAAGATTGTATAAACGTTCAAGGCGTCTTGATTTTGGTAGATTTTCGCCAGTTTAAATGAGCGACTGGTGGAATGTTTTTTCCAAGGTTTTTTCAAATAAAATAATAAATTTCGTTGAGGAAACTGTTCTAATTTTTGGTCAAAATAAAGGTCAATAGCTGATATCTAAAATTAATCTGTGCCTTTTAAATTTAACACTAGGTGATAGATTTACAAGCTCTCGAAGGTAATAATCGAAAATTTCACAATTTTTCTGAATTAATTGCTATATGCCTGTACTAAGGATACAATATTAGTGACAACGTAAATCAACTTATATAGTGCAATAGTACCTAGTATCACTATATGTAGGTACTTAAGATACATTGATACTATAACTAAATATATACAACAATTCTTGAAAACCTGTGAGATGAATTAACTTCAGCTACAGCATTCGCTCGAAGATCTATAGGCAAACCACAGAAAAACTGCTCGACGTAGCTTTAATGAAAAAAAAAAGGAAAAGATGTCAGCGGGGCTGATATCAGTGGCCATCTTAGGGAACAGAGGGTAGAGTAGATGCAGCAAGTGGGCGAGTGCGAAGTTGACGATGGAGATGTTGAGGAACTACAGGTCTAGCTCAGATGCAGTTTTTGATAGCCATTGTCCGCGGACACCTACTCCGCGACGATGTGGTTCATGGTCTGGTTCTCAGTTCCACACTCAGAACTCGGATCTTCTACATATCCTCACTGATAAAACTGAAACCTGCATTTTCCCTGCCCTGTTCGTATCCTATTGAATCCATATTTTCCTTGGAAGGGAGAAGCTCTTCGGATCCTCTACAATCGCTCTGTTCTTGACGGCGGCTTCAGTATCCCATATTTCCATCCAGTGTCTTTTCATCTCGAAATCTGCAGCATGGATTTTTGGCTGCGATGTTCAAAATTGGCAGCCAGAAAGTCTGGGTAGATTTGACAACTCCAGCAATGATTCTCAATGCTTGGTTAAGAATGACGTCAATGATGTAGTGTGTGTGTGCTATTCATCCAAACAGGACCGTAGTATTCCGCTGTCGACTAGACCAAGACAATGGTGGATATCCGAAGAGTAGTGGCGTCGACACTCCATGTAGTTCTCGCAAGTCTCTGAACCAGGTTCATTCGTGTCTTCGTCTTGGCAGTGAGTCTCTCCAAGTTGATCTTGAAGGATAATGTTTGGTCAAAGGTCCCACCGAGGCACTTGGAGTGGGACTGTGCTGCAGATGAAGTCCGGCCATCAAAGCTGACATTGAGGTGACGAACTGCTTCTGTCGTTCAGATGAATGGCTCTAGTCTCTATCTCCAGAGAGTTCGGATTCAATCCTCATTTCTGAAAGATGACAAAATTCTGTTGGAAAATCGTAATACATATTTATTATGTGCAGAAATATCATAGTGAAAAATCACAGAATCGGCGGGTTTTTATTTTGCACATCTGTGTTATTTGTCCAAAAAGTTCGTTTTCAGTTTTGGCTGGTCATAATCTACTCACTGTTCGACTGAATTGGTTCAAATTCATTTCATGGCTTGTCTCTGTTGACAGAAGGGCTGGCCTAAAAAGCTAAAATTACAGAAGCCAACTTTTTTCAATCGAGTCACATCGCAGGTCAACCATTAAATTTGCCTCAATATGGCTCGAACCCGATAACAGTATTCCCAAAAATGTAAATTTGACCAAATAACACAGGGATACATTTTTCCGAATCTGCGGCCCTAGACTTTGATTTACCCAGTAATTCTTGACAAGTTTTAACAGAGGAATATTGCTGGTAAATCTAAACAAAATTGAAATCCCCTATCTGCCATTGGTCTATGTAACGTTAATGAATAACCTTATAGCGTGGAGACCTCAGGTGATAATAAGCGCCGCAAAGCAAGAGCGCCTTTCTCTGGTGGTGATTCATGCGTGGCCCCAAGCCGTTGGTAATTTGTGGAAATTCCCTGGAATCCCGTGGCTATCCATTTAATTTGAAGAAATCGTATCCGGTGGAAATCCCGTGGTAATCCCGTGGCAATCCATCACAATCTGTTGAACGTTCTGATGTCCCAGTAATAGGTCCCTTCGTTTCGGTTTTTTTGAGTGCGCATGTCTGGCGCGAATTTCATAGTTTCGTACACCAATATTGAAAATTAACAGAAAAAAAT
Organism: Anaspis maculata; assembly: GCA_949128115.1. Classification (NCBI taxonomy): domain Eukaryota; kingdom Metazoa; phylum Arthropoda; class Insecta; order Coleoptera; family Scraptiidae; genus Anaspis; species Anaspis maculata. The sequence continues at coordinate 37,818,590 of OX421962.1, read as the reverse complement.
ATTGTAGCGCACCTAAAATTTCACAAATAATTTGGTTGAATGTTAGATACCATTTTTTATATTCAAAGGAAATGTTTCATTGAAATTGAATTCAATGATCATTTGTGAGAGTTCAGGAACAACGAAAATGGCAACAGCGCTCAAAACAACAAGACATCGGCGCCAACTGTCACTTGTGACAATTATGATCACACTTCTCGTTTCTACCTGACCTACATTTCATTTGCTCATGTTTTGACGAAAGAACAGAACCTATTGAAAATGGCTGTACCGAGAAGGAAGTTCAAAGAAGCTACGAAGAGATGCATTTACGGTATGTATAAAAGTGACAGCCAGGCACGGATCAGCCAGGAACCAGTTGTTGGTCAGGCGGCTAGACAGAGCATGCAGCGTTGCCTTTCAACTGACAGGTGTACGAAAGTTTTTAAAATTTGGAGCCTTCAAGCATGCGCACCTGCCCAAACGAAGTAGCCTATTCACCCGAGGATTCATCCCATGATCATTTGCATCTGAAGTCAATTTTGAATGAAAGAAAAAATGTACATGAACTTAAGTACTCAGACAAGAGTGTTACTCGTACTTACCTTATAAATATACAGGCAGAACCGTGAATATAGCAATAGCAGAACCGAGGGCAGAACACTTAATGAAATTTTCCCAGGAATGTAAACAACTATGACACTCACCTGACATCATGACAAACAACGGCCAAGGCAACAGGGCAGCGGATATGATGCAAGGAGACGCCAGAACTGGCATTTCTTGTCAAAATTTTCTAACCTCTTTGAGCTCAGCCCGTTTTCGCGCAACTTGGTCTATGAGCGTCCGTTACACTCTAGGCAACATGGCCAACCGCGTTTTATTTTCTGCTGAATTTAAAACGTGATCGGCATATAACTCAGTCTTTGCCTTGAAGGTAACCATGGATGTTGATCCATCTTTGGAAGAAATGTCTTAGGAAGTAGACACTGATATTTGAAATCAGTAACATGTTTATGGTTCTTCCAAAGGTGAAATATCTTGAGGTTTCCGCAGTCCTTAGGATTGCAAAATTATTTTTAGACTCAGTATTTCCGTCTCAGGATAACTCCATTCAGAGGTCAACTTGAGGTTAATTGCCAAAGATACCAATGTTCCAGCAATGTTGATATGACAATTATGACATTGACCTTTTGGTTAAAGTTAACCAGAGATGAAAATACTGGGCCTTACTTTGTGATATCCAGCTTCAACATCAAAAAGGAATACCACGAAACATTTCCGCTTTTTTGGTAGGTATCACTATTAGTTCAACGATCAATATTCCACTCACATATGATTTTTCTTCTACATAATTCTCAAATTGTGCTAAATAGATTATTACTGACATATTCCTTCGTGTTTTTGGTGAATCTGGATGCCACAGACTTTAACGAATAAATCTAGAATTTTCAAAATTAGAGGGTTGATGAGCACCCCCTCCCTGCCATGGTATAGAATTGAAATTTCACCAGGGAATCACTATGGGTATGTGTAACAAAAGTGGAGGGTGGCCCGATCAAAAATTGAAAAAACATTTTTTTTGGACCACACTATAAGGTCTTACATGTTGTTTCAAAAAAGCATTATTTTAATAACAACATTATTTCATTATTATTGGTATTATTATGAACACTATTGGTTGAAAAGGGGGCAAATACGGGACAGCACTTACCTGCCCTCCTGCTGTTTTTTTTGCAGAAAAATGATCAGAAAAACTAAGTTTCAGACTCGGTTTCAGAAAATATCCCCAAATATCGGTCTATCCAACAATGAACAGACGCGAAAAAATGAGGAATAGATGTAGGTAGGTGCCTGGAAGTTCTGAATCAGCAAATAAAAAGAACGCCCCTTTTCCCAATAAAAAAAAAGTGTCTCCATGTTCCGATTTCTTCACTGAGAAATCTGGTCACCTTAAAAATCAATGATGATAATGTGTAACCCACGAGTTGAAAGTTAATGAGTTGAAAACTTAACCCAACCTCCGACTCCACTGATATTTGATCGAATGTCAGATTGTTTCAATTTCAAATCTTGCACGTACATTTACATAATGAACTCTCGTATGAACTGTAAAGTAACTTTTCTGCACAAAAAACCAAATATGTATGGTTGATCCGCCACTACTGGTCAAATTTGTTTTTTTGTTTTTGTTTTTCGAAGTCTTTCCATTGTTGGAACCCTCGTTGGAACCTATTTCTTTCATCAAAAAGTTGAAAACTAAGTTGAAAGCGAGTGTTTTCATGTTTGGTCGATTCCTGTGTCACTGTCACGCGGTGTCGTACTCGTGGAAAAGTACGAGTACAACCCCTTGGTATCCGTGAAAAATACGAGTACGAGTACCTCTCATACGTTCGCGAGTACGAATACGAGTACAAATTCGAAATTCCTGAAAAGTATTCGAGTACGAGTACAGATACCATGAAAATAAGTATTCGAATACAGTATTTGAATACCTTGTACTCGTGCTCGTGCACAACCCTACTGTAACTGAGTAATGTCAAAAACAAGCGAATCTCTACACAGCGGTACTTTGGCACCCTATCGGGAGCAAGCGCGGGCAAGAAGCTGGCAAGAGGCGCTTCGTTGTGCCGGCGTGCCTGTAACGTTGCCATAGCGGGTGCCAAGATGACGGTTATGTTCCCGTGACCTATTCTGTGGCTCTGGTTGTTCCCAGACATTTAGCGCTTACCTTTTACCACAAAACTCACTGATCTGATCTAAGTTAGAGAGAGAAAGAGCGAGAAATCACATGCGCGAAAGTGAGAAACCACTAACAACTGATGAGGGCTCGATACCAAGTTGCAGGCGCAAAAGTTAGGACGGCGTAACTTGCCAAATAGAGCGGTCTGATTGGCCGTTGCCATAGTAACCGCACTTACGGCGGTCTTAGCCCCAACTTGGTTTCGAGCCGTTAGGTCAGAATATCTATGGGTCAGAATACTTAGTTCAGGTTGTAAAAGGAAAGCACCTATTATTTTGTTCAAATTTGGCGGGCAATTGGCAATTCCGAACAGTTGGCAACGCTAAACGCGCCCGGTTCATGTCATGACGGTTGAAAAACATTAAAAAAACCTCTGCATCGCTAAAAAACAGCTTCAACACTTTTGACCTTTGACGTGACCAGGACGTGACTATGACGTGAACAAATTGCGTTTTGCGTTGTCGTGTCCCCTCTGGGTCGTGTCTTGTCTCTGGTCTTGTTGTTGTTGTTGTCGTTGTCTGACGAACACTGGGGGTAGCTGTACACTGTGGTGTCTTGTTGCACTGTCACTGCTTGATGTAGGTACCTATCTAGTTCTTCTAGATCTAGAGCATCAAAAATCAGCAAATCAACAAATCTTCGCTATGACTGTTGCCAAAGGGAAAAAGACGTACACTTTTCCAAATGGTTCCTCCGCCAACGCCAGTGATTCGGATGTGGAATCTCTGCAGTAAGTCCCACGTCCCAGTCCCCAGTCCCAAGTCATAATCAATTTCTCAATTTGTACCTTATCCAATTAAGTAGGTATAATGCCTGATTGCTCGATTCCAGTCTTGGTAGCGTTTCAAGCAGTGATGCCGAATCTCCTGTCACTCAACCAATACAAAGACTGGTCGCTTTGAAAGCCTCCAAAACGCCCTGCATTGAAGAACTGCTGGTCCTCAAAAGATGTTCGGGAAGGAAGAAGCAAAGACGCTACCAAAATCGTTGGTATTATAATTGTCTTGATACATGCTGACATAACAGAGCTAATCAAATTGAAGGATGCTTCCTGCAGAGGTTGGCCGAAGAAGATGAAGATTACGATGATAATATTGTCATTATGGAACCATACGACAGCCCATTTGCTCGACTGTTGCAAGATGATACCGCACTGAACATCTGGAATGAATTTGTGGGAAAAACTGAACAAGAACAAGCCGAAATCATTTCAAAATTTTCAAAATCTCAAAAGCAAAATACTGAAAAGAAAACAAAAAACCCCTACTCTCGGATTTCCAACAAAATTAAACGTACCATCAAGCTACGCAAGAATTTGTCTCTGGAATCAGTGAAGGAATCAGAAGATGAACTGATAGCGTTTTTCAGGGCAACTCCCTGTGGAATTTACAGCCAAGTTCCGGTGTCGTACTTTTCAAGGCTACTTTTACACGCCCTCGCCCAATACCACGGATTAAAATCTTCAAGTAAGGTCATTCATTGCTCTCATCCGAAAGGAAAGAGTCGCATGTCAAAATTCTTTGATTTTTGGATTATTACATAAAATATGTACCTAACTATCAGAAATGCGTTTCATAACTGCGTTTTACATTGATCGGGCGTGCGTATGTAACCCATAATGCAACCCTCATTTTCAGTTTGACAGGCAACTATTTATTCGCAGTTTTAAAGTCGCTCCGAGTGTCGTACGTTTACAAATAAGTCGTCCTCTGTTCTTCCAAGCATGAAAAATCAGTTTTTTTTCAAAACTAAACCTTGAATCGAGCCGAATTGAAACGCAGCTGTTTATAATTCAATGAACAACGCAGACTTCTCATCCCCACCTGTTCAACATTTACATCCCTGTGACTGTAGATACAGTACGTTTTTTAATCAAAAAACCACCACCTGTTGCTTTCAGTTGGTAGGAGGAAAAAATTCCTAATGCACGATTAATGTTGTTATGTTGGCGATAGGTCAAAAAGAAAAAATGTCAGGGATGTCAGGCCCGTCAGGTCATTCAAATTCAAAACTCAAAAAGCCGCTTTGACAAGTATGCCGGGAGAACGCGGAATTTGTTGAAACGAGAGTTGAAAATATCGTTTGTTAAATCTATTACGGTCGAAACAGAAGATAAAAATCGTGTCGCAAACCTTTGGCAAGAGGCACTCGTCAAGTTTTCCATCAGAACAGTGGAAAAAAAAATCCCTCACTGCAGAAAATTGATTCATAGAGACTGGGACAGAGACATGGGGAATTTTAGCATCAAGGACATTCCACCAATTATAATAAGTTTGGCAGAATCCGACTCATCGGATGCAGAATTGGCTGATTCTTCTGCTTCAGACTTTGAAGATGAAGCTGGTGATGCACATGAGGTTGCCACTGGAACTTCTGATAATGCCGCCGAGGATATTAGCGCGATTGCAGTATTCACGGGCACCGCAACTGCGAGCGCGGGCTGCAGCGACAGCAGCCAGTTTCTATCCGTTTTGTTCCTTGTTCCAGTTTTCTTTTTCATGATTGATTTGATGTAACTGCTAGGTAGAGGTAGAGTAGTAGGTAGAAATAAATGAGTAGCTATGAGTACATGAGTACCCTCATGTAACCAACCAGGGTCTTCGTCATGAAAAGGAAATTATCGTATTCACAATATCGCTTTAAATTATCTACAAACTTCACACAGCATATTTTTTTGACATAAACCTGTGTCAGTGTGCAGTGCGACAATAACCTAAATAATTACAGACCGTCTGTACTCTCAACAGTGTCAAAAATATTCCTAAATTCTCACACTAGACAGCGTTGCCGTTGTTCTTTTAAGGGTAGAATGCGACGTTGGTGGTTTTTTAATTAAAAAACGTACTGTAGGTACTATTTAGTATACAGGATGAAAACTAAAAATTAAATCTTCAAAACATTTCATTCCTATGAAATAATTCTCGAGAAAAATAGTCTCATTATTTAGCGACCTTATACAGGGTGATTCAAAAGTGTCGGATCATCATGAAGGTGCGTATTATGGAGGTGTAGTAGAGTGCTGGAAAGTTGCTGAAAAAAGTATATACAGGGTGTTTCGGTGACCTTGCATAATACTTCGGGAGGTGATTCCTCTCAAGAAAATAAGTTGAAAAGTAGAAGTAATATTTTTTTCTAAAGTGATTCCTAAGGGAGTTACAGCCCCTCAAAGGTACGCAGTAAAACAAAGTTTTCAATTGTTTGCTGGAAAACCGTCAAAGGTAGGAACTTCAAATTTAGTCTAGTGAAGTTTCTCAACAGTGCAAATGTACATGCAAAGTTTTAAACAAACCTAACCAGTGGTAGTGAAATTAGAGGAGATGGGGATTATGTTGAAAATTGTTCTAGACACGTTCGTGTTTTTTCGCATTCACTTCGGAACGGTGCATTCTACAGAAAAAATGCAAGAGGAATAAAAGTTTTGGATTGAACAAGTCTATCGAAAATATTAAATTTGAAGCTCGTAACTTTGACAGTTCTTGAGCAAATAATTGAAAACTTTGTTGCACTTCCCACCTTTAAGGGGCTGTAACTCCCTCAGGGAGGACTTGAGGAAAAAATTCCACTCTTACTTTTCGACTTATTTTTTTGAGAGGAATCACCTCCCGAAGTATTATGCAAGGTCATTGAAACACCCTGTATTATCCGTTTCACCCTTATTTGCCACGCAGCAAGCCATGATATTGTTTTGTTAGGTTTAGCTATATGGGTTTAGCATACCTACTGACGACAGCTCATGAATTGATTTGACAAATTTTGACAACGTCAAATCACAAGATGCCAAAAATTATTCCGCATAAGACAAAAATGCAAGTTCCGCGGCATATCCAGTATTATTAAACGCCTGCAACCAGACATGGCCCAAAACATGGCAGTGGTTGGAGCCGCGTTAGGGGGTAAGTACAAACCTACCTCAAAACCTACGGTTCCTTCACTCTCAGCTCAAGTTTGACTTGGATAAGCCAAGCAATTTACGTTTTGCTTCATGGACAGGGAGCTGGTGCCTTAAAACCTAGTCCATACTTGCTTCCTGTCCATCACCTCTATAAAAGCACATAGGTTTGTTCCCTATTATGCATCCAACACCTGGTAGCGAATAATTACAGTATTTGCTGCAGATGCAAGAAGTTTCCTCTTCCCCCCGGGCTTGGATGTTTAGGGGGTCAAGATTTCGCCCCCGAATCTTGAAAAGCCATTCCCCCGCACCTGCCGCGCCATTTTTTCCTCGCTTTTTCCGGGCTAGGCACCCGGTCCGAATTTTTTTCCACGGTGCGGCGTCATCCACGTGTCAGACTGACAAGAGTTACATAACCTCCACTGCGTGAAACCACCTGTGAGTCTCAGGCGTACCAATGCAACTGAAATTTTTCATAGCTTGCTGGGTGGCAAATAAGGGTGAAACGGATAATATGTCTTTTAATAGGCTACTTCGTTTGGGTAGGTGCGCATGTGGAAAAGCGCCAGATTTTGAAAACTTTCGTATACCTGTCAGTGTAAATATGGAAACTTGGTAACGCTGCATGCTCGTCTAGCCGCCTAACCAACTACTGGTTCCTGGCTGTCACTTTTACACACACCGTGAATGCATCTCTTCGTAGCTTCTTTGAACTTCCTTCTTGGTACATCAATTTTCAACAAGTTGTGTTCTTTCGTCAAAACATGAGCAAACGAAATGTAGGTCAGGTAGAAACGAGAAGTGTCATCCAGGGGTGGTGCACTCCGGTAGGAGGTTTGAATCACAGTTGCGTTGATCGGCAGAAATGACAGATGGCGCTGGCGAGCAACTTCTGAACGAAAGTCTCGGCCAAGGGCCGAAAAAATCGCGGGAGCCGTATGTCATTTTGACTTTACTTTTTTGCGCATCATCAAAAAAAAGGACGCTTCGGCGTTTTCCGTAATAATTTGGGTTTATTCTGCATTTTGGTTTTATTTGTGGAATACAAGGCCGGTGCTACGTCTCTCATTATGAAGAAAAGACCTCGAGGAAGTGAATAAGGTAATTTCCAACATGTATGCATGAGTTTTATTATTCTCAAATACCTATTGGCCTTACTGCTACTTCACTTTAATCCGTTCCAGGTTTAACAAAAAGGCCACGTTCTCACACTTTATATGGATAAAACTGGATAACACGGCCTCGAGCACAGCTTCCAAACGATAAAAAAAGAACGAAAGACATACCCTTTTTTGGAAGACCAAATCGAAGGTACCTATTAGTCCCAAATAATTTGCAATAACTACAGTAATGATTTCATAGACAGGAACCAGATGCAGCCGAAGAAAAATGTGCACATTGAAGTTATGACTGATGCCCACAATGAACAATACATGAACTCTCCATGACTCACGGGTGATGACTGTGTATGGAGACAATGAGACCGAAAATCAAAACTGACTTCCCGGTAGCATCTCCAAGAGGTCCACAACTGAATGAACATGATTTTTGGTCGGATTTTTGATGGAAAAGGCAATGCATGAGACCAAAAGCAACGTGACCAGCAAGGGTCGTTTTGGATTCATTTGGAACATCACCAGTGAGCTGAGGATGTCACCTTATGGCATATTCTTCGAAGAAGAGTTGTATGACAAGGCTCTTCATACTACCGACTTCAAATGGCTTCAAGCAGTTTCTACCCTATAATATTGGAGAGACCAATGCAATTTATTTTAAGTAGAGAGTAGCTACCTACTCAACTACTCTACAAACCTGATGATGTTAAATTTAGATCAAACATCTTTGATATTATTTGTTGAAAAAGAACTGTCATCTTTAGAACTATTGTTGAAAACCAAATTCCATCCTAAATTATTGAACAACTAACTCTACCAATTATGCGATTATGTGTAGACAATTATTTTATGGGATACCACCCTCTTACAGCAAATGGTATAGGTATATTGATCTGGGATATAGGGTCATATTTTTCTCATACATACATGACTATCAATTATCTAGACACCTAATATGTACATTCTTCTTGTAAATTAACCACCATTTTCTGGTAAATATATTATATGGTCACAAAATCATAACAATAAGCTAACGAATTTTTCATTTGTAAGAATTTTTATAGAAGTATCCAAAGTCCCTCTGTAATTTTTATGTATCATATTTACGTTTTTCTTGTGGTGTAAATCGTCGTATTACACAAACAATGAAAATTCCGCTTCATAGCTATTTTTGACTCTTTTGAGATACATAATAGCTGTAATGCGAAATGTGCATTATTTGAGTACCTACGGCCAGCCACGTATCACCATCCAGGCGATTAAAAAAGGGTTTGAATTTCCCGCCCCCGAAACTCGGTTCAAAAGTAAAACAGGAATCTACATTTTTTTGTTGTCGTACTTGGCAGAAAATAGAGAGGGCGCTCGGAACTGTTCTTCAAAGCCTACTGAGGGAGTCGGCTATCTATTGCTTGCCTTATCTATGGTGTCATCATAATTATTGGCGCCGAAACGAAGCGACCTATTCTACAGGGTGGTCCTCGTTTTATGTCATTAAATTTAAGGATCAATAGAAAATGAAAAATGAAGGGGACTTTCTTCGGAAAACATATTTGAGAAATGCTTAATAACAGAGATACAGCCCTTCAAAGTTGGAAATAAATAATCGTTTTTTCCGCATAACTTTTGAACCGTTCAACCGATTTCATTCAAAATAGAACCAAAGGTTTACTGAAGTTATCCCCTGTCGAACAATCATAACATGTTCCATAAAAAAGTTTCAGGAGCGTAGATATCAGGGGGTGTTCTTACTCCCCCCCCCCCCTATTTCTCACCCACCAGTTATTTTTGAAAACTGTTCATAATTTTGAATTCTACGTTCAATTTAGAAGAAAAAGTCACTCTTGCAAAATTTTGATTAGAGGCTTCGTTTAGGAGATATTTGAGTTTGAAACTTTGGAAAACATCACGAAATCGCCACTTTCCAGAACCCAAATCGTTTTTTTTCTGAAAAACTCTTGTGTTCTGGAAAAAATGGTGGTTTATCAACTTAGAAATTCTAGAAAACCTATTTCAGCTGAAAAATCATGAGTTTCTTTGGATTTTAATTTTTAGACCTTTGAAAGTGGCGATTTCGGGCTGTTTCCCAAAGTTTCAAACCCAAATATCTCCTAAACGAAGCCTCTAATCAAAATTTTGCAACAGTGATTTTTTCTTCAAAATTGAACGTAGAATTCAAAATTATGAACAGTTTCTAAAAATAACTAGGGGGGTGAAAAATAAGGAGGGAAAAGTAGGGTCACCCCCTAATGCCTAAGCCCCTGAAACTTTTTTATAGAACATGTTATGATTGTTCGACAGAGGATAATTTCAGTGAACCTTTGGTTCTATTTATAATCAAATCGGTTGAACGGTTCAAAAGTTATGCGAAAAAAACGATTATTTATTTCCAACTTTGAAGGGCTGTATCTCTGTTATTAGGCATTTCTCAAATATGTTTTCTGGAGAAAGTCCCCTTCATTTTTCATTCTCTATCGATCCTTGAACTAAATGACATAAAAGTCGGACCACCCTGTATAACCAAGTGTAACAGGTCATGAAAAGCTACTCGCTCGAAAAAGTCTACTGTTGGACTGTTGCAGATACAGATGATTTCGATTCACCAATTTTGACTTTTGACAGTTCTTTTGAAGATCTATATAAACTATCCAAAACATGTAAAACTTGAGACTCATCTGTCAAATGTCAAAAGTTATAAGCTGTCAAAGCCAAATCCAAAACTTTGACGTTCAATAACTGGAGAAGTACTGAACGGATTTCACTCAAATTCAGTCAGTTATTGCTTATAGGTATAGACAATACAAATAGAGAAGACACATGTCGTCACGGATTTTTACGGTTGCGTAGGAACCAGGTGAGTCCATCATTCAAAAAAAGGTTGGCTGATTTTTGATGCCCCAATATCCGTGACGACGGTGGTGATAACATATGGTCTTCTCTATTTGTATTGTCTATACATCCAAACTAATAATTTTTTTAATTACGTATAATTGGAACAAATGGTGTATGTACAAAAATAATACTGCATTATCAAGGCAATTTTACAGATAAATTGAATTATCTTAAAAGACGTTCCAGAAAGGGTGCTACGATGAGAAGTCCTGCGACAGATTTGTCGACTTTTTTTCCAAGTTCATTGGGCTTTGGAATCACAACATAATTTGTAATAAATAAAGTTCACTTGCGTCTCTTGAAAATTATGACTTCGACTTGTGATTCTTGGATGAGCGACTTGTCCGTAACAATAATAATAATTATTATTATCATGTTTGTACTACCGTGCCTAGTAACTTTTTTTTTCAGGCCTGATCCAAAATGGGACCAAGAAAATTGATGTGTTGAATCCTTCTAAGCATGAGTGGATGCCAGCTGAATGCTTCTTGGCAGATTTTGTGATGGAGCTACGTAATTAACTGCTTTTTACTGAGTGTTCTGAGGCCCAGTTCTGAGGTTCTGAATAGGCTAGCTACTGGACACTGGTGTCATTTCGAGGTTCCGCGCTACGCGTGGAACGAACACAGCAATCACGGCATGCGTGTGTCGCGGTGAGAGGAGTAGGGATGGAGAAATGCAGCAGTGACGTCATCAGTGTTCTATTTTAAATGTTTCAAAGCACTTCCTTCAGGTTCCGGGACGGTCCATTGCTTAGAATATTCATAGCTTAGGATGTCCATAGCTTAGAAACTTCTCGACTTGAAATGGTCCGTAGCTTAAGAAATTCATAGCTTATGTACAAGTACCAACTGTTATATTTTCATTCCATTTCATCGTTACATTTTATTTCTTATAAAGACTCTGACGAGGAGGGACCAGAGGCCCTCGAATCGAAACTGGTCAGCAAAAAATAAACATATTGACAAAACCTGATAAGAAAATAATAATAATTTCGTCTTTGTTACGGCGAAGTCTAGCTAATGGCTACTCTACTTAACCGTGGACTGACAGCTTAACGTGCTCTCCGAGGCACGGTCAATAGAAAAACTAAAATTTAAAATAAAATTTACATAATTATACAAGCCCATTGAGAGATGGCTGAAAAATTCCTAAAAATTAGGTTCATAGCTTAGAATGGTCCGTAGCTTATTTCATTTCATTTATTTATAGTGCCTTCAAGGGACCTTGTCGGAGGTAGTTTATATTGACAGTGTATTTTTACACTGTCAATAATAATTACAATAATTAATTTGTCAAATGTATGTCACAGCTCCGAAATCTCTTCACACTATCTTCCCCGACCCCGCCTTCCAACCATCGTTCCCTCCATTAAACCCATCAAGTCCATCCTTTCCGCTCTCCTACACTTTCTTCCATTTCATTTTCCGTCCGCAAACCCCAGAAAATATTATAAAATACCAGAATTTTGAGCATGCTTCATAGCTCAGAATTCGACTGAAATCTGGGCGCACAGAGCACGTATACGCGTTCTCGAACTTTCCTAACAATTTTGCACACCAAGATGTGTACACTGTACATGGATGTCGTCAGGTTCGGTGGTTGGGACTATTCTAACTTATCAACCTTCTAACCTACGAATATTTTAAGCTATGGACTTTCAAGCTACGGACGTTCTAAGCTTGGATCATTCCAGACTGGAAATTTTTAAGCTATGAACCTTCTAACCTACGAACATTCTAAGCTACGGATCATTCTAAGGTATTACTTTTCTAAGCTATGGACTAGGCCCTCAGGTTCCACCAAAGCTCAGTTAGTTCAACACACTTAGTGAAATTTTGTTTGGTCAATTTCAGTTAGTTGGCGACAGAACTCCCAGTTCCACAAGATATATTTATTTTCTCAGTATTTAATTAATTTCCCATAGTCAACAACTAGCATTGGTTAGACCAAAATCCATTCAACAGCGTGTTAATTCTAACGCTTCAAGTTTTTGGCGGAGCCCGCGGTTAGAATTGAGAAATCACAGTGCGGTTTTCATCGGTTTTTCTCCAGCCTCGCCAAACGTAGTGACGAGGCTTGAGAAATACGGCCACAAATAGTTGTGACCGCCTTTTTTCGTGTTTTTTTTTCTTTCAATTTTTGCCTTGTTTCCTAGCCAAAATTTACCGAAATGTTCCATATCTTCTGAACGGTTGAACATACCGAGTTCGTTCTTTCGTTGATCGAATCACATTTATTTCTGCTCGATACCGATGACGTTTGAAAACTATCGGTCAAATAATAAACAATCTTTAATAACAATAAAGAATGCACGGATCGTGAAACTCGTCCCAGATAACGATGTACAGGTCTACTAACTTTTACGTTCGCATATCTTTGGATCTAATTAAGCTATGTGTTTATTTTTTTTATTATATTGAAGTACACATAGAGACCTTTGTAACAGTTCAACAACAATAAAGAAACAATTGTTTATTAATTTACTTGTACTGTTTATACTTCAGAAAAACATCCCGCTTTGAATGTATCGTCACTTTCAACAGTCGAGAAACTTTTTTGTCAACGGAAATTTTGATTTACAACAAGCGAAGCAAATAAGGCCAAAGCATTGAGGGATTTTTTGAGCAAAACATTTTTATTTGGCACCTAGGTTTTTTAGATGTGATTTTTTTCTGACGCAATTTAAATAGCGCGCACGGTGCGCGGCATCATCGGCATCGACCATGCCGTCATACTGTGCAAAACACACTACATAGAAGTGGGTTGGACATTTTTCCACAAAAAACCAATCGGATATCTATTCTTTACTCGATTCAGGCTCCCGCTGAAGCTAGCAGAGTTATGAAGAATAGTCTGAAACGTTCAGGAACATTCCAGATCATTGTGGAACATTCCAGATTACATTGTTTTCCCCCATCCATGAAGAAGGTTCCCGGTTTCACCTGACGAGCGTGCTTTTGAAGATATAAGGGCTGGAAGTTCGCCCTCTAGAAATTTCTAGAACAGTCCAGAACATTCGAGAGTATTCGAGATGATTTCAGAAATTGATTATGAAATAAGATAACCAAATACCCGTGAGTAGGTAGCGATACTCACAAAAAGCTCCTTTACAAAGAGTGTAGTACCTATGTAGCTATTGCTAGTTACTGGCACTGATTACGAGAGAATTATTCCAAAAAAATGACGATACCCTGACGTCACCACCAATATCACCTGGTATGACACAAGCGTAGTACGATGGTACCATAGGTAGGTACTAGTACTAGGTACGTCATTTTCGCCATGGTACGAGTAGGGCATTGGCTATCAGTGTACATTTGAAGGGTTGGGACTGTTGGAAGCAATAATGATGGTGAATAATTGGTTTTATAAAAAAAAAATTAATGAAAATTCAGGGCCCTAATCAATTTCACTTCCGATAAATGTGATTCATTCTCCACGGAAATTCTCTGGGAACTCAAGTCTCATTTCTATTTGCATTATGGAAAATAAACTCTGTACATGGGATCTGCGACCAGCAAAACAAACTACCTACCTTTAAAACAAACATTGTAATTATTTAACCACCATAACAATTAAAAACAACAATTGATTTATAATAAAACTATTACTTAGGGCCAGGTATATGGGGCCAGTTTTACAATCATAGGCATTATGCTGACAAAAGTAATTTATTGAATATATTTAATGAATAAATTGTGACCGCACAACCGACCCTAAAAAAGTTACCTGTGGCTAGGTATATAATCAATTTTACGGCTTTTTTTTTTATTAGAGCAAGTTATGAAAAAATGTGTTGTGTTGGCACGAATGGTACGATGATCACTTGATGCTAACGCCTTGGTGGATATGCAAGTAGAACTTTTCTAAAATACGCAGTGAAAATAGGAAAACGTGAGCCTCCCTGGAGTGGAAATTTGCTGCGGCCGACGATGGGACATGCTCTCTACTAGTTGGCGGCTCTTCGCTAATAATACTAGGGGAACGGTGGTCACTGGAGAAAATGATGCCCAAGCGGCGAAGCGCGGCAGTACTAAAGAAAATGGAATGAAAATCACTGAATACTAAAACAGCAATCGGTAGGTATGGAGAAGGAGATACATAGAGGAAATGGACAAGTTTCAAGTGAAAAAATCTGACAACACAGTGCACTCGTGCAAGTGCCTCGCCTGGTGCAATCAGACTATAAATTTATGTCCGCTCAAAGCAGATTTCTCAACATCACATTCAATTTTCTTCAGTATTGCCGTGCTTAGCCGCTTGGGCATCATTTTCTTCAGTGACCACCGTTCACCTAGCATTATTAGCGAGGAGCCGCCAACCAGTAGAGAGCATGTCCCATCGTCGGCCGCAGCAAATTTCCTATTCACGTTTTCCTATTTTCGTTGCGTAGTCTAAAAAATTTCCACTTTATCTAATGATGGGGAAGCCAGTGATTTCTCCATTACAGCAACAACAGTTCCTGTGGCAGCTGAGCCACAGGGGGGTAAGTGGGGTAAAAGTGGGCTAGTATTCCCGCTTTTGGAGTTCTGGTTATAGCAGTAGCAGTAGTAGGTACGAAAAACCGTGAAATCCTTTTACTAGTTCTTCTCCTTAGTCACCTATTAGCCCCTTTCTAGCCTAGCTCCCGTGGCGTAGAGCTAGACTTGCCGCCGTGCCTACGCTACTGGCGATTTACGTTTTGATGTAATGTTATGGCATGGACAGTTACTGAAAATTATTGTTACTCGGAAGATGGTGTAACTGTGACACCTAAATCACAGCGACAAAGTAGCACGACAGGAACCACGGACCATCACTGAATTATGCAAAGCAAATCTATAAAGGCGTTAGCATCTAGTTATCATACCAACACAACACACTTTTTCCTTGGCTCACCCTAATGCAAAAAGCCATGAAAATGATTACAGATTTCCTAATTATCACTATCCAAACATTGAATCATGTAAAATCGCTAGATCAGCTTCCCTTGCCTTGGCTCTAATTTTCTCTTTCTTGAAAGCTTCATAGTTTTCATCATCAGTTGGTAGCTCCAGTCGACACAAAGGACAAGAATTTGTCTAAAAACTCAGCAGATTAGCGTTTTTTAACATATCTCTGAATTAACTCTTCACTTTTCCAAGCCACGGCAATATGCAACTTTCATCAAATATGTGGCGACAAGGCAGTTGGACAGCTTGACTGCTGACTGGGAAATCTTTGAGGCAAACTGGACACTGTGTTCCTGCAATGAAGACTTCAAGTATGAAATAATAAGGGCAAAAACGAACCTAAAACCTGGTTTTGTAATGGGGACTTTTGGTAATTCTTCCACGGCTTTTTTGGAGGCTGGAGGCGCCAAATCTTGCCCCAAACCGCTCTCTTCGAACATGTTGAAATCACGAAATAGCCTGGCCATATGAAGCAATTGATTTGGAGTCTCGCCCTCGCCCAGAGGAGTCCAGCCCATTTCTTCGAAATAGTCAGCCATGCTGTTCACACCCTGTTAATGTTGCGAAAACTATTATTTAAAAGATTCAGATTCGAGAATGATGATAAACAAAAATGCATGAACATGAACATCAGAATTTGTTGAATTTGACAGTGACAGCTGTCACTTTGACAACCCTAGTGATTTTTGTTGACGAAGTTCATAGAGCACGGCTGTTTCACAATAAAAGATTTTTGTTTGTTGTAAGCTGTAATCTGTAATGTGTCATTTTATAAAAGAAAGCTCTTTTTGTTCTTTCAGCCCTTTGACATTAATATCTAACGAATTTCTATTTTTTAGTTAGTTATAAAAATAGGTGGTTGAAAAATGTGCTGAAAAGTCATCTGGTGGAATTGCAATTCGAATTGTTGGCGATGCTGGTTAAATCTGGGGTGGATAAATGTCATTAATGTCATCACGCCACTTAACGTCAATGTTTGCTGTTGTGTTTGTGTAAATTCCCAAAAAATGATTGAAACTCTAGTCGTTTCCATTTCCGGGCCTGCTTTTGCGTTCGTCGTGCACGAAACCACCAAAAGCACTTACTGTCAGGTAGATTTTTGATTCTAAAGAAAGACATTTTTGTGCATAACCTAGTTCTTTTAGGAGGGATTCCTGCTGGGGCAGATCAAGGAGAAGAAGAGTCGAACGATCACGGATAATGACCAGCAAGAAGAACACATCGACAGGACCATCGTGATAGACTCGTGTATAAGTTGTCCAAATACTTGCTACTTTTACGACTCGGTGGGAAAAGTTGACGAAGAAAAAGTGAAAGACTTCCTTGGTGAAGCCACAAACAGAGTCGTAGCATGGTACAAGTACAAGCCCACGTTGAACACAGTTCTCACGTTCCGCGAGAAAATAATCCATTTGCAATTGGCACGGTGTTTCGATATACCACCTGAGTTGTTTTCTTGCTGTGTGATGGTCACCGAAAGTTCAGATAATAACTCAACACATTCGTATTCACAGACATTTGTGCGATACCACAATAACATGCAGCAAATCCCTATGCATATTAAGAACTTGAGTGACTCAAGTAACACTTACTTGACTCCAGAACCAAGCTCAAAAATACTGCGAAAAGTGCTTGATGGTTTGAAAATTGGAGAGGATGGACTGCAAACTGTGAGGAGCATCCACAGTGCACTGGCGCGACACATGAACAGTCTCGTAGATGGATTGTCAGATGCTGAGTCGAGACTGGTTAAACTGGAAGAGGAAGTGAAGAAAATTCAAGAAACTAAAAAGAACAGACTTATTGTTAACAGTGATGACAAAGAAGAAAAGTTATCTGTGAAAGGGAAGAAAAGAACTACCAATGAGATAGCACAAAACAAACATTTTGAGAAACCTACAGAACTCAACAGCACGGAAGGAATTACCACTAGACTTAGGCGGCGAAAGTAATGTTGTTTTGTTTTTTTTCATTGCAGTGTCTAGGTTGATTTTAGACTGCATTTAGGTTGCTGTTTCTTTTCTTTTTCTACCAGAATCGGTCTTGAGCCACGACTTCATGTCACTGCTTTGGCGTTTAGATTTTGAAATTTGAAGCAACTGAATATTTTTGATACAACAGCAAAAAATTGTGTAAATGCCATGCAAGGTCAAAAAATAAGTTGCCATTATTTAAGTTACCAAAAGAAGTGCATATTTAAGCGACATTTCTTCAGTAATGAATTGATAATAAACAAGTTATTCTAATATTTAACACATTTATTCACAAGCTCATTCACAAGTCTTTTGTTCTTAACACTGTTTTAAACATATTTGTATAAAAAAATGTATGACTAACTATTATGAGAAAATTACACTGTTCAAAGCCCAACATTCAGCTTTCATTTATTTTTTATAGCAAGTCGATAGGATGCGTTGGAACTCCGCGAAGTTCCCATATGGTTGCTGCTAATCTCCGCGTATGCTCCAACACGCAACTTGCCGTCACCAGGCCCAAATGGATACAAAACAATTCGTAACATCTGATTTTGGCCGGTGACATTTTGGGGAAACAGACTTCTTTTAATTTTCTGTAAAAGTCGTCTCCAATTACCCCGGCTAGTGGCAAAGCCCTGGAGGAATTGGTTGGGAAAATCAAAGGTTTTAGGGGGGTACCAGTCGTGTCCTCGAACCAGAGGAAATACGAATAATTGAACATTGTGTCTTTCCACATGAGCGACAAATTTCCTTCTTGTAGGTGGTTGCGTGAGAAATTCACCATGTTCCAAATCTGAAAGGAAAGATCAGCATAAGTATTGGAAAGCTTGATGCTTGATGCATTATTTTAAAAAAAGTATGTAAATTTTTCGGAACGAATGCCTGTCCTGAATTTAGATTCCTACTTGAAGTTTAAATCAACTTTGGGCCACACATTTACGTATGTGCTTGTGGTTCGCGCGTCAAAAACATAGTACACTAAATGTCATTCCGTGTTAGGACTTTTTTTGCTTCCAAGGTGCCCTGGGACGCAACCCTGAATGTGTAGTAGAGTCTTGTCTATGAGTGCAGTAGACCAACATTTTACTTTTTACGTGGATTTTTCGCTTCTACGTTAATGGCCATAGGAATATGCAATTCAATAACCTACCGCATAATGTTGATGGAAGTCTGCTTAAATCCAAATATCCAGTCACAATAATTATTACTTGTATTGCTTCAAATAAGTAGTAACTGCCATAATAGTGGGCAATAGATCACAGAATGCTACGGCCGATATTCATTGCGCTTTAAAGTCCGTAATGTTTTTGAACACCAGGAAAAGGAGGGCATAGCGTGTAATACACCACTGCAGTCGGGTGATAACTCGACTGCAGCAAACCTCAGCGCTGCCAGGAGTTTGATGGGAGACCGCCGGTCCGTAGTTCCAGTGGGCGAGCCGCTGGCGGGTCTCATCTGATCTCAATAGGTCCCTTCATTTCGGTTTTTTTGAGTGCGCATGTCTGGCGCGAATTTCATAGTTTCGTACACTGATATTGAAAATTAACACTAAAAAGTATTGTAGTGCACCTAAAATTCCACAAATAATTTGGTTGAATGTTAGATATCATTTTTTATATTCAAAGGAAATGTTTCGTTGAAATTAAGTTCAATGATCATTTGTGGAAGTTCAGGAACAACAAAAATGGCAACAGCGCTCAAAACAGCAAGACATCGGCGCCAACTGTCACATGTGACAATTATGATCACACTTCTCGTTTCTACCTGACCTACATTTCATTTGATCATGTTTTGACGAAAGAACAGAACCTGTTGAAAATGGCTGTACCGAGAAGGAAGTTCAAAGAAGCTACGAAGAGATGCATTTACGGTATGTATAAAAGTGACAGCCAGGAACCAGTTGTTGGTCAGGCGGCTAGACAGAGGCATGCAGCGTTGCCATTCAACTGACAGGTGTACGAAAGTTTTCAAAATTGGGAGCCTTCAAGCATGCGCACCTGCCCAAACGAAGTAGCCTATGATCTGATCCTAAGTCGGCTAGAACTGAGGCTAGAACTCCTCCTCCTCAGGGGTGGTCCTAGGAAAACCCCCCAAGTATAACATGCCTGCAACCGGCAGTACAGCATTGTGTAGAGGAAAACCGGTAGCGTGGGAAGGCTGACTCTGACGAAGTCAAGAACGTACCGGCGCAGAGCGTGCATGGATGTGTCGGACATCCGCACCTGCGATTCGGGGGTCAAAGACAGAGTCTAGGTAAACCGCGTGCGCTTGTTGATCCCAGATGCTTGGATGAACTGACCATCAAACATCCGGTATACTCTATACACTGATAGAAAGGACCACCAGATTCATCCGCTTGAAAAGTAGTCCCGAGCGTTACCCGCGAAATTTAAAATTCCAGTTAGAAAGAGGTGCTTATTTCCGTTAATCACAGCTAAGTGCTATGGTAATTTTAAATGACACCAGTTTAACACCAATTTTAATGAATGAGAAAATAATATTTTTGAATGAAGCTGATTTTATTACACAACACTCACAACAGCCGAGCCGACTAAAAATAACAAACATCATAGAGAAATGGAGGTTAGAAATCGTACGTAATTGTCAAACTCGCTGAATGTAATGCCATTGGCTTGGCGTAGGAATAATTTGCCCGGGTAAAACTACCAACCGAACAAAACTAATATTAGTTCCAAACGCGCCTATGTTGTTACAGTCTTTGGTGCTTTTGTTTGCTATAGGTTACATCACTGAAATTCGAAAAAGTCCGTTCTATCGGTGTACAGACTATACCACAATGTGGCTCGGTGAGTCCGGCTGATCTGCGAAGAGGTATTATATGGGCCCAATAATGAGGCTTTACGTGTCAGGTGGAACTACGCTCCATCAACTCCCCCCAATAAATCCAGAATCCAGGCATTAGAAAGTGAGAGCACAGCAAAAAATGATTGTACCTACCTTAGTTTTGATCAATTTTCCAGTCCCATCCACGCTGTTGAAGTCAAGTGTCGGAGCTGTAAGCCTGTGATTCGTCCTGTCCACGTACAAAAAGTGGACAATCCCGGGAAACTCTTCTAAATACTTATTGATCGTTATGGAATCTGTACTGGCAACAATTAAGGATTAGGCATGCTCAAAAATGAACCAAAAACAAAAACACAGCGGCAAAAAGGATATGATCCAAGAGTAAAGTTGCGAACGGCTTTCACTTGCAAGAACTCGATGTAACTTTCGAGCTCTTTTTCCACAATGCCCGCCACTACCGTGGCATGCGACCGACTGGACGAACCCGCACCTTGATCCATCGAATTCAAACTCAAAAGCTGCTTGAGCGTCTCCAGCAGGCCCAAAGCCAACGTTTCGGCCCTGAGCAGCGCCTCGTCCGAAGAAGCGTTCTTTATGAACTCCAAATATTTTTTCCTGATGACTTCCCATTTCTTGCTCATTTGTTTGGCACAGTTCTCGACGGAAGCCTGTTTGTTTCTCTTCAGGGATTCGTTCAGTTTTTTGACGGAATGATCGAGATTCTCGAACGCCGGACGTAAGGTTTCGACGTCTCTTTGGATTTGAATCATCTGCATGCTGTGCAAATTGATGAAGGTTTCGTAGAGGCTCGAAGAAACTGCTGGATTTCCCATTTCCAGGAGATACAAAACGTTGATACCTTCGCTGATCGGGACGACATGGACTACGTGTGCTAAACAACTGGGACTACGATTGGCACCGCTGAGGAGGACTTCATAACTGGTCACTTCTGTAGTGGTATCGTGCGATAACAGCGTGCAGAAGAGTATGTCGGCAGGTGACAGTTCTTTTGCATTTTGACTGGAAAATAAGGACAGGAACTTGTCCTTGACTAGAATCACGGCGTGGATTTTTGAACATTCGGTGCTTGATGCCAGTTTTTCCACGGATTTTCGCAGAGCTTGCATCGTAACGGCTCCCAGCTCTGCGTTCACGACGAGCTGTTCAACGGCTTCGATAAATACTGCTTGATCGGTGCTTTGTAATTCTACCCAATTATCGATCAGTCTAGTGACGATTTCTGAAGTGTGTTCGTCTGTTTTCAACCTAACATAATTGAAAATTGAGGCGCAATTTCAGCATGATTTGTGGTAAATGAGGTTGCAACATTTTAGAACAAATATGGGTTCTTTTTTAAATTAGTGGGGGTAGTCGTACCTATCTACCTACCACCGAGCCTGACAATGATTCAGGAAAACTGTTACTCTGTAGTTACCTATGTTGCTGTGTTATCTGAAAAAAGCATATCTGATGAAAAAATTCGATGAAAAAATTGTAATATGTACATTGTACACCCACGTATCTCTGACATAACGTATGGTCCGAAAGTTTTGGGAAATTTTTTAAAAGCTAATAACTTTTTTGGGTTGTTTTAATTTTGTAACTTAATATTGCAAAAACTAGCATCATCTTCAACAATACTAAATTCATATTCAACATATTGAAGATGCGCCATTATCTTTGATGGCTCTCAGTTTTCTTCTGCCATGTTCGATCATTCTCTGGACAACAGCAGGATTAATTTCTCTGAGCTCCTGCCTCGCAATGTACCGCAAGCTCGACCAATATAAGATTTTTGGTAAGTATTGAGCAGGATAGTATACGACAAGGGATGGGAAGCTGCAAATGAAGACCAATTACGGCGTCGCATTTTTCAATAACATTAGAGAATTTCGCATTGAAGAAATTGATACAGAGAATTATGGAACATGGCAGAAGAAAATTGAGATCAATCGAAGATGATGGTCCATTATCAATATGTCGAATATTAATTTGTCAAGGTGCGTTCAGTCAGCTTATTTAGTCGCAAGTTTTAATTTTAGCCGTAAGCGCTGCATCGCTCATTGGCTGTTCTGAGGAGGCTGGTTCATGAGAGCCAATAGGCGTCGCTGCGCTTGCGACTAAAATTAAAACTTACGGCTAAATAAGCTGATTGAACGCACCTTTATGGTTATATATTGTTACGATATTTCGCGTACGGGTTCGAATATAATTGAGGCGATCGATTTAAAACACACTGTTTATTTCTGCGTACTACAATAACTATACACCAACAATTATCTACTTGGAATTATATCGCAGGAACTTCGCTTGTTTCGCACTCGTTATCACTTCGCATTCCAATTCAATACTGCTGCGAGCTGCCGGCTGATGCCTTATATAAGGCCTCCGAATAGTGTTCCCGAACTTTCTGTCTACTTCCAGCAAATTCCATAGTGGCTCGGCATATGCGGTTTCTAGACCATTCCTGAATAATCGTACACATTATCCGTATAATTCTGGCGGGTTCTGGAGCGGCGCCTCCGCCAAAATGGACAGATTTTTCTCGATCGAGCATTGAAGTCTCCCCATTAGGCTCCACGTAAACGCGCGCTCTGGAATGCACCAGAACATTCCACACTGCAATCTAAAGGCTGGAAGGATCCAGAAAGATCGAGTGTTTACCAATATGTATGGGATCGCCGCTCGAAACAATATGATGTTAATTTTTGCAACATCAAGTTGAAAAATAAAGACTATTCAGAAAAAGTTATTAGCTTTGAACAATTTCCCAAAACTTTCGGACCATACGTTATAAGTGACCAATTTGCAGACTACGTCCTTCTTATTAAACGGTTTTCTGACTGTACAGTCGGATACGCTTTGCCATCTTGATACACACATATCCCACTAAACATGGTTTGATTGCTAGAAAGTTGAAGTAACATTCCGTTGAAATCTGCAATGTTGCACTTTACGGACCAGCAACATTACTGAAAGCTTCTGGCAACGTCGAAACGGCCACCAAAATGCATTGCAACGCAATATTGAGCTGGTGACCCAGATCAACGTTGCATCAACATTGCTCAGAAATATTGAAGCAAAATAGCTTTGGTAGGTTGCAGGAACCCAGAAATTATTAGTTGTCGCAACGTGAGGTGAGTATAGTCCTTTTCAGCTAGGTATTTTGGCGGGTGGAGGATTAGGCATCTGATGATATATTTGGAATCTATTTTGCGAATTCGGTATAATTTCAATGAAATTCCAATATAATTGCTTTTTCAAGAATTTCATTCGAAAAAATGATTTCGTAAAACAGATTTCAAATACGTATTCACCAAATACCTTTCCACCACCTGTCAAAAATGACTGAAAAGCACTATATTTTATACTGACTGTGGTGAGCTCGAAATTCTAGTCGTCAGTGATAAAACAAAACAAGAAGAAATGTGACAAGCCTTATTGGTAAGATGACTGAAAAGTGAAGGTTACTGAAATCAAGTTCATGGTGTTGAAATGCCAATTCACATTTCCTTTTTTTCACAGCTTCAAATTTTTGTTTTCTTTAAATACACACCTCACACCTATCTGACGACCAAGATTTTTGCTCACAATATTTATTATTAATGTTACCGGATGTGAAGAAGGTTGAAAATGGAACTCATTCGAGGTCAACTAAAACTTTTATTCCTCAACTTATTCAACTTTCATATACATAAGTATAAAGCTTTAACTATAATATAGGTGATAACTAAGGCAGACAACTAACTTTCCTCACTACACTCTCACAATTCTTCCACATCTCACAATTATTTCCTGATGTATCGGGTCCTTGTATGTTGAAACCAAGCCATCATCTGCCTCCAAACTACTGTTCTCCACTGACAACTTAACTTCACAACTTGACGGCAGCTGCAGCAAAACAATTTAGGAAACACACGCTGAACACAGTCCTTGTCTTGCCAGCAACGACTTGTTGATGTTGAGTGGGAATCGAGAAAAACGCAAGAAACTCTTTAGTTCTGCATTTATACCAACAAAATCAACAAAAATATACCATATTCGCGGCGGCAAATTCAAATGCATTGCAGTTTAATTGCAGTTCAACATTGCTGCAACTATAAAATAATGTTATGTTTGAAATATTCATGTGTTAGATTGCTGCAATGTTGCCTGCTTATTCCAAACTCAACATGAATTTCAAACAAAATTGCGAATACCATGCAACGTTGAAATCAATATTTTGCAGCGATGTTGATCTCTGATGTTCTCTCAACCTTTTGACCGTTCAGTGTTTGAGGTGAAATGTTCCACTAATATTACAGACAACTAAGTACGGAATATTACATAATAATTCTAAATCAATATTGCGCGAATATTATGCAATGTTCCATGTTTAGTGGGATACCTAATACCGAAAAGATGCCTTCAACTCAAATTTAATTTTGAAATTTGAACAGAACTACAGATACGTGTCCTCAATTATTTAAGACATGGAAGTATTTATAGGATAGGACATTGAGGATGGCATAGCGTGTAGTACACAGCTCCAGTCAGGTGATAACTCGACTGCAGAAGCGCCCAGTGCGTCCAAAAGTTAAATAGGAGACCGCCTGCAGGTAGTGCCAGTGGACAAGCCCACTGGCGGGTTTCACCTGCTTCTAAGCCGGCTGAAACTTCTCGGGTGGTCCTGGCAAGCCACCCACCCGAGTATAACATGCCTGCAACCGGCAGTGCAGCAATGTGTAGGGGAAAACCGACAGCGCGGTCAGGGAGGCTGACGAAGTCAGCAACACACAGTCGCAGGGCGGGGATTGAACCCTCTACTTCTGAAAAATTCTTCAGAAAAAAGGAGCAGTTCTCACCTCAGCATGGGCCGTAGCCATAGTGCGGGCGCTAAGAGCCAAAATTGGGATGAACCTTGTAAATGGTAATGGAAGCATGAAATTCGGTACACATACTCAGAATCAGCCCCTCTTTCTGATAAGAGGTGGAGCCACGTCGAATTTTCACCGGAAGGGGGCTCGAGGGCTCCTGAAAGTTGAAGGTGCTAGGACTCCCATCAAACCGCTAATCAGTTCGTTTCATCAATTAAAAAGGAAACTTATGAATACATCGTAAACATTGACGGCGTTTATTGCCTTGTCCCGGGAATTTTTCATTATGAAAAAAAAAAGTTTTTCGGCAGATCACAAAAATTGGCAACAATCCTGTGATAATTTCAATATTATGACACAATTTCTGTGTCTGAACCGAGAAAATACCCTGCATCGTGATACACTCCGCGCATGCTATGTAGGAACCTAATCCACGTTTACCATCACGTATATCACTTCAGCGCATACATGAAAACGCATACCTGCAGAGCGCGGTAATTTCATTTCGTGCCTTTGACGCACGAAGTGTTCAATGGCAACTGTCAATCAATAATCAAAATGTAAACAAACATAGCTTCCTAACCATTCAACATTTTTCATTATTCAGAATGAAATGTTACGTATGGCAAAAAGACGCAGAAAAGATACAGGTGATACGAAACACAACGAGCTGCAAAGCGATCACCGAAACAAGAGCGTTATTAGGTTAGGTCTGTCGAAACGTCAAATCGACGTCAAGCGCTGTCAGCTGCCATTTGCGTGACTTACACACGCACACCGTATATTACAGTGTTGTCAACTTGTTGTCGTGATATGAGATATGGCAACGTCCTACCATGTCCTACTTTCACAGGTATGCGCAGAAGCCTTTCGGGAAACGTGGATTGCCCCGGTCGAGAGTGGAGCGCAGCATCACAAGAAAAATTCTGATGGTGTTTCAGCACTTACTCCACGTTCAATCGCACGCGGTACTTCCAAAGAACGGTTCAAGGTATGTTTTGCTTGGAGGAATTCAGTAATTTCGATTCAGAACATTGAAAAAATCATGTTTGAACTTAGTGTTGAAAATAGCTTACTCTTTTAGAATGCCCCTCATCTTCAAGAAGATACACCATCAAAATTTTGACTCCACAAACGAATTCAGAGGATACGAATTTGTGGAAATCAACGTGTTGCACATCTCCTTACTGGTTCTTGTAGGTGAAAATAAAATAAAACCAATTTTTGTGATCTGCCGAAGAACTTTTTTTTTCATAATGAAAAATTCCCGGGACAAGGCGATAGACGTCGTCAATGTTTACGATACATTCATAAGTTTCCTTTTTAATTGATAAAACGAACTGATGAGCGGTTTGATGGGGGACCTTCAACTTTCAGGAGCCCCCCGAGCCCCCTTTCCGGTGAAAATCCGGAAATCACTTATCTGAAAGAAATGAAAGAAAGGCTGATTCTGAGTATGTGTACCGAATTTCATGCTTTCATCACCATTTGCAAGGTTCATTCACTTAGTGTCCCCACTAACAGCGAATGCCTTGTCAAAACCATCATCAGGCAATAAATCACTCAGTTCGCCCATGGTACTTCTTTAATGTAATGTCTCTATTAATTAGGCAATATGGATTAGTCACACCACGTTCAATCCGCCCAGTTACGTTTTAGTGTCATGTCTCTCTGAATTGAAATTCATGCGATCATCAAAAGGTTCTCAGTTCAAGTTTGGTTGGATGCGTACCTCCCTCCATCCCTTCCTATCCTGCGCTAATCTATGTATTTTCCTAAAGGTCGAACATCCTATATATTCGTAGCTATCTGGGGGAGCATCAGTAATCTAACCTGGGTCTACCTGCGTCTTTTTATTCCCACCTCCGCCTTGAATATATCTCGAACTAGTCCTTCGTGTCTCAAATGTCCTACCATCCTATTTCTCCTTTTCTTCACTGTTTTCCATACATTTCTTCCTTCTTCTACTTTTTCTAGTACTTCCCTATTGCTGACCCTATCTATCTATGATATTTCCATCATGCGCCTGTAGCACCACATTTCAAACGCTTCCAATTTTTCCTTATCTGCCTCTCCCACCGTCCATGTTTCGCATCCGTACAACGTCGTGCTCTATATGTATGTTTTCAAAAGTCTCTTCTGAACTGCTAAATTGATCGTTCCTGAGCAATAAGGGTGGTTTCTTTTTATCGAGCTTTTTATTGAAAGCGACTCGGCCTTGTGCTATCCCAGTGAACACGGCGAGGTCGCATGTAACTCTTATGGAGTTCACATGCGGCAAATATAAAGCCATTGCGATGTTCCCAGCGAGGTCTCCAAGCAATCCCTGCGACCGCGAAATGTCCGCCCCAAATGCAATGAAACGAACTTCCCATAGAAGTAACATTGTGGAGGTTACTGGGAGATCTTATTAATACTTCCTGGGGAAGTAATTTTCATACGCCTATTAGAATCACGATGTGACTTCCCAAAGATTTCTAGTTTTTGACGTCCACAGTACCTCTCAGTAGTACTTTTCAGATAGGTACTTCGATATGTGGGACCTCGTGAGGAGTAATGTAATAAAAAATGTTTTTTTGTATAACACATTTTATTACAACACATGACACATTAGCTACAAGTCTATTCAATACATAATGATTTCATTTGACTCTGAGATACAGAAATATAAAAATAGCTCAAATTAATTTGGCAGCTTCCCGCTCCCGACGTTGCTTGGAATGGCATAGCCATATTCTTTGCAAAGATCTCAAAATCTCTTTTGAAATTGAGTGTGTATCCCGAACTGCACCTGAACAAACAAAAAATAAATAAATAATACAACATAATAGATATTTACGATACTAGTAGTGACATTAATATATCCAAATTCAAAAATTAGTGCTATTCCCGTTAGGAAATTGCACTAAAAGAAGCTAATAAAGTGTCCCCTATCCCCTAGAAGGATATTCACTCACCACTCAGGGCTTCTGATGATTAGTAGGTACCTACTGCTCGATTTCGATATATTCATAATATTTCACTGCCAATAACTGAACTGCGAACAACATGCGTCATCATCCAAAGCCAAGAACGGAAAGAATGCCACGGCACTCGGAGTAGAAAAGCACCATCAACGGCCGATTCTCTCACTACGGCTTTTGAGCATCCCCCGGGCTGTCACAGAAGTACATCGCCAAGACTTCACATTGTGGTAAAAAATTGGTATTGCTAAATGCGCGTGCAATTACGAATAACATCTAAATGAACTCCTTCATGGGAAATCCAAATAAACATCGTTTTGCGACGTCCATGGGTGCTTGCAATGTTGACAATAATTGGACATAGGTTCTTGGACCTCCTGAAGCAAGCTGTGGGAAGTCGCTTTGAGAAGTCACTAATTTAACCTTTTATGGACATCGTAAAAATTCTCGGTTTCCGGAGAGACCTCCTCAGGCAAGCTATGCGAAGTTATTTTGGGACTTCACAAATTTCACTTAAAATGGACATCACAAAACCTCTTATAGAGGTCCGTGTTCACTGGGATTCTTTGCTTGATGTCCCTCTTACTCCTACCATCCTGAGTGATTTGACTACCCAAATAGCAGAAATTCGAGACTTCTTCTACACCTCTTTGTTTCAATCTGTTTTCTCGTGTTAGCCCTATTTTTACGTCCCTTGCATAACAAAACTGTATAGTCTTATTATCTTTGTTGATTTTCATGTCATGCCATAAGCCCTCTGTCACCTCTCTTCCATTTTGTTCGAAGCTACTCCTACTAGCTAAAACTGCTATATCGTCCGCAAATCTATAAGCACATCTGACCTTGTATCCCAATTCTGGAATAGATTCTGTTTTTGATGTCAACAGCCTCTTTGATATACAAGTTGAATATTCATATATCCAACGACCAGGGGCCTTATTTCTAGAAGAGAGCAATCACCGGGCGATCACAGTGCAGCCAATAGGGGCCCAGTTATCTTTCTCCTGTGACGTCGCTTTGAGTTAGGCGACGACATTTTTTTGTCCGACTACCTACATTCGGATTCGGTGTTCTATGCCCCTTCAACATATTACAAAAAAAAAAATAGCAGTAGTCACCGTCATGCATAGAGGTGGTTCTAGGAGGAGGTAGGAGGGGACATTTTTTGGGGGTGTTTTTCTGAGAATTTCGGGAGATAGTGTCATAAAGGGGACCTGAAGCCGCACATTTTACAGAAACGATTCCACCACCATTCCCTCCCTTATGGTACGTAAGAATGCGATTTACTTACGTTAACTATTCCACTTTCGCACTTGAACATGGTCCAGTTTTCTTATTCGTCGCCACTCCATTCTCGCTGTTCTTAAGCTGTACTGTTGGTTGCCTATCAACTACCTATTTTTCGCAACTTTCTTCCCCTTTTCTGTGTTTTATTCCTTCTTTCCTGCAATGAGCAATGTCAGAATGTCACACGTAGCGGTCGGCTAGCTGTCAAACGTTGACAGTTGTAAATGAAACATCAGTGGGCGGCGATGTTCAAGTGCGAAAATGGAATATTGACGTAAGTAAATCGCATTATTCTTATTCCGTATCTACATCGACTCAAAATTGCATAAGAAAATGGTGGTAGAATCGTTACTGTAAAATGTGCGGCTTTGGGTCCTCTTTACGACACGGTCACTAGAATCACTTTCCCAGATCCTACCTCTAAGTTGGTCTCGAGGTTGGTAGTTAGCTACCTACGCATCTACTCTACCACCTACTAATGGTGGATTCATGCATAGAAATTTAAGATTTAACATTTAATTTTATTTCCATAAGAAACCAATGGGTGAACACTTAAATGTTAAATCTTAAATTTTAAATTTCCATGCATGAATCCACCATAACTCTGGAAATGAACCTTTATTTATTCTAAAATCTTGATGCTTACGACGACTGCATTTAAAGTATAAACTACACTTACTTGCACACAGCCGGGCCACATAAGTATCGTACAATCGTGATGCAAATACTGATGTATTTTTTAATACCAGACACTGTGTCGGCACTCAGACCCACGAATAAATACCCCATGTACTGAAAACTCCAGTTTCAAAAGACGTTTCTTGGTTTTTAGGCAACAAAGCTCACCTCATCAAAACACATGTTCAAATCATTGTCGCATTGGATTGAAGTGTACGAATTACCAAACTGGCAGCTCATGATCCGCTGTGAAGTGATGATCGGAGAAAAAATCTGGACCATGATGTTGTCGTTGATGACATACCCAGGATCCTGTGAAATATTCTTAAGAGCTCTGCGAGACAATTGCGGCAGAGAGGAAACGTACCTCGGTTTCATTGAGGAACCCTTCGGATTTGGCGAAAGCATTGATGTGCTTGCCGAATTCGCTGTTGTATTTGGTGAAAACTATGTCATTCAAGTGGTCAAAAATGAGAAGACACTCCATTCCTGGTTTTGTGGTGAACTCATACCATTATTTACATTCGTTTCCTTAATATTTATTGACGCTTTTTTAAAGCATGACAGTGACAGTGGCTGTCAGATTTACCATAATCAACCCCGCCCACCAAGCGTCGATCACATCATCACATCTGTCATCTGTCATCCCATCCATTTTGCCGACTTCCAGTTATTTTACCTACACAACACAAAACTACTCTTCTAGGGAGGAGCCAGGATTCAGGCAGGATCCAGGATGTTCCGAAGTGGATATAAAAATTGGTCAATCAAAAGGATGTGAATCAAGAACATAATTATTTTTTCAAATGTATTGATTTTGATTTTGCGCCCCTCCATCCGCCTACCTTCCCCTACCCAAGGATGACCCTACCCTACCCCTACCCCACCATAGTACCAAACCAAGACAAGGCGCGAAAACGGCAAACTCCCTAAAGGACCCCGCACGATTCTTATGGAAAATGGCTCCCGGTTAAATTCTCTGAATTTTTGATATGTTGTAGCTCATGAGATACTAATCAAATACCGTGAACCCCAAACTCAAATAATGGACAGTTTTTTACCCACAGGGGGTTGAAGTTGGAGGTTTTGACGGCTTCAAAATGATATTATGACGTTGATAGAAGCTTTTTATTTGGTTTCTCTTTAAGTTGAGTTTCATGCTAAATGTATTTATTTGACAGAAAAATATCAACCCCCTCCTCCACCCCCAACCCCTATCTACCATCATAAAATTCGAGATTACTCCCAAAAACCATGCGGATGGCTTGTGTGATTTGAATTATGAATTTTGACATGAAAATTATTTTCCACCCCTAATGTTGGGGTGCCGATTTTCCAATTTTCCTCGGTTAATTTGGCTGGATTTTTGGTATTGTGTACTTCTAATTCTGCTGAACAAAAAGTTCTTATGCCAAAACTTATTCCTATGGACAGTTTTTGTTCTACAGGGGACTGAAGTTGAAGATTTGAGAGCATAAATATTGAACTTCAGTCCCCTGCAGAACAAAAACTGTTAATAGGAATAAGTTTTGGTATGAGCTTTTTGTTCAGCAGAATTGTAAATACACAATACCAAAAATTCAGCCAAATTAACCGAGGAAAATTGGAAAATCGGCACCCCAACATTAGGGGTGGAAAATAATTTTCATGTCAAAATTCATAATTTAAATCACAGAAGCCATCCGCATGGTTTTTGGGAGTAATCTCGGATTTTATGATGGTAGATAAGGGTTGAGGGTGGAGGAGGGGGTTGATATTTTTCTGTCAAATAAATAAATTCAGCATGAAACACAACTTGAAGAGAAACCAAATAAAAAGCTTTTATCAACGTCATAATATCATTTTGAAGCCGTCAAAACCTCCAACTTCAACCCCCTGTGGGTGAAAAACTGTCCATTATTTGAGTTTGGGGTTCACGGTATTTGATTAGTTTCTCATGAGCTACAACATATCAAAAATTCAGAGAATTTAACCGGGAGCCATTTTCCATAAGAATCGTGCGGGGTCCTTTGACAAGTTTTCAGATTTCGACCCGCAACGTCAGATTGCAATTTCTTGTTTGAAAAAGAAAACGTTCTTGTGTGGATTTCGAGTTATAATTTATTGTTGATCGATTAGTTGAAAAAGGATTGCGAAGGGCTGAGCTTGGGAAGCTGCGCACAAACTTGTTTCGGTTTTCCCGCGCACGTGCTCAAGCGTCGAACGTCCCGCCATCTTGTTTTGCTGTGGTTTTTAGGTGGTTGTCCTGAGAGCGTTCCCTGTGAAAAACTCCGTGTTTTTAACCGAATTCTCTTTAAAAAGTGAGTCCTTTTCTCTTTCGTCAGTTCATGATGATAATTTTGATTCATTTAGGTGTTTCTATTACCTTTCGGGTAATAATATAACTCAAGGTCGTTGTAAGCGTCTGGCTTATTAATGAAAGAAATGTCTCGTTACCGTGAGTGGGATTTATCCTGCAAGGTCTACGTGGGGAACCTGGGCTCATCGGCCAGCAAACACGAGATCGAAAGTGCATTCAGCAAGTACGGTCCACTTCGGAACGTGTGGGTCGCCAGAAATCCACCTGGATTCGCCTTTGTGGAATTTGAGGATCCACGTGATGCCGAAGACGCAGTCCGAGGTCTAGACGGAACGTACGAATAGCCGCTTTGTACGAATTCGGTCAAATTCTCATTGTTTTCATTGTTTTCGACAGGCGCTGCTGTGGCACCAGGGTCCGAGTCGAGATGTCAAATGGGAGGTCTCGTCGGGGAGGCGGAGGAGGAGGAGGCCGTAGAGGCCCTATGAGGTATTCAAGGTTTGTAGTTGGTTGTTGTAAGGAAGCTGCCGAAAACAAAAATTTTCAATTTCATCCGTGTTTACTTGTGGGCAAATATTGCTGATCCATGGATGGACTCTTTGATATAGAGAGAGAAAGAGAGAGAAGAAAGTCCTCTTGTACTTTCTCTGCCTTGTGTGAGAATTGGAAAGTGAGGATGTTAACTGCTTTGTTTTTCCATCTTTCTGTGAAATTTATAAATGGCAATACCTATTCACATTATTAACATGTTGCTAAGATTGCAAATTGAGGCCATCTGTCTGGACTTCATAAAAATTGCATGGTTTACTAAACTATTGTCTCGAAAACATAATTATATTGGCTTGATGCTTTACGCGCTTTCCCAAGCTTTACTATTCATTAAAAGAATAAAAAGAACGAATTCAGTATTAAAATTGATCAAGGTGGTGACTCGAACTGTTGGCAATATCCAGTTTATTTTGCCGAAAACTTCTCACTGTGGAACCTTTCAACTTGAAATCTATAACTTACTCAAATAACTTTTTTTTTCAATTTTCTGTAGTCAATTTTTTTTCAATCAAAATTTGTTTTGGATGGAGAAGCTTGTGGTGTGGTGGTCAGCGCGGTCGACTACCACTCCAGAGGTCGCTGGTTCGAGCCTCGCCGGGGACGAATTTTCGCCTCGAAAACAAGCTCCTTGGTTTAGTTGGAATGCTTGCTAAATGCAAGTGTGTGTCGCATAGCACCTAAAATACGAACGATGGTGCCGACCCCATGCAATGTTGGTGGTCGTTAAAAATCCCTACCCTGTGTTGGAACACAGTTGGTTGGCAAAATTTCCGGTATAGTGGAGGAAAGCATTCACCGGCCTAATACGACCTTTTAAAATTTGAATATCTACAATCTTTTTACGTATATCCAGATTATTGAAGAAAACTCGCCTTGCATGTTAATGTGAGCATGTGATCACTAATTTTTGAAGTCTAGACAGATTACTTAGCTTATTATAAACAACTTCATCTAACAGTAGAAGTTCTGCTAGGGCTGGCTGTTTGTCTGCTGAGCCAATTAGCTCAGCTGTAATAATTATTAGAAGCATTATTCAGTTTACGAATTTTGTGAAAGTCGATGAGTTAAGTAAGCTGTGCAATCACAGCCGCCCTATTAAAATCATGACGATTTAAACAAATACTTTGCTTGACGGTGAAGGCATCGACGAAAAACTCTTTGTGACAAATGAATGAACGAACCCACTAGAAATATCGCTGTAGCCATTAAAACTTTGTTGTCATTGCTTGGAACTCAAGCTGTTGTTGCTGTGACACCCCACGAGGCTCATTTGTTTCAAGGGTAATGATTTTCGCCAATATCTTATCAACATGAGCTCCTGCTAGTTAGATGGAGTGAGCTTTTACTGAATAATTTATATCGGGTGAAGTCAAAATGTTAACAATTACTTTGAAGGGTTTAGTTCAAATTTCTCATTTTCAAAAAAACGATTGATGACGCTGCAAAAAATATATTTATCTCAAAAGATCCTTATCAAATCGTGAAGCCCGGCATTGGAGGGATAGCATTGCGGATTTTTTTTGCAGATTCTTTCACAATTGATATTTTCATCACATTGTCAATGAAACAATATGTTATCATTAATTTGAAAGGATCCGCGCCAAAGAATCTGCAATCCGCCAGTGTGTGGGTCATTTTTGTATTTGACAAAAAAAATATCAACTGTCATTCGCTTTTGTCACAGTGAACACACTTTTAAATTTTTGTAACATTATGATTCACTCTGTATACTGAAAATATAAGACAAGTCCATGCATGGATCGGCAATGTCGAAAACAAGGCGGCAGAAGGACAGCAGTTGTTATAAAGTGCTTTGGCGCACGTTGCAGGGCAGCGCCGCTGCTGTTGTTTTCTCCCCCCGATTGAGACCCACCACCCCCTCCTGGCTACTACACATCTCATCTAAACATCGACACACCCAACAGCTCCACATCTCGCTATGGTCTCGCTCGTTCGTTCCGTCAACGCCTTCAGCTTTTGTTAAGTCCGAGACAGACCGAAAGCCACCTCTAATGCGCCAACCCGCCAACAGCGCTCCGCATTTTACTTCTGCATACTACTATCACCAACTACTGAACTGTTGTAAAAAGTTCTTGTCAAATCAAAAAAACGGCAAAAAGTGGCGCTATTCCAAAACAACATGCAACTACTCCACCAACCACTCTACTACTACTACTACTACTCTACTACTACTTCTCCTCATCTCATCATGATTTGAGCGAGAAAATTGATGCGAATCAGCGGCCCTCAAAAGTCAGAGCCTCAACTTTTAATCAGTCAGCATCAATCTCCCACAAATGAAAATTTCGAAATCGACTTCATGTTTGGTGGACCCTCTGACGCACGCACACAAACGGAACGAAAATGATTGGGTCTCCCGTCTACTCGCAACGCGCGCGCTCTTCTCATCCATCACACAATCAAATCCGCAATGCACGTAAGATTTGGTTTTCTTTTGGTAGGAGAGACAAATTCAGTCATTTTCGGTCTTTATGATTTATGTTATGTCTGTTTTCCAACGACACGAAATGGTGGTCACTCACTTTTCAGAGAGGAAGAGAGAGAGAGGGAAAAAACAGAGTGATCACCATTCTCTTTATATAAAAAAAAACCAACCAAAGGTGAGGTCTTTTGATTTGAGTTTTATTTTTTTTTTGTTTTTTCTATCCCTCAAATAGCATCACAAGTCTAAAAAAAAAAAATCACCAGTCGTAGGTGCCCATTTGTTTGTTTGTTGCGACGATATTTTGTGTGTTTTATAGGTCGAGATCTCCTAGACGCTCGCGTTCACGTTCACCAAGATCGCGCAGCAGGGACAGGCGCAGCCGATCAGATTCCAGGGACAGACGCTAAGAAAGATGAACCCCAGACGTTTACATTATAATTATAATTGTGTAACAAGAAATACATGATTTTTAACTTTTTTTATTTTACAATTATGTCGTAAAAAGTAACTTCAACTTTTCTTTAGTTATGAAAATAAAGAAAATAAATAAGTGATACAAAAGTCAACTTGTTGTTTTTCTGTAGAACGCTCTTCCCTTCAAAGGGTGCAGATTCGAATCTCCACCTAAGCAGACACAAGACTTGAAGCGGTTGAAACTCGTT
Organism: Anaspis maculata; assembly: GCA_949128115.1. NCBI lineage: Eukaryota > Metazoa > Arthropoda > Insecta > Coleoptera > Scraptiidae > Anaspis > Anaspis maculata. The sequence continues at coordinate 37,782,517 of OX421962.1, read as the reverse complement.
GAAAAAAATTGACTACCGCTTCAAATGGAAATTTGCAGATCTATTTAGATAACCACAATGGTAATACCATTGTATAACTATTACTAGTAGGTCAGCCTCGAATTTGGGATTTTGTCGCTAGATGTCGCCTAGAGCAATTAGCTCGCAAGAAATCATCAGCGCATATGAGAAAAATTAAAATTTCTGTACCAAACCATACACATCTATCAGTAAGTTGGGCGCCACGTTGAAATTTGAAGACAGCGTGATTCATTACTGATTTGAGCGACCAAACGACAAATGCTGAACACGCCACCTGCCCGTGCTTTCCGAAAATTGCACAATTTGAACGGCGGCTGGCCTACTAGGAGTAGTTATACAATGGTAATACTGTGCGATCAACAAAAAATATATATCGTAAGCATCATCTAGAGAGAGCAGTTGGTTCTGGTGTCTCAATATTTTGTTCTCAAAGCCAACCCTAAATGATTTTTTGTTCACCGGAAATAAATTCGGAAGTTGACGAAATTTGGTGGATCGATGCAGAATTCAACGTAGAATAACATACTGAAATTTCCGGAAATTCCAAGGCTTGCCTTTTTTTAGGGGCAATAAAAGCGCAATCCTTGAAAATCTTTTTTGGATTTTTTCTGAATAACAACTTATAAACTATTAGGTACTTTTATAACACAAACACCAGCGAAGCAAATGTAGCCCGTTGAATTCCCAAGAGATCAGTACTAAACTCATTACTTTGTGGTCAATAGTCTCCTGATACAGCATCTGCAAAAACGCAATGAAAATTATTCAAAATTTATTTCCGGATTTCACGTAACAATCTGCATAGTGTCAGTTCAGGGAATGTAACGTGGACAGCAAATGTGCGGATTTCAATGTGTTTTACATGTTTGGAAAGCCAATTGAACATTCGGTATCACAGTTTTGTCTAGAAGTCGCCAACTTCAAAATGGTACGTTTCCTCGACCATTAAAATTGATACTTAATGTCTCGAAGAATCTCCAAAATTCGTTTTTTTTTCATACCTTGCCATTTGCTCAATGTTTCACATAGGGCAAAACCATACAGGGAATATACATATAAAGAATTAAATACATATAAAAAAGTAGCATGTTTCGGAATCTTTCTCCTAGTGATGGTTCATGAGTTATAATGGGGTGAAAGACTGAAACGATCTATTTGGAAAAAAGATACATAGATAGTCCGGACACTAACTGCTGAATAGGTACAGTTGGGAGCGAAATGATTCATACGGTACCGCTAAAAAGTCGGCTGGATTTCAGAAATGTTAGCACAGATGTTAGCTGTTTGGATTGTTCTTGAATGTCAGTTTTGATTAGAGATTGATCATAATCAAAATTGGCATTCAAGAACGATCCAAGCAGCTAACATTTCTGAAATCTAGCCGACTTCCTAGCGGTGCCGTATGAATCATTTCGCTCCCAACTGTAAGTACCTACCTACTGTACGGACCTTACATTTGATGATACAAAATGCCACTTAGCAGACGTATTGAATATACTGAAGTACTTTCCACGTCTGCCAAGTGGCATCTTACACCTTAAATGCAAGGTCCGTACAGTATTCAGCAGTTAATGTCCAGACTACCTATCTTTTTTCCAAATAGATCGTTTCAGTCTCTCACCGTCACAACTCGAGGAACCATCACTAGGAAAAAGATTCAGAAACATGCTACTTTTTTATATTTAATTCTTCATATATTCCCTGTATGGTTTTGCCTTGCCCTTCGTGAAACATTGAGCAAATGGCATGGTATGAAAAAAATCGAATTTTGGGGATTCTTCGGGACATATCAAGCATCAATTTCAAAGGTCGAGGAAAAGTACCATTTTTTGAAGTTGGCGACTTCTAGACAAAACTGTGATACCGAATGTTGAGTTGGCTTTCCTTCCACACATGTAAAATAAAACACATTGAAATCCGCACTTTTGCTGTCCACGTTACAGCCCCCGCACTGACACACACTATGCAGATTGTTAGGTACGTGAAATTCGGAAATACATTTTGAGTAATTTTAGCTGCGTTTTTGCAGATGCTGTATCTCAGAAACTATTGACCACAAAGTAATGAATTTAGTACTGATCTCTAGGGAATTCAACGGGCTACATTTGCTTCGCTGGTATTTGTGTTCTAAAGGTAATAGTTTACAAGTTTAGTTATTCAGAAAAAATCGAAAATTTTCAAGGATTGCGCTCTTTTATTGCCCCCAGAAAAAAGGCAAGCCTTGGAATGTTCGGGAATTTCAGTAGGTATGTTTATTCTACGTTAAATTCTGCATCGACCCACCAATTTTCGTCAACTTCCAAAATTTTTTTTTTTTTTTTTTTTTTTTATTAAGAAATTATGTTGCTCAGCCACTTGGACTATTTGCAACCAGTAACAATACAAATCACACTGTAGACATTATACTATACAAGTTCTAGTAATTGGGTGTTTTTCAAATAGGTGACCAGTGTGTCTTCTCTTTCTTCACTATTTGCCAAAACGCTCTGAATGTCATTCTCTGGGAAGGTTCTGAAGATTTCATATTTTTTGCAGTCCAACAGAACGTGCTTTACATCCACCTGGACTCCGCACACTTCGCACATGGGAGGATCCGTTTTCGCAATGATGAAACTGTGCGTTATGTTTGTGTGGCCTATTCTCAGACGAGTGACTGCTACTTGGGCTCTTTTTTGTAGTGCTGTAGGGATCCAGGCTTCTGTGGTGTTCTTGATTTCACGAAGTTTGCTGTTCTGCAACGTCCATTGATGTTTCCATTCGTCCAATACTAGGGTTTTCATGTATTTTTTGATGTCATCGAGTACCATTTGTCTTTCTTGGGTGGAACCTGGGGATGTTGCTGCGTTCACGGCCTCGCGATCGGCTATCTCGTTCCCCTGGATTCCGACGTGGGAGGGAACCCAGAAAAGAACCACTCGCTTCCCATGGTTTCGAATGTTGGTAATTTTTTCCTGAATGTTCTGGACTACATAGTTTGCAGGATATATTTGTGTGATGGCATGGATGGCGCTCAACGAGTCAGTGCATACCATGATTGTATGATATACCGTTGATGGAGGGGCGTTGGCTGGTGTTCGAGAGGCCGAGGGATCTCCCTCGGCCTCAGGGACACCAGTTATGTTGGCTGCACTTATGAACGCTTGCAGTATTGCGTATAGTTCGGCATTGTACACACTAGTGTCTTTTGGAAGTTTGAAAGATTTTGGTTGGTTTGTCACTATTACCGCACACCCGACACCACTTTCACTTTTCGAAGCGTCCGTATAGATTACGAGGGAGTTATCGAACTTAGCACTGATTGATCTAAAGGAACCTTGGATTACAGAGGGAGTTATTTCAGATTTAGGATGTTTTGTTAATTCTAATACGGTTTCAGGCGGTTGGAAGTTCCATGGGGGATGATGTAATTTGGGCCTGGGTGTACTTATTGGGAATGATATATTCTGTTCTCGTAAGATGGTGTTAATTTGTTCGTAAAATGGTTTGGCATTACTTTTCATTTTCTCGTATGTTTTCGAAAATCGATCAGAGAAGGTGCATCTATGCGCTGGGTTTTGGATGTTGGTTGATACTCGTGCAGCATATGTGAGGGCTAGTAGTTTTCTTCTGTATGGAAGAGGAGGTTCTCCCGTTATACTATGCAGACTATTCACAGGGCTGGTACGAAAAGCTCCGCAGCATATTCTAAGTGATGTGCTGGCGATGGAATTGATCATCTTCAGTAGTGATTTACTTGCAGAGTTATAGATAAACGATCCGTAATCGATTTTCGAGCGTACCACGCTTTTATAAACTCGAATTAATGTTGTACTATCGGCACCCCAGGTGTGATTTGCTATGGTCTTCAGTAATCCTAATCCCTGTTGGCAGTCTTTCTTGAGATGATTGAGGTGCTGCGCCCAGGTGAGTTTTTTATCCAACAGCATGCCGAGAAATTTGATGGATTCCGTCTCTGCGATTTTGTTTCCATACAGGTAGAGCTGAGGAGCATTTAGGGATGGCTTCTTTGAGAATAGTATACATTTTGTTTTAGTGGTTGAAAATTTGTAGCCTATGCTGCTGGTCTGCTTCACCAATGAGTTCACTGCTCGCTGCATCAAGCTCTTCATAGTTTGTAAGTTTTTGCCCTTGACGTAAATTACCAGGTCATCTGCATATAACAAGGATTTGATTGGCGGTGTCAGTTTACTAATGGCGTCATTTATGGCAACCAAGAAAAGTGAGACACTTAGTACTGCTCCCTGAGGTGTCCCATTTTCAAGGGATTTTTCTTGAGAGAAGACGCCGTTGGCGAAAACCCTAAATGTCCTGTTGCTCAGAAAGTTGATAATGAAATGAAGCATATTGCCCTCTATGCCCCAGTTTTGAATTTTATTGACTATGTTATATCTCCACGTCATATCATACGCCTTCTCCAGATCGAAGAAGACGGACAGAACATACTGTTTGCTGGCGAAGGACTCCAGAATCTCTGATTGTAAGACAACCAAATTATCTGCGGTGGATCTTTCTTTTCTGAAACCGGATTGTTCTGCAGTTAGAAGGTTATTTCGTTCCAAATACCAGGTGAGTCGATTATTCGTCATTCTTTCCATTAGTTTACTCATCGTACAGGTTAGGGAGATCGGACGGTACGAATCCATCGCAGAAGTCGGTTTGTTGGGCTTGCAGATTGGGATTATTATGGCCGTTGACCATATCTTTGGAAACTGGTGTGTGATCCATAGATCATTTAGTAAGTTCAGTAGGCAGAGCTTTGCTTCGTTGGAAATTCTGCAGAGAAATATGAATGGAATGTTGTCTGGTCCGGGTGAAGAATTCTTTGATGCTGCTAAGGCGTTTTCGAGTTCGATGTATTTGAACGTGAGATTCAGCTTGTTTTCGGTGTCTCTTTGGGGCAATATGGGGTTGATTTCTTGCGATATTTTAGTTGTAAGAAAGGTGTGGTCATAGTTGAGATTACTGGACTGTGTTTCATAATGTGTTGCCAAGTTTTCTGCGACGTCTTCAGGTGTTTTTATTGATCTTCCATTCAGATTTATCACGGGGATGTTATATTGGGTGTTTATACCTTTGATGCTTTTGATCTTCTTCCACACTTCAGATGATGGAGTGTTGCTATCCATAGATGATACATATTTTTCCCAGGACTCTTTTTTGCTTCGCCGTAGTATAAATCGAGCTTTTGCTCTCAGTCTTTTGAATTCAAGCAGATTGTCTAGACTTATTTGGTGTTTCCATTTATTATACGCTTTCTTCTTTTCTTTTATTATCTGCTCACACTCTGAGTTCCACCAAGGGACCCTCCGTTGTTTTATACTAGGTGTCGTTTTACCTATTGCCCATTCAGCTGCTTCGGTGAGAATGTCCGAGAAATTATTAATGGCTTCGACTGGATTTTGAGGTGATTTGGGAATAATATTGATTTTGTTGTCAACTATACCCGCAAATAGCTCCCAGTTGGCCTTGTCTAGTTTCCATTTTGGTCGTCTTGTTATTGTGGGTTGGCCTGCTTTCGTATCTCTTAGATATATTCCGAAGTGGTCACTACCGTGTAAATCTTCATCTATTTCCCAAGCCAGGTCAGGTGCTAAAGTTGGATCGCATAGGGTGATGTCAATTGCTGAATAATTTCCATTATAAGAATTAAATCTTGTTTTCCGTCCATCATTCATCACGACTAGATTCTCCAAGTCAATAAATTTTTCAAAAATCAGTCCCTTCCGATCGCTGTGTTCAGATCCCCAAATTATATTGTATGAGTTAATGTCACCGAGGATGATGCGGGGAGATGGAAGCTGTCTAGCGAGGTCTCGGAGCTCTTGGAGGTCGAATACTCTGTTTGGTGGGATATACAGATTACAAACAGTGATGGTCTTTGTATTGTATTCCACCGTTACTGCTACGGCTTCTAGATTTGTCGTCAGTGCAATTTCTCTTGAGCTATAGTTGTTTTTGATGTATGTAGCAACACCTCCACTTGCTCTGGCAACTTCTATTCGATTTTTGTAAAAAGCTGTGTAGCCTTTTATTTGGTGGTGTTTGTTGTCCTTGAAATTTGTTTCTTGAACGCATATAAGTTCTGGTGAATTTTCACGTATGGTTATGTTTAGATCTGTTATATTGTTGTAGAGTCCATTGATGTTCCACTGCAGGATAAAAGAGGTAGCCATGAGTCTGAATCTAAAACGTGCTGGAGGACTGTGAACAGTCCGACTCACTTTCCGACGCCGCTTTCTCTCCATAAAACTGTCTGTATATTTTGTTTTTTAGTCTGGTACATCTAGACTTCATTCCTCGATTAGTTAGGTGTGAATGTACAAATTTTAGCATATCGAGCAGTCCTTCGATGTCTTCTGTATATTCTTTGGCGATACTTAGAGGGTCTGTTGATCCTTGAGTATTTTCAAAGAAAGTTACAATTTCGTCGTAGTTGAGGGGAAACTTTTTGGTGGAGTTGTCAATTACAGATTTGGCAGGTTTCAGTTGTTCATCCAGGGGCTGTAGGTTTTCTTGTGATGCCGTCTTATTTAATTTGTCTCCTTTTTCCACGTTGGTCTGGTTGAGGGTTGGTTTCTGTTCTGTTTTTTGCGTTTTTGGTTTTTTTGGGTTTTTCTTTAGTTGGATTGCTTGTTTTGGCATGGGAAATACTGTTGCGTTGTCTGGAAGTTCAATGGTGGGTGATGGAGATTCAGCAATTCTTTTTTTTGGGTTTCCTGGTTCTATGGGGGTTAGGGGTGTATCATTATTGTCATAGGCCTCCAGGGCTTCAGTCTCTTCGAGGATGTTAGCGGTTGTGGTTGTGGACTCCAAAGTATCCATTTCTTCTGAGGTTCTGTTTGTTTTAGGGCAAGACGCTGCTTTATGTCCATTTTCCTTACAATTAAAGCAGGATAGTTCATCATATGTGAGGAATATGCGGAAAGTTTCCTCCTCATGTTCAACTAGTACAGATGACGGAAGTTCAATATTTTCATCAGGTTGAACGTACATTTGCCTTCTGAAACTCAGTACATGACTGTAGTCGTCACCCATGTATCCAGCTCGCAAAGTTGTGATCGAAGAAACGGGTTTGAATCCCATTGTTTTGATTCCTGCTTCCAATAATGAGTTTGGCAGTGAGAAACATACATTTGAGAAGATGATTCGACGAGCTTGGGATTTTAACCGTCTTATTGGAATTCGTTCGCCATTGATCGGAATTGTCTTGTGGTTTTCTACAAGTTCATCAACTAGTTTGACGCTTGAGAGAAAAATACATATGCGATTTTTCGATATTCTGGACGCTGCTAAAATGTTTTTGGGGCCAATGATATTGCCTATTGGGAATATGTATTCAGGTAATCTCAGGTTTTCATTTTCCAAAATATCCAGAACGATTGCTTGATCTCTTTTGGGTTGCGATACGGATTTTGTTATGTTAGCGTAGCTTAAATTTGGAGTTCCATTGGATGGGTTTTGTTGAGATGATGACATTTTTGCAGAATGTTGTGGATCCCTGTTGTCAGAAATCCTCTGGATTCGAAAATGTTACTATATTTTATGGAGTCCAGAACGAAGCATGGTTTTATTTTGTAATTAGGTAGGTACCTACCTATGTTGTTGTTTTTCTCTTATCGCACAGCTGAGCTGCGGATAGAGAAAAAAGGTAGGTATAGATAACGCTGTGTTATATTTCGGACGAGGATTGTGGACCAAAGTTTATTAGTTTCGGGGTTTTAACCATATGTGCGGAGGTTAAGTGTATCAATTAGGGATAACTGAGGAAATCTATCACCTGACTGCACAGTTTTCCGCCGGTAAGTCGTCCTAAAAACACGATTATTTGTTCACTTTAGAGGAGCGCATGCTACTTCCACAACTGTCACGATCGACCTGTAATGACTTTTTCACTTCCAAATTTATTTCCGGTTGAAACCTGTTCTGACTGGACTAATAAGCCGGTTTATCAATATTCTCTATCAGCCTGCCAAATTTTGAAAGAATCCAACCAGTAGCGTAAAAAATTTTTACGCTACTGGTTGGATTCTTTCAAAATTATTATGGTTCAATATAACTACGTTTCCATGGAGAATTGAAATCGATTTGAAAACGGTATCGGGATTGAAAACTGCATGTAAACACTTGCAGAACTGTATCCAAATCGATTTGAGTTTCAAGGTCGATTCGGCAAATTCTGGGATCGTATCGGGATCGGATCGAAATAATACTCATGGAAACCCAATCGGATTGGATCGAAACATCAACAAACAGAGACTGATACATAGCAATGAGTAAAACCGCTGTTCTGGTCGCATCGAGGGTCGCATTCATACTTGCACCTGTTGTCCGCACTTCTGCCTTCTGCTCACTTGCAGTTTGCAGAGTACTTGCACTTTCTTTGATACGTTAGGTTGGGATAGTTTTAGGTTAGGGTTAGACTTACACGACAGATATGTAAACAGAATTCAAATCGATTTGAATACCGAGTTCGAACCACTCATGTGAACACTTCCGTATTCAATCCCGATACCGTTTTCAAATCGATTTCAATTCTCCATGGAAACGTAGTATATTTTTTTAATTTTAAATATTTATTAAAATATTTTTTTTAATTGAAAAAAATTAGTAATAATTCAACATAATTCAAAAAATTATGGGGGTCGGGTCACCTTAAGTCAACTTTTCTTCGGATGCTTCCAAATTATTGACCCTCGATCGTAACTCCTACGTTATTGGCCGGTTCCTTTCAAAATTTGTCAGCAAGGTCGGTATATAGTTTCGACAAACTGTCTGTGGTAAATTCAAGTTAATTTCGTCAAAACGTATAGGTACATATCTTTGTCATTAGGCCGAACTTTGCAAAATGGTTTACATACAGGTTTTCGTCATATTTTCACGAGATCTACCCACTGTTAAATATTTTGCTATCATCGCTGAAACACCCTGTATATATCAACTTTTCCCGCGGATGGAAAACATGAGGTTAGATCATACTTTTGCGGTTTGTCAGTTCCTCGCAGAAAAAAAACGATTAAGGCCAAATTCGGTACACTCCATGCAGGTTCTGACCTACTTTTTTTTGTCCGCAATCCCTACTAACCGATTTTCAGCAAAATTCCATTTTTAACGAAACTTGAATGATATATAATATATCGTGTTTAAAAATCAATGATAGGTACCTGTATATCACAAAATATATATCACCGAAATTTTACATTATCTACTACGGCAAACCCCACGGTACACTACAGACAATGGTAAACGGCTCCTCCGCCAATTGTGCGCGTTTTCGGCTTATACACGAGTTGAAGTCTGCAGCGAATATCGATATCTTAACAATTTTTCCATATTATCCTCGAAATAGTTCAACTTCCGAGTTCGTTTTTCAGCCGATGAAATCTTATGAATTTCGGTTCGACACCTAATGCACTTGAGAACGATCGGTCGACTAATATAAACAGTTTTTAGCAACAAATATGAACATTTCTCAAGTAGGTTGTATGTACACGCTAATGTTGTACATACATATTAAAAAAAAAATAGTAGCTTATTTAATATTTCAAGACTTTTTTTTAATTCTTCAACGTCGGTCCATTTCCACAACAAGGCCCAACACCGACGCCAGTGGATGCTTTCACCACTGTACCGGAAATTTTGTCGAACTCCTTTGTGTTCCAACATAGGGTAGGGATTATCAACAACGACCACTAAACATCGCATGGGGTCGGCAGGATCGTTCAGATTTACGTGTTATGTGACTAAATGCATGAAAATATAAACACCTTTGGTGTGGATCAGAGCCACGTCCCTTGGCATGGTTGAATCAAAAAGTTCATCGTTTTGAAAGAGGCAAAATTTTCGGTCACCACGACACATCAAGTAGTGCGCAGTCTAGTTGAATGCGAACATTTATAACTACCTACAGTATAACTCAAATGAAGTAACGTCTCAGGAGGTGGCTGTGAAATGAGACACTTGCGCTAAAAATGAAGCATTTTTCGAGTCGAAGCAGTTGAATCGAGTCATAGAAAGCTTTTCATCAATTTGTTGATTTGGTGATAACCTACCATATAAAACTTCGGACTCGGAAAACACATTAATATTTCTAAGGCAAATGCCAAATTTCACAGCCTCCCAAGATGTCATTTTATTTGAATTGTACCACAGAAATCGGTTATGTAAATGTGGTCACACGGAACTGAATGCGAGGCGCCGCTCAAATTAGGGCTTCCAATTTTTTGTTGTCTCCCTATCGTAACGTCATACGGACGTAACAACGGATTGGCACACGACGTTTCGTTCCTGACCGATGAGAATTTCCAAAAAAGGAAAAAGTACAGTAACCTATTTGTTAGGTGTTACCGTGTACCTATCTAATTTCACTTCACTCTTTTATGCGGTGAAAAACCAAGTAGAGCTGGTTCAACTGTGTTTTTATTTTTTCAATGACAACCAGGCGACAGCCTGTTACCAAAGAACCTAGTCAGTGGTGGCTAGGCCTACGTATATTGAAATCAACTTGCTGAAAATGTTTTTGGTGGCTGCAGCTACTTTCTACACATAATAAATGGGTGATTTCAAAACAGGGCAAAGTTTCACCACATTGTCAGAAAGACGTGTCATAATAAACGTCAAAAAATGACTTTCAATTTGGAATGCGGTCGAGTTTTATGTCTCCTAAAAATGAAAAGGTCAATTAGCCCACTCTGAGCCGACGTAACTGGTCCTGTTTTTTTCAAGTCGCCTGCATGACAACTGATTGCTATCTAAATAGTATAGCCTTATTATTTTTATAGGTTACTCTTGATCTTGAGGCGTTCAACTTGGTTGAGAGCTCGGTACTACACTGAGACAATTGTAATTATTAACACTGTCCATAATTATGAAAATTATATTTGTTATCAGTATTAGAAACTATTTATGTAGAACAAAAACAAACTCAAATTAAAAATCCTGCATTATCATTGTCGTCAATGGCCATCGAGTTCTGGACTCATCTATGATGACCTTTTCTGTGTTTGTGCTCGCTGCTTCTGTCGTATTTCCTGTCCCTGTAAGAAGGACTCCTGTCTCGTCTGAGAGGAGGCGATTTCTCTCGATGAGCAGGGCTCCTGCTGCGTTCGTATTTCCTGTCCCTCTCGTCGTACCGACCCCGGTTGTCCCTCTCATCGTAGCGACTTTTGCTGTCTCTGCCGTCCCTCTCGCGGTACTGGTCACGCCTCTCGGGCGGAGGAGGTCGCCTGTCTCTCTCACTGTCGCGCAAGAAATCCCTTCGGATGTCCTCTCGGACGTTCCTGTTGCGACCGAGGTCCCTATCCCGCGACCATTCCTTGTTCGCGATGCTTCCTCCTCCTGTTCCTATTGCTGCTCCTCCTCCGCCACCGCCTCCTCCTCCCGCTCCACCGCCGCCGCCGTTGGGTTCGTTAAACTGTCTGTTATTTGCGTTGCTGTTGTTCGTTTGTATAGCACTTGGAGGGAATCGTTCCTGTAAAATACATTTTTAATTAAATAATAGATGTCAACAACCGATAGGCGAATTCCAATAGATTTTTAAATTTTATTGGAATAAACATTCAAAGTAGGCGAAAAGCGTATCAACTTGAAACACAAAAAAAAACTATTTCAGTCAAGCGATCATGAGTTTTCTTAGATTTTAATTTTTAGGGCCTTGAAAATGGTGTTTCTGAGATGATTTCCAAACATTTGGATCCAAATATGCATCTCAAAAACGAAGCTTCTAAATTTTTTTTCGCAATAATCACTTTTTATAAACTGAACGTAGAATTCTAAAACATGAACAATTTTCAATTGTTTGATATTTTGATAGACTTATTTGAGTACACTTCAGTGGGAATTTAATCAAAATCGACTGAATAGTTCACAAAAGTTACGGTAAAAAAAAGATTCAAAAAAGTCAACTGCATCTTTCTCTTCATCTTCATCTCGGAAGCATTTTAGGACTATGAGTTTAATTTTTCGACTTTATTTTTATTGGAGAATCATCTCTCAAAGTTTGTAACAACTAGTCTTAACAACACCTCGTGTAGGACACCAGAAAATCGTGTCTGTGGTGCTCATAACTTGGGAGATGCTTATTGGCGAGTTTCAAGATCGAATACGCCATCTGACGGCCAACGTGTAAACGACGTTTGTGCACGGATCAACTGCAGATTTGTGTGGGCTCTTATGAGCGTTGCGGTGTTTGGGGACTTTATTTGATTCCATCTGACTTAACGCGGCGTTAATTTTTTCCAACAAAGTACGTGAACCACGCACGTTTCATTATCTTGAATATATTAGGTGTCGTCGTTTGCAAAAGCATTGCATTTTTAAATAAGAGTGGCACGTGTACGACGACTGGCAAGCAAAAGTGGCATAGAATGGAAGGTGGCAGAATAGATAGTGACAAAAAGTGGCGGAGAATTAGTTGTGTTTCCGAGTGCGAGTCGCGCTGTGAAAACCGGAAAAAAGAAAAGTTACATTTTCACCGTTTCCCGTCGAAAACGAAAGACGCAAGTTGGGTAGTCAAAATGACAAACAAACTCGGCACTGTGGAAAATATGACTACGAGAAAAGCCTGGGAAGTGTCGCTGAAAATGAGAACTTTATATGGCTGCATCGAAGAAGCACAGCTGCGATATTTTTGCATGTCCCGGACTGGCCTGCTTTGCAAGTGCATTTGAACGTTCCAATTTCGCAGGAACTGCTACAACTATTTAGCATTTAGAAACTGCCAACTCAAATTGTGCAACATTTGCTTAGCCGAACGCTGCCGCTCCCACACGCCGCCCCCAAAGTAAGAGATAAATGAAAAACATGAATCCAAAGACATAACGATCTAAGTCTTTCGCTACATAGATAGCTGACTAAAAATTGGAAAGGATAGGCTACTTGTGATATGGCGCCGCCTCCAGCTTCGCCCCCCACTAAAAAAAGGGCAACTTTCAACAATTTAGACTGATTCAGATGTTGATGTTACCTCAAACATTCAGAAACTGTCAACTTAAACTGTGCAAGAATTTCTTTGCCAAACTCTGCCGTTCCCACACGCCGCCCCCAAAGCAAGAGATAAATGTAAAACATGAACCTGAAGACATAGCGATCTAATTCTTTCGCTATATAGATAGCTTACTGAAAATGGGAAAAGATAGGCCACTTTTGATTAACCGCCGCCTCCAGCTTCCGCCCCCCAAACAAAAAAAAACAACTTTCACAATTTTCACTGATTGTCATATTTCCTTAAACATTTAGAAAGTCCCAACTCAAACTGTGCAAGTTACTTTGCCGAATGCTGCCGCCCCTAAACGCTGCCCTTCAAGTTAGAGATGAATGAAAAACACAAACCTAAAGACATAACGATCTAATTCTTCCGCTATATGGATAGCGGACTAAAAATGGGAAAGTATAGGCTACTTTTGATATGGCGCCGCCTCCAGCTTCCGCCCCCAAAAGAAAAAAGTGCAACTTCCAACAATTTTCACTGATTTGGATGTTAATGCTACCTCAAACATAGATAAACTCCCAGTTTAAACTGTGCAAGAATTTCTTTGCCAAACTCTGCCGCTCCCACACGCCGCCTTCAAAGTAAGAGATAAATGTAAAACATAAACCTGAAGATTAACGATCTAATTCTTTCGCTATATGTATAAATAACTGAAAATGGGAATAAGGCCACTTTTGATTAGTCGCCGCCTCCAGCTCCCGCCCCCAAACTAAAAAAATGCAACTTTTATAATTTTCACTGATTTGTCATATTTCCTTACACATTTGGAAGCCCCCAACTCAAACTGTGCAACAGTTACTTTCCCGAATGCTGCCGCCCCCACACGCTGCCCTCAAAGTAAGGGATGAATGAAAAACATAAACCCGAAGACATAACGATCTAATTCTTTTCCTAGATGGATAGCCGACTAAAAATGAGAAAGAATAGGCTACTGTTAACTAGTGGCTGCTCCCAGCTTCCGCCTCCAAACAAAAAAATATTGATGATTGAAGGATTTTTCATTCAAATCTGTTTCATTGACAAGTACCCCATTCTGATAACAAAAAATCACAATGAGTTTCGACTGAAGAGAGTGGGCAAAGAATGATGTTCCTCCTTCAACCAAATTTCTCTACATTCATAATATGCCTCTTTAAGAAAATGCGCTACTGAGACTCACGCACGTGAAGGCATACTCACTTGTTTTGATTACATTCCCAGTTACCTAGTGAGGAGATTCATACAATGCGCTTGTTTGTAAACACAATTCAAATATATCTATGTTTAAATTGATGCTTGATTCAGTTCGCTTTCGACCACACAACACAAGAAATTGTGACTTCAGAATTTCTTCTCCCATCACGATACATCGAGAATCCGTTGAGTCCATCAAGTGATTCAAAACCTCCATAACACTCAATTGCGCTTCTGCCATTTTTGAGTTCCACCGCAATACTAATTAACCACGTTTCACGTCTGGAGGACATTAAAAACCACTTACTACTGATGAGATTTTTGAACGCGCGGGCAACAATCCGTGCTCTATCCGACATGTTTGTTTACATGCGAAGCGCATCAGCAGCGCCACCATCGGTAATGTTACTCGCCAATAGATAGACCTTTCCTTTTACCACAATCTCACGTCGCCTCATCTCAGTTGGAGAGAAACAAAGCGAGAAATTGATGAAAAACAAATGAGACACCACTACCAAGTGAGGTGAGAATATCTGGATTTTTTTTAGGAATATATCCGCTATCACTTGCAGTGGGATGGATGGATGTAACAATTGTAAAAATATAAATAAACGACGGTCTTTCTACAAAATGTATAATAAAATTGCCTGGCTGCAGTTTTGGGAGCCTCTTGTCTCCCGGCATCAGAGTGTAATGGTACCCATTCACGTACAGTCGGACTGCAGTTCCGACCTGCAGATCTCAGTATCTGCAGTTATGTTTTCCCAATACACGCGCAGGCCGCCGGCAGTCTGAGATCTGCAGTCCATCGAAGACTGATAAAAAACTGACGTGTATGGACATGAATCCACAGTTCTGGTCGGCACTGTAGAACTTTCAACGAGTTAGAAAATTTGATCGTGCAACATGTCGGCTGATACCAAATTTTTGACGAATTTCATTGATTTGTATCGCCAATTTCCTTGTCCATGGAAAGTAAAAAGTGATCGCTCTTCTGGAGTGATGGCTTTTCTCATAACAGTATTTTTTCTTGATATGTGAGGTTTAATTAAACTGAGAAGTTTATTGAAACATTGATCATCCATTCGGATGTAATTTTTCAGGTCATCCTTGGTACTTTGTCTTATTTTTCGAACCAAATTCATATGGGACAATTTATCACGTTCCAGGAGCCAATCCTTGACCCAGAACCTTATCTTCTGTCTGGACAATGGTTCCTGCAATAGCAGTAGCACCAGAAGTGCAGCTAGTTTTCTCTTCCTTTGTCTGTCACTGAACATTTTCACCATATTTCTCACTTCGTTGCCGACTGAAAACTGTGCGTGGATGTTGAAATCTGAGGTTGCCGGCAGTCCCAGGACTGTTAGATCCAGATTTGACGATCAGATCGTTCACATAAACTGAATCGTGTATGGCGCACATCAGTCCAGATCGTCATTTCAAATCGTACAGTCCTGGGACTGCAGTCCGACTGTACGTGAATGGGTACCATAAGTAATAACGAGTGATCGAAAAAATTTCTCTTCAAGTCGCCTAGGACTCCTGAAAATCTGGCGAAAAAACATAGCTAGCGTTTAAAAGATCAAGGCCATGAGGAGGAATTTATTCGATCACTCCGTACATATATAAAACGAGTGAAAATCCTCTCACGTGCGTGAGTCGCAATAGCGCATTTTCTTAGTGCAGATCTGGAGATCTGTCATTGGTAGAAGTGTAGTTCAGCTGGATAATTAAATGTTTAACGAGACAAGAGTAAGTTTCACGTATCATGACATTCGTTCCATTAATGAGAAATTTTGATATGACGGCAAAGATGGCGGCGGAATCATGAAACTCAGCTTGAAAATAAAAATGTTCATACGAGACAAGGGTGAGTTCCAAGTTTCATGACAATCCCTCCACTAATAACAGATTTCAGTATGGCGGCCAAGATAGCGGCGGAGTCATGAAATTCAGCTTGAAAATAAGAATGTTCATATAAAGGTGGATTTATGCTTGCAAAAAATTAAAAAATAAAATAAAAATAACGATAAGAATAAAAATAAGCACGGCAACTGCCTATTTATACTTCAGAACTAAAAATAGAAATAATAGTTTGAAACATTGCTCCTAGGTGTCGCTCGAAGCACTAGAATGACAGTCGTCGAAATTTTTAGTTACTTTTTAGCTTTATGTTGTTGTTATTGCGCTTGTTTTCCAACTTGTTTTGTTTAATGTTATACAGTATCACTAATCTGTAGATAATACTTGAATGACGGCCCGCTGGTCGAGTGGACTGCGTGTTCGCTCGGCAAGCTGAGCTCCCGGGTTCGATTCCCGGGCAGCAGGTCTGGGTGTTGTGCTGTGTAAGCGGATTTTTTCAGATGTATTGATTTCAATAAATATGCAGCAACTCCTATGGCATAAGAAATGCCGAGAAGGAGAAAAAAAAACTTTAATACTTGAATAGGTAGGTATACAAGTGAATTTTTGACAGGACTGGGGAAGGGATTTTTTATTTTATTTCAAATTAATATCATCTACTTCTCAATCTAATCTACGTTTCCCGAAAGGCTTCTGCGCATACCTGTGAAAGTAGGACGTTGCCATATCTAAATCACGACAACAAGTTGACAACACTGTAATACGGTGTGCGTGTGTAATAATGACACGCAAATGGCAGCTGACAGCGCTTGACGTTGATTTGACGTTTCGACAGACCTAACCTAATAACGCTCTTGTTTCGTCGATCGCCTTGCAGCTCGTTGTGTTTCGTATCACCTGAACTTTTCTGCGTCTTTCTGCCATAAGGGCACGTAACTTCTGCGACGTAACATTTCATTTGGAACAATATTAAATGCTGAATGGTTAGGAGGTTATGTTTGTTGTTTGTTTACATTTCGATTATTGATTGACAGTTGCCATTGACAGTGACACTTCGTGCGACAAAATTGAAATTACCGCGCTCTGCAGGTATGCGTTCTCGGTTCTCATGTATGCGCTGAAGTGATGTACGTGATGGTAAACGTGGATAGGTATCTACTTCTCAATCTAAATTATTGCCGTAATAGACAATGCCACTGATGAGAACTTGTGGGAATAACTGGTAGATGGCGCTACGTTTGGACCGCCGTTACGAAGTAGACCATTGGTCACACTAACTTGTCAGAGGTTGGTTGATGTTCATCCTACCCAAAGACAGGCGAGAAATAATCTCAACACGGTTTCAGCAACTCTAGCTAGATCGATGTACTGCGGATTGCATAAAAGCAGTCCCGCATCGTCATCGGTAAAGCTCGACTGCCTTCGTCACTCGTTCGGTTTATCTTCGAGCAGAAGTTGAAAATATTCAACTTCTTATTTTTATTCTTGAATTTCTTGGGCAGTGGCGGCGGTAAGTTTTTTTTTGGGTAGGGAGGGGGGACTATAATCTCGTCATTAACGGAAGAAAACATAAGGCACGGAAGGCTTTAAAATAAACTGTAGAATATTATTTTCTTTTTTTTCTGTGCTCTTGGCCTTGGAGAGTATTATTCTACATGAATTAACCGCGTAGCTTGATTATTCAATAACATTGAGAATGATTTGTGCATAATTTGGGGAACATTTCGCCCTCAAAGACTCCTTTACCCCGCCACTGTTGCCATATCTACGCATCTTCAATACGCAACAGTGAATGGAAAGTTGGAGTTCCTTATTCTTATTGTTATTTCTTATTTTGGTGTATAAATGCTTCCATCTGAAAGCTCATTTTTAACATTTTCTTATTTTTATTCTTATTCCTATTTTCTGCGAGTATAAATCCACCTTAAGACAAGAGTAGTGAGTTGTAAGTTTAACATTTTCTTATTTTTATTCTTATTGTTATTTTTATTCCTATTTTCTGCGAGTATAAATCCACCTCAAGACAAGAGTAGTGAGTTGTAAGTTTCATGTCAATCGTTCCACTAATGAGAGATTACAATATGGCGGCCAAGATGGCGGCGGAATCATGAAATTCAGCTTGAAAATAAAAATGTTCATACAAGACAAGAGCAAATTCCAAGTTTCATGGAAATCCTTCCACTGATAATAGATTTATATATGGCGGCCAAGATGGTAGCGATATCATGAAATTCAGCTTGAAAATAATAATGTTCATACAAGACAAGAGTGAGTTCCAAGTTTCATGTCAATCGTTCCACTAATAAGAAATTTCAATATGGCGGACAAGATGGCAGCGGAATCATGAAATTCAGCTTGAAAATAATAATGATCATACGAGACAAGGGTAAGTTCCAAGTTTCATGAAAATCGTTCCACTAATAAGAAATTTCAATATGGTGGCGCAACCATGAAATCCAATCTGCCCACTGGCCACCCTTGAGGACCTAAGCTATCCATCAGAAAAAGTTCCAGGAATCTAGCTTCGTTCCCCGAGGAGTAGTTCAACGTTTTAGAAGTGAACAGAAAATCTTTGTTTTTTTATAGTAATAGTGATAACTATGTATGGATAAAAAAAAAACATTGGCCACCCTTGAGGGCATCAGCTATCCATCAAAAAAAGTTCCAAGGCTTTAACTTCATTCTCCGAGGAGGAGTTCAATTTCTACACGGACAGACAGACAGACGGACGAAAATACGAAAATCTTACGAAAATGCGCTAAAAAGTTTACATAAAAGCTTGTCAACAAATATATCTCTTCAATAAGAGAAAGAATTTTTGTCAATATTATGAATATTGAGAGATAAATTGTCAAGAGATATGAAGATTCTATGTATGCATTACTTATCAATTTAATTTTTAATTTAATTATTTATTTTTAGTATTGCATCTCTGACGACGGGAGACAAGAGGCTCCCGAAACTGCAGTCAGAAAATTTTATTATACATTTTGTGAGAAGACCGTCGTTTATTAATATTTTTACAATATCTGACATTGATGGCAAAAGGAATGCAGAATGCAGGTAATATCTGATTTCAAGAAATTCATTCTAGCCTCAAATGCTGTTGCCCTATTTTTGTCCGGCAGTCCCATGAAGAGGTTAGAACCCATAATTACATCTCTGTACCACATTTGGCTTCTCAATATAAAATGCAGGCTCTCACTGTGGTTGTCCTATTTTTGTCCAAAACAGCCCTAACAGCGGGAGAGGGAAATAACAATAGAATAATGCCTCTTAGTCCAGAGATGTCAGAGGTCACCTAGTCAGAGTGTTGAATTTTGTTTGGTCTAGCAATTTTAACCAGCAAGAAACTCAAAACCAAAGGTTGTTTGGCTTAGGGTAGCTGTCATTTTATAATTTATTCTGTATTGGGAGATTGAGTGGCTATCAAGTGAGCCACAGCGGAAGGGTTGAGAGTAATTTAAATTTTTCAAGTGACAAGACATTCCAAATAGGTACCTGAAGGTGTTTTTGTATTTTCTGCTGTATCGGGACGGGTATCCTTGGGAACAACGTAGAGAACCACTCGAGTTTCACCAACCACTGTCTCAGCATTACTCCGATGCTCATGGTCTGGCCACCACCTGCTTTCACATCAAGTTCCTGCAACACTCACACCAACTTATAATAAAACCTTTCTTTACAAGTTACAACAGAAATAAAAAAATATCATTAGCACTCTACCTGTGTGCTGTACGCACCTCTTCGTCTTCGAGGTAGTCTTCGTACCATTCGAGCAAGTCTTTGGGCGGCAAAGTGTAACGAATGTACATGAAGCCCAGGGCTCGGATGTACGGCGAATCACAGTGGTTGATGAGGCCGTTCAGTTGTTTTCGAGTCAATTTGAGAGTGAACAACTTGTACAGGAGGCAGTAAGCAGTGGACACAATTCCTCCGGCCCCCACGCCCCGGACACCGCCGCACATTCCCGTCTGACCTGAGGTGCGACGCGAGCCCTTTTCCCAGGGCTCAAGGTGGCTGACTTTGTAGTAAATTTCATCAACCACTTCATGGTAGGTTTTCAGTTCATACAAATTGACTGTAAGTAAAAGACTTGTGCAAGAATTTCATTTTCAACGGGATTAGGTGGACCTATTTCAATTAGATATGGTATACAGAAATAACACACTACAAGACTGAACTCGGGACTTGGGCAGCTTGGTTTCAACTAAGTTACACAACAAGCAACTTGCTCGGAAAGTTCCAAAGAATGACAATATGGTTTTGCTCACCTTTGAAGTAGTGGGAACTCTGGATGTTAGTCAAAATCAGTGGATTTAGATTCATGGAACGCTCATTGCCCCACAGTGGCAAGACGTTGCTCTGCTTAGAATTGGGCTTGGAGGAGTATTCTGTAAAATAATGGAAAATTATTGCAATGCAACAAAAAGCTAGCTAAAATCTAATTTGTCAGCTAAATACCTTCATCACTGTTTCCGCTTTTGCTTTCCATGATTGCAGAAATCGATTCCAAGCCTTTAGTTTTTAGTCGATTTGGGGAGTTCTTAACTTCAAAACGTCAAACAAATATCAAACAACGTACGCCATTTTGAAATGGATTGCATGTTGGAAGGGAAGGGAAGAGACCAATGACAGAACAAAATCTCGGTCTCGTTCGATTGTGGCGGGAGAATCGAACTCAAGGTTAGAGTAATGGTGGATTCATGCATGGAAATTTAAAATTTAAGATTTAACATTTAAGTGTTCACCCATTGGTTTCTTATGTAAATAAAATTAAATGTTACATTTTAAATTTTTAATTTCTATGCATGAATCCGCCATAAGTCCAACAGCACTGATTTGTTTCTGTATGTGGTGTTTCTTGTTTTGTATATGGGACAACTATATGGGACTATGTCTTAATCGGTTTCTGGGATATCAGACACTATTAAAAGAAATGGTAAAACAATGACATCTGCCGCAGGCAAATTTGGTGAAGGCGCCAATATGAATTTAGTACGGTCATAAGAGAATCGCTGTAACATTTTTATTTTTCAACGGATTTTAACACAAGACATCTCATTTTGTAGAAAAGTAAGTTCTTCTTGTTATCTCATACATTCCATTAAAAAAAGACATTGAGGAATCTTGGAGAAAAAATTAAAAAATAATTTGAAAAAAAAGATTCTAATTATTTTTTCTTTTCATGAAATTTGTCTTATTTGTAGACTTTGATGTGCCCTTTCTGAATTTGCACTTTTCCGATTTATATCTTTGCAGCACGCGCCGCCATATAGGTCGCGGGAACATAACCGTCACCTTGGCACCCGCGCTATGGCAACGTTTGCAGACACGCCGGCACAACGAAGCGCCTCTTGCCATGCTCTTGCCAGCTTCTTGCCCACGCTTGCGCCTGATGGGGTGCCAAAGTACCGCTGTAGAGATTCGCTTGTTTTTGACATTAGGTACCTACTAAGTTGAATCTTGAGTTCAGCACATTAATTTTTATGATAAAGCGACAATTGTTCAATAAATTATCTATATATTTATTACAACTTTACAACTGAAGAAAATTGTATCAACAAGTAGGTGTACTAGTGAAAATAACATCATACCAAATACCAATCTTGAGGACGCCGCGCCGTTTTTGTTCCCGCGACCTATTGAAGATATGATGCCTGAAAAGTTTTTGACAATAGGTATCTAAATTTTAGCCCATGTGAGTCATGTGACATTAAAATGTTCATATACATATAAAAGCACATTCAATCCTCCACAGGAGTGCGTTCGGAAAAAAATCGTCGGTGTGCACCCGGGGTAGAGTGCGCCCTGGGTAGCTGGGTAGGGTAATAGACGAGGTGCACCCGGAGTGCGCTGAAAGGTGAATCGTTTCTGAACGGCTGGTGCGTGTCCACGTGTGGTGTGTAACAGCCATGTCCCCGCATGTCCCAACGGCTCACCCCCACCACACTTTTTTACCTTTACCGGAGATGCTTTTACGTGATGTTACTTATTGCGCCTGTCGGGCGAAATTTACCCACCCACCACAAAGATGGGGTGAAGAGAGCCGCCCGGTGTGCGCCCGGTGTGCGCCCTGCCAGCGATTTCTGGGTAGCTATTCTTGAAAGTGTGGGAGAAACTCCCTGGAAGTTTTATATAATCCGTACTACACTGTTGTAGAGAAAGTTGCCTAAAAAACACGATTTTAGGCAACATTCGCTACATCAGTGTACCGCGGAATCTATTTTACTCCCAGAGAGTTTCTCACACACTTTCAAGAATAGCTACCCTGAATGACGAAGCGATCCGTCACCGGGTGACAGATTTCATTTCTGAACGGCAAAAAGACGCTCCGTTATAACTCTCACCCACCCGGGCGTTATTTCTGAACGCGCTCCTGACACTTGAACCAGCTCTATGCGACCCGCGGTTCTTGAGCTAGACCTTCTGGAAGTTTCAATTTTCGGTGCCAAAAGAATTAAAAATCACCTTTAAGGGCTGTGTCAGGTCCACCACCAATAATGTTCATGATTTCTGATAAATGACGACGCGTTATTGATGGGTGACTTAAATATGATATGGTGGTGTTCCAGTGGTGAAGTCAGTACTGTTACGATATCTCGCGTAGGGGTTCGAATATAATTGAGACGATCGATTTAAAACTCACACTGTTTATTTTTGCGTACTACTACAATAAATAACGCCAACAATCCACGTTTCCCATGAGAACATCACGCATACCTGTGTGGGTACAACTGGCGGTCTGTAGTAGCCGAATGAACTAGCAGGAACCTGCGCTCACAGGTATGCGCGCAAGTAATTTCTCGCATGGGAAAGGTGGATCATCTACTTGGAATATTGCTGTGATTATCGCAGGTACTTCGCTTGTTTCGCACTTGTTACCACTTCGCATTCCAATTCAATAATGCCCTGAGCTGCCGGCTGATGCCTTATATAAGGCCTCCAAATAGTGATCCCGAACTTTCTGTCTGCTTCCAGCAAATTCCATAGTGGCTCGGCATATGCGGTTTCTAGACCATTCCTGAATAATCACACACGTTACCCGTATAATTCTGCCGGGTTCTGGAGCGGCGCCTCCACCAAAATGGACAGATCTTTCTCGATCGAGCATTGAAATCTCCTTTCAGTTTCACATACACGAACGCTCTGGAATGCACCAGATCAGATCGTTCCAGACTTCTACACTGCGATCGAATGGATGGAAGGATCCAGAAAGATCGAGTGTTTACGAATATGTACGGGATCGCCGCTCGTAACAGTACCTATACCTGTGCTGTGAGGTCGCTGAAAAAGTGCGGTAACTTTTTAACACCGAAAAATGACACTTCCAGAAGCTCTAGCTCAAGAACCCCGAGTCGCACAGACATGGTAAAGGTGTCAAATTGTGGAGGATTGAATGTACTTTCATATCTACCCATATAAACATTTCAATCTCGCATGGGCTAAAATTTAGATATTGTCATAAATTTCTTTTAGACATCATTTCTCCAATATGGCGGAACGTGCTGCGAAGATATAAATCAGAAAAGTGCAAATTCAGCAAGGGCACATCAAAGTCTACAAATGAGGCAAGTTTCATGAAAATAAAAAAAATGTTTAGAATCTTTTTTTTCAAATTATTTTTTAATTTTTTACTCAACATTCCTCAATGTCTTTTCTTAATGGAATGTACGAGATAACAAGAAGAATGAACTTTTCTACAAAATGAGATGTCTTGTGTTAAATGCCGTTGAAAAATAAAAATGTTACAGCGATTCTCTTATGACCGTACTAAATTCATATTGGCGCCTTCACCAAATTTGCCTGCGGCAGATGTCAATGTTTTACCATTTCTTTTAATAGTGTCTGATATCCCAGAAACCGATTAAGACATAGTCCCATATAGTTGTCCCATATACAAAACAAGAAACACCACATACAGAAACAAATCAGTGCTGTTGGACTTATGGCGGATTCATGCATAGAAATTTAAAATTTAAAATGTAACATTTAATTTTATTTACATAAGAAACCAATGGGTGAACACTTAAATGTTAAATCTTAAATTTTAAATTTCCATGCATGAATCCACCATTACTCTAACCTTGAGTTCAATTCTCCCGCCACAACCGAACGAGACCGAGATTTTGTTCTGTCATTGGTCTCTTCTCTTCCCTAACAGAAACCGATTGAGACCTATTCACCTTATTCGAAATTCCTCTGCCATCTTTTGACGATATGTTGAAGTGGAGATATCTGGGGGGATTGAGTCCCAAACCAAAATGCACCAGATTTTCTCATGTCAACTTTATTTATAATGTCAACACAACAAAAGCGCGCCCGTCGCCAGTGACATAGAAACAAAATTATATTTATCATCACTATGGTATTATTCAAGTGTTTGTAATTTGTGGTTTCTTCAGTCATTCCCATGTCATTCTCCAGTGGAATGGCTCTCCAGTGCTTGAATCAGCTTGGATTGTGCGATTATACCCTTATGAAACGCTGAAGTGGTGCAATGTGGAAGCCAGCAAGACGACGGACCTTGGCAGTTTATCGTCGCAACTTTTCTTCCCCGATGTAATGAAGTGTACGCCGCAAATCTTGTGGCATTTTGTAGGCTGGCATGAGGCCTTTTCATAACTCTTTTTCCTACGCGCTTTACCCAGACCTCTCACTTCTTTCGTCCTTGGTGAACGCGTGAATTGAAACATTTCGACTTTCGGCTGTGTCCGACTTGCAGCCAGGTCCTTGATCCAGGTACACAGCACCTTGTATACCCCTTTGCTGATTGCGACTTCCCACCATTAGTAGGTCGGTATTTCACAACATGGATTAACAAATCAAACTCAGTAATTTAGCAGTAGCCACAAACGATAACAATAACCGGTTACAACAGCAGCAGCAATAACAAGACAAAATAACGAAGATGAGAGAGAATTCGGAAAGCTGCGTGTACTTGGAACGTAAACGATCCCTGCTCGTAATGACAAATTAAAATACGACACTTGACTGGAAGAAGTCAAACTGACATCTATGCAGTATAGTAGTTATCTACTTTACCTACTCTGTGGGGACCCGTTTCCCATGATGCATTTCATTTACGAATAAGGTGAATACTAGTCCCATATATTTTCACGAAGCTGGACATCACCAGGCTATTTGATACCTTCTGTCTCTAGATAAAATCCGCCATTTTGAAAAAGGGGCATCATTCAAATCCTAAGGGACGAAAAGAAAAGTACTGCGGGTCAAATCGTTTATACGAAGGTGCAGAGCGGACATGGAAGATATTTATTTGAAATTGCGACTTTTTTCTGTCAATTGCCACTTTATTCTGGCAATTGCGACTTTTTTCTGTCAATTGCCTTTTTATTCTGGCAATTGCGACTTTTTTCTGTCAATTGCCACTTTATTCTAGCAATTGCGACTTTTTTCTGTCAATTGCCACTTTATTCTGGCAATTGCGACTTTTTTTTTGTCAATTGCCTTTTTATTCTGGCAATTGCGACTTTTTTCTGTCAATTGACACTTTATTCTGGCAATTGCGACTTTATTCTGGCAATTGCGACTTTTTTCTGTCAATTGACACTTTATTCTGGCAATTGCGACTTTTTTCTGTCAATTGCCACTTTATTTTGGCAATTGCGACTTTTTTTGTCAATTGACACTTTATTCTGGCAATTGCGACTTTTTTCTGTCAATTGCCACTTTATTCTGGCAATTGCGACTCTTTAGCACATTTCGATAGACAATGATATGTTTATATGACCGGTTTGTCTGACCGTCCGTTACCTGTTTGTTCGTCCGTCTGTCTGTCTGTCCGTGAAAAAGTTGAGAAGTTGTACTCCTTCTCGGGAAATGAAGCTAGAGCATTAGAACTTTTTCCGATTAATAGCTTAGGCCCTCAAGGGTGGCCTATGGACAGATTGTATTTCATGGTGGCGCTGCCATCTTGGTAACCATATCCAAATTTCTTATTAGTGGAACGATTTTCCTGAAACTTGGAACTTACTCTTGCTTTGTATGATCACTCTTATTTTCAAGCTGAGTTTCATGATCCGCTAGAGCGGATTCAGAGCGAATGAATCTGAAGCGGATTCATACGAGATAAGAGTACCTACGTTTCACGTTTCATGACAATAATCGTTCCAATAATAAGAAATTTCGATGTGGCGGCCAAGATGGCGGCGTAATCATGAAACTGAGCTTGAAAGTAAGAATGTTCATACGAGATAAGAGTAAGTTCCGTTCGAGGTTCCGTTCCACTGATGGCTACCAAGATGGCAGCGCCACCATGAAATACAGTCTGCCCATAGGCCACCCTTGAGGGCCTAAGCTATTAATCGGAAAAAGTTCTAATGCTCTAGCTTCATTTCCCGAGAAGGAGTACAACTTCTCAACTTTTTCACGGACAGACAGACAGACAGACGGACGAACAAACAGGTTACGGACGGTCAGACAAACCGGTCATATAAACATCATTGTCTATCGAAATATGCTAAAAAGTCGCAATTGACAGAAAAAAATGCGCAATTACCAGAATAAAGTGACAATCGACAGAAAGAAAGTCGCAATTGCCAGAATAAAGTCGCAATTGCCAGAATAAAGTGTCAATTGACAGAGAAAAGTCGCAATTGCCAGAATAAAGTGGCAATTGACAGAAAAAAGTCGCAATTGCCAGAATAAAGTGGCAATTGACAGAAGAAAGTCGCAATTACAAATAAATATCTTCCATGTCCGCTCTGCGCGTTCGTACGTTTATTTAGGTCTCAGTTGTAATCCTGCGAAGTGGTTTGCCTTTATCATTATTAGAGAGTTATTGCGGATGAAATAAGGGCAAGCAGTATTAAAAGCGGCACTATTTTGACACCTACGCTTGCGCAGATAAGTGCGACGTTGAATTTCCCTCAATAAGGATAGTGCCTGTCTTTATTTGTGCACTCTTTAAGTCAACCTTATTTATACTTTATTTTGACAAGTCCCAAAAATGGCCTTATTGTTAGTGTATTGTTGGTTGCCTATATTCCTCCAATTTTGTGCAAACTACCCTTACGTTATTAAATAGGGGGCTAATTTTTTGCAGATAGAATCCACAGGCCTTGCAGTATACGTGTGCTAAAAATCAAGGCCGTCGGAGGGGTCCTTGTGTCCCGCATGCAATTTTCACGCGGCATGCGGCATGCGCTTGGTGACACCCGTTAGAGGGTATGAGTAGAGGGAGTAGGAATAAGTTTGCGATCTGCAATAACTCTAATTCTGCAACCAAAAATAAGGTAAGCAGTATTTTATTAACGCCTCCTTTAATAGTGCCGTGCAGTAAAATGGCATTCTGCAATAACTCTCTATTTGCAACTTATATCCCCTATTTAAATAGGTTGTACAATGTACAGGCTGTTCACGATAAAATTCACCCCCCTAGGAGATTCCCTTTTGAGATATTTTGAAAAACTAAAAACTTTGTCTTAACGATTTTTCTCAGGGATCTTGAATCGATCGTCTAAAAGTTTTCAGTTGGTACCGTATACAGGGTGTGACATGTAAGTAACTTTTTTATTTCAAATGCAACACCTTATATTTTATTACGTTATTTGATGAAGCCTTTCTTTCTGATTACGAAAATATATAACATTTATGATTTATTTTGACAAGGAAGCTGTCAAAAAAATAATAAAATAGGTAGTGAAATAAATTAAAAATACGCGACACCCTGTATTACGAACGAATTAAACCATTTATTCATGCAGAGTTGAACTCTGCAGACAAATTGCTGTGAGAATAATTTTTTTTTAAGTGACACAAAGGAACCAAAAGTGCATTAACTAACTAATATTAAACTGCTGGACAACGAAGTTGTCGGTATCGGAAAAATGGTCTGACTTTGGAGGTCAATATCTCCCGATTGCCGATTGCGATTTACATTTGGTTTGTTGCGTTAACTAGCTTAATCTTTCCATAACCCATCCTATGATGGTGAATGTTGAGAAACTTCATGTAAATTTTCTACAGGGTGATACGTAAAATGGTGCGAAATTGCAACGACTTCATCGTACCCCCATTTTCAAAAAATATATTTTTTAAATTTTCCAATACAAGAATTATGAAGTGTGGTGTCTTATCTCGAAACAGTTTTGGATTTTCCCGGATTGGAAGTCTAACATTAAAGATATGAATTTTTATGTTGAATGTTGCAGATTTACGAGACTCAGGCATAGCACAAGCACAAAAAATATAACGTTCAGGGGGGCTTTACTTCACTCGGACACTGAAGTTTCACATCGTAACCTATTCAGGGGCTCAAATCTACAAATAGAACATGTTCCATATCTAAAATTCTGATGAAATTCTGACGAAATCCAACGTACGAAAAACAGGCAGGGACAACCACTTAAAAAAGTGCCCCTGCTTGGCCCCACACCAATTATTCGGGTTGTGTTAAAAGTGAAATTGTCCTGGACTGTTGTACGAACAATCTTGCTCAATGTCAACATCCATTCATCAAAAGTGACTTAATCTCGCGTGCCAACAAGGCAAATCTGTAACATCCAAAATAAAAATTTATATCTTCGACGTTAGATTTCCAATCCGGATAATTCCAAAACCGTTTCGAGGTAAGACACCACACTTCATGATTTTTGTATTAGAATACATACAAATTTTTTTTTTCGACAAATGGGGGTACGATGAAGTCGGTACAATTTTGCAGCATTTTACGTATCACCCTGTAGAAATTTTACATGAAGTTTCTCAACATTCACTTTCACAGGATAGGTCACGGAAGCATTAGGCTAATTAGCACAATAAACAAAACGGAATCGCATCCGGCAATCGGAAGTTATTGGTCTTCAAAGTCGAACCATTTTTCCGATAGGTACCGACAACTTCGTTGTCCAGCAGTTTATTTTCAAGTGTTCATGCATTCTCTGCTGGATCTGAAAAGTGCCTATTTCCAATAAAGGAACATAATTCTTTTACTAGATTTTCAATATCTTTGAGATTCTAGCTGCCAGAAACCTTTGAAACACCTACATTGTCACTTTAGAAGTAATTTTGATTAAAATACCTCAAATAAAGCTTCCATCCCAGTAAAGGGTGGAGCTGGTTCCACCTTTCTCCCTATGTTCATTCGATTATTGTTTCGTATGGACAGGGAGCTGGTGCCTTAAAACTTACGTCATAAGGTACCTACAAGATTTTAACCCTGTAGGTCTAATGTGCGTTGATAAGGTTGTTAAAAATTGCTTTGTCTTACATGTCAGACCGGGGGTTTTAGGCTGGTATGAGCCTGTCCATTTTCGAAAAAATGGCCAAAAATTTACGTCATCAGGTACCTTCATGGATTAAACCAACTGGATTTTATGTGGAAACATCCCCTTGATCGAGAATCTGGTCGTAAGACAAAAATTTTGGGGGCTTTTGGTCCATAAGACAAGTAGTCCAGTCAAAATAGGTTTTAACCGGAAAGAAATTCGGAAGTTGACAAAATTTGGTGGATCGATGAGGAATTTAACGTGAATTTAATGCTTGGCTTTTTTTCTAGGACCAATAAAAGAGCGCCATCCTTGTAAATTTTTGATTTTTTCTGAATAACTTGTAAACTATCACCTTTAGAGCACAAAAACCAGCGAAGCAAATGTATCGCGTTAAATTATCAAAGAGATCAGTATCAAATTCATCACTTTGTGGTTAATAGTCTACGAGATACAGCGTCTGCTAGAACGCAGTGAAAATGACTCAAAATTTATTTCCGGATTTTACGTAACAATTTGCATAGTGTCAGTTCAAGGGCTGTAACGTGGACAGCAAATGTGCGGATTTCAGTGTATTTTACAATTTTGGAAAGCCAATTCAACATTTGGTATCACATTTTTGTCTAGAAGTCGCCAACTTCAAAATGGTACTTTTCCTCGACCTTTCAAATTTATACTTGAAGTTCCGAAGAATCCCCAAAAATCAGTTATTTTCATACCATACCATTTGCTTCATTTTCCAAGTATGGAAAAACCATCTGGAGAATATGTGAAGGATTGAATACCAAAAAAATAATATGTTTGAAAATGAAATTTTACAATCTGCCCGTACAGGCAATAAGTAAAAGGTACAAAAAAACAAAATAAATCAGCGTTGGTTAGAACATTACAATAAATGCCTAACATAATGACAAACATTCCAAAATAAACAAGTTATTCAGAATTGTACAAACTAAACTAAAATTAACACTCATTTAATGGACTTTCACCTATAAAACAGTTCCAAAGGGGTACATCTCTTCAGACGGTATGTCGTCTGACTGTTATCGAGCAGTCCCACCGCCAGTGGGTTGGGGTGTTGTGCTAGCCTGGCAAGGTACTTTGAGCTGGTGCTGCGCGCCTCTTGGAGCACTGTCGGAATTTTCAAATCGTTATATAATGTGTTGTTCGAAACAAACCACGGGGCATCAGCTATTGTTTCTGAGGTATATGGGTTAAAAGACTAAAACGACCTACTTGGAAAAAAAATTGGTAGTTCGGACACTAACTGCTGAATATTGTACGGACCTTGCATTTTAGGCTCGATTTTAGGTGTAAGATGCCACTTGGCAGACGTGGAAAGTACATAAATATATTCACTACGTCTGCTGAGTGGCATTTTGTATCATCAAATGCAAGGTCCGTACAGTCGTTTTAGTCTTTCAACCCATACAGGGTGGCCCAACGAAAACAGAACAGAGGGGGTTTCGGGCATTTCACATTATTTTTTTGAATAAAGCTTAGACAGGTCGATCGAGGGGGACATCTGAAACATACATTGGCAAATTTCTATCTTCAGCCCCCTCACCCCTACCCACCTCAACTTTGGAATTTCGAATGACACCATCTACTTTGCGATACATTAAATCAAAGAAAATCAAATTCTTTTTCCGAAAAAAATATTTTCAAAATGTTCAACCCCACCCCCCATTTTCCCAAATTTCTCTGACTGTCCCATTCTATATCCTTGGCCCCTCAATTCACTTCAATTTAATCAGCGTCATCATAAATAGCATCTAAGGAGAAACTTTTCGGTGGAGAAAAGTGTTACCCAAATTCACCCCTTTCCTCTCCCCCACCCTAATTTTACAACTCAACAGACACCACCTACTTTGTGATATATCGAATAAAAGGAAATTGATTTCTCTTCCAGAAAACAATTTTTTTGAAATTTTCAACCCCTCTCCTGATAAATTGAACATTCGGAGTATTTTAGAAGGAAAGGGGGCTTTTTGAAAATTCTGAAAATATCTTATTCAGGAAGAGAATTCAATTCCCTTCGATTGATGTATCACAAAATAGGTAGTGTCATTTTAGATTTTGAAGTTGAGGTGGGGGAGTAAAGGGGTGAATTTGGGTGGCACTTTTTACACAGAAAATTTTCTCTCTCGATGCTGTGCAGGATGACGTTGACTGTACTGAAGAGAATTAAGAGATCAAAAATATTACATTGGAAACTTTGACAATTTTAGGAAGAAGGGGGGTGGGGTTGAAAATTATAGAAATATTTCTCCAGAAAGAGAATTTAATTCTCTTCCATTTGATGTATCGCAAAGTGGGTGGTGTCATTTGAAACTTCGAAGTTTGGGCGGGTGGGGGTGAGGGGGCTAAAGATAGAAATTCACCAATGTATGTTCCAGATGTCCCCCTCAATATCACAAATCGACCTGTTCGAGCTTTTAAAAAAAATGAGGTGAAATGCCCGAAAACGCCTCTGTTTTGTTTTCGTTGGGCCACCCTGTATAACTCAGGAACCATCGCTGGGAAAAACATTCTGAATCATCCTATGGTTTTGGTATCCAATTCTTTACATATTTCCTGGATGGTTTTGCTCTACTTGGAAAAGTAGGCGAATGGCATGGTATCAAAATAATCGATCTTTGGGGATTCTTCGGGACTTCAGTATCGATTTCAAAGGTTGAGGAAAAGTACCATTTTGAAGTTGGCGACTTCTAGACAAAAGTGTGATACCGAATGTTGAATTGGCTTTCCAAAAATGTGAAACACGTTGAAATCCGCACATTTTTTGTCCAAGTTACAGCCCCTGAACTGACACTATGCAAATTGTTACGTAAAATCCGGAAATAAATTTTAGATTAGATTAGATTAGATTAGATTAGAGGTTTATTTCCAACAGGCCTGAAGCCCAAATACAGGAAATGTGCGCTAAGAACCGAACAGTCACAGGTGAAAGTATACAACATAAAAAAATACTAAGATATAAATTTCAACAAAATGTGCTGACGAATATCACAAAAATTATCACAGAAAATATCACAGTCGAAGCAGAACAAATTTAGACCATTACACATGCTATAAATAGGGCTTCGGATAAGCGCGTTGCTCTTGGGCGGATCACAATAAAACAACCTTGTTGATCTGGCGTTCAAACGTGGAACAAAAAAGTTGATCCGCCCAAAAAGCTCCGGACAGTCAATTACATTTTGAATTAAATTATAACAAAATTTGGCATTAGAAATGGCATGTCTTGCCTCAAGGGAATAAAAATCATGTCTAGATAGCAGAGCGCTGTGATCAAATTCTTGAGGAGGATAGGTGCCATCTAGCATGAATGATAAAAACTTTAAAAATCTTCTTTGGACTGACTCAAGTCTGGCAATATGAGTGACGTAGATGGGGTACCAAATTAAAGAGGCGTACTCAAGCTTAGATCGTACAAAGCTGCAACACAAAGATCTCAGACACGAAGCACTTCCAAGCTCCCTGCAGTTGCGATACAAAAAGCCAAGTGTCCTCAGCGACGAGGACACAATGTCGTCAATGTGACTCGAAAAAGAAAAACTGCTGTCAAAAACGACACCCAAATCTCTTGTGACCCCGCTACGCCTGAGAAGCACCGGACCAACCGCATAATTGAAAGAAATCGGGTCAACTTTCCTGGTATAAGTTGCAATCATGCACTTGTCAACATTCAAAGACAAACCGTTCTGGCGACACCATTCCGATACGGAATCAACGCATCGCTGAAGCCTGACACAATCAAGAACCGTATCGACTCTAGAATATATCTTTAGATCATCAGCAAACAGTAACTTGTTGCAGTCGATCGACATGTCTATATCGTTGATGTAAATTAAAAACAACAATGGACCCCACTTAGCCCCCTGGGCAACCCCAGAAGTTGATATATATGAACTGGAACTAGTAAAGTGACACGTGACACGCTGAACTCGGTCAGAGAGGTAAGAACGAAACAAGAGCAACAGAGATGGTGAAAACCCAAGTCTGTCTAGCTTGTGCATCAGAGATCTAATTGATCGAATGCTTTAGAAATGTCCGTATACACCACGTCAACCTGGCCTCGGGAGTCCAAAGTCTCGGATACGAACTGTGAGAAACACGCCAGATTTGTAATTGTGGATCTTCCCTCCATGAAACCGTGTTGGAAGGGAAAGATATGTTAATATAGTATATATAATATAATATATAATATAAGATAAATTTTGAGTCATTTTCACTGCGTTCTAGCAGACGCTGTATCTCAGAGACTATTAACCACAAAGTGATTAATTTAACACTGATCTCTTGAGAATTTAACGGGCTACATTTGCTTCGCTGGTTTTTGTGTTCTTAATGTGATAGTTTACAAGTTATTCAGAAAAAATCGAAAATTTACAAGGATGGCGCTCTTTTATTGGTCCTAGAAAAAAAGTCAAGCGTTGGAATTTTCGGGAATTTCAGTATGTCATTCCACGTTGAATTCTGCATCGATCCACCAAATTTCGTCAACTTTTGAATTTATTTCCGGTTTTTCCGGACTGGACTAAAGTTTGAAATTTTCAAAAAACTACCAAAATTTATCAATTTTTTCACGGGCGTTTTGTTGACTCACCCACCTAGTGTGATATATTTTTGT
This sequence comes from Anaspis maculata, assembly GCA_949128115.1. Classification (NCBI taxonomy): domain Eukaryota; kingdom Metazoa; phylum Arthropoda; class Insecta; order Coleoptera; family Scraptiidae; genus Anaspis; species Anaspis maculata. Next base: position 37,748,607 of record OX421962.1, on the reverse strand, counting down.
AATCAGGATGAAAAACGGAATCGATTTCCATGTTGAAATACAGGGTACAGGGTGCACGATTTGAGTAAAAAATTCTGATGTTGCACCCTGTAAGCGATGTACCTAGACCTACCATTAAAATTTTTTGTGGAGATTCGAAACCTGCGTAAAAAATCATGTGAGAATCGTTTTTCATTCCTAAAATTATGCCAAAGGAGAAATCTCCAGGAGGAAGTAAATTTTGGCCTTTTTTGAAAATATCAAACTTGTCTTATGGACCGGGAGCCCCCAAAAATTTTGTCTCATGACCCGATTTTTGATCAAGGTTATGTTCCCACACAAAAGCCCGTGGTTTTCATTCATGTACCTTATGACATAAATTTTTGACATTTTTCAAAAATTGACAAGCCTATACCAGCCTAAAGCTCCCGGTCTGACATGTAAGACAAAGCAATTTTTAACAACCTCATCATCGTACATTAGACCTCCAGGGTTAAAAATCATGTATGTACCTTATGACGTAAGTTTTGAGGCACCAGCTCCCTGTCCAGTAGTAATATGCTCCTTTAGGTAGGTACCTACTGAAAATTCGGTTTTTGTTATAAAAAATGTTCTTAAAATTAAATTTGGTTCAACCATTTACTATTCACATAATTATTTCATGTTTTTATAAAAGATGGGAACGTTTGTTTATTACGAATTCTGACAAAAAACTGGAGCAATTTCATAAACTATCGCAATATGCCTCAGTTGAAGTTCTAATAATTAAATCACTTGAAGATTTTTGTATTTGTGCTCCATTCCTAAAGAATTGTTAGTCCTACACTGGGTCTCACGTCGTTCCTTGACTAGGATGTGATGTTTAGTCAGTGGTGTTTTGTGCATTTTAACATAAATAGAATAAATAACATAGAGGAAACAAAATCATCCAAAGAATAAAGTTGTAACTGATACTGGTCCATAGAGAACTTTGTCATTCAACTGAATCACTTTTCTTCATTGGGAAAAACATTTCGTTGTCAATTTCTACAAATTCTAGAAATATCCATCAGATTCCCGTAGTTATGTTCCCGCAAAGTCTGGACGCATAGCACCTCCGCCAATTGCGCAGATTCGTCTTACTCGCGCGTCTTGATCTCCAGCGTTCTCCAACCTACCGGAACCGCACCGCCTCGCATGTACCAGTATATGGCTTCGTGTTTATTCTCGGGTTAGTGGAATATCCCTAGAGCCTCGCAACTCGTAAACTGCCCCCTCTAGAGCCTGTTCGTCCCGCATAGACTCATCGTTACTCACCGATAGTCCGGATGCTAGTTGAAAGCACTTACCTGGCATTTTTAAAATAAAAATACTTACTTTAAGTTTGCATGTTTTTTCACGTCGATTCTGGAAAGCTTGAAAAGTTAATTTCGTCATGGCATAGGTAGATACGTAATTTTTCACATCATTCTACGATATCACCTTGGCATCAGGCGGTGCCTCCACGCAACATTTCGTAGCGAGTCTCGGCACCGCCTCGAACATTCCGTGTGCGATATCGGCACCCTTAGGTCTTAGGTTTTGGAGTCGAAAATTAATTTTCTCATGGAAAGGTTTATGAGATAAAATCGTACATTTGCGTCAATTTAAACAGAAAATCGGGACAACTAGGGGATTGATACAAAAAATACTATTTCCACAAAAAAAAAGTATATTGTTTATGTAGAACGAGCAAGTAATGATACCTATTAGGTATAGGTACTCTGGTAGGTACTCAAGAGAATGCAAAACCATCCGAATGAGTGTAGCCTCTACACCAGAGTAAAATACTCTGCTTTATTTGATTAATAAAGTAACTTCGAAGAAAACTTATGATACTTATCAATTGATTCTACGTCAAGTGAGAGAGAATAGGATAGCTCTATGAGATAGAATATACTTGGGTGCTTAAAATCCAATATTTAATAATAATGTTGGACCACAAATATTCGGTAGATATATACCTAAACAGTAAAGTCAACTGAACTTCAAACCACCATACAATACCTACATTATAGAATAAATACCTACATCTAATCTACAAAAGTCATTATTCAGCTGGGATATATTTGAACCTACTACCATCACCAATGTTTCCCATAACGTTGGCTATAACTGGATTAATCTTTCCAACAGGCGCATCTCTGGGGAAGTCCACGCTCAAGTCGGCCAAAACATAGGCGACCGAAGCCCAAACAGCGGTGGCTTTGTCCAAGTCGTCACTGTTCTCAACATCCATGGTATCGGCTTCAGTGTGATGATACCAGAAGTACCTCTCATTTTTATTCAAAAGCGAAGCGCCTGGGAACCCTTCCGAAGTCCAAATTGTTATATCCGAACCAACACCGGGACCGCCATTTTTCGCTTGGGTTGCGTTGATCGGCTGAAGGAGCTTCACGACTTCCTGCAGAATACAACCACCTTTTTTACCGGCCGAGTACTCGATACCCAGAGGGGTGAAGGTACCGATGTCCGATTCCATGATGAAATTGAAATTTTGCGATTCATTGGCATGCGTTGCTTTGTACGCTTGAGCTCCGATCAGTCCGAATTCCTCTCCGGTCCAGAAAATTGCTCTAATAGTTCGTCTAGGTCGCAAACCGAGACTCTTGAGCACAGCCAAGGCTCCCCAGGAGATGAATACACCACCTCCGTCATCCATGGCGCCTTCTCCGACATCCCAGCTGTCCAAATGCCCAGAAATGATCACCACTTTTTCTGGATGTTCCTTGCCTTGGATTTCTACTACAGTATTTCTTGATTTTTCATTGGGCAAGCTCTTGGCGTTCATTTTGAGGAGTATCTTCAAGTTTTCTCCTCGTTCTTGGAGGCGATGGAGAAGGTCAGCATCCTCAGTCGTTATACAGGCAGTTGGGATTTTTGTGATGTTGTTTTCGTAATGTTGCATCCCTGTATGCGGAGTGTTGAGAGAGAATGGAGTTACGGAACGGATCAAACTGGCCACAGCTCCAACTTTAGCTGCTTCTACTGCTCCATACCCGCGGTATTGTACAGATTTGCCGTAAGTAATGTAGTCCTGGTTGAAAACGACGATTTTTCCTTTAGCCTAAAATGGTATTTGGTTCAGAGGGTGAAAGCAACAAAATTTAGAGCGGAAACCTTGGATGATTTGTCTTTGAGTTCTTTGAAAGTTTTAACTACTAGGACGTCAGCTAATATCCCTTCGGGTGGAGTTCCAACACTGTATCCCAAGCCTAGGATTGCAATGTTTTTGTGCCTGGGAGCGACTAGCCTGGCCGATTCATCACCTCTGGTTTTAAACAGTTTACTTGAATAGAAACTAATTCAGAAATTTATACCTGCCTACTCACCTAACCCAATTAGGAACTTCAACTTCTTCACCATGAACATTCTCCAATGCACTAGCTCTCGATAGGTTCATCATGTAATCAATGGCATGTTCCAAATTCTGACTTCCGGTTTTTCTCGCTCCGAATTGATCGACAAAATCCGATAGTTCATTGTACGTTTTGCCCTTGAAATGGCCCTCGGTTGCAGTTTTAATAATTCTTTCCACGATGGGACCATAAGACTGGATTTCACGTTCGAGTTTTTCAGGGAGCAAACATTCGTCTTCTATTGTGTTATCACTAGTTCCGCATTGTATTAAACGCAACAAGAAGAAAATTATAGCGAGGAGGAAGCTTCGATGTGGGAGCATTGCGCAGTAAGACTGAATGACTAGTCGTTACCAATGATGGAACTGAAATTGATTATATCAGAGAAGGCAAGCTGACCTTTGACAAAGCAGCAAGAGATAATAAAAGGTGTAATATACTGATACAGGGTGCTCCATAAATGATATATAAACTTCCTGTAACGCTGTATCTCAGGTGTCGGAGACTTGATGAATCATTAATTTAAGCGGACCTGGTCACATTCAGGGGTGCGAAACTGCGTGAGCTAGATACAAAGTGGCCGTTAAGAATAACTCGAATTTGGTGTCAGAAGAGGTATAATTAACATAACATAACATAATTTATTCGTGTTAATATGTAGAAGTATACATTTACACCCATCAGTAAAAGAAACAGAAAAAAAAAGCAAGAACAGAAATTGAGAAGTACATAATTCAATTGGCTTGTGACTATAGGGAATTTGGAAAAATCTGGAAATGATTTGTAAATGACGGAAACGAGAAGCACCTCGAAGGCGCTGTGGCTATCGTAATGGAATTGAAGAATCTAATAGAAGAACAGGGAAAGGAGCGTAGGTATATAAGAGAGAAAGAGAGGAGCTTGTGGTGTGGTGGTCAGCGCGTTCGACTACCACGCCAGAGATTCGGGGTTCGAGTCCCACTTCGTTGGGCGTTCGGATTTTCGTCTCGAAACAAGCTCTGTATTTTAGTTGGAATGCTTGCTAAATGCGAGACGCGCGGTGTGTCGCATAGCACGTAAAATACGAACGATGATGCCGACACCATGCGATGTTGGTGGTCGTTAAAAATTCCTACCCTGTGTTGGAACACACAGGGCTTCGGCAAAAGGCCCGGCATAGTGAAGGAGAGCATTCACTGGAGTCGGTGTTAGGCCTCGTTGCGGAAATAGTCCGACGTTAAATAAACGAATAAAGAAAAAGAGAAGAAGCGTCTGGAAGAATTGATGGCGACTGTGGAACAACACACGCGATACCTCCCCGGTGTCGTTTTGGCAGGTATCTATCGTGTGAAACTGCCAAACTTCGATAGAGAAAGCCGAGAGAGAGAGAGAGAGAGAGAGAGCAGAAGGACTCACCGAAGCTTCTTAAGGTTCTGGAACTCCGCTATGGGAACCATCACGGACGGCTAGTTTACCAAACTCAGTTTGGGACAAGGACGCAAAGAAAGAACCGGAGAAAGTTTACAGAAATTTGGAGCAGAGGCTGACTCTTCTAGCAGACCCAACGTATCCAGCGCACCTCCGCCAATGGTGCAGATGTCTCTTACTCTCGCATCTTGATCTCCAGCTTTCTCGAATCTTCTGTAACTGCACTGCCTCGAATATACCAGTACATACCAGTACTGTGTTTATTCTCGAACGTAGTGTAAGTCTTAGATGTGTAAGTACACGGGAGCCTCGCAACTCGTAACTATATGTTTTCTTTTCTCTTCCACTTATAAAATATCCCGCTCGATTGAAGAAAATACTGAAAGATTTATTCAAAAGATTATTTTCCCAAAAACAGTATTTTTCTTAGTTTCCAATATAGTCCATGTAGTATGGGGACCATTCATAGGTCGTGCTGTGTGCGGCTTCGTGAAGATATATAGAGCTATATTTGAATAGATTCCTGGGTCATCAAGGACCATGAACAAGAATCGGTTGTGTCAGCCCAAAACTTTCCCGACGAGTAGCAAAGAACAGATGGAAAGTCCCTTGGGTTGGGAAGTTGGAATTTGAATTTGAAAGATTGAAACAAATTTGAAGCATATTCCATAATAAATGGTTGAACAAAATATTGGAAAAATTTCCAGGAAAATTTTTATTTCCGGAAAAATCTCAAAGCTATTTCAAAGGCTTCATCTTGAGGTCCATCATTTGAGTCCCGTCTTGATGAGGTTTTAAATTTTCAAGTGGAAAACTCTTAGAAATTTCGGAGAATTTTGAGAGAAATTGTCAGAAAATGTTGAAGAACAATTTACTTCTTGTTTAAAAAAAGAGGTGGAAATATGTTTACGGGATATAAGAAGTTGGAATTTATAGTTTTTCGAGAGCGGAAAGCTTCCACCCCCTCCCCCCTCCAAAAAATGCAATCTCTCCTCCAACTATGACTCGCAGCAAGTATGCACCTAAAATAAGACATTTCGTGGCGCTTATCTTCAGCGACGGTGAGAAAATATGTTCTTAAATCTTTTAGAACTACCTGAATACTTACCAATGATGCAATTTCCCTTGATGCAACAGTTCATTATTTTGATGGTCTCATTATGATTCACCCTGCTAGACTTCTCCCCCAGAACTTACATGACTCTTGTGCTGAGAAAAAATAAAGTCAATTTATTATAATCATTATTATTTCCACGTTTGGAACTGATTTAAAATTTGCAGGTGAAAATTGGCCTGTTCCAATATCTTATTCCAGGCTTCATGATACTTCTAAAAGTGGAGACTTTGTTTGTTTCAAGTACTAAGTATTCAATCCCTGTTTGTGCATGATAGGTGACAAGTAAAACAAGCGAAAAGCCATTGTAAACACAAATAAATGTTTATTCATGTCATATTTTTGTAAAGACAAAATATTACAATAAACTATGATAAAAGTACCTTGTCTTAGACTAAATAAAACTATACAATGTTGTATTTGTTTAAAAATCAATAAAATTCATTATTAGATACTAAGGTAGGTATTTCATAATAATATAATAAAAATTACACAATATAATATATACAGCTTGCGTCAACATTATAATCTATATTTGACAATATCACCAATCATTTCATTTATATATTTTTTTTAAGTATAATATGTATTCTTACAGCTTATTCTGGTTTTGTTTTTTTTTAAGACATTAATAATTGTTCTTTTTTATTACAACAAGTGTTAGTGATACAACTCCAAATTTTCATTCAATTACGAACAAATACTTATATGTGTATAATAAGATGCTTATACAGGCGGAACAAAGAGAAAAATCAACAGCAACAAACAAAATGTAACCATTTAACATGTATGACAGACATGTCACAGTTATCTATATGCTATGAGGTGACCAAGCATGCATGTTTTGACAGTTATCACATGTTATGGACGTTCAAGTATTCTATTTTGTTTGTTGTGCACAGTAATACATCTAAGTTTTTTACACATAATATGTATTTTCACTGAGATTGAGACCTGGGTTAGTTGTTTTTTGTTTGTTTAAATATATAGTATTTTTTTAATATTATTTCGTCCTGATTTGCGCACTGAGTTGGGTAAATTTCAAGACACATCTGACCTTAGGTACAACGTTTAATAACATTCATTATAAATGTATAGTATGCACAAATTTAGAAAATCTTGGGAACTAAACATACAATCACAGAAATAGTTGAAAAATTTACAACTTAGTGAGTTCTTGACGAATCGTAAAAATAAATACTATCTTACAGAATGTACACTTACAAAACAAATAATTTGATCCAATAATAAGTACAAAAAAATCTTGGATTTTTTATTTACAGCATTTTTTTCATTTCTTTCATTTGTTGTTTCCAGCGTGTACATGTCTGAGATCAAAACCGATAAACACTCTGCAATTAATTCAAGAGAGCTAGAATTGACGGTTTATCCTTTTTTTTTAATTTTATGTCAATCTTCAGGCACCGCACAGTCTCATCGCCGTTTAAGAGCACCTCGTTCCATAATTATAAAATTCTTTATCATTATAAAAATTTTCCAAAATACCTCTCTGACTTATCACATCTTAACTTCTATTCCTCAATCAACGGGTTTTTTCTTCTTATATAAAAATCTATGTAGTATAACAATTATTTATATTTCACTATTTCATACAAGCAACAACACTCACTCTTGCCTTTTTTGTTTATATACACAATTTTTCAGATTTTTGTAACGAAATAACAAATTTATTGTACAGGTAAAAAGCACCTTGGTGGGTTTTTCGAAGGTTTCTAACCGGGTTGCTCTCGGAATAAGAGTGTGTTTTTTGAACAAAATTTTCAATGCCTTAAAAGTGCCCCTGAGTTTATTACAAAATTAATGATATGAGAGAACTCTCTTATTTCGAGGCATGAAACAGTGTTTTCGTGGATATAAGGGGGGGGGGGGAGTATGAATCTCTTGCTGGTTTTTACAATTATAAATAACCACAACCTGAATAACATAATTCGCATCATCACAACCTTCCTAGCAGTCCTCTAGAGGTGACAAGACACTTGTTCTTGATTGACAGTCCGGTTTTTGGCAGAAGAAGAATAGCCTTTGTATTGAGACCTTTCTTCGCATTTTGTTCCACGTTCAGGGAGGGGGAAGGGGTATACAGCGTGTGAAAAATTCGTTGTATTTTTATAATTATAAGTAGTCCTCGACATCGCGATTGGCTTTGTTTCTGAATAAATAAAATTAATTTCTACTTTTTTTTAAGTATGGTTGTACTCTCGAGACAGTGAAGAAGTGTGGGGACAACAAACAAAATCACTGGAAGATGGGACGCGTCCATCGAATTTAAAATCACGCGGCGCCCGTGCAGTCAATCTCGACGATGTCCTTGGGGACTTCTACGAATTGATAGACGAGCCTCTGGCCGTCGACTTTAGCTAAAATGCCGCGCTGATAGTAATACCTCAGCGCTCTGCCCATGGTTTCGTAGTTCATGTCTGGCTTATTCTTGTGCATGCCCCACAGCTTCGACACTGCTTTGGAATCGACCAGTTTGAACACGCCTTTTTCCCTGTTGGTCCATTTGATATACCTCGGGCAGTACGTTTCGTCTTGCAGGAGCTTCAGCAGGAATTCCCAGAGGTACGTCGTGGAGCCTTCCCTGCTTTTCCTCTTGACCGAGCCGGGTTCGCCGATCTTTTGTTTCTTGACTTTCTTCAGTTTTCTTGGCGAGAAGCCCAGCATGTACGGGTCGTCGTAGACGCTTGAAGAGGCAGCCTGGATTACTGACGTCGGGATGCCAGAGTGTCTCATTTGCGGGGGTGATGGAGGTGATGGCGTCATAAATGGTGATGCTGTGCTGCTGTTGTGGTGGACTTGGTGGCTCTGCTGAACGTGATGGTGCTGTTGTAACAGGTAGTTGTTGTAAGTGTCTGGTACTGAAACAAATAAAGACAATGAGAACTTAGCTTTTTAACATTACTTTATTTTGTTTTAACGATTTTATTCAAACGTGCATATCACAACCTGGTCTTTCTTAACATAAAAATAACATTATTCATCTTCTGGTTCTGGCGGCGGTTTATCTCCGGTTTCTTTTCTGGCTCGTATGTGTTTGATTTCGGTGAGAAACCATAAAGGTATAATCAGTATAGACACAGAGATCAGCATTCCGTGGACGAGCTTTTCGAAACCCGAAATTTTTACTTTTGCCGGGGTAGATAAGACTGACATTTGGCGATCAACAGGTACACGCCGGAATTTAGGCACTATCCAAGCCGAGAATGCAGAAAGACGCAGCATTTTCTTCAAGTTAATGTATTATATTCTATGAAGTTGATTGCTGGACAAATTAAGAATATCTGACAGGAGTCAAAAATACAATTTATTTACAAAATATTTGCTAGGTAACCAAGGTAATTGAAAATTCTGAACACCATCATAGTCCACTTGGATCTCTGAAACTCAACGTGAGGTCGCCACTACTGTAGGGGGCGCCTACTTCGATGAAGCGGCCGTAACGACGGGAAAAACAGGGAAGTTAGAGTAGTTTGACCAGTAACTGACAGTAACTGGAGACGTCAAGCAAGAAACAGAGGTTATCCAAATTTCAAATCAAGACATAAAATGACGGACGTCGGTCGCTGAAGCGTCAACGCCGTCAAAATTGTCGAATTTGCCCCCAACGGTTGTGGCACCCTCGGTGTGTGAAAGTGGCAGTGCAAGGTCCCATTAAAACGCGTAGGTACAGTTTTTGACACGGAGTGTACTGATTTTTTGAATTTCACCCTGGTGTCACAGTGACAAAGTAGTCAAAATTAATCAAATCAGTACACTACAAGTCAGAAGCTACCTTTTTTTTTGCCGTAATGGTCGTACTAACTAATGGTAGGTACAAAATACCAAATTTCACTGTTGAGTGAACAATCCAAATAAAAGGTGCAACCGGTGATATTTCTGACATTAACTTCGGTTTTGACATAATATTCGCTAGCTGCGACTCCAGTAGCTGTACCCACAATGTCGCTGCGCACAGAGCGACCCGTGAGAACGCGGCTTTATTATCGTAAAACATTTTTCAGAAAACGAACAAACTGGCACGAGAACGAGAATAGAGTTAGCTAAGTACGATCGCGCGCAAAATAAACGGAGACAGTGTTTCGCGCGGAGTGTACCGATTTAATGAATTTTGGCTTGGTGTCACAGTGACAAGAAGGCTAAAATTCAATAAATCAGTACACTCCGCGCGAAACACTGTCTCCGTTTATTTTGCGTGCGATCGTACTTAGTTACTTCAACATCAATATCAGGTTGATACGATCGCGTGCAGAAAAAGGGAGACAACGAAAACATTTTGAGACCTTAGTTTCCGGACTTTCAGTTGTATAATGATAATGGTAATGCATGCATGCATGCTGCATGGATACTAGTGTGATCAATCAACATGGATGAATGCATCAGCCTCACACAGCTAAAAGTCCGGAAACTAAGGTCTCAAAGTATTTTTGCTGGCTCCGTTTTTCTTTGCGCGCGATTGTAGATACCTATAATCAGTTTCACGGCTTTCTTCATTAGAGTAAGCTGGCGAAAAAATGTGTTGCGTACAAATGGTACGATGCCAACTTGATGGTAACATCTTGGCAGCTCGTTGTTTACCATGTGCTATTTTAATGTGACATTTGTTGGTTGGTTTGCACGTGAGTCGAGACAAGACACGCGCGTGAGTGTACTGTGTCCGTGAAAATATACAAAAAGGCGCCATCTAACCTTTTGTCATAGGCCGGTAGATGACGTCGAGTTACAAGTAACTCTGGAAACCAGCTTTGCAGCGGATCGCTTTCTGATATGAATTATGAAGCGCTGAAAGAACTTCGTTCTGGAGTCAGTTTGCCTTTCAGGTATTGCAGAAAAATTATTCAGGATCAAGTCACAGCAAGCGCATGCCTTGTTAAAACCATAATCAGTGTCAAAAATGTCACCGGTGGCGTTTTTTTTATGATTTTTTACTCAACGGTATAAACTAGAGTTAGTAATATGCTGGGCCTCTGAGCAGTTGGCATTGTCATTCCATTTTCTTTACTAGGCACCGCCACGATTGCTTGGACATAATTTTCTTCAGTGGCCACCACTTTATCTACTTAACAGCATTAGCGATGAACCACCAACCCGTAGAGGATTTTTGCCAAGTAATCTCGAACATTTTTACTTGCGCGTACATTACGTCACTATGTCACGATTACAACTGTTACATTATACAGAGCGCATGTATCAAGACGTAAAGGTCAAGTTAGCATGGTACCATACCATTCGTACCAACATGGCTGGCCGATATCAAACGGTTAGCATAGTGTAATTTTGAATGTTTGTTTATTCAATGGTTCTTGCATTGATTAAACAATTGCGCTGAAATTGGCCAAATTTAAAATTTTAACCCCTAACCCCATCTACATACTTATACAGCAGGAGTTGAAATTCATCACAATGTTAGAGTTTAAGAGAGCTTGGTGGTACAAAACCGTCCTTTCCCAAGTATACGGCCAGACGCTGCGGCATAATAAAAACTAAGTAAAATGTAGTCGAGTCAGAGCCTTAAGAATTTGGAGTCTAAGATGGGGATTAGGGTGCTAGATCAAAGTTGAAAAAAAAAACATATCAAGCTCCATTCGAACCCAGACAAGAGGAGAAGTTCCACGGAACCGACAATCGGCTACTCCTGCTGGAACGCGCTGCAATTTTCGAGCAGCATTATGTTACGGCTTATTGCAGTTTTAGTAGTAGGTACGGTTTCGTCTGGGGACGAGGAGTGAAACGAAACCCAAGCACCAGAGGCAGCTCGCAGCCAGAGAACATTGACCAGGAAACGACGTACTAACCTTCAACAGGCACTTGTCCTTGTATCGCTAAAATAGATGCATCGCATTGCAATCCCACTGCACTGCTTTCGATTTTGCGCTCTCCAAACTGGAAGGGACAAAAGAGCAAAAGTCAACCCTTCCCAGGAACGTCCCTTTCGAGGCCATTGGTTCAGAAGGGAACCACCACCCTTCAATTACCATAGCATTCTCCGCCTTTGCGTTCGCATGAGCAACAATGCACCTAATTGTTGCATTTACTCTCTCTCAATGAAAGTTGGTTTTCACTGCGCTAGAAAATCGCTGCTCGCTGCGCTTCTATTGGAAACTGATGATGATGTTCATTTTCTTGTGTTATACGAGCAATTAAGCGTGTGCATATCTAGGAAAAAAAACAGATTCGCTATAATATCCATTCGCCGATATTCGCTGTGTCCACTCCTGATTATTATTTTTCTTTCTTTTCTCAATCGAAGACGCGTTTCCGAAGGATCGTTGTCCTCGTGACATTGCAACAGGTAATGTGGGTTTGTCCGTCTCCTGTCCTCTAATTTTGATGTTTGCGTCGCCGGACCACTAAATAATGGCGATGGTTAGTCACTGCGTTTTTGCACTTAGCTGTGTCTGTCTCAATTTTTTTTATTGGGTCCAGTATGTTTTTCGGCTCGGAGCGGAAGCGTTCAGTTTGGTTATTTGTCAATTATTCTCTTGAGATTTGATAACCTCCTAAAATGACATTTCCTGCCTCTCGTCAAACGCAATTTCCTCTATTAAAAAGATTCAAGCTGAAGTTCTTACATCCTCCTCGCCCTGGGCACACCACAAACTACCGATATTGATAGTTGATAACATTGTTGTGGTGACCTTTGAGGTCGCTGCTGCTCAATATATTTCTTTTACTATGTTTTATCGGCACGGCTGACTGCAAGACCTAATTATTTTCACATTATCCGGGATGTCACATATGGGTGAATTTTCCTCGAGCCATGCATTTCCATCATTTCTCTCCCGATCCACAAGAGAACAATTTCCGCATGCGAGACATGATTTATTCTCAAGAAGCAAACATCGCGAAGACGAAGCCAGCTACTACCAGCTAGGTAGGTACTCTACCTGCTTGTATGTGTTGTGTGTTTTTTGACATAATTGGTTTCCGGCTTCTTTTACCCTGTTACCTTATACCTGGCGGATCATTTTACATCCAACCCCACACGCTCTGACCTACATAATCACGATGAAATTCTCTTCCTTTAGATTGTCTCCCTTGTTTTCCGCTTATTATAACGGGCGGATAACGACCAACTGTGTTTTTGGGATTCCGTAATCGGGTTCTAATAATGGAAATAGGTTAAAACACTATTTCATATGTCGCCCGGTGACAGGTTCCTTGTTTTTTTTTAAGAGCAAGAGGAAACGGGACACCGGCCCATCTGGATTTTTCCTGAGTGACCCGATTCTTACGCAAACGTGATGGAATGGGGACGCAGCACTAATTTTAATGATTTCTTAGAGCGCGCCACCTTATTATTCGATTGACGAAATTTCTATCCTTTGGATTTTCAGATATCCTAGATCTTGCTTTCTCATAGATCCTTCAATTCCAGTGCTACAAACGTTACAAGACGAATACTTCTGACTAATCGCCGGTAAATTATGCAAAAAGCTCCCTCATTAGTGGTGGACTGGTGAGTTCACCCCAACAATTATGGAAGTATGTTAATAAAAGCTGCAACAACAAATCGCATCTAAGTATAGGAAACGAGAATGCATGTCCAAGCGATAGCGACTTAGAGCACGTGGAAAATTGTTACAAACCAGTTATTTTACCCCAAGCCCAAGCATCCTGTAACAGCTTTCTAGATACTACCAATCATTTTTTGAGTAGGTAGCATTTTTTTTTCGTATTAAAAGTTTTATTCTATTAAAACTAGATTTGAAGTTTCAATTGAGCTACCTGCCAAGTACGTAAACTTCAAGTCGAGATAGCGAAAGATAGCGAAAAAGTCATGTTTTCCTAAACACTCGCCTCCTCTCCATCACCTTTGTAGGAAGTGACAAATTGTTATCTCATCGCAAATATAGAGCATTGTGCAATTAGGTGAGCTGTGATAAGCTTCACATACACATTCAAGTAAATAAATAAAGTGATCGTTCTATTTTTTCAACGCGGCACGACAGAGATAGAACGAGAGAATAAGTGAAAATAAAAGTGTACGAGTACCTATTATAATAATCATAGTTTTGAGAAACTGGTGACGTTGATATTAACGACATAGGCCTAGGTACTTTCTACGTCAAAATTGATCAAACGATTTCAGTATTTTTTTTCACAAACAAAATAAAGAACTTGTAAGGGTTGATCGAGAAAGAGGAATGCGAAACGTAATATCTACGTTTTTAGAATTACCTGCAATTAAAGTAGGTTGATCGAACGTTATGCAGAATTATGGCAGTTGTAACTCGATCCCCGAGCTGCAGCAAAGCGCAGTTTTTTCGCTTAAGGCCATTTCATTTGGTTCGTACCTACATAATCACGTGTTATTGCATGTTTCCAACACATTGCATACCCACATGCTCTCTTGTGAACGTTCCAAGATCTCGCACTTCACAGTTCATTGATGGCGTGAAATGTTATGGCTACAAATCCGACCGAGCGTTTTCCATTTTCTTTGTATCATTTCCCTGAACCTGAAAAATGGCCCTCTATGTTCGAATCCCCAAAACTGGTGCTAACACTTTTGACATGTCTCTAATAGTACGACATCACCTTGATAAATAAACAAGTGATCCGAAAAATGTCTTCTCAACATCTATAGGTAGGACTCGCAGCCACATTTTTTTGCCAGATTTTTACCATCAGATGTTTACTCGGGGAAAAACTGTATCGATCACTCGTTCGTTAGTAGACACCGAGGCAGACACCTATAAGAAGACAGTTTTGAAGTAGACATGCTCACAAGTCAAAGCCCCCTGACATTCCCTTGACATTCAGCCAATCGCGTGGCACCTGTCAGTTTTGTTACAACTTCCAAGTTCATTGTCCAGGAAAAACCAGCTTTTATTGCATTTCGAAAAAATACCTCGTCAATAACAATTAAGCTGTTGGTTTTTGTGATATTCGGCACTCGGGTGGAGGCTTTTTTGCGTGCGAAACAATGGATTGGCAAATAATATAATAACGTGCCGGTGTTTACGTCCGTTCCTACTCGTATAATGCGAGTTGTAAACTTCGTCGAGTCCTGGTCGGACCTTGAGTCGGGCGGTCACCCCATGGCGCTCCCCTGCGTCCCCCCCAGACTGCGCCTCTTCGATGCCCGTTGCACTTGCAATGATATAATTATAGACATTGCACATGCGCCAGCGTTGCCGCAGTTCACGTGCGAAATCCCCAAGATCAAGGGGAATCGTCTTTCTATGTGAAATTCTCGGTCTTAATTTTTAGAAAATCATCCGGAACCAGTCAAGCTGGCGTTGGAATCAGAAAAGTGATTATCAAACTGAAACTGAATTTTTCGCCTCAACATACACGGCAACAGTGGAAATGTGCCAAAGGCCTGTGGCCTTCACCACTGATGCACTTGCCATCATCATCACCATTAAAAGCCTCCTCCATGCCTCCCCTTCTCCCCCCCCCCCATAGTTCTTCCTCTCCTTTCGCAATTCCATTTTTTTCGTAACAGGCCAAGAGTTGGCGACGGCCGGAAATCGCTGATTGCGCGTAATTGTTTTTCTACATTCCCCTTTTGCCCCCTCCTATTGCAAGTATGTTATTGTATGTGGATAAGAAGACAAAATTAAAATGTCATTGATTCTGGTTTATTAGCTTGCCATTCATTACGACAGATCACTTTTTTAATCACAAGCTTACAGTGTTGCCAACTGCACTGTGCTTTGTGTCGAGCCCTAGTGAAAACCGAACTGATGATAGAAAATCAATGTGAAGTTTAAAAGTGAATTTGTTATGGCGAAATTGAATGGTAGGGCAATAGCGCAACGTGATTTCCTGCAATTAAAAAAAATGCGTTGGGCAAGACTTAGGGAGAGGAAACGGAAGACAAATCCAAGGTCCGGGTGAAGGAGTTCGTTATTAGTAGGCGTGGTGAATGCCCATCCACCCCATGACACCAACTTCCGGAGTCCGGACCGTAAATGGTCGGTCTGTCTTGTTAATTTAAAACTATTAAGATGCTAATTCTGCGGTGTGTGTGTGGTTGCAATTTCCTGAGCCATCTCAAATTGGAAATCGAGTTGATCGAACCTGTCAAACTGACATATGTCATCCCCAGCTTACCGGATCGGGTTGGTTTAGGTAATCGAAATTTGAAAGATTATAGAAAGGCAATCAAAATGTATCAGTTGGCTTAATTAAACATTATCTGTATTTACACTCTTTCGCAAGGAGTAAGCAAAAAAATATTTCCGCTATTAAAGATAGGTGGCACTCGAGAGTTTATCTTGAAGTCCTCTCTCATCCAGAGTGCGTATACACTTCTTTGGGCGATTACAGAGGCCTCCTTTGTGATAAAAATATTTATATTCGAAACAACTCGTAAAAACATCACTTCTTTGGCATGATGCAGAATCGTTTCTTCATTACGCGAACGATTTATTACTCAAGCGCTTCCTCCGGGCTGACTTATTGCTGATAGTGCCTACCTATAATGGAGGTAGACAATCCCCAGCACAGAGCTACTACGAGCAAATTCGCAGGATATGAGAATGATTTTCGAGCAAGGTTAATTGAATGGGTAAACGTGAGGTCAGTGAGGTTGACGTCAGGCGACACCGGTTTATTTGCTCAAGTAGGCATTTAGGCAAATAAAAACGTTTCAATTTGTAAGTAAAAACTCACAAAATAAGGAAATTACTGATAACAAGTGGTTGCGTAACATACATTACAATAAAACGTGAAAATCATCAGAAATGGTCGGTTTTAAAAAGCACAAGCAGGGATTGTTAGGTAAGAAAGTGTGTGCTGCGATAACCTATTCCGTGATAAATCCCTATTGGGTTGATATTGCAAAAAAAAACATGTTTGAATTATAATAACTGAAACATGGCACTGATCTCGCCCACTTTGGTAAAAATTGCGCTTGACGCTGATAAAAAAAAATTGGGCAACATAAATAATGGTTATTGTTGATCTGGACTTTAGAAGAGGTCATCTTGAGATTGTGATAGCGCCACGAATGAAGGGGTACATTCGATAGGTGGCGCAAGTTGTATCTTCCTCAAGTGCTCAAGAGGTTCGTCCATCTTTAGGCAAGCTATGTAGAGAGCAAAAAGAAGCACTCGAGCGGCTAAGCTGCTAAGCAAGCAAAAAGAGTGCAAAATGTGAGCGAAACGGAAGCGCCCGAAGAGGCAACAAACGGGTAGCGAGAGTGTATGTGTGCAACAAACTGCATTATAGCGGATGACCTTCAGCTTGCGGAAAGTCGCGGCAGAGTCGATGAACTAGTGACCGAGCCGAGGACTCTCGCCTGGTTCGCCACAACTAGACGATCGACAAACACGCTTATATATGTGTGCAAGGCAGAGCATTTCCGACAACCCGACACGCGACTATCCTCTTCTCACAAAGACCAGATATACACCATTATGATGCCCAGGAGGACCGCAAGAAATGCGCCAGGCTCAGGCTAGACGAAAAGACGCGCAAAAAATGTGACCGCTCTCAAAGGACCCCCAGGATCCCCTCCAAGAGGCGATAGTGGAACACTATACTATGCTACGACAGGTTTTACGCTAGCCATACCACAAATAGAGCCAGTCACTCATAACTGACCTATCCTAGGCCAGCCACCAGCGCCCAGACATGCTGATGCAGCTAGACTATGCTAGACACGGCCTTTGCGTCTAGTCTAGGCCACGGGATTACTGTTACGTGAGGTGAATCACATAATTACATGAAACGAAATGTTGGATTTCCAGCAGCGGTACAGCAGCGCAATCCCGAAGGATGTTGATGCGAAAAAAAGTCCGTTCCAGACAAATACACGGCAAATATTTACCCGATTCTTTTGATATTTACATTGCACAACGCACTATTTACGTTGGGCTAACATCATCATGCGAGTGTCTCTGTCCTGACCTGCATAACTATCATTGAACTAGATATGCAGAGTCGCCGAGTCTAGCGCAAGCGATATGGCGCGATTTTTTTTTGTGTGGGGTGTCTGAGGATTTCAAGGTAATCTTCTGGGTTCGCGTTGTATCAACAAACAAATCTGAAGCCAGGGAAAGGAAAAGCAGAAACGTATTGACGAAGGTCAGGCGTTAGTCCTGCTCCCATCGTGTGACCTCATACCCTCACGCGGAAACTAGACGAGAGAAAAAAGGACGAGTCGAATTCATCGTCTAGGAACGCGGCCCGGCCCAACCAACAACCAGTTTGGCAAAACTCGAAGATCATCACGTCTTTCGCCGAAAAGCCCTAGGATTTTCCCATCATGTTTACCAAGATTGTAAACAGGAAATATTCAGCCACTGTTGGCTCGGAAATATCTCAAGGTTCATAAACTCAGTTTAGAATTCAAATGGTTATTTACATGACAACACTGGTACATCGGGCATTTGTCTTTTTGCAAGTGTTACGAGCTCCATAAAATTCAGACTTCAGGTTTCTAGAAGACAGTAGATCTAAAGTAGACAGTTTCTGTCCACTGACTAAGGACTACCTTCAAAATCAAGTTCGTTTTTCAACTCGATCGATGCTGGATGAACATCTTTCCTATAACCTTCAGACTTCAGAGTATCGTTGTTGCTAAATCCTATTCGAAACATAAACAAAAATGAGCACAATAAGGCTTCGGTGATGGAACTGGCAAACATTTCGGAAAGCGTGAATTCATCAAAATGCCAATCCCTGCGCCAGACTTGTTGGACTGAATATTCGATCGGAACAATTCGTCTACACAGGAAATTCATTTCCGATTCCCGAAAATCACACATGCAAATTTGCACGAAGGTCATGTCAAAGCGCATTTTGCAATGCAATTTTGTCTACCTGGACAGAACCAAGTTTGAAAAATTCGATATTCCTTGCGAATCTGCTTCCCATTGGCAACATCAAAAGTATTACCTTAGGTCAATCTGTGTAAATTTTCTTCGCGCTCGGCGACTGCTGAATAAAAAACGCTTCAAGCTTCATGAATAACACAGCAAATGACCCTTAAT
This sequence comes from Anaspis maculata, assembly GCA_949128115.1. Taxonomy (NCBI): domain Eukaryota; kingdom Metazoa; phylum Arthropoda; class Insecta; order Coleoptera; family Scraptiidae; genus Anaspis; species Anaspis maculata. The sequence goes on along the minus strand of OX421962.1, from coordinate 37,729,762 downwards.
GTTCCCAAAAATATACGATACGAAAATCGATCTACTTAAAATACAGAGATAGCCTTTTTTCTGTTGTTGCTAACCTAGGTCAACTTGAGGGGCCCCTGTGAATTGCGTCAAGTTTATTTTGGGAGCGGTGTAATGAACACACACACAAAAAAAGTGGTGGGTGTTCTGTGAACGGCTAGACTGGACGCAATTTATTGAAAAAAGCCGATGCCAAAGTATTTTGTAACTATGCAAAAAAAAGTCACTTTGACGCTGTTCGAATATTTTTCGTGGAGGTTTTGCGCAGCAATTTTTGCGAAAAATCTCTAGATGAGAAGCCGAAGGAACGCTCTGGCCAGAAGGTCAGGTTCTATCGATCCTGCCTCTCTCTCCTAGGATAATGTTCCCGTACAACGACACTGGCGCATGGAAACTGAAAGTAGCAAAACAAACAACAGTTTCTATTTTGGTGGATCCTCATGACATTGGGCGAGGTCATGGTTTACGTAACTCAATATTATAAGACAGTGCTCTCCTCTCTTACATGCTATACGGACGTATTTTTTTCGAGATAATTTTTTTATCTGTCCCACAGAGGTGCGATTGTCCCATATGGATGTCATCAAGGTCATCATGAAAAAAAACCGTCTGATTTTTTTCATAACACGAAGCTTCCAGCTATCTCTTGTGTATTTAGAAAATACACAAATTACATGCCCAAAATGCATTTTATCGCAAATCATGTTTGCAGTACTGAGGCTCAAGGTTGAAAACGTTTCGCAAACGTTCAATTTTTTTTTGGTTGGATACTAAAGGACTGTCAATATAGTCTCTTAATCCCACGAGAGTTTCGTTTGATCATGTGCATAATATTAATAATTTCAGAACCACATTGATATGGGCGTTAAAATAGAGATAAAAATGTTTTTTTGGTGGCGTTTAATCGGAGGTCCTTGACGACCAAAATTTCCATTGCGTTTTGTTTTTATGGCTTCAGGTATTAGGAAGAGATTTTGAACAATAACTTTAAATATAGCCAGTAAATCCTAAAGCCTGTGAAAAACGTGAGATTGTAGTGTTTGCTTTGCCTGGAGACGAATGGTAGAATTTTGCCGAAGCTAAAATAATTAAAGCCTTCCGTCTAGCTGTTGTGCTAGTGACAGAGAACTGCACAAGAAAATGTAATCACAATTTTTCTTTTCACAAGATATGTAAAATGCGGCGTTTCAAGTGATAGAGAAGAAAAGTAAGGCCACTGGTGGGCTTTGGAAGTGAATTTCCATACAGGTAGCGACAATTTGTCGAAATGCGGTGGCAGTTGCAGTTGCTAAGAAATATTGAGTTCAGTTATTGAAATGGAACTCAATTCAGCTTCGGCAACAAGTATCAGTAACCAGTTGACGGTACCTACAACTACCAGAAGCGGTTATAAAATTTAAAAGCCAAATTGATACATTAGTTTTTCTTTTGCCATATGTATTGGGCTTCTTCGATTTTTGAGAAACCTAGAATGAAATTGAGTTTTATTCCAATAGTCGCATAAAAAAAAGTTATTGCAACTCGCTTATATGAGATGAGTGGGTACCTACTTTTCTACTTGTTTTTGACGAAGAACGATCAAACAAAACGAACCAGATGAAAACAAAATTTTGTCATACATTCCGCTTTGTTGTTTTGCATTTCACGAAAATACTCGTTTCAAAATTTATGAACATTTTAAAAGCCTCCAGACTTATTTTTAAGCACTCTCGATTTTGTGCCGCAATGCCGGAAAATGCACACCAGTTCCCAGTTTCTGTTTTTAAACCATCCGAAATTTATTTACCTCTTCTGAGCATACCCACGTTTTGCACACGGTCCGAATGCGTTCTCTTCTACCGGGTTATTAACAGAAAAAAAGGAGTGCACTATTTTTGATTTTTTTTCAACATTACACTAAACATCCACAAATTAAAGTTATCAGCCTCGTTATCGAGTAATTTTTGCGATAAGACGACCAGGAGTGCGTGCTCCCGGCGCTTCCCCCACCCAGAAAAAAAAAACTTGACCAAATGTCCATAATTAACGAACCAATTAAAATCCGTTGTGTTATTATGTATTTTAACGATTTCTGGCTCGCTATATCTAGCAAGGAAACACTATTCGAGCGAAAAAAAAAACAAGCAAGCACTTGAGTGTGCAAAAATAAATTTTATTTTTCTGACCTGCCCTAAATTGTAAATTGTTGGGATGTGCCAGACGTGGCGGGGGGCACTGGCTAAATATAAATTCCATGGGTGCCTGAGAAATATATTTAAAAATTCCACGAAAAAAAAAAAATAAAAAACATTGCTTCGCGATGCCAAATTTTGACCAGGTTGTGTATTATCATACGGTTATGCGATTTGAGACAAAAATCAGTGAAAGACTTACTTGATGTGAAAGGTTGGTAGAACTGCTGGGAGATGTGACTGGGCGCCCTTTGGGCGTGATGTGAGGGTGAAGTCCAGGACAGAGGATGCCTCGAAAACAGATTCCCGACGGGGGAGTGTATCGAAGGCTGGAGCCTGGCCTTGAGCTCGTCTGTCGAGGTGTGCCCTGATGATGAACTGTCCACGTCCGAAACTCCGGAGTCGGCTGGACTGGGCGGCAGTGAGCCTGGAAAAAACGCCGGCAAAACTTCAACTATTTGAAAAAAGACTGCAAGTGTGCGGTTGATGCGTAAAAATATGGATTTGATGCAAATGTATGGTGTTAGTTCTGTAAAAACTCTTCTCCCAATAAATGATCAAGTACCTATGTGTGTCACCTTCACCTAAGTTCTAGTTGAACTGATTTTGTGACAATAAACAATAATTTTCAGTGTTTCTTTTACGACGTTAGTCATGGTGTGACATAAGCATCCATTTTAACACGATACAACGTAGTGTCAACGCTAATCAGCCACAACTCAAACTCCGTGATTGTTGTTAGTTACTTTATTACAGAAGATTGAAAAGTAGTATGTTTTCGCAAAAAGTTATTTGGATAAATAGTAGGTACCTACCCAACAGTTTTATGATTCCTTGTGGAAGTATTATTAAAAATTTGCATAAGGTATTTCAAGATGTAACTGATTTTGTGAACATGCGACGTCACTTTGCGCTAGGGATGTCCGGCAATCATTCTTTTATTAGCAAACAAGCATTTACTCAAAACTGTATAAAAATTAAACAAGTAGGTACTTATAACCCAATATAACAAACGGTCATTTGACTGATGCATTTCAAAATTTCAATACATTCACAAAAGATGACGTCTCGATTTCTTTAAGGCGGCGGTCGCAAAAATCAATTAGTGTATTACTGGTTGCTTTCCTGCGTTACCTAGAAGTGCTTCACGGCTCTATTAGATATAAGCAGATTTTCTCAAGTTTTTGAGCAAGCACAGAAGAAACGTCAATTGTTTACCGGATTTTTTTCCAAATTTTATTTTGCTGGGTGTCAATTTTTGCAACAGAAAAAAAATTGGCGAATTAAAGGTGCGATTTAATCATGTTGTACTCATAGTGACAATCCAAACAATTATTTTAATTTGGTACTGTTCAGTAAATTCCCCGTGAAAATTCAAAAGCAAATCAAATTTTGGATTAATTTAACTAGAAGCCTGGTATTTCTCGTACCTACCTGTTGTCAAAATCTTGCGAAAATTGTGTCCATAAATATAGCCGTGAGGTCCTTCCCCGCTATTGAATACTAGTTGCATTATCGTAATAATTGCTAGCGCGTCCTTAAAATTGCAACTTTGTGAAGTTGCAATTGTATTTGATTTCAATTTTTAATAGGGTTTTCACTGCATATACAAAACTGTATTTTTTAAACTTGAATTATTATTCCTGCGCCTTGACATTCCACTCAAAATTACAGCCAGCACCTGAACCGTTTGATCGCAATCGAGTCATTTTAATCCTTTCCTGTTTCGATAGACGCACATTTTATTGACAAAGGTAAGTGTATTAGTTTGATATTTTTAGCCAAGCGAATTTCTAGTTTCGTGAGTTATACTTTTCCTTCGCCAGTTAAATCGTTGGTAATTTGAGCACGCAGTCTACAATTTCAAAATCAATGGTGCAGAAAAGTTTAAAGGAGAGAATGCTTCCACATATAACTATATGCCCAACGGATGAGTTGTTCCCATTATACAAATCCTGAAGCCCGGGCATAGAGAGTGAGTGTATATGCGAGTCCCTTGCTCGACCATTTTCCGCCCCTTTGTCATGCAATACCGGTCTCAAAAGAGGTAATTCGATAAAAATCCACCTCTGGAGAGTCCGTCTCCAAAAATCGCCCGGACAACAAAGCGACCGCCAGGAAAAATCCATCAAACGTACACCGGAAAACTAGTTCCTGCTTGATCATCCGAGCCCCTTGACCAGTACCTACAGTGGTCAGTCCAGAAGTCCGGTTTTGAATTTTTCAACCCTCAAATAGATAAAATACGATACGATGGGCAGTTTGGAATAATCCTCTTCTCTCTCCTTTATGCCCGTGTGGGAAAGTCGACGCTAGAGAGCCGTTATATAGTTTTGATTAAATTAAAGAGTTTAGCAAGCCCGTTGAACTATTTTTTTATTTCAAAATAATATGCGAAAAATTGTGTAAAATCAACTAGGTACCGTGTTGAGAGCGCGCGGGTCCCCTCCGGTGGTGTCGTTTACATTGTTTTGATTAGGAGTGGTCCATTTCGTATTATATCCGGGACCCTTTCGCGTGTGGCAACATCTTTTATAAAGGTGGTTGTAATTACAGTGTTAGGTCTAATAGGGAAGGCATTGATCTTTTTTGTATGCGACGGGTCTCTCTCATCGCTACCTGTGGATGGAGCCGACACCTTTCCTAATGTGATAAACCGTATTTACATACCGACTTTTCTATAATCCTCTTTCTTTTGGCGTGTGAGATTTCTTCCCGACAAGGGAGGGCCCAGGCCCACATAAAAGATGACCTCTTCAAGAGTCCACTCGGGTTAGGGTTGATTTGAGAGTGTCTTCGACTTTCACACCTTTTAAAATGAAGCCTGCAATTATTTATTGCATATGGTGCTTCTCAAATCTTGAGAAATCCGTTCATAAATCCGTACGCCTAATACTCTCCCGCAATCAAGAAAGGAAGTATCATGGACTGCATTCTAACATTTGCGGCCGCGTTCTCAAGTTACATTAGAACATTAATTGCGGGTTCCACCAAAAAGTTAGCACAATATGTATTGGGTAGTAGGGTAGTATTACACTCAATACACAGTAATGAGAATATAAATCATTACATCGTTCTGTTTTGTGAAACTGAAAATTCTGGCGTCAAATAAATGAAATTGACCAAACAAGATTTCACTAACAGTGCAGTGTTAAAAACACACAGATTTGGCGAAATCTCAGGTAACTGATCACTTCTGTATACCTACGAAAAAAACCTGGCAATTTACAATGTCAACTGCCGTAACTTTTTCATTGTTTGTGAGGTCGCGGTATAATAATGCAGATAAGCGTTATTTTTTGCTGAATTTTGCAACGTACTGCAACAAATTAGAACGTCATAGGAATGCTGATGAATGAGATAAAAGAGAGATAATTAAAAAAAAAAATTGGCACCGGCCACATTTTTGACTGTAGGTGCACGCACGTGATTGGCAACCTATCGAAAATCGATGTAAACTTTATTACTCATTTAGAACCGAAATGAGGTTTTCCGAGAATTTCCCGCATACATGTTATTTCCGGTATAATGTCAAACATACGGTCATTAAATATTTTTACATCTATAAGTGCAGTTTCTAGGAAATTGATAACGGTATGCATTTTCTCCGTTGGCCAGTCCTCATACGCAATAAAGAGGAAAGTTATTATGCTGATGTTTTTTCTCTATGTTTATAATTATGTCAAGTAATTTTTAAGTGACTTTCAGTGTCGTTGTCACGCTTACTACAATAATACCTAATGTTGTAAATATAAAAATCCTCGACTGCACTTGAAATTTGAACTTATTTTTTTCTTATTTTTTTCATCGTTGAAATTTGGTCGCGTTGACTTAGTTTTTTTCCAGAATATTAGATGAGTAACGTGAGAATTAAATATAGCTATGCGCTAGAAATTCGACAACTTCCTTCTCCGATAAGGTATAGGTGTAATACTATTTTCGAAATAAAATCCAAGTTTCTAGGCAACTGAGTCATGCTATCTCTGAAGTGGTGTTTCCTATTCTGATTTATACAAGAGTCAGTCTTCGAAGCGATAATATAGACACGCACTGCACAAATTTCGTAAAATTTGGAGTTACATAATTTTGTCATTGATCAAGGCAAAAAATAAAATTTTACCAACAATAAAGCCCGATGTTTCTGTGGTTCTGCATATTTCAACATAAATCCTACGATTTTTGTGCATCCGTTTTAGCATAGAGATCCACTTCCAAATGACCGCTACAAATCCAGATCATGCAAAAACGGACGGATGCAAAATAATTCACAAAGTTGATGCAAAGATATGCAGAACCGTATCAGTGAGCTCGGTACCTACGTTGCAAGAATTCCAATATTCACTAGATTTAAAAAAAATCTAAAAAAAGAGAAGGTTGCAAACTTTCCATTTTTTTTCCGGAAAATTGTAAAAACTCAATCGTAGCTCTCTAGATTGAGTAATTCTACTAGTAAGCCGTATACCAAAATTGAAATTTTCATTTTGAAAAAAAAAAGAAACGCTTGGAAATGGTAATTACGGTCTTCATACTTTGCCCACTTAAATATCTAGCCCCCTTAATTTGTTGGAAGAAAAAACCAGATCGATTCGAATTTGAAAAGCGAGCGGCTGCAAATCCAACTGGGTAATAACAGGCGGTCGCACGTTATGATCTTGGCGCCTATTAATTTTCCAGGATTAAGGGGACCTTCCTGCTACTGTGCCGGCCTGATAAGGATTGCTTGGTGATGTGCCTCGGGATATCACCTTCGGACATTGGACGTTTCGTCCTGTCCTTTCTCTTCTCGCACATTTCCCTCGGCACATCACATGGGCCCATTAGTCACGCATACCTCGTGCACCCCTCGCCCTGGCAGTAAATAAACAACACACCCCTCCTTGCGCACGGCATGTGCAACCCGTTCCTTTGTTCGCCTTTGGAACCTGTTTTAATTCCGCGAACCGATGATGTCCGGTCCATCCCTTAATGTCCGGCGTGACCCGATGACCTCGCTGCCCATTAATCATATCTATTATACAAGCCGGGGTCACTGCTGGGCCCAACCGCAGCGGTCCTGCTCGCCCTTCAAGCAACCCTTTCGTGGACGCGGTCGCGAAGAACCGCCTGGTCCGCTGTGAGATTCCCGATTATGTCGTTACCTACGATGACCGTTGGATACTTTGATTGCGATTTGCTGCTTTTCAAAGGATACTACGTGAGAACTTGGGGTTTCTTTCTAATGGTCACTCTTCTCCTTTAATCGGGACGGTGTCACTCCGATTGTCCGCAATTTGCATAGCCATTCACCGCACAAGGTATGTTTTGATTTATTTTGGAGGAGCACGTATGCGTCGTCCTTGTTCGTGTCTTCACCGGCGTTTTTGTTCTTTTGACCATGGGCGATTCCTGTATGCAGCGCATACAGCGTGGATGTACGCAACGATTTTTGGCAACGTCCGTTTTTTTAACGGAAGACCTTTGGTGCGATGATGGGGCGCACCAGGGGAATTCCGGTTGGTAGCCCGGGCACGTGGGTGTCGACTGCAGAAGGCCCTTCGTTTCACAACTTCGAAATTATTTCGTAATTTACACCAAAGTACCAATTTGTATTTTGTACAAAGCTTTTTTCACATTTTTTGAATAAAAATATGCAACCGTTAAGACGACGAATCCTTAACAAATGTCAAATACGTCAGTCAAATCTTGGTCGATACAAAACTTAAAAACGCCCATCTTGCATATTATATCCTTTATGTTATTATGGGCATCATTAACGCGGGGGGCGGAGGCGTTAAGACCTTTCACCGAGGTAGGTATATACTGCTCTAATCACGCAATAAATCAGTTTTCAAAAAATCACAAAAAGCAATAATAAAGGAATAAGTACGATGTAGCTACGGAATTTCGTGGGATTGTTGACGTTGACACTTCTTGGTAGCTCGGATTCGTGCTCAGCGATACTTTTGAAAGGTAGCTTTAATAATAGGATTTTCAAGTACTTTTGATTTACGCCTTTTCAATTGAATAATCAGGCCCCTTGCTTCTTTTCCTATAAATATTTTGCCGTGATTTCTTGAACGAAAATCATGAAAATCAGACCAATTGGGAAAATTATAAATAGGTATTTAATCAAGTTTCAATATCATAGCCACTAGATCTGCGCCAATTTTTGAAGAGACATACCAGCGACATTTTTGTCATAATCTGACCAACATGATCAGCTATTATTAAGCCGCCTATTATATTTCCCCCCAGGAGACGTGTCCCGCTTAAACCTATACCATTCCCTATATCCGGTATTAACCCTTATAGACTCCATTATCTGACACAAAAAGAAGTTATTTTTATCTTATTTAACAAACAAGATCTGACTCAAAGCGTTACAATTATAATGTAAGCTATAATTCAATTATAAAACTGATGACGGTAAAGCGAAATTAACACTTTTGTTGTGGATACACACGCACCTAATACCTTGAAGTTTCAGTGTCAAGGCTCTAGTTCAAGTTCACAAAAAGCTTAGGCGAGGAAAGTAGAGAAGGAAGCACTTGTCACGGCTTATCTTCACTTCCTAATGCTGTAATACGGACTTTCTCTTTTTGCAGTGGTATAACGTCAGTCTCGAGCCTTGTCAAAATATAACGGGCGTTTGTTGCTTGGCCGTGACCGTCGTTTAACAGTTTAAATTACAGACATCGTTTTTGTTCGCACATATGCAAATTTGGCCAAATCCAATCTAACCCAAATATGAAATTCAAGATTTCAAGAAGTATCGAGCTTCCTTGCGCACGATTCCAAGTGATTTTCCCCTCAAAGTAGGCGGGCTAGTAAAAACGTAAGTGCATCTTTGGCTTTGTGATGAGATTCTACTATCAACGTCACTGATGTCGCACTTGCACCTATACGTTGTTGCAAAATAATGTGCATTCAGGCGACCGCAAATTTGACATTTGAGTTGGAAATATTGCTTTTGGTAAGCCAAATCGAGTTCAACATACAAGATTACTATTAAACGTTCTCAAATTTATGATCACCTGAGATGTTGAGCTCGATTTGGCTTACCAAATCCAGTATTTCTGCTTTCAATGTCAGATTTCGCCGCCGCCTAGATGCACATTATTTTGATACAACAAATATTTAGAATTCATCCAAGCCCTGCGTTTAAATTGTCAGATGTTACTTGAAGGGAAAATCAACTTGAAGGCTCGATATAATATAAAAAGGAAAAAATCCCAACAACACGACTAGATGACAGCAAGGCATGGCAGCTGGGCGCAAGTTTCGCATCAGGTCATATTCATACCCAGCTCAAAATCACTTCAATATTGAACACTTTTTGAGTCTCTAATTATACGACGTTCACTTTTCCGGTAATGACAACGCAGCTTATTTCGTTTCGTGTTGAAAAACCACTATATATAAAGAAATACAGAATCACAGGGTATATACACACTAAATTATCCTATTCTTGTAAAACCAAAACCTGCGGGCAGCTGGAGCCTTTCTAAGCCTTTTGTTTGGGGCGGAACGCGCAGCAGTGGAGGAGTTGTTGACAAAAATATATTATTACCGAACCAACATTTCAGAATAAGGTGGCCGGTCTCGTGACAGATTGCAGCAGGATTATGCAGTTTTCGTGTTATTTTCATCCATCGATTGTATTGGTTTTGTGGGTTCGGGTTGAAGAGTAGGTACAACACTGCGTAAGGGTTATTCAATACTATCGTGTGGCTTGCGTCAACAGCAGCTGCCCTCTGGCACAAGCTGACAGGGTGGTCATTGTGTAATCGTCGAAAGAGTTATCGAGTGTCGGCAAGAAATATGCGGATGATGAAAACGAAATTATTACTACAGTCATCAACGTACCAGTTGTCGTGGTGGGGTATACGGATTTTCTTCTGCCATAATCACATAACGACGGATGTTGAAGATCTGAGCGCTGTCTTGAGAGGAGTTGGTGTAAATAGTTGTTCTGTTCCTTGTCAACTGTAACAAAAAATTGGTAATTAGAATCATTGTCGAACAAGATTCATGGAACGAGGATCAACCGGAAGTTGGAACTTTCTACTTTTTACATATTAAACAATATAATACGCACGCGGTGATGTTTATTCATGGACATGCGAACAGTGCAAAGTTTTGGTGACAAAGTTTCACTTGGGTGAATTTTTTTCGCGGTAGGTACAGTTTTCGGCAATTTCAGCAGTCATGGGATTTTCAACCAAGGTGTTTCCCAATCAGTTCTCATACCTTGCGTTATCCAGGTTAATGTCTGCATTGTGTTGAATACCACTTAAGTGCTCTTTGTTTCCATCAGCGGCAATTTTGCCGGCCGTTGCGTAAGAGGGCATTTTAGGAAGAATGATACTCTTGCACATCTCGCGCGTATATATGGATGGCTTTACTTATCGAAATCGAAAATGTGTCAATGTTTCAGAAAAATGCGTTAATCAATCAGCAATAACACACATATAGTTACAGTTAGTGGTGCTAGTAGTGAGTAGCGCGCGTCAGCCGGAAGGGAAAGTTCCCTTGACCTAAATTCAAGAGAATCTTCTTCATCATAGTCGTCATCGAAAAAAAGGGTTATTGAACGCGCTCGGGCAGTATTTTACGACATTGGTGCGTTAAATTGGGACAATCGATTCTTGAATTATGTAATGTAACTTAACATCACCATGCGTATTACCTGCGCCGGTACTTATTTATTTTTCTAGAGTTGCCGGCCTTAACCCAGTTTGCAACTTTGAGCAAGTCGGAGAGAGTTACGCAACAGCCGGTTCAGAAATACCAACTTCCTTTAAAAGGACTCGTTTCTTTTCAACCTTGTTTCAAAATTCTCACAAAGGTAAGTACCTACCCTCAATTTCAAATGTTTTTTAAATGACACTCCGTGAGTGCGAGTAGTGAGTAGTGCGGCGTTTTACCTAGCTTTGGTAACAAAATCGTAACAATTTTAATCTTTTTTTTTAAATTTTTTGCGATATAACTTAATTTTGGTAACGAGTAGGTAGCGCCAAGCGCTATCTACTAATTTTAGATATTGTACCTATAGCGTGAAGTAGCCGAGTGTTTTAAAGGTCACGGTTTGCGGAACAATGGCTTTGAAGTCTACCCAGAAAATTGAGAAAAATCCTTTGTCTTTTGTCTCTTTATTTATCTTACGTAATTCAGCTCATTTCAAAATGAAAGCATGCTCAAAGTGTAGGTATGCAATGCAACACCAACAGTACCAACACCTTGCTCTGCCACATCTTCTCAAAACTAAAGAAAACATTGATAAATATGGATTGATTTTCAAATTTTTCAGATAATTCTATCAAGGTATACAGCAGAGCCCGATATGAAATCCAGATTTATTATTATTGGAAGTATTATCAGCCATAAAAAATATAAAAAGAATAATCTATCACGATCAAAGCAGACGAAGTTGCATGTTCATGTTATGTCAAGATTACGCATTATTGTTTTCTCATGAGGTTTTTCCGTAAGTTCTTGAACTCTAAACTCCAAATAATTTAAGTAGTTATTGAAAAAATACTTCAGTGATTCCTACTTGACTTCTCAATGATACTTCCTGAGAGCTTAGTTAAGGAAATAGAACTGTTACGTTTACTACAAGCGTAAGTAGTGTGTTACGTTTACTACAAGCGTAAGTAGTGTAAGTAGGTATATATTACAATGTTTCCCAATTTGTAGTTTTCTTGCTAGAGCGTTCAATATATTGTGAAAACAAGTCGACAAATTAATGCAGAATTTCCGTCAATTATTGAGATAACCGTACTAATCGAAGGCTGAACCTATTTCCTGGTTAAATTCAGTAGCAAACTTTCCAATAAGCATACAATTTATTTTAAATCGTTGCAACAAGAAGGCGGTAATACTGTCAGATCTGACAGTTTGCACCGTGTGATGAGCCAATTATTTGGTACCAAGGAACTTATGGTGTGATGGTCAGCACGTCCGGCTGCCATGCCAGGAAACGGGAGTTCGATTCCCACCGAGGACGGTCGGATTTTCGTCACGAAAACAAACTTTTTTAATTAGTTAGAATGCTTGCTGAATGCAATGCTTATAACATATGATGATGCATCCAAAGAGTTTTTGAGCTACGCCTCCAATTTGACAATATACATTATACATAGTGATTTTCAGCAAGAACTGTCACCTAGCAAGACAAAATTATTTATATATATTTGTATTTCTTTCATTATAAATTTGTTGGGAAAAATCTGGTAGATAGTCTGACGATCTTTTACACCTTCCCAAAAACTTGTTAAAATTCTCTTATAAATAGAGTGCCACTTCTAGGTATAACGTAGAGAAAGCAACCAATAATACATTAATTGATTTTTGCGACCGCCGCCTTAATTGCCAATCAAAAGCTGATTCAGTTTATGACTCTAGACTTTTATGAGAATGTGGGAACACTTGGGATTGAATGGCACCTTAGTTGCATGGTTTATTTGTGTTTTCAAGCTCTTTGCATGAATGCCAGATTTTGTGATAAAAAATCTGATTTTACAAGTTTTTAACTATGGGAGGATACAAGAATTGAGGAATACGGTGCTTCTTAAATCTTCACGGAAAAAGACTTGCAGCCCGAAAAATGATATGCCCAAAGTAGATATTATCCATTTGCAAGGCTCGAGGACTTTGAGACCATTCGCAAGAATTCAAGTGACAAATGGAAACATTTGCGTCGCAATGCCGGAAAATCGTCCCAGTTTCGGCGATGCACTTTCCATTGTCTGGCCGGGTCGGTTTTCGCGTTTTTCGAGAACCGCAGACATGCAAATTGGCAAGTGCATAAACACAGGGTCACATGACCTGTATATGGCGTCGCGACGTTGACCCACGAAAGGGCGCTCGTCTAGCCGTATCGACCGCGTTCTTGGAAAATACGCAGAAACCCGTAAAATTTGTTGTGTGCTGTTCTGTTATAAGCTGCATTTCAATTTTAGATAAGCGGAAAAGCGATTTTATCTCTTCCCGCCCGCGAGAGTTTATTGCCCACCTATTCAGTAGGTAGTTTGTTCTACTATCGCCGCTGTGCACAGGTATGTTCGATATCAGGGTTTTAAAAAAAAATCGCCAAAAAGAACCACCGCCACCAGCATAATCGAGTTTCAATTTCATAACGTAATCGCATACCGATATAATAATATGGTCGACAATACGCTAAAGCCAAGCCCAAAGCCCACATCATGAGGAAAACCTGAGCATGTTTTGCAATTTTGCCAAATAATCCTCTGAGGCCAGCGCCTCAATTTTGCTTTTGTTTTGCGGTATGGGTATATGGAAGAGTGAAAGTTATACATGTAAGAATTTTCTGTGTCATTGCCAAATTAATCCGCGACATGTAGCAGAGCAGTGCAGATTTAATGGAATGTACACACGGGACGATTCGATTTTTTTTCTAGTCTACAAGCGGAAAGCGTAAAGACTTGCATTTTCTTGAGTAGCGCGGTGTGTCCGAAAGCGAATCTTTTCTGACCCAATTGGCACGCGCGGTTTGTATTAATAAAAATGCTTTTCCTGTTACAAATCTTATAATAACATACAAAGTGCTCATCTTTTAACCTTTATTCATCCCATATGGAAGTTGATGAAATCAAAAAGGAAACAATTATTCTTTTCCGCTTTGTTAGTCACCAAAACTACATGCTGATTTTGTGCGGTTTATCTATACCTGAGGCGTCTCAGGTCTATTGTTTCCAACATTTTCAAGAAGAATATTACAGATAAACAATAAAATTGTTATTATACTACTACAACATTTTGTGAAATACAAACGGCCGTGACCGGTGGTGGCGGTGTTTGGAATTATTATGAAAAATTATCATTCTAATTTTATCTTATCGCGAGTTTTTATTATTTGCGCAATTTCTGCCGCGGCTCTTGATTATGAAGAGTTTGCAGAGATCATCAGATTGTGGAGTTCGAATCAGAAGTTGCACTCTTGATCGGGCCACTCAAGGGTGCAGGGATGAGACATAGGTAATGATAATTGTACTCGTGTGGTTATCAAAATTTCTCGTGGAGGAGCCTCCCTCAATCATTTTTGAGCCTCTTTACAGTGCTTTACAGAGGGACCCATTCCATAAAAATACAATCAACAATTTACAAATAGCTTTGGTTACAATTATTGCAACAATAGGTTACCAAGGTTATGCACACTTGTAAATTATCGATAGCACTTTTATGAAATGGGCCCCAGTTCTATACAGTAGATACTGATAGATCTGACTAGAATAATTCTTGAAGATTTGGAAAAACTGAACTAATGTTAGTATTTTAATTGAGCAAAGGGTGACTCAACTCCAACTGCTAGAAAATCAACTGTTGATAATTATTATTATTGTACCTATCTGGCGGAATTACTATAGGTATCTCAGCAAATCAATTGACTACAGCTATTCACAGTTAGCTATGTGTTTTTTGTTCGAGTTTTGAAATTCTGACCTACGGTGGAATGGCAAGCGATTTTCCGCTGCCTACGCCAAGTTTTGCAGCAATAATTCCAATCGTCAATAAATACGTCCGTGATTAATCATCGAAATGTCAATCACATGTATCCGACACACGTTTGCCACCAGGCATGCTCGCCAAGTTTTATTGTCGCAATATCTTCTGACATTGAATTTTTTTCTCTAACGCGCGAATAACAAGCACCACAAAAAATTTGTCAATATTTTAAAGTCACTGTCCCATTTATGTAAATCATGAGCCGATCCGAACTAGATTAAGAGTGTTTACTGGCCCGATCTGATGGTCCCTCCGCCTCTTTTTTCGCTATGTCTCGAAATTTCGCAAGATTTGTTTTTGAAAAACTCGATAGTACAGCGTGTTATCAATCGAACCCGATTGGTATTTACGTAACGCTTAGTTTTTCTATAAGTATCCCCCGATGGTTTACATGTAGTGGTCGTTGACTTGGATTTTTTCTTCAATGTCATTTACGTAAATTCTCCAGGCCAAAATATATTGATGTGTTATCGCACAATGTGTGCGCAATTGCCAAAGTGATTGATTTCTGCCATCTAAAGTCCATCAGTCTGCGACGTTTCTAATTTGAATTTCCCGGTGTAACGGTGCACTGTAATTCGACTGGTGAAGTTGTCAATTCAAAATTTTGCGCGCGAACAAAGTAGCAGGTAGGTAGTGTCAAAATTAGAAATGTACCAATTTTAACGCTGTATAGCGAAATCGATCGGAAAGATGGAACTGTAGCAGTAAGCAGATATAAAAATGTTTTTCCTGAAGCTATTCCCGTCGCGCCTTGCCATAAATTGGCAAGTGCTGTGATGCGCCAGAATTTTTATTGCATCAACTTAATAAGCGAAATTGGGACTCCCGTTGCTCAAACTGCATTTAGGTCAAACAAGTGGTTTATTTTTCCATCAACGTTACTTTAAAAATAATGCATCTGATGCACGGCTGACCTCAATTGCTTGCAGAAGCATAACATCAAAATTTAGGAAGGTTGTATCAAATATACTTCAAGCAAGATACGCAAAATTCCCTTGGATGGAAAAACTTGCATTATATAATAACAATAATAATAACAACAAACTGGGCGCACTTAATGCATTTGGGTCAAAGCATGTGAAATACTTGCGATTTTCTGCCGTAGGTACTGACCTCCATAAGAACAACACACCAAGCGCGATGTTGCCAAAACGCTCGTTTCCAGTGAAAGTGACACGAACGGGCTTGGAATCAAGGTTACATCCATCATCACGGTTTCCGTCCGTCGGCGATCAATTGTTTCATTATATCATTTAGCACCTATTTCCGGTCTTTGTATATAGCGCCGTCTGTCACTAGCAAGCAGCAAACTCCTAAATTGTTGCGGATAACACGCGGAAACTGTTATTGGGCAAGCCAAGTAGTCAGGCTCGAAGAAGAACTGCCGGACCGCCACTGGCTTCGAGTTATTTCAGGAAGGCTACGCAATCCCATTTGTTTATGTTCTTTAATGTTTCCGGTATGGATTCGCACTTTTTTTGCGAGCGCCAGTTTTACGCGAAATAGCTGGATAAACAATTATGCAGTGGTTCTAGCGAAATTTCTAAAAATTCCGTACGATTGGAATAGTTGAAACGCCCTAGCCGCACTTTAAAATCAAAATAGCCGATCAAAGCTTTGTTCTTATTATAGTGAGCTTAGAATACACTCGTGAGACATTAACAGCATTAACAGCATACTTGCGAAAGCACTTCCAAGCTAAATCTTCCTCCCGTCATGTCACCTCTCAGTAAGTTCCCAGTGAATCAATCGGCTAGTTTACTTACTACGGTGAAACTGTCAGCTGAATCTGAATAACCCACAACCATAGTAAAATGGATCTTAATACCCCATTCGCGCTTAAAATTAATTTTTCCCGCCAAAAGATGGCTGCCAAAGGCGGAATATAGTGGCAGCTGACACATACATTCAAGTGACTTAATCTTATTTTTTGAAGAATTCTAGTTATTTTTCAAGTAATCTGAATCCTGCTAAGTTACAATAGGTAATAAAAAGGCTATAAAGTGAAATTATGTTATTTAAATGAAAAAGTATCAGTTGTCATTACAATAATCAGCCTCTGGTATCCACATTTTTCGTAAAGAAACATCGAATTAAGTCTTGGGGGGTAGGCATACACAGTACACAGGAGGGATATTGGGAATTGCTTCTGTCATCATCGCAGTCATGGTTGGAAGCCGAGATTAAATAAAACCGACAACAGGAAACGCCAGAAGCCATTCCAGCATATTAATTATTGTACCTCCTAGTCACACAGTCCGCGGTCTTTATTCGTTCAAGATTGAACTTGATGAACACCATTAGGTCGGGCATACTGTAATGCCTATGACTCCTATGAGTTAAAGCTGAGACTTATATTTCCTGAGTGACTAATTAAGCATCCACTACCTCTACCTGTAGTGCGCTAATGTGCCGTAAAAATTAATTGAAATGGGTTTTCGCGGGAGTTTCCAACATGGCGTTTATATCACGTCTCATTTTCACATTTTTCTTTTCGTTGCCTCATGCAATATCACCTAGCATGTTCTGCTATCAAAGCAGAAAGCTACTAATTACAACTAAAAAGTGTTCCAGCGCCATTGATATTACCCTACCTACCACCGCCCCAGAAATATAAAGTTGGAATTAATTATAACAAAATGCTCCTCAAGAATAAAACAGATTAGCAACATTACAAGTTTCTCTCCAGGTACTTGCCTATTTCCGAAAAAGTAAAAATTTTAGTCTAAATCAAATGATTAGTATTTTCGCAGTAAATAAATTAATCGAGATTATAGCTCGCGCGTCATGTTAATTTTCGCCAAGTTTACAAACGTTGTATCGCTTTATAAAAAGTATAAATAAAGATGTGAAAGTCAAGAAACATTGACTTTTATGAACTGTCACAAATCTTGAGGATATGAGAGGAATTTCAAAAGGATATTTTTGTTGAACATGCATATTTTATTTTGCTGATGATAAGTGCGTGCATGAGGCTTTCGAAATTGGGCTATGCTGCTAAAGAGTAAAAGGGTAAACTCCCAAGTGACCACGTTGAAAGTTTACGGTAGCAACGTCCTTGACGAAATGTCAAGCAATAAGCGGCCGAAATACTGATGAAAGGGGGATTGTTACCACGAAATGCTTAGAAATTTTAAGATCGCAAGTGGTGCTACGACATAATTTTAATCAATTGTCATGGAAACGGATTGACAAACAACTTGAACTTGACTCAAATTGTTTATCGCTCAATTGACCTAAACGAAATAGAAGTAAACTAGACCTAAAACCTAGTTTTGATAATGATTTTTCTAGTATTTATTACATCAATAACAACAATAATTATGTTTAGATTATATGAAATGTTTTAAGAATCGCACTTAATTCTATTAATTGTACTGAGATTCATTTTTTAAATTCAATAAAATAAAAGCGAAAGTTAAACACCTGTTTTGTAAAAATGAAAAATCCAAATAGTTTTGACTGGAGATCAAAGTACTAGAGGGCGCGATTTGTCGCATCTCCGGAAATGCCGAGCGAAACGCCGGTATTTCCGGAATAGGTTCACGCTGCACACCCGGATTAAGCAAGAGCTCCACTCCGCTTCTTATCTCTCTTATTTAAAGTTATTTAATTCCTTTTCAGCTTGTGTAGTTTAAATCTAAGGTAAATTTGGATTGAAAGGCAGCCAAAAAGTCGCGAAAAAACTGGCGTCGAATTAAAACTACTCTCGCTTTCGCACCGCGGCGAAGTTGGCGCTGGGCACGGTGGTGCGCTGGGTATACGAACATATACCCGCTGTGACGTCACGCGGCCCGTTCTCGGCAGACGACGCCGGCATTGATCGCGGTGACGCAACCCGTGACACGTGACGACGTCCGGCGTCGCTTCCGCCACCGGAATTTTCCAAGGGCACCAAGATGGCGCCGTTTCCGGGAAAAATCCGTAGGGGGGTCGACCGGGTCGGGGGGATTGCGCGGAGCGGAAATTTTCCGGGGTTGTCAGGCGGAGGCACGCAGATCCACTGTACGGCATCAACTGGGGAAGGTTTCGAGGAAACGAAAATGCCCCGGAAACGGCGTGTACCGGAAACCGGCCGGGGAGAATTTTCAGCAGGGCGAACCGCCCGCGCGAGAGGAGGTTGGCGGGGAAAGCGAAATTTTCCGATAAAATGCCGATGCTGATGGGTACGTGGAAAAATACCTCGGGTCGTGCCCGGTGAATTTTTCAAACACCACAGATGCCGAGCGTTTTAAAATTTTGATATTAAAACTAAAGCGATGCCATATTTGTGCCAAATGAACGTTATGGAAAATGAGTATCGTGCGTTTTCAAAAGCTTTTTATTTGCAAGTTTGCAACGGGTAACATTGTTGAAATTACAACGAGCATTGAACAAAATAAATAATCGTATAGTACCTACTTGATTTCTCAATGTCTGATTATTGCTAATTATGAAAAAGGTAAATAGAGAGGAAGTCATGAAGCGAGTACTTAACGCAATAAGCTTATTCCTGTCTCCGGTGTATTGAAATCGAACACCTGCTGATGGTCGAATTTCAACACTACCATACCGCCTTGATTATTTCCCGAAATGAGTACAATAATTACACTAAGCAAAGGTTACAAACCAATGCATATTTGCGAGTTAAATCCCAAGCCCAACTTCCTGATTATTCAATTTCACTTCCTTTAATCCTCGAAATTTGCGCGCGCGAGCTTTCATTAAAAAGCTTGTGAGCCAGGAAACGAACGCTCGCTCCCTTTTGGCAAAGTTGATTAAACTGAAAATCTCGACTTCCATGACGCGCTCGGCCAACTACGGGTCTTTCTCATCAAAGCTCCTTGGCTTCTTCCTTTTCCGTTTATTCTTACCCCCTTCAAAAAGAAATTTTACTGCGTTCCGGCCATCATAAAACCCGCCCTAAATTTACTGCAACAACAGTTAACGACACCAAATATCCCGTTATATTGACTCTGCCGGGTTTCGACTATTTACCCAGAAATTCAAGGGGGTGATTGTCGTGTCTCCGGCAGAAAGCTACCGATCATAAAAATCGCTGGTGGTAATAAAATTTTAGAGCGAACCGTATATTTATATCCTCGAAAAATAACACATGTTCATGTGTTAACTGACTTGAGCCTGGAGCACTTAAAATCATAGGAGTGTACACAAATCCTGCCCGTTTCAGTTTTTCGCCAATTTACCAAGACAATATTTACGGAAATAAAAAAAAAAAAAAAAAACTCAAGCGCCTGTTAAAAAAAAAAACGATTTTCTCAGGCCACAAACAAAAGCACGGCCGTTTGTCACGCTAGATAAATCCCGAAAGTGTTGTTGTATTCCACAGGTAGTCATTATGACACGTTAGCATTCAAGTGGGGGAGTCTCTCGTTAGAATATCCGGAAATGTTTCTCTCGGTCGACCCATCTGGAGTTTGTTTATCGTTTACGAAACACTCGAATGGAAGATTCGACATGACCCGCTGGATTTCTGACCTTGCGCCGGGTCTTGCGACGAACAACTAACAGGAAAATGCTTAGGACACAATGACCGACTAATAAAACTAATTTGTGTGGTCGCACGTTCATTTTTTGGACATTGTTCTGGCGAGGATGTGAAAAAAATGAAGACAAGACGGAAGCTCGGAGACGTCAGTCCAGCACGTTTTCTCTTCGCGTCCTTGAACACGGCACTTTGAAAAGATCCAAAAATTGACATTCTAGTTGCGTTAAGTATTACACAATGGGTATTTGATTGACGAACGATCAATTTCTAAATTATCATCAGCCATACCTAAATTTTAACTAATCACTTCCTGGCCGGTCTCATGACTACCTATTATTTTATTTGAAAACACAAATATGAATTAATGAATAGCAGATATAGGTTGCAGATCAAATCACAAACTCAATTTTCACTCACGCATACATCACGTTGCGATGACAGTGACAACTGTCACATTATATATAGCACTAGAACTAGCCACCAAGACGTTAGCAATGTTAGCATCAAGTTAGCATCGTACCATTCGTATCAACACAACACATTTTTCCATAGTTTAAGGCTTCTAATAAAAAAATCCATGAAACTGATTACACAAATAGCAAATACAGTCTGAAGATAAAATCACAAAAAGGTGAAGTAGAAAAACAACATTGATGCTTTCAGGAATAGTGACGTGCTCTCTCACCATACATAGATAAAAACTTCAGGAAGTTGAAAATGATTCAATACGCCTCCTCAATAATATCGACGGAAATAAATTCGAAGAAAGGCAGAGGTATTCGAATCACAGCGACTTTTAATCCCCAGGAGTGAAAAAAAAATGCCTGGAAGCCCACGACCGGTCGTAAATGCCAAGCGAAATTAGTTTATTTTAAACCCCCCGTGAAGGTCGCCTAAAAATTGAACAGCAGCAAAATTTCCGCAAACTTTTACACCTTTTTTCTTGGCACACAAAGTATGTAGGGTGGCCCAGAAAAATACAGTATTCATTAATCATTTTCCAACTTCAAAAAGATGGTGGGGCACGATATCATGTACAGAAAATCGCTTGCACTAAAAATAGAGAAAAGATGCCACTCGACCCCCAGGGTCAAACACGCGGAAATCTTATCTATTCCCCGCGGAGCACCTTTTTTTTTTTCTCTCGAGGAGTGTTTATGTATACGGCACAAATTCAAGTTCGCGCAAACATTTTCAAATTCCTTCGCACGTAACGAAATATAATAATGAATCAAAACCAGGAAGCCTACGACGAGGAGTGGATATCGATTTTCATACGGCAGGATAAAACCCCCATCAGCCTTGACCTAGAGGTGGGCGAGCGAGGGTGGCTTTGTACCCAATAAAAGCCCCCGGTGTGAGGCCAAAACCAGCGGGAGTTTAGAAATTTTACATGGAAACCACCCTTGCCGGGAGAGAGGACAAGGAGAAAGTCCTTTGAATAATAAACAGACAATGGACCGGTGCCTAACAAAATAATCGGGTGGGATCACCAGAATCCTTGTTTTTTTTTCCTGTACCGCTTATGTATACTATACTTTGATTCAAAGACGGTTCAGTGCAAATTTTTGATTTCCTCTGTGTACACGTGCACCGTCCGTGATCACGAACCGACTCAAAAATGTATGAAACAAAAGCAGGAAATTCCAAATTAATAGTCGCGATCATTACTATTGATGTAATGTATGTACCAGGTCCCAGACAGGGTTTGAATTCTTGAAAGGGTTAGGCCCCGCCACGTTTTTTCTCCGGGTTACGTACCTACCAATTCTACCTGCTCTCTTAACATTTGAATAAAATCACACAAGTGTGTAGCTATCTGCATTGACCTCGTAATAGCACAAGAAAGTCCCTTGAACCTCTTCCTATAGCATGCCGAAATGAAGTAATGTAAAGCATAAATCATCTATAAAAGGAACCTTGAACCTTACCGCAAATATGTCGTGAGCTTTTGCGGTATTGCTCGATATAGAAACACCCTCTCGATCTGGAATTTTATATTATACATCTACCGTTCGCTATAATCTACCTGATGCCGTCGCAGGGGTCAGTAACACTATATCTGATATGTCTTTTCTTGCGAAAACGGTGCTTTTCGGCAAAAAACAACCGTAAGGGAGGCCCCCGGAACTCAAAGGGATGCTGCAGCAGGTAGAAGAATATACCTGATACCCTCTCAAATCAGGGTGGATAACGGTACATTAAACGCCAGATGCGGGTGAAAATGGGTCACGGCTAGAGACGAAGACTAGAATTTCACTCTGAACGTGATGAACGCGCAATAGAAATGCGCTTGGAAATCTCGAAGAAAGTAAGTTATAATAGTGATTTCGCGTGATTTGTGGTTGTGTGACGTTTGGAATTGGAAATTCTTCAGTTAAAAGAGTTCGAGGGTTTGATATTATAAAAAAAAATGACTGTACATACCGGGAAATGATATCTTCAACAAGAAATGATCATCTTCAAAATGATCAAAAATAAATTGAGCTGTTATCGAAGATAAGCGCGCTTGCCAGTGCGAGAAACACGGTTTCGTATTCATTCAGCTATGTTTGATTATGATAGAATAGATTAAAATTTTATTACGGAAATTTAATTTTAGGCGCTTCCGCTAGAGAACGATCTCTATCTATACGGCCTACGCCTAATCAAGTAATTATTAAAATAAATCGAATTGCTCTCATTTCTATTATTCTAACAAGCAGATTTGTATTAATTGACATTGAGTTACGTAGGTACTTATATAAATAATGAATTATCATTACCAAGTGTCAATTCCTTCGATTCCAATTAAAAACGCAAGAATGTATATTTTTGCTTTATTGCCTCCCGCGCTGTTACGAATTTCCTGGGTTTTTGAAATTTATGGATAAAATTAAAATGCTATTATAATATTGTAAAAATGCGCATGCATAATTTCGCAATTTGCGTCGTTATATTAATCGGTCTCAGATCCAAATTTTGAAGCTTGTTTTGACATCACATCGATAATTTAGCGAGTCTGGGTCTATAGTCTTGAAGCTGTTTTTTTGTTCTTCAGCAAACCACGTTGCAAATTCGCACCGTGACGATATCAATGGGCGTTCTGCAATAATAATTGTTGTCAATGGATGAACAATAAAATGAATATGCATTTTTATGAGCTTTTGAAATTGAGAAATACCAACTCTGGATGAATCACATACAAAGTTACTTTACATAAAGATTCTTGAATGGGTTGTAGGACGAGGTGTAAGTAAACAGTCCATTCATTTTCTAGTAGTTCCGACTGCATTTTCGCGTTAATGAGTTAAATTTCCATTAATTTCCACGCACGGGCGACACTCCAACGCGCAGTATTTCCGACTTGAATTAGTTCAGCTTTTCAAAACATCTTACGCAATTCTAATCTTCATGATTGGGCCGTTTTCTAATAACGAAAGTACAGCGTGATGGAAAAAGCAGTGGGTATAGTGGCCTGTGATCAGTGATTGGTACTTATTCAGTGCATGCCATAAATGGTCTCAAATTTTGACATTTTTGACAAAGTGAGATCAAAGAAGCAGTCTTGATCAATTCAAATAAAGTCATAATATAATTTCAAGTCATGTGGCGTGAAGTTGCCGCGGTGCAAACTGCCAAGTGCAGCGGCCTGATTGGCTAAAACAGGTTGTTTTGCGCCGTTGTCATGGTAACCCGACGGACTTGGAATTGAACCCACAGTTTCTAATTTCTAAGCTTGATCATTTTCTGTAATGAGTTTCGTGACTTTTTCAAGACCGGCCTTGGTGGAAATTTGCTCGTTGTCGAAAAAATCGATTAGCATCGATCATTAGCGCCGAGAGGAAACGTTCGCCAATAAAAACGAACACTGATGGTTTCTTGCCATAACCTTTTGGACCAAAACCGGATGTGGCCAGCACCACCACATAGCCATCATAGCGCGCTCGTGTCAACACTATATGGCAAGTAGTCGCGTCCCTGGAAAGGTCAGATACCCGCACATTTCTGACCATCATTACGATAGAGTTCAACATTTATGCGCTCTATGTGTGTCCTCCTCTTTCAATCGATATAATACTCCTTGTCTTTGGGCATGTGGGCAGCACGACGCGATGTTGGGGTGGAAAAGTGTAAAAGCACCACCTCCGTATCCTCTCTCTGAAAATGTAATAAAAAGCTCCCGCGCTGGCGACCTTGGGAGCTATCGGGAAAACAATGCCATTAGAGCCAATGTCAGTAACCCTTGGATCGATACGAATTAGATCAACAAAGCCCATGAAAGTTTTATTATCCCGCGCTGAATTTATACGTCGTGGCCATTATACGGAACGAGGAACGAGGCCGTGTTGTTTAAATAATTACGATCTGAAGAAGAGGCTTCGATTGGTCTGAAAACTCGGAACTTGGAACTTTTTTCGTGTGTAGGTGCGATGCCAAATTGCCTGAATGACGGCGTTTAAGTTCCTGTTCAATTAACATCAAGCGAGGAAGAACCTCCCGATCAATCTGTTGTCTACTAATTTTATTATGTTGTCTTGTTATATAATCTGCATGTCTAATACGATTAGGCGCATCACCAACCAACAAAATTAGGCCTTCAGTAGCTTCAACAAACTCGACAAAACTCGAGACAAAACTTGATCAACGTTGTCCGCGATGTCAAAGTCATCGGCTAGACAGAGATAATTTGAGACAATTAAAGCTGCATTGTGCCAAGTATTGGGCTCATTATAGACGAAGCCTTTAAAAAGCGAAATTTTTGTTTTGGCGACTCAGGGAGAGATGACGCGTTGGGGAAGATGACGAACTCTTCAAATCTCCCGCCCGATCGCTTAAAAAATCAACTCCTCTATCGTCTATTGCATTATCCATGTTCAACCCACAGTGTTATGTGAGCACCCAAATTGTTTCAAAAAAACGTGGGAAAAATGGTTATAGTTCCTCCTAAATAATTGGCAAGTACACTGACGTTTCAAAGCATGTCCAGTTATTTCAATTTCTCCGAAAAACTTGTGAAAATTCAAGGAATTTACAATTTGTGTGTTGATTCGTGTTGGGTTAGAATGGCATTGGGAAGAATTCGTTGCAATTCGCATAGAAATTAATTGAATAGGCGGGTGCCCAAATTGAAGCGATAGATGACGCAGTGCTGATTTTCGAGAGGTGACGCTTCAAGAATGGAAGTGCATCCTGCTTGTTTTGTCAACTCACAATCCCATCTTTTATGGCCCCAGAAAATCTTTCAGGGAGCAAGGGAAGGAAGAATTTAGAAAACTCTTCGTGCTGTACGCGATAATAAACCAAGCTTCCTTTCGAAAGGCTGTCAAAAATAATCCCAGAAAAAAGGTTACAAACAAGATTGGCAATAAACTAGCTTTGCAAGACTGATTTAGGCAAAACATGATTTTTTTTTAATAAAATTTGCATCATCTCTTCCTGAGTTACCTTAGACATACTCTTGGGTATTCAACAACTCATCAAACATAAAGCCAAATTGGAACCTAATTTTTATAGAAAAATCGAGAAACCAAATTTTTTGTTCGACCGCCTTGTCGTTAGCTGTTTTGCACAACAATTTTTCAAATTCTGGACAGCGCAAGCTTGTTTATTGCATTTTAACATTCTGTAGACGAATCACGTATTGCGAAATATTCAAGTGGAACGTTAAATCCTTGTAAATTTTCCGGTGAAGCACCTTGAACTGATTCGCCGTTAGAAAATTCCAGCAGTAAGGAGAACCGCGAATCCTTTTTGATAATAAATACAAGTCGCATGTCTTCGTGATTCCAACATCTTCCCTTAAAAAAAGAACAATTTCGGAAAAATCTTCCAAAAAAATGTCCCAATTTTTCCTGTTGAATATTTCCAGAACAAACAGATTAACGGTTGAAAATAAAGACTGCAAATGGCCATTTCTGGTTTAATTGACGTCAAGCTCTAGAATTTTGTTAGATTGTTTTATTCTCAACTTTGTTCTTGCGTTACCTTCTTCCATCAAAAGATTTGTAAAAAAATTTCTTCAGACTAACTTGATCCTGTTTCTGATGGATCAGATTTGACAAAAAAAAAACGGGAGCAAGAAATTAATACGATTTCAAACCTTTTGAGTTTTTGACCTAGCTATAAATCTTTCCCAAAGCTTTTTAAAGTATCGGTGGGTTCTTAACCTTGTGAATAATGAGCAATAACTAAAGAAATAATGCTGTGGCGTATCCATAAACCGAATATCTGAATTTTGCATTTTTTATGCGTTTGGGAAACATCTGAGCTGGATTATTGATTCATGATTATTTTTGTTGAAAGCTGGAGAGCTGGGGAAGCTCTATAAAGTGTTCAATATCTAATGTTCTTATGAAAGTTCTTTTGAAAGTTTTGGGAAAATTCCAAGAGCTCCAGCAAGTTTTCAAACATTTAAACCCTTTTGGACACATCACATAATATTTGTAAATTTTGCATCCAAAGATGAATTTTAGCTCTTCTACTCTTGTTATTAGACCAAAACTGGCTGTTTTTTTTTCTATTTTGGATAAAATTTTATACAGGTGTTCCAGAAATTTCTCAAAGAAAAAATCCCATAAATACTTCATAGCGTTTTGTGACTCTTACATGGAACTTTTTTCAGATTGTGACTTTTTTGCGACTCCTCAGCCCTCCCCAACTTCTGAACCACTGGTGGGGAGATTCAAGTGAATTCGATATTCAAGTAGCTAATCATTCAAACCATTATTTGGCAAATAACAGTCAAATACCTGAACCCGTTTATGATTGATTCATATAAAACTGACAAAAAAGTCAAATTGTGAAGAGCTTCATCTTCTTCACGGAGCCGAATTTTTTGAAATCAGCTTACCAGGCAGTCATGATATGAATCCAGATTCAAATTTTATTTTTGTTTTAATTTTTTATCTTTATACGAGTATGACACGTTCGACGCCTTTTAGGCAATCATGTACAATGTACAAGTGAACAAATGAAGGAAATTGATTGATTGATTGATTGAAATAGGGTGTCTGGGCGTCTCTTGTTTCGATTATTTCTAGGACAGCCTGTATATTCACAAGTATTTTGAAATAACTTTCAAATTAACAACGTATTGCGATTACGAATTGTATCCAATCTGTCTACTAATTACGTAATTTTTTGACCACTTATGTTGGTGTTCTTGAAAATTAGGAAGTACAGACTTTTATGGTTTCCCACGCAATAATTTAAAAGCGATCGTGCTTTGGAGCTTTTAAGTTTTTAATCAGTAGGGAAGTGGAATTATTCAGCTTCCTTCAACAGTATAAAATCTTTACCGATGCTACGTAGAAAAACTTGACTCTGAAATTTTTATTTGACTGGAAATTTATTGACAAAAAATGGTTTTCCTTTGATTTTCTTTTTCAACAAAAGCTTTTGAAGGTGATGTTTCATCGATTTGCCTCCCCCCCCAAACCCCTTTCCTAATTGTTTTAAATTGTTAATTAATTGCAAGGTTGTTAGAAGGAACACGTAGGTACCTATTGTAGTTTTTTGTTGAAAAATTGATTTTGGTATAATTGGGTTGGAGCAGGAGGTGTAACAATATTGGTATTGAAATTGTTATTATATTGTGTTCCCACATTCGTATGACGAAAAATAAATTTGGACGGCGCTTTACCGGCTTTTCTCAAGCCTTCCTGTATGGCGCCAACAACGAGAAAATTCGCATTTCCGCATGACTATAGCCGCAAGATTTGTTCTTTACAGCGCTCATACTGTTCCTTGACCTGGACAATGAATAAATTTTTTTTCTTCACCGGCTTTTCCTTGCGCTATTCTCCTATCCGCGAATTTTCTCGCGTCATCATAACCAAACATTTCCGCAGGATCTCTGAAAAAACGACAAACTCACATCGCTTAATTAAGTTCTTCTTGTACGGTTTGCAGTCGTCCATCCTGATGCCGTTCTCCATCTCGTGCCTTATGATCTTCATCTCTTCCGTGTCGTCGCTCTCAGTTCCGGAATCCCTGGCGCCCGGACTCATCCTTCCGCCGATCCTCAGATCCAGCGGCGACTCGTCGCTCATAAAGTCATCGTTATCGCACTCATCTTCCTCCTTGATGCTCCTGATCCTCGGAGACGTCGGAGGACTCTCCTTCGGCTCGAGCTTCAGGTACGGCATCTTGTACGGCGAAGGACTGATCAACAGCATTTTGTCTTTTTTTCTGAATAATTTTCGACGAAAGTCTAATAATTAAATCTCATGGCACAAAAATCCTTTTCGAGCACTGGTACAAAATCACTGAGAGGGGCACTCGCGCGCTTCTGGGATTCACACGATGTATGTGTGCATGTGTGTGTGTGGAGTAAGTGTCTCTTATCTTGGCTATATCTCGTCTGTGAAACGCGACTTGCTCGCTGCGAGGTGCAATGCAGACTAGTAGGGTTCGAATGTCCCACTGACTCAGATACGGCAGTCGTGGACTGGTCGGGAGCCTTCGCCGGAGTGCCTGCTGCCTGCCTCTCTTTACTTTCATTTGGTGAATGCGCACAAGTTGAGTTAGGTTAGGCATCTCCGAGCAGGCGAGCAATGGGCGAGGATGATGATCGTGATGATGGTGGCGATGATGAGACCCGGCCTTATACATCGGAGGTGGTCGTCGCCCGTCTATCTATGTAATAGTCGCTAACTACTAAACTACTGTATACCGACACATTAGATTAGCGATTAGCTTAGCAGGAGTGCTGTGCTTTTTTTCGGTTCGATACAGTCATCTGGGATTTTGCTAATACGAAAATAACTGAGGAGCTAGGTGTATGGAATGATAATTGTTGAGCTAGAACTAGATAAATTGGTCCTAGTATTACATCCAGAGATTTTCTTCATTTATTAATGGTTGTGCCAAACTATCTCAGAAGGTATTTCTGCGCCACCAAAAATTCTGTACAGAAAAGAGTAATAAAAGTCAGATACGCCTCAAAAAATTCACAGGTGTAAATATTCGAGTCACGTCATATTGAGAGGCGATTTAGAAAGTGACATAACAGAGAACCTTGAACCTTTCTAGCGATTCATCAAGTAAATTGAAGAATTAAAACTAGATACTTAAAATAAAGTAGTGTAGAGCCTTCATTCCAAATGCCTCCACTCCCAGTCTCTCCCCTAAAAAGTTTTTCGTAACAAACCCCGATACGGGTCGATTTTAAGTTGGAGGGGGACATGTGATTAGCAAAAAATCAAGTCTCCTGCTTTATTCTTTTTGGCTGGAAGACAACGCTTTCAAAAACATTGAACAAGAAAGAATCAGGATAGAATGATTCAGATACTATTGAAGGCCTTCCAATTCACTTTATTTAGGTGCAAAAAAAAATTAAAATCGAACCACCCGTTTTCATGTTACGATTTACGCACAAATTCCAAAGAGCCCCTTTGTAAACTAGCGCATAATTAAGTAGCGAGAACAATAACAACAAAGGTGAAAAAAGAACGCCAAAAGGTCACATCTATTATACAACTAAAAAGAATAAACGTAAATGACAAGGTAGAAAAAAATTGCCGAAAATTGAAGAAAAACTTGTCTACTGTTTTTAAGTCAGTAGTTACTTATTACATTTTTTCTAGGCCCAAGTTCGCGACAATATTCGCGACACAAGCAGGATAGTGCAGCGCATCCATAAAAAAATACGAACCAGCAACACTCCCAATTCATCGTGCACCTTTCTCAGAATGCTTTGTTGTGTACCTACCGGTAATTAGCTTTTACCACCTAGTAATTAGTTTTGGATAACACTTCTGATTCCTGCAGTTTTTCTGGCACGATTGATTTCCTCACGCATCCAATTTCTGAATCTAAAGCTGAATTGCGCAGCGCATCCACCAAAATATGCAAGGACGAATATGTTGACGTCCTATGATTCAAGATTACTCCGACCGACATCGTGGAAGAGTGTAACATTTTCAACGCGACCGTACCATCTATCCAAGATTTTTAGCTGTTTGCATTGTTGACCAGAGGTCTTTGTTCATGTTTTTTTATTATGTACTCATTTATTTAACACCAGCCTATTTCCGCAACAAAGCCTAACACCGACGCCGGTGATTGCTTTCCTGCACCTCCGCTGGAATACCATTTTGTGTTATTTATACCTTGCTAGTTTCAGATACTTTTCGATACGTGATACCTATATATCTACACTTGTAATATATGTTTAAAATTTCTCAATTTTCTCACTTGAAGCAGGATTTGCGGCGCATTCACCGAAATTCACGAACCAGCAACACTTGCAATTCAGCACCTCCGCCAAAACGTTAATGGAATTTACGTGTTTGTTGTGGTAATACATAAGATGTAATGACTTTTATATAAGTTGTATATGGATATTACAGTTTATGTATTTGAGTTGACACTTGTCAAAATAACCTCAAAAATCACAAAAAAATCAATTTGCAATGAAACAAACACGTAAAATGTTGTACAACACTCGTAGCTTGTTACACAAGATGCTTTCCGACACTCAACCTCTTACAGAACTCGGGCTGCGCCCTCGTTCTGCAAATTTCGGCTTCGTGTCTGAAAACCACTTATGTAACAGCCAACTCGTATTGTAAACTACTATTACGATTACGTAGTTTCTATTACTTAGAATGATAAAGCATCTCACGTCTCACGGCTCGATACCAAGTTGGGGCTGAGACCGCCGTAAGTGCGGTTACTATAGCAACGGCCAATCAGACCGCTCTATTTGGCAAGTTACGCCGTCCTAACTTTTGCGCCTGCAACTTGGTATCGAGCCCTCAGTGAATTTCAAGAATTTACGTTAGTCATGTGTTCCCCTCTAATATAAAATCGACCTGTCTTGGAATTTCTTTGGGGAAAATGTTTAGAAGAGAAATCGGGGATGGGAAGTTTTCAAAATGACC
Source organism: Anaspis maculata (assembly GCA_949128115.1). NCBI lineage: Eukaryota > Metazoa > Arthropoda > Insecta > Coleoptera > Scraptiidae > Anaspis > Anaspis maculata. The sequence continues at coordinate 37,698,707 of OX421962.1, read as the reverse complement.
CCCTGTATAAACGTACGTATATCCTTACACTAAAAAAGAGACCAATATTTCCTCAATATAATTCAATAGGTATTCAAGTAGAATGATGCGGCGCATCCACCAAAATCAAATCGGGGATGGGAAGTCTTCAAAATGACACCCTGTATAAACGTACGTATATTCTTACACTTGAAAAAAACAATATTTCCTCAATATAATTCAATATTCAAGTAGACTAATGCGGCGCATCCACCAAAATCAATTTACAAACCAATCAACGCTGGGAATTCTACCTTTTCTTTGTTCTTTTTACTCACGTTTATGCTCATGTGACTTCCAAGTTTTTGTGGTTGTGCTATGCCACTATAGATTGCGCACGTAAAGTTCGAAATATTTGTCCTTTTCGGAAAATCGAAAAACTGTTTAACAAATGATTCAACTTAGTGGAATTAGTTGAACTAGAACCAAGGTTGAGAAGATAGCAACTTCTCAACTGTGGTTTAGGTACTTATACAGGATATTCCAGAAATGAGACGAAATAGAAACCACAGATTCCCTATACCTATCTGTGCAATTTGTTCTCTAAAATTTTGCTCCAGGGCGGAGATATGACACCTCATAACTCATGACCGACTTGACACCTCAAGTTGTGATTTGACAGAGCAATGGGCCTTATGAATGAAGATTAAGCAATTGCTTTTGCTTAAAATCTAGCAGCAAAAAACGAAGAAACATTTGGAAATGAGACTTTAAACCATTGTTATTATTTCAATCAGTTACTCAAATGTTCAGTAGAACCTAAATTAAGAAATTACTTGGAGTTTCTGATTTTTTGAAAAAATTTTAGTAGCAGAAAATCAAGCGGAAGCAATTGCTTAATCTTTATTCATAAGGCCCAATAGCTTATAACTCACTCTACCTTGAAGTCAAATTTCAGAGCAATCCCATCAGCGGTTGCAAAGTTTAGAGACAAAACTGACAAGAAAAAACGAAAGTCAAAGAAAAAAAAATCACACATATCTAAAGACTCCATGGTTATTTTTCCCGTTACAAACTTTGGAGCACCCCATTATTATTTATTTTGTCACAATTATTAGCCCTTGAATAGAGTTTTATATTAAACAGTCTGACATGCCTGGTTCATTTAAGAGCTGCAAAATTCAACTTGTCTAGTTTGAAGTTAAGTATGATTTTGGCCTGCTTCCCACTATGCCAACTTCTATGTGCGAAAAAAAAGCAACGAAAAACTGTCCCTGTCAAAATAATTCAGTCAAATTCCACCGTAATAATTACAAGTCAGTGTTCTGTCGGGTATGAATAATGTAGGCATGCTTGCCGCTATGCTAATTTTATTAGTAAGTACTAAAAAAAAATTCTCTGAAACATGTCAGTGTCCGATTTTGCTAAATCCCGCACAATAGTTGAAGTACGTTTCAATGCCATACGCATTACTCGACCGAACACTGACTAAAATTTGGCGGAATCCTTTTGACAGTGACAGTTTTTGGTGAATTTTTTTTAGTCCATGAGATTCAGCATATTGGCAAGCAGGCCTTAGGTTTGAAAGTAATACGAATAGGTATGTAACGCTTCCGGCAGATCTGAGATTTTACGTCAACAAATATGTCCAAGAACTGACATTCTCAGAACAATTTCACATACCATGCCATTGAGGAAACCACCTGGCTGAGATGGAGTGAATGGGTAGTAACTCACCTGAAAAAAAACAGTCAATTAGTAACTAAACTACATATTTAGTTCATGGTTAATAGTAGTTGCAGTTCGGCATTGGTCCATAAAAAAATATGTAGTGGCGCCACAATACTTTCCGACTAGTGTCCAGGAACATACGAAAATTTTTGTTCTAGACGTCTTTTCGGCAATGAAGTTTTTTTATAGATTTATGAAATATGCGAGTCTCGACAAATCATACCTGATACCTGCAATATTCCTTGCGGTATTCTACCTGCAGTAGAATATACCTGCAAAATTTCAATCGATTCTATCGATCTATTCGTGACATATGGCTAATCAAACTTTTCGGTTGAACACATAAATCACCCTGTATATCGAAAACGGAAGATGTCAGGAAAATTTCCAATGCAGATTCTGATTTGCCTTGAAAAAGTACATCTACCCTTGAGCCATATCGGTCACTTCGTGGGACAGCCTGTATATGAATATTACCATAAGAGCTCTGTATATGACACAAATAATTTTTATAATCTACACAACACCTTCATTCGTAAGCCAGACACAAATTATGTGTTTACGTGCAAGATACTTGTGTCTTTAAAGAGGCAAAAGTTTTGTATCGCCCGCTAAATAGTAATTATAGTCTCATGAAGTTATTGACATAAACAATTGAAATTTTTTTTTGAAGACGAAAATTTCCTGATTACACCAGGCGATTACATGGTATACAGGAAAAACAAACAAGTCCGAGTATATAAAGCGTACAAACAACAGCCGCGCGATGAATTTCCGGTGCAGTTTTTTCCAAATTATCACTTGAATTGAAATTCATCGGCATAATACATACATACTTACAGGACAGCAAAATGGTGGTAAACAGGAAAAAGCGTCGTTGTCGCCGCCACCTTTTATAATTGCGAATTGGTTAGCTTCTGGGTCAAGTGTGAGGGAACGCTTAAAAATTGCATCGAAATGCATTATGCATTTGTTTGTATGAAAATTGATGCACTGCATTTTGCATTGGAATCGATTGTAGCACAAGCGAGATGGTGCCAGATCAAAGGTGCCTATGTAAACACTTACTGCTTCAATTGATAGACAAGTCAATTTCCATGGTGACGACGGCGAGGGCATGTAGTGCACAGCTGCCACTGCCACCAAATTCACATGAATTTTTTCTTACTTGATTTTTAAACTAGGTACAGTGCGGTCGTCAAAAAAAGTATACTCTAGAAATGAAAGTAACAAAATATTCATATTATTACCAATATTATTTTCATAGCTATCTGTCTGCACTCGAGTCTGTATCTCTGCGAAACATGCAAACTTCAAGTTTCAACATCATGCATCAGGGTGTTTAATAAAGTAGTGCAAAATTTCGGCTCCCTGTTTGATCGAAATTTTTTGAACTGCTGTTCTAACTTCTGCATTTACAGAATGATATCAAAAATCATTTTTTATTTGGTTTTGTAGTGACAACTCTCAACTTTGCTCGCCGGTTTTTAAAATTCTTAGCTTATGTTAAAGTTGAAACTTGAGTAAAAAGAAGCAACGATGATATTCGATTCAAGGCAATAATTCAAAATACAATGTTGCATTGAAAGTAACATAAATCTGGATTACTCCCAGATACCAGTTTGGGAGAACATTTGAAAAAAGAGATCAATATGCTTTAGAAAGAACCAATAATTCTTGCTTCAACCATGTTTCTTACTCACGTAAAACAGATCGTATTGATAAAAGAAGCAAACTACAACTACGTTTTACCAAAGAAAAAAATATTGGTGCTTTTGCTCGCCTGAAAATTCACGTAACCAACGTTACAAAAATTTAAACAACCAATGGCTTGTCTCACTGATTGATCTGGTTTTTGTAACGTCAGTATCAGTATTTTCAGCTGAAAATTGTGGTGATACTCCTTTGAAAACACAGTTTTATCTAAGTTCCTTCCCATAATTCTTGACTTAATTTGGCAAAAAACTTGTTCATATAAGAAACGAGTTGTTCGAATAGATAAGGTTACTTGCAAGATGAGGTTACTTCAACTCTGCCCTTCGAAGAAATTTTAGTGGCAATCCAGATTTGGATCCTATCCAATGCAACTCTGTATTTTGATTGTTTGTCCTGGAGTCGATTATCATTTTCACTTCCTTTTACACCCGAAGTTTCCACTTGACCATAGCTATACGTTTTGAAAATCAGTGAACAAAGATAGAAGTTATCGCTCGAAAACTCAATTTTTTTTTGGGATTACCCTGCAAGCGAAGAAGTTAGAACGACAACTCAATGAAGATCCCGAGTTTTAGGTCTCTCTTCTTGCCTCTGACTTTAAAATCCAGAAAAAAAAGATCAAACGGGTGAAGTTGCATTTTTAGAAATTTTGCAGTAGTTTATTCAACACCGTGTACTAACGTGATGTGAAGCTCTTATGTTTAGCAGAAATAAAGACTGATAGCTTGAAGATAGATAGAGCTATCAAACAGCCTGAAACGGAAATCAAATCCTTTGTGGAACTAAATTATCATTTTCTAAGGGGCGGCAAATTTTGGACCGTGACATATGTTTTGAGCGGCACTTTAGTTGCAGTAGCATCAGTATTTAGCGATAATAGCCGCATTTCCCTTACACCGGAATCAAACAAAACTGTGAAATCTTTGGACCTTGGACTGCTTTTTCACCTCTTTACAGATATGGATGGCAGAGTAAACAAAAACAATTCCGCCACGCGGAAAATGTTTTTCATCAAGCGCACCATGCCCAGTTTCCCTTTTTTGTGTCTCTTTCGCATATTATCATCAATAATGGTATGGTTACGTAATTTATTGTTGCAACCTGCAACAATAAATTTCTGCGACACAAATCCACTGTGTGGTGCTGCACTCACGATAACATTGTTATTTTCTGGAATATTGATTGAAAAATAAATAGATAGGTGCATGGAAATTGTGTCACTCGTCATCATCATCGCATCAAAGATGAGGAAAATTATTAATGTTGATTTAGCCGCCTATCATACTTTTACTAGATAGATATGCACACAAACAAGCGCCGGGTACTTGTACTTGTTGTTTTTCTATACAACGATCTTGTACCTACTTAAATGTATGATTAACGGCCATCATGTGATACAATTTAGTATAGGAAGCGAAATATTTGCGGTGTGACTACCGGCTGGCGAAGAAAATCTATTTGAAACTTTCTGAGAAGTGTTGTTATCTTTGAAAAAATGGTGCTGCCGGAGACAACGTTTGGACTATAAACAGACGAAATGGGGTCAATTGAGATCAAAATACAAAAAGTAGGTATCTAAAAAAACCTCCGTTCTATTCACGCAGTTTTAATGGTTGGGGTTTCATCCACAGTCCACACGCATGCTCCTACAATAACATTTAATCGTTTAGGCTCATTTGACAAGCTTTCTGGTATGATGAATTCGATATCCAGATTTTATTCTTATATCGTCATATTACGAAATTCAAAGCAAAACGCTATGTAATTATCATATGTGAATTAGGTGGGGTTGACGGCACACCACAGGGACCTGTGGGCGGGACTGAACAAAAAAACAAAAATCGTTTTGGACGAGTCTGTGAGTTGAAATTTGAAATGGGGGAAGCAAGACCGTCAGCTGGAGTGGTGGACCATTACCAGGTCACAGGCGAACCTAAAATCCCACTGCAAATCTAGGTGCACCATCACTAGATGAACTAAGTTTGGGCAGTTAGGCTCCGCCCACAGGTCCATCTGGTATTTCGAGTACTCTAGGTTGGGTTCCCAAGTTACAATTCACACTCTGAAACTGCACTTTGACAACCACAAAAAATATTGATAAACGTGAACGTTAAAAGTGCAAAGTGCTAATTAATAATGTTAGACCGGCGATGCCTGTGCAATCTGGAAACACGCGATATTTCCAGGCTCTTCCACGGCCGCAGTGTACAAATGCGCGGAGCTCTGGACATTTCTAGAGTGTGCGTGGTGGCATTGAAATGATTGGAGACTCAAACGCCTGATCAAGACACATCTGTCCATTTTGGCGGCGGTGCCACATACCAGAACATTGTATAACACACTATATTAGTTGTTATACAAGTTTCATGGGACCTATCGCCGCCACACGACTCCAAAGAAAAAAGTGTGGAAATTCGTCTTAATAAACATCAAGTGTACTTATAATATACTTACTCAGCATTTTTCTATTTCACCTCAACGATCGCCCCGAATTTGGAAATTCGGGATGATAATAATTGAAACTCAACGAAAATGGTATACCTACTAGTCGTAAGCCCAGGAAAGTGTTTTTACTAGGACTTGCGTAGTTGTTTCGGGACTTGTTATAATAATGCTTGTTGAAAAATTATAACTATTTCCCTGCTTGATCTATAAACTTTTAGGTTCCTGGTTCCTGTCCTATAACGCAAATAATAATTCGATAACAGAGTTGATAATAATTAAACGATCATTGCACGCAAAATCGATTTGATTAACGTGAGGTGGCACAATACATTAAAACTCTGTTGAGGGATCCAGGGCATTGTCCCTGAAAAAATATTATATTTAGCAATAAGCAAATATTTGTATCGAAACGACTTGATTGGCTTGATTGACTTTAAGATTAGGACTTTCCTCCGACTTTTCTCTCCTGCTATTATTCAATTTAAATTAATTACAACAGCGTGTTATGTCTAGGTGTCACATTTCAAAATTCCTCAGATTATACAGAATTTTTTTCCAGGAACAGTTTACGAGCTTGTAAGTAATTGCAAAACTTTCAATCGTGGCAGGTTATTGTAAAAAACAGTAGTCGAACACAGTAATTAGTGCATTTTATACGGGCCGTTAATTTCAGCTCTATTACATTTTTATGTGCAAGATAAGGTTTTGTTTTACATGTTGTAAATGCGGAAATCAGTGTTCGCACAAATCACCAAAGTATACAGCTCCCAGATTGAAACGAGAAGTACCAGAAAAAAAAACAAATTTTTACGTTTCGAAGCCATCATCACCTTGCATCGTTAACGAAGCGCAACTTTTTGATTTCCAGTTTTCGTGGAAAATATCAATACTTATAATTTATTGCGGCATATTCCACCATAACGAACTTACATCCGGTAAAATTTTACGATGCTGAGGCGCATTAGAAATGGTTTCATGGCTCGGAGCATCATTGGCTTTTCGATCCCATGAAATTCATACTAGAATACTTTTGCGGTTATTTTAGTTGAATCAAAATTTATAAATGAGTGCCCATCGCCTGTAAGGTATAGGTACTCTTGAGGTGTGAATGCACTATAAAAGCTAGGAATTTTGATGATTGACGTACGAAAAATGACATTGACACGCGTCACTGTGAATAGATGACAGGACAGTCGGGCATGACTATAGAAAAAATCACGCAAAAGTTTGTTGAGCTTTTCGGAGTTCGGTCGCAGGAATCGCAATGCAGTGAACTTGAACCGAACCGACTTTGACCTTAGCGTAACGTCAAAGGCTCCGGGTTCGAGTCCCGATAGATCAATGGCTCAGTTCCTGTGTAATTGCTACGCAAAAGAAGGGTTTGACCCCCTGCAACAATTATCGTCATCATGATCAACAAGTTTATTTTGTTGTTTGTGTTCTGCTGAACGATGGTTGCATCAACAACCGGGCCCGACACACGAGAGAACAACCAGGAAGCGGATTAATAATTCAATGAGCAGCCAGCGGCAGACTATGTGATGATGATGGCTGTAAGCTCGCCAGTGCTACCACCACTCATACGACTATTCTATTATATAGGCTGATTTAATGTTTGTAAACTAGAAACTAGAATTAGAGTCAAGTTCACTACACTGCTGCACTCACGCCTCGGCGCGTTATGCTGGCTGGTTTCACGTTTCGATTTCTTTTTCTGTAAATAGAGCGGTGTACTATTATTTGTAAGTATAGTATGTGTGTATGTGTGTGTGTATATACGTATGTACTTGCACTAACAGTAGATAAGTACGTATCATTTCTCCTCATCACACACATCACGAGATGCAGAAAAGTGAAGACTAGGCTCTTGCGCTTACTTACCTATAACTTGCACACGACGAGTGAAAGTTATTGCTCTGATTTTTATCACTATTCACTTTTGCTGCCGTTATTAATCGGATCAAGAGCGCGCAGAATAGTATAGCGTTACTTACAAACACTCTTGATTTTGATGCAAATTATGCATCGGCAAACAAAAGTGTTGCAGATATCGGAATATACCCAGAGGTATGAAACCTTTTCTTTTCCAACAGTTTCCAGATATTTTCTTGCAAAATGATAATGGCAAGTTAGCCTAGTTTGAATAAGGTACTAACAAAAAAATTTCCAAGGCATATTCTAAAGTGTCTCTTAAGGAGAGGACGAAATTTCCCTATAGGTATACCAATTAGGAAGTTATGGGGAGTGTGAGTGCTTCGTATATCGCCTAAGAGCTTTATTGTTTATTGGGGGTAGTTGATAGCAGGTATGACTGCAAATGTCTGACAAGGGGTTAGTTTTCATTACCGTCTCAATGTGTTGTTGTTCTTTTCTATGGATGCTTGGGGAAGTAATTAACATCGTTGGTTTATTTATAATGACACCCGCGTACCCAGTGGCAGTGACGCAACTGTAAGATTTCCTCTGAGAGGTTTGTTTGAAAAATATCGGAAACAAAATCATTTTCAAACCCAGTCGGTAGCACGGTGAGCTCGGCCCCGCTTTCAAAGGCGAAGGTCCCGGGTTCAAATCCGCACTGGGCCAGATGGACTTTTTCACGTGTTTCTTAGTACTGGGGCATCTACTATCGTGCGGTGATGCCCCGGGAAAAGGAATGAAACGACAAAGCCATCGAAACAAAACCCCACTGATTAATCCCCACTGTTCCAGAAATGTCTTCGTTGTTATCGTCAATACTGTTATCGTTACTGAAAACCCTCCACAGAAAAACCTGCTAATAACCTAGTAGTTGATGCAGAAAAAAAAACATTTTCAGCATTTTTTTCACCTTTTAGGTCCAGTTTTTCCAACTTCGGTCAACGTTACCCTAAAGTTGAACGTCATGAAAACAATTATTATCACCAATGGTTTCTATGACATTTCACCCTCAGACTAGTCTTACGTCTTTGCATGGTTGAAACTCTGATAATCTGTGTCAAATATTAGCGAAAATTTCATTCATCTGTCGAATCTGATATTCTTATAATAAAAGTGAGAGTTTTCTATTGTTGTTTGAACCAATCAGATTGGAATAAGACGATAATTTGCACAAGTGCATCTTGCGATGATTTTCGATAATCTGCACTAGTGCATGAAGTCGATAATTTTTTTTTTGTGCTTCTAATACTAAGACCAACAGCAGACATAAGCTCAAATATGTCCTACAGTAGTGCCATCGTGTACCTCAGGACCTCCTTCGCTCTTTTCTCAGGAAGCACGTACTGCGAATACATATACCGGGTGATCATTTGAAAACTATCCACCTGCAATAACTCGCGATTCCTAGTCAATATTTCTTCGAGCAAAAACAGGTTGACTTTTATATCGAGAGGGACATCTAAAACAAACATTGGCCAATTTCTATCTTCAGCCCCCTCGCCCCCACCCATCCCAAAAATAAAATTTCAAATGACATTACCTACCTTGCGATACATCAAATTAAAGAAAATTAAATTCTCTTTTTGAAAAAGATATTTTCAAAAATTTTAACTACCCACCTTCTCTCTAAAATAGAGCTGGGCCGATACCGATACTCAGTATCTGGTATCGGCCGATACTTCCGATTTTCAGATACATGCCGATACCAAGAAAATTCAGATACTTGTATCTGAAAAGTATCTGAAAATTACGCGGCGCTCGCGCACAGCCTTCGGCTCCATACAGGATTTTATTTTGCACCCAGGAATTCCCAGAATTCGTTTGTCTAATACAAACAGATTTTTATCATCAGCTGGTGCTTGCGTTCAGTAGTTTGAAAGTGTCCAAAATCTGCATTTAGATCCAGTGAAAAAACTGGCTGCATACTACCTTGCTATTCCATCCAGCAGGCTCTGTGTTTTCGGAGTCAGTTTTCTCTGAAACTGGGGGCATCGTAACTATCAAAAGGACAAGTCTGACTGCAGAGCATGTGCAACAGCTTATATCTTTGAAAAATAAAGGAATTTGTTGGAAAATGATCAAGAATTTTCTATGTTTTTCTTTATTCGATTATTGTTCGAATTTGAATCGAAAATGTTGATAATAATAATTTTGATTGAACCTTGTTTATGAAAAACTGAAAAATATACTTGAAACTAAGTAATTCTTACTTGATGCAGCTAATTTAAGGGAATCTCGCGTTTTTCCGACTTTAAATTAGATTTCAGATACATGTATCTGTGTATCGGTATCGGAAAAGTCAGTATCTGAGTATCGGTATCGGTATCTGAAATCCTGGTATCGGCCCAGCTCTACTCTAAAAATTCTCTGAATGTCCCTTTCAATATTCTGGGCCCCTTAATTCTCTTCAGTTTAGTCAGCATCATCCCGAATAGCTTCAAAGAGGTGAAAAAACTGCCACCCAAATTGACCTCTCTCTCCCACCTCATCTTTGAAATTCAACAAAATACCACACACTTTGTGATACATCAAATTAAAGGAAATTGAATTCTCTTTCTAAAAACAATTTTTTTGAAATTTTCAACCCCTCCCCCATTCAACTGGACATTTGGAGTATTTCGGTAGGAAAACGGGCGTTTTAAAAATTTCGAAAAAATTGTGTTCAGGGAGAGAATTCAATTTGATGTATCACAAAGTAGGTATTGTCATTTTAGATTTTTAAGGTGAGGAGGGGGCAGCGAAGGGGTGAATTTGGGTGGCACTTTTTCCATAGAAAATTTTCTCTTTCGATGCTGTGCAGGATGACGTTGACTGCATTGAAGAGAATTGAGAGGTCAAGAATATTTAATTGGACACTCAGAGAATTTAGGGGGAAAGAGGGGTGGGGTTAAAAATTTTAGAAATATTTTTTCAGAAAGAGAATTTAATTCTGTTGAATTTAATGTATCGCAAAATAGGTAGTGCCATTTGAAATTTTACAGTTGGGGTAGGTGGGGGCGAGGGACTAATGTATGTTTTAGATGTCCCTTCGATATAAAAATCGACCTGTTTTTGCTCGAAGACATTTTCACTAGGAATCGGGAGTTATTGCAGGTGGATAGTTTTCAAATGATCACCCGGTATGTCGCCGATATAATTCCTTGGACCACAAAAACGGAGTCCTGTGCTGCAATGGTTTGGCAATGTGGGCCAATTTCTCCAGAATTTCGTCTGTAGTAGGTGCATCACCCAAGGAACCTTGCGACCCCGTGTTAATTCTTTGGTCGTATAGTCATTTCCTGACGACAATGACTAGAGTGATCAGTTGACATAATGTCATAGGCGTGAAAGATTTTTTTGATTCATGAAATTTTCTGATAAAAAATAACTCGTGCAATGAGAATGCATCTATAATTTTTGACAAATCTTCACTCATGCAAGTTGAACTGGAAAAGGCACTCGTGCACTACGTGCACTTGTGCTCTTTCCCAACTAAACTTGCATTCGTGCACATTTTTCAAAAATTATCGATAATTTTCATTGCACTTGTTATATTACTACTGACTATTCACTTCACTCATTGAATATTAGTTGGCCATACAGGCACAGGTGAATTGTCCCATGTCAACAGTGAAGCGAGCAGCGAGTCGAACTGCCAACCAACTAACTTGACGCAACAAACAAATATTTTGCCATATTTATGGTTGGCAGTTGCGGTGATATACAAGGTGTCCCAGCTAAAATAAGCAAGCGCGATTTTCTCAGAAAATATCAAGCAAAACAAAACAAAATTGCAATTGGGGGGAAGTCTGGCCTTTCATCTTTCTTTTGAGGGGACGATGCTTGTATAGGTGCTCTAGTGTCCAAGAAAATCCAATTTTAATCGGACGAGTCACAAGAAATCAATAATTCATGACCGACAAAACAAAATACTTCAGATGAAAAAAAATCCCCTTTTTTGGGATTTCCATTGATGTGTCGCTGATGTCTGTACCTGGTCCAGTAAGCCAGATATTTTGTCTTACAGTCCAGCAACCACAATAATCGGAGTTCATGACGTCAACGATCACACACTTGTTGGTTTTAACATCAGCCAGTATTCATTGCTATGGTGAGTCCAGGTATGGAAAGTGAAAAAGGCCTAGTGACGGCCAGTGTTCGTTCCTTGAATTAAGCCAACCAGAATAAGGTTCGCAGATCAACTGAGCTAATCCGAATCTCGATCGGAGCTAACCAGCTTTAAAATAAAGATAAAGCATACATACAGATATAAATATGTATAAGTCTGACGCACAAGCTACATAAACACGAAATACCTCGGATTTATATCTCGGGCGTAACAGTTGTTTGACAGTTATCGGTATTCATGACACTTCTGTGCTTTGCACCTCGTTCATGATACAAATTCACGATACAAATTTATTTTCCCGCCACAAAGATATGGATGCTAAAGGCGAATCGTAGTGATAGCTGACACTTACATTAAAGTAACCACTTACTCTAATGTAAGTGTCAGCTATCACTACGATTCGCCCCTGTCCACACATAGCCCATTTTCTGAAGAATTTCGAGTCATTTTTGAAAGATAATAATGAAAATAATACAGCAGCTGAAGGGATGCAAGCTACAGTATTAAAGAGTTATACAGAGTGTTCCTGGATTAGCCTGCCAAACTTCAGCAACCGATTCTACGATCCGAGAAAAGGTTCCTGTGGACACTGTTCGGAAAATGCTTTATAAGTGAGCTACACAGCCCCCTGAATGTGGACTCCTGAAGATGGCTGATGTTATTTGAAATCTCTGAAACTAGGTAAGGTAACATGATGAAATCTAGCACATTTGCTTATCTTTTCATACTCAAGATGGGGTGGAAATAGTTTGAACTCTTCGAATAAAATTATTTGACCCAATTTTTGTACATGTTTTTTTTTGTATTTTGACCATAACATGACATTTTGGACTTCTTCCAAAAAAAAATTGCTCTTGTTAATCATAGATTGAATGAACCGTTTTGGAGGGAATCGATTTCAACATTCGCATGCCGCATAAAATGCATTTTGATAGCCCATTTTATTTTTTCGATTTCTTCCAATTGGAATAAGATTGCATCATAGTATTATTTACAAAAAGGTTTTTGCTTGTTTCAAATCGCCCATGAAACATTTTTTCACTACATGGAAAGCAAAATTCAGCCTTTTGCATACGTTTTTGGGCATGCTTTAAAATGTTTAGATCGATTTTGTATTCGGAAACGGTAAACGGTGCACTCATGTTTATAGGAATTGTTTTCATTATTTTTGATCGTAGGATCTGCTGCTAAGTTTGGCAAGCTAATTCAAAGACACCCTGTATGAAGTGAAATTACCTATGTTATTCAAATACAAGTGTCAGCTGTCATTACAATTCGCCATTGTCATTCATCTTGTGGCTGGAGAAGTTGTTAGAATCGCGAATAGATTTTACTTAATTATGAAGAGTGTATTCGCACCGTGCACGACGCCAGCGTCACCTGGCGTCCGCAACTTTGTAGGCGCAAAACGTCACTCATCTCATAAATTACAGATGGCTGAACTGTCATAAATGACAGTCGCTGGCCTGAACTGTCATTATTTTGTGGTTAAGTGCTTTGTCAACATAGACTTTCTCATTGACAAACTGTCAGTCAACCACGTGGCATCTGTTGTGACAGTTGATTGTCAATTATTTCAATTATTTCCACTGTCAAATTGACATAAATGACATCAAATATCGGAAAATTGACAGCCCAATCACGCAGCGCCGAGCCATCAATGTTGCTCTTTTTGTCCACATAAAGCGCTGTGATCGGTTTCGTTACCCCCACTCTGTACTTCGCACGGGGCGAATAGATAGATTACTGTATACCTGTGAAAATGAGTACGAGTACACCCAGTATTATAGGAGTAAAATTACCTACAAGCTGCAGTTTAATGGAAAACCCTCTGAAACGCGCAGACCTATTTTGAGACGTTGAAAATTGGTTCCAAAAATAAAATTTCACTTCCTCATTCCTATAGTGACAGTGAATTTCTGTTCTACCTACTTCCGAACACAATGCATAAAAAATTTAACACCTCCCAGAAGAATCTAGCTATAATAAGCTACTTAAGTAGGTGCCTACACCAAATGTTTACGATTTCTTCTTGACACATGTTTGAAAATGAAAATTTTAATTGAGATAGTGATATAGCCTCAAGGTTATTCGTAATTACCATACCAATATTACTTATTGTTATGAAAATTATCACAAAAGTTTCGTTGCCGGATTCCGCCGCGGATTCCTGTTTTGCTTCTTGAACTAATCGCTCTTTTTATTTTGAACCCAAAAAAAATTGTTGAAACGCGAATCATTAAGTATGTAGATTTCTCATTATTACAGCAGATGTAATAAAAATAACTTTTCGACTTTTTTTTTCGGACAACGGGATAAGCAAACTATAGTAGGCTAATATACCAATACCGAGAGATGGCCTGCCGGCTAAGATGACATATTCTGATGGAATATCTCTTAAATTTGCTAATATTCAAGTTAGAGCCTTATTACCAACATACAAAAATATGCCTTGCTACGGTGACACTGGCAATATTGTTCGAGGCAAGGCAAGAAACGGACGTCGTTAGCACTCAAAAGAAGTCAATAAGTCAGGAAATTTGACATTTGTAGCAAATCTTCACTCAGGTCATAATCTTTGGTTACCTTTCGTACTGTTTTGCGAACAAAATCGCCAATGTACGTATTTCACAATTTTTTTTGTAAAAATAGTAATGCCGTACAGCTTTGAACAAAATTCAACCGATTTTCTCAAAACGCCATTCTTTTCGGAATTACCCTACGGTGGCTAACGCTGAATATTAATTACAAAAATTTAAATTTTTGTTTTGACTGAAACACAGACTAATGATGCCCAGTCCTACACCTGACACGTGTATTTCTCACATCAGTTGATTGTTAACATATTGAATAATTTTGAATTAAAATCAACGATTGTAGGAGTCACACAAACACTTGAGGTATAACACCTTCTCTTCGTTCCACACTTTACATAAGCGTGGCCGCAGAAATTTACCCAGAAAAAAAGGAAACGTACAAAGAGCTTCCCACTAATTCAGAGATAAAGTGACAATTATTATCCTTCAGAATTTAAAAAAGCCCACGTGTGTACTCGCTCGCTTGCGTATACAACAACAATAATTATACTTACTTGTACATGTATACTACAAAATAAATAAATAGTACGCCGTCATCAGATCTGACTGATAAGATTATTGCACTATAAAGTATAAACATACATATACTCGCAAATTTGCCATAAATCTGAAGATAAACTCTCAAGATAAAAAAATCGCCACCTCCGCCACTGGGATTTTTCACCGGATTTCAAAATGCTGCTCATGCAGTAGCGGATATTTCCGTCGTATTTCCATTTAAACAAATATAAACAGCAGATAATTATATACTTCAAGTGATTCACGTGCGTTGGATCGAAATATGGAAAAATTAGGATACGTCATGAGAAGGTGCCCCTTACTTATCTAGCATCTGTAGAAAAGCATGTTTGCAAAATTTTGCACTTATAACTAGGATCACAGGAGTAGACAACTAACTAAAACCAAAACGACTATTTTTAGACAAATTTTCACTATAAATATTTCTAGATATGTGGATATGGCTAAGTACCTATCTAAGTAAATACATTTGTACAATTACTTATTAAGAGCCGCAGGCGGCATTGTATTTTAATTATGACCCATATTACAGTGATGTTACAGTAGAAGTGGTCCTATTTCGTAATTCCATTTTTCGCGGTGTAGCTTGGGTATACCTTCATCAACAAAATCTTAGCTAAACAGTCCATTCGAATTATTATTTATACTCGTAGTTGATATAGGCTCAGTAACATAATGTCCGGTTGACGGCTGGTTCAAGTTCAACCAGGGGTTGAAATGCGTCATATTACTAGGGCTTAAGAATCACATATTGGTGAGTTGGATTAATTAATTTGGATAATTTAGATTGAAGGTAGATGATCAGTCGATTATCGCACTAAATTTTTTTATTTTACCAAGTTTCATGGCTAGATCGAATAATCAGAATAAGTGACATTCTACAACAATTATGAATGATAGTGATCGTGCTTAAAAAAAGAACTGTCAAAGAACGTCAAAGAAAAATACCAAAGTGATCTTGAGCTGGACGAAAAATGGACATGTGTGCCATGAAGTTCAACATTGACAGCGATCGATTATTATGATAGGGCTATAAAATCACTGATATCTGATGCTGAGTCAGCCAAGTCAGTATTTAAGATATACAGGGTGGTCCGACTTTTATGTCATTAAATTTAAGGATCGATAGAGAATGAAAAATGAAGGGGACCTTCTCCAGGAAACATATTCGAGAAATGCCTAATAACAGAGATACAGCCCTTCAAAGTTGGAAATAAATAATCGTTTTTTTAGCATAACTTTTGAACCGCTCAACCGATTTGATTATAAATAGAACCAAAGGTTCACTGAAATTATCCCCTGTCGAACAATCATAACATGATCCATAAAAAAGTTTCAGGGGCTTAGACATTAGGGGGTGACCCTACTTTTCCCCCCCTATTTTCCACCCCCCTAGTTATTTTTTGAAACTGTTTATAATTTTGAATTCTACGTTCAATTTTGAAGAAAAAATCACTGTTGCAAAATTTTGATTAGAGGCTTCGTTTAGAAGATATTTGGGTTTGAAACTTTGAGAAACATACCGAAATCGCCACTTTCAAAGGTCTAAAAATTAAAATTCAAAGAAACTCATGATTTCTCAGCTGAAATAGGTTTTCTAGAGTTTCTAAGTTGATAAACCACCATTTTTCCCAAAACACGGGAAATTTTCAGGGAAAAAACAATCTGGGTTCTGGAAAGTGGCGATTTCGGGATGTTTTCCAAAGTTTCAAACTCGAATATCTCCTAAACGAAGCCTCTAATCAAAATTTTGCTAGAGTGACTTTTTCTTCTAAATTGAACGTAGAATTCAAAATTATAGACAGTTTCCAAAAATAACTAGGGGGTGGAAAATAGGGGGGAAAAAGTAGGGTCACCCCCTAATGTCTAAGCCCCTGAAACTTTTTTATGGAACATGTTATATTTGTTCGATAGGGGATAATTTCAGTAAACTTTTGATTCTATTTTGAATGAAATCGGTTGAACGGTTAAAAAGTTATGCGGAAAAAACGATTATTTATTTCCAACTTTGAAGGGCTGTATCTCTGCTATTAGGCATTTCTCAAATATGTTTTCTGGAGAAAGTCCCCTTCATTTTTCATTTTCTATTGATCCTTAAATTTAATGACATAAAACGAGGACCACCCTGTATAGCTGGCGTGGCGCAATATTGCATTTTTAAACCGAAGAGACATAAATTCAGCAATTAGATCATTTTCCAAGGTTTCATTTTTGTTGATGAAAATCTTATAACTATACCTATACCTACTGAGGTGAACTTTAAAAAAACTTCGAAGTAGGTGCTATGCTTTTTCTTATATGTACATAAATTGTGATTTAGGCGATGGAATAAATGAGAAAAACGAAGCAGTTATGTAGTTATGAGCATCGTTCTGCAAGAGTTTAACCTTTAGATTTTAGAGGTTAGAAAGCTATATAAATGTCAAAAATGACACCAGGCTATAGCAAAACCTTGTCGTTCTAACATGATAAGTTTCTAATCATCCAGTGTTTATACCGACAATTTCTCAGCGGCAAAAAATCGAAAAGCAAAACAAACAAAACATCAAAGACAAAAACTAAATCAGAATCCCGCACACGGTAATAATTATTCAAAGGATTTTTCTAAAACCGCTAACAGCTCTAACGACCGGCAATTTAGATTATTCAGGTCATTTGCGGTGTGTTAAAGCTTTTATAAAGTGACATTTACTGCCATTTCCAGCAACAAACACTTTCAGTCTCTTTTTATTCACTTGTTTGATCGACTGCATTCTGTATTACTGTCGATGTGTTGCCGGTGTATAGTATTTTACTCACAACCAGTAGGTAATAGCTTCATTACATACCATGTTAGAGGGTGGAAAGTGGCTCATTACCTACTCCTTATAAAAATTACGAGATAGTAGTTTTAGAAGAATAATTTCAGAACAATGCTTCCAGCAGAAGTTAAAGTGGACTATTAGCATTCCCTGAACCAAGTTTCAGCAACATTGATCGGCCGATCTAAAAGTTATGATGAAAAGTTGATTTTCCAATTTCAACTTTTGAATGCCTGTAATGCCACATGGTTGTGAGTAAAATAGTATACATACTCTCGGCAGTAAATACGTCATTCCTGCTTCGGGCTAGAGCCTCCAGGCTTTGCCTGGAGGCTATTTTAGCCCTCAGCAGTAATGACCTATTTCCCGCCTCGGTATGTAATCTACTAATAATGGTGGATGATTGACAATTTTGCAACTCGCAGAGACCCGGAAAAGGTCACTCGCAACGTGAAAACATTTCAATGTTTTGCTTTTGCTGAACCAACATCACAATAAAAGTTATGCTTATGTATTGATTGAGAATATAGCATAATTTGAAACTCGCCAAATGCATCAGCATTTTTTCGGCCGCGAAAATTCAAGGCATAAAAGTCGCGACCTCGACTTTGCTATCAAACCGAGAAGAACGCAATGTGCAAGTTGCAATGAAATTTACGTGGCGACCTTAGCATTGATAACAAAATTGCACTTTCGATGATTTTATGTAAGTTCCTTGATAAATCGGTTTCTTTGATAGCCTGGGATTGTAATAATTCAATTAAAATTGTACTTGCATATACAGTTATGCGGCCGATAAAACTATACATAATATTATTATCATATAATTCGAACTATTATTATAATATACAGGGTGTCCCGAAAATACACCGACAACGTTCTAGGACAGCTTCCTCTCATCAAAATAAGAAGAAAAGTTCTCATGAACATGGGTCCGGAAATGCTTCATAAGGGAGCTACAGCCCCTTGAAGATGGGACCCTGAAGATGGTTGTTTATTTAATATTACCGAAACCGTTCAAAGAAAATCAATCAAACTTGACACATTTAATAACCTTCTTATGCCCAACAAAATTTGAATGCCTAATGAGAATGAAATTGCTTTGAAATAATTTTTCTTTCGCCTTGAATATCGTAATTAAAAATCAGCATTTCTGACCACGTTTTCATACATTTAAACTCAAATATCTCGTAAACGGTGCATCTATTGAGGTTGAACAAAGGGACGTTTTTTGGCAGAAAACTCCAATATTCCATAATTTCTTATTGAATTTGGAAACAATTAACATTCAAAAAAGTTAGGGTTATTTTTACCCCCTCACCTCCGCCTAACCCACCCCTGGTGAATTATTTTGGAATTAATCTCGCCTCATTTTGTTGGGCCTAAGAAGGGTAGTGGATGTGTCAAGTTTGATTGATTTCCCTTGAACGGTTTCGGAGATATTGAATGAAAACCATCTTCAGGGTCCTACGTTTAGGGGCCTGTAGCTCCCTTAGGAAGCGTTTCCGGACCCATGTTCATAGGAACTTTTTTTCTTGTTTTGATGAGAGGAAGCTGCCCTAGAACGTTGTCGGTATATTTTCGGGACACCCTGTATGTATCCCGGCGGTAGCTATGTGGGCTCCCGTCTCTGGCTTCAAACCCAGAGGTCCGGACTCCGGAGTTCAAATCTCACCGGGGAAGGTGACTTTTCTGCGCTCTCTAGTACTTTGGCGTATACTAACCTAACGGTCACGTCAAGGGAAAAGGGTGGAACGGAGGAAGTCATCGAGGAACGGGCGCTAATAAGCTAGTACTTGATATAGGTACCCCTGAACACCTTTTTTAAATAAAATAATTATAATACGTGTTTAATAAGGCAATGTGTATATTGTCGCATGAGTCGTTTTGAAGTATACGACGAGCTTGCGAGTGCATAATTTGTATGAAATTTCAACTAAATGCATCTCTACCTAGTTCAAAATTGATATATTTTGGTGGAACATTGCAACTCCAACTTCTACGTTAACTGAAGATATACGGGAAAACCTATAGAAGTTTGCTTTGCACCCCCCAATCAACGACCACTAGGCAGTCTTAGCATGAAATCGTGAACAACTCTTGAAATATTTACCTAACGTCACTTATTTGATTTCCTTCATACCAGAGTAGGATACAAATTCATTCGACGCTTCAAATTTCAAAACAACGAATAAAAATTAAAAAGTGCCACTCAAGCATTGTCTAAGCATTATTGTATTAAAAGTTCCCATTGTCTTCCTTTAAAATAATAATCTAGCAAAATCTAGCTGAAGCCTGATGTTTTATCACTATATCTTAATTATCTGCATACTTCTGCTCAAATTAGGTAAACAAAATGGATATATAACTGTGGCAATTTTGTAGCTATCTGTACTTGATCCTAAGTACTCCAATTAGGCTTCGCGCTTACTATCTTCGATTGAATTGGTACACTAACCAACTTCCTCTAAACTAATAAGTTATGAAAACCGTGAACCTGATGATGATGCATCGTTTATTGTGAATACGGTTTCAACACGGACTTCTTAACCAATCTAGATTGCTAAAAGTTACTATGTGAATGACTCTTTACTGTGTCTCCAGAAAGGCCGTGGACCACGTTTCTGAAGTTTGTCTTTGAATTTGGATTGAAATCTGTGAAAAGACGGTCCATGCGGAGCTTGGTGTAGAAGCTGTTGTGACAACATAGCACGAAATTGTTGGCCTGACTGACGTCTCTTTTAGGTACATACTTTCAAAAACGAGCAAGCATAAGTAAGTGATCATAGAATAGCCGTAAATAATTCTGATGCAGTTTGTTAAGGCAGCTCCAAAAGTTTCCTTCAGTCAAAGTGGCTTAACTTGAGTCAGCTTGCCTAATGATTCTCTAACCTTCGTACTGCGATACATGGATGATGAATCTATTCTGAAGACAAAGTTTGTGATGAAAAATTGAAAAATGTACTTCTACTAACTGAAATTAAGGTTACGAACATCTATAGATAGAAATAAACTTTTTAAATGTACTTTGAAGTAATATTGGACGGCATTTTTACATCATGAGAGCCGGGAAAAACAAGAAAGGCACAGAGGAGTCTGATGTCATTTAAACAAAACCACAAGGCAATAACAGAATTTGACTTGACATACCTCTGGCAACGCTTCTGCATGCATGCAATCCAACACCCAAATCATGTGCGCCTCACAGTTTTTTAAATCTTCTGATTCTTCTTAGTTATACTTTTATTCCTTCTTAGAGTCAGGTTGTCGTTCGAGGACGCACTCTATAAAAAATTTATTATATCCAGTGGCGGAAATTCGGACAAGAAGAAGTTGATTCACCATCAGTATTACTATGCTAGGCAGAAGCTATTGATATGAAATACAGGGTGTCCGTTTTTCGAGGCTAAGCATGGGTATCTCGCTTATTTTGGGAGATACAAAGTCGGTTAAGTTAGGAAAAAGTTGCGCATTTTCATGACAATCAATGATCCAAAAAGAAATTTGACGTATCGATTTTAGTTTTTAAGATATCGTGAGAAAACAGAAATTTGAATTTTTGTTTGTATTTTTTATTCAAAAAACGGTTGGAGGTGGCCTTTTCTAATCTAGACATTGTCAGGGCACTTTTTCAAGGGGAATTCAAAGCTGCCAAAATCTTTATTCTAGCTTTCAAAACAACCGAGATACGACATTCAACTTTTTGCTCTAATGGGCGCCATATTGGATTTTGATATTTTTGAATAAGGTATTCTTTTCTGGTTACAACGATGTGCCACATGTCACTGTTGAATAAATGTTTAACATTTACGGTTTTTTTTTATTGTCGGTGCTGATTTTGTTTCCAAAGCACTCTTTGAAAAATGGAAAAAATTTTTTTTGCTCAAAAGCATGAATTCAACAGTGGCATGTGACACATCGTTGTAACCAGAAAAAAAATTGTATTCAAAAATGTCAAAATCCAATATGGCGCCCATAAGAGAAAAAAAAGTTGAATGTCATATCTTGGTTGTTTTGAAAGCTAGAATGAAGATTTTAGCAACAATGAATTTCCCTTGAAAAAGTGTCTGAACAATGTCTTAATTAGAAAAGGCTACCTTCAACCGTTTTACAAATTTGTTTTTTTCTCGATATCTCGAAAACTAAAACTGACAAGTCAAATATCTTCCTGGATCATTCATCGTCATAAAAATTCGCAACTTTTTTCTAATTTAACCGACTCTGTATCTCTAAAGATAAACGAGATACCCATGCTTAGCTTCGAAAAACGGACACCCTGTATGCGAATAGGGAAGAAAATTTTCTCCTTTTTCGATTTTGCATCCTGGAATTTCGTAGGTCTGAAATGCGAAGCCACCATGGAGATTTTTCTTGTAACTTGATCTTAGGTAGCTGTCATGTCGAATACTGACAACGTGATAGCTCACTTTATCTCAGTCGCACGTGTCAGATGTGACACAAACCAAATAGTCGAAAAGGAAACATTACTCCTGGATGCATGTCAAGATTGACAAGCTATCGGCAGTGATCCCGTATCACCTATCAACTGTTAACTTTCGAAAACCCATTTTCTATACAAGCTGCGGTTGAAATATAGCAATAAATACACAAGGTATAGATCAGTTATTCCACAGGATAAGGCAAATTCAGACGATAGCACACTCTCTCAAATGAGCCAAAAGATTATTGAGAACCAAATTAAAAATTTACAGGTCATTTGATTTCGCCGAAATCAGGGACGTGTTTCAGGTCTCTCGATGCCAAAATTAGCACCCGGGTAATATTACATCCCGGGCTCATCACACACAATGCAACAAGGGGGGTTGTTACCCCAAGCAACCTTTGTAACTCTGTTTGTTTGTACTGAAATCTCCATTTAATCAGAAATTAATATCAAAGCGCTAAACACGGTCAGACTTGAAAAGTTTGTTCGGAGCTCCGAACTATGTACAAAATCCTTTAAAAATTTGACACTTGTTTATTATTGATTCAATTGAAAAGTCTATGATATAATTATGATGATAATCTAAAACTGTATGTAAGTTTTATGTCGTGACAAGCCTTAAATATAGTTAAGTGAATCCTGGCCTGCGACGACCTTTAACCCTTTGAATAATTCCAAAGCTCACCTGTAAATGCACCCATAAATAATAATAATACTATAAATTCCCATAATATGCCTGCATCCTGCCAATAATAAGTGTTTCAAGGTTTCGCGTCGATCTTAATAAATTTGCATTTGTGTGTATTCCGGAGATTTGAAAATCGCGCGAGATGACACTTGATATTCAAAGCAGGGGGCCTCTAGCACGTGCTACACTAAATGAATACAAGCCATAATAAACACATGGAACACGTGTGCATTCTATTAATAATCATATTTCCTTTATTCTTATAATCGATGTCTTTACCCATCATTCGGATTTTTTATATAGGTATACCTATTATTATATTCAAAGGTAGACGCGGTAATTTTCCAAAATTCGTATAAATATACATAATTTGAATCTGTTAAACTGTAAAGTAAATAGTAATTTCCCATTCCTCAACGCACGGTGCTTTTCATTGAAATGTTTTGCATTCAGGTTAAGGCCGGCGAAAAAACTCCAATAGAGTCAACGCGCGGGTAAAATGTCGTGAAGCACGTTGTCGATTAAATAATAGCAAACAGGTATTTATTATTATAATAATAAAGCGGTAATAACAATAATCGGCTTGGAGGAAAAACTCCTCCCGGTATTGATAAGAATTTTGCAACAACAAATCGTTTTATCGCTATTTAATTTGAACACACTTATACGACATTCACTGCGTTTTCGCGTACTTGCAGCATCCGATCGAAAGCTGCTGATCTGGCTGATCGTATCGAAATTCACCACTTGCGGCTGTAAAAATGCGGTGTACACTTATCTCACACACGAGGATGCATCTCGGGAAATTTTGGCATTTTGGCGAGTATGATATATATTGCAAAATAACAATTAAGTTATAAAAATTGCACACGTGTAAACGGCTTTCAGTACAGAGATAAAAGCATCAAGCGCTTGAGAGCATGTGAAAAACTATTTTTAGGTCGGTGCGCGGTGTTTATACAGACACATTTGGTAATGTGCAATTTCCACGTTATCGCGAATTAGTGCTGTACACAGCACGTTGGTTGGCGTTATAAATATTATATAAAATAATGACACCAGGAAATGCTGATATCAGCCATAAATGTTTACGAGTTTTCGATGAGAGAATTTCGATTGGAAAGATAAAAAGAGGAGTAAATGCACCATTGCAGAAGTCTGTGGAAGTGCGGTGTGCGACGTAGTCCTTCGACCCGGAAGAATACTATTATTATGCAACCCTCTTTCGATATGTCGCAGTGTATTTCGAACTGGGTTTTCCATAAGATTTTTCCCTGGCAGCATTTTACTTTTCTGATCCACTAACACTAACCATAACAAGATTTGAACACGGAAATCATTTTGAAATCCCCCAAGACGATTAAGACTACATATTTCCAAACTGATGTCCGTCTGTTTGTCTGTGTGTGTGTATCTGTAATTTTCCACGATAACTGCCGAGCCGTTATCCCGATCAATTTGAAATTTGATACGCTGATATGGATTTGCAGCCGAATGAGCGTATTACATTTTGGCTGTCATCTGTCAAACAGAAGTTCAGAAAGTTCCAGAAGCTATATCTCGCGAAACTTGACTTTCAATGAGTCTCCCCCGAAATAACTGAAAATTTCTAATTTTCTAGCCCGTGAACCGATTTTCATCATTTTTTTTTGTTTTAACAACAGATAACTGATTCTTGTGGCATTTGACCATGGTTTCTATCAAATTCTTCACAGGTTTCCAAGTTTTCAGCTCAATTTAATTTTTCTCAAAGGGACATGACATCACGCTCGGCTCAAAATCTTTCCATCCATCGGTTCCTTGCTATTTGGGCCAGTAGCAAGGGGGACTCCAGGTTGCAAAAGGTCCCATAGATTTGTTTTATAAACTCGTATTTTTCGTAAGTACATTTGGGGATCCTGATGGATAATCCCAATTTGTGACTTGTGTGACTTCGGAACCATTTTGGTAAAAAATGAAAAAGATGGAAAATCTTGCATTGCGGTCTTTCTCCTGGAACTATGGGGGAACGGAAAGAGATATATGAAAAGTGTTCATTACAAAGTTGTAGATAATTCAGTGATCCACAAAAAAAAAGTTCTAGAGTGCATCATGTCTAATGTCTTCAGTTGAGCCATTAATCGTGTTCGAAGTTGTGGGCGAGTCCAGTAGAATGGAAAAACCCTCGGCTTTACATTACTGCTTGAATGCTGTGAGAACAACAAGAAACATCCAAAAATCGTAAGCGACGAAGTTGTAGCGGCCAAATGGGAATTGGTGGAGAATCGCGGCTGCCGACTATAACTTTATGTTTTTTAGCTCCATCATTTGAGTTCGGTCTCCAAATGCCAGGCCGGTTTTACATTTTCAACTGGGAAACTCGGGAAGTTGGAAAAAAGTGAAGAAACCTCTTGGAAAGTGCTCAAGAACCGCCTTACTATTGTTAAAAAAAATTGATGAAAATCAGTTCACGGGATAAATAGTTGCAAGTTTGCAGTTTTTCCAGGGCGGAAAGTTCGAAAACCGGTGGGCCGATTTGAAAAATGTTCCGAGTTCAAATGCCATTCAAATCGCACCTCAGAAGTGAAATTTGTATGAACATTGGAAGCTTACGTATGACTCCACCATCAGAATCATCAGATGTGAAAGAATCTGCCAAGCCTTGAAACATTTCCAGATAGTCCCCAGGTAATCTCATTCATAATTTTTATCGAAATTTTATTTTTCTTGAAGAAATGGGATCAAAGTTTATCAATCCATTCACAAGTATCAGAATCCAATGGCATTATAATGAGAATTTTTTTTTCACAGTCAAACACCAAAGTCTTGTTTTACTTTACACGCACCCAGTCTCATCAGGTGGATGAATTTTAATAGTGAAAAAAGTGTGATACTCAGCTTTTACCATTTGTATTTCTCTTTTCTTTTTTTTTTGATACTGATGGAAGCACACATCTTTTCTTATACTTACATTTTTAAGATGTTATTAACGATTCGCGAAGCAAGATCAAAATAAATCCAAAACCTCTGATGAACAGTAATGTTCAAGAATTATCTCTATCAGATTTTCTAGATAACCTATATGGTTTTCCCTAGCTCGAAGACAAAAACGAATGCCCGTTTTAATTTTTTTTCTTTCAGTTCATTCAAGATAGAAATTCTGTGGAAAGAAGTTCCGTCACATAAGAAATGTACGTGCAAAGTTTCGAAGAAATTTGAAGGGGTTGAGTTGGCTTTGACTGCCTAAAAAAGTTATCTGATAGACCGAAAGTACTTTTAATGCACAGTTGGATAGGCTCTTCCAAACTTGAACTTTTATCTCAACATCACAGAAAAATCAAAAGTGAACGAAAATTTAAAAAGAGTGACGAAACGTTGTTTGACCCAAGTACAAAAGAAATTCAATGAGCGATTAGGCGACGAACCATATGTACTTCCAGAAATCACGGAGATGTCAGAGTCTAGAAACGGTATGTCAATGGTGGGGGTGCTGACCAGAGTAGAATTTGTGTGTGGAAATTGTGGAGGTACCGTAGATTGAAGGTAAAAGATAATGTTCATTTCTGTACACAACAGATAAGCAAGAAGTGCCCTAATTATTACTGAGTTGAAGAATATAACTTGTCTGGAAAGTGCTTGATTCTTGTATTGTTGTATGAAATACCTAGCGAAATTGAATTCGCACAAAAATCAATGAAAACCCTTTGACATAATATACTTATAAAGTGTTAAATATAGGTACTGGTTGTAACAAACTTTAAAGGATGATTGTCTATCAGAAATGAAGACGAAAAATCAAAAACATCATGGTCCTAAAACTCTTTCTTCAAAAGACATACAAGGTGTATCTTCAACTTTCTAAAACTGTTTTTTTTTACCGTAACTTTCAAACCGTTCAACCGATGTTGATCAAATCTGAACAAAGTTCACTAAAATCAGTCTCCGTCGAACAATGATAACGCGTTCCACCAAATCTTGGTAGAGACGAAGATAACGGGGAGTGCCCTTACCTTTTCCCTAATATTTTCACTCCCCTACTTATTTTTGAAAATAGTCCATATTTCTGAATTCTACGTTCATATGTTCATTTTCCCAGATAATTATGGCCAAGCGTTTTCCTCGGGCTGATGGTTGTCCTCAGATAAATAATGCGATTGTTGGGCAAAATTTCCGGTATATGCTGGCCCCATGCGATGTTGTGGTCGTTAAAAATCTCTACCCTGTGTTGGAACACACAGGCAAAATTTCTGGTATAGTGGAGGAAAGCATTCACCGGCGTCGGTGTTAGGCCTCGTTTGGAAATAGGCTGACCTTAAATGAAGTTAAAAAAAGTAAATACGGCCCGAAGTATTCGGATAAAAATTGTCCTCACGGCTCCGACTGGGAGGACGAGGACAGCAGTTGGTAGTTTCTCGCAGCAGACTTGACGAAGATTTTTTCAAAGAATTCACAACCAGCTATGCTACGACTATTTCACATGCAGTGAATAATTTGTTTTCGTATCCACTAAAACAAAGGGTCGGGACTCGGAAGCGATGACGGAAAATTCAAGGCTGTACTGTGTTTTTCAATGATCGTTTCCCAATTCTACCTGATGATAGTAAACAGACTACTCATCAGCTGTTTTTGAGATCTGTTTTGAGGATTTTGAAAATTCAAGGCCAAAGTGAAAATGTTATTCAGTTTCCATTGCGTAGCAAGTCTCTCTTCCGTTCCTCCATCACCAGTTGGAATTATTATTCTAAAAGGAAAGGTTCTTGAGAAAAAAATCTATTTATTGCTATAAAGTAACTCGCTAACCTAAGAACAGAGTTTGAACACTCATGACGAATTGCAAGTTGGCAGGGAGTTCGGCTTCGCGGAGTTATTACAATGTCTTGCTTCTTTCGATTGCTCTTGATGTGTTGTAGGTATATTATGTAGTTTTAAGCTCATCAAGCTGCGTGCAAATGATGACTTCGAGGACGAAGAAAAAACAGGAAATGACTATAATAAATAGCCGATTGCTATATGCAAGCTCTCATTTTTGTACTTCTTTGGATTTGCTTCTAATAGTACCTAGAGGTATACTTTTCCGTTCGCATCACTTTTGCGGATGGTGCGTGGTGTGGTGTATCTAAATATAATATCGCTGAATGTGCAACATAATACGACAGAAGCAACAGTTTCGTAATGAATTCTTATGAGAGAGCACAAGAGCAGTATAACATGAATGCAGACGACATTAAATCGGCGAGCAATCTCAATTACCATCACTGGTACATATGTACGCGTTGCTTCTAGAATAGAAGCGAAGGAGTTTCACCTAGGTATACCTTCTTACTACTGCACACTGCAAGTATCGGAGAGTTGTGCTTTCCGAAGAGTCTTCGCTCTTCGTGCACGATTTTTTACTTCTCCTTGTTCGTTTATTTATGGGTATGTCCCTATTAGTAATTCAAATTAGGTACCTGCCTATAACCTGCCATTTATGCACCGGTCGCTTGGCTTTTCTGAATTTCTGATTTCAACTTTTGCAAGTTACGACGGGATGCTGTGTTCCGACGAGAGAGGAGGTGCGGTTCTATAATTGGCGCGCATCAGAATTTACGAAAAACCAGCGGGAGGGCGTTAGAATTTGGCGACTGAGCCGATTGTTTTCTCTGGAAAACCGCCATTCTGCCGGAATATACAGGAAGTCTCGTAATTTGCACCATCAGGAAAAGATCATCGCAAAGTCCCACCTTTCGAGTCAAATAACCCACGTCTTAGAAGAAAAAAAAACGCTTGACAAGTTTACATATTTCCAGATTCAAAGCACTTTTCTACAACGGTTTATGAGCTTCGCACTTCACCCCAGGCAACGATTTTGGGACTTCCTGTAGATAGTCGCTAAATTTTATTGTTTACAACCCATCGTCAGCAACTCTCTCTCGAAAATAGAGGTCCTCTCGACGAGAGCGCGAAGTTATAAAATGACGGACACAGAAAAGAGACGCGTCCAGACCATCGCTCTGTCCTTCGCTCCCCCGGGCCCCCTCGGTCCCTGCCCTAAAAGCCGCCTCCTCTGTTATTTACTATTTAAGTGTCGTGTTATTTTTCGCGATCGCCCAGCTCGCGCGCGCGAGAGGGGTGCCAGAGGCGGCTCGAAGGGGAGGCAAGGGGGGGTTCGCAAGCGGGAAGTGCAAGTGCAGCGAACGCATTCAAGGCTAAGCTGCATACCAGCGGCGGTCCGCACGACATTCCTGCTAAATGAAAGCTACGCTCCTGCCGAGCTTTTAACCTAAAAACCTACTTGCAGGACGTCGCAGGACTGCCCAGCTTTCGTTTCGGGCTGGACTCGAAGGGTGAAAGAGACAAGCACAAGGCTTTGCTCTTTTGATCTTGTGCTGACTTTAATCGGTTATTTTGGCAGAATTCACAATTCAGCGGAATCGTCTGTGATTTAGAAGGGAGCACAGCTACGAGATTTGCGTCACGGTGATGAAGTTTCTTCTTACCTTAGCAGGAATAAGCTCTAGGCATTTGAGAAAATATTTCACTCTGTATCCGGCAAGAATTTTTAATAAGCTGTCAGGAGGAAACGTTTTTTTCCTGCAATTATTCACACAACATGGGTTTGAAGCGGGAGCAGACCAAGAGCATTTGCGGCTCGAGACCCGGAGGAGGAACAATGTCCCAGATTAAGACTCGTCTAGGGAGAAATATATCCGGGACACATACACATACATGGATATCCCGAAATTAACCTGCCAACAATGGCAGATTCTACGATGATGGGAGGGGAAGTATTGTGATCGTGAAGAACTTTTTTCCAGTTAACACGGATATATCCGTTTTGAGATCCCCCCAAGATGATTAAGAGTATTAAGACTAAGACCAAGACTTCGGAAGTAGATTGCATTGGGCGTCGTCTAGGCCTATGTTTAAATGCAACATGGTTTCAGTTTTACGACGGCAATTTTTCCAAAATGAAAATTACACATTCCGTTAATTGAAAAAAAAAACTGAAGTGCAAATTTCGACCTGCGGTAAGCCCTACGAAATGTTTATACTACTACTTTTTGGAGGAGAAAGTTTTCGAAATCGGATAAACAGTTAGAGTTTTCTCACCTGGAAAAATAGCAAACCTCACGTTTCACCGCCGGCCTTCCATCGCCTGAAAGCACCGTTTGTACCGCCACCGGCTCTACATCAACTGAATGCGTCGCAACTGCCATATTACTCATGTCAAAGCTGCAGTTGGCAGTTGCAAACAAGGGGAAATTTGGTTATTGCCTTTCACCAAACCGAGAACTTGAGTCAGTCTTGCATGTAATTTTGTCGCTGGAAAAAGGCTTGGTTGGTAATCAATCGCTGTGTCAAACTGTCCTTACTTTGCTTCATCCTATTAGAATGATGTAGTTTTGCTTGTAGTCGCGGCAGAGTCATCTTGTTTTCTCATGCTGACGTTGACTGCTTATTTTTTGAAGTGAAACTTCTATTCTCGCGCCTAGATCACAACACACCACTAACGCAGACCCACACATGGGAGTGAAATTGCTTCATAGCATCAGTGGTTGTAACGAACGCCTGTAACGATGTGCTGTAACGTTGTCTTGTCTGACCTTGGGGTGACCAGCGTCGTCCCAGGAAATGAAAGAATAAGCTGTTGCAGCGATCGCCGCGTTCGATTCTATTTTTTACTAATCGCCGACACTGGACTGCTCTTCGTGTTGTCGTACTGTTGGCCCGACAAGAATGGCTCTCGACTTGGCTTGAATAGATTCGAGCGGATGTGACTTATTATAGGGATAGGGAGATATATTCAGGGCCGGGCCTAGCAGGCGTGCAGTGCGCTCCGGCGCGCAGGCGAGTACGGCAGGCGGCAAGTCATAGGGGCGGTAATATAATAATTAAGTTGAATTTCGAAGGATTCTTTTCATTCCCGCATTTGGTGGGGCTCTCCACTGCCTAGCGCAGCGAGAAAAAAAATAAAAGAAGTCTAATCGTGAAAAAATCATGTCGAAAGTACTCTGCCCTTTGAGTGACTAATGATAATAATAATAATAATAATAATAATAATAAGATTGATAATAAGAAAAACAAGATGATACAAACCGCGAGGGAGCGGAGCGGGGGTATGAAAAGAACACCTCTTCGAACGTTGTTAGCTGATTGATTCATATCTATAGAAGTTTCACTTCTTCCGAGGGTGACTATGGTCACGCACTCACGTTTTTTTCTTACAGTTACTAGGTACAAACTCTTATTTTACTAACCTGACACTGGTATCAGTGCGGGGAGCACGCCGTCTATTTACGAATTTCGTATACGAAGCTTGCGTATTTTCTATTGTATAAACTTGCGTGTTTTCGTTCGTCTTCGCAATCGGAAACGATCGTAAAAAGTCGTGCCCGTGGATGAAGGCCGCCATATTGCTAAAATTTCAGCGACGAAGAGGGAAGATGCAGATATATTATGCTAGACAAAGACAAGAAAGATCGACACTTTCCGCAAAACCCAAGGTTTTCGTATTCGCACGGAGCTTGCGGGCTGTGCATAGGCACGGCTGTGGGTAGGATACGCAAGGGGCTGGTCGATTTCTACGAAATAAGGAAGTGGCGTGCTCGCAAAATTCGGATACGAAAACGAACTTCGTAACCGCTTGAACGCATGCTCTGCACGGGGCAGAAGACGCAAGGGATTGGGCGATATTCACTATTTACGAAACATGAAAGTGGCGTGCTAGCAAAATTCGTATACGAACACGAATTTCGTAACCGATTGACGGCGTGCTCCCACCACTGTTTCTGTCACTTTTTGACAGGGTAAGCGTTGAGCGTGGTC
Source organism: Anaspis maculata (assembly GCA_949128115.1). Lineage (NCBI taxonomy): Eukaryota > Metazoa > Arthropoda > Insecta > Coleoptera > Scraptiidae > Anaspis > Anaspis maculata. Next base: position 37,666,996 of record OX421962.1, on the reverse strand, counting down.
GCGTTCGTGCTAAGGTAATAACCGTATCGCAATCACGCGATTGATCGAAATTCAAAATTTCAGTGGGAGTCACCAAAAATTATTTTGAAAAATTTGCATCGAATAAAAAAAATAATAACACCGCTGTAAAGACAATTGAACCAGCTTCAATATGATGTATCACTCAATCCCAATTGTCGTTTAAAATTTTCGAAGGGGCTGCCACCCTGACTACGGGGGTGAAACTTCACGGTTAAATCAACAGCAGTTTAATGTACCCCATGAAAACAAAGTTGACCTGTCCGGGAATATTAAAAAAAAGAGGGCAAATGCCCGAGAACCTGTCTGTTTCGTTTTCGTTGGGCCGCCCTGTATAATATTATTATAAGTACTATACCCCGGTTGTACCAAAGAATTTAATCATGAAATGGCTGATTGAGAATTCTCTCTGGTGAATTCTAGGTCAATACCAATTGACTGACCAGAGGAAATGCATACAAGCTGTTGTGAACTGAGCATTTCCCCATTTTCTTTAAACTTTGTTTTTCATTGAGCACTACTTCCGCAGAAATTCACTAAAGAAAATGCTCAATTAACTATTTCATGATTAATTTTTTGGTGTGACCAAGGGGCATACCTATACTCCTATTATCGTATCATCATACGTACAGATACGTTAAAACGTCAACCAAGCGATTACTGAGAGAGAATTTTTTTTTGATGAGAACAGGAGAATTAGCGAATGGAATGTGAAATTTTCCATAATTGATTGCTTTGACCGAAGCTGAAAAACCCTATTTTCCAGCGCAGAAATGAAAAAATACAAATTAGATGTTATTTCCTTAGATATACCTATTCTGCGGAAGAAAGGCCGCTGCTTGGCTATGGATAAATAATTACCTGTTTTGTTTACTGCAGGAATTGAAAGAAAAGTACGTGTAAGAATAATAAAGCGTCTATATTGCACGTGTTTCGAAATGACTTCCACTTATTGTTTTAGTTCGTCATTGCCGCGCGAAGGAGTTTTCGCAAAAATGAATGACAACTTTTTCCATTCATTTTTCATTCGTTTTCCAAACATGAACTGTTTCAATGGCTCCTAAATTTCTTTTTTCACTTCCTTTCTACAGACAAAATTGTAGAACCCCAACCCCCTAAATTTTAACAAAAGGTCCACTTTCGCCTTTCTTGTTACGATTCCTGGGTTCAAATCCCAATTTTTATTTGTTGATGTTTGGATTGCTTATTAATACTCACGTGAGAAGGAGAAAGTTCGGGCATAAATCGACTCACCTGGAACAAAAACAAAATTGATGAAACACTTACGTCACATTAAAAATTGAAACTTAAATGAACAGCTATAGTATCAATTAACAGCTCAATAAAAGTTGTCAAAGGTTTTCAACTGTCAAGAATATCAACAATGCAAGAAAAATTGGCGTTTGTAGTTGTATATTAGGAAATAGAAAACAATTTTGGATTTCAATAGCTATTTTCCTAATAAGTGCGGAAAGTATTACTTTTCCGCACGCAACTGCGGCTGACTGGACGACGCGAAGCGGATAGCCGGCAGTTATCGTGAAATATCTCAGACAGACACACAGACAGACATCACTCTGGAAATGGTCTTAATCGTCTTGGGGACCTCAAAATGGATATATTCGTCGAAATCTCAAAACTTTTTTTCTGCACGATTACAATACTCTCCCTTCCATGTTGGTGGAGGGCCGGGAAAGTAAAAAAGGTCTTATGGATCGATCAACCCTTTCACCTCTTCCAGCCGAAAAAAACACGTCAAGCTCTGAAGAATCATCAGCGAAACAATGGATCTCCGCGGCAAGGCAGAAGGATTCACGTATAAAAACGTTTGAAAATTGACGAACCAAATTTCAAAAACTCAGCCTCCTAAAATTGCATCTTGGACTGAAATTCATGTGGGATTGTGGGCCCTTCAATTTGCAATTTATTTCGTTTTGAGACTTCAAGGATGAATTCCTCGCCCCTGCCTGACCGCCGTCGATATGACTAGCGGCCCGTGCGGTTTTGGTGTCGAAATGACGGTATCACGTCTCTGCGCCCCCTGATGGTTACGTTTCCCACCTTATGACAAGGTGAACTTTCCAGGATTTAATGGTGGCCTTGCTCTGCCACTTTCACACACACCGAGGACGCCACAACCGTTGGGGGCAAATTCGACAATTTTGACAGCGTCGACGCTTCATCGACCGGCGTCCGTCATTTCATGTCTTGATTTGAAATTTGGATAACCTTTGTTTCTTGCTTGTCGTTTCCAGTCACTGTCAGTTCAGTTTCTTATCAAACTACTCATACTCCTGTGTTTTTCCGTCGTTTAGGGCCACTTCATCTAAGGAGGCGCCCCATACAGTAGTGGCGACCTCACGTTGAGTTTTTCGATTACAAGGTCCCATTATTTGAAATAATTTTGATACGAAACATAAACTTACTTTTGGACAAACCAGTTTCACACCAGAGATAAGAAGGCGACAAGCCTACAATGCTAAACAAAAAATTTCCCAAGCCAACTAGAGCCACGGCAGACTTGAACGTGCTATAGCCCTATTGCTTTCATTAGACAGAGATGTCATCGGTAAGCCTCTCGGATTACATTTTAGCAACAAAGTGTTCCATAGACGCTCGCTTAGACGTCGCACTATGTATTCCTGCTCAAAAGCTCGATAAAATGCGTCACGCTTAGGCATAGGCCTTCCACAATTGAATCTTATCACTTTTGATCCCGACCATCAGAAGTCGTTGTTGCTACCACTTATACTTTTATTATGATCATATGACCGACGAGGTAATAAAAGTGAGAATGCTTGTCAAATTTGGAAATTTTACCGTATTTCAGAAGCGAAACGTCAAAATTATCTCAAAAATGCCCTAGAAATCCGCAACATACCTACGCATAACGTCAAGGCAGAAGACAACGAAACATTGGAAGCCCTATAATTATTACAACTCTGCTTTTCCAAGTCGGCGGCGGCAGCTCCAGCTCGTAACAATGGCAACAAATGCCAATTCTTTGTTAAAAACATTTGACATATTTGTCAAAAATTGACATTTTGTTGTCATTGTTTAGAGCTGGGCCGCCGGCGCCGCCTTAAAGATTTCAGGTACCTACCGACTGAAACATGCCTAGGTACTTATTCTTTGAGAATTGCTATACCACCTACCACAGGATTGGCAGATTAGGAATACTAGAGCTAGAAGAGATGTCAAGGCGAGTTATTCAAGAAACAGCTTCCTCATGTATCTCGCCTTTTGTGCGATTCATCTGCAAAACTCATGCTTTTGCATAACCTTTGGTACAAGTTGTGCATTCAAATGAAAGTAAAATCCCTGTTCTCCGCTCTCTTAGTCTTACAGCTTCGCACCGAACCTGGCACGTTCCTATTCTTTATCGTGAAACGTAATAGAGCGATTTGGCCGGAGTGTCTGCGAATATAACCCGCTCGCCGCGGTTGTGGCAGCAGCGGCTCTCGGTTTTGCAGTCACGGCCCGGAAAGCGATTTTGATTCGAGCAGACAGACACAATTATTGCATTATTTGTATTTATTATGCATTCCTGTATAATGCCTGCATGTTGGTGCAAAACGCTAATGTTGATGCGCGAGTAGTACGGAGAGAAGCAATTTTGAAACACCTTGCGTTGGGGCTGGCCGATGAAAACTTCGCATTTTAAATAGGTTTCGCAAGCGAGATGAAGAGAGAGACTTCATTGGATTTTTGTTTGAGTTGGTGCATCCAGCCAGCAGCAGTAGCAGCGGCCAGCTTCATTGAAAGAAGCAGCTTATTTATTGTAATTAAAGTCGTTTGAGTGCGGATTTGCTGATGCACTTGTTGCTGCACATTGACTGGCTAGTGTAAGAGTGGGCTTGAGATGAATTGAGATGGGGATTACGTCGGGCAGATAATGTAGATTGAGGACAGCAAGATTCATGCACACATGTTGTGAAATTGAGCTTCGAAAATTGCGAACAATGCACAATATCAGTGATATGGCCTTTTTTATCGCCTCATGATATTCCAGCAATCTCAGAGAACAAAGGAATTTTCTGAAATTACTTCTACGAGATCTCTATTGGAAAATGGCATCTCCTATACCGTTCACGGAATAAGAACAGTGAAATATCAGTTATTTGATGGAATACGGTTTCTGCAATTTTTTCTTAGCATTTTAGCGCAGCCGGGCCTAAGTGTGAAAGAAAAATTTTGTCTCTCTTTCACTCTTTCTCACTCGCACAGTAGTTCATGGTCTGTCCTTCGATCCTAATCAGCAGCCCTAATAATGATGGCCTCCAACTTCAAAAACGTATCAGATATTACAATCTCTCATTAATCTTATTATCTATACAAGAAAAAAAAACTAAAAATGAACCAGAATCATTCAATTAACTCGCGTTTTTTACACATCGCGATGACGAGAAAAATTGCTGGCAAAGTATTATGGTCGAGATCTCAGGAAGTTTCAAAACAAGATCTTGCGTCATTACGCACGTGGAATAACTTAAAAATAGCAATATGCCTAAAACACTTATTTCTTTCATATTTCCGTTTGTCTCATTTCGTTCAAAATAATGAATACCTACGCTCGTTATTTTTACTACAAGCCACTATTTTTCCTGGTGACACTGGGTGTTTACTAAGACTGTATATACACATCGAGCAACCAGACATTTTTGTATCTCTCTACCTTCCGTGCTAATTTCAAAAGCAAGAAGACTCCGAAATGGAACAAAACGAATTTCTAAAACTGGTTCAGCTAAAGGCGAGACCATCAACAAGCCCCCGTCATCTCATTTCCTTTCGTCTTGTGGCAGATGTACGCGCATCCAGGAATAATATTTTATTCTCGGTTGCAATTTATGTACATACATGTCCATCCGACCAAAGAATATTTAGAAATAATCACCTTGTATATAAACGGTTGTGCGAAGCAACTACAAAGAAATAAGAAAAGAATAAGCGAGTGTGAGGAATTATCGCTTTAATGAAGTTCTCTTAATTGCCAGAAGGGTGGTTCGAAAGAACAAAACGACAGAAAATTGCTCCTCTTTTCACAGAAATGTCAAGTCTTGTATGGCGTGCAGATAGCTAGCGCCAACGAATTGGATCCAACAGGAAACAGGTTGCTCGCTTGCAGGAAAAAATAGAGAACTAGTTTTCTTGTCCAGCAGGATATGGGCGGGTTCATGCAGGATCAGCGTCTGAAGGTTATAGATGGAAATTATCAAAAAAAAAAAAATTGTGCGAAAGCATAGTATGTATATCTTTGTGCCTACTACACCAGGAGTTTGGATAATTTTGAGATATTCACGTCATAAGCGTTGTTACTCCCCGCCTGTCTATAAAACGCGCACGGTTCAAATAGTAATTTTACGGCGCTTTTGGAGTATATGTACCTTGTCGTTAGCATAAAACACGTGTTGGCGTTGATCCTGAACCTGAAATTTTATCGATTTTCTACCTCAAAAGAGCTTTCTTTACAGCCGCCATATTTCGTGCTCAGTTTGAATTTTAAATCCTATAATATTAATTCTGATTTGAAAAAACTGAACTTTTTCTTATACTTAGTTATAATCTCAACGCAAGAGAATACAACTCCTCCTCATGGGCGACACTTTGGTACGTAGGCAATATTTCATCCTGGAATGCACTGGAGGAGCCCAGGTAGCACATTGATTCTTGATTTTTCTGACTAAGTTCTGACATATTGAAGAATGGCCTTGAAATTTGGTATACAGATGCAACTTCGGTCCCAGATTGAGTTTGAGCAATTTGGTGAAGAAGTCTAGAGTGGCAACTAAGATTTCAAGGAACAGACATTACATTCTTGAGATCTTACAACAATCACAATTCTACCTTTATTTTCGTTATCACTACAAAAAACCTGACCCTGTGGATTGTTCCTTGTGCTTTTTCGTTTTGTTAGCCTGACACTTCAAAATTATAAAACATTTCTGTCAAAGTGAGGCGCCCGTGAATTAAAAAAAAAATCCTGTGTGAATGCAAACTTTGCGATTGTCCTAGTCAATTTGAAAGTGAAAATGCTGTAGGCCTATGTTTTTATGGAGCTTGAAAAGGCACTTTGCTGTGGTGAAGGTGGCTGAGAGGTGGTTTTTGGAGAAGGTGGCAAAATTCAAGCTACCTTGTAACAAAACTGGACTGAAAATTTTGACTCCAACTATACTGTACCTACTTATTTTATAGAACAACATTTTTTTCTCTTCAGGTTCGAGTCTTGCAGCCCCCTGAGACTTCTTGAGCCTAGTGCTTTTTGATGATTGTAGATAAACGCAAATTCGTGTTTGTGGATAAACAACCTGGGAGGTAGTTATTTTTTCAGGTTATGACCTTCCCGAGAAGCCATCTTCAAGCGAAAGCTTTCTTGCGTCCCTGGATCCTCGTTGGAAAAGTATTGCGGTGCCACAACCTATTTTTCAATTTCCGAATTGCAAGGAAAGTTTTTGCATCATTTTCTTTCTAGAATAAAAATTATGACTCCATGGGGGTACTTGCCAAAAAATTTAGAAAATCGATCATGGTGATGTTAATTGTGTAATTACAGGGTGAACTGTGAAAGCAAACTGACTTTAGAAAGAAATAAAGGTAATATAGCATTTGAAGGATGTCAGATACATCCGAAACTCAATATTTCGATGAAATTTGGGGTCATCATTCAGAATATCCACTTTTCCACTTCGTATCTCTGCTGTTCTGGCCATAATTTTGGAAAGATGGCGCCCAAAAAACATATCACTGGAAAATTTGTCATAAGATTTTAGGATTCATATCAAAAGTGAAGGTCTATTAAATTCTCTAAAATTTGATGAAACAAAGCTCTCCGACCAACCACAACACCAGACGATCGAACCGAACAACTGCACAGACACGTGTTTCGCCCCTACTGGGGGCTCATCAGTGCGCAGGCGTGATCAGCTCAACCATCCGATGCCGTGGCAGTCAGAGAACTCATGGTAATATACACCCAGGAGGACTCCTAATATGTGAGTCCTCCAAGCGGCGCCATCTATCAAAGGCATTCCGCAGATGCTATATTTCAAGGCATCAGGCATGCGAGGGAATCAACAGAATTCCACGTAAAGCAACACCGTCGCCAAGAGAGCATCGATGGTAGATGTACACATGTATACTCAAGCCGAGTAGAGCAATGTTAAACACAACAAACACGCGAATATAAATAAATATTGCGCCTCTTAGGGCCATATAGCGGCACCTCGCAGTTTTATGAAACAAAGCTCTCCGACCAACCGAGTTGTTCGGTTCGATCGTCTGGTGTTGTGGTTGGTCGGAGAGCTTTGTTTCATAAAACTGCGAGGTGCCGCTATATGGCCCTAAGAGGCGCAATATTTATTTATATTCGCGTGTTTGTTGTGTCTAAAATTTGACATCTGAGTCACTCATGTGCGACTTACGGTTCTCAAGCTATACCTTTTCAAAGTCACTTTTCCTTAAGAGTTCACCCTGTAGTTGCATAGCACCGTTACCATGATTGATTTTCTGGATATTAATGCGGCCTGTGGTTGACAACATATCATTATTTATGATTAATTCGACTACCACGTGGATCTAAGATCAACTTGACATGCTGATTGGATGACAAAAGTTGATGCTTCAGAGAGTTCTAGAAGCCATAACCCTCGCCATAACCCAAGAACCGAAAGTAGCGCGTACACCAGTAAGGTGTCAAGTTGTAGAGAATTGAATAAGCTTCCATTCGCATACATGCAAACGCTTCCACCTCACATTGACTGAAATGAAGATATTGACAAAAAACTGTTTTTTGGGCGCCATCTTTCCAATATGGCGGCCAAAACGACAAATATACGAAGTGGAGAAGTGGAAATTCGGAAAGGGCATCTCAAGATCTATGAGAGTGCCAAGTTTTAAAAATATCAGATAACCTTTAAAAAAGGTCGGAATTTAGCATATTATCTTGTAAAAACAATTTTGACAGTTTCCCGAAATGACGTTTGTAAATTTAGGTATGAAATAAGAAGAGATTTTTTTTGTCTACAAAATCACATTCCATGCAGATGTTGAAATCCGTTGAAAAACCAACAAACTACAGCCAGTTTCTTATTACCAGATGAAGCCCATTTTAGCGCCTCCACCATATTTGCCTGCAGCAGATGTCAATATTCCACCATAATTTTTCATGGTCCTTGATCGCCCAGGAATCGATTACGACATATCTCTATGTATCTTTACGAAGTTGCACACGGCCAAGCCTTTTTCGACCCTATGCCCCCAGACTATCATGTAGAACGTTCCACACAAACGTATGTATGGGATGTATATTTCACCTTATAAAGTCAAGATTAAGATTCAGAAGCATTACAACAATTTTGTAGCTCCTACAGGATGATTCAGAAAAACATATCCACCCTTATTTTCTCGAGAGCTGTTGTTGATGATGTCGAAATGCGATGATAACTATGGGATTTAGCATCACCTCCTTCAGACCAAAACTTGATAATGTCGCTAAAATTATTTCACAGAGCAGAGGCAGGCGCGTTTTGAAATTGTGACCTCAATTTGTTTCATTTTTATATTAAATAAAGTGAGCTCATTAAAGTTTTTGAATGATTCAATCATTCATGCTTTGCTTCTCAACTATCCTTGGCGATATCAATTTCGTTTTTAAGGAAAACTTTGTAAGGGAACTAGTATACAGGGTTATTCAAAAGTCCGGAATGAAATTCATAATTTTGTACCTTTTTTTTTTTTAAACGCTCAAATAGGTCGATTTCTAAAAAGGGTAAGCCGTTTTTCCATGATCCGTGTCATGATCTTCCGTCGAAGCTTCAACCCCCAGCCACCCTTAGTATTTTTTTTTATCGCACCCTATGGCTTGTGGGGCTCGTTGGAAAGCGTCCAGCCATTTTCAATGGTAGATCCGAATACAGTTTTTGACAAGCTTTACAACGAACCCATCCAAGCTATAGGATGTCATTTAAATAGAAATACTAAAGGTGGCTAGGGGTCAGGAGGTTGCCAGTAGATCATGACACATATCATGGAAAAACGGCTTACTCCGGACCTTTAAGGAACCTTGTATATGGTGTACTGAACATGCTGTTTTCTGAACACCCCGTAGTTAGAAAACAAGAACAATAATGAGTGAGAAGTAAAGAATTCTGTACTTAGAAAATAATGTGATCACTGATCAGTGTCAAATAAAACGGGAAAACCAACAATAAACAGCTTCTTTACTTCAAAAAACTGATTAGAATTATGTATGGGATAAAATTGTGTCCAAATCACATTATGCTCCACTTGTGAAAATTAACAGTCAAATCCTAGCCACCTAATCGAATAAGGCTGAAAATGGGTGTTCTTTCACGGGTTATTCTCAGCATAGTCCATATATAGTCCATATAGTCCAGTATAGTCCATATTATTCAAACTGCATCCCAGAGAAAGTTGTAGACCATATTTCAGGAGGGGAATACTCACTGTATTTGGTCTCTATGTGTACGAGGTGGTGATGTTCATCCTAAAAAACCCGTCATTATTTGCAGAAAACATCCGCCAGCACGACTACAATACAAGGGATAAGAATAGCTTGAAAAGCGAAAAGATCAACTTCACTTATCTACAAAAAAACTGTACATATAATATACTAAAGATATACAATCATTTTCCTACATATATCACAGGTTTACCCCTCGAATTAATAAGACCAAAACTGAAATCTTTTTTAATTGCCAAGGGTTACTATTCGGTGGAAGAATTCCTGAATGACGATGTGCGTTTTTAAAGTGTTTTGTTTTGTTCGATGTTTTTATTCATTTTTATTTATTTATTTATTTATTTATTGCTTTTATTTATACATACTTTGTACATATATTTTTATTTATACACTTATCTAAATTATCTATATACGATCGCACGCAAAATAAACGGAGACAGTGTTTCGCGTGGAGTGTACCGATTTACTGAATTTTGGCTTGGTGTCACAGTGACAAGAAGGCTAAAATTCATTAAATCAGTACACTCCGCGCGAAACACTGTCTCCGATTATTTTGCGCGCGATCGTACATATGAATGACGGGTTCAACACTTTTATAGTATTATATGAACGAATAAAGAGTATTGATTGATTGATTGATATACACTCCATGTAATGTACTCGTAGGTATATTTGGTATAATCTAAACTGCTCAACATTTGAAATGTCGGTATCGAAAATTTTGCCCTTTTTCAAAATGGTATAACTTTGCACTGTCTCAACCGATTCTGATTGTATTTCCACGGTTGTTTAGATACATTTTTCAGTAATCTACTAAGTTGGCGAGAATTTCCATTTCATTCCAGTTACATTCGTTACAGGGTGGAATGTAGAGCATTGCAAAATGGTGCTTAATTCAATACGCCATCAGCGTCCTAGGCACATCACCGCTGACGGATAATTTGGACGAGATTTTTTCTTTCCTTTAGCATCCTTTTCTTTTTCTTTCTTTGTATTCATGATATTTTTAAATGTAAAGATTATTAAAAAAAAAATGCATCCCTGTTTTTGTGAACAATTTTTTTTTCAAATTTTCACCATGTGATCAATTAGCCTGATGTCTTATCTCGAAACAATGTTTGAATTTTCCAGATCAGAAGTCCAACAATGATGATATGATTTTTTTCGTAAAAGTTGCATTTTCCGACATTTTTGAAAATTTAGAATTGAGATTATACTTTTGAAACATATTCAAACTGAAATTTTAGGGTGTCTTTCTGAACCAACAAAACATCTACATATCCAATTTGAGGTCCGTAAGTCAAAAATTCCGATATTGATACGATGCAATAAGTGCGCCCTCTAGTGGCGGATTTCAATGAAAATCACTTAGTTCATTGGACGCCTAAACCATGGCTGCATACCAAATTTCAGCTCAATTGGATGTACCGTTTGAGAGTTATCATGGACAATTACACAGAGTTAGACACACAGGCAGACAGACCGACTTTTTTCATTCGAGAACGCGAATTGGGGGAAGAAAACGGAGGTTATTGCCAACCGAAATGACTAAAATGCAACTTATACGAAAAAAAAAATCATGTCATCATTGTTGACTTCTGATCTGGAAAATTCAAAAACCGTTTCAAGATAAGACATCAGGCTTCATGATTATATCGTTAGAATTTGAAAAAAAATTCACAGCACAATTTTGCAATGCTTTACATTCCACCCTGTAACGGATGTAATTGAATTAAATCAAAAAACCTGGCCAACCGGAGTAGATTGCTGGAGGATGTGTCTAAACAACAGTACCAAATTGGAATCGGTTGAGACAATCTGAAGTTATACCGTTTTGAAAAATGGCAAAATTTCAAATGTCTACGATACCGACATTTCAAATAATGTTGAGCAGTTTATGTAAGACAAAAAACAACATCAACCACAATATTTTGGTGACCGGTGTTACAAAATCTTCAACAAGTCAGAGTGTTTATGATTAGTAACTAAACTGCTTGACAATTGAACTGCAACACCTGAAAATTAGGTGCGTTTTCAAATTGAGATAACTCAAAAAATATCTGACGGATTCCAGAAATTCGGGCATGTGAGGAAAGATCATTTCTTTGACTATCGAGTGCTGGTATTGATGATAAGTTTTATTGCACAGTTTGTCATATACAGGGTGCCAACGGAGAGCGTGCAGATATGGGCAATCTTGCACCTTGTGCAACTTTCGAAAAAAAAGTCCGAGATTTTTTCTATCGCGTGCTTTTGAAAGGTTGAATCATTATGCCGAAAAGGTTTTGAAATTTTGACCCTAACTTTTTTTTCCAAAAAATTGTGCTCAATTTTCTGAAATATGCACTTTCTGATTAAGAAAAAGAAATAGAGCCATTGTTTGTTTTCAAACGGCGCCCATATTGAATTTACTTACGAAGATTTTCATTTGAGCCTCCACATCCCCTAGAAACTACCTCTTTTGGGACATCGTCTCACAACAAGATATGCAATGCTTCATTTAAAAGGCCTAAGAAAAATACTCATCAACAATTGGATTGAAATAAGTATACTAGGATGACCCCACACGTACAGCTCCCTAAAAACCACCCCTTGACTTCAAGGGACAGGGTTGGTATGATAAGACATGCAATAGATGAAAATTCCAAAAAACGTCTTTTTCAACTGTTTCACTGAAAAAGTGACGCTACACGATGACCCTTCACGTAGGTCATCCCAACAGTAGCTAACCTCTTGAAAAAAGAATACCGTTTAAAAAACCAGTACTTCCGCAATACCTCATTTGTTAGGATTCTTTAAAAATCTGTCGCAATAGTTTGCCGCTACGATGATTTCATTCACATATCTACCCGAAACTACCTCTTCAACTACCCCTCCAATATCGCATAGCCTCTACCTTGATGCGTTATTTACGAATTGAAAGAACTTTTGCCTTCTAACCGTTTCATTGAAATGATGGTGTTTTCTACGATGATAGTACAAAACCTTTCCTGAAACTACCCCTAGAAATCGCCCCTTTAGTAAAAGGTATGCAATACTTCATTTGGAAGCTCAGAGAAGGTGCGATTGAATAAGTTCAAAATGATTTCGCGATGACCTTACACGCATCAAGGTAAAGGCTATGCGATATTGGAGGGGTAGTTGAAGGGGTAGTTTCGGGTAGATATGTGAATGAAATCATCGTAGCGGCAAACTATTGCGACAGATTTTGAAAAAATTCCAACAAATGAGGTATTGCGGAAGTATGTACTGGTTTTTTAAAGAGTAGTTCTTTTTCCAAGAGGGTAGCTACTGTTGGGATGACTTACGCAGAGGGTTATCGTGTAGCATCACTTTTTTAGGGGAACAGTTGAAAAAGACGTGATTTGGAATTTTCATGTACATATTGCATGTCTTATCATACCAACCCTGTCCCTTGGAGTCAAGGGGTGATTTTTAGGGAGCTGTACGTGTGGGGTCATCGCAGTATCCTTATTTCAGTCCAATTATTGACGAGTAATTAATTACCTTATGCCTTTCAAATGAAGCATTGCATATCTTGTTGTGAGACGGTGTCCCAAAAGGGGTAGTTTTTAGGAGATGTGGAGGCTCAAATAAAAATCTTCGTAAGCAAATTCAATATGGACGCCGTTTGAAAACAAACAATTTCTCTATTTCTTTTTCCTAATCAGAAAGTGCATATTTCAGAAAATTGAGCACAATTTTTTGAAAAAAAAAGTTAGGGTCAAAATTCCAAAAATGTTTCGGCATAATGATGCAACCTTTCAAAACCAGGCGATAGAAGAAATCTCGGATTTTTTTTCCGAAAGTTGTACAAGGTGAAAGATTGCCCATATCTGCACGCTCTCCGTTGGCACCCTGTATATGACACATTGTGCAATCAAACTTATCATCAATACCAGCACTCGATAGTCAAAGGAATGACCTTTCCTCACATGCCTGAATTTCTGAAATCCGTCAAATATTTTTCGAGCTATCTTAATTTGAAAACGCACCTAATTTTCAGGTGTTGCAGTTCAATTGTCAAGCAGTTTATATCCCATACACTTTCTATTTTCAGTAGAATGACTTTTTGAAGCAAAAATAAAATGACAAGCTGGAGCGGTGGGAGACTACGGCCGATGACCGCTGATAGTTTCGCTCCAATACTTTGCAGGTGCCATCAGCCGTAGTCGTAGCGTAGCCCACCAGCTTGTCACTTTATTTTTACTACAAAAAGTCATTCTACTGAAAATAGAAAGTGTATGGGATATATTATACTAATTACCTACTCGAATTCTGGAATTATAGTTTCTTGTTGTCAATAATGAGTTTTCCTCGGAGTTTTCATTAGTAATCCGCGACATTATATTGTGTGAATGCTAATTAATGTAGAATGTATATTTGCCATAAATCGAGTCAATGCTTGTATACTCCGTAACACGTCAAAATGAATTGCAGTCTTGATTGAGTGTTTCGTAACTACAAAAATTCTTCAAAATATAAATGTTGCGGAGAGCGGTTCCTCAGATAGAGGGATCAACGATCAGCTACGAATCGACCGAAAATGTATCACTTTTCCTTCAATGCAGAAATTATTCATTATGAAATACAAAAATCAAGATTTTAGTCCATATAGGCAAATTAGGGATCATAACTAAAGTTACATATACCAACTATTGATCAAATTTTAGTCGGAACTATTTTTTCGTCCATTATTATTCAAAAAACTAATTAACGACTGCACAACACAAGAAATAAACTGTTATTCAGAAAAAACGTCACAATGGAAGCATCAACTCTTTGGCCTGTTCCAGCCGAACAAACGCGCCAAGTCCTGAAAAATTATTGGAAAACAAGGAGGACAATTTATGGACAAAAGGTCTGCACGTGCAGCAGGACTTCCGCGTAAAAAGTTCATTAATCCATGCAGATATTGAAGAACCCAGCCTTTCAAAGTGGGGTATTGGACCGAAATTAATGTGACCACCTTCAACTGGCCACTTGTCCCGCGAGAATGAGTTTGTGTCTGGTCTCTGACTGGCCGTCAAGGTTAGCCCCAAATGCTGTGAAATCCGAGCGGGACGCCCGAGCGGTTTTGGTGTCTAAACGACGCGACGGTAATGCGCTTCTGCGGCCCCCGAGTCGCATTATTACGCATGAAACTGTCAACTTTTTAACACATCAACGTTTTGATGTCAGTTTGACAAGTGAAATAGCTTTCAGACAAGCCAGTTCCACATCAATGCTAAACTAGATGTCCAGGTCACTCGACTCACGCTCCGCTGGAAGAACTATAATAAGAGTTGACCAGCTACCAGCAGTGTCTATACAAGCAAAATTTTCGATGGTTTGTGCCTTGCGTTACGTTCTGCGACCATTGTAGATGGCGCATCATGCCCAGAGCCCAGAGGCCAACTTGGCACGAATATAGAGCGAATGTATGGATTGAATAGAAACCGCAGAAATATTCCACGGCCCGGATCAGATTTAAGGCCGATCCGCCCCAATTAAAACGGACGAGGGGCAACCAAAGTCTGACGTAAACTTTTTTGCACGGCCGTACTCACATACGTTTTCGTTTTCCGTTGGGCAGCGCACACGAAATTTCAATGTCTGGATCTCCGCGCGCGGAGCACCAGACTTACGGCCCAGACCGGGACATCAATCCCTGGCGGTCGAGCTTTGGTCCAATGTAAAATTCATGGGGCAGCAGGTCCGTATAGAGTGGACTGCCGGACTGTCAATCAGGAATTCATGAGATCCTCGCGGATCCTGTGTTCGAACAGAAAAAGCGGAGCAGACGTCCTGCGGTATGGTATATATACGATACGAGTGTATATAGTGCCGGTGCTGTTTCTCTCATAGATATGGCCAATTGAGCATCAGGGCTTCTCAGTCAATCCTCTCGGATGATGGTTATAATACGTGCCAAGACGGCCTAATCACCTGTCCACCACGAGAAGACGAAGAAGAAGTTGGACGAGTAGTAGAGTAGCGCCCACAGAAACGGTAAATTGCTGCCAGGATTGAGTATTGGTATTGCTACGAGAGCCGTTTGCATTCACAGCTTAGCTCTGTAGCTTCAAATTTGCAAGAAAGCAAAATTGAAGGTGCTTGGTGCAAGATGTATACACACCCAAATGGTTTAGGGATCACCCCGAAGTTCGGTCTCGATTAAAATGACAATTTCTCGAGAAAACAATAACCGATTTTGGAAACTTTTGTGGTGTTCGATAAAGTGATCCTTTTGACTACAAGGTAGCACCTAAGGTCACCCAAATGTTGACCCTCTGTACAACATACAGGGTGGAAAACAGCGTAACACTGACCTAACTTCAGCAAAATCCCGTTTTGAGAAAACAAGTCGCAGAGTTTTCTAAGCGACGTTTTCGGAAAGCGTATACACCAATATCCCGAAATGGTTTTGGACTTTTGATCGTTTTTTTTTCGAAGAGTTATTGATTTTCTTTTGTGATTTTTGAAGTTTTTGGTGCAGACTCTGCCAGCGGTCTTGCTAACCCTTGAAATTGGACAGGAACGTACACGATAGCTTTGTCAAATATATCATGAAACAATTTGATCCCATTCACCCTCATAAGTGGTGAGGATCTGCACCTCTTTTAAAACTATGACAAATCAAGCATCCTGCGACATTACATTACATGTTAAATAGCCAGTGACAAGTTGCCGTTACATTACAATTGCTAGTAACCAATTTTTCCCATCATAGATGCTTCTTCACAGCCTAATTCTCAGTCCATAAATCACAAAAAAATCAATAACTCTTTGAAAAAACAATATAAGATCAAAAGTCTAAAACCGTTTCGGGATATTGATGTACGCTTTCCAAAAATGTTGCCTAGAAAATTCTGCGACTGGTTTTCCTAAAACAGGACCTTGCTGAAGTCAGGTCATTTTTGTGCCCCTTCCATTGTCACCCTGTTTATCATACATAAGGTCAATAATAGAATCACCTAAGATGATGGCACTTTGTAGTCAAAAAATTACTCTATCGAGCACACAAAAATTTCCACAGTCGAGCAATGTTTTCTGAAGAAATTGTCATTTCAGTCTAGGATCTTTTCGGATAAAAAGCAATGCTAGAGACAAGTCATGTTGAAGTTTCACTTTCACGGCCCCCCACCAACATGGAAGGGAAAGTATTGTAATTGTGCAGAAAAAAAGTTTTGAGATTTCGACGGACGTATCCATTTTGAGGTCCCCCAAGACGATTAAGACCATTTCCAGAATGATGTCTATCTGTCTGTGTGTGTAATTTTCTACGATAACTGCCAAACCGTTGATCCGATCGAATTGAAATTTGGTATGCATACACCACCCCATTTAACACATCCTCAAACCCTGAAAGCTGTTGTTACAATTTAGCCTTCTCTCAAAGATTTCAAACACTAAACCTGCCATATGTGAGAGGTCAGACGTACTCAACAAGAACTCCCTATCAAAATTCCAAAAACTTCTTGGTACAGCTCTTCAACTCCCTCTTGGGAAGAAATTCGCACAATACTTGATCACAAAAATACAACAAAGCAGAAATTAGTCACTGCTAATCAAAGCAGATTTCTCTGCAATAAAACGGGTTAAAAAAAAGTTAAAACAAACTAGCCACCGCCCTAGTCACATCATCATCGAAACCAGGCCTTCATGCAGACTCCAAACCACAATTACATTTACACAGCCGATTTTAATGCAATTTTACAAACTTTTCTGTTCATTAGGCTTCACCCAGAAAAAAGGTGAATAATCTGCTCTAATAGGCCATCCACAATGATGTTAATGTTAACGTGAGTTAATGTTAATGGCAATGGTAATGTTAGCATTCAAAGCAATGAGTTTCAAATGGTGACATTCACAATCATGTTAGTGGCAATGGTAAGCATTTACCATTGAAACTCGTTAGTTTGAAATGTTAACATTGCCATTGCCGATAATATTAAGTTAAAATTAACATCATTGTGGATGGCCTATAACTCATCAAGTTTCCAACGGTCCATAAATCACGTATACCCCCTAGTCCAAAAAATAAAGGAAGACATATTTGATAAATCCAATAGAAATTATCCAAAGATCCCCCCATAAGGAGAAACTAGCCCTCCTTTGGGAGTGGCAGCTATGTAACATCGAAGAAATTAGAAAGCTAGGGCGTCTAGTTTGGGAGGAGTTCGAGGAACGGACGGACGGACGGACGGACGGACGGACGGACGGACAAAGCGGTTGCAATAGCGATTTTCATCAAGATGGAAAATGCGCTAAAAACAAACTCTAGCATCCCTACTCATGTTAGTATATTGACAGCAATGAAGAAGCAGATCATTTGGCAGCAAAGGCCGAAGGCAAACTCTTCGTACTATCTTCCAATGCGCAAAATTGGCCCTCCTGGCGATTTAGAAGTAGGGCATCCAATCCCGAGACATAATCAAAATCCCGGGATTTCTGGATTGAAAATTTCAAATCTCGGGATCTCGCAATTTTTGGGATTTATGAAATGATGCAGCTTTTCACCTCAGTTAAGTAAAAAACAGAGTCAATGCAAGAAACGCGGATCATTCATCAAGTAAGTACATCATCATTTGACACCAGTATTAGTATTTTATTGTATTTATTTGGCATAAATAAAACATCGCAGTTGCATTGCAATAATGCGTGCTTCCTTCGAGAAAGCAAAAACTACTTTCTGAGGAAAAAAGAAACTGTTTTTGTTCAATTTATTATTGTTTTGTTTTATTTAATAAGTTTGGACATGTTCTTTAGTTTTCATGGGCCGGTATTTTCATTTCCATATGGAATTATGATGTGCTACTTTAATAATCTGTGTTTCGTGTATTGACCCTATTTTTTATTCAACTGAGGTGAAAAGATGCATCATTTAAAAAATCCCGACAATCCTGGGATCGCTGCAGAAAAAATCCCGGGATCTTCGGGATTGGATATGCCCTATTTTGAGGCTCTCACCACCACCTTTCTGCTTCAAGCCATCGGAAACTCTATTTTTCTTTCTCCAGCTCATGAATTTTAGTCATCTCATTGCGACGAAAAACGAGAAAATTTTCAGATTTTTTGTCAAAGCCAACCGGAAATCGAGGACACCACCTCATCTCAACTTGAAACGCATTTCGGAGTTCAACGCCATCTCTAATAATAACAGGTCGTTACGCGAGCACGAATACGTATATAATACAGGAAAGAAACCCTTCGCAGTTTTCAGAGGTAGGTATTTTCCGTCAAAACCCCCCGCCGTCGCCGACGACGGCCTAAAAGCAAACACCGACAATTCAGCGATAGTCAGCAAGCGAGCACAAGCCTGAATTAGCCAAATTATCGTTCCGTTCCTTCCACATGGACTGAAGGCAGCCGCAATTACTGGCGAATTGTGGGAACGCGCTTCTGCACTTGTGTAATTTCTAGCCATATAGAAGAAGGATTTCCTTGACAAAGATGAAAACTTTCGGTGCCTCAAAATGCTGTGCAGAAAGAAAATACGAATATGGGATATGAATGTTGGATTGGATACCTAAGAATAAATCGCTTGAGAATAAAAACGAATGGCAATAAGTAAGTTGTTATGTATTATAATCAATTTCTAATGTTTTCAGGCAGCGAGCAGTTGGAAAAATATTTTTGAAAAGCAAATCTAGAATGCTAACAGTTTATTATAGTGGCGTATAGCAGATTTTTTCACGAATGGTTTCTAAATTGATCTAGCCTTATTTCTAATGTGACATATCAAATATGAACAAATTAGGAAGGATCTCAAAAAACACGCAATTCATCTCTGGCAGTATAGGTATTGTATTAGCCTTTCAACTTAGATAGGTATTATTTAACGGCTGCTCTATGAAAAAACGCAAAGCAGCCGCAGTCGCCACGCAATAAGGAGCAACGTTTCTGCAGTGACGTCTTCAGGCAAGGGCCCGAAGGGCCTATGCCCAGGGCCCCGGCTTTTTTGGGGGCCCCCAAGGCCCCCTTAATTTCCAAAAGTAAAGACTATTTTTGTAAAAAATGTGGTTCTCATATCCCGTTTACGACGTTTATTTAATTATGTCACTTTCTGAGCTGATCGTGCGCCTCCCCTTACCCCCCAACAGTCCACGACGCTCCATCTCACTAAACTAATCAAGAAAAGACCGGTTTTCTATTAAAATTTTTGAAAAAGAGCGAAATTTTTATGAAAAAAAGTTTGTTAAATAATAACCTGCGACGGTGGTGCTCGCCTTACTCACGTGCTTTTTTCCACAAACCTTTATATGGGGGCCCCTCACTGCCTTGTGCCGGGGGCCCCATTTGTTCAAAAGACGGCACTGCGTTTCTGATTGGCGAGCAAGGTAATCGCAAAACCATCGAAACGCAGCAAATTCCTTGCGAGCCAATCAGGAACGTTGTGTCTCGCGTTGCGGCTGCGTTGCGCATTTCATAGAGCGACCTTGAAGTGAATCTACAACGACTGCATGATGTAATTTCTAATAACTTTTTGTCTAAGTAGTGTTTGCCATGGTGATGGAATTGCAAATTATGAGACTGTTTTGAAAATAGAATATTCTATTGAGAAAAGTCCTCAAAAACCGATTCTACTAACACACACAAATGTAGAAGAGCGGTCATCTATTTTTATTTATGACGAGTATTCAAGTATTTTCGAAGTCGAGTGACCTATGATCGAAGTCGGTAGCTAGGCAGGAGCCAATCAAAATCGTACCTGCTTGGTAACCGTCATAGATCATAAAATAAGTCACTTGATGACGACAGTATACTTGAACGCTTATTGTTGCTGAATTTGCGGATAAGATAAGTTTAGGGCTATTTTTTTTCGGGCTGAATTGTTGCTGGAACGTTCAACAGATATGCCATCAGTTACCGTTGATTCGCCATTTTAAATTTTCTATAGTAGTTCGGACGTTAAGGGCTACAACCTTGCAAAAAATGATCAAGCGATGAGACTTGTCACAAATGTTCATTAGACCCCTGAGCAGCTTTTAAGAAATGGTGCCACGATGGCAGTCGGTGCAGACACCGTGAAAAGCTTGGTTTATAGCAGAAATTGGCTCAGCAAGATTTGAATCTCTCATATACAGCCTCAGCAGGTTGAGCGTCGCGATGATGCAGCCTCAAGTTCAGCCAGTGGTTCAACAATCCCCAAAACGGCACCAACTCCGTAGGTCAGGTGGAGGTTTTATGTCTTTTATGGCACATAAACACGAGCCTGAACACGACATGACTCCTTGGCCAACCCCGCTCGCAAAACGTTTGCATTGGATTATACCAGTCTCAGTCGCACTTGTTCTCCGGAGATTTTTATCACCATCATCTCGTGTTTTGCCCAAAAAGGCGAAAAAAGAGAACCCTGCCGGTCGGATGGTGGCGCGCCTCCTCCCATCTCCGCCGCTCTTACAAAACAGGAATCGCCGTATAAGGCCGTCCCCGGGTTGATGAAGGAAAAAATCGCGAGCTATAATAATTGTCTATACATTGCCTGCTTATGGCGTGTTTCCGCTATAAAGCCGGGGAGGATTGGCGAACAGTGGCGTACACTGCAGGTATATGCTACTACATAGAAAAATATAGAATCTGGTGGTGGTTTCTTGCATGAATTCAAACGGAAAACGTTCCGCATAGCTTTCCGGCCGGAAGAGAACAACCTGGAAGTTAGGTGGCCCGGAAAGAAGGGTGGCACCAGAACTCGCACGCATAAATTTGAATTTTATTGAAATCTTCGGTAGGAACGGTCGGATAAGTACGGTGGAATTGTGTGCACTGGTATAGGTAGATACGTGCGACAAAGTACAAAGAATGTAACGCTTCGCCTCCGCCCATGGATCTGCAGGTTCCTCGAGCCGACGTGCAGTTCTTTCAAGGCCATAGGTCCCGAGTTGACGTTGACCTCTTGTGCGCCGCTGGCTGCTGCTCCGACTGGCCAGCCTGCTGCCTCCGTTCTTTCTTGTTGTTTGTTGCGCTATTGCGGATTATTCCAGAAGAGGCAAGCACACAAGAAAGAGGCAAATAACGGAAGACGGAGTCGCGTCTGCGAAAGACGAGAACGTGTTTGGCATCGGTGAGCAGATGGATTGTCCTGCACCAACCGCCGTTGTCCTTTTGCTATACACCTATAGATACCTATACGACGCATGATGCTTGAGATTGCCCATTTTGCAGGTCTGTCGATTTGGCTCCCAGAGCGTCCCAGTAAAACTCAGAAAGCTGAACAAATCTTTCTTATCTACGGGGTGTTTATAAGAGACTGTGATCGCGGCAGGCTTGGGTCAGGCCGAAAAACGTAGTAACAGGCGCAATTGTAGTGATCGAGAGCGGATTCCAAAGGCGATGCGATCACAGACGTTTATAAACACCCGGTATAACATGTAGTTTGGCGAGGTTTATGTGTTACCTATTGTAAGACATGTGGAATTTTATGTTGTTAAAATGATCGAACCGCGAGTTCAGATCGAATGCCGAGCTGGGGCATTCCCGTTTTAGATGTCGCACGTGCACCATATACGATGCGTGCTTTGTTGTTGCTTGTGTTTCCTGCGAGAGTGCATTATTTGGAGAACAGGTGAGTTACTCACAAGCTTTCTTCTGTTAATTTTATTTAGTTGTTGAGAAAAATCATTGAGTGAAGAGGCACCTGTAGTAAATACCTAGAGCTGGCAAAACTGTGAAATAGTTCAGTCGAAGCAAGAAACTGCGTCTCAAGAAATTGTGAATATCGGTTATGAATATCGATGACGGCCAGAGGCCGGAAGGTTGAAGAAGAGACGAGGCGATTTTAGACTCTAGTGAACAAGTAGTTAGAGATGATTAGTGTTAGTCAACCTCTTGAACAAAGAAAAGTGAGTGGAGCGTGTTTATGTCCCTCCAGAGAAGTGCACTGTTGAGCGTGTTTTCCCCTCAGTGCATCGGCCAAGAGGGCCAAGGGGTTTGTTGGCTCATGCAGAGATGTAAGCCGGATGTGCGTTCCTTCCCGTCCGTTGACAGCTGTTGTGCGTTAGTTTCCCCTCAGCTGGGCTTTGCTGGTGTGCGTACTTCCCGCAGCAAAGTTTGAGAAATGTTTGAGAAATGTTTGAGAAATGTGTGACCCCGAGCCAGTACGGTGTGTGCGTTGGTTTTCCCGCCGTACAGAAGTGAGAGATGTACTGTTGTGCGTTCATTTCCCCTCAGTACAGTTGCAAGTGCTGTCGTGCGTTCATTTCCCTTCAGTACTTTTGAGAAGAGGTTCGTGTACTGTTGTGCGTTCAGTTCCCCTCAGTACCTTTGCAAGTGCTATCGTGCGTTCAGTTCCCTTTAGTACTTTTGATAAGAGGTTCGTGTACTGTTGTGCGTTCAGTTCCCCTCAGTACCTTTGCAAGTGCTGTCGTGCGTTCAGTTCCCTTCAGCACTAGTGTTGACAAGATGATAGGTGTGAAAAGAGAAAGATGTGAGAAAAGAGAAAAAGAAAGATGTGAGAACAGAGAAAGATGTAATAATGGTGGCCTCATAGGTAGTGTAGTTACAGGATGCGCATGCGCAATAAAAGAGCGAATATTATGAGCCGTAGAGTGAAGAAATACAAGTAGAACAAAGCTATGAAATAAGTAATGTTTGACAGAAAAGCTTAGGTGTGTATTTTTCTATTACAGGGTTCCCTGCAACGCGAAGGATCATCTCCGTCGGACCAACCAGATCACATGCATTAGTTACAAGTAGTTGGGTCAAAAAAAAAGAAAAGATGTTTTGAGTATTGTCATTAGATCAAAAAAAAAAAATCAATTTTGCCCCACTCCTTTCAGTTCAGAAGTGGGATCTGAGTTCATGCGATCTGAGTTCATGCGATCTGAGTTCGTGCGATCTGAGTTCGTGCGATCTGAGTTCTTGCGATCTGAGCTCATGCGATCTGAGTTCATGCGATCTGAGTTACTGCGATCTCAGTTCGTGCGCAAGTTGTTTTGTTTTAAAGCAACAAAAAAAAAAGATTTGGTTGGACGGCGACGGTTTTCTTTTGAGTGACTGAGGTATTGTTTCGATTTATTCTGTTTCTTTTTTTAAACGAAACCAGCAAGTTGGGCGCTAAGATGCTGAAAGCGCTTCAGCAGGTGCGGGTGCGATGGCACGCACTTTTCCACTAGTTTTTAATTAATTAATGCCTTCGCGCGTAAAAATGGGGATCGGAGACGGGACTCTCATGGTCTGCATGTTTAGCCGACGCCAGATGTGTTCGACGACGGCCTGCACGAATTGATTTTACAGGGGTGTTGTTTTTCATGCATTTAAAAATCACGGTGTAGGGAATTTTAAATAAGCTTGTCCGCATTGCCTCGTTCATTGTTCCCGGAATTAAACAACGAGACGTGTGTAAAAATGGGATTTTTCTGCCGAATGTGAATCAGATCGGATACAGCGTCCTAGTTAGGTCAATTGTTTCTGGGTGTACTAAGGTCCCATCATCTGTTTCAAACCGAAAAATAGGTACCTACTTGGCGTTTACTAGCGCGGTGACGACATCACATGGGACGTGCCTCGAGCGCGAAGAACGCGTTAGGGAACCATAAAATATGTGTGTATGAGAGTTTTTGTCGCAAGCTTAAACTATTGCTTGAATTTATTTTCTATTTTTACCAACTTGATATCGGCAGCATCGTAATCTAGTCGTCCCAAGTATTCGGTTTTCATGGGACGCGAGGAAACAAAAGCTTCGCAGTACTGTTCCCTTCCCTTCAAAACGCGCTTTTCGCGCCCGCTTGTAGGAGGTGGTGCGACGGAAGTGCCACGAAGATTTTGAACCTATGTAACGTCTTCGGAGCTGATGCCGTTTCCTGTATTAGTGACGGACTACACGATACTGTCGTAAAGACAGGAGCTTGTACCCGATGTTAGAATATTATTTTCTGTCGAAACTAAACCGCCTTCCTTGGATTTCTTCGACGCTATCCGTTTTTTTTGTCAAACGCAAGTTTTTGCTTATCTTGCGTGAGCGCAACCCAACGTCGTCTCGGTGAATGTACAAACTCCCATCGAGATATACCTATTGTACCACAGACTGCCGCAAACGTGGAGACCAATAATGCTCACACAAGTTGTACAGGGTCGTCTCCACGGCAAAGGGGCCAGAATCATCGTGATGAGCGACTTTGACCACTCGCTGTCTCATGCCTTTCGGCACAACCCACTGTAAGCCACGGGCTCTCGTTTGTCAGTTGCCCAGCAAGTACCCCATCAGCTTTTTCAGTGGCATGACTTCAACAGTGCTAGGCTCCGAGGAGCTCGCGAAAGGGACTTCGCTTGGAGGGTTGCGACTACAGGCGTCGACACTTTACTTCAAAGGTGAATTTGAGCAACTGCAGCCATCATCGAGAAATCTTTGGAATGAGTTGTTCTTTTTGTTGGTGTAACTTTTAACGCGTTACCGTCAGTTACAACTGTGAAGGCTTATCTCAACAGTGAACTTCTGTTGCAAGTGCAGGATCGAAAAGAGTCAATCGGTCGTGTCATCAGTATTTCCTGAAGTCGTTGAAAGGCTTGTTTTTGCCCATCTGCCCAGACTCAACTAACGCACTTTTTCAGTAAGATTGGGAGCAACTTGGCGATAAGGGCGGCGTCTTTTACATAGTCACAGACTGTCGAATATCGCCAGTGAGTCCCAAAAATTGTCACACTGTAGTAACTGTCGTTGTTACGGGAAGGCAGCCGACTGCTATTATTTTGTCCTCACCAGGTCTTACTGTGTTTTTCTCGCTTGCAAAACCAAGAAGTTAACAGTAGTCATCCAGAACGAACATTGCTTCAGTCAGGGTGAGACCTTCTTCTCTCAAGATCTCCAACACCTGATGTCTAAGGCTTCGTCAATGGGCCGCGAATGCAAAAGGACATCATCAACGTCGACTACTGCATTTTCTCGAGTTGGTGTCCACAATGTGTTCCTAAGTTGGTGGGAAACTCGAGGTGCATTTGTTAGGCCAAAAGGCATTTAGTCGTAAGCAAACGTCCCGATGGAATAACAAACGAAGTATCCTTCTTAGATGGTTTTGAGAATGGCATTGGATAACGGTCGCTTTTGAAATTTTGACTTGGAAAGTATGCTCCTCCCTGCAGCAAGCAATCTGATCCTCAGTTCTGGGTAAAGAATGGTCTCGAATTGTCATTGCCTTTAGTTTACGCCAATCGCTCCACAGTCTGTGTTTGCCGTTCTTCTTCGGCAGTACAGGAGAGCAATAGTCCGAGCTTGATTCACGAACAAGAATGGTCCATAGCAGTTCCTCCACGACGTTTGTCACTGAGTCTTGTTCAACCCTCGACATCCGGAGGGAAAGCGAACTGGATAGTTTGTCCTCGCTTGAGTGAATATCCATTTGAGCAGATTTCGCACAACCTAATTCAGACATTGACTGAGTGAAGCACTCCGAGACGCGATCAACAATTGGTGCAGTTCTTCTTTTGCACGTCAGCAATTGGGCCAATGATTATTGGTTATTCTATCAAGTGGGTCCGTCAGCGGTGGTGTCACCACGCTGAAAACATTTCTTTTTGTACAATTTCCGCTTTGACACAAGACCACGTTCCGACGAAAAGTTAATCCTCGTTGTAGTGACATTTTTCAGACAGGTTGACGCAGGATACAGCAGAGAACTTTCCCTTTTTGCAGAGTGAGTATGATTCGAGGGATATCATGTTCGTGCCTTCTTCTGCACGGATGCTGGCTCCGATCAGTAAATCCCCTTCGTAGCCGTCATGACTGACTTATTGATGTCCCAAGTGATTGAAAAAAAAAGACTGGCGCTTTTCGGCTGAACAGCTTTTGCAACGGGTGTCGCTAAGACAGTGGGAAGATTTTGGGAAAGTAAGGAAGAGTCATCCTTTGCAGTAGTTAGTCCTGGAAGTTCAGTGAAAGTTGTCCCTATTTAGTACGGGCACCTCTTGAAGTGTAGCTGGCATGAGATGGGTTTCCTCGCACGATGCAACTTAAGAAATGACGACAATGGATGAAGGTGAACCAAGGTTAAAGTTTGGGCACCGCCGTAGCCGCGTAGGATCGTTTTAGCCGTAGGATTGGTTTCTGGTTTGAACGTTGAGCTTCTGAGTTACGAACTGTTGTGCACGAACTTCCAAAATCAATGTATGCAAAAGTGGACGAGTCATTAAGCGAAATGGTTGTTTAAAGTTTTTGATTGGCAGAGTCATTTGTTGTGTAAAGTTTTTAATTGGCAGAATCATTTGTGTCATACAGTCATGCAACTGGTGTGGTTTTCCCAGTTTTCTTTTTGGAAAAACATTCAGCGGCAAGATGTCCTGGTCGACGGCATAAGTTGTAGCGTTTTTTTCTCTTCGTAAGCAGTTGAAATGGGTCTTGTTCACCCAAAATGGAACAAGTTATCAGTTTTCTTTGTTGAAACACGAGTTCCAAACGCTGGAAGTATGCCCAGCCTCCACACGTATAGCAGCTGCGATGTTGTGTTTCCCTAAATTGTCTCATTCTCGAACGATTTTCACACTCTGGCCGCCGTACAGTGGCTCAATGGTTGAAAAACCGTATTGCCTAACGATCGGTAGTTTGTAAAAGAAGGCAGGCTCGCGGAGAACTGCGGAGGCACAGTATGAGCGTGTGGATGCTTTTGAATTGGAGACGTCTTCGGTCTCCCCAGGAGGCGTTTCTGACGATACAGCCAGCGACAGTGGACAAGACGATGTCGTGCTGTCTGCTCCAGGGCCGACTGACGACTAAGGACACCTCGGGACGAGGCGTCTTTCAGGATGGCCGACTGTAAGACATGTGGAATTTTATGTTGTTAAAATGATCGAACCGCGAGTTCAGATCGAATGCCGAGCTGGGGCATTCCCGTTTTAGATGTCGCACGTGCACCATATACGATGCGTGCTTTGTTGTTGCTTGTGTTTCCTGCGAGAGTGCATTATTTGGAGAACAGGTGAGTTACTCACAAGCTTTCTTCTGTTAATTTTATTTAGTTGTTGAGAAAAATCATTGAGTGAAGAGGCACCTGTAGTAAATACCTAGAGCTGGCAAAACTGTGAAATAGTTCAGTCGAAGCAAGAAACTGCGTCTCAAGAAATTGTGAATATCGGTTATGAATATCGATGACGGCCAGAGGCCGGAAGGTTGAAGAAGAGACGAGGCGATTTTAGACTCTAGTGAACAAGTAGTTAGAGATGATTAGTGTTAGTCAACCTCTTGAACAAAGAAAAGTGAGTGGAGCGTGTTTATGTCCCTCCAGAGAAGTGCACTGTTGAGCGTGTTTTCCCCTCAGTGCATCGGCCAAGAGGGCCAAGGGGTTTGTTGGCTCATGCAGAGATGTAAGCCGGATGTGCGTTCCTTCCCGTCCGTTGACAGCTGTTGTGCGTTAGTTTCCCCTCAGCTGGGCTTTGCTGGTGTGCGTACTTCCCGCAGCAAAGTTTGAGAAATGTTTGAGAAATGTTTGAGAAATGTGTGACCCCGAGCCAGTACGGTGTGTGCGTTGGTTTTCCCGCCGTACAGAAGTGAGAGATGTACTGTTGTGCGTTCATTTCCCCTCAGTACAGTTGCAAGTGCTGTCGTGCGTTCATTTCCCTTCAGTACTTTTGAGAAGAGGTTCGTGTACTGTTGTGCGTTCAGTTCCCCTCAGTACCTTTGCAAGTGCTATCGTGCGTTCAGTTCCCTTTAGTACTTTTGATAAGAGGTTCGTGTACTGTTGTGCGTTCAGTTCCCCTCAGTACCTTTGCAAGTGCTGTCGTGCGTTCAGTTCCCTTCAGCACTAGTGTTGACAAGATGATAGGTGTGAAAAGAGAAAGATGTGAGAAAAGAGAAAAAGAAAGATGTGAGAACAGAGAAAGATGTAATAATGGTGGCCTCATAGGTAGTGTAGTTACAGGATGCGCATGCGCAATAAAAGAGCGAATATTATGAGCCGTAGAGTGAAGAAATACAAGTAGAACAAAGCTATGAAATAAGTAATGTTTGACAGAAAAGCTTAGGTGTGTATTTTTCTATTACAGGGTTCCCTGCAACGCGAAGGATCATCTCCGTCGGACCAACCAGATCACATGCATTAGTTACAAGTAGTTGGGTCAAAAAAAAAGAAAAGATGTTTTGAGTATTGTCATTAGATCAAAAAAAAAAAATCAATTTTGCCCCACTCCTTTCACTATACCGGGTTTTTCCCCTGAAGGCGTCAACGTATTATACCCTTCAACTCCACATTCAAAGAAACTATTTTGGAGTTCCCTAAAGGCAATGTTAGCTGCACGATTTTGCGATGACGAGTACATTTTGTGGATTACCCTTTGACGTAGCAACCTTGTAGTCTTCAAGTCGAGTACAATAGTACAGAACATTAATGGAGTCATGTAAAACTAAAGTATGTATCTTGTACTTGTACCTGAATAAGTATACCAATTTATGCCTCTTCAAGTTATGAACTTTCTTCCTACTACGATGTCCCTCCTCTAGCTCTGGTTATTCTGTCATAACATTTTCTTCTCCATCAGTGTCAAGTTCTACCATCAAAACGATTTTACTCTAATTCACTGTTATTGGACCGATTTTTCTTGCCAATTCTAGCTCAGACCATTGTAAATCCATTTCCAGATAATCGATTCCTGCATCCTACATTATGCTTTGTGCCAACGACATTTTTAACTATAACGAACTAGCATTCTGCAGGTCAACTAGCATATTTTTTGACATATGACAAATAAAGCATCATCACGTTTGAATATTTTTGAAAGGTTACATTTTCTTTATTGCTATAAAAATAGGGTACCTTTACCTGCAATGAGAAGTAAAAAGTGCATCACCCTTACTTTTTTATCGAGTTAATTTTTGTGAAAAATTAGATTTCAGCGTGTTTCACGAAACATATTTTCTTATTGGACGTTAGAAAAACAAGATATAAGCTAAAGATCGACATTTTCATCAGCTGTAGTAAACGGCGGTAGCACAAGTACTGCTAGCTATTGCTGAGGTAGTAGAAGTGGCAAAAAGAAACGCTTTTCGTATAGCCAAGTGAATTATTGGGCTCTAGTTCTTCCGGAAATATTGAAAACAGCTTCAAAACAAATCTTCATCTTGAAAATCAATCTCTCACCAATGCAATACAGGTTCGTCCTAGTCGTTTCAACATGTTCATAAACTCAAAATTATTCCGGAATGCCCTGAGAAGTCATAAAAATCACTATGGTCACACCAGGTACCTATATGGGTCAGAACGGGGCAAAGTAGATCAAGTCACACAAAAATTACCTAACGTAATTCTTGCTGTTGTTTTTTACTAAACCCTAGACAACTCGTTACTGTAAGTATAGAGTTCAAATATCATTTTATCTTTGATAAAGCAGGCACCCCTTTGAAGATTATGTACTCATTTTACCCCTGGTTCCCCTATCTGCAAAAGTTTTGAAATTGCGAGGGGCGTGCTACTTTTCTTCTCAATTTTCATTCTCAAGCAGGTAAGTGGTATCTAATCATTCGTGATTCGTGAAAAACCAAAACCGCTAAACGACCCTTCATTTTGGAGAAATTCGATAATAAGACCGATAGATGATGGGCGATGTGAATCATCGGTCAAAGCGAGTTTTCTCGGAAAATGCGCGCTTAAAAACGCCCTGTTGATATAAGCTGTCAAAATCTAAGAACATGAACTTGAAAATAAATCGTATCCATTCTAGGTAGATTTTTTCATATCTGTAACTTTTTGCCTGATGATCCATAATCGTATTTTTTCTTCAAGAAGGTTACAGGAAGAGATGAAAAGTTTGGAGGCAGACATAACGACAATTTTTTGTCCACTTTGAGTTTTTTTTTTAGGGTTTCTGAGATCGGGAGAGGAATTTACCTCAACCTACAGATATCAAACTAGGAGACCTGAAAACGAAAAAAATCGATTACACCCAGAAACGGTCCTGGCAGCTCATGAAATGTCGTCGGAAATAAACGCCATATAGAAGAAGGCGAGGGACGAATTATGAAAAGTCGGGTTTGCTTTTGATTGTGGCTACCGCAGATGTAGGTATTGTCATTTTTTTTTCAGGTGCCATCGCAAATTTCATTTCCGTACTCTCCAATCCAATCTGAGAAAGCATCAGGTTGAATTTTTTTAAATATACTTACATTTAAAGACGATGCGATTGATAATTTGTTGGTGGTGATCAGTGAGAACTAATAGCACTTACACAGAAAAAAAAATACATTTGAGATAAATAAATTTGCTTCATGTCAAATAAATTTGTTGTTTCAATACGTCGAAGTAAATGTTTTCTTGATTGGAAGATGCCAAATGTTTAAATTTTTGATTGTGAAGTTTATTTGAACTAAATGAGATTTGTTTGAATTGTGCTTATTTTTCATTTATTCCAAATCAATATATTATCTTTTTATCAATATCGTATTTTTGAAATTAAAATTCATTTTCTTCTTTCAAACAAATAATGCAACTTTCAATAAAAGTGTGTTTTTGACGTTATTTCTTTTATTTGTTGATTTTAATTTCAATTTATTTGATGTAATCGTATATTATTTTGAAAACTGAAACAATGACTGGTTTAATTCAAAACTTTTATTGATCTGCCTTTAACAAAACTATTCATTTTAATACTGATTCTCAACAGTTTCAATGTAGGTACTTGAAAATAAGTAATTTAATAAGGAATTATAACAAGTTATAGACAACTGAAATGTGAGAACGAACAAAACAAACAATACAAACATTATAAGGTTATAGCACTTTAAACTACGTTAAAATAAAGAAGTAAATTTGAGAATAATGTAATTATGTATGTCAAGCAAATTTTTTGTTATCAATTACAAACTACAAACTAGTGAAATTTGAAAACATGCACAAAAGAACATGAAACATATCGTAATATTTTTTACAATGAACGTACATGAAAAGTATCACAAAATAAACTGACTTAGAAAAAATGCTGTTTATCACTGTATCAAGCAAATATAGCTTTCGGAGGTCTATCGGGCCCCCTTGTACCTTTATGATGGGCGACGATTGGAAACCTGATGAGCTTTTTTGTGTTTATTTCGTGGCTTTACGAATTCTAGTAAGCCCCCTGTGCCTTTTGGCGTCGTTGAATTCTCGGAGCATCACTAAGCCCACTGTGTCGTCATGTGATATTCCTTCTGAGATACCTCTGAGAAAGGTATCATATTTTGTTGCTTGACAAAAATTGCTCCATATCACCCACTCAATAAGTCACTGACCACTGACCACAGACACTGACAAGAACAAAACAAAGGGACACTGACAATAACAAAACGAGGGAAGAGTATGGATGACAGCCGGCTCTAGCTTTTGATTTGCTGTTGCAGGTCCGTACAAGATGGGCAATGGGGTGGGGTAGACTATACCAAATATGATTTGATTCCAACAAACATTTATTCTTATCAAATGAATTTTTATCAGATCAGATCTAAGCAAACATTTTTTTGACTCAAAAAATGTCACTATACAGTTAAATATACATCTAATTACAATCAAATAATTTTGGAATTGAATCAAAGAGACTGATATTGATAATGAGTATGTTTCATTTAATGCAAAACTCCTTTTTTTGACAGAAATAAGCTATGATCAAACAAACGAGAGCTTCAAATCTAAATCTTTTTTTCTCTGTGATGGGGGTGAGTGGAGACAATCCGATATTTATTAAAATCGAACGAATATTTGTTTCACTTGATAACATCATTCTTGAGGGAAACGATTAATTATCACAGATTGAATCAAACTTGATAATTGACTCAAAAACACTGATATAATATATACAAATAGATTTTATTCGAACCAACTCTTTTTTATTCGATTCAAATAAAAAGTGGTCAAATAAATGGAAACTTAGAATTTAAATCATCTTTTCTTTCTGTGTAGGTAGCTGCTTTGGTCACCTGCATTGTTCCTGCATCCTCGAGCCCACAACTCAAAGAAAATCACTGAACGAAGCATATGCATTTCCCTGAAGTGCTTATCCATGCTACGATTCTTGCGTTTTAACAAAAAGCGCACTTTGTTTTGCCTCTTGTTCGAGACGAATTTAAATTTTATTTCCTTCATTCAGCCTTTTGCTTCTTTTGTCGTGGGAGATCTCCTTTGTTATGGGAAATGGTCTCGAAGAATATTAATTTTAAAACAAGCCGAGTTTTCTGTCATTGTCTGTGCCGGTAGCCGGTAGGTATACGGCGTACAAGTATACGTAGGTTGGTTCTGAGTAGGTATACCTACATACAGAAGAAATCACATACCGGAAAATAATTCTCTTGTCTGTAATTATACACTTCCGTCAGGAGTACTTATACCGAAGGAAGGTTTATATCCGTCTCATCATCATAATCAGACTGGAAGCTCTTATTGTTATTCCCTCGCGTCTCTCGAAATGCACTCGGACGCATTAGCGAGCTGAATTTTACGACGCTCTGAGATAATAAACGCATTACTAAATTGATGATAAATCTAAGCGCGAGGATAATATAGTGGTAATCCAGCCAGGTTGTACCATAACCAGAACATGGTTAATTAATCAACTTGACTTTGGTTCAGCAATTTCGACTTTTTTCTGGCAATTTCTATTCGAAATGTGCGATTGTACCGGCATGCACTACATGATTGTATCCGCTACAACCACGGTCAACGCCTCAGCTAGAGGCGTACATCAGGGAAAGTTAGTGGAACCAAAGGAGCTATAATGGAATCGAGAGGATCTATTTGCAGGACAAAGAAACCTATACTGTCTCGAACAAAAAAGTCTTCTTTCGCAAAGGCACCGCAGCAAGGATATCTACTTGTAGACTTCTAAACTTTTGAGGGAGTTTCAGACGGCCTAGGAACTAATAATAATGGAGACTCCGATTGCAGATAAACGACGAACCTCCCACACTACGGAAAAAGTTGATTAAAATCGGTCGGATCCTATCACTGTCTCTGCCCAGTCACTGTTGCATTTCTTCGTCCCGCAAAGAAGTATTAAGAGGAGCCATAGTTTTCAATGGTAAACAATTAATGTAGTGTAGATGGTAGGTGTAGATTCGTCTATTGTCGGCTGTCGAAGACTACAAACTACATAAATGTACTCCATAATCTTTTCTATCGCCAATTAGGGCCGTCATGCCCGATTGCACAAACGTGGTATCACATTTTAGTCAAAATGCAACAGTGAGACAAAATGCAAATCCGATTACTTCAAGGAAAAAAACATGGGAATACATGGTGATGGGAATACAAAAATAGCCCCTTACGATTATTTGTATACAGAAACAAAATTGGGGTAACACGCACTTATCGCTTATTTTTATTACAAAGAAAATATCTGACAGTTCCGGTAAGATGTGTTCTACTAGCCAAAATATAGGCTGTCTCACCTGGGTTTCGGTGTCCAAATAATCGCTATATTTTGTATTCCCATCATAATCTCTCCTTGAAGTAATTGGGTTTGCATTTTATTAAACTTCAAAAATTTGATCCCGTGTTTAGTACTGAACTAAATATCTTGTGATCAATTGGATTCCTAATTTAGGCAGGCTGTGCCCTAGCCGAATGCAGCTTCGCACCCCTGATTTTGACCAGGTCACAGCCTTATTGATCACACGATAAAATTTACTACCACCTTTGTGCAATCGAACATAAACTAGTCTGAAGAAAAATAAAAAATTATACTTACTCACAGGGAATCGAAAATGACAGATAACAGGCGGAAGCGTCAGAACGTCAGATTGGAATCTGATACCATACTTCAAAAATTAAAGATTAAAATAACAAAAAATTAACATTTTGAGAAATAGCACCTTTGCTCGTAGGTATATAAGATAGGTCCCTGGTACCTGGTACTTACTAATGGCAATTAATGATATTTACCAACAAATTAATGCGGTGGTCGACCCAAACTTTGGCGGACACAATGAGGCGTTTGTTTGATTGAAAAATTGCACTCCTGCACTTTCAGGTTTCTTTTATAAATGCGTCACCGCCGTGTCTGTTTATAATAACACAAGTGTGGCCAGACATGTGAGTAAGGCGGAAGTTATGCACTGGTCATTTATCACAAGAGGAAGTCGCGGAACCTTTTGTATGGTTTTTATTGTTGATTGTTGATGATGGCGGGAAAAAAATGCTTGTGCCAAAACTTTGAACTCTGGCGAACCCCCCTTCGGGTAAAATTCGCTAATCAGGGCGGGCACGTCTATTGTGGTTTTTGTTTATTTTGGATTCCACACGCCACGGTTTCAGTTTTCAGGTATGTTGTCTTATCTACTGATGAGGATTTTCCCACGCGCGTTTCCCTGGTAGCACCGCACCTTCCTCCGCCAGTGATGATGGCATAATCTCATCAAAGTTGCAAAATTTGTTGATGGAAAACGACTCCTCAAGCACTCATGGCGTTGGTATTTGTTTATATTTACATTTCGTTGGGTTGTTTGGAAAGTTCTTGCGATATGAATTTTCGACCGTCAAATTTTTGTTTAGCCATCATAGAGCCGCACACAACATTGACGCAGGTCGGGACTTGCGAAAATTTGCCACGGTCAAACTTTTTCTGAACTTAAAAAATTCGCAAATCTACTAACTGCATAAATTATCTGCATACACCAGCCATGTACTTGATCTATTTTTCACTTGAATGCGGTTTTCATGGTCCGCTGATCCTGCGAGTGGTAGTGTTTGTATAATCATCATTCAGTTATACGTACAAAAAATGTGCAGGTCAAGTTGTTGTCCTTGCAATTTTTCGCTGCTCAGAAAATTCAATTCCAGCCGGCCCGAGCGCTATATAGGTTGCAAACTGGAAGTACGCCGATTACCTCCTGTTCCCACGTGTTTTACGGGTTGCCTATTCCGGAAGGAATTCCTGGCCACCGCTTCGAGCTTTTTCAACGTCCAAGATGAATGAGACAAGTAAATTGAGTCAAAACCATTAATTCTTCACCTAATTTTCACACCTCATTATAACAAGGTAGGACACGCATAAAAATAGGTGACAGTGACAACAAATTTAGAAACACTCGAGGAGAGCGAAGTGAAAAACTCTGTACCTACCTACCTACTCACCTGATTGAGATCGTCTTTAGCATCACTATTATAAAATGTATGTGAAAATTTCTACTTTTCCGAACAATTGAGTCGCTTATGGATGCAATGCCGCCGCAAATGAAATGCAGCGTTTCTTGCATGCACGAATATAGTCTTTGAAAGAGAAACACTATCGGAATTTCTCATAAACGATCACATACACTTTCCTCAAACGCACACATACATACACATACACAAACACTAGTTCAACTTTCTGCCCTGTACTACACAGTCTATTAATCGAAATGTGTAAGTACGTGCTTTGAGCTTGTCCGCAGAAAAATCTGCAATTGCCACTGCCACACAACCGCGAGTATTTACTACCACGGATGCTGTTTTTACTGGAAAATTTGTACGCAAACAGGCGTTTTAATTATATATATCGGACACAGATAAAGTACCGTTAAAATGATTGTCGAAGTGGACAACTGGTAATTTAGAGGGAAATCACGTGAAAATAATAAGCGCAGTTTCTAATGCGTACTAGAAGGCAGAAGTCAAGCCCTTAAACTGAAATGACCATGATAGACCAAAATGTTATAGATAGGTACTCCCATCAGGTGAGGTGAGTGTGTACCTCCCTAAAAAACGGTTTTGAGAAAACATATAAATAAAAAGTGAATTGTTAGCTAGTAGTCTTTCTAATGAGTCAGTTGCTGTGGCGATAACAACTAATCACGACCCCTGTACTACTTCTACTTCGTTGGCAAGATTAGTAACAATCCACAAATAGAATAGGGCTGATTGTCAACCGAGTTCAACAGCCGAAGGTTGGTTGAAATTGATCAACTGTCAACCCGACATTATAATTCTGTTCGTTAATCAAGGATTTGTTGAGTTTTATGTTAGACAGCATTTGACGAATTTCTTGATTTGGGACTTCAAGTTGGTTCCCATCTTGCCCTGTGATAGTATTTAACTTGATTTTGCTCTATATAGGTCAGCAAGTACTGAGCATGGTATACTGTAAAAAAGATCAAACAGGATCCTTATATTCTGATAAGAATCTCATAGAGCTACATAGTCGGGGTGGTACGCGACATAAAATAGCAAAATACCGCAAATGAATTAGACGGGATGCCCTTTGGTATGATGACTACTTATACCAAGGTGATTACTTTTCGCCAAGGATGCGTCAACATTTCCCACTCAGAAAAAAAGATGGCGACGATTTTTGACAGGAGCGGATTTTTTATAAAACATATGCGTGTGACACATGTTTCTCACTAATTTTGACCTCCTGAATACGAATATGGAGTTTATTTTCACATTGGAAATCAACTTGACCTCATATTTCACATCTGAAAACCGCAAAAATAGCAGACTCTCGCTAATTTTTGAACTGAAAATTTAATGTACCATCAACGGCGATTTCCAGCCTTGAGCTGGCTGTATAG
Organism: Anaspis maculata; assembly: GCA_949128115.1. Lineage (NCBI taxonomy): Eukaryota > Metazoa > Arthropoda > Insecta > Coleoptera > Scraptiidae > Anaspis > Anaspis maculata. The sequence continues at coordinate 37,630,085 of OX421962.1, read as the reverse complement.
ATCCCATAGAACATGTTAACAGTCTAAGTTCTCCAAATAACTCTTCAAACATCGCCAGGGTGCGCCTCAAATCATACCAAAAATGGGCGCTGGGAGCACACTTTGCTGCGGCTGGATGGGGAATGTAAGTGTGAAAGGAAGAATGTTGTGCAATATGTTTTACTGTTTAATATGACATACCAAGCATTCATCAACATACCATAGGGATTTGAAACAAAATATCGTACAAACAAATTTTCATGATTTGTTAATAAGTTTTTTTATGACAGGTACAATTGATACCAAAAAACGTAGCTCTGATTTTGATGATGTTCTTTATCAAGGTAAATACATCAAGAGACCTTTCTCACCTGGAATAACCACCCTAGCTCAAAGTTCCATATAATATAAAGCATTTTCGTCAGATCCGCGATTGCCAAACATCAGAAAAGCGTCTATTAATAATTTCAAAGTCCTTCTTTGAACTTGTTCTGGAATGCAACATACGGCTGATGGCTTGAGTCTTCTGTCTCGCCCGTGAACTCATTCAGGTGTCTGCTGGATTGGATATGCACCAACGGCAAAGGTTCAGTAGGACCTTCAGTGTTATTCGTATTTCTATGGCACCAACTTCAAATTTGTTGTCTTGTGTGTGTCAGAATAATGCGAGAATGAAAGTAATGAGCTATTAATAGAGGCTCAAAAGCGTCTAGGACGTGAATAAGCCAAGGAGCATGAAACATACACCATGTATCATAGTTGGTGTTAGTATCGTAGGTACTATAGTTGCAAAATAAGAGTCGTAATGTTGAAAAGGTCTTGGTGCCTACCTGATCACTTTTCCATATGTTTTCCATGTCCGTTTTCTATGCCTGTTCATGTCCTAGGTGTTTTTGCGCCTTGACTGATAATACTATAGTTCCATTCTCGCAAATTCCAACACACACAAGACAACAAATTTTGAATTGGTAATAACACTGAAGATCCTACTGCCCTTCGCCGTTGGTGCATATCCAGTCCGAAAATTTCTAGACACCTGAATGAGTTCATGGGCGAGATAGAAATACTCGTAGAAAACTTTGAACCAAAGATTCACCATCAGCCGTATGTTGCATTCTAGAACAAGTGTAAGGACAAAACTTTGAAATCAAAAGACGCTTCTCTGATGTTTGGCAACCGCAAGTCTAACGAAAAATGATTTGATTATGAATCGCTATACCGAAACTTTGAGCTAAGGTAGTTGTTTCAGGTGAAAAAGGTTTCTTGATGTATTTACCTTGATGGAAAACATCATCAAAATCAAAGCTACGTTTTTTAGTATTATTGAAAAAAAAGTTATCAACAAATCATGAAATTATATTTTTTTGGTTTTTTAACTGAAATTGTCATTGTATGTTGATAAATCCGCAGTATATGTAAGCTTACTATATAAAATAGTGGAATGTATTGCAAAACATTTTCCATTCCACACTTACATCCCTTAAATCAGCCGCAGAAAAATGTGCTCCCAGAGCCCATATTTTGTATGTTTTGGGGCGCACCCTGGCGATGTTTGTAGAGTTATTTTGCAGAACTTACACTGTAACTTGTTCCGTGGGATTTATTTAACGAGCTCAAGGCTGGAAATCGATGTAAATGGTATACAAAATTTTCAAATCGAAAATAAGCGAGAGTCTGCTATTTTTGCGGTTTTCAGATGTGAAATATGAGGTCGATTTGATTTCTGATGTAAAAATAAACTCGATATTCGTGTTCAGGAGGTCGAAATTAGTAAGAAAACATATCTCACATGCCTATGTTTTACAAAAATTCAGGTCCTGTCAAAAATCGTCGCCATCTTTTTTTCTGAGTGGGGAATGTTGACGCATCCTTGGAGAAAATTAATCACCTTGGTATGAGTTGTTATCATGCCAAAGGGCATCCCGTCTAATTCATTTGCGGTATTCAAAATCGTAGCACCCCGACTAACAGTTAGATCCTGGGACTTCACAAAAGAATACCTGGTTAAAAAAAATCAAGTTTATGTTTTCAAGTGTTCAACGAAAATTTAAATAGATACTAACCCTGGGTTGCACCAAAAAAATAATACGCAATTAATGCTAACACGAGATTGAAGGGATTTCGATCTGGCCAATTCCAGTAGGTTGACTATGGGAAATGCATAAAATCTTTAGCTAATCAATCATTGGATCATTCTTTTCTGTGAAACCAAAATTTCTATTATTCACCAACGAGTACCTACTGACCAAAAAAAATTCCACTAATCTCGTATCAGGTATATTATTTGAGCGTTACCGCAGTACCTACTTGTGCTATTTTTTAAAGCACCAATACAGGAATTACAGCCAGACGTTTCTTATTCACACCCGATTTTCCAGCCGATTGTGGTTATTATGGCCGTGTCAATCGATTGCTTGTTCCCCAGACATTCTGCCATCAAGTCCTCGGAAAATTCTCTTTGAGACGATTTACGCCTATTATATCTTGTCGTTTCGCTTTTTGTGGCAGCCTGGCGTTCAGCTGCTGGGGAAAGTGAAGGCAAAGTATAGGGATGTGAAAAGAAGTGGCAGGGCAAATTACGATTTCTAAGAAAATGTTATAACATGTTATGGATGCTACGTATTCCAGATTAAATGAAGCTAAAAACTCAGTCGGACTGAAAATAATTTTTTGAGAACTCTCGACTGTGATGCAATGTACGTCATTTATAGTAAGTATTTTTTGCTTGCAAGTTTTTTTTTAACCCAGTGAGGATGGCATGGGGCGGAAATAGTTACTAAACTGCTCATTCAAGTAACTCGCTACACGTCACAGTTTGGTTCTATCTGAGAACGAGATAACTTGTTCTGCCACGATTGATTACCCTTCTGCTTGAGTTATGAAATTCGCTGGAGACCACGAGGCGTGAATAAGGCACACACTTGCACAATTGGCGGAGGAACCGTGCATAGGGGGCTTGCCGGATTATTCACGAAGTCAATGAACTTTCCTATGATCATGATCCTATGAGCGAATACAGGTGGAATATGCCGGAATAATGAGCAGACGACGAGAACTATAAGGCCTTTCCGGAAAAAATCCGGAATATTCTGGGATGCATGGCATACGGATCCCAGAGCAACAGTGTGAAACAAAAGCGAAACCTAGTAGAGCGACATTTTAGGGCGACAATTTAGATGACTTGTAAATTACTTAGAAGTAGGCAGTAACATACAGAACACAACAAGGGGTTTTTGGGCATTTCACTCAATTTTTTTGGAAAAAGCTCAGACAGGTCGATTTTTATATCGAGGAGGACATACACCTGAAACATACATTGGCAAATTTCTATCTTCAGCCCCCTCACCCCCACCCACCTCAACTCTAGAATTTCAAATGACACTATCTACTTTGCGATACATCAAATCAAAGAGAATCAAATTCTCTTTCTGGAATTTTTTTTTCAAAACTTATAACCCACCCTAACTCTTCCTAAAATTCTCTGACTGTCCTATTTCATATTCTTGACCCCTTAATTCTTTTTAGTTTAATCAGCATCATCCTAGATAGCATCTGAGGGGGGGATTTTCGCTGGAAAAAAGTGCTACCCAAAATCACCCCTTTGCTTTCCCCCACCCCAACTTCAAAATTTATCAAGACACCCCCTATAAGTACTCTGTGATACATGGAATTGAATGGAATTGAATTCTCTTTCTGAAAACAATTGTTTCAAAATTTTCAACCCCTCCCCCAGTAAATTGAACATTTGGAGTATATTAGGGGAGAAGGGTGGATTTTTGGAAATTTTGAAAATATTTTATTCAGGAAGAGACAATTCCCTTCAATTTGATATATCACAAAGTAAAATGTAGTGTCATTTTAGATTCTGAAGTTGAGATAGTGAAGTGAAGGGGTGAGTTTGGATCGCACTTTTTACACAGAAAATTTCCTCCCTCGATGCTGTACAAGATGACGTTGACTGTACCGAACAGAGCTCAAAGGTCAAAAATATAAAATTGGAAACTCAAAGAATTTTGAGGAGAAAGGGGTGTGGGGTAAAAATTATAGATTTTTTTTCAGAAACAGAATTTAATTCTCTTCAATGTGATGTGCGCAAGGTGGGTGTTGTCATTTGAAATTCCGAAGTTGGGGTGGGTGGGAGTCAGGGGGTCGAAGATAGAAATTCACCAATGTATGTTTCAGATGTCCCCCTCAGTATAAAAATCGACCTGTCCGAGCTTTTTAAAAAAAAAAATGAAGTGGAATGCCCAAAAACCCCTCTGTTGTGTTTTTGTTGGGCCACCCTGTATAGTGTGTTATAATGTTTATCTTCCAATTATTATTCAAGTAAATGTATGGTGACCAGTCCAGCGATCTTCTTAACACATATCGTTAGATCGTCGAACTTTTTTATTTTGCAAACATCTTGAAGAAAAGGTGTAACTATGTAGGTATAGCAACAAGCCAGCAACAAACATTCGGAACTGAAATATACCATCCAAATGAGCCTGCATGTGTGCCGTATCATTCAGAACTCGACTTTTTTGATTCAGTTATCTTGTGTTTTCCCTACATTATCCTCGAGAGCGCTCCACACTCAATGAAAAACAAACGGACTACAAACTGTTTCACCTGATATTTATATTTTTTGGTTTCTCGACATTAGTTCCAACTCCTTGAATAATAGCAACACGAAACAAGTGAGTATGCCTTTACGTGCGTGAGTCTCAGTAGCGCATTTTCTCAAAGAGGCATATTGTGAATGTAAAAAAATTTGGTTGAAGGAGAAAAACCATTATTTGCCCACTCTCTTCAATCAAAACTCATGGTGATATTTTGTTATCGGAATGAGGTATTTGCCAGTGAAATAGATTTGAATGAAAATTCTTTCAATCAACAATATTTTTTTGTTTGGGGACGACAGCTGGGGACGCCGACTAATCAACAGTAGCCTATTCTTTCCCATTTTCGATCGGCTATCCATATAGCGAAAGAATTAAATCGTTATGTCTTCGGGTCTATGTTTTTTATCTATCCCTTACTTTGAGGGCGGCGTGTGGGGCCGGCCGGCAGCATTCGGTAAAGTAACTTGTTGCACAGTTTTAGTTGGAATATTATAAATGTTTGAAGTTACATTAGTATCCAAATCAGTGAAAATTGTTGAAAGTTGCATTTTTTGTTTTGTTTGGGAGCGGGAGCTGGGGGCGGCGACTAGTCAAAAGTAGCCTATCTTTACCCATTTTTAGTCAGCTATCTATATAGCGAAAGAATTAGAATGCTATGTCTTCAGGTTTATGTTTTACATTTATCTCTTACTTTGAGGGCGGCGTGTGGGAGCGGCAGCGTTTGGCAAAGAAACTCTTGCACAGTTTGAGTTGGAAGTTTCTAACCGTCAGTTCCACAAAAAAGATGATCAGCGATCAAGGCTGATTGCAGATTAACTGGACTTTTTTCTGCTGAATCCTAGGTGATTACTCACAAAAAATGCCTGAAATCTGTACTAGACCCATCATCTTTTCATTATTGAGGGATAAACCAGCATTTCCATTGATCAGTCGGCTACAGATTGACAAACAAAAATCGCAAATCAACTAATCTTGAATTATCTGTTTTGTGGAACCCACGGTAAGTGTTTGAGGTAACATTAGCATCCAAATCAGTGCAAATTGTTGAAAGTTGCACTTTTTTTCTTTTGGGAGCGGAAGCTAGAGGCGGCGCCATATCAAAAGTAGTCTATCCTTTTCCATCTCAATTCATAATTCAGCTATCCATATAGAGAGAGACTGAAGGCCAAATTTCAAGTCCGAGTTGCAACCCGCGCAGCGTGGCGCAAGTAGTCACGTGATCCCTCTGTGCCAATGAGCATTATTGGATCACGTGACTACTTGCGCCACGCTGCGCGGGTTGCAACTTGGACTTGAAATTTAGCCCTTAGATCGCTATGTCCTCGAGTTTATGTTTTTCATTTATCTCGAGATTTATCTCTTACTTTGGGGGCGGCGCGGTGTATGAGAGCGGCAGCGTTCGACTATGGCAATGCCGGCTAAGCATTGCTGAACAGTTTGAGTTGGCAGTTTCCAAATGTTTGAGAAAACATCTCAATCAGTAACAATTGTGAAAGTTGCCCTTTTTGTCGTTTGGGGGCGGAATCTGAAGGCGGCGACTAATCAAAAGTAGCCTATCCTTTCCCATTTTTAGTCAGCTATTCATATAGCGAAAGAATTAGATCGCTATGTCTTCGGGTTTATGTTTTTTATTTCAAAGTGATTGGGGGCGGTTTTTAGCAATTTTTTCATGCCAACGGCGCATATTGAAGATGGAAGGTTTCTGGGTTTACGTTTATAAGTGGCAACTATATATTATTGATAAAATGAGAACACCAGAGCATTAGGTCTGGGAGAAATTGCAACATTGTTATTTCAAGTTGATCGGGGGCGGTTTTCTCTATGTTGGCGGCGCGATATAGACATCCAATATAGCCTAGTAGTACGGACGTTAGAGGAACCAACCTTGCATTTCATCCCGATGCAAAACGCTCCTGCACGTGAGTAGTAGGTACCTACAGGTAATTTTTAGGAAGTGGTGCCCTGATGGGACCCGCGACTGGCGTGCTTTCTAAGAGGTCGAAGGTCCAAGAATTGCCATTTTTGGAATCGTTGCTTTTTTCATACTTTCTTTGCTGGACTATATATTTCCAAGATCGAGGAGCACCATGCAATAAATTTCCAGAAAGTGTCATGCACCAGTGTCATTCAAGACATGGAAATAGTTTTCTCTATCAAACAAAATAGAAAAAACTAAAATCGGAGTGACTAAAATTAGTCATGACATCCTTTTTCTTCCGACATTGCGAGCTCTTGGAATTAAATTTCTACATGATGCACGTTTCGAAACAAAACTATCGTGTGACTTTGTCACATCGATAAAAACTTCTGGTGTATGAAATTCATCTAGAAAATAGCTCAATTGAACAATCCAAATCCAGAAATTTATTCCGTAATGTCGGAAGGAAAACCATGTTATGACTGAAACACGGCTCCGATTCCAGTTTTTTCTATTTTGTTTGATAGAGAAATCTATTTTTATGCCTTGAAATGAATAGAGTACCAAGTCAAAGCCACATTTTGACCCTAGTCTAATTTTTCCTGTGAAATAGCACGTTTCGTCACATCAAGCTTTGACATGATACATCTCAAGAAACAAAATCACTCCGTGACTTTGTGAAAACCGGAAAAAAGTTCAGCAAATGATATTTTTGTGTGGAATAGCCCAAACTAACTGACTAAGTCAAAATCATAGTTATAATAACATTAAACAATGGTAGAGGTAGAATTACAAAACATCAATTTTGAGGGTGAAAAAAATCATGTTTGTCTGATAAAACCGGTTCAAACACGTCTTTATCAAAATTCCATACTTATTTTTGGAATCAGGATGTGCGATTTTGTCAGAAATGATACCAAACATGTTAAAATAGTAGTTTACAATACGAGTTGGCTGTTACATAAGTGGTTTTCAGACACGAAGCCGAATTTTGCAGAACGAGGGCGCAGCCCGAGTTCTGTAAGAGGCTGAGTGTCGGAAAGCATCTTGTGTAACAGGCCACGAGTGTTGTACAACATTTTACGTGTTTGTTCTATGAAAAATTGTGTAATTGTTGTAATTTTTGAGGTTATTTTGACAAGTGTCAACTTTAATACATAAACTGTAATATCCATGTACAATTTATATAAAAGTCATTACATCTCATGTATTAACACAACAAACACGTAAAAAGTGTTAGTTACGGTTTACCATAAGACTTGTGAAAAATCGCACCTCGGCCCCTTCGCAGCCATCTGGTACGCCACTGGTGCATGACACACTCTAGAAACTTATTGCATTGTGTTCCTCGGCCTTGAAAATATGTAGTCCAGCAAAAAAATTAGGAAAAAAGCAAGGATTTCTAAAATGGTAATATTTTGTTCCTTCGACCTCTCAAGGGGCACGCCAGTCGCGTGTCCCGTCGGGGCACCACTTCTCAAAAATTACCTATAGGCACCTACTACTCACGTGCAAAAGCGTTTTGCATCGGAATGAAATGCAAGGTTGGTCCTGATATGTGCCGCTAACGTCCGTACTATAGCCACGCTTTGGGGGTGGCAGCTATGTAACAGCGACAAAATCAGAAAGGTAGGGCGTCTAGTTCGCGAGGAGTTCGAGGAACGGACGGACGGACGGACGGACAAAGCGGCGGCAATAGCGATTTTCATCAAGATGGAAAATGCGCTAAAAACCTCAAACTGATTCACACCATTACAATACCAATGATCAATGAATGAGATCTGTGCAGAAAAAATACAACAAGACGCTTCACTTCCTTTAGAATCAATTTTTGACCGTAAATCAATGTCTGATTATTCATCATCAGATTGATTCTTGATATTAAGCATTTATTTGATAATTTGCAGCACTCTACCTGTTTTTTTTTTTTTTTTTTTTTTTTTTGGTTTACTGTAAATATTTAGGTAGATATATTGAACCATTTGGAGAATTGGAAGAATGGAAGATTGTTCCGATATTCTGGAGACTCAGACTCAGAGATAAGCCACGAGCCCGGAGACTCCGACTCGGGGATGGGCCACAAACTCGTAGTACAATTGGCGGAGGGGCCGCTCAAGAGCTGGCTCGAGCTCTCCAAATTAGACGGAAGGAGGCAAATTTGGTATGTCCAAATAGACTGATTGATGTTTTGATAGGTAAGATCGTAAATACGAAGTCGATTACGCTTACGGGTGAATTTTTAGTTTCTCAGGATATTCCACGAATCCTTAAAAATATTTCAGTTCCAGAACGTTTTATTGCCCCTTACTTATCCGCTGTGTTTTAAATATACAAAAAATATGAAGGTATCCCGACTTTAACCCTATTAATTTCAAGGGTGGATAGACCATCAAAAATGGAGCTGAGTTGATGATGAAAATCTGCCTGTATTGGCTGTAGCTTGCCAGAGGTTTGTTTTCAATGTATTTTCTACTCGTCAGTATAGAATTTCACTCAAATCCAAACAGTGGTTCCAAGGTTCATGAAAAAAGTCGAATTTCCAAAAAACTTTACATGGAGTCTTAAAATTATTAACCAGACTTCATGTGAAGTTTTTTCAGAAGTTCGACTTTTTATCATGACCCCTCAGCCCCTTTCAACTTCGGAACCACTAGTTGGATTTGAGTGAAATTCTGCTTATATGCCGTTCACGTTTCAAATTCAGTGGAATGACTTTTTGGAGCAAAAATAAAGTGATAAGCTGGAGGGCTACGGCTACGGCTGATATGGCACCTAAAACGTTTTGAAGCGAAACTATCAGCGGCCAACAGCCGTATCCTCCCAGCGCTCCAGCTTGCCACTTTATTTTTGCTTCAAAAAGTCATTCTACTGAATTTAAAAAGTGTACAGGATATACATACATACATACATCTACAGAATGGGCTTTTATATTGTTTATGAAACCTGTATTCAAAACAGCTGCAAATAGTTCTCCATCCTGTCATCAAACGAAAATAAAATCGAAAACAAATTAAGCTTGAAGTAGTTTCCTATCACTGCCCAGTCGGGTGTCACGATTTTTCGAAATTTTCCCTGGCTAATATCAACTGAAACGGCTGCTTGCACGGGTTTCGGCCGAAAGTTTTGGCGTTAAACGGTGATTTTTATTCAATACGAAACTTTCACATTTCATTAGTTCAAAAAAACTGTAACGCGAACTTATCTACGATATATTCCTGTCATAGTTGAAGAAAAGATTGGATTATTTTTGGGTAAATTTCCAAAATCGGACCAAAGCTTTTGTAGTTTCTCGTCTTTCCGTTAACCAAGATCCAAGATCTAATCAGCTCATTCCATGATAAAACCATGTCCGTATACCAAATTTCAAATCAGTCAGAGCAACGGTCAGGCAGTTATCGTGGAAGATTACACACACATACACACAGACAGACCTCACTCTGGAAATTGTCTCACTCAACTTGGGGGGATCTCAAACGGATGTATCCGTTGAAATTTGAATTTCTTTTTCTGCTTGATAACAGTACTTTCCCTCCCATGTTGGTGGGGGCTGCATGGAGGGCTGGGGGAGTGAATGATGATAAATAGAGGGTTTATCATAGTTTCCTGCGGGACTCCCGACAGAACTTGAAAGTCTTTAGAACTATGACCGGAAATCCTCATAAACTGGTCTTGCACCAACCAGATAGGACCTGAAACCTGGTCTATGAAAACATATTTAGATTGGGAGGGAAGCTCAGATTTCTCAATTGTTTTTATCAGTATGCCGTGTCTTGGTTTAGGCGGTAGAAGGCTTTGAGAATGCTTGCCTTTTGAGAACTAGTGAGTTTTTGACGTTCTAAATTATCATTTTATTACCCACCCAAAGATTGTCAATATGCCACAGATGGGGTCATCATGATGAATTATTAGTATACATAAACGAAACGAAATGAAATTATTTCGTATTTGTCTATATGCGTAGGTTTCGTGGTTACCCTTGTTGTACCTCAGGCAAGAGTCAGGACCTGCCCCAAAACTGCCTTTAAAGCAAACCAACCCTCTTTACACTCTACCCTACACCTACATTACTGTTGACACGACCGAATCACTGCGTCCTAATTAATTTCCATTCACTCTCATTCCACTTGCTCCAAAATATACGGCATTCGTGCGCGCGGATTAGAGTTCCATTTAACGCCACTGCGTCCAATTCCAATCTCCAAAAGAGCCCTGGAAATAAATCCAGGATGATTCTGTCTGTATATCCCCCCCACCATCGCATCACGCACCACCTAATCATCCTGGATGGAATTTTCCACTCGAGCCCTGAGATACCCTCAATCGATCACCCAGTGCCCCTCATTCTACCTCCAGCGCCTGTACGATTTTTTACCGGTCTGCTTGCTGCTGCGTCTGCTGCGATTAGCTTTTCATAACAATTTAACTTGCGGTATTAAGTTTTCAGACACAGACCATCAAGCGGTGGCGGCAAGCGAGGAGCAGCAGCTATAAATTACCAATGCCCTGGAGTTTTCTTTTTCGGCGCGTTATGATCCCCAGAGCAAAAAAGTCACTTAGCGAAAAAAAGCCACCCCCTTTGCTGCCGCGCACCAGGTAATAAATTACCAAACAGTACAAAAGAGAAGAGAGATGGGGGGCAGGGGGGCGCATAGAGGCAAAATTAATAATAACTGATGGCGACGCAGGCCTCCTCCCCCCGAATAACGAATGTTCGACGGGGGGTCCCGCGGGCGGCGGCGAGGAAAAGGGCGGCGGGCTCACAGACAACCCTGACCCGGGCCACTGGAAAGCGCCTTGAGTGTGGTGTGCCTCTAGTCTGCTTGCTGTGCTGCTTCGGGTGTGCGTCACGACGCACACTGGGCGGGTTCCCTGGGTAACGCCGACACGTATAGCGCGGCGTCCATCGAAAGGGGCGGCGAGCGGTTGGTGGTGGTGGTGGTGGGCACTCTGCCACCCTCCGGAGCAAAGCCTTTGACAGTTGGGCGGCGGCATGCAAAAAGCCTCCGTGGGTAATTATTCCCCCGAGGACGGGGGCGGCAGGACGCCTTGATGCTACGCATCTGCGGAGTTGCGGCAGGCGTCCTTTGCGAGAGCTGTGGCGTCGTCCCTGCGACCCATGACAGGTTCAGGGCCGGTTGATTGCAGCACCGGACTGGGGGAAGACGTACTCGAGGGGGTTTAATAAGTTTAGCCTAAGTTTTAAGTGCCTAATTAGGAAGTTGCGTTGCCTATGTAGGACAATACGAGTATACACACGTTTTGGACATGGACATTTCCAAAAATAGCAACTAAACTGCTAAACATTTGAAATGTCGGTATCGAAAATTTTGCCCTTTTTCAAAATAGTCCAAAAGCATATGTAAATAAAAAGCATTCCGTGGGATTTTGAATGAAAGAGCATAGCGACCATGTGGAATACATTCCTTGAATGGGCAGCAATCACACCTCACCGGGTGTTTTGCTTGAATTTCTTGCAGGGGATTTATACAGGGTGAAACAGGAGAAAAAAGAAAAAATCATATTCCGTGAACTATAAAAAATCACTAGGTGGATGCCCAACTTGATGCTATTAAAGGTTTTGCTTGAAAAATTGACATTCGTGGTGAATAGAGTGAAAAACAAGAAAACTTGGAAATTAAATTTATTATTTTGAAAAAATCATCGTCGGAAAAGCGAAACCGTGTCGGATTTGAAAATGAACCTACACGACGCCCAATGCAATCTACTTCCAATATCAGGAATTTTTCAAAAAAAGTCAATCCCCCACCAGGAAAGGACAGATGAGTTGAGTCCTGCACCAAACACGGGTCGTCCTGGTCAAAATCCAAACGAGCGGCCGTCTCCGGTGGTAACGGCCAGGAGAAAATTTGAAACCTCGTAACGTCCAACTGGGAATTGGTGGAAAGCTGCAACTGCGGGCTTGATTTGATGATTTTGTTTTGTTGCTTCCTTCCAAATTTGGCTCCAATCCGTCGGATAGATATTGAATAATTAAATGGCAAAGTTTTTTAGATAAGATTACGAAGCTGTGTGTGTCTGTGTCTGTAATCTTCCACGATAACAGCCGCAACGTTAATTCGATCGACTTGAAATTCGGTATGCGGACATGATTTTGCCGTCGAATGAGTCTGTTATATTTTGGTTGTTATCTGTCAAACGGGAATGTCACCATCAAAAATGACAGAAAGCATATGTCACGAAACTTGACTCGCAATATGTCTTTTGAAAGCTCTTGAAAAACTGTATTCAAAATTGTTGAAAGTATTGCTCCGCATGGCATCTGCCAAATATTAAAAAATGTCAAAGTTCAAAGCTTTGTCATTTAATTCTTCAAAATTTATACGATGGATTGGGACCAAATTCGGCAGAAATCAACACAACAACAGAATCAAATCACTTATGCAGTTTAAGCTTTCCATCTTTTTCCAGTCTGGAGCTACGGATTTTTTTTTTCTGTTCCACCCTGTATAAATTTTCTGCAAGAAATTCGAGCAAAACACCCGGTGAGGTGTGATTGCTGGCCACTAAAAAATGTATTCCACATAGTCACTATGCTCTTTAATTTAAAATCCCACGGGATTACATAAGCTCCTGGACTAAAATGGTGTAACTTTGGATTGTCTTAACCGATTCCGATTTTGTCTTCACAGTTGCTTAGATACATCTTCCAGCAATCTACTCCGTTGGAGAGAATTTTCAATTTATATCAATTACATTTGTTACAGGGTGAAATATAAAGCATTGCAAAATTGTGCTTAGTTCAATAGATCCCCGTTTTTGTGATTTTTTTCAAATTCTAACGATATAATCATGAAGCCTGATGTCTTATACCATAATATCTCTCCAGAACATTACGGTGCCATCTTGGTATGGTACTCTTGGGATAGCGTGGGCTGGGCAAGTCTTTTCCGTACTGTCGATTTGGGTTCCGCCAAACCCTAATCCGGCGATTATCAGATACAAGCTCGATTCTGGTATCATCGGAAAAAAGCCCATTTCTCCATCTGTCTGCATTCCATTTCAAATGTTCAGTGCCTCATTCCAGTCGGATTCTTTTGTGTTCTAATGTGAGTTTCCAGACACACGACGTTTCGTTTCTGACCGATAACAACACTACCCAAAGAAGGAAAAAGGATAATCTTTAACCTATTTTGTAGGTGTTACCAGTGTTACCTTGTTTTTGGTTTCACTCCACTGTGTTTTATGCGGTGGAAAACCAAGTTCAAGTGTGTTTCATCTTTTCACTGACATCAGTGACAACCAGACGACAATCTGTCAGTCCTGTCACAGTGGTGCCTAAGGGCACGCCACATGCGGTGGTGATCAGGCTTCCGTATTAAAATCAACTTCCACACAAAAAAAATGCTTTGTCAATTGGAAACTGTTTCGGTGGCTGCGGTGACTCCCCCCCCCATATGATAAATGAATGATTTGGAAATTTCTGCTGCTAAGATTCTACCACGTTCTCAGAACGAAACGTCATTAACGTCAAAACGTCAAAAGAAAAACCGTCGTGTTTTTTATCTCCTGATGAAATTGGAGAGGTCAATTGAGGTCTCCAATTTTCCGTTGTCTCTCTTTACTGTGACGTCATGCGTATAAGAGACGGTTATCGAGGTCATTGGGCGCTTCCCAATAAGACGTATAAGGACACAATTCGACACATATGGACACAATTTGACACAGCTAGCGTTCCAATAGCAGTAATAGTACCACATGTCGACACAATCGAAACATTGGCGAGGCTGAGTTTAGAATTGAGCTGGCAAGTGCACTTTGACATTGTGTATCCGTCTTGTCGCAGTTATTGGAAAGCGCCCTATGTTTCTTGAGATATGAC